>CAJUYC020000006.1:0-1278699 GCA_910591585.2 Nysson spinosus
GAGATAGAGCCGTGGTTTATTAAGCAAAAGTGCGTCAAATACGCTCCCATAACTGAACATAACATTTAAAAGATACGTCGTCGGTGAAAATATTTTCAATTCGGACTTAGTCTCTGTACGGAGAGGCTACCGAGAAGCGCTACCGACGAAGACTTTCTGATTAATTTAAAAATCAACCGTAAGAGATAGAGCCGTGGTTTATTAAGCAAAAGTGCTTCAAATACGCTCCTATAACTCAATCTAACATTTAAAAGGTACCTCGTCGGTGAAAATAATTTCAGTTCGGACTTAGATTTTTTCCTACCGAGTGGCTACCGTGAAGAGTCGCCGACGACGACTTTAGAAATTATTTAAAAATCAACCGTAAGAGATAGAGCCGTGGTTTATTAAGAAAAAGTGCGTCAAATACGCTCCCATAACTGATCATAACATTTAAAAGATACGTCGTCAGTGAAAATATTTTCAATTCGGACTTAGTCTCTGTAGGGAGAGGCTACCGAGAACCGCTACCGACGAAGACTTTCTCATTAATTTAAAAATCAACCGTAAGAGATAGAGCCGTGGTTTATTAAGCAAAAGTGCTTCAAATACGCTCCTATAACTCAATCTAACATTTAAAAGGTACCTCGTCGGTGAAAATAATTTCAGTTCGGACTTAGATTTTTTCCTACCGAGTGGCTACCGTGAAGAGTCGCCGACGACGACTTTAGAAATTATTTAAAAATCAACCGTAAGAGATTTAGCCGTGGTTTATTAAGCAAAAGTGCTTCAAATACGCTCCTATAACTCAATCTAACATTTAAAAGGTACCTCGTCTGTGAAAATAATTTCAGTTCGGACTTAGATTTTTTCCTACCGAGTGGCTACCGTGAAGAGTCGCCGACGACGACTTTAGAAATTATTTAAAAATCAACCGTAAGAGATAGAGCCGTGGTTTATTAAGAAAAAGTGCGTCAAAGACGCTCCCATAACTGATCATAACATTTAAAAGATACGTCGTCGGTGAAAATATTTTCAATTCGGACTTAGTCTCTGTAGGGAGAGGCTACCGAGAACCGCTACCGACGAAGACTTTCTGATTAATTTAAAAATCAACCGTAAGAGATAGAGCCGTGGTTTATTAAGCAAAAGTGCTTCAAATACGCTCCTATAACTCAATCTAACATTTAAAAGGTACCTCGTCTGTGAAAATAATTTCAGTTCGGACTTAGATTTTTTCCTACCGAGTGGCTACCGTGAAGAGTCGCCGACGACGACTTTAGAAATTATTTAAAAATCAACCGTAAGAGATAGAGCCGTGGTTTATTAAGAAAAAGTGCGTCAAATACGCTCCCATAACTGATCATAACATTTAAAAGATACGTCGTCGGTGAAAATATTTTCAATTCGGACTTAGTCTCTGTAGGGAGAGGCTACCGAGAACCGCTACCGACGAAGACTTTCTGATTAATTTAAAAATCAACCGTAAGAGATAGAGCCGTGGTTTATTAAGCAAAAGTGCTTCAAATACGCTCCTACAACTCAATCTAACATTTAAAAGGTACCTCGTCTGTGAAAATAATTTCAGTTCGGACTTAGATTTTTTCCTACCGAGTGGCTACCGTGAAGAGTCGCCGACGACGACTTTAGAAATTATTTAAAAATCAACCGTAAGAGATAGAGCCGTGGTTTATTAAGAAAAAGTGCGTCAAATACGCTCCCATAACTGATCATAACATTTAAAAGATACGTCGTCGGTGAAAATATTTTCAATTCGGACTTAGTCTCTGTAGGGAGAGGCTACCGAGAACCGCTACCGACGAAGACTTTCTCATTAATTTAAAAATCAACCGTAAGAGATAGAGCCGTGGTTTATTAAGCAAAAGTGCTTCAAATACGCTCCTATAACTCAATCTAACAGTTAAAAGGTACCTCGTCGGTGAAAATAATTTCAGTTCGGACTTAGATTTTTTCCTACCGAGTGGCTACCGTGAAGAGTCGCCGACGACGACTTTAGAAATTATTTAAAAATCAACCGTAAGAGATTTAGCCGTGGTTTATTAAGCAAAAGTGCTTCAAATACGCTCCTATAACTCAATCTAACATTTAAAAGGTACCTCGTCTGTGAAAATAATTTCAGTTCGGACTTAGATTTTTTCCTACCGAGTGGCTACCGTGAAGAGTCGCCGACGACGACTTTAGAAATTATTTAAAAATCAACCGTAAGAGATAGAGCCGTGGTTTATTAAGAAAAAGTGCGTCAAATACGCTCCCATAACTGATCATAACATTTAAAAGATACGTCGTCGGTGAAAATATTTTCAATTCGGACTTAGTCTCTGTAGGGAGAGGCTACCGAGAACCGCTACCGACGAAGACTTTCTGATTAATTTAAAAATCAACCGTAAGAGATAGAGCCGTGGTTTATTAAGCAAAAGTGCTTCAAATACGCTCCTATAACTCAATCTAACATTTAAAAGGTACCTCGTCGGTGAAAATAATTTCAGTTCGGACTTAGATTTTTTCCTACCGAGTGGCTACCGTGAAGAGTCGCCGACGACGACTTTAGAAATTATTTAAAAATCAACCGTAAGAGATAGAGCCGTGGTTTATTAAGAAAAAGTGCGTCAAATACGCTCCCATAACTGATCATAACATTTAAAAGATACGTCGTCGGTGAAAATATTTTCAATTCGGGCTTAGTCTCTGTACGGAGAGGCTACCGAGAAGCGCTACCGACGAAGACTTTCTGATTAATTTAAAAATCAACCGTAAGAGATAGAGCCGTGGTTTATTAAGCAAAAGTGCTTCAAATACGCTCCTATAACTCAATCTAACATTTAAAAGGTACCTCGTCGGTGAAAATAATTTCAGTTCGGACTTAGATTTTTTCCTACCGAGTGGCTACCGTGAAGAGTCGCCGACGACGACTTTAGAAATTATTTAAACATCAACCGTAAGAGATAGAGCCGTGGTTTATTAAGAGAAAGTGCGTCAAATACGCTCCCATAACTGATCATAACATTTAAAAGATACGTCGTCGGTGAAAATATTTTCAATTCGGACTTAGTCTCTGTAGGGAGAGGCTACCGAGAACCGCTACCGACGAAGACTTTCTGATTAATTTAAAAATCAACCGTAAGAGATAGAGCCGTGGTTTATTAAGCAAAAGTGCTTCAAATACGCTCCTATAACTCAATCTAACATTTAAAAGGTACCTCGTCGGTGAAAATAATTTCAGTTCGGACTTAGATTTTTTCCTACCGAGTGGCTACCGTGAAGAGTCGCCGACGACGACTTTAGAAATTATTTAAAAATCAACCGTAAGAGATAGAGCCGTGGTTTATTAAGAAAAAGTGCGTCAAATACGCTCCCATAACTGATCATAACATTTAAAAGATACGTCGTCGGTGAAAATATTTTCAATTCGGACTTAGTCTCTGTAGGGAGAGGCTACCGAGAACCGCTACCGACGAAGACTTTCTGATTAATTTAAAAATCAACCGTAAGAGATAGAGCCGTGGTTTATTAAGCAAAAGTGCTTCAAATACGCTCCTATAACTCAATCTAACATTTAAAAGGTACCTCGTCGGTGAAAATAATTTCAGTTCGGACTTAGATTTTTTCCTACCGAGTGGCTACCGTGAAGAGTCGCCGACGACGACTTTAGAAATTATTTAAAAATCAACCGTAAGAGATAGAGCCGTGGTTTATTAAGAAAAAGTGCGTCAAATACGCTCCCATAACTGATCATAACATTTAAAAGATACGTCGTCGGTGAAAATATTTTCAATTCGGACTTAGTCTCTGTAAGGAGAGGCTACCGAGAACCGCTACCGACGAAGAATTTCTGATTAATTTAAAAATCAACCGTAAGAGATAGAGCCGTGGTTTATTAAGCAAAAGTGCTTCAAATACTCTCCTATAACTCAATCTAACATTTAAAAGGTACCTCGTCGGTGAAAATAATTTCAGTTCGGACTTAGATTTTTTCCTACCGAGTGGCTACCGTGAAGAGTCGCCGACGACGACTTTAGAAATTATTTAAAAATCAACCGTAAGAGATAGAGCCGTGGTTTATTAAGAAAAAGTGCGTCAAATACGCTCCCATAACTGATCATAACATTTAAAAGATACGTCGTCGGTGAAAATATTTTCAATTCGGACTTAGTCTCTGTAGGGAAAGGCTACCGAGAACCGCTACCGACGAAGACTTTCTGATTAATTTAAAAATCAATCGTAAGAGATAGAGCCGTGGTTTATTAAGCAAAAGTGCTTCAAATACGCTCCTATAACTCAATCTAACATTTAAAAGGTACCTCGTCGGTGAAAATAATTTCAGTTCGGACTTAGATTTTTTCCTACCGAGTGGCTACCGTGAAGAGTCGCCGACGACGACTTTAGAAATTATTTAAAAATCAACCGTAAGAGATAGAGCCGTGGTTTATTAAGCAAAAGTGCGTCAAATACGCTCCCATAACTGAACATAACATTTAAAAGATACGTCGTCGGTGAAAATATTTTCAATTCGGACTTAGTCTCTGTACGGAGAGGCTACCGAGAAGCGCTACCGACGAAGACTTTCTGATTAATTTAAAAATCAACCGTAAGAGATAGAGCCGTGGTTTATTAAGCAAAAGTGCTTCAAATACGCTCCTATAACTCAATCTAACATTTAAAAGGTACCTCGTCGGTGAAAATAATTTCAGTTCGGACTTAGATTTTTTCCTACCGAGTGGCTACCGTGAAGAGTCGCCGACGACGACTTTAGAAATTATTTAAAAATCAACCGTAAGAGATAGAGCCGTGGTTTATTAAGAAAAAGTGCGTCAAATACGCTCCCATAACTGATCATAACATTTAAAAGATACGTCGTCGGTGAAAATATTTTCAATTCGGACTTAGTCTCTGTAGGGAGAGGCTACCGAGAACCGCTACCGACGAAGACTTTCTCATTAATTTAAAAATCAACCGTAAGAGATAGAGCCGTGGTTTATTAAGCAAAAGTGCTTCAAATACGCTCCTATAACTCAATCTAACATTTAAAAGGTACCTCGTCGGTGAAAATAATTTCAGTTCGGACTTAGATTTTTTCCTACCGAGTGGCTACCGTGAAGAGTCGCCGACGACGACTTTAGAAATTATTTAAAAATCAACCGTAAGAGATAGAGCCGTGGTTTATTAAGAAAAAGTGCGTCAAATACGCTCCCATAACTGATCATAACATTTAAAAGATACGTCGTCGGTGAAAATATTTTCAATTCGGACTTAGTCTCTGTAGGGAGAGGCTACCGAGAACCGCTACCGACGAAGACTTTCTGATTAATTTAAAAATCAATCGTAAGAGATTTAGCCGTGGTTTATTAAGCAAAAGTGCTTCAAATACGCTCCTATAACTCAATCTAACATTTAAAAGGTACCTCGTCTGTGAAAATAATTTCAGTTCGGACTTAGATTTTTTCCTACCGAGTGGCTACCGTGAAGAGTCGCCGACGACGACTTTAGAAATTATTTAAAAATCAACCGTAAGAGATAGAGCCGTGGTTTATTAAGAAAAAGTGCGTCAAATACGCTCCCATAACTGATCATAACATTTAAAAGATACGTCGTCGGTGAAAATATTTTCAATTCGGACTTAGTCTCTGTAGGGAGAGGCTACCGAGAACCGCTACCGACGAAGACTTTCTGATTAATTTAAAAATCAACCGTAAGAGATAGAGCCGTGGTTTATTAAGCAAAAGTGCTTCAAATACGCTCCTATAACTCAATCTAACATTTAAAAGGTACCTCGTCGGTGAAAATAATTTCAGTTCGGACTTAGATTTTTTCCTACCGAGTGGCTACCGTGAAGAGTCGCCGACGACGACTTTAGAAATTATTTAAAAATCAACCGTAAGAGATAGAGCCGTGGTTTATTAAGAAAAAGTGCGTCAAATACGTTCCCATAACTGATCATAACATTTAAAAGATACGTCGTCGGTGAAAATATTTTCAATTCGGACTTAGTCTCTGTAGGGAGAGGCTACCGAGAACCGCTACCGACGAAGACTTTCTGATTAATTTAAAAATCAACCGTAAGAGATAGAGCCGTGGTTTATTAAGCAAAAGTGCTTCAAATACGCTCCTATAACTCAATCTAACATTTAAAAGGTACCTCGTCGGTGAAAATAATTTCAGTTCGGACTTAGATTTTTTCCTACCGAGTGGCTACCGTGAAGAGTCGCCGACGACGACTTTAGAAATTATTTAAAAATCAACCGTAAGAGATAGAGCCGTGGTTTATTAAGAGAAAGTGCGTCAAATACGCTCCCATAACTGATCATAACATTTAAAAGATACGTCGTCGGTGAAAATATTTTCAATTCGGACTTAGTCTCTGTAGGGAGAGGCTACCGAGAACCGCTACCGACGAAGACTTTCTGATTAATTTAAAAATCAACCGTAAGAGATAGAGCCGTGGTTTATTAAGCAAAAGTGCTTCAAATACGCTCCTATAACTCAATCTAACATTTAAAAGGTACCTCGTCGGTGAAAATAATTTCAGTTCGGACTTAGATTTTTTCCTACCGAGTGGCTACCGTGAAGAGTCGCCGACGACGACTTTAGAAATTATTTAAAAATCAACCGTAAGAGATAGAGCCGTGGTTTATTAAGAAAAAGTGCGTCAAATACGCTCCCATAACTGATCATAACATTTAAAAGATACGTCGTCGGTGAAAATATTTTCAATTCGGACTTAGTCTCTGTAGGGAGAGGCTACCGAGAACCGCTACCGACGAAGACTTTCTGATTAATTTAAAAATCAACCGTAAGAGATAGAGCCGTGGTTTATTAAGCAAAAGTGCTTCAAATACGCTCCTATAACTCAATCTAACATTTAAAAGGTACCTCGTCGGTGAAAATAATTTCAGTTCGGACTTAGATTTTTTCCTACCGAGTGGCTACCGTGAAGAGTCGCCGACGACGACTTTAGAAATTATTTAAAAATCAACCGTAAGAGATAGAGCCGTGGTTTATTAAGAAAAAGTGCGTCAAATACGCTCCCATAACTGATCATAACATTTAAAAGATACGTCGTCGGTGAAAATATTTTCAATTCGGACTTAGTCTCTGTAGGGAGAGGCTACCGAGAACCGCTACCGACGAAGACTTTCTGATTAATTTAAAAATCAACCGTAAGAGATAGAGCCGTGGTTTATTAAGCAAAAGTGCTTCAAATACGCTCCTATAACTCAATCTAACATTTAAAAGGTACCTCGTCTGTGAAAATAATTTCAGTTCGGACTTAGATTTTTTCCTACCGAGTGGCTACCGTGAAGAGTCGCCGACGACGACTTTAGAAATTATTTAAAAATCAACCGTAAGAGATAGAGCCGTGGTTTATTAAGAAAAAGTGCGTCAAATACGCTCCCATAACTGATCATAACATTTAAAAGATACGTCGTCGGTGAAAATATTTTCAATTCGGACTTAGTCTCTGTAGGGAGAGGCTACCGAGAACCGCTACCGACGAAGACTTTCTGATTAATTTAAAAATCAACCGTAAGAGATAGAGCCGTGGTTTATTAAGCAAAAGTGCTTCAAATACGCTCCTATAACTCAATCTAACATTTAAAAGGTACCTCGTCTGTGAAAATAATTTCAGTTCGGACTTAGATTTTTTCCTACCGAGTGGCTACCGTGAAGAGTCGCCGACGACGACTTTAGAAATTATTTAAAAATCAACCGTAAGAGATAGAGCCGTGGTTTATTAAGAAAAAGTGCGTCAAATACGCTCCCATAACTGATCATAACATTTAAAAGATACGTCGTCGGTGAAAATATTTTCAATTCGGACTTAGTCTCTGTAGGGAGAGGCTACCGAGAACCGCTACCGACGAAGACTTTCTGATTAATTTAAAAATCAACCGTAAGAGATAGAGCCGTGGTTTATTAAGCAAAAGTGCTTCAAATACGCTCCTATAACTCAATCTAACATTTAAAAGGTACCTCGTCGGTGAAAATAATTTCAGTTCGGACTTAGATTTTTTCCTACCGAGTGGCTACAGTGAAGAGTCGCCGACGACGACTTTAGAAATTATTTAAAAATCAACCGTAAGAGATAGAGCCGTGGTTTATTAAGAAAAAGTGCGTCAAATACGCTCCCATAACTGATCATAACATTTAAAAGATACGTCGTCGGTGAAAATATTTTCAATTCGGACTTAGTCTCTGTAGGGAGAGGCTACCGAGAACCGCTACCGACGAAGACTTTCTGATTAATTTAAAAATCAACCGTAAGAGATAGAGCCGTGGTTTATTAAGCAAAAGTGCTTCAAATACGCTCCTATAACTCAATCTAACATTTAAAAGGTACCTCGTCGGTGAAAATAATTTCAGTTCGGACTTAGATTTTTTCCTACCGAGTGGCTACCGTGAAGAGTCGCCGACGACGACTTTAGAAATTATTTAAAAATCAACCGTAAGAGATAGAGCCGTGGTTTATTAAGAAAAAGTGCGTCAAATACGCTCCCATAACTGATCATAACATTTAAAAGATACGTCGTCGGTGAAAATATTTTCAATTCGGACTTAGTCTCTGTAAGGAGAGGCTACCGAGAACCACTACCGACGAAGACTTTCTGATTAATTTAAAAATCAACCGTAAGAGATAGAGCCGTGGTTTATTAAGCAAAAGTGCTTCAAATACTCTCCTATAACTCAATCTAACATTTAAAAGGTACCTCGTCGGTGAAAATAATTTCAGTTCGGACTTAGATTTTTTCCTACCGAGTGGCTACCGTGAAGAGTCGCCGACGACGACTTTAGAAATTATTTAAAAATCAACCGTAAGAGATAGAGCCGTGGTTTATTAAGAAAAAGTGCGTCAAATACGCTCCCATAACTGATCATAACATTTAAAAGATACGTCGTCGGTGAAAATATTTTCAATTCGGACTTAGTCTCTGTAGGGAGAGGCTACCGAGAACCGCTACCGACGAAGACTTTCTGATTAATTTAAAAATCAATCGTAAGAGATAGAGCCGTGGTTTATTAAGCAAAAGTGCTTCAAATACGCTCCTATAACTCAATCTAACATTTAAAAGGTACCTCGTCGGTGAAAATAATTTCAGTTCGGACTTAGATTTTTTCCTACCGAGTGGCTACCGTGAAGAGTCGCCGACGACGACTTTAGAAATTATTTAAAAATCAACCGTAAGAGATAGAGCCGTGGTTTATTAAGCAAAAGTGCGTCAAATACGCTCCCATAACTGAACATAACATTTAAAAGATACGTCCTCGGTGAAAATATTTTCAATTCGGACTTAGTCTCTGTACGGAGAGGCTACCGAGAAGCGCTACCGACGAAGACTTTCTGATTAATTTAAAAATCAACCGTAAGAGATAGAGCCGTGGTTTATTAAGCAAAAGTGCTTCAAATACGCTCCTATAACTCAATCTAACATTTAAAAGGTACCTCGTCTGTGAAAATAATTTCAGTTCGGACTTAGATTTTTTCCTACCGAGTGCCTACCGTGAAGAGTCGCCGACGACGACTTTAGAAATTATTTAAAAATCAACCGTAAGAGATAGAGCCGTGGTTTATTAAGAAAAAGTGCGTCAAATACGCTCCCATAACTGATCATAACATTTAAAAGATACGTCGTCGGTGAAAATATTTTCAATTCGGACTTAGTCTCTGTAAGGAGAGGCTACCGAGAACCGCTACCGACGAAGAATTTCTGATTAATTTAAAAATCAACCGTAAGAGATAGAGCCGTTGTTTATTAAGCAAAAGTGCTTCAAATACGCTCCTATAACTCAATCTAACATTTAAAAGGTACCTCGTCTGTGAAAATAATTTCAGTTCGGACTTAGATTTTTTCCTACCGAGTGCCTACCGTGAAGAGTCGCCGACGACGACTTTAGAAATTATTTAAAAATCAACCGTAAGAGATAGAGCCGTGGTTTATTAAGAAAAAGTGCGTCAAATACGCTCCCATAACTGATCATAACATTTAAAAGATACGTCGTCGGTGAAAATATTTTCAATTCGGACTTAGTCTCTGTAGGGAGAGGCTACCGAGAACCGCTACCGACGAAGACTTTCTGATTAATTTAAAAATCAACCGTAAGAGATAGAGCCGTGGTTTATTAAGCAAAAGTGCTTCAAATACGCTCCTATAACTCAATCTAACATTTAAAAGGTACCTCGTCGGTGAAAATAATTTCAGTTCGGACTTAGATTTTTTCCTACCGAGTGGCTACCGTGAAGAGTCGCCGACGACGACTTTAGAAATTATTTAAAAATCAACCGTAAGAGATAGAGCCGTGGTTTATTAAGAGAAAGTGCGTCAAATACGCTCCCATAACTGATCATAACATTTAAAAGATACGTCGTCGGTGAAAATATTTTCAATTCGGACTTAGTCTCTGTAGGGAGAGGCTACCGAGAACCGCTACCGACGAAGACTTTCTGATTAATTTAAAAATCAACCGTAAGAGATAGAGCCGTGGTTTATTAAGCAAAAGTGCTTCAAATACGCTCCTATAACTCAATCTAACATTTAAAAGGTACCTCGTCGGTGAAAATAATTTCAGTTCGGACTTAGATTTTTTCCTACCGAGTGGCTACCGTGAAGAGTCGCCGACGACGACTTTAGAAATTATTTAAAAATCAACCGTAAGAGATAGAGCCGTGGTTTATTAAGAAAAAGTGCGTCAAATACGCTCCCATAACTGATCATAACATTTAAAAGATACGTCGTCGGTGAAAATATTTTCAATTCGGACTTAGTCTCTGTAGGGAGAGGCTACCGAGAACCGCTACCGACGAAGACTTTCTGATTAATTTAAAAATCAACCGTAAGAGATAGAGCCGTGGTTTATTAAGCAAAAGTGCTTCAAATACGCTCCTATAACTCAATCTAACATTTAAAAGGTACCTCGTCGGTGAAAATAATTTCAGTTCGGACTTAGATTTTTTCCTACCGAGTGGCTACCGTGAAGAGTCGCCGACGACGACTTTAGAAATTATTTAAAAATCAACCGTAAGAGATAGAGCCGTGGTTTATTAAGAAAAAGTGCGTCAAATACGCTCCCATAACTGATCATAACATTTAAAAGATACGTCGTCGGTGAAAATATTTTCAATTCGGACTTAGTCTCTGTAGGGAGAGGCTACCGAGAACCGCTACCGACGAAGACTTTCTGATTAATTTAAAAATCAACCGTAAGAGATAGAGCCGTGGTTTATTAAGCAAAAGTGCTTCAAATACGCTCCTATAACTCAATCTAACATTTAAAAGGTACCTCGTCTGTGAAAATAATTTCAGTTCGGACTTAGATTTTTTCCTACCGAGTGGCTACCGTGAAGAGTCGCCGACGACGACTTTAGAAATTATTTAAAAATCAACCGTAAGAGATAGAGCCGTGGTTTATTAAGAAAAAGTGCGTCAAATACGCTCCCATAACTGATCATAACATTTAAAAGATACGTCGTCGGTGAAAATATTTTCAATTCGGACTTAGTCTCTGTAGGGAGAGGCTACCGAGAACCGCTACCGACGAAGACTTTCTGATTAATTTAAAAATCAACCGTAAGAGATAGAGCCGTGGTTTATTAAGCAAAAGTGCTTCAAATACGCTCCTATAACTCAATCTAACATTTAAAAGGTACCTCGTCGGTGAAAATAATTTCAGTTCGGACTTAGATTTTTTCCTACCGAGTGGCTACCGTGAAGAGTCGCCGACGACGACTTTAGAAATTATTTAAAAATCAACCGTAAGAGATAGAGCCGTGGTTTATTAAGAGAAAGTGCGTCAAATACGCTCCCATAACTGATCATAACATTTAAAAGATACGTCGTCGGTGAAAATATTTTCAATTCGGACTTAGTCTCTGTAGGGAGAGGCTACCGAGAACCGCTACCGACGAAGACTTTCTGATTAATTTAAAAATCAACCGTAAGAGATAGAGCCGTGGTTTATTAAGCAAAAGTGCTTCAAATACGCTCCTATAACTCAATCTAACATTTAAAAGGTACCTCGTCGGTGAAAATAATTTCAGTTCGGACTTAGATTTTTTCCTACCGAGTGGCTACCGTGAAGAGTCGCCGACGACGACTTTAGAAATTATTTAAAAATCAACCGTAAGAGATAGAGCCGTGGTTTATTAAGAAAAAGTGCGTCAAATACGCTCCCATAACTGATCATAACATTTAAAAGATACGTCGTCGGTGAAAATATTTTCAATTCGGACTTAGTCTCTGTAAGGAGAGGCTACCGAGAACCACTACCGACGAAGACTTTCTGATTAATTTAAAAATCAACCGTAAGAGATAGAGCCGTGGTTTATTAAGCAAAAGTGCTTCAAATACTCTCCTATAACTCAATCTAACATTTAAAAGGTACCTCGTCGGTGAAAATAATTTCAGTTCGGACTTAGATTTTTTCCTACCGAGTGGCTACCGTGAAGAGTCGCCGACGACGACTTTAGAAATTATTTAAAAATCAACCGTAAGAGATAGAGCCGTGGTTTATTAAGAAAAAGTGCGTCAAATACGCTCCCATAACTGATCATAACATTTAAAAGATACGTCGTCGGTGAAAATATTTTCAATTCGGACTTAGTCTCTGTAGGGAGAGGCTACCGAGAACCGCTACCGACGAAGACTTTCTGATTAATTTAAAAATCAATCGTAAGAGATAGAGCCGTGGTTTATTAAGCAAAAGTGCTTCAAATACGCTCCTATAACTCAATCTAACATTTAAAAGGTACCTCGTCGGTGAAAATAATTTCAGTTCGGACTTAGATTTTTTCCTACCGAGTGGCTACCGTGAAGAGTCGCCGACGACGACTTTAGAAATTATTTAAAAATCAACCGTAAGAGATAGAGCCGTGGTTTATTAAGCAAAAGTGCGTCAAATACGCTCCCATAACTGAACATAACATTTAAAAGATACGTCCTCGGTGAAAATATTTTCAATTCGGACTTAGTCTCTGTACGGAGAGGCTACCGAGAAGCGCTACCGACGAAGACTTTCTGATTAATTTAAAAATCAACCGTAAGAGATAGAGCCGTGGTTTATTAAGCAAAAGTGCTTCAAATACGCTCCTATAACTCAATCTAACATTTAAAAGGTACCTCGTCTGTGAAAATAATTTCAGTTCGGACTTAGATTTTTTCCTACCGAGTGCCTACCGTGAAGAGTCGCCGACGACGACTTTAGAAATTATTTAAAAATCAACCGTAAGAGATAGAGCCGTGGTTTATTAAGAAAAAGTGCGTCAAATACGCTCCCATAACTGATCATAACATTTAAAAGATACGTCGTCGGTGAAAATATTTTCAATTCGGACTTAGTCTCTGTAAGGAGAGGCTACCGAGAACCGCTACCGACGAAGAATTTCTGATTAATTTAAAAATCAACCGTAAGAGATAGAGCCGTTGTTTATTAAGCAAAAGTGCTTCAAATACGCTCCTATAACTCAATCTAACATTTAAAAGGTACCTCGTCTGTGAAAATAATTTCAGTTCGGACTTAGATTTTTTCCTACCGAGTGCCTACCGTGAAGAGTCGCCGACGACGACTTTAGAAATTATTTAAAAATCAACCGTAAGAGATAGAGCCGTGGTTTATTAAGAAAAAGTGCGTCAAATACGCTCCCATAACTGATCATAACATTTAAAAGATACGTCGTCGGTGAAAATATTTTCAATTCGGACTTAGTCTCTGTAGGGAGAGGCTACCGAGAACCGCTACCGACGAAGACTTTCTGATTAATTTAAAAATCAACCGTAAGAGATAGAGCCGTGGTTTATTAAGCAAAAGTGCTTCAAATACGCTCCTATAACTCAATCTAACATTTAAAAGGTACCTCGTCGGTGAAAATAATTTCAGTTCGGACTTAGATTTTTTCCTACCGAGTGGCTACCGTGAAGAGTCGCCGACGACGACTTTAGAAATTATTTAAAAATCAACCGTAAGAGATAGAGCCGTGGTTTATTAAGAAAAAGTGCGTCAAATACGCTCCCATAACTGATCATAACATTTAAAAGATACGTCGTCGGTGAAAATATTTTCAATTCGGACTTAGTCTCTGTAGGGAGAGGCTACCGAGAACCGCTACCGACGAAGACTTTCTGATTAATTTAAAAATCAACCGTAAGAGATAGAGCCGTGGTTTATTAAGCAAAAGTGCTTCAAATACGCTCCTATAACTCAATCTAACATTTAAAAGGTACCTCGTCTGTGAAAATAATTTCAGTTCGGACTTAGATTTTTTCCTACCGAGTGGCTACCGTGAAGAGTCGCCGACGACGACTTTAGAAATTATTTAAAAATCAACCGTAAGAGATAGAGCCGTGGTTTATTAAGAAAAAGTGCGTCAAATACGCTCCCATAACTGATCATAACATTTAAAAGATACGTCGTCGGTGAAAATATTTTCAATTCGGACTTAGTCTCTGTAGGGAGAGGCTACCGAGAACCGCTACCGACGAAGACTTTCTGATTAATTTAAAAATCAACCGTAAGAGATAGAGCCGTGGTTTATTAAGCAAAAGTGCTTCAAATACGCTCCTATAACTCAATCTAACATTTAAAAGGTACCTCGTCTGTGAAAATAATTTCAGTTCGGACTTAGATTTTTTCCTACCGAGTGGCTACCGTGAAGAGTCGCCGACGACGACTTTAGAAATTATTTAAAAATCAACCGTAAGAGATAGAGCCGTGGTTTATTAAGAAAAAGTGCGTCAAATACGCTCCCATAACTGATCATAACATTTAAAAGATACGTCGTCGGTGAAAATATTTTCAATTCGGACTTAGTCTCTGTAGGGAGAGGCTACCGAGAAGCGCTACCGACGAAGACTTTCTGATTAATTTAAAAATCAACCGTAAGAGATAGAGCCGTGGTTTATTAAGCAAAAGTGCTTCAAATACGCTCCTATAACTCAATCTAACATTTAAAAGGTACCTCGTCGGTGAAAATAATTTCAGTTCGGACTTAGATTTTTTCCTACCGAGTGGCTACAGTGAAGAGTCGCCGACGACGACTTTAGAAATTATTTAAAAATCAACCGTAAGAGATAGAGCCGTGGTTTATTAAGAAAAAGTGCGTCAAATACGCTCCCATAACTGATCATAACATTTAAAAGATACGTCGTCGGTGAAAATATTTTCAATTCGGACTTAGTCTCTGTAGGGAGAGGCTACCGAGAACCGCTACCGACGAAGACTTTCTGATTAATTTAAAAATCAACCGTAAGAGATAGAGCCGTGGTTTATTAAGCAAAAGTGCTTCAAATACGCTCCTATAACTCAATCTAACATTTAAAAGGTACCTCGTCGGTGAAAATAATTTCAGTTCGGACTTAGATTTTTTCCTACCGAGTGGCTACCGTGAAGAGTCGCCGACGACGACTTTAGAAATTATTTAAAAATCAACCGTAAGAGATAGAGCCGTGGTTTATTAAGAAAAAGTGCGTCAAATACGCTCCCATAACTGATCATAACATTTAAAAGATACGTCGTCGGTGAAAATATTTTCAATTCGGACTTAGTCTCTGTAAGGAGAGGCTACCGAGAACCACTACCGACGAAGACTTTCTGATTAATTTAAAAATCAACCGTAAGAGATAGAGCCGTGGTTTATTAAGCAAAAGTGCTTCAAATACTCTCCTATAACTCAATCTAACATTTAAAAGGTACCTCGTCGGTGAAAATAATTTCAGTTCGGACTTAGATTTTTTCCTACCGAGTGGCTACCGTGAAGAGTCGCCGACGACGACTTTAGAAATTATTTAAAAATCAACCGTAAGAGATAGAGCCGTGGTTTATTAAGAAAAAGTGCGTCAAATACGCTCCCATAACTGATCATAACATTTAAAAGATACGTCGTCGGTGAAAATATTTTCAATTCGGACTTAGTCTCTGTAGGGAGAGGCTACCGAGAACCGCTACCGACGAAGACTTTCTGATTAATTTAAAAATCAATCGTAAGAGATAGAGCCGTGGTTTATTAAGCAAAAGTGCTTCAAATACGCTCCTATAACTCAATCTAACATTTAAAAGGTACCTCGTCGGTGAAAATAATTTCAGTTCGGACTTAGATTTTTTCCTACCGAGTGGCTACCGTGAAGAGTCGCCGACGACGACTTTAGAAATTATTTAAAAATCAACCGTAAGAGATAGAGCCGTGGTTTATTAAGCAAAAGTGCGTCAAATACGCTCCCATAACTGAACATAACATTTAAAAGATACATCCTCGGTGAAAATATTTTCAATTCGGACTTAGTCTCTGTACGGAGAGGCTACCGAGAAGCGCTACCGACGAAGACTTTCTGATTAATTTAAAAATCAACCGTAAGAGATAGAGCCGTGGTTTATTAAGCAAAAGTGCTTCAAATACGCTCCTATAACTCAATCTAACATTTAAAAGGTACCTCGTCTGTGAAAATAATTTCAGTTCGGACTTAGATTTTTTCCTACCGAGTGCCTACCGTGAAGAGTCGCCGACGACGACTTTAGAAATTATTTAAAAATCAACCGTAAGAGATAGAGCCGTGGTTTATTAAGAAAAAGTGCGTCAAATACGCTCCCATAACTGATCATAACATTTAAAAGATACGTCGTCGGTGAAAATATTTTCAATTCGGACTTAGTCTCTGTAAGGAGAGGCTACCGAGAACCGCTACCGACGAAGAATTTCTGATTAATTTAAAAATCAACCGTAAGAGATAGAGCCGTTGTTTATTAAGCAAAAGTGCTTCAAATACGCTCCTATAACTCAATCTAACATTTAAAAGGTACCTCGTCTGTGAAAATAATTTCAGTTCGGACTTAGATTTTTTCCTACCGAGTGCCTACCGTGAAGAGTCGCCGACGACGACTTTAGAAATTATTTAAAAATCAACCGTAAGAGATAGAGCCGTGGTTTATTAAGAAAAAGTGCGTCAAATACGCTCCCATAACTGATCATAACATTTAAAAGATACGTCGTCGGTGAAAATATTTTCAATTCGGACTTAGTCTCTGTAGGGAGAGGCTACCGAGAACCGCTACCGACGAAGACTTTCTGATTAATTTAAAAATCAACCGTAAGAGATAGAGCCGTGGTTTATTAAGCAAAAGTGCTTCAAATACGCTCCTATAACTCAATCTAACATTTAAAAGGTACCTCGTCGGTGAAAATAATTTCAGTTCGGACTTAGATTTTTTCCTACCGAGTGGCTACCGTGAAGAGTCGCCGACGACGACTTTAGAAATTATTTAAAAATCAACCGTAAGAGATAGAGCCGTGGTTTATTAAGAGAAAGTGCGTCAAATACGCTCCCATAACTGATCATAACATTTAAAAGATACGTCGTCGGTGAAAATATTTTCAATTCGGACTTAGTCTCTGTAGGGAGAGGCTACCGAGAACCGCTACCGACGAAGACTTTCTGATTAATTTAAAAATCAACCGTAAGAGATAGAGCCGTGGTTTATTAAGCAAAAGTGCTTCAAATACGCTCCTATAACTCAATCTAACATTTAAAAGGTACCTCGTCGGTGAAAATAATTTCAGTTCGGACTTAGATTTTTTCCTACCGAGTGGCTACCGTGAAGAGTCGCCGACGACGACTTTAGAAATTATTTAAAAATCAACCGTAAGAGATAGAGCCGTGGTTTATTAAGAAAAAGTGCGTCAAATACGCTCCCATAACTGATCATAACATTTAAAAGATACGTCGTCGGTGAAAATATTTTCAATTCGGACTTAGTCTCTGTAGGGAGAGGCTACCGAGAACCGCTACCGACGAAGACTTTCTGATTAATTTAAAAATCAACCGTAAGAGATAGAGCCGTGGTTTATTAAGCAAAAGTGCTTCAAATACGCTCCTATAACTCAATCTAACATTTAAAAGGTACCTCGTCGGTGAAAATAATTTCAGTTCGGACTTAGATTTTTTCCTACCGAGTGGCTACCGTGAAGAGTCGCCGACGACGACTTTAGAAATTATTTAAAAATCAACCGTAAGAGATAGAGCCGTGGTTTATTAAGAAAAAGTGCGTCAAATACGCTCCCATAACTGATCATAACATTTAAAAGATACGTCGTCGGTGAAAATATTTTCAATTCGGACTTAGTCTCTGTAGGGAGAGGCTACCGAGAACCGCTACCGACGAAGACTTTCTGATTAATTTAAAAATCAACCGTAAGAGATAGAGCCGTGGTTTATTAAGCAAAAGTGCTTCAAATACGCTCCTATAACTCAATCTAACATTTAAAAGGTACCTCGTCTGTGAAAATAATTTCAGTTCGGACTTAGATTTTTTCCTACCGAGTGGCTACCGTGAAGAGTCGCCGACGACGACTTTAGAAATTATTTAAAAATCAACCGTAAGAGATAGAGCCGTGGTTTATTAAGAAAAAGTGCGTCAAATACGCTCCCATAACTGATCATAACATTTAAAAGATACGTCGTCGGTGAAAATATTTTCAATTCGGACTTAGTCTCTGTAGGGAGAGGCTACCGAGAACCGCTACCGACGAAGACTTTCTGATTAATTTAAAAATCAACCGTAAGAGATAGAGCCGTGGTTTATTAAGCAAAAGTGCTTCAAATACGCTCCTATAACTCAATCTAACATTTAAAAGGTACCTCGTCGGTGAAAATAATTTCAGTTCGGACTTAGATTTTTTCCTACCGAGTGGCTACCGTGAAGAGTCGCCGACGACGACTTTAGAAATTATTTAAAAATCAACCGTAAGAGATAGAGCCGTGGTTTATTAAGAGAAAGTGCGTCAAATACGCTCCCATAACTGATCATAACATTTAAAAGATACGTCGTCGGTGAAAATATTTTCAATTCGGACTTAGTCTCTGTAGGGAGAGGCTACCGAGAACCGCTACCGACGAAGACTTTCTGATTAATTTAAAAATCAACCGTAAGAGATAGAGCCGTGGTTTATTAAGCAAAAGTGCTTCAAATACGCTCCTATAACTCAATCTAACATTTAAAAGGTACCTCGTCGGTGAAAGTAATTTCAGTTCGGACTTAGATTTTTTCCTACCGAGTGGCTACCGTGAAGAGTCGCCGACGACGACTTTAGAAATTATTTAAAAATCAACCGTAAGAGATAGAGCCGTGGTTTATTAAGAAAAAGTGCGTCAAATACGCTCCCATAACTGATCATAACATTTAAAAGATACGTCGTCGGTGAAAATATTTTCAATTCGGACTTAGTCTCTGTACGGAGAGGCTACCGAGAACCACTACCGACGAAGACTTTCTGATTAATTTAAAAATCAACCGTAAGAGATAGAGCCGTGGTTTATTAAGCAAAAGTGCTTCAAATACTCTCCTATAACTCAATCTAACATTTAAAAGGTACCTCGTCGGTGAAAATAATTTCAGTTCGGACTTAGATTTTTTCCTACCGAGTGGCTACCGTGAAGAGTCGCCGACGACGACTTTAGAAATTATTTAAAAATCAACCGTAAGAGATAGAGCCGTGGTTTATTAAGAAAAAGTGCGTCAAATACGCTCCCATAACTGATCATAACATTTAAAAGATACGTCGTCGGTGAAAATATTTTCAATTCGGACTTAGTCTCTGTAGGGAGAGGCTACCGAGAACCGCTACCGACGAAGACTTTCTGATTAATTTAAAAATCAATCGTAAGAGATAGAGCCGTGGTTTATTAAGCAAAAGTGCTTCAAATACGCTCCTATAACTCAATCTAACATTTAAAAGGTACCTCGTCGGTGAAAATAATTTCAGTTCGGACTTAGATTTTTTCCTACCGAGTGGCTACCGTGAAGAGTCGCCGACGACGACTTTAGAAATTATTTAAAAATCAACCGTAAGAGATAGAGCCGTGGTTTATTAAGCAAAAGTGCGTCAAATACGCTCCCATAACTGAACATAACATTTAAAAGATACGTCCTAGGTGAAAATATTTTCAATTCGGACTTAGTCTCTGTACGGAGAGGCTACCGAGAAGCGCTACCGACGAAGACTTTCTGATTAATTTAAAAATCAACCGTAAGAGATAGAGCCGTGGTTTATTAAGCAAAAGTGCTTCAAATACGCTCCTATAACTCAATCTAACATTTAAAAGGTACCTCGTCTGTGAAAATAATTTCAGTTCGGACTTAGATTTTTTCCTACCGAGTGCCTACCGTGAAGAGTCGCCGACGACGACTTTAGAAATTATTTAAAAATCAACCGTAAGAGATAGAGCCGTGGTTTATTAAGAAAAAGTGCGTCAAATACGCTCCCATAACTGATCATAACATTTAAAAGATACGTCGTCGGTGAAAATATTTTCAATTCGGACTTAGTCTCTGTAAGGAGAGGCTACCGAGAACCGCTACCGACGAAGAATTTCTGATTAATTTAAAAATCAACCGTAAGAGATAGAGCCGTTGTTTATTAAGCAAAAGTGCTTCAAATACGCTCCTATAACTCAATCTAACATTTAAAAGGTACCTCGTCTGTGAAAATAATTTCAGTTCGGACTTAGATTTTTTCCTACCGAGTGCCTACCGTGAAGAGTCGCCGACGACGACTTTAGAAATTATTTAAAAATCAACCGTAAGAGATAGAGCCGTGGTTTATTAAGAAAAAGTGCGTCAAATACGCTCCCATAACTGATCATAACATTTAAAAGATACGTCGTCGGTGAAAATATTTTCAATTCGGACTTAGTCTCTGTACGGAGAGGCTACCGAGAAGCGCTACCGACGAAGACTTTCTGATTAATTTAAAAATCAACCGTAAGAGATAGAGCCGTGGTTTATTAAGCAAAAGTGCTTCAAATACGCTCCTATAACTCAATCTAACATTTAAAAGGTACCTCGTCTGTGAAAATAATTTCAGTTCGGACTTAGATTTTTTCCTACCGAGTGCCTACCGTGAAGAGTCGCCGACGACGACTTTAGAAATTATTTAAAAATCAACCGTAAGAGATAGAGCCGTGGTTTATTAAGAAAAAGTGCGTCAAATACGCTCCCATAACTGATCATAACATTTAAAAGATACGTCGTCGGTGAAAATATTTTCAATTCGGACTTAGTCTCTGTAAGGAGAGGCTACCGAGAACCGCTACCGACGAAGAATTTCTGATTAATTTAAAAATCAACCGTAAGAGATAGAGCCGTGGTTTATTAAGCAAAAGTGCTTCAAATACTCTCCTATAACTCAATCTAACATTTAAAAGGTACCTCGTCGGTGAAAATAATTTCAGTTCGGACTTAGATTTTTTCCTACCGAGTGGCTACCGTGAAGAGTCGCCGACGACGACTTTAGAAATTATTTAAAAATCAACCGTAAGAGATAGAGCCGTGGTTTATTAAGAAAAAGTGCGTCAAATACGCTCCCATAACTGATCATAACATTTAAAAGATACGTCGTCGGTGAAAATATTTTCAATTCGGACTTAGTCTCTGTAGGGAGAGGCTACCGAGAACCGCTACCGACGAAGACTTTCTGATTAATTTAAAAATCAATCGTAAGAGATAGAGCCGTGGTTTATTAAGCAAAAGTGCTTCAAATACGCTCCTATAACTCAATCTAACATTTAAAAGGTACCTCGTCGGTGAAAATAATTTCAGTTCGGACTTAGATTTTTTCCTACCGAGTGGCTACCGTGAAGAGTCGCCGACGACGACTTTAGAAATTATTTAAAAATCAACCGTAAGAGATAGAGCCGTGGTTTATTAAGCAAAAGTGCGTCAAATACGCTCCCATAACTGAACATAACATTTAAAAGATACGTCGTCGGTGAAAATATTTTCAATTCGGACTTAGTCTCTGTACGGAGAGGCTACCGAGAAGCGCTACCGACGAAGACTTTCTGATTAATTTAAAAATCAACCGTAAGAGATAGAGCCGTGGTTTATTAAGCAAAAGTGCTTCAAATACGCTCCTATAACTCAATCTAACATTTAAAAGGTACCTCGTCGGTGAAAATAATTTCAGTTCGGACTTAGATTTTTTCCTACCGAGTGGCTACCGTGAAGGGTCGCCGACGACGATTTTGGAAATTATTTAAAAATCAACCGTAAGAGATAGAGCCGTGGTTTATTAAGGAAAAGTGCGTCAAATACGCTCCCATAACTGATCATAACATTTAAAAGATACGTCGTCGGTGAAAATATTTTCAATTCGGACTTAGTCTCTCTAGGGAGAGGCTACCGAGAACCGCTACCGACGAAGACTTTCTGATTTATTTAAAAATCAACCGTAAGAGATAGAGCCGTGGTTTATTAAGCAAAAGTGCTTCAAATACGCTCCTATAACTCAATCTAACATTTAAAAGGTACCTCGTCTGTGAAAATAATTTCAGTTCGGACTTAGATTTTTTCCTACCGAGTGCCTACCGTGAAGAGTCGCCGACGACGACTTTAGAAATTATTTAAAAATCAACCGTAAGAGATAGAGCCGTGGTTTATTAAGAAAAAGTGCGTCAAATACGCTCCCATAACTGATCATAACATTTAAAAGATACGTCGTCGGTGAAAATATTTTCAATTCGGACTTAGTCTCTGTAGGGAGAGGCTACCGAGAACCGCTACCGACGAAGACTTTCTGATTAATTTAAAAATCAATCGTAAGAGATAGAGCCGTGGTTTATTAAGCAAAAGTGCTTCAAATACGCTCCTATAACTCAATCTAACATTTAAAAGGTACCTCGTCGGTGAAAATAATTACAGTTTGGACTTAGATTTTTTCCTACCCAGTGGCTACCGTGAAGAGTCGCCGACGACGACTTTAGAAATTATTTAAAAATCAACCGTAAGAGATAGAGCCGTGGTTTATTAAGCAAAAGTGCGTCAAATACGCTCCCATAACTGAACATAAGATTTAAAAGATACGTCGTCGGTGAAAATATTTTCAATGCGGACTTGATCTCTGTAGGGAGAGGCTACCGAGAACCGCTACCGACGAAGACTTTCTGATTAATTTAAAAATCAACCGAAAGAGATAGAGCCGTGGTTTATTAAGCAAAAGTGCTTCAAATACGCTCCTATAACTCAATCTAACATTTAAAAGGTACCTCGTCGGTGAAACTAATTACAGTTCGGACTTAGATTTTTTCCTACCGAGTGGCTACGGTGAAGAGTCGCCGACGACGACTTTAGAAAGTATTTTAAAATCAACCGTAAGAGATAGAGCCGTGGTTTATTATGCAAAAGTGCGTCAAATACGCTCCCATAACTGATCATCACATTTAAAAGATACGTCGTCAGTGAAAATATTTTCAATTCGGACTTAGTCTCTGTAGGGAGAGGCTACCGAGAACCGCTACCGACGAAGACTTTCTGATTAATTTAAAAATCAACCGAAAGAGATAGAGCCGTGGTTTATTAAGAAAAAGTGCGTCAAATACGCTCCCATAACTGATCATAACATTTAAAAGATACGTCGTCCGTGAAAATATTTTCAATTCGGACTTAGTCTCTGTACGGAGAGGCTACCGAGAACCGCTACCGACGAAGACTTTCTGATTAATTTAAAAATCAACCGTAAGAGATAGAGCCGTGGTTTATTAAGCAAAAGTGCTTCAAATACGCTCCTATAACTCAATCTAACATTTAAAAGGTACATCGTCGGTGAAAATAATTACAGTTCGGACTTAGATTTTTTCCTACCGAGTGGCTACCGCGAAGAGTCGCCGACGACGACTTTAGAAATTATTTGAAAATCAGCCGTAAGAGATAGAGCCGTGGTTTATTAAGAAAAAGTGCGTCAAATACGCTCCCATAACTGAACATAACATTTAAAAGATACGTCGTCGGTGAAAATATTTTCAATTCGGACTTAGCCTTTGTAGGGAGAGGCTACCGAGAACCGCTACCGACGAAGACTTTCTGATTAATTTAAAAATCAACCGAAATAGATAGAGCCGTGGTTTATTAAGCAAAAGTGCTTCAAATACGCTCCTATAACTCAATCTAACATTTAAAAGGTACCTCGTCGGTGAAAATAATTACAGTTCGGACTTAGATTTTTTCCTACCGAGTGGCTACGGTGAAGAGTCGCCGACAACGACTTTAGAAAGTATTTTAAAATCAACCGTAAGAGATAGAGCCGTGGTTTATTATGCAAAAGTGCGTCAAATACGCTCCCATAACTGATCATCACATTTAAAAGATACGTCGTCAGTGAAAATATTTTCAATTCGGACTTGGTCTCTGTAGGGAGAGGCTACCGAGAACCGCTACCGACGAAGACTTTCTGATTAATTGAAAAGTCAACCGTAAGAGATAGAGCCGTGGTTTATTAAGAAAAAGTGCGTCAAATACGCTCCCATAACTGAACATAACATTTAAAAGATACCTCGTCGGTGAAAATATTTTCAATTCGGACTTAGTCTTTGTAGGGAGAGGCTACCGAGAACCGCTACCGACGAAGACTTTCTGATTAATTTAAAAATCAACCGAAAGAGATAGAGCCGTGGTTTATTAAGCAAAAGTGCTTCAAATACGCTCCTATAACTCAATCTAACATTTAAAAGGTACCTCGTCGGTGAAAATAATTACAGTTCGGACTTAGATTTTTTCCTACCGAGTGGCTACGGTGAAGAGTCGCCGACGACGACTTTAGAAAGTATTTTAAAATCAACCGTAAGAGATAGAGCCGTGGTTTATTATGCAAAAGTGCGTCAAATACGCTCCCATAACTGATCATCACATTTAAAAGATACGTCGTCAGTGAAAATATTTTCAATTCGGACTTAGTCTCTGTAGGGAGAGGCTACCGAGAACCGCTACCGACGAAGACTTTCTGATTAATTGAAAAATCAACCGTAACAGATAGAGCCGTGGTTTATTAAGAAAAAGTGCGTCAAATACGCTCCCATAACTGATCATAACATTTAAAAGATACGTCGTCGGTGAAAATATTTTCAATTCGGACTTGGTCTCTGTACGGAGAGGCTACCGAGAACCGCTACCGACGAAGACTTTCTGATTAATTTAAAAATCAACCGTAAGAGATAGAGCCGTGGTTTATTAAGCAAAAGTGCTTCAAATACGCTCCTATAACTCAATCTAACATTTAAAAGGTACCTCGTCGGTGAAAATAATTACAGTTCGGACTTAGATTTTTTCCTACCGAGTGGCTACCGCGAAGAGTCGCCGACGACGACTTTAGAAATTATTTAAAAATCAACCGTAAGAGATAGAGCCGTGGTTTATTAAGAAAAAGTGCGTCAAATACGCTCCCATAACTGATCATAACATTTAAAAGATGTTCGTCGGTGAAAATATTTTCAATTCGGACTTAGTCTCTGTAGGGAGAGGCTACCGAGAACCGCTACCGACGAAGACTTTCTGATTAATTTAAAAATCAACCGAAAGAGATAGAGCCGTGGTTTATTAAGCAAAAGTGCTTCAAATACGCTCCTATAACTCAATCTAACATTTAAAAGGTACCTCGTCGGTGAAAATAATTACAGTTCGGACTTAGATTTTTTCCTACCGAGTGGCTACGGTGAAGAGTCGCCGACGACGACTTTAGAAAGTTTTTTAAAATCAACCGTAAGAGATAGAGCCGTGGTTTATTATGCAAAAGTGCGTCAAATACGCTCCCATAACTGATCATCACATTTAAAAGATACGTCGTCAGTGAAAATATTTTCAATTCGGACTTAGTCTCTGTAGGGAGAGGCTACCGAGAACCGCTACCGACGAAGACTTTCTGATTAATTGAAAAATCAACCGTAAGAGATAGAGCCGTGGTTTATTAAGAAAAAGTGCGTCAAATACGCTCCCATAACTGAACATAACATTTAAAAGATACCTCGTCGGTGAAAATATTTTCAATTCGGACTTAGTCTTTGTAGGGAGAGGCTACCGAGAACCGCTACCGACGAAGACTTTCTGATTAATTTAAAAATCAACCGAAAGAGATAGAGCCGTGGTTTATTAAGCAAAAGTGCTTCAAATACGCTCCTATAACTCAATCTAACATTTAAAAGGTACCTCGTCGGTGAAAATAATTACAGTTCGGACTTAGATTTTTTCCTACCGAGTGGCTACGGTGAAGAGTCGCCGACGACGACTTTAGAAAGTATTTTAAAATCAACCGTAAGAGATAGAGCCGTGGTTTATTATGCAAAAGTGCGTCAAATACGCTCCCATAACTGATCATCACATTTAAAAGATACGTCGTCAGTGAAAATATTTTCAATTCGGACTTAGTCTCTGTAGGGAGAGGCTACCGAGAACCGCTACCGACGAAGACTTTCTGATTAATTGAAAAATCAACCGTAAGAGATAGAGCCGTGGTTTATTAAGAAAAAGTGCGTCAAATACGCTCCCATAACTGATCATAACATTTAAAAGATACGTCGTCGGTGAAAATATTTTCAATTCGGACTTGGTCTCTGTACGGAGAGGCTACCGAGAACCGCTACCGACGAAGACTTTCTGATTAATTTAAAAATCAACCGTAAGAGATAGAGCCGTGGTTTATTAAGCAAAAGTGCTTCAAATACGCTCCTATAACTCAATCTAACATTTAAAAGGTACCTCGTCGGTGAAAATAATTACAGTTCGGACTTAGATTTTTTCCTACCGAGTGGCTACCGCGAAGAGTCGCCCAAGACGACTTTAGAAATTATTTAAAAATCAACCGTAAGAGATAGAGCCGTGGTTTATTAAGAAAAAGTGCGTCAAATACGCTCCCATAACTGATCATAACATTTAAAAGATACGTCGTCCGTGAAAATATTTTCAATTCGGACTTAGTCTCTGTAGGGAGAGGCTACCGAGAACCGCTACCGACGAAGACTTTCTGATTAATTTAAAAATCAACCGTAAGAGATAGAGCCGTGGTTTATTAAGCAAAAGTGCTTCAAATACGCTCCTATAACTCAATCTAACATTTAAAAGGTACCTCGTCGGTGAAAATAATTACAGTTCGGACTTAGATTTTTTTCCTACCGAGTGGCTACCGTGAAAAGTCGCCCAAGACGACTTTAGAAATTATTTAAAAATCAACCGTAAGAGATAGAGCCGTGGTTTATTAAGAAAAAGTGCGTCAAATACGCTCCCATAACTGATCATAACATTTAAAAGATACGTCGTCCGTGAAAATATTTTCAATTCGGACTTAGTCTCTGTAGGGAGAGGCTACCGAGAACCGCTACCGACGAAGACTTTCTGATTAATTTAAAAATCAACCGAAAGAGATAGAGCCGTGGTTTATTAAGCAAAAGTGCTTCAAATACGCTCCTATAACTCAATCTAACATTTAAAAGGTACCTCGTCGGTGAAAATAATTACAGTTCGGACTTAGATTTTTTCCTACCGAGTGGCTACGGTGAAGAGTCGCCGACGACGACTTTAGAAAGTATTTTAAAATCAACCGTAAGATATAGAGCCGTGGTTTATTATGCAAAAGTGCGTCAAATACGCTCCCATAACTGATCATCACATTTAAAAGATACGTCGTCAGTGAAAATATTTTCAATTCGGACTTAGTCTCTGTAGGGAGAGGCTACCGAGAACCGCTACCGACGAAGACTTTCTGATTAATTGAAAAATCAACCGTAAGAGATAGAGCCGTGGTTTATTAAGAAAAAGTGCGTCAAATACGCTCCCATAACTGATCATAACATTTAAAAGATACGTCGTCGGTGAAAATATTTTCAATTCGGACTTGGTCTCTGTACGGAGAGGCTACCGAGAACCGCTACCGACGAAGACGTTCTGATTAATTTAAAAATCAACCGTAAGAGATAGAGCCGTGGTTTATTAAGCAAAAGTACTTCAAATACGCTCCTATAACTCAATCTAACATTTAAAAGGTACCTCGTCGGTGAAAATAATTACAGTTCGGACTTAGATTTTTTCCTACCGAGTGGCTACCGCGAAGAGTCGCCGACGACGACTTTAGAAATTATTTAAAAATCAACCGTAAGAGATAGAGCCGTGGTTTATTAAGAAAAAGTGCGTCAAATACGCTCCCATAACTGATCATAACATTTAAAAGATACGTCGTCGGTGAAAATATTTTCAATTCGGACTTGGTCTCTGTAGGGAGAGGCTACCGAGAACCGCTACCGACGAAGACTTTCTGATTAATTTAAAAATCAACCGTAAGAGATAGAGCCGTGGTTTATTAAGAAAAAGTGCGTCAAATACGCTCCCATAACTGATCATAACATTTAAAAGATACGTCGTCGGTGAAAATATTTTCAATTCGGACTTAGTCTCTGTACGGAGAGGCTACCGAGAACCGCTACCGACGAAGACTTTCTGATTAATTTAAAAATCAACCGTAAGAGATAGAGCCGTGGTTTATTAAGCAAAAGTGCTTCAAATACGCTCCTATAACTCAATCTAACATTTAAAAGGTACCTCGTCGGTGAAAATAATTACAGTTCGGACTTAGATTTTTTCCTACCGAGTGGCTACCGTGAAGAGTCGCCGAAGACGACTTTAGAAATTATTTACAAATCAACCGTAAGAGATAGAGCCGTGGTTTATTAAGAAAAAGTGCGTCAAATACGCTCCCATAACTGATCATAACATTTAAAAGATACGTCGTCCGTGAAAATATTTTCAATTCGGACTTAGTCTCTGTAGGGAGAGGCTACCGAGAACCGCTACCGACGAAGACTTTCTGATTAATTTAAAAATCAACCGAAAGAGATAGAGCCGTGGTTTATTAAGCAAAAGTGCTTCAAATACGCTCCTATAACTCAATCTAACATTTAAAATTTTAGTTTCAGATAGAACAATTAGTTTAAAATGGAACTAAGATTCGCATCTGGAGATTCCTCTCTCACAAGGTGACCATTTAGATTCGTCGAACACATACGGTTTCGAGTGCCATCGCCACAGATTTCAGAGAACAGCCGCTTCTCCTGGCAGAGTATCGAACACTTAATTTCAGATGGAACCATTAGTTTAAAATGGAACTAAGTTTCGCATCTGAAGTTTCCTCTCTCAAAAGGTCGGCCTCTTAGTTTCGTGGAACACAGACGGTTTCGATTGGCATCGCCACAGATTTCAGAGAACAGGCGCTTCTCCTGGCACAGCATCGAACACTTAGTGTCAGATAGGATTATTAATTTAAAATGAACTAAGTTTCGCAATTTGGAGTTTCCTCTCTCACAAGGTCGACCACTTAGTTTCGTCGAACACATACGGTTTCGAGTAGCAGCGCGACAGATTTCAGAGAACAGGCGCTTCTCCTGGCACAATATCAAACACTTAGTTTCAGATAGAACAATCAGTTTAAAATGGAACTAAGTTCCGCATCTGGAGTTTCCTCCCACACAAGGTCGACCATTTAGATTCGTCGAACACATACGGTTTCGAGTAGCATCGCGACAGATTTCAGAGAACAGGTGCTTCTCCTGGCACAGTATCGAACACTTATTTTCAGATAGAACAGTTAGTTTTAACTGAAACTAAGTTTCACTTCTGGAGTTTCCACTCCCACAAGGCCGACAACTTAGTTTCGTTGAACACATACGGTTTCGAGTGGCATCGCCACAGATTACAGAGAACAGGCGCTTCTCCTGGCACAGTATCGAACACTTAGTTTCAGATAGAACAATTAGTTTAAAATGGAACTATGTTTCGCATCTGGAGTTTCCTCTCTCAAAAGGTCGGCCACTTAGTTTCGTCGAACACATACGGTTTCGAGTGGCATCGCCACATATTTCAGAGAACAGGCGCTTCTCCTGGCACAGTATCGAACACTTATTTCAGGCAGAACAATTAGTTTAAAATGGAACTATGTTTCGCATCTGGAGTATCCTCTCTCACAAGGTCAACCACTTAGTTTCGTCGAACACACACGGTTTCGAGTGGCATCGCCACAGATTTCAGAGAACAGGCGCTTCTCCTGGCACAGTCTCGAACACTTAGTTACAGATAGAACACTTAGTTTAAAATGGAACTGTGTTTCGTATTTGGAGTTTCCTCTCTCACAAGGTGGACCACTCAGTTTCGTCAAACACATACGGTTTCGAGTGGCATCGCCAGAGATTTCAGAGAACAGGCGCTTCTCGTGGCACAGTATCGAACACTTAGTTTCAGATGGAACAGTTGGTTTAAAATGGAAATACGTTTCGCATCTGGAGTTTCTTCTCTCACAAGGCGACCACTTAGTTTCGTCGGACACATACGGTTTCGAGTGGCATCGCCACATATTTCAGAGAACAGGCGCATCTCCTGGCACAGTATCGAACACTTAGTTTCAGATAGAACAATTAGTTTAAAATGGAAATAAGTTTCACATCTGGAGTTTGCTCTCTCACAATGTCGACAATTTAGATTCGTCGAGCACATACGGTTTCGAGTATCACCGCCACAGATTTCAGAGAACAGGAGCTTCTCCTGGCAGAGTATCGAACACCTATTTCAGACAGAACAATTAGTTTAAAATGGAAATAAGTTTCGCATCTGGAGTATCCTCTCTCACAAGGTCAACCCCTTAGTTTCGTCGAACACACACGGTTTCGAGTGGCATCTCCACAGATTTCAGCGAACAGGCGCTTCTCCTGGCAGAGTCTCGAACACTTAGTTACAGGTAGAACACTTAGTTTAAAATGGAACTGTGTTTCGCATTTGGAGTTTCCTCTCTCACAAGGTGGACCACTTAGTTTCGTCGAACACACACGGTTTCGAGTGGCATCGCCTCAGATTTCAGAGAACAGGCGTTTCTCCTGGCACAGTATCGAACACTTAGTTTCAGATTGAACATTTAGTTTAAAATTGAACTATGTTTCGCATTTGGAGTTTCCTCTCTCACAAGGTCGGCCACTTAGTTTCGTCGAACACATACGGTTTCAAGTGGTATCGCCACAGATTTCAGCGAACTGGCGCATCTCCTGGCACATTATCGAAAACTTAGTTTCAGATAGAACAATTGGTTTAAAATGGAGCTAATTTTTGCATCTGGAGTTTCATCTCTCACAAGGTCGACGACTTAATTGCGACGAACACATACGGTTTCGAGTGGCATCGCCACAGATTTCAGAGAACAGGCGCTTCTCCTGGCACAGTATCGAGCACTTAGTATCAGATAGAACAATTCGTTTAAAATGGAAATACGTTTCGCATCTGGAGTTTCTTCTCTCACAAGGCGACCACTTAGTTTCGTCGGACACATACGGTTTCGAGTGGCATCGCCACATATTTCAGAGAACAGGCGCATCTCCTGGCACAGTATCGAACACTTAGTTTCAGATAGAACAATTAGTTTAAAATGGAAATAAGTTTCACATCTGGAGTTTGCTCTCTCACAATGTCGACCATTTAGATTCGTCGAGCACATACGGTTTCGAGTGGCATCGCCACAGATTTCAGAGAACAGGCGCTTCTCCTGGCACAGTATCGAGCACTTAGTATCAGATAGAACAATTCGTTTAAAATGGAAATACGTTTCGCATCTGGAGTTTCTTCTCTCACAAGGCGACCACTTAGTTTCGTCGGACACATACGGTTTCGAGTGGCATCGCCACATATTTCAGAGAACAGGCGCATCTCCTGGCACAGTATCGAACACTTAGTTTCAGATAGAACAATTAGTTTAAAATGGAAATAAGTTTCACATCTGGAGTTTGCTCTCTCACAATGTCGACCATTTAGATTCGTCGAGCACATACGGTTTCGAGTATCATCGCCACAGATTTCAGAGAACAGGAGCTTCTCCTGGCAGAGTATCGAACACCTATTTCAGACAAAACAATTAGTTTAAAATGAAAATAAGTTTCACATCTGGAGTTTGCTCCCTCAAAAGGTCGACCATTTAGATTCTTCGAGCACATACGGTTTCGAGTATCATCGCCACAGATTTCAGAGAACAGGAGCTTCTCCTGGCAGAGTATCGAACACTTATTTCAGACAGAACAATTAGTTTAAAATGGAACTATGTTTCGCATCTGGAGTATCCTCTCTCACAAGGTCAACCCCTTAGTTTCGTCGAACACACACGGTTTCGAGTGGCATCTCCACAGATTTCAGCGAACAGGCGCTTCTCCTGGCAGAGTCTCGAACACTTAGTTACAGGGAGAACACTTAGTTTAAAATGGAACTGTGTTTCGCATTTGGAGTTTCCTCTCTCACAAGGTGGACCACTTAGTTTCGTCGAACACACACGGTTTCGAGTGGCATCGCCACAGATTTCAGCGAACTGGCGCATCTCCTGGCACATTATCGAAAACTTAGTTTCAGATAGAACAATTGCTTTAAAATGGAGCTAATTTTTGCATCTGGAGTTTCATCTCTCACAAGGTCGACGACTTAATTGCGACGAACACATACGGTTTCGAGTGGCATCGCCACAGATTTCAGAGAACAGGCGCTTCTCCTGGCACAGTATCGATCACTTAGTTTCAGATAGAACAATTCGTTTAAAATGGATATACGTTTCGCATCTGGAGTTTCTTCTCTCACAAGGCGACCACTTAGTTTCGTCGGACACATACGGTTTCGAGTGGCATCGCCACATATTTCAGAGAACAGGCGCATCTCCTGGCACAGTATCGAACACTTAGTTTCAGATAGAACAATTAGTTTAAAATGGAAATAAGTTTCACATCTGGAGTTTGCTCTCTCACAATGTCGACCATTTAGATTCGTCGAGCACATACGGTTTCGAGTATCATCGCCACAGATTTCAGAGAACAGGAGCTTCTCCTGGCAGAGTATCGAACACCTATTTCAGACAGAACAATTAGTTTAAAATGGAAATAAGTTTCACATCTGGAGTTTGCTCCCTCAAAAGGTCGACCATTTAGATTCTTCGAGCACATACGGTTTCGAGTATCATCGCCACAGATTTCAGAGAACAGGCGCATCTCCTGGCACAGTATCGAACACTTAGTTTCAGATAGAACAATTAGTGTAAAATGGAAATAAGTTTCACATCTGGAGTTTGCTCTCTCACAATGTCGACCATTTAGATTCGTCGAGCACATACGGTTTCGTGTATCATCGCCACAGATTTCAGAGAACAGGAGCTTCTCCTGGCAGAGTATCGAACACTTATTTCAGACAGAACAATTAGTTTAAAATGGAACTATGTTTCGCATCTGGAGTATCCTCTCTCACAAGGTCAACCCCTTAGTTTCGTCGAACACACACGGTTTCGAGTGGCATCTAAACAGATTTCAGCGAACAGGCGCTTCTCCTGGCAGAGTCTCGAACACTTAGTTACAGGTAGAACACTTAGTTTAAAATGGAACTGTGTTTCGCATTTGGAGTTTCCTCTCTCACAAGGTGGACCACTTAGTTTCGTCGAACACACACGGTTTCGAGTGGCATCGCCACAGATTTCAGCGAACTGGCGCATCTCCTGGCACAGTATCGATCACTTAGTTTCAGATAGAACAATTCGTTTAAAATGGATATACGTTTCGCATCTGGAGTTTCTTCTCTCACAAGGCGACCACTTAGTTTCGTCGGACACATACGGTTTCGAGTGGCATCGCCACATATTTCAGAGAACAGGCGCATCTCCTGGCACAGAATCGAACACTTAGTTTCAGATAGAACAATTAGTTTAAAATGGAAATAAGTTTCACATCTGGAGTTTGCTCTCTCACAATGTCGACCATTTAGATTCGTCGAGCACATACGGTTTCGAGTATCATCGCCACAGATTTCAGAGAACAGGAGCTTCTCCTGGCAGAGTATCGAACACCTATTTCAGACAGAACAATTAGTTTAAAATGGAAATAAGTTTCACATCTGGAGTTTGCTCCCTCACAAGGTCGACCATTTAGATTCGTCGAGCACATACGGTTTCGAGTATCATCGCCACAGATTTCAGAGAACAGGAGCTTCTCCTGGCAGAGAATCGAACACTTATTTCAGACAGAACAATTGGTTTAAAATGGAACTATGTTTCGCATCTGGAGTATCCTCTCTCACAAGGTCAACACCTTAGTTTCGTCGAACACACACGGTTTCGAGTGGCATCTCCACAAATTTCAGAGAGCAGGCGCTTCTCCTGGCACAGTCTCGAACACTTAGTTACAGGTAGAACACTTAGTTTAAAATGGAACTGTGTTTCGCATTTGGAGTTTCCTCTCTCACAAGGTGGACCACTCAGTTTCGTCAAACACTTACGGTTTCGAGTGGCATCGCCTCAGATTTCAGAGAACAGGCGCTTCTCCTGGCACAGTATCGAACACTTAGTTTCAGATGGAACATTTGGTTTAAAATGGAACTAAGTTTCGCATCTGGAGTTTCTTCTCTCACAAGGCGACCACTTAGTTTCGTCGGACACATACGGTTTCGAGTGGCATCGCCACATATTTCAGAGAACAGGCGCATCTCCTGGCACAGTATCGAACACTTAGTTTCAGATAGAACAATTAGTTTAAAATGGAAATAAGTTTCACATCTGGAGTTTGCTCCCTCACAAGGTCGACCATTTAGATTCGTCGAGCACATACGGTTTCGAGTATCATCGCCACAGATTTCAGAGAACAGGCGCTTCTCCTGGCACAGTATCGAACACTTATTTCAGACAGAACAATTAGTTTAAAATGGAACTATGTTTCGCATCTGGAGTATCCTCTCTCACAAGGTCAACCACTTAGTTTCGTCGAACACACACGGTTTCGAGTGGCATCGCCACAGATTTCAGAGAACAGGCGCTTCTCCTGGCACAGTCTCGAACACTTAGTTACAGATAGAACACTTAGTTTAAAATGGAACTGTGTTTCGTATTTGGAGTTTCCTCTCTCACAAGGTGGACCACTCAGTTTCGTCAAACACATACGGTTTCGAGTGGCATCGCCAGAGATTTCAGAGAACAGGCGCTTCTCGTGGCACAGTATCGAACACTTAGTTTCAGATGGAACAGTTGGTTTAAAATGGAAATACGTTTCGCATCTGGAGTTTCTTCTCTCACAAGGCGACCACTTAGTTTCGTCGGACACATACGGTTTCGAGTGGCATCGCCACATATTTCAGAGAACAGGCGCATCTCCTGGCACAGTATCGAACACTTAGTTTCAGATAGAACAATTAGTTTAAAATGGAAATAAGTTTCACATCTGGAGTTTGCTCTCTCACAATGTCGACCATTTAGATTCGTCGAGCACATACGGTTTCGAGTATCACCGCCACAGATTTCAGAGAACAGGAGCTTCTCCTGGCAGAGTATCGAACACCTATTTCAGACAGAACAATTAGTTTAAAATGGAAATAAGTTTCGCATCTGGAGTATCCTCTCTCACAAGGTCAACCCCTTAGTTTCGTCGAACACACACGGTTTCGAGTGGCATCTCCACAGATTTCAGCGAACAGGCGCTTCTCCTGGCAGAGTCTCGAACACTTAGTTACAGGTAGAACACTTAGTTTAAAATGGAACTGTGTTTCGCATTTGGAGTTTCCTCTCTCACAAGGTGGACCACTTAGTTTCGTCGAACACACACGGTTTCGAGTGGCATCGCCTCAGATTTCAGAGAACAGGCGTTTCTCCTGGCACAGTATCGAACACTTAGTTTCAGATTGAACATTTAGTTTAAAATTGAACTATGTTTCGCATTTGGAGTTTCCTCTCTCACAAGGTCGGCCACTTAGTTTCGTCGAACACATACGGTTTCAAGTGGTATCGCCACAGATTTCAGCGAACTGGCGCATCTCCTGGCACATTATCGAAAACTTAGTTTCAGATAGAACAATTGGTTTAAAATGGAGCTAATTTTTGCATCTGGAGTTTCATCTCTCACAAGGTCGACGACTTAATTGCGACGAACACATACGGTTTCGAGTGGCATCGCCACAGATTTCAGAGAACAGGCGCTTCTCCTGGCACAGTATCGAGCACTTAGTATCAGATAGAACAATTCGTTTAAAATGGAAATACGTTTCGCATCTGGAGTTTCTTCTCTCACAAGGCGACCACTTAGTTTCGTCGGACACATACGGTTTCGAGTGGCATCGCCACATATTTCAGAGAACAGGCGCATCTCCTGGCACAGTATCGAACACTTAGTTTCAGATAGAACAATTAGTTTAAAATGGAAATAAGTTTCACATCTGGAGTTTGCTCTCTCACAATGTCGACCATTTAGATTCGTCGGACACATACGGTTTCGAGTGGCATCGCCACAGATTTCAGAGAACAGGCGCTTCTCCTGGCACAGTATCGAGCACTTAGTATCAGATAGAACAATTCGTTTAAAATGGAAATACGTTTCGCATCTGGAGTTTCTTCTCTCACAAGGCGACCACTTAGTTTCGTCGGACACATACGGTTTCGAGTGGCATCGCCACATATTTCAGAGAACAGGCGCATCTCCTGGCACAGTATCGAACACTTAGTTTCAGATAGAACAATTAGTTTAAAATGGAAATAAGTTTCACATCTGGAGTTTGCTCTCTCACAATGTCGACCATTTAGATTCGTCGAGCACATACGGTTTCGAGTATCATCGCCACAGATTTCAGAGAACAGGAGCTTCTCCTGGCAGAGTATCGAACACCTATTTCAGACAAAACAATTAGTTTAAAATGAAAATAAGTTTCACATCTGGAGTTTGCTCCCTCAAAAGGTCGACCATTTAGATTCTTCGAGCACATACGGTTTCGAGTATCATCGCCACAGATTTCAGAGAACAGGAGCTTCTCCTGGCAGAGTATCGAACACTTATTTCAGACAGAACAATTAGTTTAAAATGGAACTATGTTTCGCATCTGGAGTATCCTCTCTCACAAGGTCAACCCCTTAGTTTCGTCGAACACACACGGTTTCGAGTGGCATCTCCACAGATTTCAGCGAACAGGCGCTTCTCCTGGCAGAGTCTCGAACACTTAGTTACAGGGAGAACACTTAGTTTAAAATGGAACTGTGTTTCGCATTTGGAGTTTCCTCTCTCACAAGGTGGACCACTTAGTTTCGTCGAACACACACGGTTTCGAGTGGCATCGCCACAGATTTCAGCGAACTGGCGCATCTCCTGGCACATTATCGAAAACTTAGTTTCAGATAGAACAATTGCTTTAAAATGGAGCTAATTTTTGCATCTGGAGTTTCATCTCTCACAAGGTCGACGACTTAATTGCGACGAACACATACGGTTTCGAGTGGCATCGCCACAGATTTCAGAGAACAGGCGCTTCTCCTGGCACAGTATCGATCACTTAGTTTCAGATAGAACAATTCGTTTAAAATGGATATACGTTTCGCATCTGGAGTTTCTTCTCTCACAAGGCGACCACTTAGTTTCGTCGGACACATACGGTTTCGAGTGGCATCGCCACATATTTCAGAGAACAGGCGCATCTCCTGGCACAGTATCGAACACTTAGTTTCAGATAGAACAATTAGTTTAAAATGGAAATAAGTTTCACATCTGGAGTTTGCTCTCTCACAATGTCGACCATTTAGATTCGTCGAGCACATACGGTTTCGAGTATCATCGCCACAGATTTCAGAGAACAGGAGCTTCTCCTGGCAGAGTATCGAACACCTATTTCAGACAGAACAATTAGTTTAAAATGGAAATAAGTTTCACATCTGGAGTTTGCTCCCTCAAAAGGTCGACCATTTAGATTCTTCGAGCACATACGGTTTCGAGTATCATCGCCACAGATTTCAGAGAACAGGCGCATCTCCTGGCACAGTATCGAACACTTAGTTTCAGATAGAACAATTAGTTTAAAATGGAAATAAGTTTCACATCTGGAGTTTGCTCTCTCACAATGTCGACCATTTAGATTCGTCGAGCACATACGGTTTCGAGTATCATCGCCACAGATTTCAGAGAACAGGAGCTTCTCCTAGCAGAGTATCGAACACTTATTTCAGACAGAACAATTAGTTTAAAATGGAACTATGTTTCGCATCTGGAGTATCCTCTCTCACAAGGTCAACCCCTTAGTTTCGTCGAACACACACGGTTTCGAGTGGCATCTAAACAGATTTCAGCGAACAGGCGCTTCTCCTGGCAGAGTCTCGAACACTTAGTTACAGGTAGAACACTTAGTTTAAAATGGAACTGTGTTTCGCATTTGGAGTTTCCTCTCTCACAAGGTGGACCACTTAGTTTCGTCGAACACACACGGTTTCGAGTGGCATCGCCACAGATTTCAGCGAACTGGCGCATCTCCTGGCACAGTATCGATCACTTAGTTTCAGATAGAACAATTCGTTTAAAATGGATATACGTTTCGCATCTGGAGTTTCTTCTCTCACAAGGCGACCACTTAGTTTCGTCGGACACATACGGTTTCGAGTGGCATCGCCACATATTTCAGAGAACAGGCGCATCTCCTGGTACAGAATCGAACACTTAGTTTCAGATAGAACAATTAGTTTAAAATGGAAATAAGTTTCACATCTGGAGTTTGCTCTCTCACAATGTCGACCATTTAGATTCGTCGAGCACATACGGTTTCGAGTATCATCGCCACAGATTTCAGAGAACAGGAGCTTCTCCTGGCAGAGTATCGAACACCTATTTCAGACAGAACAATTAGTTTAAAATGGAAATAAGTTTCACATCTGGAGTTTGCTCCCTCACAAGGTCGACCATTTAGATTCGTCGAGCACATACGGTTTCGAGTATCATCGCCACAGATTTCAGAGAACAGGAGCTTCTCCTGGCAGAGAATCGAACACTTATTTCAGACAGAACAATTGGTTTAAAATGGAACTATGTTTCGCATCTGGAGTATCCTCTCTCACAAGGTCAACACCTTAGTTTCGTCGAACACACACGGTTTCGAGTGGCATCTCCACAGATTTCAGAGAGCAGGCGCTTCTCCTGGCACAGTCTCGAACACTTAGTTACAGGTAGAACACTTAGTTTAAAATGGAACTGTGTTTCGCATTTGGAGTTTCCTCTCTCACAAGGTGGACCACTCAGTTTCGTCAAACACTTACGGTTTCGAGTGGCATCGCCTCAGATTTCAGAGAACAGGCGCTTCTCCTGGCACAGTATCGAACACTTAGTTTCAGATGGAACATTTGGTTTAAAATGGAACTAAGTTTCGCATCTGGAGTTTCTTCTCTCACAAGGCGACCACTTAGTTTCGTCGGACACATACGGTTTCGAGTGGCATCGCCACATATTTCAGAGAACAGGCGCATCTCCTGGCACAGTATCGAACACTTAGTTTCAGATAGAACAATTAGTTTAAAATGGAAATAAGTTTCACATCTGGAGTTTGCTCCCTCACAAGGTCGACCATTTAGATTCGTCGAGCACATACGGTTTCCAGTATCATCGCCACAGATTTCAGAGAACAGGCGCTTCTCCTGGCACAGTATCGAACACTTATTTCAGACAGAACAATTAGTTTAAAATGGAACTATGTTTCGCATCTGGAGTATCCTCTCTCACAAGGTCAACCACTTAGTTTCGTCGAACACACACGGTTTCGAGTGGCATCGCCACAGATTTCAGAGAACAGGCGCTTCTCCTGGCACAGTCTCGAACACTTAGTTACAGATAGAACACCTAGTTTAAAATGGAACTGTGTTTCGTATTTGGAGTTTCCTCTCTCACAAGGTGGACCACTCAGTTTCGTCAAACACTTACGGTTTCGAGTGGCATCGCCTCAGATTTCAGAGAACAGGCGTTTCTCCTGGCACAGTATCGAGCACTTAGTTTCAGATAGAACAATTCGTTTAAAATGGAAATACGTTTCGCATCTGGAGTTTCTTCTCTCACAAGGCGACCACTTAGTTTCGTCGGACACATACGGTTTCGAGTGGCATCGCCACATATTTCAGAGAACAGGCGCATCTCCTGGCACAGTATCGAACACTTAGTTTCAGATAGAACAATTAGTTTAAAATGGAAATAAGTTTCACATCTGGAGTTTGCTCCCTCACAAGGTCGACCATTTAGATTCGTCGAGCACATACGGTTTCGAGTATCATCGCCACAGATTTCAGAGAACAGGCGCTTCTCCTGGCACAGTATCGAACACTTATTTCAGACACAACAATTAGTTTAAAGTGGAACTATGTTTCGCATCTGGAGTATCCTCTCTCACAAGGTCAACCACTTAGTTTCGTCGAATACACACGGTTTCGAGTGGCATCGCCACAGATTTCAGAGAACAGGCGCTTCTCCTGGCACAGTCTCGAACACTTAGTTACAGATAGAACACTTAGTTTAAAATGGAACTGTGTTTCGTATTTGGAGTTTCCTCTCTCACAAGGTGGACCACTCAGTTTCGTCAAACACTTACGGTTTCGAGTGGCATCGCCTCAGATTTCAGAGAACAGGCATTTCTCCTGGCACAGTATCGAGCACTTAGTTTCAGATAGAACAATTCGTTTAAAATGGAAATATGTTTCGCATCTGGAGTTTCTTCTCTCACAAGGCGACCACTTAGTTTCGTCGGACACATACGGTTTCGAGTGGCATCGCCACATATTTCAGAGAACAGGCGCATCTCCTGGCACAGTATCGAACACTTAGTTTCAGATAGAACAATTAGTTTAAAATGGAAATAAGTTTCACATCTGGAGTTTGCTCCCTCACAAGGTCGACCATTTAGATTCGTCGAGCACATACGGTTTCGAGTATCATCGCCACAGATTTCAGAGAACAGGCGCTTCTCCTGGCACAGTATCGAACACTTATTTCAGACACAACAATTAGTTTAAAGTGGAACTATGTTTCGCATCTGGAGTATCCTCTCTCACAAGGTCAACCACTTAGTTTCGTCGAATACACACGGTTTCGAGTGGCATCGCCACAGATTTCAGAGAACAGGCGCTTCTCCTGGCACAGTCTCGAACACTTAGTTACAGATAGAACACTTAGTTTAAAATGGAACTGTGTTTCGTATTTGGAGTTTCCTCTCTCACAAGGTGGACCACTCAGTTTCGTCAAACACTTACGGTTTCGAGTGGCATCGCCTCAGATTTCAGAGAACAGGCATTTCTCCTGGCACAGTATCGAGCACTTAGTTTCAGATAGAACAATTCGTTTAAAATGGAAATATGTTTCGCATCTGGAGTTTCTTCTCTCACAAGGCGACCACTTAGTTTCGTCGGACACATACGGTTTCGAGTGGCATCGCCACATATTTCAGAGAACAGGCGCATCTCCTGGCACAGTATCGAACACTTAGTTTCAGATAGAACAATTAGTTTAAAATGGAAATAAGTTTCACATCTGGAGCTTGCTCCCTCACAAGGTCGACCATTTAGATTCGTCGAGCACATACGGTTTCGAGTATCATCGCCACAGATTTCAGAGAACAGGCGCTTCTCCTGGCACAGTATCGAACACTTATTTCAGACAGAACAATTAGTTTAAAATGGAACTATGTTTCGCATCTGGAGTATCCTCTCTCACAAGGTCAACCACTTAGTTTCGTCGAACACACACGGTTTCGAGTGGCATCGCCACAGATTTCAGAGAACAGGCGCTTCTCTTGGCACAGTCTCGAACACTTAGTTACAGATAGAACACTTAGTTTAAAATGGAACTGTGTTTCGTATTTGGAATTTCCTCTCTCACAAGGTGGACCACTCAGTTTCGTCAAACACATACGGTTTCGAGTGGCATCGCCACAGATTTCGGAGAACAGGCGCTTCACCTAGCACAGTATCGAACACTTAGTATCAGATAGAACAATTACTTTAAAATGGAACTAAGCTTCGCATCTCGAGATTCCTCTCTCACAAGTTGGACCACTTAGTTTCATCGAACATATACGGTTTCGAGTACCATCGCCACTGATTTCAGAGAACAGGCGCTTCTCCTGGCACAGTATCCAACCCTTAGTTTCAGATGGAACATTTGGTTTAAAATGGAACTAAGTTTCGCATCTGAAGTTTCCTCTCGCACAAGGTCGGCCACTTAGTTTCGTCGAACACATACCGTGTCGAGTGCGCATCGCGACAGATTTCAGAGAACAGGCGCTTCTCCTGGAACAATATCGAACACTTAGTTTCAGATAGAACAATTAGTTTAAAATGGAAATAAGTTTCACATCTGGAGCTTGCTCCCTCACAAGGTCGACCATTTAGATTCGTCGAGCACATACGGTTTCGAGTATCATCGCCACAGATTTCAGAGAACAGGCGCTTCTCCTGGCACAGTATCGAACACTTATTTCAGACAGAACAATTAGTTTAAAATGGAACTATGTTTCGCATCTGGAGTATCCTCTCTCACAAGGTCAACCACTTAGTTTCGTCGAACACACACGGTTTCGAGTGGCATCGCCACAGATTTCAGAGAACAGGCGCTTCTCTTGGCACAGTCTCGAACACTTAGTTACAGATAGAACACTTAGTTTAAAATGGAACTGTGTTTCGTATTTGGAATTTCCTCTCTCACAAGGTGGACCACTCAGTTTCGTCAAACACATACGGTTTCGAGTGGCATCGCCACAGATTTCGGAGAACAGGCGCTTCACCTAGCACAGTATCGAACACTTAGTATCAGATAGAACAATTACTTTAAAATGGAACTAAGCTTCGCATCTCGAGATTCCTCTCTCACAAGTTGGACCACTTAGTTTCATCGAACATATACGGTTTCGAGTGTGATCGCCACAGATTTCAGAGAACAGACGCTTCTACTGGCACAGTATCGAACACATAGTTTCAGATAGAACAATTAGTTTAAAATGGAACTAAATTTTGCTGCTGGAATTTCCTCTCTCACAAGGTCGACCACTTAGTTTCGTCGAACACATACCGTGTCGAGTGCGCATCGCGACAGATTTCAGAGAACAGGCGCTTCTCCTGGAACAATATCGAACACTTAGTTTCAGATAGAACAATTAGTTTAAAATGGAAATATGTTTCGCATTTGGAGTTTCCCCTCTCACAAGGTCGACCACTTAATTTCGTCGAACACATACGGTTTCGAGTGGCATCGTCAAACATTTCAGAGAACAGGCGCTTCTCCTGGCACAGTATCGAACACTTAGTTTCAGATAGAACCGTTAGTTTTAAATGAAACTAAATTTCACTTCTGGAGTTTCCTCTCTCACAAGGTGGAACACTTAGTTTCGGCAAACACATACGGTTTCGAGTGGAATCGCCACAGGTTTCAGAGAACTGGCGCTTCTCCTGGCACAGTATCGACACTTCGTATCAGATAGAACAATTAGTTTAAAATGGAAATATGTTTCGCATTTGGAGTTTCCCCTCTCACAAGGTCGGCCACTTAGTTTCGTCGAACACATACGGTTTCAAGTGGTATCGCCACAGATTTCAGCGAACTGGCGCATCTCCTGGCACATTATCGAAAACTTAGTTTCAGATAGAACAATCGGTTTAAAATGTAGCTAATTTTTGCATCTGGAGTTTCATCTCTCACAAGGTGGACGACTTAATTGCGACGAACACATACGGTTTCGAGTGGCATCGCCACAGATTTCAGAGAACAGGCGCTTCTCCTGGCACAGTATCGAGCACTTAGTTTCAGATAGAACAATTGGTTTAAAATGGAGCTATGTTTTGCATCTGGAGTTTCCTCTCTCACAAGGTCGGCCACTTAGTTTCGTCGAACACACACGGTTTCGAGTGGCATCGCCTCAGATTTCAGAGAACAGGCGTTTCTCCTGGCACAGTATCGAACACTTAGTTTCAGATTGAACATTTAGTTTAAAATTGAACTATGTTTCGCATTTGGAGTTTCCTCTCTCACAAGGTCGACCATTTAGATTCGTCGAGCACATACGGTTTCGAGTATCATCGCCACATATTTCAGAGAACAGGCGCTTCTCCTGGCACAGTATCCAACACTTAGTTTCAGATGGAACATTTGGTTTAAAATGGAACTAAGTTTCGCATCTGAAGTTTCCTATCGCACAAGGTCGGCCACTTAGTTTCGTCGAAAACACACGGTTTCGAGTGGCATCGCCTCAGATTTCAGAGAACAGGCGTTTCTCCTGGCACAGTATCGAACACTTAGTTTCAGATTGAACATTTAGTTTAAAATTGAAATATGTTTCGCATTTGGAGTTTCCTCTCTCACAAGGTCGGCCACTTAGTTTCGTCGAACACATACGGTTTCAAGTGGTATCGCCACAGATTTCAGCGAACTGGCGCATCTCCTGGCACATTATCGAAAACTTAGTTTCAGATAGAACAATTGGTTTAAAATGGAGCTAATTTTTGCATCTGGAGTTTCATCTCTCACAAGGTCGACGACTTAATTGCGACGAACACATACGGTTTCGACTGGCATCGCCACAGATTTCAGAGAACAGGCGCTTCTCCTGGCACAGTATCGAGCACCTAGTTTCAGATAGAACAATTGGTTTAAAATGGAGCTATGTTTTGCATCTGGAGTTTCCTCTATCACAAGGTCGACCATTTAGATTCGTCGAACAAATGCGGTTTCGAGTGGCGTCGCCACAGATTTCAGAGAACAGGCGCTTCTCCTGGCACAGTATCGAACACTTAGTTTCAGATGGAACATTTGGTTAAAAATGGAACTAAGTTTCGCATCTGAAGTTTCCTCTCGCACAAGGTCGGCCACTTAGTTTCATCGAACATATACGGTTTCGAGTGGCATCTCCACAGATTTCAGAGAACAGGCGCTTCTCCTGGCACAGTATCGAACACTTAGTTTCAGATAGAACAATTAGTTTAAAATGGAGCTATGTTTTGCATCTGGAGTTTCCTCTATCACAAGGTCGACCATTTAGATTCGTCGAACAAATGCGGTTTCGAGTGGCGTCGCCACAGATTTCAGAGAACAGGCGCTTCTCCTGGCACAGTATCGAACACTTAGTTTCAGATGGAACATTTGGTTAAAAATGGAACTAAGTTTCGCATCTGAAGTTTCCTCTCGCACAAGGTCGGCCACTTAGTTTCATCGAACATATACGGTTTCGAGTGGCATCGCCACAGATTTTAGCGAACAGGCGCATCTCCTGGCACATTATCGAAAACTTAGTTTCAGATAGAACAATTGGTTTATAATGGAGCTATGTTTTGCATCTGGAGTTTCATCTCTCACAAGGTCGACGACTTAATTGCGACGAACACATACGGTTTCGAGTGGCATCGCCACAGATTTCAGAGAACAGGCGCTTCTCCTGGCACAGTATCGAGCACTTAGTTTCAGATAGAACAATTCGTTTAAAATGGAAATACTTTTCGTATCTGGAGTTTTTTCTCTCACAAGGCGACTACTTAGTTTCGTCGGACACATACGGTTTCGAGTGGCATCGCCACATATTTCAGAGAACAGGCGCATCACCTGGCACAGTATCGAACACTTAGTTTCAGATAGAACAATTAGTTTAAAATGGAAATAAGTTTCACATCTGGAGTTTGCTCTCTCACAAGGTCGACCATTTAGATTCGTCGAGCACATACGGTTTCGAGTATCATCGCCACAGATTTCAGAGAACAGGCGCTTCTCCTGGCACAGTATCCAACACTTAGTTTCAGATGGAACATTTGGTTTAAAATGGAACTAAGTTTCGCATCTGAAGTTTCCTCTCGCACAAGGTCGGCCACTTAGTTTCGTCGAACACACACGGTTTCGAGTGGCATCGCCACAGATTTCAGAGAACAGGCGCTTCTCCTGGCACAGTATCGAAAACTTAGTTTCAGGTAGAACAATAAGATTAAAATGGAACTATGTTTCGCATTTGGAGTTTCCCCTCTCACAAGGTCAACCACTTAGTTTCGTCGAACACATACGGTTTCGAGTGGCATCGCCACAGATTTCAGAGAACAGGCGCTTCTCCTGGAACAATATCGAACACTTAGTTTCAGATAGAACAATTAGTTTAAAATGGAAATAAGTTTCACATCTGGAGCTTGCTCCCTCACAAGGTCGACCATTTAGATTCGTCGAGCACATACGGTTTCGAGTATCATCGCCACAGATTTCAGAGAACAGGCGCTTCTCCTGGCACAGTATCGAACACTTATTTCAGACAGAACAATTAGTTTAAAATGGAACTATGTTTCGCATCTGGAGTATCCTCTCTCACAAGGTCAACCACTTAGTTTCGTCGAACACACACGGTTTCGAGTGGCATCGCCACAGATTTCAGAGAACAGGCGCTTCTCTTGGCACAGTCTCGAACACTTAGTTACAGATAGAACACTTAGTTTAAAATGGAACTGTGTTTCGTATTTGGAATTTCCTCTCTCACAAGGTGGACCACTCAGTTTCGTCAAACACATACGGTTTCGAGTGGCATCGCCACAGATTTCGGAGAACAGGCGCTTCACCTAGCACAGTATCGAACACTTAGTATCAGATAGAACAATTACTTTAAAATGGAACTAAGCTTCGCATCTCGAGATTCCTCTCTCACAAGTTGGACCACTTAGTTTCATCGAACATATACGGTTTCGAGTGTGATCGCCACAGATTTCAGAGAACAGACGCTTCTACTGGCACAGTATCGAACACATAGTTTCAGATAGAACAATTAGTTTAAAATGGAACTAAATTTTGCTGCTGGAATTTCCTCTCTCACAAGGTCGACCACTTAGTTTCGTCGAACACATACCGTGTCGAGTGCGCATCGCGACAGATTTCAGAGAACAGGCGCTTCTCCTGGAACAATATCGAACACTTAGTTTCAGATAGAACAATTAGTTTAAAATGGAAATATGTTTCGCATTTGGAGTTTCCCCTCTCACAAGGTCGACCACTTAATTTCGTCGAACACATACGGTTTCGAGTGGCATCGTCAAACATTTCAGAGAACAGGCGCTTCTCCTGGCACAGTATCGAACACTTAGTTTCAGATAGAACCGTTAGTTTTAAATGAAACTAAATTTCACTTCTGGAGTTTCCTCTCTCACAAGGTGGAACACTTAGTTTCGGCAAACACATACGGTTTCGAGTGGAATCGCCACAGGTTTCAGAGAACTGGCGCTTCTCCTGGCACAGTATCGACACTTCGTATCAGATAGAACAATTAGTTTAAAATGGAAATATGTTTCGCATTTGGAGTTTCCCCTCTCACAAGGTCGGCCACTTAGTTTCTTCGAACACATACGGTTTCAAGTGGTATCGCCACAGATTTCAGCGAACTGGCGCATCTCCTGGCACATTATCGAAAACTTAGTTTCAGATAGAACAATCGGTTTAAAATGTAGCTAATTTTTGCATCTGGAGTTTCATCTCTCACAAGGTGGACGACTTAATTGCGACGAACACATACGGTTTCGAGTGGCATCGCCACAGATTTCAGAGAACAGGCGCTTCTCCTGGCACAGTATCGAGCACTTAGTTTCAGATAGAACAATTGGTTTAAAATGGAGCTATGTTTTGCATCTGGAGTTTCCTCTCTCACAAGGTCGGCCACTTAGTTTCGTCGAACACACACGGTTTCGAGTGGCATCGCCTCAGATTTCAGAGAACAGGCGTTTCTCCTGGCACAGTATCGAACACTTAGTTTCAGATTGAACATTTAGTTTAAAATTGAACTATGTTTCGCATTTGGAGTTTCCTCTCTCACAAGGTCGACCATTTAGATTCGTCGAGCACATACGGTTTCGAGTATCATCGCCACATATTTCAGAGAACAGGCGCTTCTCCTGGCACAGTATCCAACACTTAGTTTCAGATGGAACATTTGGTTTAAAATGGAACTAAGTTTCGCATCTGAAGTTTCCTATCGCACAAGGTCGGCCACTTAGTTTCGTCGAACACACACGGTTTCGAGTGGCATCGCCTCAGATTTCAGAGAACAGGCGTTTCTCCTGGCACAGTATCGAACACTTAGTTTCAGATTGAACATTTAGTTTAAAATTGAAATATGTTTCGCATTTGGAGTTTCCTCTCTCACAAGGTCGGCCACTTAGTTTCGTCGAACACATACGGTTTCAAGTGGTATCGCCACAGATTTCAGCGAACTGGCGCATCTCCTGGCACATTATCGAAAACTTAGTTTCAGATAGAACAATTGGTTTAAAATGGAGCTAATTTTTGCATCTGGAGTTTCATCTCTCACAAGGTCGACGACTTAATTGCGACGAACACATACGGTTTCGACTGGCATCGCCACAGATTTCAGAGAACAGGCGCTTCTCCTGGCACAGTATCGAGCACCTAGTTTCAGATAGAACAATTGGTTTAAAATGGAGCTATGTTTTGCATCTGGAGTTTCCTCTATCACAAGGTCGACCATTTAGATTCGTCGAACAAATGCGGTTTCGAGTGGCGTCGCCACAGATTTCAGAGAACAGGCGCTTCTCCTGGCACAGTATCGAACACTTAGTTTCAGATGGAACATTTGGTTAAAAATGGAACTAAGTTTCGCATCTGAAGTTTCCTCTCGCACAAGGTCGGCCACTTAGTTTCATCGAACATATACGGTTTCGAGTGGCATCTCCACAGATTTCAGAGAACAGGCGCTTCTCCTGGCACAGTATCGAGCACCTAGTTTCAGATAGAACAATTGGTTTAAAATGGAGCTATGTTTTGCATCTGGAGTTTCCTCTATCACAAGGTCGACCATTTAGATTCGTCGAACAAATGCGGTTTCGAGTGGCGTCGCCACAGATTTCAGAGAACAGGCGCTTCTCCTGGCACAGTATCGAACACTTAGTTTCAGATGGAACATTTGGTTAAAAATGGAACTAAGTTTCGCATCTGAAGTTTCCTCTCGCACAAGGTCGGCCACTTAGTTTCATCGAACATATACGGTTTCGAGTGGCATCGCCACAGATTTTAGCGAACAGGCGCATCTCCTGGCACATTATCGAAAACTTAGTTTCAGATAGAACAATTGGTTTATAATGGAGCTATGTTTTGCATCTGGAGTTTCATCTCTCACAAGGTCGACGACTTAATTGCGACGAACACATACGGTTTCGAGTGGCATCGCCACAGATTTCAGAGAACAGGCGCTTCTCCTGGCACAGTATCGAGCACTTAGTTTCAGATAGAACAATTCGTTTAAAATGGAAATACTTTTCGTATCTGGAGTTTTTTCTCTCACAAGGCGACTACTTAGTTTCGTCGGACACATACGGTTTCGAGTGGCATCGCCACATATTTCAGAGAACAGGCGCATCACCTGGCACAGTATCGAACACTTAGTTTCAGATAGAACAATTAGTTTAAAATGGAAATAAGTTTCACATCTGGAGTTTGCTCTCTCACAAGGTCGACCATTTAGATTCGTCGAGCACATACGGTTTCGAGTATCATCGCCACAGATTTCAGAGAACAGGCGCTTCTCCTGGCACAGTATCCAACACTTAGTTTCAGATGGAACATTTGGTTTAAAATGGAACTAAGTTTCGCATCTGAAGTTTCCTCTCGCACAAGGTCGGCCACTTAGTTTCGTCGAACACACACGGTTTCGAGTGGCATCGCCACAGATTTCAGAGAACAGGCGCTTCTCCTGGCACAGTATCGAAAACTTAGTTTCAGGTAGAACAATAAGATTAAAATGGAACTATGTTTCGCATTTGGAGTTTCCCCTCTCACAAGGTCAACCACTTAGTTTCGTCGAACACATACGGTTTCGAGTGGCATCGCCACAGATTTCAGAGAACAGGCGCTTCTCCTGGAACAGTATCGAACACTTAGTTTCAGATAGAACAATTAGTTTAAAATGGAACTATGTTCCGCATCTGGTGAATCCTCTCTCACAAGGTCGACCACTTAGTTTCGTCGAACACATACGGTTTCGAGTGGCATCGCCACACATTTCAGAGAACAGGCGTTTCTCCTGGCACAGTATCGAACACTTAGTATCAGATAGGATTATTAGTTTAAAATGAACTAATATTTCGCAATTTGGAGTTTCCTCTCTCACAAGGTCGACCACTTAGATTCGCCAAACACATACGGTTTCGAGTAGCATCGCCACAGATTTCAGAGAACAGGCGCTTCTCCTGGCACATTATCGAACACTTAGTTACAGATAGGACAATTAGTTTAAAATGCAACTATGTTTCGCATCTGGAGTTTCCTCTCTCACAAGGTCGGCCACTTAGTTTCGTCGAACACATACGGTTTCGAGTGTGATCGCCACAGATTTCAGAGAACAGACGCTTCTACTGGCACAGTATCGAACACATAGTTTCAGATAGAACAATTAGTTTAAAATGGAACTAACTTTTGCTGCTGGAGTTTCCTCTCTCACAAGGTCGACCACTTAGTTTCGTCGAACACATACCGTGTCGAGTGCGCATCGCGACAGATTTCAGAGAACAGGCGCTTCTCCTGGAACAATATCGAACACTTAGTTTCAGATAGAACAATTAGTTTAAAATGGAAATATGTTTCGCATTTGGAGTTTCCCCTCTCACAAGGTCGACCACTTAATTTCGTCGAACACATACGGTTTCGAGTGGCATCGTCAAACATTTCAGAGAACAGGCGCTTCTCCTGGCACAGTATCGAACACTTAGTTTCAGATAGAACCGTTAGTTTTAAATGAAACTAAATTTCACTTCTGGAGTTTCCTCTCTCACAAGGTGGAACACTTAGTTTCGGCAAACACATACGGTTTCGAGTAGCAACGCCACAGGTTTCAGAGTACAGGCGCTTCTACTGGCAGAGTATCGAATACTTAGTTTCAGATAGAACATTTAGTTTAAAATGGAAATATGTTTCGCATTTGGAGTTTCCCCTCTCACAAGGTCGACCACTTAATTTCGTGGAACCCATACGGTTTCGAGTGGCATCGCCACAGATTTCAGAGAACAGGCGCTTCTGCTGGCACAGTATCGAACACTTAGTTTCAGATAGAACAATAAGATTAAAATGGAACTATGTTTCGCATTTGGAGTTTCCCCTCTCACAAGGTCAACCACTTAGTTTCGTCGAACACATACGGTTTCGAGTGGCATCGCCACAGATTTCAGAGAACAGGCGCTTCTCCTGGCACATTATCGAACACTTAGTTACAGATAGGACAATTAATTTAAAATGCAACTATGTTTCGCATCTGGAGTTTCCTCTCTCACAAGGTCGGCCACTTAGTTTCGTCGAACACATACGGTTTCGAGTGGCATCGCCACAGATTTCAGAGAACAGGCGCTTCTCCTGGCACATTATCGAACACTTAGTTACAGATAGGACAATTAGTTTAAAATGCAACTATGTTTCGCATCTGGAGTTTCCTCTCTCACAAGGTCGGCCACTTAGTTTCGTCGAACACATACGGTTTCGAGTGGTATCGCTACAGATTTCAGAGAACAGGCGCTTCTCCTGGCACAGTATCGAACAGTTAGTTTCCGATGGAACAATTAGTTTTAAATGGAACTAAGTTTCGCATCTGGAGTTTCCTCTTTCACAAGGCGACCACTTAGTTTCGTCGAACACATACGGTTTCGAGTGTGATCGCCACAGATTTCAGAGAACAGACGCTTCTACTGGCACAGTATCGAACACATAGTTTCAGATAGAACAATTAGTTTAAAATGGAACTTAATTTTGCTGCTGGAGTTTCCTCTCTCACAAGGTCGACCACTTAGTTTCGTCGAACACATACCGTGTCGAGTGCGCATCGCGACAGATTTCAGAGAACAGGCGCTTCTCCTGGAACAATATCGAACACTTAGTTTCAGATAGAACAATTAGTTTAAAATGGAAATATGTTTCGCATTTGGAGTTTCCCCTCTCACAAGGTCGACCACTTAATTTCGTCGAACACATACGGTTTCGAGTGGCATCGTCAAACATTTCAGAGAACAGGCGCTTCTCCTGGCACAGTATCGAACACTTAGTTTCAGATAGAACCGTTAGTTTTAAATGAAACTAAATTTCACTTCTGGAGTTTCCTCTCTCACAAGGTGGAACACTTAGTTTCGGCAAACACATACGGTTTCGAGTAGCAACGCCACAGGTTTCAGAGTACAGGCGCTTCTACTGGCAGAGTATCGAATACTTAGTTTCAGATAGAACATTTAGTTTAAAATGGAAATATGTTTCGCATTTGGAGTTTCCCCTCTCACAAGGTCGACCACTTAATTTCGTGGAACCCATACGGTTTCGAGTGGCATCGCCACAGATTTCAGAGAACAGGCGCTTCTGCTGGCACAGTATCGAACACTTAGTTTCAGATAGAACAATTAGTTTAAAATGGCACTAAGTTTCGCGTCTGGAGTTTCCTCTCTCACAAGGTCGACCACTCAGTTTCGTCGAACACATACCGGTTCGAGTAGCATCGCCACAGATTTCAGAGAACAGGCGCTTCTCCTGGCAGAGTATCGAACACTTAGTTTCAGATAGAACAATTAGTTTAAAATGGAAGTAAGTTTCGCATCTGAAGTTTCCTCTCTCACAAGGTCGGCCACTTATTTTCGTCGAACACATACGGTTTCGAGTGGCATCGCCACAGATTTCAGAGAACAGGCGCTTCTCCTGGCACAGTATCGAACACTTAGTATCGGATAGAACAATTAGTTTAAAATGGAACAAATCTTCGCATCTGGAGTTTCCTCACTCACAAGGTCGACCACTTAGTTTCGTCGAACACATACGGTTTCGAGTGGCATCGCCACAGATTTCAGAGAACAGGCGCTTCTCCTGGAACAGTATCGAACACTTAGTTTCAGATAGAACAATTAGTTTAAAATGGAACTATGTTCCGCATCTGGTGAATCCTCTCTCACAAGGTCGACCACTTAGTTTCGTCGAACACATACGGTTTCGAGTGGCATCGCCACACATTTCAGAGAACAGGCGTTTCTCCTGGCACAGTATCGAACACTTAGTATCAGATAGGATTATTAGTTTAAAATGAACTAATATTTCGCAATTTGGAGTTTCCTCTCTCACAAGGTCGACCACTTAGATTCGCCAAACACATACGGTTTCGAGTAGCATCGCCACAGATTTCAGAGAACAGGCGCTTCTCCTGGCACATTATCGAACACTTAGTTACAGATAGGACAATTAGTTTAAAATGCAACTATGTTTCGCATCTGGAGTTTCCTCTCTCACAAGGTCGGCCACTTAGTTTCGTCGAACACATACGGTTTCGAGTGGCATCGCCACAGATTTCAGAGAACAGGCGCTTCTCCTGGCATATTATCGAACACTTAGTTACAGATAGGACAATTAGTTTAAAATGCAACTATGTTTCGCATCTGGAGTTTCCTCTCTCACAAGGTCGGCCACTTAGTTTCGTCGAACACATACGGTTTCGAGTGGCATCGCCACAGATTTCAGAGAACAGGCGCTTCTCCTGGCACATTATCGAACACTTAGTTACAGATAGGACAATTAGTTTAAAATGCAACTATGTTTCGCATCTGGAGTTTCCTCTCTCACAAGGTCGGCCACTTAGTTTCGTCGAACACATACGGTTTCGAGTGGCATCGCCACAGATTTCAGAGAACAGGCGCTTCTCCTGGAACAGTATCAAACACTTAGTTTCAGATAGAACAATTAGTTTAAAATGGAACTATGTTCCGCATCTGGTGAATCCTCTCTCACAAGGTCGACCACTCAGTTTCGTCGAACACATACCGGTTCGAGTAGCATCGCGACAGATTTCAGAGAACAGGCGCTTCTCCTGGCACAGTATCGAACACTTAGTTTCTGATAAAACAATTAGTTTAAAATGGAACAAATCTTCGCATCTGGAGTTTCGTCTCTCACAAGGGCAACCACTTAGTTTCGTCGAACACATACGGTTTCGAGTGGCATCGCCACAGATTTCAGAGAACAGGCGCTTCTCCTGGAACAGTATCGAACACTTAGTTTCAGATAGAACAATTAGTTTAAAATGGAACTATGTTCCGCATCTGGTGAATCCTCTCTCACAAGGTCGACCACTTAGTTTCGTCGAACACATACGGTTTCGAGTGGCATCGCCACACATTTCAGAGAACAGGCGTTTCTCCTGGCACAGTATCGAACACTTAGTGTCAGATAGGATTATTAGTTTAAAATGAACTAATATTTCGCAATTTGGAGTTTCCTCTCTCACAAGGTCGACCACTTAGTTTCGTCGAACACATACGGTTTCGAGTTGTATCGCCACAGATTTCAGAGAACTGGCGCTACTCCTGGCACATTATCGAACACTTAGTTTCAGATAGAACAGTTAGTTTTAAATGAAACTAAATTTCACTTCTGGAGTTTCCTGTCTCACAAGGTGGACCACTTAGTTTCGTCAAAGACATACGGTTTCGAGTGGAATCGCCACAGGTTTCAGAGAACTGGCGCTTCTCCTGGCACAGTATCGAACACTTAGTTTCAGATAGAACAATTAGTTTAAAATGGAACTATGTTCCGCATCTGGTGAATCCTCTCTCACAAGGTCGACCACTTAGTTTCGTCGAACACATACGGTTTCGAGTGGTATCGCCACACATTTCATAGAACAGGCGCTTCTCCTGGCACATTATCGAACACTTAGTTTCAGATAGAACAATTAGTTTAAAATGGAATTAAGTTTCGCATCTGGAGTTTCCTCTCCCACAAAATCGACCACTTAGTTTCCTCGAACACATACGGTTAGGAGTAGCATCGTCACAGATTTCAGAGAGCAGGCACTTCTCCTGGCACAGTATCGAACACTTAGTCTCAGATAGAACACTTAGCTTAAAATGGAACTATGTTTCGCATTTGGAGTTTCCTCTCTCACACGGTCTACCACTTACTTTCGTCGAACACATTCGGCTTCGAGTAGCAACGCCACAGGTTTCAGAGTACAGGCGCTTCTACTGGCAGAGTATCGAATACTTAATTTCAGATAGAACATTTAGTTTAAAATGGAAATATGTTTCGCATTTGGAGTTTCCCCTCTCACAAGGTCGACCACTTAATTTCGTCGAACCCATACGGTTTCGAGTGGCATCGCCACACATTTCAGAGAACAGGCGCTTCTGCTGGCACAGTATCGAACACTTAGTTTCAGATAGAACAATTAGTTTAAAATGGCACTAAGTTTCGCGTCTGGAGTTTCCTCTCTCACAAGGTCGACCACTCAGTTTCGTCGAACACATACCGGTTCGAGTAGCATCGCCACAGATTTCAGAGAACAGGCGCTTCTCCTGGCAGAGTATCGAACACTTAGTTTCAGATAGAACAATTAGTTTAAAATGGAAGTAAGTTTCGCATCTGAAGTTTCCTCTCTCACAAGGTCGGCCACTTATTTTCGTCGAACACATACGGTTTCGAGTGGCATCGCAACAGATTTCAGAAAACAGGCGCTTCTCCTGGCAGAGTATCGAACACTTAGTTTCAGATAGAACAATTAGTTTAAAATGGAAGTAAGTTTCGCATCTGAAGTTTCCTCACTCACAAGGTCGGCCACTTATTTTCGTCGAACACGTACGGTTTCGAGTGGCATCGCCACAGATTTCAGAGAACAGGCGCTTCTCCTGGCACAGTATCGAAAACTTAGTTTCAGGTAGAACAATAAGATTAAAATGGAACTATGTTTCGCATTTGGGGTTTCCCCTCTCACAAGGTCGACCACTTAGTTTCGTCGAAAACATACGGTTTCGAGTGGCATCGCCACAGATTTCAGAGAACAGGCGCTTCTCCTGGCACATTATCGAACACTGAGTTACAGATAGGACAATTAGTTTAAAATGCAACTATGTTTCGCATCTGGAGTTTCCTCTCTCAAAAGGTCGGCCACTTAGTTTCGTCGAACACATACGGTTTCGAGTGGCATCGCCACAGATTTCAGAGAACAGGCGCTTCTCCTGGCATATTATCGAACACTTAGTTACAGATAGGACAATTAGTTTAAAATGCAACTATGTTTCGCATCTGGAGTTTCCTCTCTCACAAGGTCGGCCACTTAGTTTCGTCGAACACATACGGTTTCGAGTGGTATCGCTACAGATTTCAGAGAACAGGCGCTTCTCCTGGCACAGTATCGAACAGTTAGTTTCCGATGGAACAATTAGTTTTAAATGGAACTAAGTTTCGCATCTGGAGTTTCCTCTTTCAGAAGGCGACCACTTAGTTTCGTCGAACACATACGGTTTCGAGTGTGATCGCCACAGATTTCAGAGAACAGACGCTTCTCCTGGCACAGTATCGAACACTTAGTTTCAGATAAAACAATTAGTTTAAAATGGAACTAAGTTTCGCATTTGGAGTTTCCCCTCTCACAAGGTCGACAACTTAATTTCGTCGAACCCATACGGTTTCGAGTGGCATCGCCACAGATTTCAGAGAACAGACGCTTCTTCTGGCACATTATCGAACACTCTCAGAGAGAACAATTAGTTTAAAATCGAACTAAGTTTCGCATCTGAAGTTTCCTCTCTCACAAGGTCGGCCACTTATTTTCGTCGAACACATACGGTTTCGAGTGGCATCGCCACAGATTTCAGAGAACAGGCGCTTCTCCTGGCACAGTATCGAAAACTTAGTTTCAGATAGAACATTTAGCTTAAAATGGAAATATGTTTCGCATTTGGAGTTTCCTCGCTCACAAGGTCGACCACTTAGTTTCGTCGAACACATACGGTTTCGAGTGGCATCGCCACAGATTTCAGAGAACAGGCGCTTCTCCTGGCACAGTATCGAATACTTAGTTTCAGATAGAACATTTAGTTTAAAATAGATATATGTTTCGCATTTGTAGTTTCCTCCGTCACAAGGTCGACCGCTTAGTTTCGTCGAACACATACGGTTTCGAGTAGCATCGCCACAGATTTCAGAGTACAGGCGCTTCTCCTGGCACAGTATCGAACACTTAGTTTCAGATAGAACAATTAGTTTAAAATGGGATTAAGTTTCGCATCTGGAGTTTCCTCTCCCACAAGGTCGACAACTTAGTTTCCTCGAACACATACGGTTTGGAGTAGCATCGTCACAGATTTCAGAGAGCAGGCGCTTTTCCTAGCACAGAATCGAACACTTAGTTTCAGATAGAACAATCAGTTTCAAATGGAACTATGTTTTGCATCTGGGGTATCCTCCCTCACAAGGTCGACAACTTAGTTTCGTCGAACACATACGGGTTCGAGTGGCATCGCGACAGATTTCAGAGAACAGGCGCTTCTCCTGGCACAGTATCGAACACTTAGTTTCAGATAGAACAATTAGTTTAAAATGGTACTAAGTTTCTCGTCTGGAGTTTCCTCCCTCACACGGCGACCACTTAGTATCGTCGAACACATACGGTTTCCAGTGGCATTGCCACAGATTTCAGGGAACAGGCGCTTTTCCTGGCACAGTATCGAACACATAGTTTCAGATGGAACAATTAGTTTAAAATGGAAATATGTTTCGCATCCGGAGTTTCCTCTCTCACAAGGTCGACCACTTAATTTCGTCGAACACATACGGTTTCGAGTGGCATCGCCACAGATTTCAGACAACAGGCGCTTCTCCTGGCACAGTATCGAACACATAGTTGCAGATAGAACAATTAGTTTAAAATGGAACTAAGTTTCGCATCTGGAGTTTCCCCTCTCACAAGGTCGGCCACTTACTTTCGTGGAACACATTCGGTTTCGAGTAGCATCGCCACAGATTTCGCAGCACGGCGTTTCTCCTGGCACATTATCGAACACATAGTTTCAGATAGAACAATTAGTTTAAAATGGAACTATGTTTCGCATCTTGGGTTTCCTCTCTCACAAGTTCGACCACTTAGTTTCTTCGAACACATACGGTTTCGAGTGGCATCGCCACAGATTTCAGAGAACAGGCGCTTCTCCTGGCACAGTATCGAACACATTGTTGCAGATAGAACAATTAGTTTAAAATGGACCTATGTTTCGCATTTGGAGTTTCCTCTCTCACAAGTTCGACCACTTAGTTTCGTCGAACACATTCGGTTTCGAGTAGCTTCGCCACAGATTTCGCAGCACGGCGTTTCTCCTGGCACATTATCGAACACATAGTTTCAGATAGAACAATTAGTTTGAAATGGAACTATGTTTCGCATCTGGAGTTTCCTCTCTCACAAGGTCGACGACTTAGTTTCGTCGAACACATACGGTTTCGAGTGGCATCGCCACAGAGTTCAGAGAACAGGCGCTTCTCCTGGCACAGTATCGAACACTCAGTTACAGATAGAACAATTAGTTTAAAATGGACCTATGTTTCGCATTTGGAGTTTCCTCTCTCACAAGTTCGACCACTTAGTTTCGTCGAACACATACGGTTTCGAGTGGCATCGCCACAGATTTCAGAGAACAGGCGCTTCTCCTGGCACAGTATCGAACACATAGTTGCAGATAGAACAATTAGTTTAAAATGGAACTAAGTTTCGCATCTGGAGTTTCCCCTCTCACAAGGTCGGCCACTTACTTTCGTGGAACACATGCGGTTTCGAGTAGCATCGCCACAGATTTCGCAGCACGGCGTTTCTCCTGGCACATTATCGAACACATAGTTTCAGATAGAACAATTAGTTTAAAATGGAACTATGTTTCGCATCTGGAGTTTCCTCTCTCACAAGGTCGACGACTTAGTTTCGTCGAACACATACGGTTTCGAGTGGCATCGCCACAGAGTTCAGAGAACAGGCGCTTCTCCTGGCACAGTATCGAACACTCAGTTACAGATAGAACAATTAGTTTAAAATGGACCTATGTTTCGCATTTGGAGTTTCCTCTCTCACAAGTTCGACCACTTAGTTTCGTCGAACACATACGGTTTCGAGTGGCATCGCCACAGATTTCAGAGAACAGGCGCTTCTCCTGGCACAGTATCGAACACATAGTTGCAGATAGAACAATTAGTTTAAAATGGACCTATGTTTCGCATTTGGAGTTTCCTCTCTCACAAGTTCGACCACTTAGTTTCGTCGAACACATACGGTTTCGAGTGGCATCGCCACAGATTTCAGAGAACAGGCACTTCTCCTGGCACAGTATCGAACACTAAGTTTCAGAGAGAACAATTAATTTAAAATGGAACTAAGTTTCGCATCTGAAGTTTCCTCTCTCACAAGGTCGGCCACTTAGTTTCGTCGAACACATACGGTTTCGAGGAGCATCGCCACAGATTTCAGAGAACAGGCGCTTCTCCTAGCACAGTATCGAACACTTAGTTTCAGGTAGAACAATTAGTTTAAAATGGAACTATGTTTCGCTTCCGGAGTTTCCTCTCTCACCATGTCGACCACTTAGTTTCGTCGAACACATACAGTTTCGAGTAGCATCGCCACAGATTTAAGAGAACAGTCGCTTCTCCTGGCACAATATCGAACACTTAGTTTCAGATAGAACAATTAGTTTAAAATGGAACTATGTTTCGCATCCGGAGTTTCCTCTCTCACCATGTCGACCACTTAGTTTCGTCGAACACATACAGTTTCGAGTAGCATCGCCACAGATTTCAAAGAACAGGCGCTTCTCCTGGCACAGTATCGAACACTTAGATTCACATAGAACAATTAGTTTAAAATGGAACTAAGTTTCGCAACTGGCGTTTCCTCTATCACAAGGTCGACCACTTAGTTTCGTCGAACACATAGGGTCTCGAGGGGCATCGCCACAGATTTCAGAGAACAGGCGCTTCTGCTGGCACAGTATCGAAAACTTAGTTTCAGATAGAACAATTACTTTAAAATGGAACTAAGTTTCGCATTTGGAGTTTCCACTCTCACAAGTTCGACCACTTAGTTGCGTCTAACACATACGGTTTAGAGTGACATCGCCACAGATTTCAGAGGACAGGCGCTTCTCCTGGCACAGTATCGAACACTTAGTATTAGATAGAACAATTAGTTTAAAATGGAACTATGTTTCGCATTTGGAGTTTCCTCTCTCGCAAGGTGGACCACTTAGTTTCGTCAAACACATACGGTTTCGAATGGCATCGCCACAGATTTCAGAGAACAGGCGCTTCTCCTGGCACAGTATCGAACACTTAGTTTCAGATAGAACAATTACTTTAAAATGGAACTAAGTTTCGCATTTGGAGTTTCCTCTCTCACAAGTTCGACCACTTAGTTTCGTCGAACACATACGGTTTCGAGGGGCATCGCCACAGATTTCAGAGAACAGGCGCTTCTGCTGGCACAGTATCGAAAACTTAGTTTCAGATAGAACAATTACTTTAAAATGGAACTAAGTTTCGCATTTGGAGTTTCCTCTCTCACAAGTTCGACCACTTAGTTGCGTCTAACACATACGGTTTAGAGTGACATCGCCACAGATTTCAGAGGACAGGCGCTTCTCCTGGCACAGTATCGAACACTTAGTATCAGATAGAAAAATTAGTTTAAAATGGAACTATGTTTCGCATTTGGAGTTTCCTCTGTCGCAAGGTGGACCACTTAGTTTCGTCAAACACATACGGTTTCGAGTGGCATCGCCACAGATTTCAGAGAACAGGCGCTTCTGCCGGCACAGTATCGAAAACTTAGTTTCAGATAGAAGAATTAGTTTAAAATGGAACTAAGTTTCGCAACTGGCGTTTCCTCTATCACAAGGTCGACCACTTAGGTTCGTCGAACACATACGGTTTCGAGTAGCATCGCCACAGATTTCAGAGGACAGGCGCTTCTCCTGGCACAGTATCGAACACTTAGTTTCAGATAGAACAATTAGTTTAAAATGGAACTATGTTTCGCATCCGGAGTTTCCTCTCCCACAAGGTGGACCAATTAGTTTCGTCGACCACATACGGTTTCGAGTAGCATCGCCACAGATTTCAGAGGACAGGCGCTTCTCCTGGCACAGTATCGAACACTTAGTATCAGATAGAACTATCAGTTTAAAATGGAACTAAGTTTCGCATCTGGGGTTTCCTCTCCCACAAGGTCGACCACTTAGTTTCGTCGAACACATACGGTTTCGAGGGGCATCGCCACAGATTTCAGAGAACAGGCGCTTCTCCTGGCACAGTATCAAACACTTAGTTTCGGAGAGAACAATTAGTTTAAAATGGAAATATATTTCGCATTTGGAGTTTCCTCTCTCACAAGTTCGACCACTTAGTTTCGTCGAACACATACGGTTTCGAGGGGCATCGCCACAGATTTCAGAGAACAGGCGCTTCTCCTGGCACAGTATCAAACACTTAGTTTCGGAGAGAACAATTAGTTTAAAATGGAAATATATTTCGCATTTGGAGTTTCCTCTCTCACAAGTTCGACCACTTAGTTTCGTCGAACTCATACTGTTTCGAGTGGCATCGCCACACATTTCAGAGGACAGGCGCTTCTCCTGGCACAGTATCGAACACTTAGTTTCAGATAGAACAATTAGTTTAAAATGGAACTATGTTTCGCATTTGGAGTTTCCTCTGTCGCAAGGTGGACCACTTAGTTTCGTCAAACACATACGGTTTCGAGTGGCATCGCCACAGATTTCAGAGAACAGGCGCTTCTGCTGGCACAGTATCGAAAACTTAGTTTCAGATAGAACAATTAGTATAAAATGGAACTAAGTTTTTCGCAACTGGCGTTTCCTCTATCACAAGGTCGACCACTTAGTTTCGTCGAACACATACGGTTTCGAGGGGCATCGCCACAGATTTCAGAGAACAGGCGCTTCTGCTGGCACAGTATCGAAAACTTAGTTACAGATAGAACAATTACTTTAAAATGGAACTAAGTTTCGCATTTGGAGTTTCCTCTCTCACAAGTTCGACCACTTAGTTTCGTCGAACTCATACTGTTTCGAGTGGCATCGCCACACATTTCAGAGGACAGGCGCTTCTCCTGGCACAGTATCGAACACTTAGTTTCAGATAGAACAATTAGTTTAAAATGGAACTATGTTTCGCATTTGGAGTTTCCTCTGTCGCAAGGTGGACCACTTAGTTTCGTCAAACACATACAGTTTCGAGTGGCATCGCCACAGATTTCAGAGAACAGGCGCTTCTGCTGGCACAGTATCGAAAACTTAGTTTCAGATAGAACAATTAGTATAAAATGGAACTAAGTTTTTCGCAACTGGCGTTTCCTCTATCACAAGGTCGACCACTTAGTTTCGTCGAACACATACGGTTTCGAGTAGCATCGTCACAGATTTCAGAGAACAGGCGCCTCTCCTGGCACAGTATCGAACACCTAGTTTCAGATAGAATAATTAGTTTAAAATGGAAGTAAGTTTCGCATCTGGAGTTTCCTCTCTCACAATGTTGACCACTTAGTTTCGTCGAACACATACGGTTTCGAGTGGAATCGCCACACGTTTCAGAGAACAGGCGCTTCTCCTGGCACAGTATCGAACACATAGTTTCAGATAGAACAATTAGTTTAAAATGGAACTAAGTTTCGCATCTGGAGTTTCCTCTCTCACAAGGTCGACCACTCAGTTTCGACGAACCTATACGGTTTCGAGCGTCATCGCTACAGATTTCAGAGAACGGGCGCTTCTCCTGGCACAGTATCGAACACTTAGTTTCAGATAGAACAATTAGTTTAAAATGGTACTAAGTTTCGCATCTGGAGTTTCCTCTCTCACAAGGTCGACCACTCAGTTTCGACGAACACATACGGTTTCGTGTAGCATCGCCACCCATTTCAGAGAACAGGCGCTTCTCCTGGCACAGTATCGAACACTTAGTTTCAGATAGAACAATTAGGTTAAAATGGAACTAAGTTTCGCATCTGGAGTTTCCTCTCTCACAAGGTCGACCACTTAGCTTCGTCGAACACATACGGTTTCGAGCGGCATCGCCACAGATTTCAGAGAACAGGCGCTTCTCCTGGCACAGTATCGTACACTTAGTTTCAGATAGGATTATTAGTTTAAAAGGGAACTAAATTTTTAAATTTAGAGTATCCTCTCTCACAAGGTCGACCACTTAGTTTCGCCGAACTCATACTGTTTCGAGCGGCCTCGCTACAGATTTCAGAGAACGGGCGCTTCTCCTGGCACAGTATCGAACACTTAGTTTCAGATAGAACAATTAGTTTAAAACGGTACTAAGTTTCGCATCTGGAGTTTCCTCTCTCACAAGGTCGACCACTTTGTTTCGTCGAACACATACGGTTTCTAGTAGCATCGCCACAGATTTCAGAGAACAGGCGCTTCTCCTGGCTCATTATCGAACACTTAGTTTCAGATAGAACAATTAGTTTAAAATGGAACTAAGTTTCGCATCTGGAGTGTCCTCTCCCACAAGGTCGACCACTTAGTTTCCTCGAACACATACGGTTTGGAGTGGCATCGCCACAGATTTCAGAGAATAGGCGCTTCTCCTGGCACACTGTCGAACACTCAGTATCAGATAGAACAATTAGTTTTAAATGGAACTAAGTTTCGCATCCGGAGTTTCTTCTCTCACAAGGTCAACCACTTAGTTTCGTCGAACACATACGGTTTCGAGTAGCATCGTCACAGATTTCAGAGAACAGGCGCCTCTCCTGGCACAGTATCGAACACATAGTTTCAGAGAGAACAATTAGTTTAAAATGGAACTAAGTTTCGCATCTGGATATTCCTCCCTCAAAAGGTCGACCACTTTGTTTCGTCGAACACATACGGTTTCGAGCGGCATCGCCACAGATTTCAGGGAACAGGCGCTTCTCCTAGCACAGTATCGAACACTCAGTAGCAGATAGAACAATTAGTTTAAAATGGAACAAAGCTTCGCATTTGGAGTTTCCTCTCTCACAAGCTCGACCACCTAGTTTCGTCGAACGCATACGGTTTCGAGTGGCATCGCCACAGATTTCAGAGGACAGGCGCTTCTCCTGGCACAGTATCGTACACTTAGTTTCAGATAGGATTATTAGTTTAAAAGGGAACTAAATTTTTTAATTTAGAGTATCCTCTCTCACAAGGTCGACCACTTAGTTTCGCCGAACTCATACGGTTTCGAGCGGCATCGCTACAGATTTCAGAGAACGGGCGCTTCTCCTGGCACAATATCGAACACTTAGTTTCAGATAGAACAATTAGTTTAAAATGGTACTAAGTTTCGCATCTGGAGTTTCCTCTCTCACAAGGTCGGCCACTTAGTTTCGTCGAACACATACGGTTTCGAGGGTCATCGCCACAGGTTTCACAGAACAGGCGCTTCTCCTGGCACAGTATCGAACACTTAGTTCAGATAGAACAATTAATTTGAAATGGAACTAAGTTTCGCATCTGGAGTTTCCTCTCCCACAAGGTCGACCACTCAGTTTCGACGAACACATACGGTTTCCCGCGGCATCGCCACAGATTTCAGAGAACAGGCGCTTCTCCTGGCACAGTATCGAACACTTAGTTTCAGGTAGAACAATTAGTTTAAAATGCAACTAATCTTCGCATCTGGAGTTTCCTCTCTCACAAGGTTGACCACTTAGTTTCGTCGAACGCATACGGTTTCGAGTGGCATCGCCACAGATTTCAGAGGACAGGCGCTTCTCCTGGCACAGTATCGTACACTTAGTTTCAGATAGGATTATTAGTTTAAAAGGGAACTAAATTTTTAAATTTAGAGTTTCCTCTCTCACAAGGTGGACCACTTTGTTTCGTCAAACACACACGGTTTCGAGTGGCATCGCCACAGATTTCAGAGAACAGGCGCTTCTCCTGGCACAGTATCGAACACTTAGTTTCAGATAGAACAATTAGTTTAAAATGGAACTAAGTTTCGCATCTGGAGTTTCCTCTCTCACAAGGTCGACCACTCAGTTTCGACGAACACATACGGTTTCGAGTGGCATCGCCACAGATTTCAGAGAACAGGCGCTTCTCCTGGCACAGTATCGAACACTTAGTTTCAGATAGAACAATTAGTTTAAAATGGAACTAAGTTTCGCATCTGGAGTTTCCTCTCTCACAAGGTCGACCACTCAGTTTCGACGAACACATACGGTTTCGAGTAGCATCGCCACCCATTTCAGAAAACAGGCGCTTCTCCTGGCACAGTATGGAACAATTAGTTTCAGATAGAACAATTAGGTTAAAATGGAACTAAGTTTCGCATCTGGAGTTTCCTCTCTCACAAGGTCGACCACTTAGTTTCGTCGAACACATACGGTTTCGAGCGGCATCGCCACAGATTTCAGAGGACAGGCGCTTCTCCTAGCACAGTATCGAACACTCAGTAGCAGATAGAACTATTAGTTTAAAATGGAACAAAGCTTCGCATTTGGAGTTTCCTCTCTCACAAGCTCGACCACTTAGTTTCGTCGAACGCATACGGTTTCGAGTGGCATCGCCACAGATTTCAGAGGACAGGCGCTTCTCCTGGCACAGTATCGTACACTTAGTTTCAGATAGGATTATTAGTTTAAAAGGGAACTAAATTTTTAAATTTAGAGTTTCCTCTCTCACAAGGTCGGCCACTTAGTTTCGTCGAACACATACGGTTTCGAGTAGCATCGCCACAGATTTCAGAAATCAGGCGCTTCTCCTGGCACAGTATCGAACACTTAGTTAGAGATAGAACACTTAGTTTAAAATGGAACTATGTTTCGCATTTGGAGTTTCCTCTCTCACAAGGTGGACCACTTTGTTTCGTCAAACACACACGGTTTCGAGTGGCATCGCCACAGATTTCAGAGAACAGGCGCTTCTCCTGGCACAGTATCGAACACTTAGTTTCAGATAGAACAATTAGTTTAAAATGGAACTAAGTTTCGCATCTGGAGTTTCCTCTCTCACAAGGTCGACCACTCAGTTTCGACGAACACATACGGTTTCGAGTAGCATCGCCACCCATTTCAGAAAACAGGCGCTTCTCCTGGCACAGTATGGAACAATTAGTTTCAGATAGAACAATTAGGTTAAAATGGAACTAAGTTTCGCATCTGGAGTTTCCTCTCTCACAAGGTCGACCACTTAGTTTCGTCGAACACATACGGTTTCGAGCGGCATCGCCACAGATTTCAGAGGACAGGCGCTTCTCCTAGCACAGTATCGAACACTCAGTAGCAGATAGAACTATTAGTTTAAAATGGAACAAAGCTTCGCATTTGGAGTTTCCTCTCTCACAAGCTCGACCACTTAGTTTCGTCGAACGCATACGGTTTCGAGTGGCATCGCCACAGATTTCAGAGGACAGGCGCTTCTCCTGGCACAGTATCGTACACTTAGTTTCAGATAGGATTATTAGTTTAAAAGGGAACTAAATTTTTAAATTTAGAGTATCCTCTCTCACAAGGTCGACCACTTAGTTTCGCCGAACTCATACTGTTTCGAGCGGCCTCGCTACAGATTTCAGAGAACGGGCGCTTCTCCTGGCACAGTATCGAACACTTAGTTTCAGATAGAACAATTAGTTTAAAACGGTACTAAGTTTCGCATCTGGAGTTTCCTCTCTCACAAGGTCGACCACTTAGTTTCCTCGAACACATACGGTTTCGAGTAGCATCGCCACAGATTTCAGAGAACAGGCGCTTTTCCTGGCTCATTATCGAACACTTAGTTTCAGATAGAACAATTAGTTTAAAATGGAACTAAGTTTCGCATCTGGAGTGTCATCTCCCACAAGGTCGACCACTTAGTTTCCTCGAACACATACGGTTTGGAGTAGCATCATCACAGATTTCAGAGAACAGGCGCTTCTCCTGGCACAGTATCGAACACTTAGTTTGAGATAGAACAATTAGTTTAAAGTGGAACAATGTTTCGCATCTGGAGTTTCCTTTCGCACAAGGTCGACGACTTAATTTCGTCGAACACATACGGTTTCGAGTGGCATCGCCAGAGATTTCAGAGAACAGGCGCTTCTCCTGGCACAGTATCGAACACTTTGTTTCAGATAGAACAATTAGTTTAAAATGGAACTAAGTTTCGCATCTGGAGTGTCCTCTCCCACAAGGTCGACCACTTAGTTTCCTCGAACACATACGGTTTGGAGTAGCATCGTCACAGATTTCAGAGAACAGGCACTTCTCCTGGCACATTATCGAACACTTAGTCTCAGATAGAAGAGTTAGTTTAAAATGGAACTATGTTTCGCATCTGGAGTATCCTCTCTCACAAGGTCGATGACTTAGTTTCGTTGAACACATACGGTTTCGAGTGGCATCGCCACATATTTCAGAGGACAGGCGCTTCTCCTGGCACAGTATCGAACACTCAGTTTCAGATAGAACGATTAGTTTAAAATGGAACAAAGTTTCGAATCTGGAGTCTCCTCTCTCACAAGGTCGACGACTTAGTTTCGTTGAACACTTTCGGTTTCGAGTGTTATCGCCACAGGTTTCACCGAACGGGCGCTTCTCCTGGCACAGTATCGAACACTTTGTTTCGGATAGTACAATTAAATTGGAATGGAACTAAGTTTCGCATCTGAAGTTTCCTCTCTCACAAGGTCGGCCACTTAGTTTCGTCGAACACATACGTTTTCGAGTGGCATCGCCACAGATTTCAGAGAGCAGCCGCTTCTCCTGGCACAGTATCGAACACTTAGTTTCAGATGGAACATTTAGTTTAAAATTGAAATATGTTTCCCATCTGGAATTTCCTCTCCCACAAGGTCGACCACTTAGTTTCGTCGAACACCTTTCGGTTTCGAGTGGCTTCGCCACAGATTTCAGAAAACAGGCGCTACTCCTGGCACAGTATCGAACACTTAGTTTCAGATAGAACAATTAGTTTAAAATGGAACTAAGTTTCGCATCTGGAGTTTCCTCTCTCACAAGGTCGACCACTCACTTTCGTCGAACATATACGGTTTCGAGTAGCATCGCCACAGAGTTCAGAGAACAGGCGCTTCTCCTGGCACAGTGTCGCACACTTAGTTTCAGATAGAACATTCAATTTAAAATGGAACTGAGTTTCGCATCTGGAATTTCCTCACCCATGTTACGAGCCCAGGGCGAGTTATGTCTTACTACGTTAGACTGGGCTGTAATTTCTTCTTGGTCACTCCGAGAGGCTGGAGTGAACGGTTCGATGGTAATACTCTATACTGAATGATGGAGCAGGGAAGGTGAAATATCGTACTCTCGTTATTTCGTTAACTAAGGATTATGATACTGTATTCTTTGTTCATACTTGTACAATGAGTTGGCGAGAATGTTCCTTACAATACTGTTTGGTGTTGTTGAGTCCTGAGCGTGCTTACCTATCCCGAGCGAATGTTTCGGTTGCAATCTGAGCACGGCGGACATTTTCGGTAGGTTCTTGGTGATTTGATGTCGTGTGGTCCTGCGTTCGGTGATCGTCCAGGAACTTGGGCACACTTGACTATAACCTTCAAACCGCACTGCACCAAAGGGTGTTTCAAGACTGCCAGTCACGGTGGAAAATTGCTCTTTTAAAGGAAACTTTGTGGCTAGAGCCGAAGGAAACAGGGTGGGTGAAATGTGCTGAGTTCTTGGAAAATGAAAAGGAAAAGGGGAAGGTCATAAATCCACCCCAAGGTGCATCGCTTATCTGGTATGGGCCTCAAGTTTCCCGGAGGTTCCCGTCCCCCGAACATCACAGCCGCGTCTATTCCATAAATAAAACCCTTGGCCATGGGACCCATTTCCGTTGGTCGTGACTTAGATAACCCCCACGGCCAAGGGCTGCATACGCAACATCTCCCCCTTTACATGAAACATCGCTGGACCGCGATGCTTTCCGTCACATTCGCCCGGAACAGGTAACCCCAGGTGAGGTGTGATGAGAGTCCTTATCTTTAGTGTGTGAGCGTCAGTGTGCTTATTTTACTAAAATTTACAATTTATATATGTGGGAGTCCTGGCATTTGATGGTCCTGGTTGACTATTATATTAAAATTTTTGAATAGAACACATTTTCAGGATAGAATTATACGATCTCTATTCCCGATGAGGTGAGGCCTATTGGTTGCAAGAATGGCGTGAATTGATCCTTTGGAGGATATGACTCGGATTTTGCCCGGAACATCACCAGAGGTTGAGTTGCTGGTTGTTTCTTGCTACTCTTTTCCAAGTGCGTCCAGTAATTAAGCCCAATTAGCAACAATATCAAAAGGATAGCCTCGATCCCCGTTCCCGTGTAGACCGCTGGTCGGATGCGCTGGAATGTGCGGTGATGCAATTCCAATGCCTTTGCCTGTTGTTGTATTTCGGCCAAAGATTGTGTTGCAGAAGCTTCCGTCCACTGGTTACCCTGATATAGGATAATGTCCGGGCTTGCGTTAAGTAATTTGTGTAAATGTACGTTGTTGGTAGGTATCATGGTGGAGATGTTTAGCGAAACAGCCGCCAAGTATTCGCTTTCTTCGGTGGCCCTAATGGTTTCCAAAGAAGTCAACTTGATTGACTCCATTACCGCCGCACATTGTGGCCGTATCCGTATGGTTCCGGCTCCGGTTAAGATCGCTGAACCGGTGGCAAACCCTTTACAGGTGGTCTGTATTCTTTTCTCCGTCGATACATAGTACAACCAGGTCTGCTGTGACCGCAACCGTTGTATTAAAAGGTCCTTGGGTTTAAAAATCCTTACGTCGCACTGGTCCCAGTTCGTGGCTGCTTGGTTGAGCAACAATGCCGCCTCACAGGTCAATTTTCCCTGCGAGCTATAAATGGGTTGAATTGCTGGTCCCAGATACTGACCCTTATGTTGTGAGCAGATACTCAGATATTCCTCATCGACGGTGAAATAGGTTTGCTCGTCGGTGGAAACGGCTATGTACGTCGTGGCCGGTTTTATGAACGCGGCGACGCTGGGGTTTCCATAAATTTGGGTGGAAGGCAATGGGTACGCCTTGTGGAGTGTATAGCTATCTTGATCCAGAAGTGGTACTGAAATTTCCAGAATTATCCTATTTTTTCCGAAGTAAGTCCTTATCTTTGCTACCTCCCCAATTTGTTCGGTTTCTAGCTCCTTTGTGGTGAGAGGGAATTTGTATTTAGTGTTCTCCTTTATTTCTTGTGCTGCCCGGAGTAACTGTGCGGGTGCTAAGATAGCTGGGTGTAGCATTCCTTTCTTGGTAAAAAGGACGGCGTCTAGTAATATTATTAAATTTGACTTGTAGTTGTCGACCTCCCTCTTCACCTGCGATGACCAATACCACATCTGGTTGATTATGTCCATCCGGTCGAGTTCCTCGGCCATTTCTTCGGTGCTATCGGATATCTTTCTCACCTGGACCGCCAGTTGTTCTACTCCTTTTGAAAAGTTTAAGAATTGCTGATGGATTCGGTTGAATTCCGACTGCATGATTTGAGTCTGGTTAGCTACTAGGGAGGAGAATTGATTATTCCGGTCGTAGAGCTTATCCAGTTCCTGGTTATATTGATGCAAGTCCTCCTCTGTCAGTGTTCCGAAAAGCGCTCTGCTGATGTCTCCAACAAATCCCAGGGGTACGGAACGTTTTACAGGTACTCTGTCTCCTTTTACTAGTGAGCTAAGGAGAGTACGGTACTGTTCAAGGTTCTTTAGTTCTGCCTGGAGTTGTGGTCCTGTTTCTTCACTAATGCAGGGTGAGACTTTATGTTTAATGCAGACTTCCTTGGTCAGATTGAGGTATTGGGTTAGGTTTGGTACTGTTTCCAGAAAACTTTCGATCTCCAAAGCAGTTACGAGTTTCCATTGTGTATGATATAAATGCAGTGATGCTAATTTTTCAAAGTAAATCCCTGGGTTATTTGAGAATTTGTTGATGACTGACTGGGTGGGTTGTGAGTCATTAATTCTCCCGTGCGTCATCCAAGTTATGGTGGCGAGGATTACCAGGCCAATGGTTAAAATGGAGTTTTTCTCCATGTTCAGATCTCTGCAACTGTTTTGCACTCGTCAGGAAGGTAAGCGGGTTTTAGCTTGTCTTGGTGCTTTACTATAGCCTTGTGACTGGGAGTTTGCAACACCACATTATGCAAATCCGTAACATCCAGTATTCGGTATGGTCCTACGTAGTGGGGATCGAATTTACTAATGCGAGGTTCTAACTGAACATATACGAAATCTCCTACGTTAAATTTCACAGGGTTTGATTTCGCGTCATAATATTTCTTTGAACGGACTTTAGCTTTGTTTAAGTTATCGGTGGCTAGATTCCTAATCTTTCCTAATTTAAATATTAGCTCTTCCAAATAATTTCCGTATGTCTTAAGATTTTCACCATCCGGAAATGAACTTGGCGTCCTGGCTAATTTACCGAAAACCAATTCGTGAGGAGTAAAATTAGTAGCCTCATGAACAGAAGTATTATAGGAAAACATTGCAAATGGGATTAGTAGGTCCCAGTCCTCGTATTTGTGCATAAAATGTTTCAAATACTCTGTTAGGACTATGTGACTCCTTTCAAGCGATCCATTCGTCTGTGGACGGTACCCAGACGTGGTTACCTGCTTTATTTTAAAAATCTCTGCTAAGTTGGCCATTAATTTTCCTATAAAACTTGTTCCTCGGTCAGTTAAAATGGCTTTAGGTGTGCCGAACACGGATATAAAATGCCTGGCAAACGCGTCAGCAATGGTAGTAGCTCGAATATTAGGGATGGCTACACCAAGACAATATTTGGTTAAATTATCCTGCATGGTCAGAATGTATCTGTTTCCACTAGGAGTTTCCGGAAGAGGTCCCACTGTAACTAGCGCGATTTTATCAAACGGTTCCGAAGGAGTGTCTGTAATAATCATAGGTTGCCGCGTTTTTGCTCGTAATAACTTTTGCTCTTGGCAACTAGCGCATTCTCTAATGAAATTTTGAATTTCTGCACGCATACCGGACTAATTGAATCGTGACCTTAAGCGGTTTTGAGTTTTATTGACACCCTTGTGTCCACCGATTAAACTACTGTGTGCTTCCCTTATTAATTCCACTCGGTCTGCCTCTAATGGTGTTTTGATTTTTGCATCGCACAGGGTTATCCTTATATTGGTATTTTTAAACGTATTTTTTAATAGACTGTAGAAGGTGGATGGTTGAATATTATCATGTCCGTCGCCTAGGAGGGACATGCGAAGATAACGTACCTTGTATCGTACTAGAGCCTTCTTAAGGTTATTTAAACCAATCGTGATTTCAGATATGGTTGGAGTTTCAAAATGGTGTTTCGATGCTACAATACTAAATATTTTATATCTGTCGTTACCGGATACCAGTATAGTTTCTTTCCGGGGTTTTCCTTCCAGAAGTTTTTCCCCGTTTAATTTTTGGGTTTCAAATAGCAATTTACCGATTGGGTGTTTTAAGCTACAGTCTGCTGACAGGAAATGAGCCAAGTGGCCTTTTTCGGAGATAAGTCCATTTGAAGATAGAACGACATTCTTGCTATGATAATTTGATGGATCTGCAGTTGGTTCCTCTTCTGAATCACTATGTTGGACGTTTCGCTATTTTCGTACTCAGACATATCCGAAGTCAATACCCCGAGCAAACTATTTATGTTAGCAATATGACTCGAGGGTGTCAAATTACCTGGTTGTATACTTGATTCTTCATTTACGGTGAGCATTGGTTCGAGACGAGGTACATTGGTTTCCGGAATCGGGGAGCACAATAAATTTCCTTGATCATTCATCGGTTCCTCTTCGTCCGAAGAGGAGGGTAAATTTGTCGGGAATAATTCGATAATTCCGTCTCTTGGTTCATCGAGTCTTCTTGGTTCGACCACAGTATTATTTACTTCCTGATCAAAATTAATTAGTGCTGGCGATTCATGAAGTCGGGAAGCATCTAGGTAATTAGTTGTTTCCAATTCGGTAGAGAATCCCTTGGGTGGTGTATCTATGACACGAAAGGTTTCGTCCTCCAGGGTTTTTTCCATTTCCAGGCTCGGTAGTGCCCTTCGGTTTGATCCAGTAATGATTTGTGAATTTCTTACGTTGACAAATGATCGCTTTGGTGAGGGAGCGCTAATCTGGTCATCGGAAGAATTCGAATCAACTTCTTTATAGAAGGGTGTGGACCGCGTTTTCCTCTTACTCGCGCATACCCTTTTTCCTATTGTACTAGTATTATTGGTAGGCTTGTAATTGCAGTCCTTGTAAATTGGATCCTTATTCCGTTCTCGAGGTATGAGCGGCAAACATATCACTGGGTTCCTGGAGAGTGCATCCGCATTTTTGTTTACCTTACCGGCCTTGTGAACCACATGATAATCGTACTCTAGGAGTTTTAATTTCCACTTTACGAGTCTTGAAGTGGGATCTTTGACTGAGTGCAACCATACTAATGGCCTATGGTGCGTCACCAGGGTAAACCTTTGGCCATAAAGGTACGGTCGGAAATGGTTAATTGCATAGACCATAGCTAGGCACTCTTTTTCGGTGGCTGAATAATTCCTCTCGGCAGGGTTCAATACGCGCGACGCGTAGGCTATGGGTAAATCTTGACCTATGTCTCCTTGACATTAAAACTGCTCCGACTGCGGTTTCCGAAGCATCTGTCGTCACTATGAAAGGTTGGCCAAAATCCGGAAATTGCAGAATAGGTTGATTACACAATTCATTACGTAGCGTCTCAAAGCTATGCTGCTGTTCCTCTTCCCATTTGAACCGTTTTCCTTTCCCTAACAAGCTTGTTAGAGGTTTGGTTTTGAATGAGAACTCTTGTATGAAACGGCGGTAGTAACCTGCGAGTCCCAAAAATTGCTGGATATTCCTCTGAGATTTCGGAACAGGAAAATTTCTAACCGCTTGAATTTTCTTAGGGTCGGGTCTCACACCCTCAGAAGAGATTATGTGACCCAAGTAAGCCACTTCTTTCCGCAGGAATTCGCATTTACTAGTCTGTAGGGTTAGACCATGCTCTCTCAAACGCTTGAGTAACTTCTTTACTTTGATTTTATGTTCCTCCAATGATGATGAGTAAACAACAATGTCATCTATATAGACGAATAATTCCTCACCCTGGAGTCCAGTTAATACCTGATCCATTATTCGTAGTGTCCTAAAGGTGTTGTAAAAGCAGTCTTACTCCTGTCTTTTGGATCCAACTCGATTTGGTGAAATCCGTTGGCCCGGTCAAAAATGGAGCAATATTTCGCGCCGCCCAGTCGGTCCAATATTTCAGTAATTTGTGGTAAGGGATACCTATCGCCTACCTTCTTTTTATTTAAATCCCGAAAATCGATAACCATTCGCCAACGTCTGTTTCCGTCTGCGTCCGGTTTCTTCGGTACTATCCATAGAGGAGAGTTATACGGTGATATGGACTTCGTAATAATACCTTCCTTCAGCATTGCGCTTACTTGCCGTTCGATGCCCTTGCGATGGACCGGTGGATACCGATAATGTCTAGTATTAATCGGAATGTCGTCGGTCGTGTGTAGTGCGTGCTGAAAATTTTTAGCTTTTCCTAATTTATTGCCAGGTAGGAAGAATCGGTCGGCAAATTCCTCTACCAATCCCAATACATGTTCCTTTTCCTCGGCATTTAGGTGATTCAGATGCAGGTTGCGCTTAATTTGATCAGTGCGGTTACGCGTATCACTGATTTGCTCCTGTTGAGTTAAATAGTACTCCTCGTCTGAGGATGAACAAATATTATACGGAGTGATATCTTGCGGTTCAATTTCAAATTCGATGTCCTGCGTGTCAGTGTTGCAGGCAAGAACTTGACATTCGCCATTGTTATTTTTTACCGCGGCGTCTCCTATGAATAATTTGTTGGGCGTCCTTAGCCTAGGCAGGTACCCTTCCTTAATTGTTGTATTTGTGATTTTTATTGGAATTTGTTGAATGGTTCGACCCGGTATAACGTGTTTTGTCTTCGTTGCAGAGGGTTGCCTTTTATCGTAATCGTAGAAGTTACAGAATTTCGATGGCCTGGTGGGGGTGTCCCGTAAAACTATTGTGCTATGAAAATACGATATCTCTGCTTCTTCTTGTAGTAAGAACGAGCTACCCAAAAGTCCATCCGCGAGTATCGGTAGGTCCTCCACAACGTAAAAAATGGCCGATGTACCATTAAGGCTTAGAATGGTGGTTCCAAGCGTGAGGACAGGTATTAATAACAGACCGGTTATCTCTATTTCCTCCCTCGATGTGATATCGGCATTTGTTCCCAACGCATTTCGTGAAATTAAATTCACTGAGGCTCCTCCATCTATGATGAATTCTCCCATCCCCGTTTCCAATTCGGGAACCTTGACTCTGATTTTTGGGCTAGGGGATTCCTTGATGAGGATCCTTAGTTTTTCTTCTGGGCGAATCTTACAAATTTTTGACGAGATTGATTTCGCTCGCTCATTGCCTCGTTGGTTCGATGAGCGCGATTGGAGTTTAAATGACCGGTTTTTCCGGCGTATCTTGGCGATTTGGATCTTTCCCTACAGGTCCTTCCATCATGACCCTTAGCTCCGCATTTCCAACAAAATTGTTTCGCAAAATTCTTTGGCTTCCCCACGTGTTCCTTTTCATGTTTATAATCCGAAAATGGGGCGGGCGAAACATCCCGCGAGGACGGTCTCCGAAGGAGCGTCATTGCCGATGCTCGGTGTCTTCGAATCAGAGATTCTTCGTCAGACTCCGATTCTTGACGACTACGATAACGATGAAAACTTACGGGGCTTGGCGAAGAGGGGTAAGACACGTACCTCTCTTTTTCTCTACTTCTAGACCTACTAGGATTTCTGTATTCAAATCTCGAACGTCTATCAGGGGTTCGTTCCCTGCAAGTTTCTCCTCTATTTCGTAGCCGTCGGTCAACTCTTAAAGCTGCCTCAAAAGCATCCTCGAGGTTTCGCAATTCCTTATTTGTCGAATGCACTCGCCAACCGATTTCATTAGGAAGTCCATCCAGAAAATTCTCGATCACGTCGTCGTTTATTTGTTTAACAATTTCCTCGCTATGCGTGGGGTAACGATCCTTAGCCGCGGTACGTGCAGAGTGCCATAAATAAGCAGTCCTATCGATATATCGGGAGAGGTTTTTACCTTCGCGAATTTTCAACCTAGCGATGTCGGTTTGGAAATAAGCTAGATCCCTACCCGGCGCGAATCGTTTTTTTAAATAATTTAATAAAGCTTCCACGTTTTCAAAGCGAAGCTCCAGAACGCAACGTCTCGCGGCACCCGTGAGTTTGGATAATATCACGGCTAGATACTGTGTTTCACTATCTTTAGGAATGAGCGCTAAGCCATTCTGTACCGCTTGGGCAAATACCGATAATGGGGGATTTTCTCCATCAAATACCGGAATACTGAATGCTACATTCTGGATACAGTTTTGTCTGGTCATCATCGCCAACGATGCGGACAAATCATTCATTATAAAAGAAGATGAGCCGTTCTCAAACATTTTGAATAAAAGAAAATGCCTTCCCTGCAATTAGAATTCAACTAAACAGTATCCCACCGCTGTCACCAGTTTGTTACGAGCCCAGGGCGAGTTATGTCTTACTACGTTAGACTGGGCTGTAATTTCTTCTTGGTCACTCCTAGCGGCTGGAGTGAACGGTTCGATGGTAATACTCTATACTGAATGATGGAGCAGGGAAGGTGAAATATCGTACTCTCGTTATTTCGTTAACTAAGGATTATGATACTGTATTCTTTGTTCATACTTTTACAATGAGTTGGCGAGAATGTCCCTTACAATACTGTTTGGTGTTGTTGAGTCCTGAGCGTGCTTACCTATCCCGAGCGAATGTTTCAGTTGCAATCTGAGCACGGCGGATATTTTCGATAGGTTCTTGGTGATTTGATGTCGTGTGGTCCTGCGTTCGCTGGTCGTCCAGGAACTTGGGCACACTTGACAATAACCTTCAAACCGCACTGCACCAAAGGGTGTTTCAAGACTGCCAGTCACGGTGGAAAGTTGCTCTTTTAATGGAAACTTTGTGGCTAGGGCCGAAGGAAACAGGGTGGGTGAAATGTGCTGAGTTCTTGGAAAATGAAAAGGAAAAGGGGAAGGTCATAAATCCACCCCAAGATGCATCGCTTATCTGGTATGGGCCTCAAGTTTCCCGGAGGGTCCCGTCCCCCGAACATCACAGCCGCGTCTATTCCATAAATAAAACCCATGGCCATGGGACCCATTTCCGTTGGTCGTAACTTAGATAACCCCCACGGCCAAGGGCTGCATACGCAACACCCACAAGGTCGACCACTTAGTTTCTTCGAACACATACGGTTTCGAGTAGCATCACTACAGATTTCAGAGAACAGGCGCTTCTCCTGGCACAGTAACGAACACTTAGTTTCAGATAGAACAATTAGTTTAAAATGGAGCTAAGTTTCGCATCTGGAATTTCCTCTCTCACAAGGTCGACCACTTAATTTCGTCGAACACATACGGTTTCGAGTGGCATCGCCACAGATTACAGAGAACAGGCGTTTCTCCTGACACAGTATCGAACACTTAGTTTCAGCTAGAACGATTAGTTTAAAATGGAACTAAGTTTCGCATCTGGAGTTTCCTCTCTCACAAGGTCGACCACTTAGTTTCGTCGAACACATACGGTTTCGAGTGGCATCGCCACAGATTACAGAAAACAGGCGCTTCTCCTGGCACAGTATCGAACACTTAGTATCAGATAGAACAATTAATTTAAAATGGAACTAAGCTTCGCATCTGGAGTTTCCTCTCTCACAGGGTCGACCACTTAGTTTCCTCGAACACATACGGTTTCGAGTGGCATCGCCACAGATTTCAGAGAACAGGCGCTTCTCCTGGCACAGTATCGAACACTTAGTTTCAGATGGAACATTTAGTTTAAAATTGAACTATGTTTCGCATCTGGTGAATCCTCCCTCACAAGGTCGACCACTTAGTTTCGCCGAAAACATAAGATTTCGAGTAGCATCGCCACAGATTTCAGAGATCAGGCGCTTCTCTTGGCACAGTATCGAACACTTTCGGATAGAACAATCCGTTTAAAATGGAACTATGTTTGGCATCTGGAGTATCCTCTCTCACAAGGTCGACCATTTAGTTTCGTCGAACACATACGGTTTCGAGTAGCATCGCCACAGATTTCAGAGAACAGGCGCTTCTCCTGGCACAGTATCGAACACTTAGTATCAGATAGAACAATTACTTTAAAATGGAACTATGCTTCGCATCTGGAGTTTCCTCTCTCACAAGGTCGACCACTTAGTTTCGTCGAACACATACGGTTTCGAGTAGCATCGCCACCGATTTCAGAGAACAGGCCCTTCTCCTGGCACAGTATCGAACACTTAGTATCAGATAGAACAATTACTTTAAAATGGAACTAAGCTTCGTATCTGGAGTTTCCTCTCGCACAAGGTGGACCACTTAGTTTAGTCGACCACATACGGTTTCGAGTAGCATCGCCACAGATTTCAGAGAACAGGCGCTTCTCCTGGCGCAGTATCTAACACTTAGTTACAGGTAGAACACTTAGTTTAAAATGAAAATAAGTTTCGCATTTGGTGTTTCCTCTCTCACAAGGTCGACCACTTAGTTACGTCGAACACATACAGTTTCGAGTAGCATCGCCACAGATTTCGGAGAACAGGCGCTTCCCCTGGCACAGTATCGAACACTTAGTTTCAGATCGAACAATTAGTTTAAAATGGAACTAAGTTTCGCATCTGGAGTTTCCTCTCTCACAATGTCGACCACTTAGTTTCGTCGAACACATACGGTTTCGAGTGGCACCGTCACACATTTCAGAGAACAGGCGCTTCTCTTGGCACAGTATCGAACACTTTCGGATAGAACAATCCGTTTAAAATGGAACTCTGTTTGGCATCTGGAGTATCCTCTCTCACAAGGTCGACCATTTAGATTCGTCGAACACATACGGTTTCGAGTAGCATCGCCACAGATTTCAGAGAACAGGCGCTTCTCCTGGCACAGTATCGAACACTTAGTATCAGATAGAACAATTACTTTAAAATGGAACTATGCTTCGCATCTGGAGTTTCCTCTCTCACAAGGTCGACCACTTAGTTTCGTCGAACACATACGGTTTCGAGTAGCATCGCCACCGATTTCAGAGAACAGGCCCTTCTCCTGGCACAGTATCGAACACTTAGTATCAGATAGAACAATTACTTTAAAATGGAACTAAGCTTCGTATCTGGAGTTTCCTCTCGCACAAGGTGGACCACTTAGTTTAGTCGACCACATACGGTTTCGAGTAGCATCGCCACAGATTTCAGAGAACAGGCGCTTCTCCTGGCGCAGTATCTAACACTTAGTTACAGGTAGAACACTTAGTTTAAAATGAAAATAAGTTTCGCATTTGGTGTTTCCTCTCTCACAAGGTCGACCACTCAGTTTCGTCGAACACATACGGTTTCGAGTGGCATCGCCACAGATTTCAGAGAACAGGCGCTTCTCCTGGCACAGTATCGAACACTTAGTTTCAGACGGAACATTTAGTTTAAAATTGAACTATGTTTCGCATCTGGAGTTTCCTCTCGCACAAGGTGGACCACTTAGTTTAGTCGACCACATACGGTTTCGAGTAGCATCGCCACAGATTTCAGAGAACAGGCGCTTCTCCTGGCGCAGTATCTAACACTTAGTTACAGGTAGAACACTTAGTTTAAAATGAAAATAAGTTTCGCATTTGGTGTTTCCTCTCTCACAAGGTGGACCACTTAGTTTAGTCGACCACATACGGTTTCGAGTAGCATCGCCACAGATTTCAGAGAACAGGCGCTTCTCCTGGCGCAGTATCTAACACTTAGTTACAGGTAGAACACTTAGTTTAAAATGAAAATAAGTTTCGCATTTGGTGTTTCCTCTCTCACAAGGTCGACCACTTAGTTTCGCCGAACACATACGGTTTCGAGTAGCATCGCCACAGATTTCAGAGATCAGGCGCTTCTCTTGGCACAGTATCGAACACTTTCGGATAGAACAATCCGTTTAAAATGGAACTCTGTTTGGCATCTGGAGTATCCTCTCTCACAAGGTCGACCATTTAGTTTCGTCGAACACATACGGTTTCGAGTAGCATCGCCACAGATTTCAGAGAACAGGCGCTTCTCCTGGCACAGTATCGAACACTTAGTATCAGATAGAACAATTACTTTAAAATGGAACTAAGTTTCGCATCTGGAATTTCCTCTCTCACAAGGTCGACCACTTAATTCCGTCGAACACATACGGTTTCGAGTGGCATCGCCACAGATTACAGAGAACAGGCGTTTCTCCTGACACAGTATCGAACACTTAGTTTCAGCTAGAACGATTAGTTTAAAATGGAACTAAGTTTCGCATCTGGAGTTTCCTCTCTCACAAGGTCGACCACTTAGTTTCGTCGAACACATACGGTTTCGAGTGGCATCGCCACAGATTACAGAAAACAGGCGCTTCTCCTGGCACAGTATCGAACACTTAGTATCAGATAGAACAATTAATTTAAAATGGAACTAAGCTTCGCATCTGGAGTTTCCTCTCTCACAGGGTCGACCACTTAGTTTCCTCGAACACATACGGTTTCGAGTGGCATCGCCACAGATTTCAGAGAACAGGCGCTTCTCCTGGCACAGTATCGAACACTTAGTTTCAGATGGAACATTTAGTTTAAAATTGAACTATGTTTCGCATCTGGTGAATCCTCCCTCACAAGGTCGACCACTTAGTTTCGCCGAAAACATAAGATTTCGAGTAGCATCGCCACAGATTTCAGAGATCAGGCGCTTCTCTTGGCACAGTATCGAACACTTTCGGATAGAACAATCCGTTTAAAATGGAACTATGTTTGGCATCTGGAGTATCCTCTCTCACAAGGTCGACCATTTAGTTTCGTCGAACACATACGGTTTCAAGTAGCATCGCCACAGATTTCAGAGAACAGCCGCTTCTCCTGGCACAGTATCGAACACTTAGTTTTAGATAGAACAATTAGTTTAAAATGGAACTATGCTTCGCATCTGGAGTTTCCTCTCTCACAAGGTCGACCATTTAGATTCGTCGAACACACACGGTTTCGAGTAGCATCGCCACAGATTTCAGAGAAGAGGCGCTTCTCCTGGCACAGTATCGAACACTTAGTTTCAGATAGAAAAATTAGTTTAAAATGCAACTAAGTTTCGCATCTGAAGTTTCCTCTCTCACAAGGGCGGCCACTTAGTTTCGTCGAACACATACGGTTTCGAGGAGCATCGCCGCAGATTTCAGAGAACAGGCGCTTCTCCTGGCACAGTATCGAACACTTAGTTTTAGATAGAACAATTAGTTTAAAATGGAACTAAGTTTCGCATCTGGAGTTTCCTCTCTCACAAGGTCGACCATTTAGATTCGTCGAACACACACGGTTTCGAGTGGCATCGCCACAGATTTCAGAGAACAGGCGCTTCTCCTGGCACAGTATCGAACACTTAGTTTCAGATAGAACAATTCATTTAAAATGGAACTAAGTTTCGCATCTGTAGTTTCCTCTCTCACAATGTCGGCCACTTAGTTTCGTCGAACACATACGGTTTCGAGTGGCATCGCCACAGATTTCAGAGAACAGGCGCTTCTCCTGGCACGGTATCGAACACTTAGTTTCAGATAGAACAATTGGTCTAAAATGGAACTAAGTTTCGCATCTGGAGTTTCCTCTCTCAGAAGGTCGACCACTTAGTTTCGTCGAACACATATATGGTTTCGAGTAGCAGCGCGACAGATTTCAGAGAACAGGAGCTTCTCCTGGCACAGTGTCGAACACTTAGTTTCAGATAGAACAATTAGTTTAAAATTGAACTAAGATTCGCATCTGGAGTTTCCTCTCTCACCATGTGGACCACTTCGTTTCGTCGAACACATACGGTTTCGAGTAGCATCGCCACAGATTTCAGAGAACAGGCGCTTCTCCTGGCACAGTATCGAAAACATAGTTACAGATAGAATACTTTGTTTAAAATGGAACTGTTTTTCGCATTTGGAGTTTTCTCTCTCACAAGGTGCACCACTTAGTTTCGTCAAACACATACGGTTTCGAGTAGCATCGCCACTGATTTCAGAGAACAGGCGCTTCTCCTGGCACAGTATCGAACACTTAGTTTTAGATAGAACAATTAGTTTAAAATGGAACAAAGTTTCGCATCTGGAGTTTCCTCTCTCACAAGGTCGACCATTTAGATTCGTCGAACACATACGGTTTCGAGTAGCATCGCCACAGATTTCAGAGAAGAGGCGCTTCTCCTGGCACAGTATCGAACACTTAGTTTCAGATAGAAAAATTAGTTTAAAATGCAACTAAGTTTCGCATCTGAAGTTTCCTCTCTCACAAGGGCGGCCACTTAGTTTCGTCGAACACATACGGTTTCGAATGGCATCGCCACAGATTTCAGAGAACAGGCGCTACTCCTGGCACAGTATCGAACACTTAGTTTCAGATAGAACAATTAGTTTAATATGGAACTAAGTTTCGCATCCGGAGTTTCCTCTCTCAGAAGGTCGACCACTTAGTTTCGTCGAACACATACGGTTTCGAGTGGCATCGCCACGGATTTCAGAGAACAGGCGCTTCTGCTGGCACAGTATCGAACACTTAGTTTCAGATAGAACAATCAGTTTAAATGGAACTAAGTCTGGCATCTGGAGTTTCCTCTCTCACAAGGTCGACCACTTAGTTTCCTCGAACACTTACGGTTTCGAGTGGCATCGCCACAGATTTCAAAGAACAGGCGCTTCTCCTGGCACAGTATCGAACACTTAGTTTCAGATCGAACAATTTGTTTAAAATGGAACTACGTTTCACATCTGGAGATTCCTCTCCCACAAGGTCCAACATTTAGATTCGTCGAACACATACGGTTTCGATTAGCATCGCCACACATTTCAGAGAACAGGCGCTTCTCCTGGCACAGTGTCGAACACTTAGTTTCAGATAGAACAATTAGTTTAAAATTGAACTAAGATTCGCAACTGGAGTTTCCTCTCTCACAAGGTCGACCATTTAGATTCGTCGAACACATACGGTTTCGAGTAGCATCGCCACAGATTTCAGAGATCAGGCGCTTCTCCTGGCACACTGTCGAACACTTAGTTTCAGATAGAACAATTAGTTTAAAATTGAACTAAGATTTGCAACTGGAGTTTCCTCTCTCACAAGGTCGACCATTTAGATTCGTCGAACACATACCGTTTCGAGTAGCATCGCCACAGATTTCAGAGAACAGGCACTTCTCCTGGCACAGTATCGAACACTAAGTTTCAGAGAGAACAGTTAATTTAAAATGGAACTATGTTTCGCATCTGAAGTTTCCTCTCTCACAAGGTCGGCCACTTAGTTTCGTCGAACACATACGGTTTCGAGGAGCATCGCCACAGATTTCAGAGAACAGGCGCTTCTCCTGGCACAGTATCGAACACTCAGTTTTAGATAGAACAATTAGTTTAAAATGGAACTAAGTTTCGCATCTGGAGTTTCCTCTCTCACAAGGTCGACCACTTAGTTTCGTCGAACACATACGGTTTCGAGTGGCATCGCCACAGGTTTCAGAGAACTGGCGCTTCTCCTGGCACAGTATGTAACACTTAGTATCAGATAGAACAATTACTTTAAAATGGAACTAAGCTTCGCATCTGGAGCTTCCTCTCTCACAAGGTGGACCTCCTAGTTTCGTCGAACACCTACGGTTTCGAGTGGCATCGCCACAGATTTCAGAGAACAGGCGGTTCTCCTGGCACAGTACCGAACACTTAGTTTCAGACAGAACAATAAGATTAAAATGGAACTAAGTTTCGCATCTGGAGTTTCCTCTCTCACAAGGCGGCCACTCAGTTTCGTGGAACACATTCGGTTTCGAGAAGTATCGCCACAGATTTCAGAGAACAGGCGCTTCTCCTGGCACAGTATCGAACACTAAGTTTCAGAGAGAACAATTAATTTAAAATGGAACTAAGTTTCGCATCTGAAGTTTCCTCTCTCACAAGGTCGGCCACTTAGTTTCGTCGAACACATACGGTTTCGAGGAGCATCGCCGCAGATTTCAGAGAACAGGCGCTTCTCCTGGCACAGTATCGATCACTTAGTTTTAGATAGAACAATTAGTTTAAAATGGAACTAAGTTTCGCATCTGGATTTTCCTCTCTCAAGGTCGACGACTTAGTTTCGTCGAGCACATACGGTTTCGAGTGGTAGCGCCACAGGTTTCAGAGAACAGGCGCTTCTCCTGGCACAGTATCGAACACTTAGTTTTAGATAGAACAATTAGTTTAAAATGGAACTAAGTTTCGCATCTGGAGTTTCCTCTCTCACAAGGTCGACCATTTAGATTCGTCGAACACATACGGTTTCGAGTAGCATCGCCACAGATTTCAGAGAAGAGGTGCTTCTCCTGGCACAGTATCGAACACTTAGTTTCAGATAGAAAAATTAGTTTAAAATGCAACTAAGTTTCGCATCTGAAGTTTCCTCTCTCACAAGGGCGGCCACTTAGTTTCGTCGAACACATACGGTTTCGAGTGGCATCGCCACAGATTTCAGAGAACAGGCGCTTCTCCTGGCACAGTATCGAACACTTAGTTTCAGATAGAACAATTCATTTAAAATGGAACTAAGTTTCGCATCTGTAGTTTCCTCTCTCACAATGTCGGCCACTTAGTTTCGTCGAACACATACGGTTTCGAGTGGCATCGCCACAGATTTCAGAGAACAGGCGCTTCTCCTGGCACGGTATCGAACACTTAGTTTCAGATAGAAAAATTGGTCTAAAATGGAACTAAGTTTCGCATCTGGAGTTTCCTCTCTCAGAAGGTCGACCACTTAGTTTCGTCGAACACATATATGGTTTCGAGTAGCAGCGCGACAGATTTCAGAGAACAGGAGCTTCTCCTGGCACAGTGTCGAACACTTAGTTTCAGATAGAACAATTAGTTTAAAATTGAACTAAGATTCGCATTTGGAGTTTCCTCTCTCACCATGTGGACCACTTCGTTTCGTCGAACACACGGTTTCGAGTAGCATCGCCACAGATTTCAGAGAACAGGCGCTTCTCCTGGCACAGTATCGAAAACATAGTTACAGATAGAATACTTTGTTTAAAATGGAACTGTTTTTCGCATTTGGAGTTTTCTCTCTCACAAGGTGCACCACTTAGTTTCGTCAAACACATACGGTTTCGAGTAGCATCGCCACTGATTTCAGAGAACAGGCGCTTCTCCTGGCACAGTATCGAACACTTAGTTTTAGATAGAACAATTAGTTTAAAATGGAACAAAGTTTCGCATCTGGAGTTTCCTCTCTCACAAGGTCGACCATTTAGATTCGTCGAACACATACGGTTTCGAGTAGCATCGCCACAGATTTCAGAGAAGAGGCGCTTCTCCTGGCACAGTATCGAACACTTAGTTTCAGATAGAAAAATTAGTTTAAAATGCAACTAAGTTTCGCATCTGAAGTTTCCTCTCTCACAAGGGCGGCCACTTAGTTTCGTCGAACACATACGGTTTCGAGTGGCATCGCCACAGATTTCAGAGAACAGGCGCTACTCCTGGCACAGTATCGAACACTTAGTTTCAGATAGAACAATTAGTTTAATATGGAACTAAGTTTCACATCCGGAGTTTCCTCTCTCAGAAGGTCGACCACTTAGTTTCGTCGAACACATACGGTTTCGAGTAGAATCGCCACAGATTTCAGAGAACGGGCGCTACTCCTGGCACAGTATCGAACACTTAGTTTCAGATAGAACAATTAGTTTAAAATGGAAATAAGCTTCGCATCCGGAGTTTCCTCTCTCAAAAGGTCGACCACTTAGTTTCGTCGAACACATACGGTTTCGAGTAGCATCGCCACAGATTTCAGAGAACAGGCGCGTCTCCTGGCACAGTATCGAACACTTAGTTTCAGATAGAACCATTAGTTTAAAATGGTACTAAATTTCGCATCTGGAGTTTCCTCTCTCACAAGGTCGACCACTTAGTTTCGTCGAACACATACGGTTTCGAGTAGCATCGCCACAGAGTTCAGAGAACAGGCGTTTCTTCTGGCACCGTATCGAACACTTAGTTTCAGATAGAACAATTAGTTTTAAATGGAACTAAGTTTCGCATCTGGAGTTTCCTCTCTCACAAGGTCGACCACTTAGTTTCGTCGAACACATACGGTTACGGGTAGTATCGCCACAGATTTCGCAGAACGGGAGTTTCTCCTGGCACAGTATCGAACACTTAGTTTCAGATAGAACAATTAGTTTAAAATGGAACTATGTTTCGTATCTGGAGTATGCTCTCTCACAAGTTCAACCACTTAGTTTCGTCGAACACATACGGTTTCGAGTGGCATCGCGACAGATTTCAGAGAACAGGCGCTTCTCCTGGCACAATATCGAACACTTAGTTGCAGATAGAACAATTAGTTTAAAATGGTACTAAGTTTCGCATTTGGAGTTTCTTCCCGCACAAGGCGACCACTTAGTCTCGTCGAACACATACGGTTTCGAGTGGCATCGCCACACACTTCACAGAACAGCCACTCCTCCTGGCACATTATCGAACACTTAGTTTCAGATAGAACAATTATTTTAAAATGGAAGTAAGTTTCGCATCTGCAGTTTCCTCTCTCACAAGGTCGACCACTTAGTTTCGTCGAACACATACGGTTTCGAGTAGCATCGCCACAGATTTCAGAGAACAAGCGCTTCTCCTGGCACAGTATCGAACACTTAGTTTCAGAGGGAAAAATTATTTTAAAATGGAAGTAAGTTTCGCATCTGCAGTTTCCTCTCTCACAAGGTCGACAACTTAGTTGCGTCGAACAAATACGGTTTCGAGTGGCATCGCCACAGATTTCAGAGAACAGACGCTTCTCCTAGCACAGTATCGAAAACTTAGTATCAGATAGAACAATTAGTTTAAAATGGACCTAAGTTTCGCATCTGGAGTATCCTCTCTCACAAGGTCGACCACTTAGTTTCGTCGAACACATACGGTTTCCAATAGTATCGCCACAGATTTCACAGAACGGGATTTTCTCCTGGCACAGTATCGAACACTTAGTTTCAGATAGAACAATTAGTTTAAAATGGAACTATGTTTCGTATCTGGAGTATGCTCTCTCACAAGTTCAACCACTTAGTTTCGTCGAACACATACGGTTTCGAGTGGCATCGCGACAGATTTCAGAGAACAGGCGCTTCTCCTGGCACAATATCGAACACTTAGTTGCAGATAGAACAATTAGTTTAAAATGGTACTAAGTTTCGCATTTGGAGTTTCTTCCCGCACAAGGCGACCACTTAGTCTCGTCGAACAGATACGGTTTCGAGTGGCATCGCCACACACTTCACAGAACAGCCGCTCCTCCTGGCACATTATCGAACACTTAGCTTCAGATAGAACAATTATTTTAAAATGGAAGTAAGTTTCGCATCAGCAGTTTCCTCTCTCACAAGGTCGACCACTTAGTTTCGTCGAACACATACGGTTTCGAGTAGCATCGCCACAGATTTCAGAGAACAAGCCCTTCTCCTGGCACAGTATCGAACACTTAGTTTCAGAGGGAAAAATTATTTTAAAATGGAAGTAAGTTTCGCATCTGCAATTTCCTCTCTCACAAGGTCGACAACTTAGTTGCGTCGAACAAATACGGTTTCGAGTGGCATCGCCACAGATTTCAGAGAACAGACGCTTCTACTGGCACAGTATCGAACACATAGTTTCAGATAGAACAATTCGTTTTAAATGGAACTAAGTTTCGCTTCTGGGGTTTCCTCTCTCATAAGGTCGACCATTTAGTTTCGTCGAACACATACGGTTTCGAGTAGTATCGCCACAGATTTCGCAGAACGGACGTTTCTCCTGGCACAGTATCAAACACTTAGTTTCAGATAGAACAATTAGATTAAAATGCAACTATGTTTCGCATCTGGAGTTTCCTCTCTCACAAGGTCGGCCACTTAGTTTCGTCGAACACATACGTTTTCGAGTGGTATCGCCTCAGATTTCAGAGAACAGGCGCTTCTCCTGGCACATTATCGAACACTTAGTTACAGATAGAACAATTAGTTTAAAATGGAACTATGTTTCGCATCTGGAGTATCCTCTCTCACAAGGTCAACCACTTAGTTTCGTCGAACATATACGGTTTCGAGTGGCATCGCCACAGATTTCAGAGAACAGGCACTTCTCCTGGCACAGTATCGAACACTTTGTTTCAGATAGAACAATTAGTTTAAAATGGAACTAAGTTTCGCATTTGGAGTTTCCTCTTTCACAAAGTCGACAACTTAGTTTCGTCGAACAAATACGGTTTCTAGTGGCATCGCCACAGATTTCAGAGAACAGACGCTTCTACTGGCACAGTATCGAACACATAGTTTCAGATAGAACAATTCGTTTTAAATGGAACTAAGTTTCGCTTCTGGGGTTTCCTCTCTCATAAGGTCGACCATTTAGTTTCGTCGAACACATACGTTTTCGAGTGGTATCGCCTCAGATTTCAGAGAACAGGCGCTTCTCCTGGCACATTATCGAACACTTAGCTTCAGATAGAACAATTATTTTAAAATGGAAGTAAGTTTCGCATCTGCAGTTTCCTCTCTCACAAGGTCGACCACTTAGTTTCGTCGAACACATACGGTTTCGAGTAGCATCGCCACAGATTTCAGAGAACAAGCCCTTCTCCTGGCACAGTATCGAACACTTAGTTTCAGAGGGAAAAATTATTTTAAAATGGAAGTAAGTTTCGCATCTGCAATTTCCTCTCTCACAAGGTCGACAACTTAGTTGCGTCGAACAAATACGGTTTCGAGTGGCATCGCCACAGATTTCAGAGAACAGACGCTTCTACTGGCACAGTATCGAACACATAGTTTCAGATAGAACAATTCGTTTTAAATGGAACTAAGTTTCGCTTCTGGGGTTTCCTCTCTCATAAGGTCGACCATTTAGTTTCGTCGAACACATACGGTTTCGAGTAGTATCGCCACAGATTTCGCAGAACGGACGTTTCTCCTGGCACAGTATCAAACACTTAGTTTCAGATAGAACAATTAGATTAAAATGCAACTATGTTTCGCATCTGGAGTTTCCTCTCTCACAAGGTCGGCCACTTAGTTTCGTCGAACACATACGTTTTCGAGTGGTATCGCCTCAGCTTTCAGAGAACAGGCGCTTCTCCTGGCACATTATCGAACACTTAGTTACAGATAGAACAATTAGTTTAAAATGGAACTATGTTTCGCATCTGGAGTATCCTCTCTCACAAGGTCAACCACTTAGTTTCGTCGAACATATACGGTTTCGAGTGGCATCGCCACAGATTTCAGAGAACAGGCACTTCTCCTGGCACAGTATCGAACACTTTGTTTCAGATAGAACAATTAGTTTAAAATGGAACTAAGTTTCGCATTTGGAGTTTCCTCTTTCACAAAGTCGACAACTTAGTTTCGTCGAACAAATACGGTTTCTAGTGGCATCGCCACAGATTTCAGAGAACAGACGCTTCTACTGGCACAGTATCGAACACATAGTTTCAGATAGAACAATTCGTTTTAAATGGAACTAAGTTTCGCTTCTGGGGTTTCCTCTCTCATAAGGTCGACTATTTAGTTTCGTCGAACACATACGGTTTCGAGTAGTATCGCCACAGATTTCGCAGAACGGACGTTTCTCCTGGCACAGTATCAAACACTTAGTTTCAGATAGAACAATTAGATTAAAATGCAACTATGTTTCGCATCTGGAGTTTCCTCTCTCACAAGGTCGGCCACTTAGTTTCGTCGAACACATACGTTTTCGAGTGGTATCGCCACAGATTTCAGAGAACAGGCGCTTCTCCTGGCACATTATCGAACACTTAGTTACAGATAGAACAATTAGTTTAAAATGGAACTATGTTTCGCATCTGGAGTTTCCTCTCTCACAAGGTCGGCCACTTAGTTTCGTCGAACACATACGTTTTCGAGTGGTATCGCCTCAGATTTCAGAGAACAGGCGCTTCTCCTGGCACATTATCGAACACTTAGTTACAGATAGAACAATTAGTTTAAAATGGAACTATGTTTCGCATCTGGAGTATCCTCTCTCACAAGGTCAACCACTTAGTTTCGTCGAACATATACGGTTTCGAGTGGCATCGCCACAGATTTCAGAGAACAGGCACTTCTCCTGGCACAGTATCGAACACTTTGTTTCAGATAGAACAATTAGTTTAAAATGGAACTAAGTTTCGCATTTGGAGTTTCCTCTTTCACAAGGTCGACAACTTAGTTTCGTCGAACAAATACGGTTTCGAGTGGCATCGCCACAGATTTCAGAGAACAGGCACTTCTCCTGGCACAGTATCGAACACTTTGTTTCAGATAGAACAATTAGTTTAAAATGGAACTATGTTTCGCATCTGGAGTATCCTCTCTCACAAGGTCAACCACTTAGTTTCGATGAACACATACGGTTTGGAGTAGCATCGCCACCGATTTCAGAGAACAGGCGCTACTCCTGGCACAGTATCGAACACTTAGTTTCAGATAGAACAATTAGTTTAAAATGGAACTAAGTTTCGCATCTGGAGTTTGCTCTCTCAAAAGGTCGACCACTTAATTTCGTTGAACACATACGGTTTCGATTGGCATCGCCACAGATTTCAGAGAACAGGCGCTTCTCCTGGCACAGTATCGAACACTTAGTATCAGAGAGAACTATTAGTTTAAAATGGAACTAAGTTTCGCATCTGGAGTTTCCTCTCTCACAAGGTCGACCACTTAGTTTCGTCGAACACATACGGTTTCGAGTGGCATCGCCACAGATTTCAGAGAACAGGCGCTTCTCCTGGCACAGTATCGAACACTCAGTTTCAGATAGAACAATTAGTTTAAAATGGAACTAAGTTTCGCATCTGGAGTTTTCTCTCTCACAAGAACGACCACTTAGTTTCGTCGAACACATACGGTTTCGAGGACGCATCGCCACAGATTTCAGAGAACAGGCGCTTCTCCTGGCACAGTATCGAACACTCAGTACCAGATAGAACAATTAGTTTAAAAGGAACAAAGCTTCGCATTTGGAGTATCCTCTCTCACAAGGTCAACCACTTAGTTTCGTCGAACATATACGGTTTCGAGTGGCATCGCCACAGATTTCAGAGAACAGGCACTTCTCCTGGCACAGTATCGAACACTTTGTTTCAGATAGAACAATTAGTTTAAAATGGAACTAAGTTTCGCATTTGGAGTTTCCTCTTTCACAAGGTCGACAACTTAGTTTCGTCGAACAAATACGGTTTCGAGTGGCATCGCCACAGATTTCAGAGAACAGGCACTTCTCCTGGCACAGTATCGAACACTTTGTTTCAGATAGAACAATTAGTTTAAAATGGAACTATGTTTCGCATCTGGAGTATCCTCTCTCACAAGGTCAACCACTTAGTTTCGATGAACACATACGGTTTGGAGTAGCATCGCCACCGATTTCAGAGAACAGGCGCTACTCCTGGCACAGTATCGAACACTTAGTTTCAGATAGAACAATTAGTTTAAAATGGAACTAAGTTTCGCATCTGGAGTTTGCTCTCTCAAAAGGTCGACCACTTAATTTCGTTGAACACATACGGTTTCGATTGGCATCGCCACAGATTTCAGAGAACAGGCGCTTCTCCTGGCACAGTATCGAACACTTAGTATCAGAGAGAACTATTAGTTTAAAATGGAACTAAGTTTCGCATCTGGAGTTTCCTCTCTCACAAGGTCGACCACTTAGTTTCGTCGAACACATACGGTTTCGAGTGGCATCGCCACAGATTTCAGAGAACAGGCGCTTCTCCTGGCACAGTATCGAACACTCAGTTTCAGATAGAACAATTAGTTTAAAATGGAACTAAGTTTCGCATCTGGAGTTTTCTCTCTCACAAGAACGACCACTTAGTTTCGTCGAACACATACGGTTTCGAGGACGCATCGCCACAGATTTCAGAGAACAGGCGCTTCTCCTGGCACAGTATCGAACACTCAGTACCAGATAGAACAATTAGTTTAAAAGGAACAAAGCTTCGCATTTGGAGTTTCCTCTCTCACAAGGTCGACCACTGAGTTTCGTCGAACACATACGGTTTCGAGTGGCATCGCCACAGATTTCAGAGAACAGGCGCTTCTCCTGGCACAGTATCGAAAACTTAGTTTCAGATAGAACAATTAGTTTTAAATGGAACTATGTTACGCTTCTGGAGTTTCCTCTCTCACAAGGTCGACCACTTAGTTTCGTCGAACACATATGGTTTCGAGTGGTCTCGCCATAGATTTCAGAGAACAGGCGCTTCTGCTGGCACAGTATCGAACACTTAGTTTCAGCTAGAATATTTAGTTTTAAATGGAAATATGTTTCGCATCTGGAGTATCCTCTCTCACAAGGTCAACCACTTAGTTTCGTCGAACACATACGGTTTCGAGTGGCATCGCTACACATTTCAGAGAACAGGCGCTTCTCCTGGCACAGTATGAAACCCTTTCATAAAGAACAATTAGTTTAAATTGGAACTAAGTTTCGCATCTGGAGTTTCCTCTCTCACAAGGTCGGCCACTTAGTTTCGTCGAACACATACGGTTTCGAATGGCATCGCCACAGATTTCAGAGAACAGGTGCTTCTCCTGGCACAGTATTGAACACTTAGTTTCAGATGGAACAATTAGTTTTAAATGGCACTAAGTTTCGCATCTGGAGTTTCCCCATTCACAAGGCGACCACTCAGTTTCGTCGAACACATACGGTTTCGAGTGGCATTGCCACAGATTTCAGAGAACAGGCGCTTCTCCTGGCACATTATCGAACACTTAGTTTCGGATAGAACAATTAGTTTAAAATGGAACAAAGTATCGCATCTGAAGTTTTCTCTCACACAAGGTCGACCACTTGGTTTCGTCGAGCACATACGGTTTCGAGCGGCATCGCCACAGATTTCAGAGAAAAGGCGCTTCGCTTGGCACATTATCGAACACATAGTTTCAGATAGAACAATTAGTTTAAAATGGAACTAAGTTTCGCATCTGGAGCTTCCTCTCTCACAAGGTCGACCACTTAGTTTCGTCGAACACATACCGTTTCGAGTGCGCATCGCGACAGATTTCAGAGAACAGGCGCTTCTCCTGGCACAGTATCGAACACTTAGTTTCAGATAGAACAATTAGTATAAAATGGTACCAAGTCTCGCATCTGGAGTTTCCTCTTTCACAAGGCGACCACCTAGTTTCTTCGAACACAGGCGGTTTCGATTGGCATCGCCACAGATTTCAGAGAACAGGCGCTTCCCCTGGCACAGTATCGAACACTTACTTTCAGATAGAACAATTAGTGTAAAATGGATCTAAGTTTAGCATCTGGTGTTTCCTCTCTCACAAGGTGGGCCACTTAGTTTCGTCGAGCACATACCGTTTCCAGTGCGCATCGCGACAGATTTCAGAGAACAGGCGCTTCTCCTGGCACAGTATCGAACACTTAGTTTCAGAGAGAACAATTAGTTTAAAACGGAAATAAGTTTCGCATCTGGAGTTTCCTCTCTCACAAGGTCGACCACCTAGTTTCGTCGAACACATACGGTTTCGAGTAGCATCGCCACAGATTTCAGAGAACAGGCGCTTCGCCTGGCACAGTATCGAACACTTAGTTTCAGATAGAACAATTAGTTTAAAATGGAACTAAGTTTTGCATCTGGAGTAGCCTCTCTCACAAGGTCGACCACTTAGTTTCGTCGAACCCATACGGTTTCGAGTGGCATCGCCATAGATTTCAGAGAACAGGCGCTTCTCCCGGCACAGTATCGAACACTTAGTATCGGATAGAACAATTACTTTAAAATGGAACTATGTTTCGCATCTGGAGTATCCTTTCTCACAAGGTCGACCACTTAGTTTCGTCGAACACATATGATTTCGAGTAGCATAGTCACAGATTTCAGAGAACAGGCACTTCTCCTGGCACAGTATCGAACACTTAGTTTCAGATAGAACAATTAGTTTAAAATGGAACTATGTTTCGCATCTGGAGTTTCCTCTCTCACAAGGTCAACGACTTAGTTTCGTCGAACACATACGGTTTCGAGGGGCATCGCCACACATTTCAGAGAACAGGCGCTTCTCCTGGCACATTTTCGAACACTTAGATTCAGATAGAGCAATTAGTTTAACATGGAACTATGTGTCGCATCTGGAGTTTCCTCTCTCACAAGGTCGACGACTTAGTTTCGTTGAACGCATTCGGTTTCGAGTGGCATTGCCACAGATTTCAGAGAACAGGCGCTTCCCCTGGCACAGTATCGAACTCTTAGTTTCAGATAGAACGATTAGTTAAAAATGGAACAAAGTTTCGCATCTGGAGTTTCATCTATCACAAGGTCGACCATTTAGTTTCGAAGAACTCATACGGTTTCGAGTGGCATCGCCACAGATTTCAGAGAGCAGGCGCTTCTCCTGGCATAGTATCGAACACTTTCAGATAGAACAATCAGTTTAAAATGGAACTAAGTTTTGCATCTGGAGTATCCTCTCTCACAAGGTCGACAACTTAGTTTCGTCGAACACATACGGTTTCGAGTGGCATCGCCACAGATTTCAGAGAACAGCCGCTTCCCCTGGCACAGTAGAGAACACTTAATTTCAGATGGAACAATTAGTTTAAAATGTAACTAAGATTCGCATCTGGAGTTTCCTCTTTCACAAGGCGACCACCTAGTTTCTTCGAACACAGGCGGTTTCGATTGGCATCGCCACAGATTTCAGAGAACAGGCGCTTCCCCTGGCACAGTATCGAACACTTACTTTCAGATAGAACAATTAGTGTAAAATGGATCTAAGTTTAGCATCTGGTGTTTCCTCTCTCACAAGGTGGGCCACTTAGTTTCGTCGAGCACATACCGTTTCCAGTGCGCATCGCGACAGATTTCAGAGAACAGGCGCTTCTCCTGGCACAGTATCGAACACTTAGTTTCAGAGAGAACAATTAGTTTAAAACGGAAATAAGTTTCGCATCTGGAGTTTCCTCTCTCACAAGGTCGACCACCTAGTTTCGTCGAACACATACGGTTTCGAGTAGCATCGCCACAGATTTCAGAGAACAGGCGCTTCGCCTGGCACAGTATCGAACACTTAGTTTCAGATAGAACAATTAGTTTAAAATGGAACTAAGTTTTGCATCTGGAGTAGCCTCTCTCACAAGGTCGACCACTTAGTTTCGTCGAACCCATACGGTTTCGAGTGGCATCGCCATAGATTTCAGAGAACAGGCGCTTCTCCCGGCACAGTATCGAACACTTAGTATCGGATAGAACAATTACTTTAAAATGGAACTATGTTTCGCATCTGGAGTATCCTTTCTCACAAGGTCGACCACTTAGTTTCGTCGAACACATATGATTTCGAGTAGCATAGTCACAGATTTCAGAGAACAGGCACTTCTCCTGGCACAGTATCGAACACTTAGTTTCAGATAGAACAATTAGTTTAAAATGGAACTATGTTTCGCATCTGGAGTTTCCTCTCTCACAAGGTCAACGACTTAGTTTCGTCGAACACATACGGTTTCGAGGGGCATCGCCACACATTTCAGAGAACAGGCGCTTCTCCTGGCACATTTTCGAACACTTAGATTCAGATAGAGCAATTAGTTTAACATGGAACTATGTGTCGCATCTGGAGTTTCCTCTCTCACAAGGTCGACGACTTAGTTTCGTTGAACGCATTCGGTTTCGAGTGGCATTGCCACAGATTTCAGAGAACAGGCGCTTCCCCTGGCACAGTATCGAACTCTTAGTTTCAGATAGAACGATTAGTTAAAAATGGAACAAAGTTTCGCATCTGGAGTTTCATCTATCTCAAGGTCGACCATTTAGTTTCGAAGAACTCATACGGTTTCGAGTGGCATCGCCACAGATTTCAGAGAGCAGGCGCTTCTCCTGGCATAGTATCGAACACTTTCAGATAGAACAATCAGTTTAAAATGGAACTAAGTTTTGCATCTGGAGTATCCTCTCTCACAAGGTCGACCACTTAGTTTCGTCGAACACATACGGTTTCGAGTGGCATCGCCACAGATTTCAGAGAACAGGCGCTTCTCCCGGGACAGTATCGAACACTTAGTATCGGATAGAACAATTACTTTAAAATGGAACTATGTTTCGCATCTGGAGTATCCTTTCTCACAAGGTCGACCACTTAGTTTCGTCGAACACATATGATTTCGAGTAGCATAGTCACAGAATTCAGAGAACAGGCACTTCTCCTGGCACAGTATCGAACACTTAGTTTCAGATAGAACAATTAGTTTAAAAAGGAACTAAGTTTCGCATCTGGAGTTTCCTCTCTCAGAAGGTCGACCACTTAGTTTCGTCGAACACATACGGTTTCGAGCGGCATCGCCACACAGTTCAGAGAACAGGCGCTTCTCCTGGCACAGTATCGAACACTTAGTTTCAGATAGAACAATTAGTTTAAAATGGAACTAAGTTTCGCATCTGGAGTTTCCTCTCTCACAAGGTCGGCCACTTAGTTTCGTCGAACAGATACGGTTTCGAGTGGCATCGCCACAGATTTCGCAGAACGGGAGTTTCTCCTGGCACAGTATCTAACACTTAGTTTCAGATAGAACAATTAGTTTAAAATGCAACTATGTTTCGCATCTGGAGTTTCTTCTCTCACAAGGTCGACCACATAGTTTCGTCGACCACATACGGTTTCGAGTAGTATCGCCACAGATTTCGCAGAACGGGAGCTCTCCTGGCACAGTATCTAACACTTAGTTTCAGATAGAACAATTAGTTTAAAATGGAACTAAGTTTCGCATCTGGAGTTTCCTCTCTCACAAGGTCGACAACTTAGTTTCGTCGAACAAATACGGTTTCGAGTGGCATCGCCACAGATTTCAGAGATCAGACGTTTCTACTGGCACAGTATCGAACACATAGTTTCAGATAGAACAATTAGTTTAAAAAGGAACTAAGTTTCGCTGCTGGAGTTTCCTCTCTCACAAGGTCGACCACTTAGTTTCGTCGAACACATACAGTTTCGAGTGGTATCGCCACAGATTTCGCAGAACGGCGTTTCTCCTGGCACATTATCGAACACATAGTTTCAGATAGAACAATTAGTTTAAAATGGAACTAAGTTTCGCATCTGGAGTTTCCTCTCTCACAAGGTCGGCCACTTAGTTTCGTCGAACAGATACGGTTTCGAGTGGCATCGCCACAGATTTCAGAGAACAGGCGCTTTTCCTGGCACAGTATCGAACACTTAGTTTCAGATAGAACAATTAGTTTAAAAAGGAACTAAGTTTCGCATCTGGAGTTTCCTCTCTCAGAAGGTCGACCACTTAGTTTCGTCGAACACATACGGTTTCGAGCGGCATCGCCACACAGTTCAGAGAACAGGCGCTTCTCCTGGCACAGTATCGAACACTTAGTTTCAGATAGAACAATTAGTTTAAAATGGAACTAAGTTTCGCATCTGGAGTTTCCTCTCTCACAAGGTCGGCCACTTAGTTTCGTCGAACAGATACGGTTTCGAGTGGCATCGCCACAGATTTCGCAGAACGGGAGTTTCTCCTGGCACAGTATCTAACACTTAGTTTCAGATAGAACAATTAGTTTAAAATGCAACTATGTTTCGCATCTGGAGTTTCTTCTCTCACAAGGTCGACCACATAGTTTCGTCGACCACATACGGTTTCGAGTAGTATCGCCACAGATTTCGCAGAACGGGAGCTCTCCTGGCACAGTATCTAACACTTAGTTTCAGATAGAACAATTAGTTTAAAATGGAACTAAGTTTCGCATCTGGAGTTTCCTCTCTCACAAGGTCAGCCACTTAGTTGCGTCGAACACATACGGTTTCGAGTGTCATCGCCACAGATTTCAGAGAACAGGCGCTTCTCCTGGCACAGTATCGAACACTTATTTTCAGATAGAACAATTAGTTTAAAATGGAACTAAGTTTCGCATCTGGAGTTTCCTCTGTCACAAGGTCGACCGCTTAGTTTCGACGAACACATACGGTTTCGAGTGGCATCGCCACAGATTTCAGAGAACAGGCGCTTCCCCTGGCACAGTATCGAACACTTAGTTTCAGATAGAACAATTAGTTTAAAATGGAACTAAGTTTCGCATCTGGAGTTTCCTCTGTCACAAGGTCGACCGCTTAGTTTCGACGAACACATACGGTTTCGAGTGGCATCGCCACAGATTTCAGACAACAGGCGCCTCTCCTGGCACAGTATCGAACACTTAGTTTCAGATAGAAGAATTAATTTAAAATGGAACTAAGAATCACATCTGGAGTTTCCTCTCTCACAAGGTCGGCCACTTAGTTTCGTCGAACACATACGTTTTCGAGTGGCATCGCCACAGATTTCAGAGAACAGGCGCTTCTCCTGGCACAGCATCGAACACTTAGTTTCAGATAGAACAATTAATTTAAAATGGAACTAAGAATCACATCTGGAGTTTCCTCTCTCACAAGGTCGACCGCTTAGTTTCGACGAACACATACGGTTTCGAGTAGCATCGCCACAGATTTCAGAGAACGGGCGCTTCTCCTGGCACAGTATCGAACACTTAATATCATATAGAACAATTATTTTAAAATGGAATTAAGTTTCGCATTTGGAGTTTCCTCTCTCACAAGGTCGACAACTTAGTTTCGTCGAACAAATACGGTTTCGAGTGGTATCGCCACAGATTTCGCAGAACGGCGTTTCTCCTGGCACATTATCGAACACATAGTTTCAGATAGAACAATTAGTTTAAAATGGAACTAAGTTTCGCATCTGGGGTTTCCTCTCTCACAAGGTCGGCCACTTAGTTTCGTCGAACAGATACGGTTTCGAGTGGCATCGCCACAGATTTCAGAGAACAGGCGCTTCTCCTGGCACAGTATCGAACACTTAGTTTCAGATAGACCAATTGGTTTAAAATGGAGCTATGTTTCGCATCTGAAGTTTCTTCTCTCACAAGGTCGACCACTTAGTTTAGTCGAACACATACGGTTTCGAGTGGCATCGCCACAGATTTCAGAGAACAGGCGCTTCTCCTGGCACAGTATCGAACACATAGTTTCAGATAGAACAATTAGTTTAAAAAGGAACTAAGTTTCGCTGCTGGAGTTTCCTCTCTCACAAGGTCGACCACTTAGTTTCGTCGAACACATACAGTTTCGAGTGGTATCGCCACAGATTTCGCAGAACGGCGTTTCTCCTGGCACATTATCGAACACATAGTTTCAGATAGAACAATTAGTTTAAAATGGAACTAAGTTTCGCATCTGGAGTTTCCTCTCTCACAAGGTCAGCCACTTAGTTTCGTCGAACACATACGGTTTCGAGTGGCATCGCCACAGATATCAGAGAACAGGCGCTTCTCCTGGCACAGTATCGACCACTTAGTTTCAGATAGAACAATTAGTTTAAAATGGAACTAAGTTTCGCATCTGAAGTTTCTTCTCTCACAAGGTCGACCACTTAGTTTCGTCGAACACATACGGTTTCGAGTAGTATCGCCACAGATTTCGCAGAACGGGAGTTTCTCCTGGCACAGTATCTAACACTTAGTTTCAGATAGAACAATTAGTTTAAAATGGAACTAAGTTTCGCATCTGAAGTTTCTTCTCTCACAAGGTCGACCACTTAGTTTCGTCGAACACATACGGTTTCGAGTAGTATCGCCACAGATTTCGCAGAACGGGAGTTTCTCCTGGCACAGTATCGAACACTTAGTTTCAGATAGACCAATTGGTTTAAAATGGAGCTATGTTTCGCATCTGAAGTTTCTTCTCTCACAAGGTCGACCACTTAGTTTAGTCGAACACATACGGTTTCGAGTGGCATCGCCACAGATTTCAGAGAACAGGCGCTTCTCCTGGCACAGTATCGAACACATAGTTTCAGATAGAACAATTAGTTTAAAAAGGAACTAAGTTTCGCTGCTGGAGTTTCCTCTCTCACAAGGTCGGCCACTTAGTTTCGTCGAACAGATACGGTTTCGAGTGGCATCGCCACAGATTTCAGAGAACAGGCGCTTCTCCTGGCACAGTATCGAACACTTAGTTTCAGATAGAACAATTAGTTTAAAATGGAACTAAGTTTCGCATCTGAAGTTTCTTCTCTCACAAGGTCGACCACTTAGTTTCGTCGAACACATACGGTTTCGAGTAGTATCGCCACAGATTTCGCAGAACGGGAGTTTCTCCTGGCACAGTATCTAACACTTAGTTTCAGATAGAACAATTAGTTTAAAATGCAACTATGTTTCGCATCTGGAGTTTCTTCTCTCACAAGGTCGACCACTTAGTTTCGTCGAACACATACGGTTTCCAATAGTATCGCCACAGATTTCACAGAACGGGATTTTCTCCTGGCACAGTATCTAACACTTAGTTTCAGATAGAACAATTAGTTTAAAATGGAACTAAGTTTCGCATCTGGAGTTTCCTCTCTCACAAGGTCAGCCACTTAGTTGCGTCGAACACATACGGTTTCGAGTGTCATCGCCACAGATTTCAGAGAACAGGCGCTTCTCCTGGCACAGTATCGAACACTTATTTTCAGATAGAACAATTAGTTTAAAATGGAACTAAGTTTCGCATCTGGAGTTTCCTCTGTCACAAGGTCGACCGCTTAGTTTCGACGAACACATACGGTTTCGAGTGGCATCGCCACAGATTTCAGAGAACAGGCGCTTCCCCTGGCACAGTATCGAACACTTAGTTTCAGATAGAACAATTAGTTTAAAATGGAACTAAGTTTCGCATCTGGAGTTTCCTCTGTCACAAGGTCGACCGCTTAGTTTCGACGAACACATACGGTTTCGAGTGGCATCGCCACAGATTTCAGACAACAGGCGCCTCTCCTGGCACAGTATCGAACACTTAGTTTCAGATAGAAGAATTAATTTAAAATGGAACTAAGAATCACATCTGGAGTTTCCTCTCTCACAAGGTCGGCCACTTAGTTTCGTCGAACACATACGTTTTCGAGTGGCATCGCCACAGATTTCAGAGAACAGGCGCTTCTCCTGGCACAGCATCGAACACTTAGTTTCAGATAGAACAATTAATTTAAAATGGAACTAAGAATCACATCTGGAGTTTCCTCTCTCACAAGGTCGACCGCTTAGTTTCGACGAACACATACGGTTTCGAGTAGCATCGCCACAGATTTCAGAGAACGGGCGCTTCTCCTGGCACAGTATCGAACACTTAATATCATATAGAACAATTATTTTAAAATGGAATTAAGTTTCGCATTTGGAGTTTCCTCTCTCACAAGGTCGACAACTTAGTTTCGTCGAACAAATACGGTTTCGAGTGGTATCGCCACAGATTTCGCAGAACGGCGTTTCTCCTGGCACATTATCGAACACATAGTTTCAGATAGAACAATTAGTTTAAAATGGGACTAAGTTTCGCATCTGGGGTTTCCTCTCTCACAAGGTCGGCCACTTAGTTTCGTCGAACAGATACGGTTTCGAGTGGCATCGCCACAGATTTTAGAGAACAGGCGCTTCTCCTGGCACAGTATCGAACACTTAGTTTCAGATAGAACAATTAGTTTAAAATGGAACTAAGTTTCGCATCTGAAGTTTCTTCTCTCACAAGGTCGACCACTTAGTTTCGTCGAACACATACGGTTTCGAGTAGTATCGCCACAGATTTCGCAGAACGGGAGTTTCTCCTGGCACAGTATCTAACACTTAGTTTCAGATAGAACAATTAGTTTAAAATGCAACTATGTTTCGCATCTGGAGTTTCTTCTCTCACAAGGTCGACCACTTAGTTTCGTCGAACACATACGGTTTCCAATAGTATCGCCACAGATTTCACAGAACGGGATTTTCTCCTGGCACAGTATCTAACACTTAGTTTCAGATAGAACAATTAGTTTAAAATGGAACTAAGTTTCGCATCTGGAGTTTCCTCTCTCACAAGGTCAGCAACTTAGTTTCGTCGAACACATACGGTTTCGAGTGTCATCGCCACAGATTTCAGAGAACAGGCGCTTCTCCTCGCACAGTATCGAACACTTATTTTCAGATAGAACAATTAGTTTAAAATGGAACTAAGTTTCGCATCTGGAGTTCCCTCTGTCACAAGGTCGACCGCTTAGTTTCGTTGAACACATACGTTTTCGAGTGGCATCTCCACAGATTTCAGAGAACAGGCGCTTCTCCTGGCACAGTATCGAACACATAGTTTCAGATAGAACAATTAGTTTAGAAAGGAACTAAGTTTCGCTGCTGGAGTTTCCTCTCTCACAAGGTCGGCCACTTAGTTTCGACGAACACAGACGGTTTCGAGTAGTATCGCCACAGATTTCGCAGAACGGGAGTTTCTCCTGGCACAGTATCGAACACTTAGTTTCAGATAGAACAATTAGTTTAAAATGCAACTATATTTCGCATCTGGAGTTTCCTCTCTCACAAGGTCGACCGCTTAGTTTCGACGAACACATACGGTTTGGAGTAGCATCGCCACAGATTTCAGAGAACAGGCGCTTCTCCTGGCACAGTATCGAACACTTATTTTCAGATAGAACAATTAGTTTAAAATGGAACTAAGTTTCGCATCTGGAGTTTCCTCTGTCACAAGGTCGACCGCTTAGTTTCGACGAACACATACGGTTTCGAGTGGCATCGCCACAGATTTCAGAGAACAGGCGCTTCCCCTGGCACAGTATCGAACACTTAGTTTCAGATAGAACAATTAGTTTAAAATGGAACTAAGTTTCGCATCTGGAGTTTCCTCTGTCACAAGGTCGACCGCTTAGTTTCGACGAACACATACGGTTTCGAGTGGCATCGCCACAGATTTCAGACAACAGGCGCCTCTCCTGGCACAGTATCGAACACTTAGTTTCAGATAGAAGAATTAATTTAAAATGGAACTAAGAATCACATCTGGAGTTTCCTCTCTCACAAGGTCGGCCACTTAGTTTCGTCGAACAGATACGGTTTCGAGTGGCATCGCCACAGATTTCAGAGAACAGGCGCTTCTCCTGGCACAGCATCGAACACTTAGTTTCAGATAGAACAATTAATTTAAAATGGAACTAAGAATCACATCTGGAGTTTCCTCTCTCACAAGGTCGACCGCTTAGTTTCGACGAACACATACGGTTTCGAGTAGCATCGCCACAGATTTCAGAGAACGGGCGCTTCTCCTGGCACAGTATCGAACACTTAATATCATATAGAACAATTATTTTAAAATGGAATTAAGTTTCGCATTTGGAGTTTCCTCTCTCACAAGGTCGACAACTTAGTTTCGTCGAACAAATACGGTTTCGAGTGGTATCGCCACAGATTTCGCAGAACGGCGTTTCTCCTGGCACATTATCGAACACATAGTTTCAGATAGAACAATTAGTTTAAAATGGAACTAAGTTTCGCATCTGGGGTTTCCTCTCTCACACGGTCGGCCACTTAGTTTCGTCGAACAGATACGGTTTCGAGTGGCATCGCCACAGATTTCAGAGAACAGGCGCTTCTCCTGGCACAGTATCGAACACTTAGTTTCAGATAGAACAATTAGTTTAAAATGGAACTAAGTTTCGCATCTGAAGTTTCTTCTCTCACAAGGTCGACCACTTAGTTTCGTCGAACACATACGGTTTCGAGTAGTATCGCCACAGATTTCGCAGAACGGGAGTTTCTCCTGGCACAGTATCTAACACTTAGTTTCAGATAGAACAATTAGTTTAAAATGCAACTATGTTTCGCATCTGGAGTTTCTTCTCTCACAAGGTCGACCACTTAGTTTCGTCGAACACATACGGTTTCCAATAGTATCGCCACAGATTTCACAGAACGGGATTTTCTCCTGGCACAGTATCTAACACTTAGTTTCAGATAGAACAATTAGTTTAAAATGGAACTAAGTTTCGCATCTGGAGTTTCCTCTCTCACAAGGTCAGCAACTTAGTTTCGTCGAACACATACGGTTTCGAGTGTCATCGCCACAGATTTCAGAGAACAGGCGCTTCTCCTCGCACAGTATCGAACACTTATTTTCAGATAGAACAATTAGTTTAAAATGGAACTAAGTTTCGCATCTGGAGTTCCCTCTGTCACAAGGTCGACCGCTTAGTTTCGTTGAACACATACGTTTTCGAGTGGCATCTCCACAGATTTCAGAGAACAGGCGCTTCTCCTGGCACAGTATCGAACACATAGTTTCAGATAGAACAATTAGTTTAGAAAGGAACTAAGTTTCGCTGCTGGAGTTTCCTCTCTCACAAGGTCGGCCACTTAGTTTCGACGAACACAGACGGTTTCGAGTAGTATCGCCACAGATTTCGCAGAACGGGAGTTTCTCCTGGCACAGTATCGAACACTTAGTTTCAGATAGAACAATTAGTTTAAAATGCAACTATATTTCGCATCTGGAGTTTCCTCTCTCACAAGGTCGACCGCTTAGTTTCGACGAACACATACGGTTTGGAGTAGCATCGCCACAGATTTCAGAGAACGGGCGCTTCTCCTGGCACAGTATCGAACACTTAATATCATATAGAACAATTATTTTAAAATGGGATTAAGTTTCGCATTTGGAGTTTCCTCTCTCACAAGGTCGACCGCTTAGTTTCGACGAACACATACGGTTTCGAGTAGCATCGCCACAGATTTCAGAGAACGGGCGCTTCTCCTGGCACAGTATCGAACACTTAATATCATATAGAACAATTATTTTAAAATGGAATTAAGTTTCGCATTTGGAGTTTCCTCTCTCACAAGGTCAGCCACTTAGTTTCGTCGAACACATACGGTTTCGAATGTCATCGCCACAGATTTCAGAGAACAGGCGCTTCTCCTGGCACAGTATCGAACACTTAGTTTCAGATAGAACAATTAGTTTAAAATGGAACTAAGTTTCGCATCTGAAGTTTCTTCTCTCACAAGGTCGACCACTTAGTTTCGTCGAACACATACGGTTTCGAGTAGTATCGCCTCAGATTTCGCAGAACGGGAGTTTCTCCTGGCACAGTATCGAACACATAGTTTCGTCGAACAGATACGGTTTCGAGTGGCATCGCCACAGATTTCAGAGAACAGGCGCTTCTCCTGGCACAGTATCGAACACTTAGTTTCAGATAGAACAATTAGTTTAAAATGGAACTAAGTTTCGCATCTGAAGTTTCTTCTCTCACAAGGTCGACAACTTAGTTTCGTCGAACAAATACGGTTTCGAGTGGTATCGCCACAGATTTCGCAGAACGGCGTTTCTCCTGGCACATTATCGAACACATAGTTTCAGATAGAACAATTAGTTTAAAATGGAACTAAGTTTCGCATCTGGGGTTTCCTCTCTCACAAGGTCGGCCACTTAGTTTCGTCGAACAGATACGGTTTCGAGTGGCATCGCCACAGATTTCAGAGAACAGGCGCTTCTCCTGGCACAGTATCGAACACTTAGTTTCAGATAGAACAATTAGTTTAAAATGGAACTAAGTTTCGCATCTGAAGTTTCTTCTCTCACAAGGTCGACCACTTAGTTTCGTCGAACACATACGGTTTCGAGTAGTATCGCCACAGATTTCGCAGAACGGGAGTTTCTCCTGGCACAGTATCTAACACTTAGTTTCAGATAGAACAATTAGTTTAAAATGCAACTATGTTTCGCATCTGGAGTTTCTTCTCTCACAAGGTCGACCACTTAGTTTCGTCGAACACATACGGTTTCGAGTAGCATCGCCACAGATTTCAGAGAACAGGCGCCTCTCCTGGCACAGTATCGAACACTTAGTTTCAGATAGAACACTTAGTTTTAAATGGAACTAAGTTTCGCATCTGGAGTTTCCTCTCTCACAAGGTCGACCGCTTAGTTTCGACGAACACATACGGTTTCGAGTAGCATCGCCACAGATTTCAGAGAACGGGCGCTTCTCCTGGCACAGTATCGAACACTTAATATCATATAGAACAATTATTTTAAAATGGAATTAAGTTTCGCATTTGGAGTTTCCTCTCTCACAAGGTCGACAACTTAGTTTCGTCGAACAAATACGGTTTCGAGTGGTATCGCCACAGATTTCGCAGAACGGCGTTTCTCCTGGCACATTATCGAACACATAGTTTCAGATAGAACAATTAGTTTAAAATGGAACTAAGTTTCGCATCTGGGGTTTCCTCTCTCACAAGGTCGGCCACTTAGTTTCGTCGAACAGATACGGTTTCGAGTGGCATCGCCACAGATTTCAGAGAACAGGCGCTTCTCCTGGCACAGTATCGAACACTTAGTTTCAGATAGAACAATTAGTTTAAAATGGAACTAAGTTTCGCATCTGAAGTTTCTTCTCTCACAAGGTCGACCACTTAGTTTCGTCGAACACATACGGTTTCGAGTAGTATCGCCACAGATTTCGCAGAACGGGAGTTTCTCCTGGCACAGTATCTAACACTTAGTTTCAGATAGAACAATTAGTTTAAAATGCAACTATGTTTCGCATCTGGAGTTTCTTCTCTCACAAGGTCGACCACTTAGTTTCGTCGAACACATACGGTTTCGAGTAGCATCGCCACAGATTTCAGAGAACAGGCGCCTCTCCTGGCACAGTATCGAACACTTAGTTTCAGATAGAACACTTAGTTTTAAATGGAACTAAGTTTCGCTTCTGGCGTTTCCTCTCTCACAAGGTCGACCACTTAGTTTCGTCGAACACATACGTTTTCGAGTGGCATCGGCACAGATTTCAGAGAACAGGCGCTTCATCTGGCACAGTATCGGACACATAGTTTCAGATAGACCAATTAGCTTAAAATGGAACTGAGTTTCGCATCCGGAGTTTCCTCTCTCAGAAGGTCGACCACTTAGTTTCGTCGAACACATACGGTTTCGAGAATCATCGCCACAGATTTCAGAGAACAGGCGCCTCTCCTGGCACAGTATCGAACACTTAGTTTCAGATAGAACACTTAGTTTTAAATGGAACTAAGTTTCGCTTCTGGCGTTTCCTCTCTCACAAGGTCGACCACTTAGTTTCGTCGAACACATACGTTTTCGAGTGGCATCGGCACAGATTTCAGAGAACAGGCGCTTCATCTGGCACAGTATCGGACACATAGTTTCAGATAGACCAATTAGCTTAAAATGGAACTGAGTTTCGCATCCGGAGTTTCCTCTCTCAGAAGGTCGACCACTTAGTTTCGTCGAACACATACGGTTTCGAGAATCATCGCCACAGATTTCAGAGAACAGGCGCTTCTCCTGGCACAGTATCGAACACTTAGATTCAGAAGGAACAATTAGTTTAAAATGGAACTAAGTTTCGCATCTGGAGTTTCCTCTCCCACAAGGTCGACCACTTAGTTACGTTGATCACATACGGTTTCGAGTGGCAACGCCACAGATTTCACATAACGGCGCTTCTCCTCGCACAGTATCGAACACTTAGTTTCAGATAGAACAATTAATTTAAAATGGAACTAAGTTTCGCATCTGAAGTTTCCTCTCTCAGAAGGTCGGCCACTTAGTTTCGTCGAACACATACGGTTTCGAGTAGCATTGCCACAGATTTCATAGAACACGCGCTTCTCCAGGCACAGTATCGAACACTTAGTTACAGATAGAACAACTAGTTTAAAATGGAACTATGTTTCACATCTGGAGTATCCTCTCTCACAAGGTCAACCACTTAGTTTCGTCGAACACATACGGATTCGAGTGGTATCGCCACAGATTTCAGAGAACAGGCGCTTCTCCTGGCACAGTATCGAACACTTAGTTTCAGATAGAACAATTAGTTTAAAATGGAACTAAGTTTCGCATCTGGAGTTTCCTCTCTCACAAGGTCGACCGCTTGGTTTCGGCGAACACATACGGTTTCGAGTAGCATCGCCACAGATTTCAGAGAACGGGCGCTTCTCCTGGCACAGTATCCAACACTTAATATCATATAGAACAATTATTTTAAAATGGAATTAAGTTTCGCATTTGGAGTTTCCTCTCTCACAAGGTCGACCACTTAGTTTCGTCGAACACATACTCTTTCGAGTGGCATCACCACAGATTTCAGAGAACAGGCGCTTCTCCTGGCACAGTATCGAAAACTTAGTTTCAGATAGAACAATTAGTTTAAAATGGAACTAAGTTTCGCATCTGGAGTTTCCTCTCTCACAAGGTCGACCAATTAGTTTCGTCGAACACATACAGTTTCGAGTGGTATCGCCACAGATTTCGCAGAACGCCGTTTCTCCTGGCACATTATCGAACACATAGTTTCAGATAGAACAATTAGTTTAAAATGGAACTAAGTTTCGCATCTGGAGTTTCCTCTCTCACAAGGTCGACCACTTAGTTTCGTCGAACACATACGGTTTCGAGTAGCATCATCACAGATTTCGGAGAACGGGCGCTTCTCCTGGCACAGTATGGAACACTTAATATCATATAGAACAATTATTTTAAAATGGAATTAAGTTTGCATTTCGAGTTTCCTCTCTCACAAGGTCGACGACTTAGTATCGTCTGACAAATACGGTTTCGAGTGGCATCGCCACAGATTTCAGAGAACAGGCGCTTCTCCTAGCACAGTATCGAACACATAGTTTCAGATACAACAATTAATTTTAAATGGAACTAAGTTTCGCATCTGGAGTTTCCTCTTTCACAAGACGACCACTTAGTTTCGTCGAACACATGCGGTTTCGAGTGGCATCGCCACAGATTTGAGAGAACAGGCGCTTCACCTGGCACAGTATCGAACACTTAGTTTCAGATAGAACAATTTGTTTCAAATGGATCTCAGTTTCGCATCTGGAGTTTCCTCTCTCACAAGGTCGACCACTTAGTTTCGTCTAACACATTCGGTTTCGAGTAGCATCGCCACAGGTTTCAGAGAATAGGCGCTTCTCCTGGCACAGTGTCGAACACTTAGTAACAGATAGAACACTTAGTTTAAAATGGAACTATGTTTCGCATTTGGAGTTTCATCTCTCACAAGGTCGACCACTTAGTTTCGTCGAACACATTCGGTTTCGAGTAGCATCGCCACAGGTTTCAGAGAACAAGCGCTTCTCCTGGCACATTATCGAACACTTAGTTTCAGATAGAACAATTAGTTCAAAAAGGAACTATGTTTCGCATCTGGAGTTTCCTCTCTGACAAGGTCGACCACTTAGTTTCGTCTAACACATTCGGTTTCGAGTAGCATCGCCACAGATTTCAGAGAACAGGCGCTTCTCCTGGCACAGTATCGAAAACTTAGTTTCAGATAGAACAATTAGTTTAAAATGGAACTAAGTTTCGCATCTGGAGTTTCCTCTCTCAGAAGGTCGACCACTTAATTTCGTCGAACACATACGGTTTCGAGTAGCATCGCGACAGATTTCAGAGAACAGGCGCTTCTGCTGGCACAGTATCGAACACTTAGTTTCAGATAGAACGATTAGTTTAAAATTGAACTATGTTTCGCATCTGGAGTTTCCTCTCTCACAAGGTCGACCACTTAGTTTCGCCGAACGCATACGGTTTCGAGTGCATCGCCACAGATTTCAGAGAACAGGCGCTTCTGCTGGCACAGTATCGAACACTTAGTTTCAGATAGAACAATTAGTTGAAAATGGAACTAAGTTTCGCATCTGGAGTTTCCTCTTTCACAAGGTCGACCGCTTAGTTTCGACGAACATATACGGTTTCGAGTAGCATCGCCACAGATTTCAGAGAACGGGCGCTTCCCCTGGCACAGTATCGAACACTTAATATCATATAGATCAATTATTTTAAAATGGAATTAAGTTTCGCATTTCGAGTTTCCTCTCTCACAAGGTCGACAACTTAGTTTCGTCGAACAAATACGGTTTCGAGTGGCATCGCCACAGATTTCAGAGAACAGGCGCTTCTCCTAGCACAGTATCTAACACTTAGTATCAGATAGAACAATTAGGTTAAAATGGAACTATGTTTCGCAACTGGAGATTCCTCTCTCACAAGATCGACGACTTAGTTTCGTCGAACACGAACGGTTTCGAGTCGCATCGCCACAGATTTCAGAGAACAGGCGGTACTCCTGGCACAGTATCGAACACTTAGTTTCAGATAGAACAATTAGTTTCAAATGGAACTAAGTTTCGCATCTGGAGTTTCCTCTCTCACAAGTTCGACCGCTTAGTTTCGACGAACACATACGGTTTCGAGTAGCATCGCCACAGATTTCAGAGAACAGGCGCTTCTCCTGGCACAGTATCGAACACTTAGTTTCAGAGAGAACCATTAGTTTAAAATGGAACTATGTTTCGCATTTGGAGTTTCCTCTCTCGCAAGGTGGACCACTTAGTTTCGTCGAGCACATACGGTTTCGAGTAGCATCGCCACTGATCTTAGAGAACAGGCGCTTCTCCTGGCACAGTATCGAACACTTAGTTTCAGATGGACCATTTGGTTTAAAATGGAACTATGTTTCGCATCTGGAGTTTCCTCTCTCACAAGATCGACGACTTAGTTTCGTCGAACACATACGGTTTCGAGTAGCATCATCACAGATTTCAGAGAACGGGCGCTTCTCCTGGCACAGTATGGAACACTTAATATCATATAGAACAATTATTTTAAAATGGAATTAAGTTTCGCATATCGAGTTTCCTCTCTCACAAGGTCGACGACTTAGTTTCGTTTGACAAATACTGTTTCGAGTGGCATCGCCACACATTTCAGAGAACAGGCGCTTCTCCTAGCACAGTATCGAACACTTAGTATCAGATAGAACAATTAGTTTAAAATGGAACTAAGTTTCGCATCTGGAGTATCCTCTCTCACAAGGTCGACCACTTAGTTTCGTCGAACACATACGGTTTCGAGTAGGATCATCACAGATTTCAGAGAACGGGCGCTTCTCCTGGCACAGTATGGAACACTTAATATCATATAGAACAATTATTTTAAAATGGAATTAAGTTTCGCATTTCGAGTTTCCTCTCTCACAAGGTCGACGACTTAGTTTCGTCTGACAAATACGGTTTCGAGTGGCATCGCCACAGATTTCAGAGAACAGGCGCTTCTCCTAGCACAGTATCGAACACATAGTTTCAGATAGAACAATTAATTTTAAATGGAACTAAGTTTCGCATCTGGAGTTTCCTCTTTCACAAGACGACCACTTAGTTTCCTCGAACACATACGGTTTCGAGTGGCATCGCCACAGATTTCAGAGAACAGGCGCTTCTCCTGGCACAGTATCGAACACTTAGTTTCAGATAGAACAATTTGTTTCAAATGGATCTAAGTTTCGCATCTGGAGTTTCCTCTCTCACAAGGTCGACCACTTAGTTTCGTTTAACACATACAGTTTCGAGTGGTATCGCCACAGATTTCGCAGAACGCCGTTTCTCCTGGCACATTATCGAACACATAGTTTCAGATAGAACAATTAGTTTAAAATGGAACTAAGTTTCGCATCTGGAGTTTCCTCTCTCACAAGGTCGACCACTTAGTTTCGTCGAACACATACGGTTTCGAGTAGCATCATCACAGATTTCAGAGAACGGGCGCTTCTCCTGGCACAGTATGGAACACTTAATATCATATCGAACAATTATTTTAAAATGGAATTAAGTTTCGCATTTCGAGTTTCCTCTCTCACAAAGTCGACGACTTAGTTTCGTCTGACAAATACGGTTTCGAGTGGCATCGCCACAGATTTCAGAGAACAGGCGCTTCTCCTAGCACAGTATCGAACACATAGTTTCAGATAGAAGAATTAATTTTAAATGGAACTAAGTTTCGCATCTGGAGTTTCCTCTTTCACAAGACGACCACTTAGTTTCGTCGAACACGTACGGTTTCGAGTGGCATCGCCACAGATTTCAGAGAACAGGCGCTTCTCCTGGCACAGTATCGAACACTTAGTTTCAGATAGAACAATTTGTTTCAAATGGATCTAAGTTTCGCATCTGGAGTTTCCTCTCTCACAAGGTCGACCACTTAGTTTCGTCTAACACATTCGGTTTCGAGTAGCATCGCCACAGGTTTCAGAGAATAGGCGCTTCTCCTGGCACAGTGTCGAACACTTAGTTACAGATAGAACACTTAGTTTAAAATGGAACTATGTTTCGCATTTGGAGTTTCATCTCTCACAAGGTCGACCACTTAGTTTCGTCGAACACATTCGGTTTCGAGTAGCATCGCCACAGGTTTCAGAGAACAGGCGCTTCTCCTGGCACATTATCGAACACTTAGTTTCAGATAGAACAATTAGTTCAAAATGGAACTATGTTTCGCATCTGGAGTTTCCTCTCTCACAAGGTCGACCACTTAGTTTCGTCTAACACATACGGGTTCGAGTGGCATCGCCACAGATTTCAGAGAACAGGCGCTTCTCCTGGCACAGTATCGAACACTTAGTTTCAGATAGAACAATTAGCTTAAAATGGAACTAATTTTCGCATCTGGAGTTTCCTCTCTCACAAGGTCGGCCACTTAGTTTCGTCGAACACATACGGTTTCGAGTGGCATCGCCACAGATTTCAGAGAACAGGCGCTTCTCCTGGCACAGTATCGAACACTTAGTATCACATAGAACAATTAGTTTAAAATGGAACAATGTTTCGCATCTGGAGTTTCCTTTCTCACAAGGTTGATGACTTAATTTCGTCGAACACATACGGGTTCGAGTGGCATCGCCACAGATTTCAGAGAACAGGCGCTTCTCCTGGCACAGTATCGAACACTTAGTTTCAGATAGAACAATTAGTTTAAAATGGAACTAAGTTTCGCATCTGGAGTTTCCTCTCTCAGAAGGTCGACCACTTAATTTCGCCGAACGCATACGGTTTCGAGTGGCATCGCCACAGATTTCCGAGAACAGGCGCTTCTGCTGGCACAGTATCGAACACTTAGTTTCAGATAGAACAATTAGTTGAAAATGGAACTAAGTTTCGCATCTGGAGTTTCCTCTCTCACAAGGTCGACCGCTTAGTTTCGACGAACACATAGGGTTTCGAGTAGCATCGCCACAGATTTCAGAGAACGGGCGCTTCCCCTGGCACAGTATCGAACACTTAATATCATATAGATCAATTATTTTAAAATGGAATTAAGTTTCGCATTTCGAGTTTCCTCTCTCACAAGGTCGACAACTTAGTTTCGTCGAACAAATACGGTTTCGAGTGGCATCGCCACAGATTTCAGAGAACAGGCGCTTCTCCTAGCACAGTATCTAACACTTAGTATCAGATAGAACAATTAGGTTAAAATGGAACTATGTTTCGCAACTGGAGATTCCTCTCTCACAAGATCGACGACTTAGTTTCGTCGAACACGTACGGTTTCGAGTCGCATCGCCACAGATTTCAGAGAACAGGCGGTACTCCTGGCACAGTATCGAACACTTAGTTTCAGATAGAACAATTAGTATCAAATGGAACTAATTTTCGCATCTGGAGTTTCCTCTCTCACAAGTTCGACCGCTTAGTTTCGACGAACACATACGGTTTCGAGTAGCATCGCCACAGATTTCAGAGAACAGGCGCTTCTCCTGGCACAGTATCGAACACTTAGTTTCAGAGAGAACAATTAGTTTAAAATGGAACTATGTTTCGCATTTGGAGTTTCCTCTCTCGCAAGGTGGACCACTTAGTTTCGTCGAACACATACGGTTTCGAGTAGCATCGCCACAGATGCGAAACTTAGTTCCATTTTAAACTAATTGTTCTATCTGGAACTAAGTGTTCGATCGTGTGCCACGATAAATGCCTGTTCTCAGAAAAAAGGGGCGATGCCACTCGAAACCGTATGTGTTCGACGAAACTCCAGATGCGAAACATAGTTCCATTTTAAACCAAATGTTCCATCTGAAACTAAGTGTTCGATACTGTGCCAGGAGAAGCGCCTGTTCTCTGAGATCAGTGGCGATGCTACGCGAAACCGTATGTGCTCGACGAAACTAAGTGGTCCACCTTGCGAGAGAGGAAACTCCAAATGCGAAACATAGTTCCATTTTAAACTAATTGTTCTCTCTGAAACTAAGTGTTCGATACTGTGCCAGCAGAAGCGCCTGTTCTCTGAAATCTGTGGCGATGCCACTCGAAACCGTATGCGTTCGGCGAAACTAAGTGGTCGACCTTGTGAGAGAGGAAACTCCAGATGCGAAACATAGTTCAATTTTAAACTAATTGTTCTATCTGAAACTAAGTGTTCGATACTGTGCCAGGAGAAGCGCCTGTTCTCTGAAATCTGTCGCGATGCTACTCGAAACCGTATGTGTTCGACGAAATTAAGTGGTCGACCTTCTGAGAGAGGAAACTCCAGATGCGAAATTTAGTTCCATTTTAAACTAATTGTTCTACCTGAAACTATGTGTTCGACACTGTGCCAGGAGAAGCGCCTGTTCTCTGAAATCTGTGGCGATGCCACTCAAAACCGTATGTGTTCGAGGAAACTAAGTGGTCGACCTTGTGGGACAGGAAACTCCAGATATGAAAATTAGTTCCACTTTAAACTTATTGTTCTATCTGAAACTATGTGTTCGACACTGTGCCAGGAGAAGCGCCTGTTCTCTGAAATCTGTGGCGATGCCACTCGAAACTGTATGTGTTGGACGAAACTGAGTTGTCGATACTGTGCCAGGAGAAGCGCCTGTTCTCTGAAATGTGTAGCGATGCTACTCGAAACCGTATGTGTTCGAGGAAACTAAGTGGTCGACCTTGTGGGACAGGAAACTCCAGATGCGAAACTTAGTTCCATTTTAAACTAATTGTTCGGTCTGAAATAAGTGTTCGATACTGTGCCAGGAGAAGCGCCTGCTCTCTGAAAACTGGGGCGATGCTACTCGAAACCGAATGTTTTCCACGAAACTAAGTGCCCGCCTTGTGAGGGAGGAAACTCCAGATGCGAAACTTAGTTCCATTTTAAACTAATTGTTCTATCTGAAAGTGTTCGATACTGTGCCAGGAGAAGCACCAGTTCTCTGAAATCAGTGGCGATGCTACTCGAAACCGTATGTGTTCGGCGAATCTAAATGGTCGACCTTGTGAGAGAGGAAACTCCAGATGCGAAATTTAGTTCCATTTTAAACTAATTGTTCTATCTGAAAGTGTTCGATACTGTGCCAGGAGAAGCACCAGTTCTCTGAAATCAGTGGCGATGCTACTCGAAACCGTATGCGTTCGGCGAAACTAAGTGGTCGACCTTGTGAGAGCGGAAACTCCAGATGCGAAACAGTTCAATTTTAAACTAAATGTTCCATCTGAAACTAAGTGTTCGATACTGTGCCAGGAGAAGCGCCTGTTCTCTGAAATCTGTGGCGATGCCACTCGAAACCGTATGCGTTCGGCGAAACTAAGTGGTCGACTTTGTGAGAGCGGAATCTCCAGATGCGAAACAGTTCAATTTTAAACTAAATGTTCCATCTCAAACTAAGTGTTCGATACTGTGCCAGGAGAAGCGCCTGTTCTCTGAAATCTGTGGCGATGCCACTCGAAACCGTATGCGTTCGGCGAAACTAAGTGTCGACCTTGTGAGAGCGGAAAGTCCACATGCGAAACAGTTAAATTATAAACTAAATGTTCCATCTGAAACTAAGTGTTCGATACTGTGCCAGGAGAAGCGCCTGTTCTCTGAAATCTCTGGCGATGCCACTCGAAACCGTATGCGTTCGGCGAAACTAAGTGGTCGACCTTGTGAGAGCGGAAACTCCAGATGCGAAACAGTTCAATTTTAAACTAAATGTTCCATCTGAAACTAAGTGTTCGATACTGTGCCAGGAGAAGCGCCTGTTCTCTGAAATCGGTAGCGATGCTACTCGAAACCGTATGTGTTCGACGAAACTAAGTGGTCGAACTTGTGAGGGAGAAAACTCCAGATGCGAAACTTAGTTCCATTTTAAACTAATTGTTCTATCTGAAACTAAGTGGTGATAATGTGCCAGGAGAAGCGCCTGTTCTCTGAAACCAGTGGCAATGCCACTCGAAACCGTATGTGTTCGACAAAACAAAGTGGTCGACTTTGTGAGAGAGGAAACTCCAAATGCGAAGCTTAGTTCCATTTTAAACTAATTGTTCTATTTGATACTAAATGGTCGATACTGTGCCAGGAGAAGCGCCTGCTCTCTGAAATCTGTGGCGATGCCACTCGAAACCGTATGTGTTCGACGAAAATAAGTGGTCGACCTTGTGAGAGAGCAAACTCCAGATGCGAAACTTAGTTCCATTTTAAACTAATTGTTCTATCTGAAACTAAGTGTTCGATACTGTGCCAGGAGAAGCGCCTGTTCTCTGATATCTGTGGCGATGCCACTCGAAACAGTATGTGTTTGACGAAACTAAGTGGTCGACCTTGTGAGAGAGGAAACTCCAGATGCGAAGCTTAGTTCCATTTTAAACTAATAGTTCTATCTGAAACTAAGTGTTCGATACTGTGCCAGGAGAAGCGCCTGTTCTCCGAAATCTGTGGCGATGCCACTCGAAACCGTATGTGTTCGACGATACTAAGTGGCCGACCTTGTGAGAGAGGAAACTCCAGATGCGAAGTTTAGTTCCATTTTAAACTAATAGTTCTCTCTGATACTAAGTGTTCGATACTGTGCCAGGAGAAGCGCCTGTTCTCTGAAATCTCTGGTGATGCCACTCGAAACCGTATGCGTTCGGCGAAACTAAGTGGTCGACTTTGTGAGAGCGGAAACTCCAGATGCGAAACAGTTCAATTTTAAACTAAATGTTCCATCTCAAACTAAGTGTTCGATACTGTGCCAGGAGAAGCGCCTGTTCTCTGAAATCTGTGGCGATGCCACTCGAAACCGTATGCGTTCGGCGAAACTAAGTGTCGACCTTGTGAGAGCGGAAAGTCCAGATGCGAAACAGTTAAATTATAAACTAAATGTTCCATCTGAAACTAAGTGTTCGATACTGTGCCAGGAGAAGCGCCTGTTCTCTGAAACCAGTGGCAATGCCACTCGAAACCGTATGTGTTCGACAAAACAAAGTGGTCGACTTTGTGAGAGAGGAAACTCCAAATGCGAAGCTTAGTTCCATTTTAAACTAATTGTTCTATTTGATACTAAATGGTCGATACTGTGCCAGGAGAAGTGCCTGCTCTCTGAAATCTGTGGCGATGCCACTCGAAACCGTATGTGTTCGACGAAAATAAGTGGTCCACCTTCTGAGAGAAGAAACTCCAGATGCGAAACTTATTTCCATTTTAAACTAATTGTTCTATCTGAAATTTAGTGTTCCATACTGTGCCAGGAGAAGCGCCTGTTCTCTGATATCTCGGGCGATTCAACTCGAAACCGTATGCGTTCGGCGAAACTAAGTGGTCGACCTTGTGAGAGCGGAAACTCCAGATGCGAAATTTTGTACAATTTTAAACTAATTGTTCTATCTGAAACTAAGTGTTCGATACTGTGCCAGGAGAAGCGCCTGTTCTCCGAAATCTGTGGCGATGCCACTCGAAACCGTATGTGTTCGACGATACTAAGTGGCCGACCTTGTGAGAGAGGAAACTCCAGATGCGAAGTTTAGTTCCATTTTAAACTAATAGTTCTCTCTGATACTAAGTGTTCGATACTGTGCCAGGAGAAGCGCCTGTTCTCTGAAATCTCTGGTGATGCCACTCGAAACCGTATGCGTTCGGCGAAACTAAGTGGTCGACTTTGTGAGAGCGGAATCTCCAGATGCGAAACAGTTCAATTTTAAACTAAATGTTCCATCTCAAACTAAGTGTTCGATACTGTGCCAGGAGAAGCGCCTGTTCTCTGAAATCTGTGGCGATGCCACTCGAAACCGTATGCGTTCGGCGAAACTAAGTGTCGACCTTGTGAGAGCGGAAAGTCCACATGCGAAACAGTTAAATTATAAACTAAATGTTCCATCTGAAACTAAGTGTTCGATACTGTGCCAGGAGAAGCGCCTGTTCTCTGAAATCTCTGGCGATGCCACTCGAAACCGTATGCGTTCGGCGAAACTAAGTGGTCGACCTTGTGAGAGCGGAAACTCCAGATGCGAAACAGTTCAATTTTAAACTAAATGTTCCATCTGAAACTAAGTGTTCGATACTGTGCCAGGAGAAGCGCCTGTTCTCTGAAATCGGTGGCGATGCTACTCGAAACCGTATCTGTTCGACGAAACTAAGTGGTCGAACTTGTGAGGGAGAAAACTCCAGATGCGAAACTTAGTTCCATTTTAAACTAATTGTTCTATCTGAAACTAAGTGGTGATAATGTGCCAGGAGAAGCGCCTGTTCTCTGAAACCAGTGGCAATGCCACTCGAAACCGTATGTGTTCGACAAAACAAAGTGGTCGACCTTGTGAGAGAGGAAACTCCAAATGCGAAGCTTAGTTCCATTTTAAACTAATTGTTCTATTTGATACTAAATGGTCGATACTGTGCCAGGAGAAGCGCCTGCTCTCTGAAATCTGTGGCGATGCCACTCGAAACCGTATGTGTTCGACGAAAATAAGTGGTCCACCTTCTGAGAGAAGAAACTCCAGATGCGAAACTTATTTCCATTTTAAACTAATTGTTCTATCTGAAATTTAGTGTTCCATACTGTGCCAGGAGAAGCGCCTGTTCTCTGATATCTGTGGCGATGCCACTCGAAACAGTATGTGTTTGACGAAACTAAGTGGTCGACCTTGTGAGAGAGGAAACTCCAGATGCGAAACCTAGTTCCATTTCAATCTTATTGTTCTATCTGAAACTAAGTGTTCGATACTGTGTCAGGAGAAGCGCCTGTTCTCTGAAATCTCTGGCGATGCAACTCGAAACCGCATGCGTTCGGCGAAACTAAGTGGTCGACCTTGTGAGAGCGGAAACTCCAGATGCGAAACAGTTCAATTTTAAACTAAATGTTCCATCTGAAACTAAGTGTTCGATACTGTGCCGGGAGAAGCGCCTGTTCACTGAAATCTGTGGCGATGCCACTCGAAACCGTATGCGTTCGGCGAAACTAAGTGGTCGACCTTGTGAGAGCGGAAACTCCAGATGCGAAACAGTTCAATTTTAAACTAAATGTTCCTTCTGAAACTAAGTGTTCGATACTGTGCCAGGAGAAGCGCCTGTTCGCTGAAATCTGTGGCGATGCCATTCGAAACCGTATGTGTTCGACGAAACTAAGTGCTCGACCTAGTGGGAGAGGAAACTCCAAATGCGAAACTTAGTTCCATTTTAAACTAATTGTTCTATCTGCAACTATGTGTTCGATACTGTGCCAGGAGAAGCGCCTGTTCTCTGAAATCTGTGGCGATGCCACTCGAAACCCTATGTGTTCGACGAAACTAAGTCGTCGATCTTGTGAGAGAGGAAACTCCAGATGCGAAGCTTAGTTCCATTTTCAACTAATAGTTCTATCTGATACTAAGTGGTCGATACTGTGCCAGGAGAAGCGCCTGTTCTCTGAAATCGGTGGCGATGCTACTCGAAACCGTATGTGTTCATCGAAACTAAGTGGTCGACCTTGTGAGAGAGGAATCTCCAGTAGCGAAACTTAGTTCCATTTTAAACTAATTGTTCTATCTGAAACTAAGTGTTCGAGAATGTGCCAGGAGAAGCGCCTGTTCTCTGAAATCTGTGGCGATGCCACTCGAAACCGTATGCGTTCGGCGAAACTAAGTGGTCGACCTTGTGAGAGAGGAAACTCCAGATGCAAAATTTTGTACAATTTTAAACTAATTGTTCTATCTGTAACTAAGTGTTCGATACTGCGCCAGGAGAAGCGCCTGGTCTCTGAAATCGGTGGCGATGCTACTCGAAACCGTATGTGTTCATCGAAACTAAGTGGTCGACCTTGTGAGAGAGGAAACTCCAGATGCGAAGCTTAGTTCCATTTTAAACTAATAGTTCTATCTGAAACTAAGTGTTCGATACTGTGCCAGGAGAAGCGCCTGGTCTCTGAAATCGGTGGCGATGCTACTCGAAACCGTATGTGTTCATCGAAACTAAGTGGTCGACCTTGTGAGAGAGGAAACTCCAGATGCGAAGCTTAGTTCCATTTTAAACTAATAGTTCTATCTGAAACTAAGTGTTCGATACTGTGCCAGGAGAAGCGCCTGTTCTCTGAAATCTGTGGCGATGCTACTCGAAACCGAATATGTTAAACGAAACTAAGTGACGAAACTAAGTCACGCCTTGTGAGAGGGGAAACTCCAGATGCGAAACTTAGTACCATTTTAAACTAATTGTTCTATCTGAAACTAAGTGTTCGATACTGTGCCAGGAGAAGCGTCTGTTCTCTGAGATCTGTGGCGATGCTACTCGAAACCGTATGTGTTCGACGAAACTAAGTGGTCGACCTTGTGAGAGAGCAAACTCCAGATGCGAAACTTAGTTCCATTTTAAACTAATTGTTCTATCTGAAACTAAGTGTTCGATACTGTGTCAGGAGAAGCGCCTGTTCTCTGAAATCTCTGGCGATGCAACTCGAAACCGCATGCGTTCGGCGAAACTAAGTGGTCGACCTTGTGAGAGCGGAAACTCCAGATGCGAAACAGTTCAATTTTAAACTAAATGTTCCATCTGAAACTAAGTGTTCGATACTGTGCCGGGAGAAGCGCCTGTTCACTGAAATCTGTGGCGATGCCACTCGAAAACGTATGCGTTCGGCGAAACTAAGTGGTCGACTTTGTGAGAGCGGAAACTCCAGATGCGAAACAGTTCAATTTTAAACTAAATGTTCCTTCTGAAACTAAGTGTTCGATACTGTGCCAGGAGAAGCGCCTGTTCGCTGAAATCTGTGGCGATGCCATTCGAAACCGTATGTGTTCGACGAAACTAAGTGCTCGACCTAGTGGGAGAGGAAACTCCAAATGCGAAACTTAGTTCCATTTTAAACTAATTGTTCTATCTGCAACTATGTGTTCGATACTGTGCCAGGAGAATCGCCTGTTCTCTGAAATCTGTGGCGATGCCACTCGAAACCCTATGTGTTCGACGAAACTAAGTCGTCGATCTTGTGAGAGAGGAAACTCCAGATGCGAAGCTTAGTTCAATTTTAAACTAAATGTTCCATCTGAAACTAAGTGTTCGATACTGTGCCGGGAGAAGCGCCTGTTCACTGAAATCTGTGGCGATGCCACTCGAAACCGTATGCGTTCGGCGAAACTAAGTGGTCGACCTTGTGAGAGCGGAAACTCCAGATGCGAAACAGTTCAATTTTAAACTAAATGTTCCTTCTGAAACTAAGTGTTCGATACTGTGCCAGGAGAAGCGCCTGTTCGCTGAAATCTGTGGCGATGCCATTCGAAACCGTATGTGTTCGACGAAACTAAGTGCTCGACCTAGTGGGAGAGGAAACTCCAAATGCGAAACTTAGTTCCATTTTAAACTAATTGTTCTATCTGAAACTATGTGTTCGATACTGTGCCAGGAGAAGCGCCTGTTCTCTGAAATCTGTGGCGATGCCACTCGAAACCCTATGTGTTCGACGAAACTAAGTCGTCGATCTTGTGAGAGAGGAAACTCCAGATGCGAAGCTTAGTTCCATTTTCAACTAATAGTTCTATCTGATACTAAGTGGTCGATACTGTGCCAGGAGAAGCGCCTGTTCTCTGAAATCGGTGGCGATGCTACTCGAAACCGTATGTGTTCATCGAAACTAAGTGGTCGACCTTGTGAGAGAGGAATCTCCAGTAGCGAAACTTAGTTCCATTTTAAACTAATTGTTCTATCTGAAACTAAGTGTTCGAGAATGTGCCAGGAGAAGCGCCTGTTCTCTGAAATCTGTGGCGATGCCACTCGAAACCGTATGCGTTCGGCGAAACTAAGTGGTCGACCTTGTGAGAGAGGAAACTCCAGATGCAAAATTTTGTACAATTTTAAACTAATTGTTCTATCTGTAACTAAGTGTTCGATACTGCGCCAGGAGAAGCGCCTGGTCTCTGAAATCGGTGGCGATGCTACTCGAAACCGTATGTGTTCATCGAAACTAAGTGGTCGACCTTGTGAGAGAGGAAACTCCAGATGCGAAGCTTAGTTCCATTTTAAACTAATAGTTCTATCTGAAACTAAGTGTTCGATACTGTGCCAGGAGAAGCGCCTGGTCTCTGAAATCGGTGGCGATGCTACTCGAAACCGTATGTGTTCATCGAAACTAAGTGGTCGACCTTGTGAGAGAGGAAACTCCAGATGCGAAGCTTAGTTCCATTTTAAACTAATAGTTCTATCTGAAACTAAGTGTTCGATACTGTGCCAGGAGAAGCGCCTGTTCTCTGAAATCTGTGGCGATGCTACTCGAAACCGAATATGTTAAACGAAACTAAGTGACGAAACTAAGTCACGCCTTGTGAGAGGGGAAACTCCAGATGCGAAACTTAGTACCATTTTAAACTAATTGTTCTATCTGAAACTAAGTGTTCGATACTGTGCCAGGAGAAGCGTCTGTTCTCTGAGATCTGTGGCGATGCTACTCGAAACCGTATGTGTTCGACGAAACTAAGTGGTCGACCTTGTGAGAGAGCAAACTCCAGATGCGAAACTTAGTTCCATTTTAAACTAATTGTTCTATCTGAAACTAAGTGTTCGATACTGTGTCAGGAGAAGCGCCTGTTCTCTGAAATCTCTGGCGATGCAACTCGAAACCGCATGCGTTCGGCGAAACTAAGTGGTCGACCTTGTGAGAGCGGAAACTCCAGATGCGAAACAGTTCAATTTTAAACTAAATGTTCCATCTGAAACTAAGTGTTCGATACTGTGCCGGGAGAAGCGCCTGTTCACTGAAATCTGTGGCGATGCCACTCGAAACCGTATGCGTTCGGCGAAACTAAGTGGTCGACTTTGTGAGAGCGGAAACTCCAGATGCGAAACAGTTCAATTTTAAACTAAATGTTCCTTCTGAAACTAAGTGTTCGATACTGTGCCAGGAGAAGCGCCTGTTCGCTGAAATCTGTGGCGATGCCATTCGAAACCGTATGTGTTCGACGAAACTAAGTGCTCGACCTAGTGGGAGAGGAAACTCCAAATGCGAAACTTAGTTCCATTTTAAACTAATTGTTCTATCTGCAACTATGTGTTCGATACTGTGCCAGGAGAATCGCCTGTTCTCTGAAATCTGTGGCGATGCCACTCGAAACCCTATGTGTTCGACGAAACTAAGTCGTCGATCTTGTGAGAGAGGAAACTCCAGATGCGAAGCTTAGTTCCATTTTAAACTAATAGTTCTATCTGATACTAAGTGGTCGATACTGTGCCAGGAGAAGCGCCTGTTCTCTGAAATCGGTGGCGATGCTACTCGAAACCGTATGTGTTCATCGAAACTAAGTGGTCGACCTTGTGAGAGAGGAATCTCCAGTAGCGAAACTTAGTTCCATTTTAAACTAATTGTTCTATCTGAAACTAAGTGTTCGAGAATGTGCCAGGAGAAGCGCCTGCTCTCTGAAATCTGTGGCGATGCCACTCGAAACCGTATGCGTTCGGCGAAACTAAGTGGTCGACCTTGTGAGAGAGGAAACTCCAGATGCGAAATTTTGTACAATTTTAAACTAATTGTTCTATCTGTAACTAAGTGTTCGATACTGCGCCAGGAGAAGCGCCTGGTCTCTGAAATCGGTGGCGATGCTACTCGAAACCGTATGTGTTCATCGAAACTAAGTGGTCGACCTTGTGAGAGAGGAAACTCCAGATGCGAAGCTTAGTTCCATTTTAAACTAATAGTTCTATCTGAAACTAAGTGTTCGATACTGTGCCAGGAGAAGCGCCTGTTCTCTGAAATCAGTGGCGATGCTACACGAAACCGTGTGTGTTCAACGAAACTAAGTGGTCGATCTTGTGAGAGAGGAAACTCCAGAAGCGAAACTTATTTCCATTTTAAACTAATTGTTCTATCTGAAACTAAGTGTTCGATACTGTGCCAGGAGAAGCGCCTGTTCTCTGAAATCTGTGGCGATGCCACTCGAAACCGTATGTGTTCGCCGAAACTAAGTGGTCGATCTTTTGAGAGAGGAAACTCCAGATGCGAAACTTAGTTCCATTTTAAACTAATTGTTCTATCTGAAACTAAGTGTTCGATACTGTGCCAGGAGAGGCGCATGTTCTCTGAAATCTGTGGCGATGCCACTCGCAACCGTATGTGTTCGACGGATCTAAGTGGTCGACCTTGTGAGAGAGGAAACTCCAAATTGCGAAACTTAGTTCATTTTAAACTAATAATCCTATCTGACACTAAGTGTTCGATTCTGTGCCAGGAGAAACGCCTGTTCTCTGAAATGTGTGGCGATGCCACTCGAAACCCTATGTGTTCGACGAAACTAAGTGGTCGACCTTGTGAGAGAGGATTCACCAGATGCGGAACATAGTTCCATTTTAAACTAATTGTTCTATCTGAAACTAAGTGTTCGATACTGTTCCTGGAGAAGCGCCTGCTCTCTGAAATCTGTGGCGATGCCACTCGAAACCGTATGTGTTCGACGAAACTAAGTGGTCGACCTTGTGAGAGGGGAAACTCCAAATGCGAAACATATTTCCATTTTAAACTAAATGTTCTATCTGAAACTAAGTATTCGATACTCTGCCAGTAGAAGCGCCCGTACTCTGAAACCTGTGGCGTTGCTACTCGAAGCCGAATGTGTTCGACGAAAGTAAGTGGTAGACCGTGTGAGAGAGAAAACTCCAAATTCGAAAAATAGTTCCTTTTTAAGCCAAGTGTTCTATCTGTAACTAAGTGTTCGATACTGTGCCGGGAGAAGCGCCTGTTCTCTGAAATCTGTGGCGATGCTACTCGAAACCGTATGTGTTCGACGAAACTAAGTGGTCCACCTTGTGAGAGAGGAAACTCCAGATGCGAAGCTTAGTTCCATTTTAAACTAATAGTTCTATCTGAAACTAAGTGTTCGATACTGTGCCAGGAGAAGCGCCTGTTCTCTGAAATCAGTGGCGATGCTACACGAAACCGTGTGTGTTCAACGAAACTAAGTGGTCGATCTTGTGAGAGAGGAAACTCCAGAAGCGAAACTTATTTCCATTTTAAACTAATTGTTCTATCTGAAACTAAGTGTTCGATACTGTGCCAGGAGAAGCGCCTGTTCTCTGAAATCTGTGGCGATGCCACTCGAAACCGTATGTGTTCGCCGAAACTAAGTGGTCGATCTTTTGAGAGAGGAAACTCCAGATGCGAAACTTAGTTCCATTTTAAACTAATTGTTCTATCTGAAACTAAGTGTTCGATACTGTGCCAGGAGAGGCGCATGTTCTCTGAAATCTGTGGCGATGCCACTCGCAACCGTATGTGTTCGACGGATCTAAGTGGTCGACCTTGTGAGAGAGGAAACTCCAAATTGCGAAACTTAGTTCATTTTAAACTAATAATCCTATCTGACACTAAGTGTTCGATTCTGTGCCAGGAGAAACGCCTGTTCTCTGAAATGTGTGGCGATGCCACTCGAAACCCTATGTGTTCGACGAAACTAAGTGGTCGACCTTGTGAGAGAGGATTCACCAGATGCGGAACATAGTTCCATTTTAAACTAATTGTTCTATCTGAAACTAAGTGTTCGATACTGTTCCAGGAGAAGCGCCTGCTCTCTGAAATCTGTGGCGATGCCACTCGAAACCGTATGTGTTCGACGAAACTAAGTGGTCGACCTTGTGAGAGGGGAAACTCCAAATGCGAAACATATTTCCATTTTAAACTAAATGTTCTATCTGAAACTAAGTATTCGATACTCTGCCAGTAGAAGCGCCCGTACTCTGAAACCTGTGGCGTTGCTACTCGAAGCCGAATGTGTTCGACGAAAGTAAGTGGTAGACCGTGTGAGAGAGAAAACTCCAAATTCGAAAAATAGTTCCTTTTTAAGCCAAGTGTTCTATCTGTAACTAAGTGTTCGATACTGTGCCGGGAGAAGCGCCTGTTCTCTGAAATCTGTGGCGATGCTACTCGAAACCGTATGTGTTCGACGAAACTAAGTGGTCCACCTTGTGAGAGAGGAAACTCCAGATGCGAAGCTTAGTTCCATTTTAAAGTAATTGTTCTATCTGATACTAATTGTCGATACTGTGCCAGGAGAAGCGCCAGTTCTCTGAAATCTGTGGCGATGCCACTCGAAACCGTATGTGTTCGACGAAACTAAGTGGTCGACCTTGTGGGAGAGGAAACTCCAGATGCGAAACTTAGTTCCATTTTAAACTAATTGTTCTATCTGAAACTATGTGTTCGACACTGTGCCAGGAGAAGCGCCTGTTCTCTGAAATGTGTAGCGATGCCACTCGAAACCGTATGTGTTCGACGGACCTAAGTGGTTGACCTTGTGAGAGAGGATACTCCAGATGCGAAACATAGTTCCATTTTAAACTAATCGTTCTGTCTGAAAAAAGTATTCGATACTGTGCCAGGAGAAGCGCCTGCTCTCTGAAAACTGTGGCGATGCTAATCGAAACCGTATGTGTTCGACGAAACTAAGTGGTCGACCTTGTGAGAGAGGAAACTCCAGATGCGAAACTTACTTCCATTTTAAACTAATTGTTCTTTCTGAAACTAAGTGTTCGATACTGTGTCAGGAGAAGCGCCTGTTCTCTGAAATCTGTGGCGATGCCACTCGAAACCGTATGAGTTCGACGAAACTAAGTGGTCTACCTTGTGAGAGAGGAAACTCCAAATTGCGAAACTTAGTTCATTTTAAACTAATAATCCTATCTGACACTAAGTGTTCGATACGGTGCCAGGAGAAACGCCTGTTCTCTGAAATGTGTGGCGATGCCACTCGAAACCGTATGTGTTCGACGAAACTAAGTGGTCGACCTTGTGAGAGAGGATTCACCAGATGCGGAACATAGTTCCATTTTAAACTAATTGTTCTATCTGAAACTAAGTGTTCGATACTGTTCCAGGAGAAGCGCCTGTTCTCTGAAATCTGTGGCGATGCCACTCGGAACCGTATGTGTTCGACGAAACTATGTGGTCGACCTTGTGAGTGAGGAAACTCCAGATGCGAAGATTTGTTCCATTTTAAACTAATTGTTCTATCCGATACTAAGTGTTCGATACTGTGCCAGGAGAAGCGGTTGTTCTGTGACATCTGAGGCGATGCCCCACGAAACCGTATGTGTTCGACGAAACTAAGTGGTCGCCTTGTGAAAGAGGAAACTCCAGATGCGAAACTTAGTTCCATTTAAAACTAATTGTTCCATCTGAAACTAAGTATTCGATACTCTGCCAGTAGAAGCGCCTGTTCTCTGAAACCTGTGGCGTTGCTACTCGAAGCCGAACGTGTTCGACGAAAGTAAGTGGTAGACCGTGTGAGAGGGGAAACTCCAAATGCGAAACATAGTTCCATTTTAATCTTATTGTTCTACCTGAAACTAAGTGTTCGATACTGTGCCAGGAGAAGCGCCAGTTCTCTGAAACCTGTGGCGATTCCACTCGAAACCGTATGTCTTTGACGAAACTAAGTGGTCCACCTTGTGAGAGAGGAAACTCCAGAAGTGGAATTTAGTTTCATTTAAAACTAACTGTTCTATCTGAAACCAAGTGTTCGATAATGTGCCAGGAGAAGCGCCAGTTCTCTGAAATCTGTGGCGATACAACTCGAAACCGTATGTGTTCGAGGAAACTAAGTGGTCGACCTTGTGGGACAGGAAACTCCAGATGCGAAACTCAGTTCCATTTTAAACTAATTGTTCTATCTGAAACTATGTGTTCGACACTGTGCCAGGAGAAGCGCCTGTTCTCTGAAATGTGTAGCGATGCCACTCGAAACCGTATGTGTTCGACGGACCTAATTGGTTGACCTTGTGAGAGAGGATACTCCAGATGCGAAACATAGTTCCATTTTAAACTAATCGTTCTGTCTGAAAAAAGTATTCGATACTGTGCCAGGAGAAGCGCCTGCTCTCTGAAAACTGTGGCGATGCTAATCGAAACCGTATGTGTTCGACGAAACTAAGTGGTCGACCGTGTGAGAGAGGAAACTCCAGATGCGAAACTTACTTCCATTTTAAACTAATTGTTCGATACTGTGTCAGGAGGAGCGCCTGTTCTCTGAAATCTGTGGCGATGCCACTCGAAACCGTATGAGTTCGACGAAACTAAGTGGTCGAACTTGTGAGAGAGGAAACTCCAGATGCGAAGCTTTGATCCATTTTAAACTAATTGTTCTATCCGATACTAAGTGTTCGATACTGTGCCAGGAGAAGCGGTTGTTCTGTGAAATCTGTGGCGATGCCCCACGAAACTATATGTGTTCGACGAAACTAAGTGGTCGACATTGTGAGAGGGGAAACTCCAAATGCGAAACATAGTTCCATTTTAATCTTATTGTTCTACCTGAAACTAAGTTTTCGATACTGTGCCAGGAGGAGCGCCCGTTCTCTGAAATCTGTGGCGATGCCACTCGAAACCGTATGTGTTCGACGAAAATAAGTGGCCGACATTGTGAGAGAGGAAACTTCAGATGCGAAACTTACTTCCATTTTAAACTAATTGTTCTATCTGAAACTAAGTGTTCGATAATCTGCCAGGAGAAGCGCCTGTTCTATGTAATCTGTGGCGATGCTACTCGAAACCGTATGTGTTTGACGAATCTAAATGGTCGACTTTGTGAGAGAGGAAACTCCAGATGCGAATCTTAGTTCCATTTTAAACTAATTGTTTTATCTGAAACTAAGTGTTCGATACTGTGCCAGGAGAAGCGCCTGTTCTCTGAAATCTGTCGCGATGCTACTCGAACCCGTATGTGTTCGACGAAACTGAGTGGTCGACCTTGTAAGAGAGGAAACTCCAGACGCGAAACTTAGTTCCATTTTAAACTAATTGTTCTATCTGAAACTAAGTGTTCGATACTGTGCCAGGCGAAGCGCCTGTTCTCTGAAATCTGTGGCGATGCCACTCGAAACCGTATGAGTTCGACGAAACTAAGTGGTCGAACTTGTGAGAGAGGAAACTCCAGATGCGAAGCTTTGATCCATTTTAAACTAATTGTTCTATCCGATACTAAGTGTTCGATACTGTGCCAGGAGAAGCGGTTGTTCTGTGAAATCTGTGGCGATGCCCCACGAAACCATATGTGTTCGACGAAACTAAGTGGTCGACATTGTGAGAGGGGAAACTCCAAATGCGAAACATAGTTCCATTTTAATCTTATTGTTCTACCTGAAACTAAGTTTTCGATACTGTGCCAGGAGGAGCGCCCGTTCTCTGAAATCTGTGGCGATGCCACTCGAAACCGTATGTGTTCGACGAAAATAAGTGGCCGACATTGTGAGAGAGGAAACTTCAGATGCGAAACTTACTTCCATTTTAAACTAATTGTTCTATCTGAAACTAAGTGTTCGATAATCTGCCAGGAGAAGCGCCTGTTCTATGTAATCTGTGGCGATGCTACTCGAAACCGTATGTGTTTGACGAATCTAAATGGTCGACTTTGTGAGAGAGGAAACTCCAGATGCGAATCTTAGTTCCATTTTAAACTAATTGTTTTATCTGAAACTAAGTGTTCGATACTGTGCCAGGAGAAGCGCCTGTTCTCTGAAATCTGTCGCGATGCTACTCGAACCCGTATGTGTTCGACGAAACTGAGTGGTCGACCTTGTAAGAGAGGAAACTCCAGACGCGAAACTTAGTTCCATTTTAAACTAATTGTTCTATCTGAAACTAAGTGTTCGATACTGTGCCAGGCGAAGCGCCTGTTCTCTGAAATCTGTGGCGATGCCACTCGAATCCGTATGTGTTCGACGAAATTAAGTGGTCGCCTTGTGAGGGAAGAAACTCCAGATGCGAAACGTAGTTCCATTTTAAACAATTTGTTCTATCTGAAACTACGTGCTCGATACTGTGCCAGGAGAAGCGCCTGTTCTCTGAAATCTGTGGCGATGCCACTCGCAACCGTATGTGTTCGACGGATCTAAGTGGTCGACCTTGTGAGAGAGGAAACTCCAAATTGCGAAACATAGTTCATTTTAAACTAATAATCCTATCTGACACTAAGTGTTCGATTCTGTGCCAGGAGAAACGCCTGTTCTCTGAAATGTGTGGCGATGCCACTCGAAACCGTATGTGTTCGACGAAACTAAGTGGTCGACCTTGTGAGAGAGGATTCACCAGATGCGGAACATAGTTCCATTTTAAACTAATTGTTCTATCTGAAACTAAGTGTTCGATACTGTTCCAGGAGAAGCGCCTGCTCTCTGAAATCTGTGGCGATGCCACTCGAAACCGTATGTGTTCGACGAAACTAAGTGGTCGACCTTGTGAGAGGGGAAACTCCAAATGCGAAACATATTTCCATTTTAAACTAAATGTTCTATCTGAAACTAAGTATTCGATACTCTGCCAGTAGAAGCGCCCGTACTCTGAAACCTGTGGCGTTGCTACTCGAAGCCGAATGTGTTCGACGAAAGTAAGTGGTAGACCGTGTGAGAGAGAAAACTCCAAATTCGAAAAATAGTTCCTTTTTAAGCCAAGTGTTCTATCTGTAACTAAGTGTTCGATACTGTGCCGGGAGAAGCGCCTGTTCTCTGAAATCTGTGGCGATGCTACTCGAAACCGTATGTGTTCGACGAAACTAAGTGGTCCACCTTGTGAGAGAGGAAACTCCAGATGCGAAGCTTAGTTCCATTTTAAAGTAATTGTTCTATCTGATACTAATTGTCGATACTGTGCCAGGAGAAGCGCCAGTTCTCTGAAATCTGTGGCGATGCCACTCGAAACCGTATGTGTTCGACGAAACTAAGTGGTCGACCTTGTGGGAGAGGAAACTCCAGATGCGAAACTTAGTTCCATTTTAAACTAATTGTTCTATCTGAAACTATGTGTTCGACACTGTGCCAGGAGAAGCGCCTGTTCTCTGAAATGTGTGGCGATGCCACTCGAAACCGTATGTGTTCGACGGACCTAAGTGGTTGACCTTGTGAGAGAGGATACTCCAGATGCGAAACATAGTTCCATTTTAAACTAATCGTTCTGTCTGAAAAAAGTATTCGATACTGTGCCAGGAGAAGCGCCTGCTCTCTGAAAACTGTGGCGATGCTAATCGAAACCGTATGTGTTCGACGAAACTAATTGGTCGACCTTGTGAGAGAGGAAACTCCAGATGCGAAACTTACTTCCATTTTAAACTAATTGTTCTTTCTGAAACTAAGTGTTCGATACTGTGTCAGGAGAAGCGCCTGTTCTCTGAAATCTGTGGCGATGCCACTCGAAACCGTATGAGTTCGACGAAACTAAGTGGTCGACCTTGTGAGAGAAGAAACTCCAAATTGCGAAACTTAGTTCATTTTAAACTAATAATCCTATCTGACACTAAGTGTTCGATACGGTGCCAGGAGAAACGCCTGTTCTCTGAAATGTGTGGCGATGCCACTCGAAACCGTATGTGTTCGACGAAACTAAGTGGTCGACCTTGTGAGAGAGGATTCACCAGATGCGGAACATAGTTCCATTTTAAACTAATTGTTCTATCTGAAACTAAGTGTTCGATACTGTTCCAGGAGAAGCGCCTGTTCTCTGAAATCTGTGGCGATGCCACTCGGAACCGTATGTGTTCGACGAAACTATGTGGTCGACCTTGTGAGTGAGGAAACTCCAGATGCGAAGATTTGTTCCATTTTAAACTAATTGTTCTATCCGATACTAAGTGTTCGATACTGTGCCAGGAGAAGCGGTTGTTCTGTGACATCTGAGGCGATGCCCCACGAAACCGTATGTGTCCGACGAAACTAAGTGGTCGCCTTGTGAAAGAGGAAACTCCAGATGCGAAACTTAGTTCCATTTAAAACTAATTGTTCCATCTGAAACTAAGTATTCGATACTCTGCCAGTAGAAGCGCCTGTTCTCTGAAACCTGTGGCGTTGCTACTCGAAGCCGAATGTGTTCGACGAAAGTAAGTGGTAGACCGTGTGAGAGGGGAAACTCCAAATGCGAAACATAGTTCCATTTTAATCTTATTGTTCTACCTGAAACTAAGTGTTCGATACTGTGCCAGGAGAAGCGCCAGTTCTCTGAAACCTGTGGCGATTCCAATCGAAACCGTATGTCTTTGACGAAACTAAGTGGTCCACCTTGTGAGAGAGGAAACTCCAGAAGTGAAATTTAGTTTCATTTAAAACTAACTGTTCTATCTGAAACCAAGTGTTCGATAATGTGCCAGGAGAAGCGCCAGTTCTATGAAATCTGTGGCGATACAACTCGAAACCGTATGTGTTCGAGGAAACTAAGTGGTCGACCTTGTGGGACAGGAAACTCCAGATGCGAAACTCAGTTCCATTTTAAACTAATTGTTCTATCTGAAACTATGTGTTCGACACTGTGCCAGGAGAAGCGCCTGTTCTCTGAAATGTGTAGCGATGCCACTCGAAACCGTATGTGTTCGACGGACCTAATTGGTTGACCTTGTGAGAGCGGATACTCCAGATGCGAAACATAGTTCCATTTTAAACTAATCGTTCTGTCTGAAAAAAGTATTCGATACTGTGCCAGGAGAAGCGCCTGCTCTCTGAAAACTGTGGCGATGCTAATCGAAACCGTATGTGTTCGACGAAACTAAGTGGTCGACCGTGTGAGAGAGGAAACTCCAGATGCGAAACTTACTTCCATTTTAAACTAATTGTTCTATCTGAAACTATGTGTTCGATACTGTGCCAGGAGAAGCGTCTGTTCTCTGGAATCGGTGGCGATGCTACTCGAAACCGTATGTGTTCGAGGAAACTAAGTGGTCGACCTTGTGAGAGAGGAACCTCCTGATGCGAAACTTAGTTCCATTTTAAACTAATTGTTCTATCTGAAACTATGTGTTCGATAATGTGCCAGGCGAAACGCCGTTCTCCGAAATCTGTGGCGATTCCACTCGAAACTGTATGTGTTCGACGAAACTAAGTGGTCGACCTTGTGAGAGAGAAAACTCCAGATGCGAAACTTAGTTCCATTTTAAACTAATCGTTCTATCTGAAACTAAGTGATCGATACTGTGCCAGGGGAAGTGCCTGTTCTCTGAAATCTGTGGCGATGCTACTCGAAACTGTATTTGTTCGACGAAACTAAGTGGTCGACCTTGTGAGAGAGGAAACTCCAGCAGCGAAACTTAGTTCCTCTTTAAACTAATTGTTCTATCTGAAACTAAGTATTCGATACTGTGCGAGTAGAAGCGTCTGTTCTCTGAAATCTGTGGCGATGCCACTCGAAACCGTATTTGTTCGACGAAACTGAGTGGTCGACCTTGTGGGAGAGGAATCTTCAGATGCGAAACTTATTTCCATTTCAAATTAATTGTTCTATCTGAAATTAAGTGTTCGCTACTGTGCCAGGAGGAGCGCCCGTTCTGTGAAACCTGTGGCGATACCATTCGAAACGGTATGTGTTCGACGAAACTGAGTGGTGGACTTTGTGAGAGAGGAAACTCAACATGCGACGCATAGTTACATTTTAAACTAATTGTTCTATCTGAAACTAAGTGTTCGATACTGTGCCGGGAGAAGCGGCTGTTCTCCGAAATGTATGGCGATGCCACTCGAAACCGTATGTGTTCGACGAAACTAAGTGGTCGACCTTGTGAGAGAGGATTCACCAGATGCGGAACATAGTTCCATTTTAAACAAATTGTTCTATCTGAAACTAAGTGTTCGATACTGTGCCAGGAGAAGCGCCTGTTCTCTGAAATCTGTGGTGATGCCACTCGAAACCGCATGTGTTCGACGAAACTAAGTTGTCGACCTTGTGAGAGAGGATTCACCAGATGCGGAACATAGTTCCACTTTAAACTAATTGTTCTATCTGAAACTAAGTGTTCGATACTGTGCCAGGAGAAGCGCCTGTTCTCTGAAATCTGTGGCGATGCCACTCCAAACCGTATGTGTTCGACGAAACTAAGTAGTCGATATTGTGAGAGAGGCATCTCCAGATGCGAAACTTATTTCCATTTTAAAATAATTGTTCTATCTGAAACTAAGTGTTCGATACTGTGCCAGGAGAAGCGCCTGTTCTCTAAAATCTGTGGCGATGCCCCTCGAAACCGTATGTGTTTGAGGAAACTAAGTGGTCGACCTTGTGAGAGAGGAACCTCCTGATGCGAAACTTAGTTCCATTTTAAACTAATTGTTCTATCTGAAACTATGTGTTCGATAATGTGCCAGGCGAAACGCCGTTCTCCGAAATCTGTGGCGATTCCACTCGAAACTGTATGTGTTCGACGAAACTAAGTGGTCGACCTTGTGAGAGAGAAAACTCCAGATGCGAAACTTAGTTCCATTTTAAACTAATCGTTCTATCTGAAACTAAGTGATCGATACTGTGCCAGGGGAAGCGCCTGTTCTCTGAAATCTGTGGCGATGCTACTCGAAACTGTATTTGTTCGACGAAACTAAGTGGTCGACCTTGTGAGAGAGGAAACTCCAGCAGCGAAACTTAGTTCCTCTTTAAACTAATTGTTCTATCTGAAACTAAGTATTCGATACTGTGCGAGTAGAAGCGTCTGTTCTCTGAAATCTGTGGCGATGCCACTCGAAACCGTATTTGTTCGACGAAACTGAGTGGACGACCGTGTGAGAGAGGAATCTTCAGATGCGAAACTTAGTTCCATTTCAAATTAATTGTTCTATCTGAAATTAAGTGTTCGCTACTGTGCCAGGAGGAGCGCGCGTTCTGTGAAACCTGTGGCGATACCATTCGAAACGGTATGTGTTCGACGAAACTGAGTGGTCGACTTTGTGAGAGAGGAAACTCAACATGCGACACATAGTTACATTTTAAACTAATTGTTCTATCTGAAATTAAGTGTTCGCTACTGTGCCGGGAGAAGCGGCTGTTCTCTGAAATGTATGGCGATGCCACTCGAAACCGTATGTGTTCGACGAAACTAAGTGGTCGACCTTGTGAGAGAGGATTCACCAGATGCGGAACATAGTTCCACTTTAAACTAATTGTTCTATCTGAAACTAAGTGTTCGATACTGTGCCAGGAGAAGCGCCTGTTCTCTGAAATCTGTGGCGATGCCACTCCAAACCGTATGTGTTCGACGAAACTAAGTAGTCGATATTGTGAGAGAGGCATCTCCAGATGCGAAACTTATTTCCATTTTAAAATAATTGTTCTATCTGAAACTAAGTGTTCGATACTGTGCCAGGAGAAGCGCCTGTTCTCTAAAATCTGTGGCGATGCCACTCGAAACCATATGTGTTCGAGGAAACTAAGTGGTCGACCTTGTGAGAGAGGAAACTCCAGCAGCGAAACTTAGTTCCATTTTAAACTAATCGTTCTATCTGAAACTAAGTGATCGATACTGTGCCAGGGGAAGCGCCTGTTCTCTGAAATCTGTGGCGATGCTACTCGAAACTGTATTTGTTCGACGAAACTAAGTGGTCGACCTTGTGAGAGAGGAAACTCCAGCAGCGAAACTTAGTTCCTCTTTAAACTAATTGTTCTATCTGAAACTAAGTATTCGATACTGTGCGAGTAGAAGCGTCTGTTCTCTGAAATCTGTGGCGATGCCACTCGAAACCGTATTTGTTCGACGAAACTGAGTGGACGACCTTGTGAGAGAGGAATCTTCAGATGCACAACTTAGTTCCATTTCAAATTAATTGTTCTATCTGAAATTAAGTGTTCGCTACTGTGCCAGGAGGAGCGCCCGTTCTGTGAAACCTGTGGCGATACCATTCGAAACGGTATGTGTTCGACGAAACTGAGTGGTCGACTTTGTGAGAGAGGAAACTCAACATGCGACACATAGTTACATTTTAAACTAATTGTTCTATCTGAAATTAAGTGTTCGCTACTGTGCCGGGAGAAGCGGCTGTTCTCTGAAATGTATGGCGATGCCACTCGAAACCGTATGTGTTCGACGAAACTAAGTGGTCGACCTTGTGAGAGAGGATTCACCAGATGCGGAACATAGTTCCACTTTAAACTAATTGTTCTATCTGAAACTAAGTGTTCGATACTGTGCCAGGAGAAGCGCCTGTTCTCTGAAATCTGTGGCGATGCCACTCCAAACCGTATGTGTTCGACGAAACTAAGTAGTCGATATTGTGAGAGAGGCATCTCCAGATGCGAAACTTATTTCCATTTTAAAATAATTGTTCTATCTGAAACTAAGTGTTCGATACTGTGCCAGGAGAAGCGCCTGTTCTCTAAAATCTGTGGCGATGCCACTCGGAACCGTATGTGTTCGAGGAAACTAAGTGGTCGACCTTGTGAGAGAGGAACCTCCTGATGCGAAACTTAGTTCCATTTTAAACTAATTGTTCTATCTGAAACTATGTGTTCGATAATGTGGCAGGCGAAACGCCGTTCTCCGAAATCTGTGGCGATTCCACTCGAAACTGTATGTGTTCGACGAAACTAAGTGGTCGACCTTGTGAGAGAGAAAACTCCAGATGCGAAACTTAGTTCCATTTTAAACTAATCGTTCTATCTGAAACTAAGTGATCGATACTGTGCCAGGGGAAGCGCCTGTTCTCTGAAATCTGTGGCGATGCTACTCGAAACTGTATTTGTTCGACGAAACTAAGTGGTCGACCTTGTGAGAGAGGAAACTCCAGCAGCGAAACTTAGTTCCTCTTTAAACTAATTGTTCTATCTGAAACTAAGTATTCGATACTGTGCGAGTAGAAGCGTCTGTTCTCTGAAATCTGTGGCGATGCCACTCGAAACCGTATTTGTTCGACGAAACTGAGTGGTCGACCTTGTGAGAGAGGAATCTTCAGATGCGAAGTTTAGTTCCATTTTAAACAAATTGTTCTATCTGAAACTAAGTGTTCGATACTGTGCCAGGAGAAGCGCCTGTTCTCTGAAATCTGTGGTGATGCCACTCGAAACCGTATGTGTTCGACGAAACTAAGTGGTCGACCTTGTGAGAGAGGATTCACCAGATGCGGAACTTAGTTCCATTTCAAATTAATTGTTCTATCTGAAACTAAGTGTTCGCTACTGTGCCAGGAGGAGCGCCCGTTCTGTGAAACCTGTGGCGATACCATTCGAAACGGTATGTGTTCGACGAAACTGAGTGGTCGACTTTGTGAGAGAGGAAACTCAACATGCGACACATAGTTACATTTTAAACTAATTGTTCTATCTGAAATTAAGTGTTCGCTACTGTGCCGGGAGAAGCGGCTGTTCTCTGAAATGTATGGCGATGCCACTCGAAACCGTATGTGTTCGACGAAACTAAGTGGTCGACCTTGTGAGAGAGGATTCACCAGATGCGGAACATAGTTCCATTTTAAACAAATTGTTCTATCTGAAACTAAGTGTTCGATACTGTGCCAGGAGAAGCGCCTGTTCTCTGAAATCTGTGGTGATGCCACTCGAAACCGTATGTGTTCGACGAAACTAAGTGGTCGACCTTGTGAGAGAGGATTCACCAGATGCGGAACATAGTTCCACTTTAAACTAATTGTTCTATCTGAAACTAAGTGTTCGATACTGTGCCAGGAGAAGCGCCTGTTCTCTGAAATCTGTGGCGATGCCACTCCAAACCGTATGTGTTCGACGAAACTAAGTAGTCGATATTGTGAGAGAGGCATCTCCAGATGCGAAAATTATTTCCATTTTAAAATAATTGTTCTATCTGAAACTAAGTGTTCGATACTGTGCCAGGAGAAGCGCCTGTTCTCTAAAATCTGTGGCGATGCCACTCGAAACCGTATGTGTTCGAGGAAACTAAGTGGTCGACCTTGTGAGAGAGGAACCTCCTGATGCGAAACTTAGTTCCATTTTAAACTAATTGTTCTATCTGAAACTATGTGTTCGATAATGTGCCAGGCGAAACGCCGTTCTCCGAAATCTGTGGCGATTCCACTCGAAACTGTATGTGTTCGACGAAACTAAGTGGTCGACCTTGTGAGAGAGAAAACTCCAGATGCGAAACTTAGTTCCATTTTAAACTAATCGTTCTATCTGAAACTAAGTGATCGATACTGTGCCAGGGGAAGCGCCTGTTCTCTGAAATCTGTGGCGATGCTACTTGAAACTGTATTTGTTCGACGAAACTAAGTGGTCGACCTTGTGAGAGAGGAAACTCCAGCAGCGAAACTTAGTTCCTCTTTAAACTAATTGTTCTATCTGAAACTAAGTATTCGATACTGTGCGAGTAGAAGCGTCTGTTCTCTGAAATCTGTGGCGATGCCACTCGAAACCGTATTTGTTCGACGAAACTGAGTGGTCGACCTTGTGAGAAAGGAATCTTCAGATGCGAAGTTTAGTTCCATTTTAAACAAATTGTTCTATCTGAAACTAAGTGTTCGATACTGTGCCAGGAGAAGCGCCTGTTCTCTGAAATCTGGGGTGATGCCACTCGAAACCGTATGTGTTCGACGAAACTAAGTGGTCGACCTTGTGAGAGAGGATTCACCAGATGCGGAACATAGTTCCATTTTAAACAAATTGTTCTATCTGAAACTAAGTGTTCGATACTGTGCCAGGAGAAGCGCCTGTTCTCTGAAATCTGTGGTGATGCCACTCGAAACCGTATGTGTTCGACGAAACTAAGTGGTCGACCTTGTGAGAGAGGATTCACCAGATGCGGAACATAGTTCCACTTTAAACTAATTGTTCTATCTGAAACTAAGTGTTCGATACTGTGCCAGGAGAAGCGCCTGTTCTCTGAAATCTGTGGCGATGCCACTCCAAACCGTATGTGTTCGACGAAACTAAGTGGTCGACCTTGTGAGAGAGGATTCACCAGATGCGAAACTTAGTTCCATTTTAAACAAATTGTTCTATCTGAAACTAAGTGTTCGATACTGTGCCAGGAGAAGCGCCTGTTCTCTGAAATCTGTGGCGATGCCACTCCAAACCGTATGTGTTCGACGAAACTAAGTAGTCGGCCTTGTGAGAGAGGCATCTCCAGATGCGAAACTTATTTCCATTTTAAAATAATTGTTCTATCTGAAACTAAGTGTTCGATACTGTGCCAGGAGAAGCGCCTGTTCTCTAATATCTGTGGCGATGCCACTCGAAACCGTATGTGTTCGAGGAAACTAAGTGGTCGACCTTGTGAGAGAGGAACCTCCTGATGCGAAACTTAGTTCCATTTTAAACTAATTGTTCTATCTGAAACTATGTGTTCGATAATGTGCCAGGCGAAACGCCGTTCTCCGAAATCTGTGGCGATTCCACTCGAAACTGTATGTGTTCGACGAAACTAAGGGGTCGACCTTGTGAGAGAGAAAACTCCAGATGCGAAACTTAGTTCCATTTTAAACTAATCGTTCTATCTGAAACTAAGTGATCGATACTGTGCCAGGGGAAGCGCCTGTTCTCTGAAATCTGTGGCGATGGTACTCGAAACTGTATTTGTTCGACGAAACTAAGTGGTCGACCTTGTAAGAGAGGAAACTCCAGATGCGAAACTTAGTTCCATTTTAACCTAATTGTTCTATCTGAAACTATGTGTTCGACACTGTGCCAGGAGAAGCGCCTGTTCTCTGCAATCTGTGGCGATGCCACTCGAAACCGTATGTGTTCGACGAAACTAGGTGGTCGAACTTGTGAGAGAGGAAACTCCAGATGCGAAACTTATTTCCATTTTAAACTAATTGTTCTCTCTGAAACTAAGTTTTCGATACTGTGCCAGGAGAAGCGCCTGTTCTCTGAAATCTATGGCGATGCCACTGGAAACCGTATGTGTTTGACGAAACTAAGTGGTCCACCTTGGGAGAGAGGAAACTCCAAATGCGAAACATAGTTCCATTTTAAACTAATTGTTCTCTCTGAAACTAAGTGTTCGATACTGTGCCAGGAGAAGCGCCTGTCCTCTGAAATCTGTGGCGATGCTACTCGAAACCGTATGTGTTCGACGAAACTAAGTGGTCGACCTTGTGAGGGAGGAAACTCCAAATGCGAAACATATTTCCATTTTAAACCAAATGTTCCATCTGAAACTAAGTGTTCGATAATCTGCCAGTAGAAGCGCCTGTTCTCTGAAACCTGTGGCGTTGCTACTATAACCATATGTGGTCGACGAAACTAAGTGGTTGACCTTGTGAGAGAGTAAACTCCAGATGCGAAACTTAGTTCCATTTTAAACCAAATGTTCTATCTGTAACTAAGTGTTCGATACTGTGCCAGGAGAAGCGCCTGTTCTCTGAAATCTGTGCCGATGCCACTCGAAACCGTATGTGTTCGACGAAACTAAGTGGTCGACCTTGTGAGAGAGGAAACTCCAGACGCGAAACTTAGTTCCATTTTAAACTAATTTTTTTATATGAAACTAAGTGACCGATAATGTGCCAGGAGAAACGCCGTTCTGCGAAATCTGTGGCGATGCCACTCGAAAATGTATGTGTTCGACGAAACTAAGTGGTCGACCTGGTGAGAGAGGAAACTCCAGATGCGAAACTTAGTTCCATTTTAAACTAATTGTTCTATATGATATTAAGTGTTCGATACTGTGCCAGGAGAAGCGCCTGTTCTCTGAAATCTGTGGCGATGCCACTCGAAACCGTATGTGTTCGACGGAACTAAGTGGTCGACCTTGTGGGAGAGGAAACTCCAGATGCGAAACTTAGTTCCATTTTAAACTAATTGTTCTATCTGAAACTAAGTGTTCGATACTGTGCCAGGAGAAGCGCCTGTTCTCTGAAATCTGTGGCGATGCCACTCCAAACCGTATGTGTTCGACGAAACTAAGTAGTCGATATTGTGAGAGAGGCATCTCCAGATGCGAAACTTATTTCCATTTTAAAATAATTGTTCTATCTGAAACTAAGTGTTCGATACTGTGCCAGGAGAAGCGCCTGTTCTCTAAAATCTGTGGCGATGCCACTCGAAACCGTATGTGTTCGAGGAAATTAAGTGGTCGACCTTGTGAGAGAGGAACCTCCTGATGCGAAACTTAGTTCCATTTTAAACTAATTGTTCTATCTGAAACTATGTGTTCGATAATGTGCCAGGAGGAGCGCCCGTTCTGTGAAACCTGTGGCGATACCATTCGAAACGGTATGTGTTCGACGAAACTGAGTGGTCGACTTTGTGAGAGAGGAAACTCAACATGCGACACATAGTTACATTTTAAACTAATTGTTCTATCTGAAATTAAGTGTTCGCTACTGTGCCGGGAGAAGCGGCTGTTCTCTGAAATGTATGGCGATGCCACTCGAAACCGTATGTGTTCGACGAAACTAAGTGGTCGACCTTGTGAGAGAGGATTCACCAGATGCGGAACATAGTTCCATTTTAAACAAATTGTTCTATCTGAAACTAAGTGTTCGATACTGTGCCAGGAGAAGCGCCTGTTCTCTGAAATCTGTGGTGATGCCACTCGAAACCGTATGTGTTCGACGAAACTAAGTGGTCGACCTTGTGAGAGAGGATTCACCAGATGCGGAACATAGTTCCACTTTAAACTAATTGTTCTATCTGAAACTAAGTGTTCGATACTGTGCCAGGAGAAGCGCCTGTTCTCTGAAATCTGTGGCGATGCCACTCCAAACCGTATGTGTTCGACGAAACTAAGTAGTCGATATTGTGAGAGAGGCATCTCCAGATGCGAAACTTATTTCCATTTTAAAATAATTGTTCTATCTGAAACTAAGTGTTCGATACTGTGCCAGGAGAAGCGCCTGTTCTCTAAAATCTGTGGCGATGCCACTCGAAACCGTATGTGTTCGAGGAAACTAAGTGGTCGACCTTGTGAGAGAGGAACCTCCTGATGCGAAACTTAGTTCCATTTTAAACTAATTGTTCTATCTGAAACTATGTGTTCGATAATGTGCCAGGCGAAACGCCGTTCTCCGAAATCTGTGGCGATTCCACTCGAAACTGTATGTGTTCGACGAAACTAAGTGGTCGACCTTGTGAGAGAGAAAACTCCAGATGCGAAACTTAGTTCCATTTTAAACTAATCGTTCTATCTGAAACTAAGTGATCGATACTGTGCCAGGGGAAGCGCCTGTTCTCTGAAATCTGTGGCGATGCTACTTGAAACTGTATTTGTTCGACGAAACTAAGTGGTCGACCTTGTGAGAGAGGAAACTCCAGCAGCGAAACTTAGTTCCTCTTTAAACTAATTGTTCTATCTGAAACTAAGTATTCGATACTGTGCGAGTAGAAGCGTCTGTTCTCTGAAATCTGTGGCGATGCCACTCGAAACCGTATTTGTTCGACGAAACTGAGTGGTCGACCTTGTGAGAAAGGAATCTTCAGATGCGAAGTTTAGTTCCATTTTAAACAAATTGTTCTATCTGAAACTAAGTGTTCGATACTGTGCCAGGAGAAGCGCCTGTTCTCTGAAATCTGGGGTGATGCCACTCGAAACCGTATGTGTTCGACGAAACTAAGTGGTCGACCTTGTGAGAGAGGATTCACCAGATGCGGAACATAGTTCCATTTTAAACAAATTGTTCTATCTGAAACTAAGTGTTCGATACTGTGCCAGGAGAAGCGCCTGTTCTCTGAAATCTGTGGTGATGCCACTCGAAACCGTATGTGTTCGACGAAACTAAGTGGTCGACCTTGTGAGAGAGGATTCACCAGATGCGGAACATAGTTCCACTTTAAACTAATTGTTCTATCTGAAACTAAGTGTTCGATACTGTGCCAGGAGAAGCGCCTGTTCTCTGAAATCTGTGGCGATGCCACTCCAAACCGTATGTGTTCGACGAAACTAAGTGGTCGACCTTGTGAGAGAGGATTCACCAGATGCGAAACTTAGTTCCATTTTAAACAAATTGTTCTATCTGAAACTAAGTGTTCGATACTGTGCCAGGAGAAGCGCCTGTTCTCTGAAATCTGTGGCGATGCCACTCCAAACCGTATGTGTTCGACGAAACTAAGTAGTCGGCCTTGTGAGAGAGGCATCTCCAGATGCGAAACTTATTTCCATTTTAAAAAATTGTTCTATCTGAAACTAAGTGTTCGATACTGTGCCAGGAGAAGCGCCTGTTCTCTAATATCTGTGGCGATGCCACTCGAAACCGTATGTGTTCGAGGAAACTAAGTGGTCGACCTTGTGAGAGAGGAACCTCCTGATGCGAAACTTAGTTCCATTTTAAACTAATTGTTCTATCTGAAACTATGTGTTCGATAATGTGCCAGGCGAAACGCCGTTCTCCGAAATCTGTGGCGATTCCACTCGAAACTGTATGTGTTCGACGAAACTAAGGGGTCGACCTTGTGAGAGAGAAAACTCCAGATGCGAAACTTAGTTCCATTTTAAACTAATCGTTCTATCTGAAACTAAGTGATCGATACTGTGCCAGGGGAAGCGCCTGTTCTCTGAAATCTGTGGCGATGGTACTCGAAACTGTATTTGTTCGACGAAACTAAGTGGTCGACCTTGTAAGAGAGGAAACTCCAGATGCGAAACTTAGTTCCATTTTAACCTAATTGTTCTATCTGAAACTATGTGTTCGACACTGTGCCAGGAGAAGCGCCTGTTCTCTGCAATCTGTGGCGATGCCACTCGAAACCGTATGTGTTCGACGAAACTAGGTGGTCGAACTTGTGAGAGAGGAAACTCCAGATGCGAAACTTATTTCCATTTTAAACTAATTGTTCTCTCTGAAACTAAGTTTTCGATACTGTGCCAGGAGAAGCGCCTGTTCTCTGAAATCTGTGGCGATGCCACTGGAAACCGTATGTGTTTGACGAAACTAAGTGGTCCACCTTGGGAGAGAGGAAACTCCAAATGCGAAACATAGTTCCATTTTAAACTAATTGTTCTCTCTGAAACTAAGTGTTCGATACTGTGCCAGGAGAAGCGCCTGTCCTCTGAAATCTGTGGCGATGCTACTCGAAACCGTATGTGTTCGACGAAACTAAGTGGTCGACCTTGTGAGGGAGGAAACTCCAAATGCGAAACATATTTCCATTTTAAACCAAATGTTCCATCTGAAACTAAGTGTTCGATAATCTGCCAGTAGAAGCGCCTGTTCTCTGAAACCTGTGGCGTTGCTACTATAACCATATGTGGTCGACGAAACTAAGTGGTCGACCTTGTGAGAGAGTAAACTCCAGATGCGAAACTTAGTTCCATTTTAAACCAAATGTTCTATCTGTAACTAAGTGTTCGATACTGTGCCAGGAGAAGCGCCTGTTCTCTGAAATCTGTGCCGATGCCACTCGAAACCGTATGTGTTCGACGAAACTAAGTGGTCGACCTTGTGAGAGAGGAAACTCCAGACGCGAAACTTAGTTCCATTTTAAACTAATTTTTTTATATGAAACTAAGTGACCGATAATGTGCCAGGAGAAACGCCGTTCTGCGAAATCTGTGGCGATGCCACTCGAAAATGTATGTGTTCGACGAAACTAAGTGGTCGACCTGGTGAGAGAGGAAACTCCAGATGCGAAACTTAGTTCCATTTTAAACTAATTGTTCTATATGATATTAAGTGTTCGATACTGTGCCAGGAGAAGCGCCTGTTCTCTGAAATCTGTGGCGATGCCACTCGAAACCGTATGTGTTCGACGGAACTAAGTGGTCGACCTTGTGGGAGAGGAAACTCCAGATGCGAAACTTAGTTCCATTTTAAACTAATTGTTCTATCTGAAACTAAGTGTTCGCTACTGTGCCAGGAGAAGCGCCTGTTCTCTGAAATCTGTGGCGATGCCACTGGAAACCGTATGTGTTTGACGAAACTAAGTGGTCCACCTTGGGAGAGAGGAAACTCCAAATGCGAAACATAGTTCCATTTTAAACTAATTGTTCTCTCTGAAACTAAGTGTTCGATACTGTGCCAGGAGAAGCGCCTGTCCTCTGAAATCTGTGGCGATGCTACTCGAAACCGTATGTGTTCGACGAAACTAAGTGGTCGACCTTGTGAGGGAGGAAACTCCAAATGCGAAACATATTTCCATTTTAAACCAAATGTTCCATCTGAAACTAAGTGTTCGATAACCTGCCAGTAGAAGCGCCTGTTCTCTGAAACCTGTGGCGTTGCTACTTTAACCATATGTGGTCGACGAAACTAAGTGGTCGACCTTGTGAGAGAGTAAACTCCAGATGCGAAACTTAGTTCCATTTTAAACCAAATGTTCTATCTGTAACTAAGTGTTCGATACTGTGCCAGGAGAAGCGCCTGTTCTCTGAAATCTGTGCCGATGCCACTCGAAACCGTATGTGTTCGACGAAACTAAGTGGTCGACCTTGTGAGAGAGGAAACTCCAGACGCGAAACTTAGTTCCATTTTAAACTAATTTTTTTATATGAAACTAAGTGACCGATAATGTGCCAGGAGAAACGCCGTTCTGCGAAATCTGTGGCGATGCCACTCGAAAATGTATGTGTTCGACGAAACTAAGTGGTCGACCTGGTGAGAGAGGAAACTCCAGATGCGAAACTTAGTTCCATTTTAAACTAATTGTTCTATATGATATTAAGTGTTCGATACTGTGCCAGGAGAAGCGCCTGTTCTCTGAAATCTGTGGCGATGACACTCGAAACCGTATGTGTTCGACGGAACTAAGTGGTCGACCTTGTGGGAGAGGAAACTCCAGATGCGAAACTTAGTTCCATTTTAAACTAATTGTTCTATCTGAAACTAAGTGTTCGCTACTGTGCGCGAAGAAGCGCCTGTTCTGTGAAATCTGTGTTGATGCTACTCGAAACCGTATGCGTTCGACGAAACTAAGTGGTCGACCTTGTGAGAGAGGAAAATCCAGATGCGAAACTTAGTTCCATTTTAAACTAATTGTTCTATCTGAATCTAAGTGTTCGATACTGTGCCAGGAGAAGCGCCTGTTCTCTGAAATCTGTGGCGATGCTTCTCGAAACCGTATGTGTTCGACGAAACTAAGTGGTCGATCTTGTAAGAGAGGAAACTCCAGATGCGAAACTTAGTTCCATTTAAAACTAATTGCTCTATCTGAAACTAAGTGTACGTTACTGTGCCAGGAGAAGCGCCTGTTCTCTGAAATCTGTGGCGATGCCACATGAAACCGTATATGTTCGACGAAACTAAGTGGTCGACTTTGTGAGAGACGAAACTCCAGATGCGAAATTTAGTTCCATTTTAAACTAATTGTTCTATCTGAAACTAAGTGTTCGATACTGTGCCAGGAGAAGCGCTTGTTCTCTGAAATCTGTGGCGATGCTACTCGAAACCGTATCTGTTCGACGAAACTAAGTGGTCGAACTTGTGAGAGAGGAAACTCCAAATGCGAAACATAGGTCCATTTTAAATTAATGGTTCTATCTGAGACTAAGTGTTCGATACTGTGCCAGGAGAAGCGCCTGTTCTCTGAAATCTGTGGCGATGCTACTCGAAACCGTATGTGTTCGACGAAAATAAGTGGTCGACCTTGTGGTAGAGGAAACTCCAGATGCGAAACATAGTTCCATTTTACACTAATTGTTCTATCTGAAACTAAGTGTTCGGTACTGTGCCAGGAGAAGCGCCTGTTCTCTGAAATCTGTCGCGACGCTAATCGAAACCGTATGTGTTCGACGAAAATAAGTGGTCGACCTTGTGGTAGAGGAAACTCCATATGCGAAACATAGTTCCATTTTAAACTAATTGTTCTATCTGAAACTAAGTGGTCTGTACTGTGCCAGGAGAAGCACCTGTTCTCTGAAATCTGTCGTGATGCTAATCGAAACCGTATGTGTACGACGAAACTAAGTGGTCGACCTTGTGGGAGAGGAAACTCCGTATGCGAAACTTAGTTCCATTTTAAACTGATTGTTCTATCTGAAACTAAGTGTTCGATACTGTGCCAGGAGAAGCGCCTGTTCTCTGAAATCTGTGGCGATGCTACTCGAAACCATATTTGTTTGGCGGAACTAAGTTTTCGACCTTGTGAGAGAGGAAACTCCATATGCGAAACTTAGTTCCATTTTAAACCAAATGTTCCATCTGGAACTAAGTGTTCGATACTGTGCCAGGAGAAGCGCCTGTTCTCTGAAATCTGTGCCGATGCTACTCGAAAACGTATGTGTTCGACGAAACTAAGTGGTCGACCTTGTGAGAGAGGAAACTCCATATGCGAAACTTACTACCATTTTAAACTAATTGTTCTATCTGAAACCAAGTGTTCGATACTGAGAACCGCCAGTTCTCTGAAATGTGTGGCGATGCCAATCGAAACCGTATGTGTTCGACGAAACTAAGTGGTCGACCTTCTGAGAGAGGAAACTCCAGATGCGAAACTTAGTTCCATTTTAAACCAAATGTTCCATCTGGAACTAAGTGTTCGATACTGTGCCAGGAGAAGCGCCTGTTCTCTGAAATCTGTGGCGATGCTACTCGAACCCGCATGTGTTCGACGAAACTAAGTGGTCGACCTTGTGAGAGAGGAAACTCCATATGCGAAACTTACTACCATTTTAAACTAATTGTTCTATCTGAAACCAAGTGTTCGATACTGAGAACCGCCAGTTCTCTGAAATGTGTGGCGATGCCAATCGAAACCGTATGTGTTCGACGAAACTAAGTGGTCGACCTTCTGAGAGAGGAAACTCCAGATGCGAAACTTAGTTCCATTTTAAACCAAATGTTCCATCTGGAACTAAGTGTTCGATACTGTGCCAGGAGAAGCGCCTGTTCTCTGAAATCTGTGGCGATGCTACTCGAAACCGTATGTGTTCGTCGTAACTAAGCGGTCCACCTTGTGAGAGAGGAAACTCCAGATGCGAAAATTAGTTCCATTTTAAACTAATTGTTCTATCTGAAACTAAGTGTTCGACACTGTGCCAGGAGAAGCGCCTGTTCTCTGAAATATGTGGCGATGCTACTCGAAACCGTATGTTTTCGACGTAACTAAGTGGTCGACCTTGTGAGGGATTAAACTCCAAATGCGAAACATATTTCCATTTTAAACTAAATGTTCTATCTGAAACTAAGTGTTCGATTCTGTGCCAAGAGAAGCGCATGTTCTCTGAAATCTGTGGCGAGGCTACTCGAAACCGTATGTGTTCGACGAAACTAAGTGGTCGACCTTGTGAGGGAGGAAACTCCATGTGCGAAACATATTTCCATTTTAAACTAAATATTCTATCTGAAACTAAGTATTCGATACTCTGCCAGTAGAAGCGCCTGTTCAGTGAAATCTGTGCCGATGCCCCTCGAAACCGTATGTGTTCGTCGAAACAAAGTGGTCGACCTTGTGAGAGAGGAAACTCCAGATGCGAAGCTTTGTTCCATTTTAAACTAATTGTTCTAACTGATACTAAGTGTTCGATACTGTGCCAGGAGAAGCGCCTGTTCTCTGAAATCTGTGGCGATGCCACTCGAAACCGTATGTGTTCGACGAAACTAAGTGGTCGACGTGGTGAGAGAGGAAACTCCAGATGCGAAACTTAGTTCCATTTTAAACTAATTGTTCTATCTGAAACTAAGTGTTCTGTACTGTGCCAGGAGAAGCACCTGTTCTCTGAAATCTGTCGTGATGCTAATCGAAACCGTATGTGTACGACGAAACTAAGTGGTCGACCTTGTGGGAGAGGAAACTCCGTATGCGAAACTTAGTTCCATTTTAAACTGATTGTTCTATCTGAAACTAAGTGTTCGATACTGTGCCAGGAGAAGCGCCTGTTCTCTGAAATCTGTGACGATGCTACTCGAAACCGTATGTGTTCGACGAAACTAAGTGGTCGACCTTGTGAGAGAGGAAACTGCAGATGCGAAACTTACTTCCATTTTAAACTAATTGTTCTATCTGAAACTAAGTGTTCGATACTGTGCCAGGAGAAGCGCCTGTTCTCTGAAATCTGTCGCGATGCCACTCGAAACCGTATGTGTTCGACAAAACTAAGTGGTTGACCTTGTGAGAGAGCATACTCCAGATACGAAACATAGTTCCATTTTAAACTAATTGTTCTATCTGTAACTAAGTGTTCGATACTGTGCCAGGAGAAACTCCCGTTCTGCGATATTTGTGGCGATACTACTCGAAACCGTATGTGTTCGACGAAACTAAGTGGCCGACCTTGTGAGAGAGGAAACTCCAGATGCGAAACTTAGTTCCATTTTAAACTAATTGTTCTATCCGAAACTAAGTGTACGATACTGTGCCAGGGGAAGTGCGCGTTCTCTGAAATCTGTGGCGATGCCACTCGAAACCGTATGTGTTCGACGAATCTAAATGGTCGACCTTGTGAGAGAGGAAACTCCAGATGCGAAACGTAGTTCCATTTTAAACTAATTGTTCTATTTGAAACTATGTGTTCGATAATCTGCAAGGAGAAGCGCCTGTGCTCTGAAATGTGTGGCGATGACACTCGAAACCGTAGTGTGTTCGACGAAACTAACTGGTTGACCTTGTGAGAGAGGAAACTACGGATGCGAAACTTAGTTCCATTTTAAACTAATTGTTCTATCTGAAACTATGTGTTCGACAGTGTGCCAGGAGAAGCGCCTGTTCTCTGAAATGTGTAGCGATGGCACTCGAAACCGTATGTGTTCGACGAAACTAAGTGGTCGACCTTGTGAGAGAGGATTCACTAGATGCGGAACATAGTTCCATTTTAAACTAATTGTTCTATCTGAAACTAAGTGTTCGATACTGTGCCAGGAGAAGCGCCTGTTCTCTGAAATCTGTGGCGATGCCCCTCGAAACCGTTTTAGTTCGGGGAAACTAAGTGGTTGATCTTGTGAGAGAGGAAACTCCAGATGCGAAATTTAGTTCCATTTTAAAGTAATTGTTCTATCTGAATCTAAGTGATCGATACTGTGCCAGCAGAAGCGCCTGTTCTCTGAAATCTGTGGCGATGCTACTCGAAACCGTATGTGTTCGACGAAACTAAGTGGTCGACCTTGTGAGAGAGGAAACTCCAGATGCGAGACTTAGTTCCATTTAAAACTAATTGTTCTATCTGAAACTAAGTGTTCGACAGTGTGCCAGGAGAAGCGCCTGTTCTCTGAAATCTGTGGCGATGCTACTCGAAACCGTATGTGTTCGACGAAACTAAGTGGTCGACCTTGTGAGAGAGGAAACTGCAGATGCGAAACTTACTTCCATTTTAAAATAATTGTTCTATCTGAAACTAAGTGTTCGATAATGTGCCAGGAGAAGCGCCTGTTCTCCGAAATCTGTGGCGATACCACTCGAAACCGTATGTGTTCGACGGAACTAAGTGGCCGACCTTGTGAGAGAGGAAACTCCAGATGTGAAACACAGTTGCATTTTAAACTAATTGTTCTATCTGAAACTAAGTGTTCGATACTGTGCCAGGAGAAACACCCGTTCTGCGAAATCTGTGGCGATACTACTCGAAACCGTATGTGTTCGATGAATCTAAATGGTCGACCTTGTGAGAGAGGAAACCCCAGAAGCGAAACTTAGTTCCATTTAAAACTAATTGTTCTATCTGAAACTATGTGTTCGATACTGTGCCAGTAGAAGCGTCTGTTCTCTGAAATCTGTGGCGATCCCACTAGAAACCGTATTTGTTCGACGAAACTAAGTTGTCGACCTTGTGAAAGAGGAAACTCCAAATGCGAAACTTAGTTCCATTTTAAACTAATTGTTCTATCTGAAACAAAGTGTTCAATACTGTGCCAGGAGAAGTGCCTGTTCTCTGACATCTGTGGCTATACCACTCGAAACCGTATGTGTTCGACGAAACTAAGTGGCCGACCTTGTGAGAAAGGAAACTCCAGATGCGAAACATAGTTGCATTTTAAACTAATTGTTCTAACTAAAACTAAGTGTTCGATAATGTGCCAGGAGAAGCGCCTGTTCTCTGAAATCTGTGGCGATACCACTCGAAACCGTATGTGTTCGACGAAACTAAGTGTTCGATAATGTGCCAGGAGAAGCGCCTGTTCTCTGAAATCTGTGGCGATACCACTCGAAACCGTATGTGTTCGACGAAACTAAGTGGCCGACCTTGTGAGAGAGGAAACTCCAGATGCGAAACATAGTTGCATTTTAAACTAATTGTTCTATCTGAAACTAAGTGTTCGATAATGTGCCAGGAGGAGCGGCTGTTCTGTGAAGTGTGTGGCGATGCCACTCGAAACCGTATGTGTTCGACGAGACTAAGTGGTCGCCTTGTGCGGGAAGAAACTCCAAATGCGAAACTTAGTACCATTTTAAACTAATTTTTCTATCTGAAACTAAGTGTTCGATACTGTGCTAGGAGAAACTCCCGTTCTGCGACAACTGTGGCGATACTACTCGAAACCGTACGTGTTCGACGAAACTAAGTGGTCGACCTTGTGAGAGAGGAAGCTCCAAATGCGAAACATATTTCCATTTTAAACTAATTATTCTAACTAAAACTAAGTGTTCGATAATGTGCCAGGAGAAGCGCCTGTTCTCCGAAATCTGTGGCGATACCACTCGAAACCGTATGTGTTCGACGGAACTAAGTGGCCGACCTTGTGAGAGAGGAAACTCCAGATGCGAAACATAGTTGCATTTTAAACTAATTGTTCTATCTGAAACTAAGTGTTCGATACTGTGCCAGGAGAAACTCCCGTTCTGCGAAGGCTGTGGCGATACTACTCGAAACCGTATGTGTTCGATGAATCTAAATGGTCGACCTTGTGAGAGAGGAAACCCCAGAAGCGAAACTTAGTTCCATTTAAAACTAATTGTTCTATCTGAAACTATGTGTTCGATACTGTGCCAGTAGAAGCGTCTGTTCTCTGAAATCTGTGGCGATGCCACTAGAAACCGTATTTGATCGACGAAACTAAGTTGTCGACCTTGTGAAAGAGGAAACTCCAAATGCGAAACTTAGTTCCATTTTAAACTAATTGTTCTATCTGAAACAAAGTGTTCCATACTGTGCCAGGAGAAGTGCCTGTTCTCTGACATCTGTGGCTATACCACTCGAAACCGTATGTGTTCGACGAAACTAAGTGGCCGACCTTGTGAGAGAGGAAACTCCAGATGCGAAACATAGTTGCATTTTAAACTAATTGTTCTATCTGAAACTAAGTGTTCGATACTGTGCCAGGAGAAACTCCCGTTCTGCGAAATCTGTGGCGATACTACTCGTAACCGTATGTGTTCGACGAAACTAAGTGGTCGACCTTGTGAGAGAGGATACTCCAGATGCGAAACTTACTTCCATTTTAAACTAATTGTTCTATCTGAAACTAAGTGTTCGATACTGTGCCAGGAGAAGCGCCTGTTCTCTGAACTGTGTGGCGATGACGCTCGAAACCGTATGTGTTTGACGAAACTAAATCTTTGACCTTGTGAGAGAGGAAACTCCAGATGCGAAGCTTAGTTGCATTTTAAAGTCATTGTTCTATCTGAAACTAAGTATTCGATAATCTGCCAGTAGAAGCGCCTGTTCTCTGAAACCTGTGGCGTTGCTACTCGAAGCCGAATGTGTTCGACGAAAGTAAGTGGTAGACCGTGTGAGAGAGGAAACTCCAGATGCGAAACTTAGTTCCATTTTAAACTAATTGTTCTCTCTGAAACTATGTTTTCGATACTGTGCCAGGAGAAGCGCCTGTTCTCTGAACTGTGTGGCGATGCCACTCGAAACCTTATGTGTTCGACGAAACTAAGTGGTCGACCTTGTGAGAGAGGATACTCCAGATGCGAAACTTACTTCCATTTTAAACTAATTGTTCTATCTGAAACTAAGTGTTCGATACTGTGCCAGGAGAAGCGCCTGTTCTCTGAACTGTGTGGCGATGACGCTCGAAACCGTATGTGTTTGACGAAACTAAATCTTTGACCTTGGGAGAGAGGAAACTCCAGATGCGAAGCTTAGTTGCATTTTAAAGTCATTGTTCTATCTGAAACTAAGTATTCGATAATCTTCCAGTAGAAGCGCCTGTTCTCTGAAACCTGTGGCGTTGCTACTCGAAGCCGAATGTGTTCGACGAAAGTAAGTGGTAGACCGTGTGAGAGAGGAAACTCCAGATGCGAAACTCAGTTCCATTTTAAACTAATTGTTCTCTCTGAAACTATGTTTTCGATACTGTGCCAGGAGAAGCGCCTGTTCTCTGAACTGTGTGGCGATGCCACTCGAAACCTTATGTGTTCGACGAAACTAAGTGGTCGACCTTGTGAGAGAGGAAACTCCAGATGCGAAACTTAGTTCCATTTTAAACTAATTGTTCTCTCTGAAACTATGTTTTCGATACTGTGCCAGGAGAAGCGCCTGCTCTCTGAAATCTGTGGCGATGCTACTAGAAACCTTATGTGTTCGACGAAACTAAGTGGTCGACCTTGTGAGAGAGGATACTCCAAATGCGAAACATAGTTCCATTTTAATCTAATTGTTCTGTCTGAAATAAGTGTTCGATACTGCGCCAGGAGAAGCGCCTGCTCTCTGAAACCTGTGGCGATGCTACTCGAAACCGTATGTGTTCGACGAAACTAAGTGGTCGACCTTGTGAGAGAGGAAACTCCAGATGCGAAACTTAGTTCCATTTTAATCTTGTTGTTCTATCGGAAACTGAGTGTTCGATACTGTGCCAGGAGAAGCGCCTGTTCTCTGAAATCTGTGGCGATGCTACTCGAAACCGTATGTGTTCGACGAAACTAAGTGGTCGACCTTGTGAGAGAGGAAACTGCAGATGCGAAACTTACTTCCATTTTAAAATAATTGTTCTATCTGAAACTAAGTGTTCGATAATGTGCCAGGAGAAGCGCCTGTTCTCCGAAATCTGTGGCGATACCACTCGAAACCGTATGTGTTCGACGGAACTAAGTGGCCGACCTTGTGAGAGAGGAAACTCCAGATGTGAAACACAGTTGCATTTTAAACTAATTGTTCTATCTGAAACTAAGTGTTCGATACTGTGCCAGGAGAAACACCCGTTCTGCGAAATCTGTGGCGATACTACTCGAAACCGTATGTGTTCGATGAATCTAAATGGTCGACCTTGTGAGAGAGGAAACCCCAGAAGCGAAACTTAGTTCCATTTAAAACTAATTGTTCTATCTGAAACTATGTGTTCGATACTGTGCCAGTAGAAGCGTCTGTTCTCTGAAATCTGTGGCGATCCCACTAGAAACCGTATTTGTTCGACGAAACTAAGTTGTCGACCTTGTGAAAGAGGAAACTCCAAATGCGAAACTTAGTTCCATTTTAAACTAATTGTTCTATCTGAAACAAAGTGTTCAATACTGTGCCAGGAGAAGTGCCTGTTCTCTGACATCTGTGGCTATACCACTCGAAACCGTATGTGTTCGACGAAACTAAGTGGCCGACCTTGTGAGAAAGGAAACTCCAGATGCGAAATATAGTTGCATTTTAAACTAATTGTTCTAACTAAAACTAAGTGTTCGATAATGTGCCAGGAGAAGCGCCTGTTCTCTGAAACCTGTGGCGATGCTACTCGAAACCGTATGTGTTCGACGAAACTAAGTGGTCGACCTTGTGAGAGAGGAAACTCCAGATGCGAAACTTAGTTCCATTTTAATCTTGTTGTTCTATCGGAAACTGAGTGTTCGATACTGTGCCAGGAGAAGCGCCTGTTCTCTGAAATCTGTGGCGATGCTACTCGAAACCGTATGTGTTCGACGAAACTAAGTTGTCGACCTTGTGAGAGAGGAAACTGCAGATGCGAAACTTACTTCCATTTTAAAATAATTGTTCTATCTGAAACTAAGTGTTCGATAATGTGCCAGGAGAAGCGCCTGTTCTCCGAAATCTGTGGCGATACCACTCGAAACCGTATGTGTTCGACGGAACTAAGTGGCCGACATTGTGAGAGAGGAAACTCCAGATGTGAAACACAGTTGCATTTTAAACTAATTGTTCTATCTGAAACTAAGTGTTCGATACTGTGCCAGGAGAAACACCCGTTCTGCGAAATCTGTGGCGATACTACTCGAAACCGTATGTGTTCGATGAATCTAAATGGTCGACCTTGTGAGAGAGGAAACCCCAGAAGCGAAACTTAGTTCCATTTAAAACTAATTGTTCTATCTGAAACTATGTGTTCGATACTGTGCCAGTAGAAGCGTCTGTTCTCTGAAATCTGTGGCGATCCCACTAGAAACCGTATTTGTTCGACGAAACTAAGTTGTCGACCTTGTGAAAGAGGAAACTCCAAATGCGAAACTTAGTTCCATTTTAAACTAATTGTTCTATCTGAAACAAAGTGTTCAATACTGTGCCAGGAGAAGTGCCTGTTCTCTGACATCTATGGCTATACCACTCGAAACCGTATGTGTTCGACGAAACTAAGTGGCCGACCTTGTGAGAAAGGAAACTCCAGATGCGAAACATAGTTGCATTTTAAACTAATTGTTCTAACTAAAACTAAGTGTTCGATAATGTGCCAGGAGAAGCGCCTGTTCTCTGAAATCTGTGGCGATACCACTCGAAACCGTATGTGTTCGACGAAACTAAGTGTTCGATAATGTGCCAGGAGAAGCGCCTGTTCTCTGAAATCTGTGGCGATACCACTCGAAACCGTATGTGTTCGACGAAACTAAGTGGCCGACCTTGTGAGAGAGGAAACTCCAGATGCGAAACATAGTTGCATTTTAAACTAATTGTTCTATCTGAAACTAAGTGTTCGATAATGTGCCAGGAGGAGCGGCTGTTCTGTGAAGTGTGTGGCGATGCCACTCGAAACCGTATGTGTTCGACGAGACTAAGTGGTCGCCTTGTGCGGGAAGAAACTCCAAATGCGAAACTTAGTACCATTTTAAACTAATTTTTCTATCTGAAACTAAGTGTTCGATACTGTGCCAGGAGAAGTGCCTGATCTCTGAAATCAGTGGCGATGCCACTCGGAACCGTATGTGTTCGACGAAATTAAGTGGTCGACCTTGTGAGAGAGGAAACTCCAGAAGCAAAACTTAGTTCCATTTAAAAATTATTGTTATATCTGAAACTAAGTTTTCGATACTGTGCCAGGAGAAGCGCCTGTTCTCTGAAATCTGTGGCGATGCGCACTCGAAACGGTATGTGTTCGACGAAACTAAGTGGTCGACCATGTGAGAGAGGAAACTCCAGCAGCGAAACTTAGTTCCATTTTAAACTAAAGTTTCTATCTGAAACTATGTGTTCGATACTGTGCCAGTAGAAGCGTCTGTTCTCTGAAATCTGTGGCGATGCCACTCAAAACCGTATGTGTTCGACGAAACTAAGTCGTCGACCTCTTGAGAGAGGAATCTCCAGATGCGAAACATAGTTCCATTTTAAACTAATGGTTCTACCTGAAACTAAGTGTTCGATACTGTGCCAGGAGAAGCGCCTGTTCTCTGAAATCTGTGGCGATGCTACTCGAAACCGTATGTGTTCGAGGAAACTTAGTGGTCGACCTTGTGTGACAGGAAACTCCAGATGCGAAACTTAGTTCCATTTTAAACTAATTGTTCTATCTGAAACTATGTCTTCGACACTGTGCCAGGAGAACCGCCTGTTCTCTGAAATGTGTAGCGGTGCCACTCGAAACCGTATGTGTTCGACGAAACTAAGTGGTCGAACTTGTGAGAGAGGTTTCACCAGATGCGGAACATAGTTCCATTTTAAACTAATTGTTCTATCTGAAACTAAGTGTTCGATACTGTGCCAGGAGAAGCGCCTGTTCTATGAAATCTGTGGCGATGCTACTCGAAACCGTATGTGTTGGACGAAACTAAGTGGTCGACCTTGTGAGGGAGGAAACTCCAAATGCGACACTTTGTTCCATTTTAATCTTATTGTTCTATCTGAATTAAGTGTTCGATACTGTGCCAGGAGAAGCGCCTGTTCTATGAAATCTGTGGCGATGCTACTCGAAACCGTATGTGTTCGACGAAATTAAGTGGTCGACCTTGTGAGAGAGGACACTCCAGAAGCAAAACTTAGTTCCATTTAAAAATTATTGTTATATCTGAAACTAAGTTTTCGATACTGTGCCAGGAGAAGCGCCTGTTCTCTGAAATCTGTGGCGATGCGCACTCGAAACGGTATGTGTTCGACGAAACTAAGTGGTCGACCATGTGAGAGAGGAAACTCCAGCAGCGAAAATTAGTTCCATTTTAAACTAAAGTTTCTATCTGAAACTATGTGTTCGATACTGTGCCAGTAGAAGCGTCTGTTCTCTGAAATCTGTGGCGATGCCACTCAAAACCGTATGTGTTCGACGAAACTAAGTCGTCGACCTCGTGAGAGAGGAATCTCCAGATGCGAAACATAGTTCCATTTTAAACTAATGGTTCTACCTGAAACTAAGTGTTCGATACTGTGCCAGGAGAAGCGCCTGTTCTCTGAAATCTGTGGCGATGCTACTCGAAACCGTATGTGTTCGAGGAAACTTAGTGGTCGACCTTGTGGGACAGGAAACTCCAGATGCGAAACTTAGTTCCATTTTAAACTAATTGTTCTATCTGAAACTATGTCTTCGACACTGTGCCAGGAGAACCGCCTGTTCTCTTAAATGTGTAGCGATGCCACTCGAAACCGTATGTGTTCGACGAAACTAAGTGGTCGAACTTGTGAGAGAGGTTTCACCAGATGCGGAACATAGTTCCATTTTAAACTAATTGTTCTATCTGAAACTAAGTGTTCGATACTGTGCCAGGAGAAGCGCCTGTTCTATGAAATCTGTGGCGATGCTACTCGAAACCGTATGTGTTGGACGAAACTAAGTTGTCGACCTTGTGAGGGAGGAAACTCCAAATGCGACACTTTGTTCCATTTTAATCTTATTGTTCTATCTGAATTAAGTGTTCGATACTGTGCCAGGAGAAGCGCCTGTTCTATGAAATCTGTGGCGATGCTACTCGAAACCGTATGTCTTCGACGAAACTAAGTGGTCGACCTTGTGAGGGAGGAAACTCCAGATGCGAAACTAATTTCCATTTTAAACTAAGTGTTCTAGCTGTAACTAAGTGTTCGGTACTGCGCCAGCAGAAGCGCCTGTTCTCTGAAATCTGTGGCGATGCTACTCGAAACCGTATATGTTCGACGAAACTAGATGGTCGAACTTGTGAGAGAGTAAACTCCAGATGCGAAACTAATTTCCATTTTAAACTAAGTGTTCTAGCTGTAACTAAGTGTTCGGCACTGCGCCAGCAGAAGCGCCTGTTCTCTGAAAACAGTGGCGATGCTACTCGAAACCGTATGTGTTCGACGAAACTAAGTGGTCCACCTTGAGGGAGAGGAAACTCCAGATGCGAAACTTAGTTCCATTTTAAACTAAGTGTTCTATCCGAAACTAAGTGTTTGATAATGTCCCAGGAGAAGCGCCTGTTCTCTGAAATCTGTGGCGATGCGCACTCGAAACGGTATGTGTTCGACGAAACTAAGTGGTCGACCTTATGAGAGAGGAAACTCCAGATGCGAAACTTAGTTCCATTTTAAACAAATTGTTCTATCTGAAACTAAGTGTTCGATACTGTGCCAGGAGAAGCGCATGTTCTCTGAAATGTGTGGCGATGCCACTCGAAACCGTATGTGTTCGACGAAACTAAGTGGTTGATCTTGTGAGAGAGGAAACTCCAAATGCGAAACATAAGTCCATTTTAAACTAATTTTTCTATCTGAAGCTAAGTGTTCGATCCTGTGCCAGGAGAAGCGCCTGTTCTCTGAAATCAGTGGCGATGCCACTCGGAACCGTATGTGTTCGACGAAACTAAGTGGTCCACCTTGTGAGAGAGGAAACTCCAAATGCGAAACATAGTTCCATTTTAAACTAATTGTTCTATCTGAAACTAAGTGTTCGATAATGTGCCAGGCGAAGCGCCTGTTCTCTGAAATCTGTGGCGATGCCACTCGAAACCGTATATGTTCAACGAAACTAAGTGGTCGACTTTGTGAGAGAGGATACTCCAGATGCGAAACATAGTTGCATTTAAAACTAATTGTTCCATCTGAAACTAAGTGTTCGATACAGTGCCAGAAGAAGCGCCTGTTCTCTGAAATCTGTCGCGATGCTACTCGAAACCGTATGTGTTCGACGAAACTAAGTGGTCGACCTTGTGAGTGAGGAAACACCAAATGCGAAACATAGGTCCATTTCAATCTTATTGTTCTATCTGAAACTAAGTGTTCGATACGGTGCCAGCAGAAGCGCCTGTTCTCTGAAATCTGTGGCGATGCTACTCGAAACCGTATGTGGTCGACGAAACTAAGTGGCCGACCTTGTGAGGGAGGAAACTCCAGATGCGAAACATAGTTCCATTTAAAACTAATTGTTCTATCTGAAACTAAGTGTTCGATACTGTGCCAGGAGAAGCGCCTGTTCTCTGAAATCTGTGGAGATGCTACTCGAAACCGTATGTGTTCGACGAAACTAAGTGGTCCACCTTGTGCGAGAGGAAACTCCGGATGCGAATCGTAATACCATTTTAAACTAATTGTTCTGTCTGAAACTAAGTGTTCGATACTGTGCCAGGAGAAGCGCCTGTTCTCTGAAATCTGTGGAGATGCTACTCGGAACCGTATGTGTTCAACGAAACTAAGTGGTCGACCTTCTGAGACAAGAACCTCTAGATGCGAAACTTAGTTCCATTTCAAACTAATTGTTCTATCTGAAAATAAGTGTTCGATACTGTGCCAGGAGAAGCGCCTGTTCTCTGGACTGTGTGGCGATGCCGCTCAAAATAGTATGTGTTCGACGAAACTAAGTGGTTGAAGTTGTGAGAGAGGATACTCCAGATGCGAAACATAGTTCCATTTTAAACTAATTGTTCTATCCGAAACTAAGTGTTCGATACTCTGCCAGGATAAGCGGCTGTTCTCTGTAATCTGTGGCTATGCGCAATTCAAACCGTATGTGTTGCACGAAATTAAGTGGTCGACCTTGTGAGAGGTGAAACTCCAAATGCGAAACATAGTTCCATTTTAAACTAATTTTTCTATCTGGAACTAAGTGTTCGATACTGTGCCAGGAGAAGCGCCTGTTCTCTGAAATCTGTGGCGATGCCACTCGAAACCGTATCAGTTCCACGAAACTAAGAGGTCGCCTTGTGACAGAGGAAACTCCAGATGCGAAACTTAGTTCCATTTTAAACTAATTGTTCTATCTGAAACCTAGTGTTCGATACTGTGCCAGGAGAAGCGCCAATTCTCTGAAATCTGTGGCGTTGCTACTCGAAACCGTATGTGTTCGACGAAACTAAGTGGTCGACGTGGTGAGAGAGGAAACTCCAGATGCGAAGCTTAGTTCCATTTTAAACTAATGGTTCGATCTGATACTAAGTGATCGATACTGTGCCAGGAGAAGCGCCTCTTCTCTGAAATCTGTGGCGATGCCACTCGAAACCGTATGTGTTCGACGAAACTAAGTGGTCGACCTTGTGAGAGAGGAAACTCCAGAAGCAAAACTTGGTTCCATTTAAAACTAATTGTTGTATCTGAAACTATGTGTCCGCTACAGTGCCAGGAGAAGCGCCTGTTCTCTGAAATCTGTGGCGATGCTACTCGAAACCGTATATGTTCAACGAAACTAAGTGGTCGACTTTGTGGGAGAGGAATCTCCAGATGCGAAATTTAGTACCATTTTAAACTAATGGTTCTATCTGAAACTAAGTGTTCGATACTGTGCCAGGAGACGCGCCTGTTCTCTGAAATCTGTGGCGATTCTACTCGAAACCGTATCTGTTCGACGAAACTAAGTGGTCGAACTTGTGAGAGAGGAATCTCCAGTTGCGAAACATAGTTCCATTTTAAACTAATTGTTCTACCTGAAACTAAGTGTTCGATACAGTGCCAGGAGAAGCGCCTGGTCTCTGAAATCTGTGGCGCTGCCACTCGAAACCGTATGTGTTCGACGAAACTAAGTCGTCGATCTTGTGAGAGAGGAAACTCCAGATTTGAAGCTTAGTTCCATTTTAAACTAATTGTTCTATCTGTTACTAAGTGTTCGATACTGTGCCAGGAGAAGCGCCTGTTCTCTGAAATCTGTGGCGATGCCACTCGAAACCGTATGTGTTCATCGAAACTAAGTGGTCGACCTTGTGAGAGAGGAAACTCCAAATGCGAAACATAGTTCCATTTTAAACTAATTGTTCTCTTTGAAACTAAGTGTTCGATACTGTGCCAGGAGAAGCGCCTGTTCTCTGAAATCTGTGGCGATGCCACTCGAAACCGTATGTGTTCGACGAAACTAAGTGGTCGACCTTGTGAGAGAGGAAACTCCAGAAGCGAAACTTGGTTCCATTTAAAACTAATTGTTGTATCTGAAACTATGTGTCCGATACTGTACCAGGAGAAGCGCCTGTTCTCTGAAATCTGTGGCGATGCTACTCGAAACCGTATGTGTTCGACGAAACTAAGTGGCCGACCTTGTGAGGGAGGAAACTCCAGATGCGATCATAGTTCCATTTTAAACTAATTGTTCTATCCGAAACTAAGTGTTCGATACTCTGCCAGGATAAGCGGCTGTTCTCTGAAATCTGTGGCTATGCGCAATTCAAACCGTATGTGTTCGACGAAATTAAGTGGTCGACCTTGTGAGAGGTGAAACTCCAAATGCAAAACATAGTTCCATTTTAAACTAAGTGTTCTATCTGAAACTAAGTGTTTGATAATGTCCCAGGAGAAGCGCCTGTTCTCTGAAATCTGTGACGATGCCACTCGAAACCGTATGTGTTCGACGAAACTAAGTGGCCGAACTTGTGGGAGAGGAAACTCCAGATGCGAACCTTAGTTCCATTTTAAACTAATTGTTCTATCTGAAACTAAGTGTTCGATACTGTGCCAGGAGAAGCGCCTGTTCTCTGAAATCTGTGGCGATGCCACTCGAAACCGTATATGTTCAACGAAACTAAGTGGTCGACTTTGTGAGAGAGGATACTCCAGATGCGAAACATAGTTCTATTTTAAATTAATTGTTCTATCTGAGACTAAGTGTTCGATACTCTGCCAGGATAAGCGGCTGTTCTCTGAAATCTGTGGCGATGCGCAATTCAAACCGTATGTGTTCCACGAAATTAAGTTGTCGACCTTGTGAGAGGTGAAACTCCAAATGCGAAACATAGTTCCATTTTAAACTAATTTTTCTATCTGGAACTAAGTGTTCGATACTGTGCCAGGAGAAGCGCCTGTTCTCTGAAATCTGTGGCGATGCCACTCGAAACCGTATCAGTTCCACGAAACTAAGAGGTCGCCTTGTGACAGAGGAAACTCCAGATGCGAAACTTAGTTCCATTTTAAACTAATTGTTCTATCTGAAACCTAGTGTTCGATACTGTGCCAGGAGAAGCGCCTATTCTCTGAAATCTGTGGCGTTGCTACTCGAAACCGTATGTGTTCGACGAAACTAAGTGGTCGGCGTGGTGAGAGAGGAAACTCTAGATGCGAAGCTTAGTTCCATTTTAAACTAATGGTTCGATCTGATACTAAGTGATCGATACTGTGCCAGGAGAAGCGCCTCTTCTCTGAAATCTGTGGCGATGCCACTCGAAACCGTATGTGTTCGACGAAACTAAGTGGTCGACCTTGTGAGAGAGGAAACTCCAGAAGCGAAACTTGGTTCCATTTAAAACTAATTGTTGTATCTGAAACTATGTGTCCGATACTGTGCCAGGAGAAGCGCCTGTTCTCTGAAATCTGTGGCGATGCTACTCGAAACCGTATATGTTCAACGAAACTAAGTGGTCGACTTTGTGGGAGAGGAAACTCCTGATGCGAAACTTAGTTCCATTTCAAACTAATTGTTCTATCTGAATCTAAGTGTTCGATACTGTACCAGGAGAAGCGCCTGTTCTCTGAAATCTGTGGCGATGCCACTCGAAACCGTATGTGTTCATCGAAACTAAGTGGTCGCCTTGTGAGAGAGGAAACTCCAGATGCGAAACTTAGTACCATTCTCAATTAATTGTTCTATCTGAAACTATGTGATCGACACTGTGCCAGGAGAAGCGCCTGTGCTCTGAAATGTGTGCTGATGCCACTCGAAACAGTATGTGTTCGACGAAACTAAGTGGTGAACCTTCTGAGAGAGGAAACTCCGGATGCGAAACATAGTTCCATTTTAAACTAATTGTTCTATCTGAAACTAAGTGTTCAATAGTGTGCCAGGAGAAACGCCTGTTCTCTGAAATCTGTGGCGATGCTACTCGAAACCGTTTGTGTTCGACGAAACTAAGTGGTCGACCTAGTGAGAGAGGAAACTCCATTTCCGAAACATAGTTCCATTTTAAACTAATTGTTCTGTCTGAAGTAAGTGTTCGATACTGTGCCAGGAGAAGCTCCTGTTCTCTGAAATCTGTGGCGATGCCACTCGAAACCGTATGTGTCGACGGAACTAAGTGGTCGACCTTGTGAGAGAGGAAACTCCAGATGCGAAGCTTAGTTCCATTTTAACCTAATTGTTCTATCTGTTACTAAGTGTTCGATACTGTGCCAGGAGAAGCGCCTGTTCTCTGAAATCTGTGGCGATGCCACTCGAAACCGTATGTGTTCATCGAAACTAAGTGGTCGACCTTGTGAGAGAGGAAACTCCAAATGCGAAACATAGTTCCATTTTAAACTAATTGTTCTCTCTGAAACTAAGTGTTCGATACTGTGCCAGGAGAAGCGCCTGTTCTCTGAAATCTGTGGCGATGCCACTCGAAACCGTATGTGTTCGACGAAACTAAGTGGTCGACCTTGTGAGAGAGGAAACTCCAGAAGCGAAACTTGGTTCCATTTAAAACTAATTGTTGTATCTGAAACTATGTGTCCGATACTGTACCAGGAGAAGCGCCTGTTCTCTGAAATCTGTGGCGATGCTACTCGAAACCGTATGTGTTCGACGAAACTAAGTGGCCGACCTTGTGAGGGAGGAAACTCCAGATGCGATCATAGTTCCATTTTAAACTAATTGTTCTATCCGAAACTAAGTGTTCGATACTCTGCCAGGATAAGCGGCTGTTCTCTGAAATCTGTGGCTATGCGCAATTCAAACCGTATGTGTTCGACGAAATTAAGTGGTCGACCTTATGAGAGGAGAAACTCCAAATGCGAAACATAGTTCCATTTTAAACTAAGTGTTCTATCTGAAACTAAGTGTTTGATAATGTCCCAGGAGAAGCGCCTGTTCTCTGAAATCTGTGACGATGCCACTCGAAACCGTATGTGTTCGACGAAACTAAGTGGCCGAACTTGTGGGAGAGGAAACTCCAGATGCGAACCTTAGTTCCATTTTAAACTAATTGTTCTACCTGAAACTAAGTGTTCGATACTGTGCCAGGAGAAGCGCCTGTTCTCTGAAATCTGTGGCGATGCCACTCGAAACCGTATATGTTCAACGAAACTAAGTGGTCGACTTTGTGAGAGAGGATACTCCAGATGCGAAACATAGTTCCATTTTAAATTAATTGTTCTATCTGAGACTAAGTGTTCGATACTGTGCCAGGAGAAGCGCCTGTTCTCTGAAATCTGTGGCGATGCTACTCGAAACCGTATGTGTTCGACGAAACTAAGTGGCCGACCTTGTGAGGGAGGAAACTCCAGATGCGAAACATAGTTCCATTTAAAACTAATTGTTCTATCTGAAACTAAGTGTTCGATACTGTGCCAGGAGAAGCGCCTGTTCTCTGAAATCTGTGGAGATGCTACTCGAAACCGTATGTGTTCGACGAAACTAAGTGGTCCACCTTGTGCGAGAGGAAACTCCGGATGCGAATCGTAATACCATTTTAAACTAATTGTTCTGTCTGAAACTAAGTGTTCAATACTGTGCCAGGAGAAGCGCCTGTTCTCTGAAATCTGTGGAGATGCTACTCGGAACCGTATGTGTTCGACGAAACTAAGTGGTCGACCTTCTGAGACAAGAACCTCTAGATGCGAAACTTAGTTCCATTTCAAACTAATTGTTCTATCTGAAAATAAGTGTTCGATACTGTGCCAGGGGAAGCGCCTGTTCTCTGGACTGTGTGGCGATGCCGCTCAAAATAGTATGTGTTCGACGAAACTAAGTGGTTGAAGTTGTGAGAGAGGATACTCCAGATGCGAAACATAGTTCCATTTTAAACTAATTGTTCTATCCGATACTAAGTGTTCGATACTCTGCCAGGATAAGCGGCTGTTCTCTGAAATCTGTGGCTATGCGCAATTCAAACCGTATGTGTTCCACGAAATTAAGTGGTCGACCTTGTGAGAGGTGAAACTCCAAATGCGAAACATAGTTCCATTTTAAACTAATTTTTCTATCTGGAACTAAGTGTTCGATACTGTGCCAGGAGAAGCGCCTGTTCTCTGAAATCTGTGGCGATGCCACTCGAAACCGTATCAGTTCCACGAAACTAAGAGGTCGCCTTGTGACAGAGGAAACTCCAGATGCGAAACTTAGTTCCATTTTAAACTAATTGTTCTATCTGAAACCTAGTGTTCGATACTGTGCCAGGAGAAGCGCCTATTCTCTGAAATCTGTGGCGTTGCTACTCGAAACCGTATGTGTTCGACGAAACTAAGTGGTCGGCGTGGTGAGAGAGGAAACTCCAGATGCGAAACATAGTTCCATTTAAAACTAATGGTTCGATCTGATACTAAGTGATCGATACTGTGCCAGGAGAAGCGCCTCTTCTCTGAAATCTGTGGCGATGCCACTCGAAACCGTATGTGTTCGACGAAACTAAGTGGTCGACCTTGTGAGAGAGGAAACTCCAGAAGCGAAACTTGGTTCCATTTAAAACTAATTGTTGTATCTGAAACTATGTGTCCGATACTGTGCCAGGAGAAGCGCCTGTTCTCTGAAATCTGTGTCGATGCTACTCGAAACCGTATATGTTCAACGAAACTAAGTGGTCGACTTTGTGGGAGAGGAAACTCCTGATGCGAAACTTAGTTCCATTTTAAACTAATTGTTCTATCTGAATCTAAGTGTTCGATACTGTACCAGGAGAAGCGCCTGTTCTCTGAAATCTGTGGCGATGCCACTCGAAACCGTATGTGTTCATCGAAACTAAGTGGTCGCCTTGTGAGAGAGGAAACTCCAGATGCGAAACTTAGTACCATTCTCAATTAATTGTTCTATCTGAAACTATGTGATCGACACTGTGCCAGGAGAAGCGCCTGTGCTCTGAAATGTGTGCTGATGCCACTCGAAACCGTATGTGTTCGACGAAACTAAGTGGTGAACCTTCTGAGAGAGGAAACTCCGGATGCGAAACATAGTTCCATTTTAAACTAATTGTTCTATCTGAAACTAAGTGTTCAATAGTGTGCCAGGAGAAACGCCTGTTCTCTGAAATCTGTGGCGATGCTACTCGAAACCGTTTGTGTTCGACGAAACTAAGTGGTCGACCTAGTGAGAGAGGAAACTCCATTTCCGAAACATAGTTCCATTTTAAACTAATTGTTCTGTCTGAAGTAAGTGTTCGATACTGTGCCAGGAGAAGCTCCTGTTCTCTGAAATCTGTGGCGATGCCACTCGAAACCGTATGTGTCGACGGAACTAAGTGGTCGACCTTGTGAGAGAGGAAACTCCAGATGCGAAGCTTAGTTCCATTTTAACCTAATTGTTCTATCTGAGACTAAGTGTTCGATAGTGTACCAGGAGAAACGCCTGTTCTCTGAAATGTGTGGCGATACCACTCGAAACCGTATGTGTTCGAAGAAACTAAGTGGTCGACCTTGCGAGAGAGGGAACTCTAGATGCGAAACTTAGTTCCATTTTAAACTAATTGTTCTATCTGAAACTCAGTGTTCGGTACTGTGCCAGGAGAAACGCCTGTTCTCTGAAATGTGTGGCGATCCCACTCGAAACCGTATGTGTTCGAAGAAACTGAGTGGTCGACCTTGTGTGAGAGGAAACTCTAGATGCGAAACTTAGTTCCATTTTAAACTAATTGTTCTATCTGAAACTAAGTGTTCGGTACTCTGCCAGGATAAGCGGCTGTTCTCTGAAATCTGTGGCTATGCGCAATTCAAACCGTATGTGTTCGACGAAATTAAGTGGTCGACCTTATGAGAGGTGAAACTCCAAATGCGAAACATAGTTCCATTTTAAACTAAGTGTTCTATCTGAAACTAAGTGTTTGATAATGTCCCAGGAGAAGCGCCTGTTCTCTGAAATCTGTGACGATGCCACTCGAAACCGTATGTGTTCGACGAAACTAAGTGGCCGAACTTGTGGGAGAGGAAACTCCAGATGCGAACCTTAGTTCCATTTTAAACTAATTGTTCTACCTGAAACTAAGTGTTCGATACTGTGCCAGGAGAAGCGCCTGTTCTCTGAAATCTGTGGCGATGCCACTCGAAACCGTATATGTTCAACGAAACTAAGTGGTCGACTTTGTGAGAGAGGATACTCCAGATGCGAAACATAGTTCCATTTTAAATTAATTGTTCTATCTGAGACTAAGTGTTCGATACTGTGCCAGGAGAAGCGCCTGTTCTCTGAAATCTGTGGCGATGCTACTCGAAACCGTATGTGTTCGACGAAACTAAGTGGCCGACCTTGTGAGGGAGGAAACTCCAGATGCGAAACATAGTTCCATTTAAAACTAATTGTTCTATCTGAAACTAAGTGTTCGATACTGTGCCAGGAGAAGCGCCTGTTCTCTGAAATCTGTGGAGATGCTACTCGAAACCGTATGTGTTCGACGAAACTAAGTGGTCCACCTTGTGCGAGAGGAAACTCCGGATGCGAATCGTAATACCATTTTAAACTAATTGTTCTGTCTGAAACTAAGTGTTCAATACTGTGCCAGGAGAAGCGCCTGTTCTCTGAAATCTGTGGAGATGCTACTCGGAACCGTATGTGTTCGACGAAACTAAGTGGTCGACCTTCTGAGACAAGAACCTCTAGATGCGAAACTTAGTTCCATTTCAAACTAATTGTTCTATCTGAAAATAAGTGTTCGATACTGTGCCAGGGGAAGCGCCTGTTCTCTGGACTGTGTGGCGATGCCGCTCAAAATAGTATGTGTTCGACGAAACTAAGTGGTTGAAGTTGTGAGAGAGGATACTCCAGATGCGAAACATAGTTCCATTTTAAACTAATTGTTCTATCCGATACTAAGTGTTCGATACTCTGCCAGGATAAGCGGCTGTTCTCTGAAATCTGTGGCTATGCGCAATTCAAACCGTATGTGTTCCACGAAATTAAGTGGTCGACCTTGTGAGAGGTGAAACTCCAAATGCGAAACATAGTTCCATTTTAAACTAATTTTTCTATCTGGAACTAAGTGTTCGATACTGTGCCAGGAGAAGCGCCTGTTCTCTGAAATCTGTGGCGATGCCACTCGAAACCGTATCAGTTCCACGAAACTAAGAGGTCGCCTTGTGACAGAGGAAACTCCAGATGCGAAACTTAGTTCCATTTTAAACTAATTGTTCTATCTGAAACCTAGTGTTCGATACTGTGCCAGGAGAAGCGCCTATTCTCTGAAATCTGTGGCGTTGCTACTCGAAACCGTATGTGTTCGACGAAACTAAGTGGTCGGCGTGGTGAGAGAGGAAACTCTAGATGCGAAGCTTAGTTCCATTTTAAACTAATGGTTCGATCTGATACTAAGTGATCGATACTGTGCCAGGAGAAGCGCCTCTTCTCTGAAATCTGTGGCGATGCCACTCGAAACCGTATGTGTTCGACGAAACTAAGTGGTCGACCTTGTGAGAGAGGAAACTCCAGAAGCGAAACTTGGTTCCATTTAAAACTAATTGTTGTATCTGAAACTATGTGTCCGATACTGTGCCAGGAGAAGCGCCTGTTCTCTGAAATCTGTGGCGATGCTACTCGAAACCGTATATGTTCAACGAAACTAAGTGGTCGACTTTGTGGGAGAGGAAACTCCTGATGCGAAACTTAGTTCCATTTTAAACTAATTGTTCTATCTGAATCTAAGTGTTCGATACTGTACCAGGAGAAGCGCCTGTTCTCTGAAATCTGTGGCGATGCCACTCGAAACCGTATGTGTTCATCGAAACTAAGTGGTCGCCTTGTGAGAGAGGAAACTCCAGATGCGAAACTTAGTACCATTCTCAATTAATTGTTCTATCTGAAACTATGTGATCGACACTATGCCAGGAGAAGCGCCTGTGCTCTGAAATGTGTGCTGATGCCACTCGAAACCGTATGTGTTCGACGAAACTAAGTGGTGAACCTTCTGAGAGAGGAAACTCCGGATGCGAAACATAGTTCCATTTTAAACTAATTGTTCTATCTGAAACTAAGTGTTCAATAGTGTGCCAGGAGAAACGCCTGTTCTCTGAAATCTGTGGCGATGCTACTCGAAACCGTTTGTGTTCGACGAAACTAAGTGGTCGACCTAGTGAGAGAGGAAACTCCATTTCCGAAACATAGTTCCATTTTAAACTAATTGTTCTGTCTGAAGTAAGTGTTCGATACTGTGCCAGGAGAAGCTCCTGTTCTCTGAAATCTGTGGCGATGCCACTCGAAACCGTATGTGTCGACGGAACTAAGTGGTCGACCTTGTGAGAGAGGAAACTCCAGATGCGAAGCTTAGTTCCATTTTAACCTAATTGTTCTATCTGAGACTAAGTGTTCGATAGTGTACCAGGAGAAACGCCTGTTCTCTGAAATGTGTGGCGATACCACTCGAAACCGTATGTGTTCGAAGAAACTAAGTGGTCGACCTTGCGAGAGAGGGAACTCTAGATGCGAAACTTAGTTCCATTTTAAACTAATTGTTCTATCTGAAACTCAGTGTTCGGTACTGTGCCAGGAGAAGCGCCTGTTCTCTGAAATCTGTGGCGATGCCACTCGAAACCGTATGTGTCGATGAAACTAAGTGGTCGACCTTGTGAGAGAGGAAACTCCAGATGCGAAGCTTAGTTCCATTTTAACCTAATTGTTCTTTCTGAAACTAAGTGTTCGATAGTGTACCAGGAGAAACGCCTGTTCTCTGAAATGTGTGGCGATACCACTCGAAACCGTATGTGTTCGAAGAAACTGAGTGGTCGACCTTGTGTGAGAGGAAACTCTAGATGCGAAACTTAGTTCCATTTTAAACTAATTGTTCTATCTGAAACTAAGTGTTCGGTACTGTGCCAGGAGAAGAGCCTGTTCTCTGAAATCTGTGGCGATGCCACTCGAAACCGTATGTGTTCGACGAAACTAAGTGGTCGACCTTGTGAGAGAGGAAACTCCAGATGCGAAGCTGAGTTCCATTTTAACCTAATTGTTCTATCTGAAACTAAGTGTTCGCTACTGTGCCAGGCGAAGCGCCCGTTCTGTGAAACCTGTGGCGATGCCACTCGAAACCGTACGTGTTCGGCGAAACTAAGTGGTCGACCTTGTGAGAGAGGAAACTCCAGATGCGAAACTTAGTTCCATTTTAAACTAATTGTTCTATCTCTAACTGAGTGTTCGATACTGCGCCAGGAGAAGCGCCTGTTCTCTGAAATCAGTGGCGATGCTACTCGAAACCGCGTGTGTTCCACGAAACCAAGTGGTTGACCTTGTGAGAGAGGAAACTCCGGATGCGAAACTTAGTTCCATTTTAAACTAAATGTTCTATCTGAAAATAAGTATTCGATACTCTGCCAGTAGAAGCGCCTGTTCTCTGAAACCTGTGGCGATGCCACTCGAAACCGTATGTGCTCGACGAAACTAAGTCGTCGACCTTCTGAGAGAGGAAACTCCAGATGCGTAACTTAGTTCCATTTTAAACTAATTGTTCTATCTGATACTAAGTGTTCGATACTGTGCCAGGAGAAGCGCCTGTTCTCTGAAGTGTGTGGCGATGCTACTCGAAACTGTATGTGTTCGACGAAACTAATTGGTCGACCTTGTGGGAGAGGAATCTCCAGATGCGAAACTAAGTTCCATTTTAAACAAATTGTTCTATCTGAAAAAAAGTGTTCGATACTGTGCCAGGAGAAACGCCCGTTTTCTGAAATCTGTGGCGATGCTACACGAAACCGTGTTTGTTCGACGAAACTAAGTGGTCCACCTTGTGGGAGAGGATACTCCAGATGCGAAACATAGTTCCATTTTAAACTAATTGTTCTGTCTGAAATAAGTGTTCGATACTGTGCCAGGCGAGGCGCCTGTTCTCTGAAATCTGTGGCGATGCCACTCGAAACCGTATACGTTCGTCGAAACTAAGTGGTCGACCTTGTGAGAGAGGAAACTCCAGATGCGGAACTTAGCTCCATTTTAAACTAATTGTTCTATCTGAAAATAAGTGTTCGATACTGTGCCAGGGGAAGCGCCTGTTCTCTGAAATCTGTGGCGATGCTACTCGAAACCGTATGTGTTCGACGAAACTAAGTGGTCGACATGGTGAGAGAGGAAACTCCAGATGCGGAACTTAGTTCCATTTTAAACTGATTGTTCTATCTGAAACTAAGTGTTCGATACTGTGCCAGGAGAAGCGCTTGTTCTCTGAAACCTGTGGCGTTGCTACTCGAAGCCGAATGTGTTCGACGAAAGTAAGTGGTAGACCGTGTGAGAGAGGAAACTCCAGACGCGAAACTTAGTGCCATTTTAAACTAATTGTTCTATCTGAAACTAAGTGTTCGATACTGTGGCAGGAGAAGCGCCCGTTCTGTGAAACCTGTGACGATGCCACTCGAAACCGTACGTGTTCGACGAAACTAAGTGGTCGACCTTGTGAGAGAGGAAACTCCAGATGCGAAACATAGTTCAATTTTAAACTAAATGTTCCATCTGAAACTAAGTGTTCGATACTGTGCCAGGAGAAGCGGCTGTTCTCTGAAACCTGTGGCGATGCCACTCAAAACCGTATGTGTTCGACGAATCTAAGTGGCCGACCTTGTGAGAGAGGAAACTCCAGATGCGAAACTTAGTGCCATTTTAAACTAATTGTTCTATCTGAAACTAAGTGTTAGACGAAACTAAGTGGCCGACCTTTTGAGAGAAGAAACTCCAGATGCGAAGCTTTGTTCCATTTTAAAATAATTGTTTTATCTGATACTAAGTGTTCGATACTGTGCCAGGAGAAGCGCCTGTTCTTTGAAACCTGTGTCGATGCCACTCGAAACCGTATGTGTTCGACGAAACTAAGTGGCCGACCTTGTGAGAGAGGAAACATCAGATGCGAACCTTAGTTCCATTTTAAATTAATTGTTCTATCTGAAACTAAGTGTTCGCTACTGTGCCAGGCGAAGCGCCCGTTCCCTGAAATCTGTCGCGATGCTACTCGAAACCGTATGTGTTCGACGAAACTAAGTGGTCGACCTTGTGAGAGAGGAAACTCCAGATGGGAAACATAGTTCAATTTTAAACTAAATGTTCCATCTGAAACTAAGTGTTCGATACTGTGCCAGAAGAAGCGGCTGTTCTCTGAAATCTGTGGCGATGCCACTCAAAACCGTATGTGTTCGACGAATCTAAGTGGCCGACCTTGTCAGAGAGGAAACTCCAGATGCGAAACTTAGTTCCATTTTAAACTAATAGTTTTATCTGAAACTAAGTGTTCGATACTGTGCCAGGAGAAGCGGCTGTTCTCTGAAATCTGTGGCGATGCCACTCAAAACCGTATGTGTTCGACGAATCTAAGTGGCCGACCTTGTGGGAGGGGAAACTCCAGATGCGAAACTTAGTTACATTTTAAACTAATTGTTCTATCTGAAACTATGTTTTCGATACTGTGCCAGGAGAAGCGCCTGTTCTCTGAAATCTGTGGCGATGCCACTCGAAACCGTATGTGTTCGACAAAACTGCGTGGTTGATACTGTGCCAGGAGAAACCCCCGCTCGGCGAAATCTGTGACGATACAACTCGAAACCCTATATGTTCGACGAAACTAAGTGGTCGACCTTGTGAGAGAGGAAACTCCAGATACGAAAATTAGTTCAATTTTAAACTAAATGTTCCATCTGAAACTAAGTGTTCGATACTGTGCCAGGAGAAGCGCCCGTTCTCTGAAATCTCTGGCGATGCTACTCGAAACCGAATGTGTTCCACGAAACTAAGTGGCCGCCTTGTGAGAGAGGAAACTCCAGATGCGAAACATAGTTCCATTTTAAACTAATTGTTCTCTCTCAAACTAAGTATTCGATACTGTGCCAGGAGAAGCGCCTGTTCTCTGAAATCTGTGGCGATGCTACTCGAAACCGTATGTGTTCGACGAAACTAAGTGGCCGATCTTGTGAGAGAGGAAACTTCAGATGCGAAACTTAGTTCCATTTTAAATTAATTGTTCTATCTGAAACTAAGTGTTCGATAGTGTGCCAGGAGAAGCGCCTGTTCTCTGAAATCTGTGGCGATGCCACTCGAAACCGTACGTGTTCGACGAAACTAAGTGGTCGACCTTGTGAGAGAGGAAACTCCAGATGCGAAACATAGTTCAATTTTAAACTAAATGTTCCATCTGAAACTAAGTGTTCGATACTGTGCCAGGAGAAGCGCCCGTTCTCTGAAATCTCTGGCGATGCTACTCGAAACCGAATGTGTTCCACGAAACTAAGTGGCCGCCTTGTGAGAGAGGAAACTCCAGATGCGAAACATAGTTCCATTTTAAACTAATTGTTCTATCTAAAACTAAGCGTTCGATACTGTGCCAGGAGAAGCGCTTGTTCTCTGAAATCTGTGGCGATGCTACTCGAAACCGTATCTGTTCGACGGAATTAAGTGGTCGAACTTGTGAGAAAGGAAACCCCAAATGCGAAACATAGGTCCATTTTAAACTAATTGTTCTATCTGAAACTAAGTGTTCGATACTGTGCCAGGAGACGAGCCTGTTCTCTGAAATCTGTGGCGATGCTACTCGAAACCGTATGTGATCGACGAAACTAAGTGGTCCACCTTGTGAGAGAGGAAACTCCAGATGCGAAGCATAGTTTCATTTTAAACTAATTGTTCTCTCTCAAACTAAGTATTCGTTACTGTGCCAGGAGAAGCGCCTGTTCTCTTAAATCTGTGGCGATGCCACTCGAAACCGTATGTGATCGACGAAACTAAGTGGTCCACTTTGTGAGAGAGGAAACTCCAGATGCGAAGCATAGTTTCATTTTAAACTAATTGTTCTCTCTCAAACTAAGTATTCGATACTGTGCCAGGAGAAGCGCCCGTTCTCTGAAATCTCTGGCGATGCTACTCGAAACCGAATGTGTTCCACGAAACTAAGTGGCCGCCTTGTGAGAGAGGAAACTCCAGATGCGAAACATAGTTCCATTTTAAACTAATTGTTCTATCTAAAACTAAGCGTTCGATACTGTGCCAGGAGAAGCGCTTGTTCTCTGAAATCTGTGGCGATGCTACTCGAAACCGTATCTGTTCGACGGAATTAAGTGGTCGAACTTGTGAGAAAGGAAACCCCAAATGCGAAACATAGGTCCATTTTAAACTAATTGTTCTATCTGAAACTAAGCGTTCGATACTGTGCCAGGAGAAGCGACTGTTCTCTGAAATCTGTGGCGATGCCACTCGAAACCGTATGTGATCGACGAAACTAAGTGGTCCACCTTGTGAGAGAGGAAACTCCAGATGCGAAGCATAGTTTCATTTTAAACTAATTGTTCTCTCTCAAACTAAGTATTCGTTACTGTGCCAGGAGAAGCGCCTGTTCTCTGAAATCTGTGGCGATGCTACTCGAAACCGTATGTGTTCGACGAAACTAAGTGGCCGATCTTGTGAGAGAGGAAACTTCAGATGCGAAACTTAGTTCCATTTTAAATTAATTGTTCTATCTGAAACTAAGTGTTCGATAGTGTGCCAGGAGAAGCGCCTGTTCTCTGAAATCTGTGGCGATGCCACTCGAAATTGAGTGGTCGACCTTGTGAGAGAGGAAACTCCAGACGCGAAAATTAGTGCCATTTTAAACTAAATGTTCCATCTGAAACTAAGGGTTTGATACTGTGCCAGGAGAAGCGCCTGTTCCCTGAAATCTGTCGCGATGCTACTCGAAACCGTATGTGTTCGACGAAACTAAGTGGCCGACCTTGTGAGAGAGGAAACATCAGATGCGAACCTTAGTTCCATTTTAAATTAATTGTTCTATCTGAAACTAAGTGTTCGCTACTGTGCCAGGCGAAGCGCCCGTTCTGTGAAACCTGTGGCGATGCCACTCGAAACCGTACGTGTTCGGCGAAACTAAGTGGTCGACCTTGTGAGAGAGGAAACTCCAGATGCGAAACATAGTTCAATTTTAAACTAAATGTTCCATCTGAAACTAAGTGTTCGATACTGTGCCAGAAGAAGCGGCTGTTCTCTGAAATCTGTGGCGATGCCACTCAAAACCGTATGTGTTCGACGAATCTAAGTGGCCGACCTTGTGAGAGAGGAAACTCCGGATGCGAAACTTAGTTCCATTTTAAACTAATAGTTCTATCTGAAACTAAGTGTTCGATACTGTGCCAGGAGAAGCGGCTGTTCTCTGAAATCTGTGGCGATGCCACTCAAAACCGTATGTGTTCGACGAATCTAAGTGGCCGACCTTGTGGGAGGGGAAACTCCAGATGCGAAACTTAGTTACATTTTAAACTAATTGTTCTATCTGAAACTATGTTTTCGATACTGTGCCAGGAGAAGCGCCTGTTCTCTGAAATCTGTGGCGATGCCACTCGAAACCGTATGTGTTCGACAAAACTGCGTGGTTGATACTGTGCCAGGAGAAACCCCCGCTCGGCGAAATCTGTGACGATACAACTCGAAACCCTATATGTTCGACGAAACTAAGTGGTCGACCTTGTGAGAGAGGAAACTCCAGATACGAAAATTAGTTCAATTTTAAACTAAATGTTCCATCTGAAACTAAGTGTTCGATACTGTGCCAGGAGAAGCGCCCGTTCTCTGAAATCTCTGGCGATGCTACTCGAAACCGAATGTGTTCCACGAAACTAAGTGGCCGCCTTGTGAGAGAGGAAACTCCAGATGCGAAACATAGTTCCATTTTAAACTAATTGTTCTATCTAAAACTAAGTGTTCGATACTGTGCCAGGAGAAGCGCCTGTTCTCTGAAATCTGTGGCGAAGCTACTCCAAACCGTATGTGTTCGACGAAACTAAGTGGTCGACCTTGTGAGAGAGGAAACTTCAGATGCGAAACTTAGTTCCATTTTAAACTAATTGTTCTATCTGAAACTAAGTGTTCGATACTGTGCCAGGAGAAGCGCTTGTTCTCTGAAATCTGTGGCGATGCTACTCGAAACCGTATCTGTTCGACGGAATTAAGTGGTCGAACTTGTGAGAAAGGAAACCCCAAATGCGAAACATAGGTCCAGTTTAAACTAATTGTTCTATCTGAAACTAAGTGTTCGATACTGTGCCAGGAGACGAGCCTGTTCTCTGAAATCTGTGGCGATGCTACTCGAAACCGTATGTGATCGACGAAACTAAGTGGTCCACCTTGTGAGAGAGGAAACTCCAGATGCGAAACTTCGTTCCATTTTAAATTAATTGAGGTAACTGAGACTAAGTGTTCGATACTGTGCCAGGAGAAGCGCCAGTTCTCTGAAACCTATGGCGATGCCACTCGAAACCGTATGTGTTCGACGAAACTAAGTCGTCGACCTTGTGAGAGAGGAAACTCCAGATGCGAAACATAGTTCCATTTAAAACTACTTGTTCGATCTGAAACTAAGTGTTCGATAGTGTGCCAGGAGAAACTCCCGTTCGGCGAAATCTGTGGCGATACCACTCGACCCCGTATGTATTCGACGAAACTAAGTCGTCGACCTTGTGAGAGAGGAAACTCCAGATGCGAAACATAGTACCATTTTAAACTAATTGTTCTATCTGAAACTAAGTTTTCGATGTTGTGCCAGGAGAAGCGGCTGTTCTCTGAAATCAGTGGCGATGCTACTCGAACCCGTATGTGTTCGACGAAACTGAATGGCCGACCTTGTGAGAGAGGAAACTCCAGATGCGGAACTTAGTTCCATTTTAAACTAATTATTCTATCTGAAAGTGTTCGATACTGTGCCAGGAGAAGCGCCTGTTCTCTGAAACCTGTGGCGATGCCACTCGAAACCGTATGTGTTCGACGAAACTAAGTCGTCGACCTTGTGAGAGAGGAAACTCCAGATGCGAAACTTAGTTCCATTTTAAACTAATTGTTCTATCTGAAACTAAGTGTTCGATACTGCGCCGGGAGAAGTGCCCGTTCTCTGCAATCTGTGGCGATACCACTCGACCCCGTATGTGTTCGACGAAACTAAGTCGTCGACCTTTTGAGAGAGGAAACTCCAGATGCGAAACTTTGTACCATTTTAAACTAATTGTTCTATCTGAAATTAAGTTTTCGATGTTGTGCCAGAAGAAGCGCCTGTTCTCTGAAATCTGTGGCGATGCTACTCGAAACCGTATGTGCTCGACGAAACTAAGTGGTCGACCTTCTGAGAAAGGAAACTCCGGATGCGAAACTTAGTTCCATTTTAAAGTAATTGTTCTATCTGATACTAAGTGTTCCATACTGTGCCAGGAGTAGCGCCTGTTCTCTGAGATCAGTGGCGATGCTACTCGAAACCGTATGTGTTCGACGAAGCTAAGGGGTCCACCTTGTGAGACAGGAAACTACAGATGCGAAGCTTTTTTCCATTTTAAACTAATTGTTCTAACTGATACTAAGTGTTCGATACTGTGCCAGGAGAAGTGCCTGTTCTCTGAAATGTGTGACGATGCCACTCGAATCCGTAGGTGTTCGACGAAACTAAGTGGTCGACCTTGTGAGAGAGGAAACTCCAGATGCGAAACTTAGTTCCATTTTAAACTAATTGTTCTATCTGAAACTAAGTGTTCGATATTGTGCCAGGAGAAGCGCCTGTTCTCTGAAATCTGTCGCGATGCTACTCGAAACCGTATGTGTTCGACGAAACTAAGTGGCCGACCTTGTGGGAGAGGAAACTTCAGATGCGAAACTTAGTTCCATTTTAAACTAATTGTTCTATCTGAAACTAAGTGTTCGATACTGTGCCAGGAGTAGCGCCTGTTCTCTGAGATCAGTGGCGATGCTACTCGAAACCGTATGTGTTCGACGAAGCTAAGTGGTCCACCTTGTGAGACAGGAAACTACAGATGTGAAGCTTTGTTCCATTTTAAACTAATTGTTCTATCTGAAACTAAGTGTTCGATACTGTGCCAGGAGAAGCGCCTGTTCTCTGATATCTGTGGCGATGCCACTCGAAACCGTATGTGTTCGACGAAACCAAGTGGCCGACCTTGTGAGAGAGGAAACTCCAGATGCGAAACTTAGTTCCATTTTAAACGAATTGTTCTATCTGAAAGTGTTCGATACTTTGCCAGGAGAAGCGCCAGTTCTCTGAAATCTGTGGCGATGCCACTCGAAACCGTATGCGTTCGGCGAAACTAAGTGGTCGAACTTGTGAGAGAGGAAAATCCAGACGCGAAACTTAGTGCCATTTTAAACTAATTGTTCTATCTGAAACTAAGTGTTCGATACTGTACCAGCAGAAGCGCCAGTTCTCTGAAATCTGTGGCGATGCCACTCGAAACCGTATGCGTTCGGCGAAACTAAGTGGTCGACCTTGTGAGAGAGGAAACTCCAGAAGCGAAACTTTGTACCATTTTAAACTAATTGTTCTATCTGAAATTAAGTTTTCGATGTTGTGCCAGAAGAAGCGCCTGTTCTCTGAAATCTGTGGCGATGCTACTCGAAACCGTATGTGCTCGACGAAACTAAGTGGTCGACCTTCTGAGAAAGGAAACTCCGGATGCGAAACTTAGTTCCATTTTAAAGTAATTGTTCTATCTGATACTAAGTGTTCCATACTGTGCCAGGAGTAGCGCCTGTTCTCTGAGATCAGTGGCGATGCTACTCGAAACCGTATGTGTTCGACGAAGCTAAGGGGTCCACCTTGTGAGACAGGAAACTACAGATGCGAAGCTTTTTTCCATTTTAAACTAATTGTTCTAACTGATACTAAGTGTTCGATACTGTGCCAGGAGAAGCGGCTGTTCTCTGAAATCTGTGGCGATGCCACTCAAAACCGTATGTGTTCGACGAATCTAAGTGGCCGACCTTGTGGGAGGGGAAACTCCAGATGCGAAGCTTAGTTACATTTTAAACTAATTGTTCTATCTGAAACTATGTTTTCGATACTGTGCCAGGAGAAGCGCCTGTTCTCTGAAATCTGTGGCGATGCCACTCGAAACCGTATGTGTTCGACAAAACTGCGTGGTTGATACTGTGCCAGGAGAAACCCCCGCTCGGCGAAATCTGTGACGATACAACTCGAAACCCTATATGTTCGACGAAACTAAGTGGTCGACCTTGTGAGAGAGGAAACTCCAGATACGAAAATTAGTTCAATTTTAAACTAAATGTTCCATCTGAAACTAAGTGTTCGATACTGTGCCAGGAGAAGCGCCCGTTCTCTGAAATCTCTGGCGATGCTACTCGAAACCGAATGTGTTCCACGAAACTAAGTGGCCGCCTTGTGAGAGAGGAAACTCCAGATGCGAAACATAGTTCCATTTTAAACTAATTGTTCTATCTAAAACTAAGTGTTCGATACTGTGCCAGGAGAAGCGCCTGTTCTCTGAAATCTGTGGCGAAGCTACTCCAAACCGTATGTGTTCGACGAAACTAAGTGGTCGAACTTGTGAGAGAGGAAAATCCAGACGCGAAACTTAGTGCCATTTTAAACTAATTGTTCTATCTGAAACTAAGTGTTCGATACTGTGCCAGCAGAAGCGCCAGTTCTCTGAAATCTGTGGCGATGCCACTCGAAACCGTATGCGATCGGCGAAACTAAGTGGTCGACCTTGTGAGAGAGGAAACTCCAGAAGCGAAACATAGTTCAATTTTAAACTAAATGTTCCATCTGAAAATAAGTGTTCGATACTGTGCCAGGAGAAGCGCTTGTTCTCTGAAATCTGTGGCGATGCCACTTGAAACCGTATGTGTTCGACGAAACTGAGTTGTCGATACCGTACCAGGAGGAACCCGGAGGAACAACCCCCAGAGGAACTAAGTGGTCGACCTTGTGAGAGAGGAAACTCCAGAAGCGAAACTTAGTTCCATTTTAAACAAATTGTTCTATCTGAAAGTGTTCGATACTGTGCCAGGAGAAGCGCCTGTTCTCTGAAATCTGTGGCGATGATACTCGAAACCGTATGTGTTCGACGAAACTAAGTTGTCGACCTTGTGAGAGAGGATACTCCAGATGCGAAACATATTTCCATATTAAACTAATTGTTCTGTCTGAAATAAGTGTTCGATACTATGCCAGGCGAAGCGCCTGCTCTCTGAAATCTGTGGCGATGCCACTTGAAACCGTATGTGTTCGACGAAACTAAATGGTCGACCTTGTGGGAGACGAAAATCCAGATGCGAAACTTAGTTCCATTTTAAACAAATTGTTCTATCTGAAACTAAGTGTTCGATACTGTGCCAGGAGAAGCGCCTGTTCTCTGATATCTGTGGCGATGCTACTCGAAACCCTATGTGTTCGACGAAACTAAGTGGTCGACCTTGTGAGAGAGGAAACTCCAGAAGCGAAACTTAGTTCCATTTTAAACTATTTGTTCTATCTGAAACTAAGTGTTCGATAATGTGCCGGGAGAAGCGTCTGTTCTCTGAAATGTGTGGCGATTCTACTCGAAACCGTATGTGTTCGAGGAAACTAAGTGGTCCACCTTGTGAGAGAGGAAACTCCAGATGCCACACTTAGTTCCATTTAAAACTAATTGTTCTATCTGAAACTAAGTATTCGAGAGTGTGCCAGGAGAAACGCCTGTTCTCTGAAATCTGTGGCGATGCTACTCGAAACCGTATGTGTTCGACGAAACTATGTGGTCGACCTTGTGAGAGAGGAAACTCCAGATGCGAAACTTAGTTCCATTTTAAACTAATTGTTCTATCTGAAACTAAGTGTTTGATACTGTGCCAGGAGTACCGCCTGTTCTCTGAGATCAGTGGCGATGCTACTCGAAACCGTATGTGTTCGACGAAGCTAAGTGGTCCACCTTGTGAGACAGGAAACTACAGATGCGAAGCTTTTTTCCATTTTAAACTAATTGTTCTTACTGATACTAAGTGTTCGATACTGTGCCAGGAGAAGCGCCTGTTCTCTGAAATCTGTGGCGATGCCACTCGAAACCGTATGTGTTCGACGAAACTAAGTGGCCGACCTTGTGAGAGAGGAAACTCCAGATGCGAAACTTAGTTCCATTTTAAACGAATTGTTCTATCTGAAAGTGTTCGATACTTTGCCAGGATAAGCGCCAGTTCTCTGAAATCTGTGGCGACGCTACTCGATACCGTATGTGTTCGACGAAACTAAGTGGTCGACCTTGTGAGAGAGGAAACTCCAGATGCGAAACTTAGTTCCATTTTAAACTAATTGTTCTATCTGTAACTAAGTGTTCGATAGTGTACCAGGAGAAACGCCTGTTCTCTGAAATCTGTGGCGATGCCACTCGAAACCGTACGTGTTCGACGAAACTAAGTGGTCGCCTTGTGAGAGTAGAAACTCCAGATGCGAAACGTAGTTCAATTTTAAACTAATTGTTCTATCTGAAACTATGTGTCTGCTACTCTGCCAGGAGAAGCGCCTGTTCTCTGAAATCTGTGGCGATGTCACTCGAAACCGTATGTTTTCGACGAAATTAAGTGGTCGCCTTGTGAGGGAAGAAACTCCAGATGCGAAACTTAGTACCATTCTAAACTAATTGCTCTATCTAAAATTATGTGTCCGATACTGTGCTAGGAGAAGCGCCTGTTCTCTTTAATCTGTGGCGATGCTACTCGAAAGCATATGTGTTCCACGAAACTAAGTGGTCGACATTGTGAGGGAGGAAACTCAAGATGCGAAATATAGTTACATTTTAAACTAATTGTTCTCTCTGAAACTAAGTGTTTGATACTGTGCCAGGAGAAGCGACTGTCCTGTGAAATCTGTGGCGATGCTACTCGAAACCGTATGTGTTCGACGAATCTACATGGTCGACCTTGTGAGAGAGGAAACTCCAGATGCGAAACTTGGTTCCATTTTAAACTGATTGTTCTATTTGAAACTAAGTGTTCGGTACTGTGCCAGGAGAAGCGCCTGTTCTCTGAAATCTGTGGCGATGCTACTCGAAACCGTATGTGTTCGACGAATCTACATGGTCGACATTGTGAGAGAGGAAACTCCAGAGTACAATTTTAAACTAATTGTTCTCTCTGAAACTAAGTGTTCGATACTGTGCCAGGAGAAGCGCCTGCTCTCTGAAATCTGTCGCGATGCTTCTCGAAACCGTATGTGTTCGACGAAACTAAGTGGTCGACATTGTGAGGGAGGAAACTCAAGATGCGAAACATAGTTACATTTTAAACTAATTGTTCTCTCTGAAACTAAGTGTTTGATACTGTGCCAGGAGAAGCGACTGTCCTGTGAAACCTGTGGCGATGCTACTCGAAACCGTGTGTGTTCGACGAATCTACATGGTCGATCTTGTGAGAGAGGAAACTCCAGATGCGAAACTTGGTCCCATTTTAAACTGATTGTTCTATTTGAAACTAAGTGTTCGGTACTGTGCCAGGAGAAGCGCCTGTTCTCTGAAATCTGTGGCGATGCTACACGAAACCGTATGTGTTCGAGGAAACTAAGTGTTCGACCTTGTGAGAGAGGAAACTCCAGATGCGAAGCTTATTTCCATTTTAAACTAATTGTTCTATCTGATACTAAGTGTTCGATACTGTGCCAGGGGAAGTGCCCGTTCTCTGAAATCTGTGGCGATGCTACTCGAAACCGTATGTGTTCGACGAAACTAAGTGGTCGACCTTGTGAGAGAGGAAACGCCAGATGCGAAACTTAGTTCCATTTTAAACTTATTGTTCTCTCTGAAACTAAGTATTCGATACTGTGCCAGGAGAAGCGCCAGTTCTCTGAAATCTGTAGCGATGCCACTCGAAACCGTATGTGTTCGACGAAACTAAGTGGTCGACCTTCTGAGAGAGGAAACTCCGGATGCCAAACTTAATTCCATTTTAAACTAATTGTTCTATCTGAAACTAAGTATTCGATACTGTGCCAGGAGAAGCGCCAGTTCTCTGAAATCTGTAGCGATGCCACTCGAAACCGTATGTGTTCGACCACTTTCCACCACAGTATCGAACACTTTCAGATAGAACAATTAGTTTAAAATGGAACTAAGTTCCGCACCTGGAGTTTCCTCTCTCACAAGGTCGGCCACTTAGTTTCGTCGAACACATACGGTTTCGAGTGGCATCGCCACAGATTTCAAAGAACAGGCGCATCTCCTGGCACAGTATCGAACACTTAGTATCAGATAGAACAATTAGTTTAAAATGGAAATAAGCTTCGCATCTGGAGTTTCCTCTCTCACAAGGTCGACCACTTAGTTTCCTCGAACACAAACGGTTTCGAGTTGCATCGCCACAGATTTCAGAGAACAGGCGCTTCTCCTTGCACAGTATCGAAAACTTAGTTTTAGATAGAACAAAAAGATTAAAATGGAACTAAGTTTCGCATCTGGAGTTTCCTATCCCACAAGGTCGGGCACTAAGTTTCATCGAACACATACGGTTTCGAGTAGCATCGCCACAGATTTCAGAGAGCAGGCGCTTCTCCTGGCACAGTATCGAACACTTATGTCAGACAGAACAAATAGTTTAATATGGAACTATGTTTCGCATCTGGAGTATCCTCTCTCACAAGGTCAACCACTTAGTTTCGTCGAACACATACGGTTTCTAGTAGCATCGCCACTGATTTCAGAGAAGAGGCGCTTCTACTGGCACAGTATCGAACACTCAGTTTCAGATAGAATAATTAGTTTTAAATGGAATAAAGTCTGGCACCTGGAGTTTCCTCTCTCACAAGGTCGGCCACTTAGTTTCGTCGAACACATACGGTTTCGAGTAGCATCGCCACTGATTTCAGAGAACAGGCGCTTCTCCTGGGACAGTATCGAACACTTAGTTTCAGATAGAATAATTAGTTTTAAATGGAATTAAGTCTGGCACCTGGAGTTTCCTCTCTCACAAGGTCGGCCACTTAGTTTCGTCGAACACATACGGTTTCGAGAAGCATCGCGACAGATTTCAGAGAACAGGCGCTTCTCCTGGCACAGTATCGAACACTTAGTATCACATAGAACAATTACTTTAAAATGGAACTAAGCTTCGCATCTCGAGATTCCTCTCTCACAAGGTGGACCACTTAGTTTCATCGAACATATACGGTTTCGAGTAGCATCGCCACTGATTTCAGAGATCAGGCGCTTCTCCTGGCACAGTATCGAACACTTAGTTTCAGATAGAACAATTAGTTTAAAATGGACCTAAGTTTCGCATCTGGAGTTTCCTCTCTCACAAGGTCGACAATTTAGATTCGTCGGAAACATACGGTTTCGAGTGGCATCGCCACAAATTTCAGAGAGCAGGCGCTTCTCCTGGCACAGTGTGGAGCACTTAGTTTCAGATAGAATAATTAGTTTAAAATGGAAATATGTTTCGCATCTGGAGTTTCCTCTCTCACAAGGTCGACCACTTAGTTTCGTCGAACACATACGGTTTCGAGTGGCATCGCCACACAGTTCAGAGAACAGGCGCTTCTCCTGGCACAGTATCGAACACTTAGTTTTAGATAGAACAATTAGTTTAAAATGGAACTAAGTTTCGCATCTGGAGTTTCCTCTCTCACAAGGTCGACCACTTAGTTTCGTCGAACACATACGGTTTCGAGTAGCATCGCCACAGGTTTCAGAGAGCAGGCGCTTCTCCTGGCACAGTATCGAACACTTATGTCAGACAGAATTATTAGTTTAAAATGGAACTATGTTGCGCATCTGGAGTATCCTCTCTCACAAGGTCGGCCACTTGGTTTCGTCGAACACATACGGTTTCGAGTGCCATCGCCACAGGTTACAGAGAGCAGGCGCTTCTCCTGGCACAGTATCGAACACTTAGTTTCGGATAGAAGAATTAATTTACAATGGAACTAAGTTTCGCATCTGGAGTTTCCTCTCTCACAAGTTCGGCCACTTAATTTCGTCGAACACATAGGGTTTCGAGTGGCATCGCCACAGATTTCGGAGAACAGGCGCTTCTCCTGGCACAATATCGAACACTTAGTTTCAGATAGAACATTCAGTTTAAAATGAAACTAAATTTCGCATCTGGGGTGTCCTCTCTCACAAGGTCGGCCACTTGGTTTCGTCGAACACATACGGTTTCGAGTGCCATCGTCACAGGTTACAGAGAGCAGGCGCTTCTCCTGGCACAGTATCGAACACTTAGTTTCGGATAGAACAATTAATTTAAAATGGAACTAAGTTTCGCATCTGGAGTTTCCTCTCTCACAAGGTCGGCCACTTAGTTTCGTCGAACACATACGGTTTCGAGTAGCATCGCCACAGATTTCAGAGAACAGGCGCTTCTCCTGGCACAGTATCGAACACTTAGTTTCAGACAGAACAATAAGATTAAAATGGAACTAAGTTTCGCATCTGGAGTTTCCTCTCTCACAAGGTCGACCACTTAGTTTCGTCGAACACATACGGTTTCGAGCAGCATCGCCACACAGTTCAGAGAACAGGCGCTTCTCCTGACACACTATCGAACACATAGTTTCAGACAGACCAATAAGATTAAAATGGAACTAAGTTCCGCATCTGGAGTTTCCTCTCTCACAAGGCGGCCACTCAGTTTCGTGGAACACATTCGGTTTTGAGTAGTATCGCCACAGATTTAAGAGAACAGGCGCTTCTCCTGGCACAGTATCGAACACTAAGTTTCAGAGAGAACAATTAATTTAAAATGGAACTAAGTTTCGCATCTGGAGTTTCCTCTCTCAGAAGGTCGACGACTTAGTTTCGTCGAGCACATACGGTTTCGAGTGGCATCGCCACAGATTTCAGAGAGCAGGCGCTTCTCCTGGCACAGTATCGAACACTTATGTCAGACAGAATTATTAGTTTAAAATGGAACTATATTTCGCATCTGGAGTATCCTCTCTCACAAGGTCAACTACTTAGTTTCGTCGAACACATACAGTTTCGAGTGGTATCGCCACAGATTTCGCAGAACAGGCGCTTCTCCTGGCACATTATCGAACACTTAGTATCAGATAGAACAATTAGATTAAAATGGAACTAAGTTTCGCATCTGGAGTTTCCTCTCTCACAAGGCGGCCACTCAGTTTCGTGGAACACATTCGGTTTCGAGTAGTATCGCCACAGATTTCAGAGAACAGGCGCTTCTCCTGGCCCAGTATCGAACACTAAGTTTCAGAGAGAACAATTAATTTAAAATGGAACTAAGTTTCGCATCTGGAGTTTCCTCTCTCAGAAGGTCGACGACTTAGTTTCGTCGAGCACATACGGTTTCGAGTGGCATCGCCACAGATTTCAGAGAGCAGGCGCTTCTCCTGGCACAGTATCGAACACTTATGTCAGACAGAATTATTAGTTTAAAATGGAACTATATTTCGCATCTGGAGTATCCTCTCTCACAAGGTCAACTACTTAGTTTCGTCGAACACATACAGTTTCGAGTGGTATCGCCACAGATTTCGCAGAACAGGCGCTTCTCCTGGCACATTATCGAACACTTAGTATCAGATAGAACAATTAGATTAAAATGGAACTAAGTTTCGCATCTGGAGTTTCCTCTCTCAGAAGGTCGACGACTTAGTTTCGTCGAGCACATACGGTTTCGAGTGGCATCGCCACAGATTTCAGAGAGCAGGCGCTTCTCCTGGCACAGTATCGAACACTTATGTCAGACAGAATTATTAGTTTAAAATGGAACTATATTTCGCATCTGGAGTATCCTCTCTCACAAGGTCAACCACTTAGTTTCGTCGAACACATACGGTTTCGAGTGGTATCGCCACAGATTTCGCAGAACAGGCGCTTCTCCTGGCACATTATCGAACACTTAGTATCAGATAGAACAATTAGATTAAAATGGAACTTAGTTTCGCATCTGGAGTTTCCTCTCTCAGAAGGTCGACGACTTAGTTTCGTCGAGCACATACGGTTTCGAGTTGCATCGCCACAGATTTCAGAGAACAGGCGCTTCTCCTGGCACAGTATCGAACACTTATTTCAGACAGAACAATTAGTTTAAAATGGAACTATGTTTCGCATCTGGAGTATCCTCTCTCACAAGGTCAACCACTTAGTTTCGTCGAACACACACGGTTTCGAGTGGCATCGCCACAGATTTCAGAGAACAGGCGCTTCTCCTGGCACAGTCTCGAACACTTAGTTACAGATAGAACACTTAGTTTAAAATGGAACTGTGTTTCGTATTTGGAGTTTCCTATCCCACAAGGTGGACCACTCAGTTTCGTCAAACACATACGGTTTCGAGTGGCATCGCCACAGATTTCGGAGAACAGGCGCTTCTCCTAGCACAGTATCGAACACTTAGTATCAGATAGAACAATTACTTTAAAGTGGAACTAAGCTTCGCATCTCGAGATTCCTCTCTCACAAGGTGGACCACTTAGTTTCATCGAACATATACGGTTTCGAGTAGCATCGCCACTGATTTCAGAGATCAGGCGCTTCTCCTGGCACAGTCTCGAACACTTAGTTACAGATAGAACACTTAGTTTAAAATGGAACTGTGTTTCGTATTTGGAGTTTCCTCTCCCACAAGGTGGACCACTCAGTTTCGTCAAACACATACGGTTTCGAGTGGCATCGCCACAGATTTCGGAGAACAGGCGCTTCTCCTAGCACAGCATCGAACACTTAGTATCAGATAGAACAATTACTTTAAAATGGAACTAAGCTTCGCATCTCGAGATTCCTCTCTCACAAGGTCGACCACTTAGTTTCCTCGAACACAAACGGTTTCGAGTTGCATCGCCACAGATTTCAGAGAACAGGCGCTTCTCCTTGCACAGTATCGAAAACTTAGTTTTAGATAGAACAAAAAGATTAAAATGGAACTAAGTTTCGCATCTGGAGTTTCCTATCCCACAAGGTCGAGCACTAAGTTTCATCGAACACATACGGTTTCGAGTAGCATCGCCACAGATTTCAGAGAGCAGGCGCTTCTCCTGGCACAGTATCGAACACTTATGTCAGACAGAACAAATAGTTTAATATGGAACTATGTTTCGCATCTGGAGTATCCTCTCTCACAAGGTCAACCACTTAGTTTCGTCGAACACATACGGTTTCTAGTAGCATCGCCACTGATTTCAGAGAAGAGGCGCTTCTACTGGCACAGTATCGAACACTCAGTTTCAGATAGAATAATTAGTTTTAAATGGAATTAAGTCTGGCACCTGGAGTTTCCTCTCTCACAAGGTCGGCCACTTAGTTTCGTCGAACACATACGGTTTCGAGTAGCATCGCCACTGATTTCAGAGAACAGGCGCTTCTCCTGGGACAGTATCGAACACTTAGTTTCAGATAGAATAATTAGTTTTAAATGGAATTAAGTCTGGCACCTGGAGTTTCCTCTCTCACAAGGTCGGCCACTTAGTTTCGTCGAACACATACGGTTTCGAGAAGCATCGCGACAGATTTCAGAGAACAGGCGCTTCTCCTGGCACAGTATCGAACACTTAGTATCACATAGAACAATTACTTTAAAATGGAACTAAGCTTCGCATCTCGAGATTCCTCTCTCACAAGGTGGACCACTTAGTTTCATCGAACATATACGGTTTCGAGTAGCATCGCCACTGATTTCAGAGATCAGGCGCTTCTCCTGGCACAGTATGGAACACTTAGTTTCAGATAGAACAATTAGTTTAAAATGGACCTAAGTTTCGCATCTGGAGTTTCCTCTCTCACAAGGTCGACAATTTAGATTCGTCGGAAACATACGGTTTCGAGTGGCATCGCCACAAATTTCATAGAGCAGGCGCTTCTCCTGGCACAGTGTGGAGCACTTAGTTTCAGATAGAATAATTAGTTTAAAATGGAAATATGTTTCGCATCTGGAGTTTCCTCTCTCACAAGGTCGACCACTTAGTTTCGTCGAACACATACGGTTTCGAGCGGCATCGCCACACAGTTCAGAGAACAGGCGCTTCTCCTGGCACAGTATCGAACACTTAGTTTTAGATAGAACAATTAGTTTAAAATGGAACTAAGTTTCGCATCTGGAGTTTCCTCTCTCACAAGGTCGACCACTTAGTTTCGTCGAACACATACGGTTTCGAGTAGCATCGCCACAGGTTTCAGAGAGCAGGCGCTTCTCCTGGCACAGTATCGAACACTTATGTCAGACAGAATTATTAGTTTAAAATGGAACTATGTTGCGCATCTGGAGTATCCTCTCTCACAAGGTCGGCCACTTGGTTTCGTCGAACACATACGGTTTCGAGTGCCATCGCCACAGGTTACAGAGAGCAGGCGCTTCTCCTGGCACAGTATCGAACACTTAGTTTCGGATAGAAGAATTAATTTACAATGGAACTAAGTTTCGCATCTGGAGTTTCCTCTCTCACAAGTTCGGCCACTTAATTTCGTCGAACACATAGGGTTTCGAGTGGCATCGCCACAGATTTCGGAGAACAGGCGCTTCTCCTGGCACAATATCGAACACTTAGTTTCAGATAGAACATTCAGTTTAAAATGAAACTAAATTTCGCATCTGGGGTGTCCTCTCTCACAAGGTCGGCCACTTGGTTTCGTCGAACACATACGGTTTCGAGTGCCATCGTCACAGGTTACAGAGAGCAGGCGCTTCTCCTGGCACAGTATCGAACACTTAGTTTCGGATAGAACAATTAATTTAAAATGGAACTAAGTTTCGCATCTGGAGTTTCCTCTCTCACAAGGTCGGCCACTTAGTTTCGTCGAACACATACGGTTTCGAGTAGCATCGCCACAGATTTCAGAGAACAGGCGCTTCTCCTGGCACAGTATCGAACACTTAGTTTCAGACAGAACAATAAGATTAAAATGGAACTAAGTTTCGCATCTGGAGTTTCCTCTCTCACAAGGTCGACCACTTAGTTTCGTCGAACACATACGGTTTCGAGCAGCATCGCCACACAGTTCAGAGAGCAGGCGCTTCTCCTGACACACTATCGAACACATAGTTTCAGACAGACCAATAAGATTAAAATGGAACTAAGTTCCGCATCTGGAGTTTCCTCTCTCACAAGGCGGCCACTCAGTTTCGTGGAACACATTCGGTTTTGAGTAGTATCGCCACAGATTTAAGAGAACAGGCGCTTCTCCTGGCACAGTATCGAACACTAAGTTTCAGAGAGAACAATTAATTTAAAATGGAACTAAGTTTCGCATCTGGAGTTTCCTCTCTCACAAGGTCGACCACTTAGTTTCGTCAAACACACACGGTTTCGAGTGGTATCGCCACAGATTTCGCAGAACAGGCGCTTCTCCTGGCACAGTATCGAACACTTAGTATCATTTAGAACAATTAGATTAAAATGGAACTAAGTTTCGCATCTGGAGTTTCCTCTCTCACAAGGCGGCCACTCAGTTTCGTGGAACACATTCGGTTTCGAGTAGTATCGCCACAGATTTCAGAGAACAGGCGCTTCTCCTGGCCCAGTATCGAACACTAAGTTTCAGAGAGAACAATTAATTTAAAATGGAACTAAGTTTCGCATCTGGAGTTTCCTCTCTCAGAAGGTCGACGACTTAGTTTCGTCGAGCACATACGGTTTCGAGTGGCATCGCCACAGATTTCAGAGAGCAGGCGCTTCTCCTGGCACAGTATCGAACACTTATGTCAGACAGAATTATTAGTTTAAAATGGAACTATATTTCGCATCTGGAGTATCCTCTCTCACAAGGTCAACTACTTAGTTTCGTCGAACACATACGGTTTCGAGTGGTATCGCCACAGATTTCGCAGAACAGGCGCTTCTCCTGGCACATTATCGAACACTTAGTATCAGATAGAACAATTAGATTAAAATGGAACTAAGTTTCGCATCTGGAGTTTCCTCTCTCAGAAGGTCGACGACTTAGTTTCGTCGAGCACATACGGTTTCGAGTGGCATCGCCACAGATTTCAGAGAGCAGGCGCTTCTCCTGGCACAGTATCGAACACTTATGTCAGACAGAATTATTAGTTTAAAATGGAACTATATTTCGCATCTGGAGTATCCTCTCTCACAAGGTCAACCACTTAGTTTCGTCGAACACATACGGTTTCGAGTGGTATCGCCACAGATTTCGCAGAACAGGCGCTTCTCCTGGCACATTATCGAACACTTAGTATCAGATAGAACAATTAGATTAAAATGGAACTTAGTTTCGCATCTGGAGTTTCCTCTCTCAGAAGGTCGACGACTTAGTTTCGTCGAGCACATACGGTTTCGAGTTGCATCGCCACAGATTTCAGAGAACAGGCGCTTCTCCTGGCACAGTATCGAACACTTATTTCAGACAGAACAATTAGTTTAAAATGGAACTATGTTTCGCATCTGGAGTATCCTCTCTCACAAGGTCAACCACTTAGTTTCGTCGAACACACACGGTTTCGAGTGGCATCGCCACAGATTTCAGAGAACAGGCGCTTCTCCTGGCACAGTCTCGAACACTTAGTTACAGATAGAACACTTAGTTTAAAATGGAACTGTGTTTCGTATTTGGAGTTTCCTATCCCACAAGGTGGACCACTCAGTTTCGTCAAACACATACGGTTTCGAGTGGCATCGCCACAGATTTCGGAGAACAGGCGCTTCTCCTAGCACAGTATCGAACACTTAGTATCAGATAGAACAATTACTTTAAAGTGGAACTAAGCTTCGCATCTCGAGATTCCTCTCTCACAAGGTGGACCACTTAGTTTCATCGAACATATACGGTTTCGAGTAGCATCGCCACAGATTTCAGAGAACAGGCGCTTCTCCTGGCACAGTCTCGAACACTTAGTTACAGATAGAACACTTAGTTTAAAATGGAACTGTGTTTCGTATTTGGAGTTTCCTCTCCCACAAGGTGGACCACTCAGTTTCGTCAAACACATACGGTTTCGAGTGGCATCGCCACAGATTTCGGAGAACAGGCGCTTCTCCTAGCACAGTATCGAACACTTAGTATCAGATAGAACAATTACTTTAAAGTGGAACTAAGCTTCGCATCTCGAGATTCCTCTCTCACAAGGTGGACCACTTAGTTTCATCGAACATATACGGTTTCGAGTAGCATCGCCACTGATTTCAGAGATCAGGCGCTTCTCCTGGCACAGTATCGAACACCTAGTTTCAGATGGAGCATTTAGTTTAAAATTGAACTGTGTTTCGCATTTGGAGTTTCCTCTCTCACAAGGTCAACCACTTAGTTTCGTCGAACACATACGGTTTCGAGTGGCATCGCCACAGATTTCGGAGAACAGGCGCTTCTCCTAGCACAGTATCGAACACTTAGTATCAGATAGAACAATTACTTTAAAATGGAACTAAGCTTCGCATCTCGAGATTCCTCTCTCACAAGGTGGACCACTTAGTTTCATCGAACATATACGGTTTCGAGTAGCATCGCCACTGATTTCAGAGATCAGGCGCTTCTCCTGGCACAGTATCGAACACTTAGTTTCAGATAGAACAATTAGTTTAAAATGGACCTAAGTTTCGCATCTGGAGTTTCCTCTCTCACAAGGTCGACCATTTAGATTCGTCGAACACATACGGTTTCGAGTGGCATCGCCACAGATTTCAGAGAACAGGCGCTTCTCCTGGCACAGTATCCAACACTTAGTATCAGATAGAACAATTACTTTAAAATGGAACTAAGCTTCGCATCTCGAGATTCCTCTCTCACAAGGTGGACCACTTAGTTTCATCGGACATATACGGTTTCGAGTAGCATCGCCACAGATTTCAGAGAACAGGCGCTTCTCCTGGCACAGTATCGAACACTTAGTTTCAGATAGAACAATTAGTTTAAAATGGAACTAAATTTCGCATCTGGAGTTTCCTCTCTCACAAGTTCGACCACTTAGTTTCGTCGAACACATACGGTTTCGACTAGCATCACCACAGATTTCACAGAACAGGCGCTTCTCCTAGCACAGTATCGAACACTTAGTTTCAGATAGAACAATTACTTTAAAATCGAACTAAGCTTCGCATCTCGAGATTCCTCTCTCACAAGGTGGACCACTTAGTTTCATCGAACATATACGGTTTCGAGTAGCATCGCCACTGATTTCAGAGATCAGGCGCTTCTCCTGGCACAGTATCGAACACTTAGTTTCAGATGGAGCATTTAGTTTAAAATTGAACTGTGTTTCGCATTTGGAGTTTCCTCTCTCACAAGGTGGACCACTCAGTTTTGTCAAACACATACGGTTTCGAGTGGCATCGCCACAGATTTCGGAGAACAGGCGCTTCTCCTAGCACAGTATCGAACACTTAGTATCAGATAGAACAATTACTTTAAAATGCAACTAAGCTTCGCATCTCGAAGTTCCTCTCTCACAAGGTGGACCACTTAGTTTCATCGAACATGTACGGTTTCAAGTAGCATCGCCACTGATTTCAGAGATCAGGCGCTTCTCCTGGCACAGTATCGAACACTTAGTTTCAGATAGAACAATTAGTTTAAAATGGACCTAAGTTTCGCATCTGGAGTTTCCTCTCTCACAAGGTCGACCATTTAGATTCGTCGAACACATACGGTTTCGAGTGGCATCGCCACAGATTTCAGAGAACAGGCGCTTCTCCTGGCACAGTATCCAACACTTAGTATCAGATAGAACAATTACTTTAAAATGGAACTAAGCTTCGCATCTCGAGATTCCTCTCTCACAAGGTGGACCACTTAGTTTCATCGAACATATACGGTTTCGAGTAGCATCGCCACAGATTTCAGAGAACAGGCGCTTCTCCTGGCAAAGTATCGAACACTTAGTTTCAGATAGAACAATTAGTTTAAAATGGAACTAAATTTCGCATCTGGAGTTTCCTCTCTCACAAGGTCGACCACTTAGTTTCGTCGAACACATACGGTTTCGACTAGCATCACCACAGATTTCACAGAACAGGCGCTTCTCCTAGCACAGTATCGAACACTTAGTATCAGATAGAACAATTACTTTAAAATGGAACTAAGCTTCGCATCTCGAGATTCCTCTCTCACAAGGTGGACCACTTAGTTTCATCGAACATATACGGTTTCGAGTAGTATCGCCACAGATTTCAGAGAACAGGCGCTTCTCCTGGCCCATTATCGAACACTAAGTTTCAGAGAGAACAATTAATTTAAAATGGAACTAAGTTTCGCATCTGGAGTTTCCTCTCTCAGAAGGTCGACGACTTAGTTTCGTCGAGCACATACGGTTTCGAGTGGCATCGCCACAGATTTCAGAGAGCAGGCGCTTCTCCTGGCACAGTATCGAACACTTATGTCAGACAGAATTATTAGTTTAAAATGGAACTATATTTCGCATCTGGAGTATCCTCTCTCACATGGTCAACCACTTAGTTTCGTCGAACACATACGGTTTCGACTGGTATCGCCACAGATTTCGCAGAACAAGCGCTTCTCCTGGCACATTATCGAACACTTAGTATCAGATAGAACAATTAGATTAAAATGGAACTAAGTTTCGCATCTGGAGTTTCCTCTCTCAGAAGGTCGACGACTTAGTTTCGTCGAGCACATACGGTTTCGAGTGGCATCGCCACAGATTTCAGAAAACAGGCGCTTCTCCTGGCACAGTATCGAGCACTTAGTTTCAGATAGAACAATTCGTTTAAAATGGAAATACGTTTCGCATCTGGAGTTTCTTCTCTCACAAGGCGACCACTTAGTTTCGTCGGACATATACGGTTTCGAGTGGCATCGCCACATATTTCAGAGAACACGGCGCATCTCCTGGCACAGTATCGAACACTTAGTTTCAGATAGAACAATTAGTTTAAAATGGAAATAAGTTTCGCATCTGGAGTTTGCTCTCTAACAAGGTCGACCATTTAGATTCGTCGAGCACATACGGTTTCGAGTATCATCGCCACAGATTTCAGAGAACAGGCGCTTCTCCTGGCACAGTATCCAACACTTAGTATCAGATAGAACAATTACTTTAAAATGGAACTAAGCTTCGCATCTCGAGATTCCTCTCTCACAAGGTGGACCACTTAGTTTCATCGAACATATACGGTTTCGAGTAGCATCGCCACAGATTTCAGAGAACAGGCGCTTCTCCTGGCACAGTATCGAACACTTAGTTTCAGATAGAACAATTAGTTTAAAATGGAACTAAATTTCGCATCTGGAGTTTCCTCTCTCACAAGGTCGACCACTTAGTTTCGTCGAACACATACGGTTTCGAGTAGCATCGCCACTGATTTCAGAGATCAGGCGCTTCTCCTGGCACAGTATCGAACACTTAGTTTCAGATAGAACAATTAGTTTAAAATGGACCTAAGTTTCACATCTGGAGTTTCCTCTCTCACAAGGTCGACCATTTAGATTCGTCGAACACATACGGTTTCGAGTGGCATCGCCACAGATTTCAGAGAACAGGCGCTTCTCCTGGCACAGTATCCAACACTTAGTATCAGATAGAAGAATTACTTTAAAATGGAACTAAGCTTCGCATCTCGAGATTCCTCTCTCACAAGGTGGACCACTTAGTTTCATCGAACATATACGGTTTCGAGTAGCATCGCCACTGATTTCAGAGATCAGGCGCTTCTCCTGGCACAGTATCGAACACTTAGTTTCAGATAGAACAATTAGTTTAAAATGGACCTAAGTTTCGCATCTGGAGTTGCCTCTCTCACAAGGTCGACCATTTAGATTCGTCGAACACATACGGTTTCGAGTGGCATCGCCACAGATTTCAGAGAACAGGCGCTTCTCCTGGCACAGTATCCAACACTTAGTATCAGATAGAACAATTAGTTTAAAATGGAAATAAGCTTCGCATCTGGAGTTTCCTCTCTCACAAGGTCGACCACTTAGTTTCCTCGAACACAAACGGTTTCGAGTTGCATCGCCACAGATTTCAGAGAACAGGCGCTTCTCCTGGCACAGTATCGAAAACTTAGTTTTAGATAGAACAAAAAGATTAAAATGGAACTAAGTTTCGCATCTGGAGTTTCCTATCCCACAAGGTCGAGCACTTAGTTTCATCGAACACATACGGTTTCGAGTAGCATCGCCACAGATTTCAGAGAGCAGGCGCTCCTCCTGGCACAGTATCGAACACTTATGTCAGACAGAACAAATAGTTTAATATGGAACTATGTTTCGCATCTGGAGTATCCTCTCTCACAAGGTCAACCGCTTAGTTTCGTCGAACACATACGGTTTCTAGTAGCATCGCCACTGATTTCAGAGAAGAGGCGCTTCTACTGGCACAGTATCGAACACTCAGTTTCAGATAGAATAATTAGTTTTAAATGGAATTATGTCTGGCACCTGGAGTTTCCTCTCTCACAAGGTCGGCCACTTAGTTTCGTCGAACACATACGGTTTCGAGTAGCATCGCCACTGATTTCAGAGAACAGGCGCTTCTCCTGGGACAGTATCGAACACTTAGTTTCAGATAGAATAATTAGTTTTAAATGGAATTAAGTCTGGCACCTGGAGTTTCCTCTCTCACAAGGTCGGCCACTTAGTTTCGTCGAACACATACGGTTTCGAGAAGCATCGCGACAGATTTCAGAGAACAGGCGCTTCTCCTGGCACAGTATCGAACACTTAGTATCACATAGAACAATTACTTTAAAATGGAACTAAGCTTCGCATCTCGAGATTCCTCTCTCACAAGGTGGACCACTTAGTTTCATCGAACATATACTGTTTCGAGTAGCATCGCCACTGATTTCAGAGATCGGGCGCTTCTCCTGGCACAGTATCGAACAGTTAGTTTCAGATAGAACAATTAGTTTAAAATGGACCTAAGTTTCGCATCTGGAGTTTCCTCTCTCACAAGGTCGACAATTTAGATTCGTCGGAAACATACGGTTTCGAGTGGCATCGCCACAATTTTCAGAGAGCAGGCGCTTCTCCTGGCACAGTGTGGAGCACTTAGTTTCAGATAGAATAATTAGTTTAAAATGGAAATATGTTTCGCATCTGGAGTTTCCTCTCTCACAAGGTCGACCACTTAGTTTCGTCGAACACATACGGTTTCGAGCGGCATCGCCACACAGTTCAGAGAACAGGCGCTTCTCCTGGCACAGTATCGAACACTTAGTTTTAGATAGAACAATTAGTTTAAAATGGAACTAAGTTTCGCATCTGGAGTTTCCTCTCTCACAAGGTCGACCACTTAGTTTCGTCGAACACATACGGTTTCGAGTAGCATCGCCACAGGTTTCAGAGAGCAGGCGCTTCTCCTGGCACAGTATCGAACACTTATGTCAGACAGAATTATTAGTTTAAAATGAAACTAAATTTCGCATCTGGGGTGTCCTCTCTCACAAGGTCGGCCACTTGGTTTCGTCGAACACATACGGTTTCGAGTGCCATCGTCACAGGTTACAGAGAGCAGGCGCTTCTCCTGGCACAGTATCGAACACTTAGTTTCGGATAGAACAATTAATTTAAAATGGAACTAAGTTTCGCATCTGGAGTTTCCTCTCTCACAAGGTCGGCCACTTAGTTTCGTCGAACACATACGGTTTCGAGTAGCATCGCCACAGATTTCAGAGAACAGGCGCTTCTCCTGGCACAGTATCGAACACTTAGTTTCAGACAGAACAATAAGATTAAAATGGAACTAAGTTTCGCATCTGGAGTTTCCTCTCTCACAAGGTCGACCACTTAGTTTCGTCGAACACATACGGTTTCGAGCAGCATCGCCACACAGTTCAGAGAACAGGCGCTTCTCCTGACACACTATCGAACACATAGTTTCAGACAGACCAATAAGATTAAAATGGAACTAAGTTCCGCATCTGGAGTTTCCTCTCTCACAAGGCGGCCACTCAGTTTCGTGGAACACATTCGGTTTTGAGTAGTATCGCCACAGATTTAAGAGAACAGGCGCTTCTCCTGGCACAGTATCGAACACTAAGTTTCAGAGAGAACAATTAATTTAAAATGGAACTAAGTTTCGCATCTGGAGTTTCCTCTCTCACAAGGTCGACCACTTAGTTTCGTCAAACACACACGGTTTCGAGTGGTATCGCCACAGATTTCGCAGAACAGGCGCTTCTCCTGGCACAGTATCGAACACTTAGTATCATTTAGAACAATTAGATTAAAATGGAACTAAGTTTCGCATCTGGAGCTTCCTCTCTCACAAGGCGGCCACTCAGTTTCGTGGAACACATTCGGTTTCGAGTAGTATCGCCACAGATTTCAGAGAACAGGCGCTTCTCCTGGCCCAGTATCGAACACTAAGTTTCAGAGAGAACAATTAATTTAAAATGGAACTAAGTTTCGCATCTGGAGTTTCCTCTCTCAGAAGGTCGACGACTTAGTTTCGTCGAGCACATACGGTTTCGAGTGGCATCGCCACAGATTTCAGAGAGCAGGCGCTTCTCCTGGCACAGTATCGAACACTTATGTCAGACAGAATTATTAGTTTAAAATGGAACTATATTTCGCATCTGGAGTATCCTCTCTCACAAGGTCAACTACTTAGTTTCGTCGAACACATACGGTTTCGAGTGGTATCGCCACAGATTTCGCAGAACAGGCGCTTCTCCTGGCACATTATCGAACACTTAGTATCAGATAGAACAATTAGATTAAAATGGAACTAAGTTTCGCATCTGGAGTTTCCTCTCTCAGAAGGTCGACGACTTAGTTTCGTCGAGCACATACGGTTTCGAGTGGCATCGCCACAGATTTCAGAGAGCAGGCGCTTCTCCTGGCACAGTATCGAACACTTATGTCAGACAGAATTATTAGTTTAAAATGGAACTATATTTCGCATCTGGAGTATCCTCTCTCACAAGGTCAACCACTTAGTTTCGTCGAACACATACGGTTTCGAGTGGTATCGCCACAGATTTCGCAGAACAGGCGCTTCTCCTGGCACATTATCGAACACTTAGTTTCGGATAGAACAATTAATTTAAAATGGAACTAAGTTTCGCATCTGGAGTTTCCTCTCTCACAAGGTCGGCCACTTAGTTTCGTCGAACACATACGGTTTCGAGTAGCATCGCCACAGATTTCAGAGAACAGGCGCTTCTCCTGGCACAGTATCGAACACTTAGTTTCAGACAGAACAATAAGATTAAAATGGAACTAAGTTTCGCATCTGGAGTTTCCTCTCTCACAAGGTCGACCACTTAGTTTCGTCGAACACATACGGTTTCGAGCAGCATCGCCACACAGTTCAGAGAACAGGCGCTTCTCCTGACACACTATCGAACACATAGTTTCAGACAGACCAATAAGATTAAAATGGAACTAAGTTCCGCATCTGGAGTTTCCTCTCTCACAAGGCGGCCACTCAGTTTCGTGGAACACATTCGGTTTTGAGTAGTATCACCACAGATTTAAGAGAACAGGCGCTTCTCCTGGCACAGTATCGAACACTAAGTTTCAGAGAGAACAATTAATTTAAAATGGAACTAAGTTTCGCATCTGGAGTTTCCTCTCTCACAAGGTCGACCACTTAGTTTCGTCAAACACACACGGTTTCGAGTGGTATCGCCACAGATTTCGCAGAACAGGCGCTTCTCCTGGCACAGTATCGAACACTTAGTATCATTTAGAACAATTAGATTAAAATGGAACTAAGTTTCGCATCTGGAGTTTCCTCTCTCACAAGGCGGCCACTCAGTTTCGTGGAACACATTCGGTTTCGAGTAGTATCGCCACAGATTTCAGAGAACAGGCGCTTCTCCTGGCCCAGTATCGAACACTAAGTTTCAGAGAGAACAATTAATTTAAAATGGAACTAAGCTTCGCATCTCGAGATTCCTCTCTCACAAGGTGGACCACTTAGTTTCATCGAACATATACGGTTTCGAGTAGCATCGCCACTGATTTCAGAGATCAGGCGCTTCTCCTGGCACAGTCTCGAACACTTAGTTACAGATAGAACACTTAGTTTAAAATGGAACTGTGTTTCGTATTTGGAGTTTCCTATCCCACAAGGTGGACCACTCAGTTTCGTCAAACACATACGGTTTCGAGTGGCATCGCCACAGATTTCGGAGAACAGGCGCTTCTCCTAGCACAGTATCGAACACTTAGTATCAGATAGAACAATTACTTTAAAGTGGAACTAAGCTTCGCATCTCGAGATTCCTCTCTCACAAGGTGGACCACTTAGTTTCATCGAACATATACGGTTTCGAGTAGCATCGCCACTGATTTCAGAGATCAGGCGCTTCTCCTGGCACAGTCTCGAACACTTAGTTACAGATAGAACACTTAGTTTAAAATGGAACTGTGTTTCGTATTTGGAGTTTCCTCTCCCACAAGGTGGACCACTCAGTTTCGTCAAACACATACGGTTTCGAGTGGCATCGCCACAGATTTCGGAGAACAGGCGCTTCTCCTAGCACAGTATCGAACACTTAGTATCAGATAGAACAATTACTTTAAAGTGGAACTAAGCTTCGCATCTCGAGATTCCTCTCTCACAAGGTGGACCACTTAGTTTCATCGAACATATACGGTTTCGAGTAGCATCGCCACTGATTTCAGAGATCAGGCGCTTCTCCTGGCACAGTATCGAACACCTAGTTTCAGATGGAGCATTTAGTTTAAAATTGAACTGTGTTTCGCATTTGGAGTTTCCTCTCTCACAAGGTGGACCACTCAGTTTCGTCAAACACATACGGTTTCGAGTGGCATCGCCACAGATTTCGGAGAACAGGCGCTTCTCCTAGCACAGTATCGAACACTTAGTATCAGATAGAACAATTACTTTAAAATGGAACTAAGCTTCGCATCTCGAGATTCCTCTCTCACAAGGTGGACCACTTAGTTTCATCGAACATATACGGTTTCGAGTAGCATCGCCACTGATTTCAGAGATCAGGCGCTTCTCCTGGCACAGTATCGAACACTTAGTTTCAGATAGAACAATTAGTTTAAAATGGACCTAAGTTTCGCATCTGGAGTTTCCTCTCTCACAAGGTCGACCATTTAGATTCGTCGAACACATACGGTTTCGAGTGGCATCGCCACAGATTTCAGAGAACAGGCGCTTCTCCTGGCACAGTATCCAACACTTAGTATCAGATAGAACAATTACTTTAAAATGGAACTAAGCTTCGCATCTCGAGATTCCTCTCTCACAAGGTGGACCACTTAGTTTCATCGGACATATACGGTTTCGAGTAGCATCGCCACAGATTTCAGAGAACAGGCGCTTCTCCTGGCACAGTATCGAACACTTAGTTTCAGATAGAACAATTAGTTTAAAATGGAACTAAATTTCGCATCTGGAGTTTCCTCTCTCACAAGGTCGACCACTTAGTTTCGTCGAACACATACGGTTTCGACTAGCATCACCACAGATTTCACAGAACAGGCGCTTCTCCTAGCACAGTATCGAACACTTAGTATCAGATAGAACAATTACTTTAAAATGGAACTAAGCTTCGCATCTCGAGATTCCTCTCTCACAAGGTGGACCACTTAGTTTCATCGAACATATACGGTTTCGAGTAGTATCGCCACAGATTTCAGAGAACAGGCGCTTCTCCTGGCCCATTATCGAACACTAAGTTTCAGAGAGAACAATTAATTTAAAATGGAACTAAGTTTCGCATCTGGAGTTTCCTCTCTCAGAAGGTCGACGACTTAGTTTCGTCGAGCACATACGGTTTCGAGTGGCATCGCCACAGATTTCAGAGAGCAGGCGCTTCTCCTGGCACAGTATCGAACACTTATGTCAGACAGAATTATTAGTTTAAAATGGAACTATATTTCGCATCTGGAGTATCCTCTCTCACATGGTCAACCACTTAGTTTCGTCGAACACATACGGTTTCGACTGGTATCGCCACAGATTTCGCAGAACAAGCGCTTCTCCTGGCACATTATCGAACACTTAGTATCAGATAGAACAATTAGATTAAAATGGAACTAAGTTTCGCATCTGGAGTTTCCTCTCTCAGAAGGTCGACGACTTAGTTTCGTCGAGCACATACGATTTCGAGTGGCATCGCCACAGATTTCAGAAAACAGGCGCTTCTCCTGGCACAGTATCGAGCACTTAGTTTCAGATAGAACAATTCGTTTAAAATGGAAATACGTTTCGCATCTGGAGTTTCTTCTCTCACAAGGCGACCACTTAGTTTCGTCGGACACATACGGTTTCGAGTGGCATCGCCACATATTTCAGAGAACACGGCGCATCTCCTGGCACAGTATCGAACACTTAGTTTCAGATAGAACAATTAGTTTAAAATGGAAATAAGTTTCGCATCTGGAGTTTGCTCTCTAACAAGGTCGACCATTTAGATTCGTCGAGCACATACGGTTTCGAGTATCATCGCCACAGATTTCAGAGAACAGGCGCTTCTCCTGGCACAGTATCCAACACTTAGTATCAGATAGAACAATTACTTTAAAATGGAACTAAGCTTCGCATCTCGAGATTCCTCTCTCACAAGGTGGACCACTTAGTTTCATCGAACATATACGGTTTCGAGTAGCATCGCCACAGATTTCAGAGAACAGGCGCTTCTCCTGGCACAGTATCCAACACTTAGTATCAGATAGAAGAATTACTTTAAAATGGAACTAAGCTTCGCATCTCGAGATTCCTCTCTCACAATGTGGACCACTTAGTTTCATCGAACATATACGGTTTCGAGTAGCATCGCCACTGATTTCAGAGATCAGGCGCTTCTCCTGGCACAGTATCGAACACTTAGTTTCAGATAGAACAATTAGTTTAAAATGGACCTAAGTTTCGCATCTGGAGTTGCCTCTCTCACAAGGTCGACCATTTAGATTCGTCGAACACATACGGTTTCGAGTGGCATCGCCACAGATTTCAGAGAACAGGCGCTTCTCCTGGCACAGTATCCAACACTTAGTATCAGATAGAACAATTACTTTAAAATGGAACTAAGCTTCGCATCTCGAGATTCCTCTCTCACAAGGTGGACCACTTAGTTTCATCGAACATATACGGTTTCGAGTAGCATCGCCACTGATTTCAGAGATCAGGCGCTTCTCCTGGCACAGTCTCGAACACTTAGTTACAGATAGAACACTTAGTTTAAAATGGAACTGTGTTTCGTATTTGGAGTTTCCTATCCCACAAGGTGGACCACTCAGTTTCGTCAAACACATACGGTTTCGAGTGGCATCGCCACAGATTTCGGAGAACAGGCGCTTCTCCTAGCACAGTATCGAACACTTAGTATCAGATAGAACAATTACTTTAAAGTGGAACTAAGCTTCGCATCTCGAGATTCCTCTCTCACAAGGTGGACCACTTAGTTTCATCGAACATATACGGTTTCGAGTAGCATCGCCACTGATTTCAGAGATCAGGCGCTTCTCCTGGCACAGTATCGAACACCTAGTTTCAGATGGAGCATTTAGTTTAAAATTGAACTGTGTTTCGCATTTGGAGTTTCCTCTCTCACAAGGTGGACCACTCAGTTTCGTCAAACACATACGGTTTCGAGTGGCATCGCCACAGATTTCGGAGAACAGGCGCTTCTCCTAGCACAGTATCGAACACTTAGTATCAGATAGAACAATTACTTTAAAATGGAACTAAGCTTCGCATCTCGAGATTCCTCTCTCACAAGGTGGACCACTTAGTTTCATCGAACATATACGGTTTCGAGTAGCATCGCCACTGATTTCAGAGATCAGGCGCTTCTCCTGGCACAGTATCGAACACTTAGTTTCAGATAGAACAATTAGTTTAAAATGGACCTAAGTTTCGCATCTGGAGTTTCCTCTCTCACAAGGTCGACCATTTAGATTCGTCGAACACATACGGTTTCGAGTGGCATCGCCACAGATTTCAGAGAACAGGCGCTTCTCCTGGCACAGTATCCAACACTTAGTATCAGATAGAACAATTACTTTAAAATGGAACTAAGCTTCGCATCTCGAGATTCCTCTCTCACAAGGTGGACCACTTAGTTTCATCGGACATATACGGTTTCGAGTAGCATCGCCACAGATTTCAGAGAACAGGCGCTTCTCCTGGCACAGTATCGAACACTTAGTTTCAGATAGAACAATTAGTTTAAAATGGAACTAAATTTCGCATCTGGAGTTTCCTCTCTCACAAGGTCGACCACTTAGTTTCGTCGAACACATACGGTTTCGACTAGCATCACCACAGATTTCACAGAACAGGCGCTTCTCCTAGCACAGTATCGAACACTTAGTATCAGATAGAACAATTACTTTAAAATGGAACTAAGCTTCGCCTCTCGAGATTCCTCTCTCACAAGGTGGACCACTTAGTTTCATCGAACATATACGGTTTCGAGTAGTATCGCCACAGATTTCAGAGAACAGGCGCTTCTCCTGGCCCATTATCGAACACTAAGTTTCAGAGAGAACAATTAATTTAAAATGGAACTAAGTTTCGCATCTGGAGTTTCCTCTCTCAGAAGGTCGACGACTTAGTTTCGTCGAGCACATACGGTTTCGAGTGGCATCGCCACAGATTTCAGAGAGCAGGCGCTTCTCCTGGCACAGTATCGAACACTTATGTCAGACAGAATTATTAGTTTAAAATGGAACTATATTTCGCATCTGGAGTATCCTCTCTCACATGGTCAACCACTTAGTTTCGTCGAACACATACGGTTTCGACTGATATCGCCACAGATTTCGCAGAACAAGCGCTTCTCCTGGCACATTATCGAACACTTAGTATCAGATAGAACAATTAGATTAAAATGGAACTAAGTTTCGCATCTGGAGTTTCCTCTCTCAGAAGGTCGACGACTTAGTTTCGTCGAGCACATACGGTTTCGAGTGGCATCGCCACAGATTTCAGAAAACAGGCGCTTCTCCTGGCACAGTATCGAGCACTTAGTTTCAGATAGAACAATTCGTTTAAAATGGAAATACGTTTCGCATCTGGAGTTTCTTCTCTCACAAGGCGACCACTTAGTTTCGTCGGACACATACGGTTTCGAGTGGCATCGCCACATATTTCAGAGAACACGGCGCATCTCCTGGCACAGTATCGAACACTTAGTTTCAGATAGAACAATTAGTTTAAAATGGAAATAAGTTTCGCATCTGGAGTTTGCTCTCTAACAAGGTCGACCATTTAGATTCGTCGAGCACATACGGTTTCGAGTATCATCGCCACAGATTTCAGAGAACAGGCGCTTCTCCTGGCACAGTATCCAACACTTAGTATCAGATAGAACAATTACTTTAAAATGGAACTAAGCTTCGCATCTCGAGATTCCTCTCTCACAAGGTGGACCACTTAGTTTCATCGAACATATACGGTTTCGAGTAGCATCGCCACAGATTTCAGAGAACAGGCGCTTCTCCTGGCACAGTATCCAACACTTAGTATCAGATAGAAGAATTACTTTAAAATGGAACTAAGCTTCGCATCTCGAGATTCCTCTCTCACAAGGTGGACCACTTAGTTTCATCGAACATATACGGTTTCGAGTAGCATCGCCACTGATTTCAGAGATCAGGCGCTTCTCCTGGCACAGTATCGAACACTTAGTTTCAGATAGAACAGTTAGTTTTAAATGAAACTAAATTTCACTTCTGGAGTTTCCTCTCTCACAAGGTGGACCACTTAGTTTCGTCAAAGACATACGGTTTCGAGTGGAATCGCCACAGGTTTCAGAGAACTGGCGCTTCTCCTGGCACAGTATCGAACACTTAGTTTCAGATAGAACAATTAGTTTAAAATGGAACTATGTTCCGGATCTGGTGAATCCTCTCTCACAAGGTCGACCACTTAGTTTCGTCGAACACATACGGTTTCGAGTGGTATCGCCACACATTTCATAGAACAGGCGCTTCTCCTGGCACATTATCGAACACTTAGTTTCAGATAGAACAATTAGTTTAAAATGGAATTAAGTTTCGCATCTGGAGTTTCCTCTCCCACAAAATCGACCACTTAGTTTCCTCGAACACATACGGTTAGGAGTAGCATCGTCACAGATTTCAGAGAGCAGGCACTTCTCCTGGCACAGTATCGAACACTTAGTCTCAGATAGAACACTTAGCTTAAAATGGAACTATGTTTCGCATTTGGAGTTTCCTCTCTCACACGGTCTACCACTTACTTTCGTCGAACACATTCGGCTTCGTGTAGCAACGCCACAGGTTTCAGAGTACAGGCGCTTCTCCTGGCACAGTATCGAACAGTTAGTTTCAGATAAAACAATTAGTTTAAAATGGCACTAAGTTTCGCGTCTGGAGTTTCCTCTCTCAAAAGGTCGACCACTCAGTTTCGTCGAACACATACCGGTTCGAGTAGCATCGCGACAGATTTCAGAGAACAGGCGCTTCTCCTGGCACAGTATCGAACACTTAGTTTCAGATAAAACAATTAGTTTAAAATGGAACTAAGATTCGCATCTGGAGTTTCCTCTCTCACAAAGTCGACCACTTAGTTTCGTCGAACACATACGGTTTCGAGTAGCATCGCAACAGATTTCAGAAAACAGGCGCTTCTCCTGGCAGAGTATCGAACACTTAGTTTCAGATAGAACAATTAGTTTAAAATGGAAGTAAGTTTCGCATCTGAAGTTTCCTCACTCACAAGGTCGGCCACTTATTTTCGTCGAACACGTACGGTTTCGAGTGGCATCGCCACAGATTTCAGAGAACAGGCGCTTCTCCTGGCACAGTATCGAAAACTTAGTTTCAGGTAGAACAATAAGATTAAAATGGAACTATGTTTCGCATTTGGGGTTTCCCCTCTCACAAGGTCGACCACTTAGTTTCGTCGAAAACATACGGTTTCGAGTGGCATCGCCACAGATTTCAGAGAACAGGCGCTTCTCCTGGCACATTATCGAACACTGAGTTACAGATAGGACAATTAGTTTAAAATGCAACTATGTTTCGCATCTGGAGTTTCCTCTCTCACAAGGTCGGCCACTTAGTTTCGTCGAACACATACGGTTTCGAGTGGCATCGCCACAGATTTCAGAGAACAGGCGCTTCTCCTGGCATATTATCGAACACTTAGTTACAGATAGGACAATTAGTTTAAAATGCAACTATGTTTCGCATCTGGAGTTTCCTCTCTCACAAGGTCGGCCACTTAGTTTCGTCGAACACATACGGTTTCGAGTGGTATCGCTACAGATTTCAGAGAACAGGCGCTTCTCCTGGCACAGTATCGAACAGTTAGTTTCCGATGGAACAATTAGTTTTAAATGGAACTAAGTTTCGCATCTGGAGTTTCCTCTTTCAGAAGGCGACCACTTAGTTTCGTCGAACACATACGGTTTCGAGTGTGATCGCCACAGATTTCAGAGAACAGACGCTTCTCCTGGCACAGTATCGAACACTTAGTTTCAGATAAAACAATTAGTTTAAAATGGAACTAAGATTCGCATTTGGAGTTTCCCCTCTCACAAGGTCGACCACTTAATTTCGTCGAACCCATACGGTTTCGAGTGGCATCGCCACAGATTTCAGAGAACAGACGCTTCTTCTGGCACATTATCGAACACTCTCAGATAGAACAATTAGTTTAAAATCGAACTAAGTTTCGCATCTGAAGTTTCCTCTCTCACAAGGTCGGCAACTTATTTTCGTCGAACACATACGGTTTCGAGTGGCATCGTCACAGATTTCAGAGAACAGGCGCTTCTCCTGGCACAGTATCGAAAACTTAGTTTCAGATAGAACATTTAGCTTAAAATAGATATATGTTTCGCATTTGTAGTTTCCTCCGTCACAAGGTCGACCGCTTAGTTTCGTCGAACACATACGGTTTCGAGTAGCATCGCCACAGATTTCAGAGTACAGGCGCTTCTCCTGGCACAGTATCGAACACTTAGTTTCGCCGAACGCATACGATTTCGAGTGGCATCGCCACAGATGTAAGAGAACAGGCACTTCTGCTGGCACAGTATCAAACACTTAGTTTCAGATAGAACAATTAGTTTAAAATGGCACTAAGTTTCGCGTCTGAAATTTCCTCTCTCACAATGTCGGCCACTTAGTTTCGTCGAACACATACGGTTTCGAGTGGCATCGCCACAGATTTCGGAGAACAGGCGCTTGTCCTGGCACAGTATCGAACACTTAGTTTCGGATGGAACATTTGGTTTAAAGTGGAACTAAGTTTCGCATCTGGAGTTTCCTCTCTCACAAGGTCGACCACTCAGTTTCGTCGAACACATACCGTTTCGAGTGGTATCGCCACAGGTTTCCCAGATCGGGCGCTTCTCCTGGCACAGTATCAAACACTTAGTTTCAGATAGAACAATTACTTTAAAATGGGATTAAGTTTCGCATCTGGAGTTTCCTCTCCCACAAGGTCGACCACTTAGTTTCCTCGAACACATACGGTCTGGAGTAGCATCGTCACAGATTTCAGAGAGCAGGAGCTTTTCCTAGCACAGTATCGAACACTTAGTTTCAGATAGAACAATCAGTTTCAAATGGAACTATGTTCCGCCTCTGGAGTTTCCACGCTCACCATGTCGACCACTTAGTTTCGTCGAACACCTACGGTATCGAGTGGTATCGCCGCAAATTTCGCCGAACGGGAGCTTCTCCCGGCACAGTATCGACTACTTACTTTCGCCGAACACATACGGTTTCGAGTGGCATCGCCACAGATTTCAGAGAACAGGCGCTTCTCCTGGCACATTATCGAACACTTAGTTTCAGATAGAACAATTAGTTTAAAATGGAACTATGTTTCGCAACTGGAGTTTCCTCTCTCACAAGGTCGACCACTTAGTTCCGTTGAACACATACGGTATCGAGTTGCAACGCCACAGATTTCAGAGAACAGGCGCTTCTACTGGCAGATTTTCGAACACTTAGTTTCAGATGGAACATTTGGTTTAAAATGGAACTATGTTTCGCATCTGGAGTTTCCTCTCTCACAAGGACGGCAACTTAGTTTCGTCGAACACATACGGTTTCGAGTGGCATCGCCACAGATTTCAGAGAACAGGCGCTTCTCCTGGCACAGTAACGAACACTTAGTTTCGGATAGAACAATCAGTTTAAAATGGAACTAAGTTTCGCATCTGGAGTTTCCTCTCTCACCATGTCGACCACTTAGTTTCGTCGAAAACATACGGTTTCGAGTAGCAAAGCCGCAGATTCCAGAGAATAGGCGCTTCTCCTGGCACAGTATCGAACACTTAGTTTCAGAGAGAACAATTAGTTTAAAATGGAATAATGTTTCGCATCTGGAGTATCCTCTCTCACAAGATCAACCACTTAGTTTCGTCGAACACATACGGTTTCGAGTGGCATCGCCACAGATTTCAGAGAACAGGCGCTTCTTCTGGCACAGTATCGAACACTTAGTTTCAGATAGAACATTTAGTTTAAAATGGAAATATGTTTCGCATTTGGAGTTTCCTCCCTCACAAGGTCGACCACTTAGTTTCGTCGAACACATACGGTTTCGAGTGGCATCGCTACAGATTTCAGGGAACAGGCGCTTCTCCTGGCACAGTATCGAACACTTAGTTTCAGATAGAACATTTAGCTTAAAATGGAAATATGTTTCGCATTTGGAGTTTCCTCGCTCACAAGGTCGACCACTTAGTTTCGTCGAACACATACGGTTTCGAGTGGCATCGCCACAGATTTCAGAGAACAGGCGCTTCTCCTGGCACAGTAACGAACACTTAGTTGCAGATAGAACAATTAGTTTAAAGTGGAACTAAGTTTCGCATCTGGAGTTTCCTCTCCCACAAGGTCGACCACTTAGTTTCCTCGAACACATACGGTTTCGAGTAGCATCGCCACAGATTTCAGAGAACAGGCGCATCTCATGGCACAGTATCGAACACTTAGTTTCAGACAGAACAATCAGTTTAAAATGGATCTAAGTCTCGCATCTGGAGTTTCCTCTCCAACAAGGTCGACCACTTAGATTCGTCGAACACATATCGTTTCGAATAGCATCGCCACAGATTTCAGAGAACAGGCTCTTCTCCTGGCACAGTATCGGACACTTAGTTTCAGATAGAAAAATTAGTTTAAAATGGAACTATGTTTCGCATTTGGAGTTTCCCCTCTCACAAGGTCAACGACTTAATTTCGTTGAACACATGCGGTGTGGATTGCGCATCGCCACACAGTTCAGAGAACAGGCGCTTCTCCTGGCACAGTATCGAAAACTTAGTTTCAGATAGAACAATTAGTTTTAAATGGAACCAAGTTTCGCTTCTGGAGTTTCCTCTCTCACAAGGTCGACCACTTAGTTTCGTCGAACACATACGGTTTCGAGTGGCATCGCCACAGATTTCAGAGAACAGGCGCTTCTGCTGGCACAGTATCGAACACTTAGTTTCAGATAGAACAATTAGTTTAAAATGGCACTAACTTTCGCGTCTGGAGTTTCCTCTCTCACAAGGTCGACCACTCAGTTTCGTCGAACACATACCGGTTCGAGTAGCATCGCGACAGATTTCAGAGAACAGGCGCTTCTCCTGGCACAGTATCGAACACTTAGTTTCAGATAAAACAATTAGTTTAAAATGGAACTAAGATTCGCATCTGGAGTTTCCTCTCTCACAAAGTCGACCACTTAGTTTCGTCGAACACATACGGTTTCGAGTAGCATCGCAACAGATTTCAGAAAACAGGCGCTTCTCCTGGCATATTATCGAACACTTAGCTACAGATAGGACAATTAGTTTAAAATGCAACTATGTTTCGCATCTGGAGTTTCCTCTCTCACAAGGTCGGCCACTTAGTTTCGTCGAACACATACGGTTTCGAGTGGTATCGCTACAGATTTCAGAGAACAGGCGCTTCTCCTGGCACAGTATCGAACAGTTAGTTTCCGATGGAACAATTAGTTTTAAATGGAACTAAGTTTCGCATCTGGAGTTTCCTCTTTCAGAAGGCGACCACTTAGTTTCGTCGAACACATACGGTTTCGAGTGTGATCGCCACAGATTTCAGAGAACAGACGCTTCTCCTGGCACAGTATCGAACACTTAGTTTCAGATAAAACAATTAGTTTAAAATGGAACTAAGATTCGCATTTGGAGTTTCCCCTCTCACAAGGTCGACCACTTAATTTCGTCGAACCCATACGGTTTCGAGTGGCATCGCCACAGATTTCAGAGAACAGACGCTTCTTCTGGCACATTATCGAACACTCTCAGATAGAACAATTAGTTTAAAATCTAACTAAGTTTCGCATCTGAAGTTTCCTCTCTCACAAGGTCGGCCACTTATTTTCGTCGAACACATACGGTTTCGAGTGGCATCGCCACAGATTTCAGAGAACAGGCGCTTCTCCTGGCACAGTATCAAACACTTAGTTTCAGATAGAACAATTAGTTTAAAATGGGATTAAGTTTCGCATCTGGAGTTTCCTCTCCCACAAGGTCGACCACTTAGTTTCCTCGAACACATACGGTCTGGAGTAGCATCGTCACAGATTTCAGAGAGCAGGCGCTTTTCCTAGCACAGTATCGAACACTTAGTTTCAGATAGAACAATCAGTTTCAAATGGAACTATGTTCCGCCTCTGGAGTTTCCACGCTCACCATGTCGACCACTTAGTTTCGTCGAACACCTACGGTATCGAGTGGTATCGCCGCAAATTTCGCCGAACGGGAGCTTCTCCCGGCACAGTATCGACTACTTACTTTCGCCGAACACATACGGTTTCGAGTGGCATCGCCACAGATTTCAGAGAACAGTCGCTTCTCCTGGCACAGTAACGAACACTTAGTTGCAGATAGAACAATTAGTTTAAAATGGAACTAAGTTTCGCATCTGGAGTTTCCTCTCCCACAAGGTCGACCACTTAGTTTCCTCGAACACATACGGTTTCGAGTAGCATCGCCACAGATTTCAGAGAACAGGCGCATCTCATGGCACAGTATCGAACACTTAGTTTCAGACAGAACAATCAGTTTAAAATGGATCTAAGTCTCGCATCTGGAGTTTCCTCTCCAACAAGGTCGACCACTTAGATTCGTCGAACACATATCGTTTCGAATAGCATCGCCACAGATTTCAGAGAACAGGCTCTTCTCCTGGCACAGTATCGGACACTTAGTTTCAGATAGAAAAATTAGTTTAAAATGGAACTATGTTTCGCATTTGGAGTTTCCCCTCTCACAAGGTCAACGACTTAATTTCGTTGAACACATGCGGTGTGGATTGCGCATCGCCACACAGTTCAGAGAACAGGCGCTTCTCCTGGCACAGTATCGAAAACTTAGTTTCAGATAGAACAATTAGTTTTAAATGGAACCAAGTTTCGCTTCTGGAGTTTCCTCTCTCACAAGGTCGACCACTTAGTTTCGTCGAACACATACGGTTTCGAGTGGCATCGCCACAGATTTCAGAGAACAGGCGCTTCTGCTGGCACAGTATCGAACACTTAGTTTCAGATAGAACAATTAGTTTAAAATGGCACTAAGTTTCGCGTCTGGAGTTTCCTCTCTCACAAGGTCGACCACTCAGTTTCGTCGAACACATACCGGTTCGAGTAGCATCGCGACAGATTTCAGAGAACAGGCGCTTCTCCTGGCACAGTATCGAACACTTAGTTTCAGATAAAACAATTAGTTTAAAATGGAACTAAGATTCGCATCTGGAGTTTCCTCTCTCACAAAGTCGACCACTTAGTTTCGTCGAACACATACGGTTTCGAGTAGCATCGCAACAGATTTCAGAAAACAGGCGCTTCTCCTGGCATATTATCGAAAACTTAGCTACAGATAGGACAATTAGTTTAAAATGCAACTATGTTTCGCATCTGGAGTTTCCTCTCTCACAAGGTCGGCCACTTAGTTTCGTCGAACACATACGGTTTCGAGTGGTATCGCTACAGATTTCAGAGAACAGGCGCTTCTCCTGGCACAGTATCGAACAGTTAGTTTCCGATGGAACAATTAGTTTTAAATGGAACTAAGTTTCGCATCTGGAGTTTCCTCTTTCAGAAGGCGACCACTTAGTTTCGTCGAACACATACGGTTTCGAGTGTGATCGCCACAGATTTCAGAGAACAGACGCTTCTCCTGGCACAGTATCGAACACTTAGTTTCAGATAAAACAATTAGTTTAAAATGGAACTAAGATTCGCATTTGGAGTTTCCCCTCTCACAAGGTCGACCACTTAATTTCGTCGAACCCATACGGTTTCGAGTGGCATCGCCACAGATTTCAGAGAACAGACGCTTCTTCTGGCACATTATCGAACACTCTCAGATAGAACAATTAGTTTAAAATCTAACTAAGTTTCGCATCTGAAGTTTCCTCTCTCACAAGGTCGGCCACTTATTTTCGTCGAACACATACGGTTTCGAGTGGCATCGCCACAGATTTCAGAGAACAGGCGCTTCTCCTGGCACAGTATCAAACACTTAGTTTCAGATAGAACAATTAGTTTAAAATGGGATTAAGTTTCGCATCTGGAGTTTCCTCTCCCACAAGGTCGACCACTTAGTTTCCTCGAACACATACGGTCTGGAGTAGCATCGTCACAGATTTCAGAGAGCAGGCGCTTTTCCTAGCACAGTATCGAACACTTAGTTTCAGATAGAACAATCAGTTTCAAATGGAACTATGTTCCGCCTCTGGAGTTTCCACGCTCACCATGTCGACCACTTAGTTTCGTCGAACACCTACGGTATCGAGTGGTATCGCCGCAAATTTCGCCGAACGGGAGCTTCTCCCGGCACAGTATCGACTACTTACTTTCGCCGAACACATACGGTTTCGAGTGGCATCGCCACAGATTTCAGAGAACAGTCGCTTCTCCTGGCACAGTATCGTACACTTAGTTTCAGATAGAACAATTAGTTTAAAATGGAACTAGGTTTCGCATCTGGAGTTTCCTCCCTCACAAGGTCGACCACTTAGTTTCGTCGAACACATACGGTTTCGAGTGGCATCGCCACAGATTTCAGAGAACAGGCGCTTCTCCTGGCACATTATCGAACACTTAGTTTCAGATAGAACAATTAGTTTAAAATGGAACTATGTTTCGCAACTGGAGTTTCCTCTCTCACAAGGTCGACCACTTAGATTCGTCGAACACATATGGTTTCGACTAGCATCGCCACAGATTTCAGAGAACAGGCTCTTCTCCTGGCACAGTATCGGACACTTAGTTTCAGATAGAAAAATTAGTTTAAAATGGAACTATGTTTCGCATTTGGAGTTTCCCCTCTCACAAGGTCAACCACTTAATTTCGTCGAACACATGCGGTGTGGATGGCGCATCGCCACACAGTTCAGAGAACAGGCGCTTCTCCTGGCACAGTATCGAAAACATAGTTTCAGATAGAAAAATTAGTTTTAAATGGAACCAAGTTTCGCTTCTGGAGTTTCCTCTCTCACAAGGTCGACCACTTAGTTTCGTTGAACACATACGGTACCGAGTGGCAACGCCACAGATTTCAGAGAACAGGCGCTTCTACTGGCAGATTATCGAACACTTAGTTTCAGATGGAACATTTGGTTTAAAATGGAACTAAGTTTCGCATCTGGAGTTTCCCCTCTCACAAGGTCGGCCACTTAGTTTCGTCGAACACATACGGTTTCGAGTGGCATCGCCACAGATTTCAGAGAACAGGCGCTTCTCCTGGCACATTATCGAACACTTAGTTTCAGATAGAACAATTAGTTTAAAATGGAACTATGTTTCGCAACTGGAGTTTCCTCTCTCACAAGGTCGACCACTTAGTTTCGTTGAACACATACGGTATCGAGTTGCAACGCCACAGATTTCAGAGAACAGGCGCTTCTACTGGCAGATTTTCGAACACTTAGTTTCAGATGGAACATTTGGTTTAAAATGGAACTATGTTTCGCATCTGGAGTTTCCACTCTCACAAGGACGGCAACTTAGTTTCGTCGAACACATACGGTTTCGAGTGGCATCGCCACAGATTTCAGAGAACAGGCGCTTCTCCTGGCACAGTAACGAACACTTAGTTTCGGATAGAACAATCAGTTTAAAATGGAACTAAGTTTCGCATCTGGAGTTTCCTCTCTCACCATGTCGACCACTTAGTTTCGTCGAAAACATACGGTTTCGAGTAGCAAAGCCGCAGATTCCAGAGAATAGGCGCTTCTCCTGGCACAGTATCGAACACTTAGTTTCAGAGAGAACAATTAGTTTAAAATGGAATAATGTTTCGCATCTGGAGTATCCTCTCTCACAAGATCAACCACTTAGTTTCGTCGAACACATACGGTTTCGAGTGGCATCGCCACAGATTTCAGAGAACAGGCGCTTCTTCTGGCACAGTATCGAACACTTAGTTTCAGATAGAACATTTACTTTAAAATGGAAATATGTTTCGCATTTGGAGTTTCCTCCCTCACAAGGTCGACCACTTAGTTTCGTCGAACACATACGGTTTCGAGTGGCATCGCCACAGATTTCAGGGAACAGGCGCTTCTCCTGGCACAGTATCGAACACTTAGTTTCAGATAGAACATTTAGCTTAAAATGGAAATATGTTTCGCATTTGGAGTTTCCTCGCTCACAAGGTCGACCACTTAGTTTCGTCGAACACATACGGTTTCGAGTGGCATCGCCACAGATTTCAGAGAACAGGCGCTTCTCCTGGCACAGTAACGAACACTTAGTTGCAGATAGAACAATTAGTTTAAAATGGAACTAAGTTTCGCATCTGGAGTTTCCTCTCCCACAAGGTCGACCACTTAGTTTCCTCGAACACATACGGTTTCGAGTAGCATCGCCACAGATTTCAGAGAACAGGCGCATCTCATGGCACAGTATCGAACACTTAGTTTCAGACAGAACAATCAGTTTAAAATGGAACTAAGTCTCGCATCTGGAGTTTCCTCTCCAACAAGGTCGACCACTTAGATTCGTCGAACACATATGGTTTCGAATAGCATCGCCACAGATTTCAGAGAACAGGCTCTTCTCCTGGCACAGTATCGGACACTTAGTTTCAGATAGAAAAATTAGTTTAAAATGGAACTATGTTTCGCATTTGGAGTTTCCCCTCTCACAAGGTCAACGACTTAATTTCGTTGAACACATGCGGTGTGGATTGCGCATCGCCACACAGTTCAGAGAACAGGCGCTTCTCCTGGAACAGTATCGAAAACTTAGTTTCAGATAGAACAATTAGTTTTAAATGGAACCAAGTTTCGCTTCTGGAGTTTCCTCTCTCACAAGGTCGACCACTTAGTTTCGTTGAACACATACGGTATCGAGTGGCAACGCCACAGACTTCAGAGAACAGGCGCTTCTACTGGCAGATTATCGAACACTTAGTTTCAGATGGAACATTTGGTTTAAAATGGAACTAAGTTTCGCATCTGGAGTTTCCTCTCTCACAAGGTCGGCCACTTAGTTTCGTCGAACACATACGGTTTCGAGTGGCATCGCCACAGATTTCAGAGAACAGGCGCTTCTCCTGGCACATTATCGAACACTTAGTTTCAGATAGAACAATTAGTTTAAAATGGAACTATGTTTCGCAACTGGAGTTTCCTCTCTCACAAGGTCGACCACTTAGTTTCGTCGAACACATACGGTTTCGAGTGGCATCGCCACAGATTTCAGAGAACAGGCGCTTCTCCTGGCACAGTAACGAACACTTAGTTTCAGATAGAACAATCAGTTTAAAATGGAACTAAGTTTCGCATCTGGAGTTTCCTCTCTCACCATGTCGACCACTTAGTTTCGTCGAAAACATACGGTTTCGAGTAGCAAAGCCGCAGATTCCAGAGAATAGGCGCTTCTCCTGGCACAGTATCGAACACTTAGTTTCAGAGAGAACAATTAGTTTAAAATGGAATAATGTTTCGCATCTGGAGTATCCTCTCTCACAAGATCAACCACTTAGTTTCGTCGAACACATACGGTTTCGAGTGGCATCGCCACAGATTTCAGAGAACAGGCGCTTCTTCTGGCACAGTATCGAACACTTAGTTTCAGATAGAACATTTAGTTTAAAATGGAAATATGTTTCGCATTTGGAGTTTCCTCCCTCACAAGGTCGACCACTTAGTTTCGTCGAACACATACGGTTTCGAGTGGCATCGCCACAGATTTCAGGGAACAGGCGCATCTCCTGGCACAGTATCGAACACTTAGTTTCAGATAGAGCATTTAGCTTAAAATGGAAATATGTTTCGCACTTGGAGTTTCCTCGCTCACAAGGTCGACCACTTAGTTTCGTCGAACACATACGGTTTCGAGTGGCATCGCCACAGATTTCAGAGAACAGGCGCTTCTCCTGGCACAGTATCGAATACTTAGTTTCAGATAGAACATTTAGTTTAAAATAGATATATGTTTCGCATTTGTAGTTTCCTCCGTCACAAGGTCGACCGCTTAGTTTCGTCGAACACATACGGTTTCGAGTAGCATCGCCACAGATTTCAGAGTACAGGCGCTTCTCCTGGCACAGTATCGAACACTTAGTTTCGCCGAACGCATACGATTTCGAGTGGCATCGCCACAGATGTAAGAGAACAGGCACTTCTGCTGGCACAGTATCAAACACTTAGTTTCAGATAGAACAATTAGTTTAAAATGGCACTAAGTTTCGCGTCTGAAATTTCCTCTCTCACAAGGTCGACCGCTTAGTTTCGTCGAACACATACGGTTTCGAGTAGCATCGCCACAGATTTCAGAGTACAGGCGCTTCTCCTGGCACAGTATCGAACACTTAGTTTCGCCGAACGCATACGATTTCGAGTGGCATCGCCACAGATGTAAGAGAACAGGCACTTCTGCTGGCACAGTATCAAACACTTAGTTTCAGATAGAACAATTAGTTTAAAATGGCACTAAGTTTCGCGTCTGAAATTTCCTCTCTCACAATGTCGGCCACTTAGTTTCGTCGAACACATACGGTTTCGAGTGGCATCGCCACAGATTTCGGAGAACAGGCGCTTGTCTTGGCACAGTATCGAACACTTAGTTTCGGATGGAACATTTGGTTTAAAGTGGAACTAAGTTTCGCATCTGGAGTTTCCTCTCTCACAAGGTGGACCACTCAGTTTCGTCGAACACATACCGTTTCGAGTGGTATCGCCACAGGTTTCCCAGATCGGGCGCTTCTCCTGGCACAGTATCGAACACTTAGTTTCAGATAGAACAATCAGTTTCAAATGGAACTATGTTCCGCCTCTGGAGTTTCCACGCTCACCATGTCGACCACTTAGTTTCGTCGAACACCTACGGTATCGAGTGGTATCGCCGCAAATTTCGCCGAACGGGAGCTTCTCCCGGCACAGTATCGACTACTTACTTTCGCCGAACACATACGGTTTCGAGTGGCATCGCCACAGATTTCAGAGAACAGTCGCTTCTCCTGGCACAGTATCGTACACTTAGTTTCAGATAGAACAATTAGTTTAAAATGGAACTAGGTTTCGCATCTGGAGTTTCCTCCCTCACAAGGTCGACCACTTAGTTTCGTCGAACACATACGGTTTCGAGTGGCATCGCCACAGATTTCAGAGAACAGGCGCTTCTCCTGGCACATTATCGAACACTTAGTTTCAGATAGAACAATTAGTTTAAAATGGAACTATGTTTCGCAACTGGAGTTTCCTCCCTCACAAGGTCGACCACTTAGTTTCGTCGAACACATACGGTTTCGAGTGGCATCGCCACAGATTTCAGAGAACAGGCGCTTCTCCTGGCACATTATCGAACACTTAGTTTCAGATAGAACAATTAGTTTAAAATGGAACTATGTTTCGCAACTGGAGTTTCCTCTCTCACAAGGTCGACCACTTAGATTCGTCGAACACATATGGTTTCGACTAGCATCGCCACAGATTTCAGAGAACAGGCTCTTCTCCTGGCACAGTATCGGACACTTAGTTTCAGATAGAAAAATTAGTTTAAAATGGAACTATGTTTCGCATTTGGAGTTTCCCCTCTCACAAGGTCAACCACTTAATTTCGTCGAACACATGCGGTGTGGATGGCGCATCGCCACACAGTTCAGAGAACAGGCGCTTCTCCTGGCACAGTATCGAAAACTTAGTTTCAGATAGAAAAATTAGTTTTAAATGGAACCAAGTTTCGCTTCTGGAGTTTCCTCTTTCACAAGGTCGACCACTTAGTTTCGTTGAACACATACGGTACCGAGTGGCAACGCCACAGATTTCAGAGAACAGGCGCTTCTACTGGCAGATTATCGAACACTTAGTTTCAGATGGAACATTTGGTTTAAAATGGAACTAAGTTTCGCATCTGGAGTTTCCTCTCTCACAAGGTCGGCCACTTAGTTTCGTCGAACACATACGGTTTCGAGTGGCATCGCCACAGATTTCAGAGAACAGGCGCTTCTCCTGGCACATTATCGAACACTTAGTTTCAGATAGAACAATTAGTTTAAAATGGAACTATGTTTCGCAACTGGAGTTTCCTCTCTCACAAGGTCGACCACTTAGTTTCGTTGAACACATACGGTATCGAGTTGCAACGCCACAGATTTCAGAGAACAGGCGCTTCTACTGGCAGATTTTCGAACACTTAGTTTCAGATGGAACATTTGGTTTAAAATGGAACTATGTTTCGCATCTGGAGTTTCCTCTCTCACAAGGACGGCAACTTAGTTTCGTCGAACACATACGGTTTCGAGTGGCATCGCCACAGATTTCAGAGAACAGGCGCTTCTCCTGGCACAGTAACGAACACTTAGTTTCGGATAGAACAATCAGTTTAAAATGGAACAAAGTTTCGCATCTGGAGTTTCCTCTCTCACCATGTCGACCACTTAGTTTCGTCGAAAACATACGGTTTCGAGTAGCAAAGCCGCAGATTCCAGAGAATAGGCGCTTCTCCTGGCACAGTATCGAACACTTAGTTTCAGAGAGAACAATTAGTTTAAAATGGAATAATGTTTCGCATCTGGAGTTTCCTCTCTCACAAGATCAACCACTTAGTTTCGTCGAACACATACGGTTTCGAGTGGCATCGCCACAGATTTCAGAGAACAGGCGCTTCTTCTGGCACAGTATCGAACACTTAGTTTCAGATAGAACATTTAGTTTAAAATGGAAATATGTTTCGCATTTGGAGTTTCCTCCCTCACAAGGTCGACCACTTAGTTTCGTCGAACACATACGGTTTCGAGTGGCATCGCCACAGATTTCAGAGAACAGGCGCTTCTCCTGGCACAGTAACGAACACTTAGTCGCAGATAGAACAATTAGCTTAAAATGGAACTAAGTTTCGCATCTGGAGTTTCCTCTCCCACAAGGTCGACCACTTAGTTTCCTCGAACACATACGGTTTCGAGTAGCATCGCCACAGATTTCAGAGAACAGGCGCATCTCATGGCACAGTATCGAACACTTAGTTTCAGACAGAACAATCAGTTTAAAATGGAACTAAGTCTCGCATCTGGAGTTTCCTCTCCAACAAGGTCGACCACTTAGATTCGTCGAACACATATGGTTTCGAATAGCATCGCCACAGATTTCAGAGAACAGGCTCTTCTCCTGGCACAGTATCGGACACTTAGTTTCAGATAGAAAAATTAGTTTAAAATCGAACTATGTTTCGCATTTGGAGTTTCCCCTCTTACAAGGTCAACGACTTAATTTCGTTGAACACATGCGGTGTGGATTGCTCATCGCCACACAGTTCAGAGAACAGGCGCTTCTCCTGGCACAGTATCGAAAACTTAGTTTCAGATAGAACAATTAGTTTTAAATGGAACCAAGTTTCGCTTCTGGAGTTTCCTCTCTCACAAGGTCGACCACTTAGTTTCGTTGAACACATACGGTATCGAGTGGCAACGCCACAGACTTCAGAGAACAGGCGCTTCTACTGGCAGATTATCGAACACTTAGTTTCAGATGGAACATTTGGTTTAAAATGGAACTAAGTTTCGCATCTGGAGTTTCCTCTCTCACAAGGTCGGCCACTTAGTTTCTTCGAACACATACGGTTTCGAGTGGCATCGCCACAGATTTCAGAGAACAGGCGCTTCTCCTGGCACATTATCGAACACTTAGTTTCAGATAGAACAATTAGTTTAAAATGGAACTATGTTTCGCAACTGGAGTTTCCTCTCTCACAAGGTCGACCACTTAGTTTCGTCGAACACATACGGTTTCGAGTGGCATCGCCACAGATTTCAGAGAACAGGCGCTTCTCCTGGCACAGTAACGAACACTTAGTTTCAGATAGAACAATCAGTTTAAAATGGAACTAAGTTTCGCATCTGGAGTTTCCTCTCTCACCATGTCGACCACTTAGTTTCGTCGAAAACATACGGTTTCGAGTAGCAAAGCCGCAGATTCCAGAGAATAGGCGCTTCTCCTGGCACAGTATCGAACACTTAGTTTCAGAGAGAACAATTAGTTTAAAATGGAATAATGTTTCGCATCTGGAGTATCCTCTCTCACAAGATCAACCACTTAGTTTCGTCGAACACATACGGTTTCGAGTGGCATCGCCACAGATTTCAGAGAACAGGCGCTTCTTCTGGCACAGTATCGAACACTTAGTTTCAGATAGAACATTTAGTTTAAAATGGAAATATGTTTCGCATTTGGAGTTTCCTCCCTCACAAGGTCGACCACTTAGTTACGTCGAACACATACGGTTTCGAGTGGCATCGCCACAGATTTCAGGGAACAGGCGCTTCTCCTGGCACAGTATCGAACACTTAGTTTCAGATAGAACATTTAGCTTAAAATGGAAATATGTTTCGCATTTGGAGTTTCCTCGCTCACAAGGTCGACCACTTAGTTTCGTCGAACACATACGGTTTCGAGTGGCATCGCCACAGATTTCAGAGAACAGGCGCTTCTCCTGGCACAGTATCGAATACTTAGTTTCAGATAGAACATTTAGTTTAAAATAGATATATGTTTCGCATTTGTAGTTTCCTCCGTCACAAGGTCGACCGCTTAGTTTCGTCGAACACATACGGTTTCGAGTAGCATCGCCACAGATTTCAGAGTACAGGCGCTTCTCCTGGCACAGTATCGAACACTTAGTTTCGCCGAACGCATACGATTTCGAGTGGCATCGCCACAGATGTAAGAGAACAGGCACTTCTGCTGGCACAGTATCAAACACTTAGTTTCAGATAGAACAATTAGTTTAAAATGGCACTAAGTTTCGCGTCTGAAATTTCCTCTCTCACAATGTCGGCCACTTAGTTTCGTCGAACACATACGGTTTCGAGTGGCATCGCCACAGATTTCGGAGAACAGGCGCTTGTCCTGGCACAGTATCGAACACTTAGTTTCGGATGGAACATTTGGTTTAAAGTGGAACTAAGTTTCGCATCTGGAGTTTCCTCTCTCACAAGGTGGACCACTCAGTTTCGTCGAACACATACCGTTTCGAGTGGTATCGCCACAGGTTTCCCAGATCGGGCGCTTCTCCTGGCACAGTATCAAACACTTAGTTTCAGATAGAACAATTAGTTTAAAATGGGATTAAGTTTCGCATCTGGAGTTTCCTCTCCCACAAGGTCGACCACTTAGTTTCCTCGAACACATACGGTTTGGAGTAGCATCGTCACAGATTTCAGAGAACAGGCACTTCTCCTGGCACAGTATCGAACACTTAGTCTCAGATAGAACAATTAATTTAAAATGGAACTATGTTTCGCATCTGTAGTATCCTCTCTCACAAGATCAACCACTTAGTTTCGTCGAACACATACGGTTTCGAGTAGCATCGCCACAGATTTCAGAGAACAGGCGCTTCTCCTGGCACAGTATCGAACACTTAGTTTCAGATAGTACAATTAGTTTAAAATGGTACTAAGTTTCGCATCTGGAGTTGCCTCTCTCACAAGGTGGACCACTTAGTTTCGTCGAACACATACGGTTTCGAGTGGTATGGCCAGAGATTTCAGAGAACAGGCGCTTCTCCTGGCACAGTATCGAACACTTAGTTTCAGATAGAACAATTAGGTTAAAATGGAACTAAGCTTCGCATCTGGAGCTTCCTCTATCACAAGGTCGACCACTCAGTTTCGTCGAACACATACGGTTTCGAGTGGCATCGCCAAAGATTTCAGAGAACAGGCGCTTCTCCTGGCACAGTATCGAACACTTAGTTTCAGATAGTACAATTAGTTTAAAATGGTACTAAGTTTCGCATCTGGAGTTGCCTCTCTCACAAGGTGGACCACTTAGTTTCGTCGAACACATACGGTTTCGAGTGGTATGGCCAGAGATTTCAGAGAACAGGCGCTTCTCCTGGCACAGTATCGAACACTTAGTTTCAGATAGAACAATTAGGTTAAAATGGAACTAAGCTTCGCATCTGGAGCTTCCTCTATCACAAGGTCGACCACTCAGTTTCGTCGAACACATACGGTTTCGAGTGGCATCGCCAAAGATTTCAGAGAACAGGCGCTTCGCCTGGCACAGTATCGAACACTCTCAGATTGAACAATTAGTTTAAAATGGAACAAAGGTTCGCATCTGGAGTTTCCTCTCTCACAAGGCCGGCGACTTAGTTTCGTCGAACACATACGGTTTCGATTAGCATCACGACAGATTTCAGAGAACAGGCGCTTCTCCTGGCACAGTACAGAACACTTAGTTTCAGATAGAACAATTAGTTTAAAATGGAACTATGTTTCGCATCTGGAGTTTCCTCTACCACAAGGTCGACCACTTATTTTCGTCGAACACATACGGTTTCGATTAGCGTCGCGACAGGTTTCAGAGAACAGGCGCTTCTCCTGGCACAGTACCGAACACTTAGTTTCAGATAGAACAATTAGTTTAAAATGGAACTATGTTTCGCATCTGGAGTTTCCTTTACCACAAGGTCGACCACTTATTTTCGTCGAACACATACGGTTTCGAGTGGCATCGCCACAGGTTTCAGAGAACTGGCGTTTCTCCTGGCACAGTATCGAACACTTAGTTTCACATAGAACGATTACTTTAAAATGGAAATAAGCTTCGCATCTGGAGTTTCCTCTCTCACAAGGCGGGCACTTACTTTCGGAACACATACGGTTTCGATTAGCATCGCCACAGATTTCAGAGAACAGGCGCTTCTCCTGGCACAGTATCGAACACTTAGTTTCAGATAGAACAATTAATTTAAAATGGAACTAAGTTTCGCATCTGGAGTTTCCTCTCTCAGAAGGTCGACCACTTAGTTTCGTCGAACACATACGGGTTCGAGTAGCATCGCGACAGATTTCAGAGAACAGGCGCTTCTCCTGGCACAGTATCGAACACTTAGTTTCAGATAGAACAATTAGTTTAAAATGGAACTAAGTTTCGCATCTGGAGTTTCCTCTCTCACAAGGCGGCCACTTAGTTTCTGAACACATACGGTTTCGAGTTGCATCGCCACAGATTTCAGAGAATATGCGCTTCTCCTGGCACAGTATCGAACACTTAGTTTCAGATAGAACAATTAGTTTAAAATGGAACTGTGTTTCGCATCTGAAGTTTCCTCTACCACAAGGTCGGCCACTTAGTTTCGTCGAACACATTCGGTTTCGAGTAGCATCGCCACAGATTTCAGAGGACGGGCGCTTCTCCTGGCACAGTATCGAACACTTAGTTTCAGATAGAACAATTAGTTTAAAATGGAACTAAGTTTCGCATCTGGAGTTTCCTCTCTCACAAGGCGGGCACTTAGTTTCGTCGAACACATACGGTTTCGATTAGCATCACGACAGATTTCAGAGAACAAGCGCTTCTCCTGGCACAGTACAGAACACTTAGTTTCAGATAGAACAATTAGTTTAAAATGGAACTATGTTTCGGATCTGGAGTTTCCTCGACCACAAGGTCGACCACTTATTTTCGTCGAACACATACGGGTTCGAGTAGCATCGCGACAGATTTCAGAGAACAGGCGCTTCTCCTGGCACAGTATCGAACACTTAGTTTCAGATAGGTACAATTATATTAAAATGGAACTAATTTTCGCATCTGGAGTTTCCTCTCTCAGAAGGTCGAACACTTAGTTTCGTCGAACACATACGGGTTCGAGTAGCATTACCACAGATTTCACAGAACAGGCGCTTCTCCGGGCAAAGTATCGAACTCTTAGTTTCAGATAGAACAATTACTTTAAAATGGTACTAAGTTTCGTATCAGGAGATTCCTCTCCCACAAGGTCGACCACTTAGTTTCGTCGAACACATACGGTTTCGAGTAGCAACGCCACAGATATCAGAGAATAGGCGCTTCTCCTGGCACAGTATCGAACACTTAGTTTCAGATAGAACAATTAGTTTAAAATGGAACTAAGTTTCGCATCTGGAGTTTCCTCTCTCACAAGGCGGGCACTTAGTTTCGGAACACATACGGTTTCGAGTGGCATCGCCAGAGATTTCAGAGAACAGGCGCTTCTCCTGGCACAGTATCGAACACATAGTTTCAGATAGAACAATTAGTTTAAAATGGAACTAAGTTTCGCATCTGGAGTTTCCTCTCTCACAAGGCGGGCACTTACTTTCGGAACACATACGGTTTCGATTAGCATCGCCACAGATTTCAGAGAACAGGCGCTTCTCCTGGCACAGTATCGAACACTTAGTTTCAGATAGAACAATTAATTTAAAATGGAACTAAGTTTCGTATCTGGAGATTCCTCTCCCACAAGGTCGACCACTTAGTTTCGTCGAACACATACGGTTTCGAGTAGCAACGCCACAGATATCAGAGAATAGGCGCTTCTCCTGGCACAGTATCGAACACTTAGTTTCAGATAGAACAATTAGTTTAAAATGGAACTAAGTTTCGCATCTGGAGTTTCCTCTCTCAGAAGGTCGACCACTTAGTTTCGTTGAACCCATTCGGTTTCGAGTGGCATCGCCTCAGATTTCAGGGACAGGCGCTTCGCCTGGCAGACTATCAGACACATAGTTTCTGATAGAACAATTAGTTTAAAATTGTACTAAATTTCGCATCTGGAGTTACTTCCCTCACAAGGAGACCACTTAATTTCGTCGAACACATACGGTTCCGAGTGGCATCGCCACAGATTTCAGAGAACAGGCGTTTCTCCTGGCACAGTATCGAACACTTAGTTTCAGATAGAACAATTAGTTTAAAATGGAACTAAGTTTCGCATCTCAAGTTTCCTCTCTCACAAGGTCGACGACTTAGTTTCGTCGAACACATACGGTTTCGAGTAGCATCGCCACCGATTTCAGAGAACAGGCGCTTCACCTGGCAGACTATCAGACACATAGTTTCAGAAAGAACAATTAGTTTAAAATTGTACTAAATTTCGCATCTGGAGTTTCTTCCCTCACAAGGCCACCACTTAATTTCGTCGAACACATACGGTTTCGAGGGGCATCGCCACAGATTTCAGAGAACAGGCGCTACGCCTGGCACAGTATCGAACACTTATTTCAGACAGAACAATTAGTTTAAAATGGAACTATGTTTCGCATCTGGAGTATCCTCTCTCACAAGATCAACCACTTAGTTTCGTCGAACACATACGGTTTCGAGTGGCATCGCCACACATTTCAGAGAACAGGCGCTTCGCCTGGCAGACTATCAGACACATAGTTTCAGATAGAACAATTAGTTTAAAATTGTACTAAATTTCGCATCTGGAGTTACATCCCTCACAAGGCGACCACTTAATTTCGTCGAACACATACGGTTTCGAGGGGCATCGCCACAGATTTCAGAGGACAGGTGCTTCGCCTGGCACAGTATCGAACACTTATTTCAGACAGAACAATTAGTTTAAAATGGAACTATGTTTCGCACCTGGAGTATCCTCTCTCACAAGATCAACCACTTAGTTTATTCGAACACATACGGTTTCGAGTGGCATCGCCACACATTTCCGAGAACAGGCGCTTCGCCTGGCACAGTATCGAACACTTATTTCAGACAGAACAATTAGTTTAAAATGGAACTATGTTTCGCACCTGGAGTATCCTCTCTCACAAGGCGACCACTTAATTTCGTCGAACACATACGGTTTCGAGGGGCATCGCCACAGATTTCAGAGGACAGGTGCTTCGCCTGTCACAGTATCGAACACTTATTTCAGACAGAACAATTAGTTTAAAATGGAACTATGTTTCGCACCTGGAGTATCCTCTCTCACAAGATCAACCACTTAGTTTATTCGAACACATACGGTTTCGAGTGGCATCGCCACACATTTCCGAGAACAGGCGCTTCGCCTGGCACAGTATCGAACACTTATTTCAGACAGAACAATTAGTTTAAAATGGAACTATGTTTCGCATCTGGAGTATCCTCTCTCACAAGATCAACCACTTAGTTTCGTCGAACACATACGGTTTCGAGTGGCATCGCCACACATTTCAGAGAACAGGCGCTTCGCCTGGCAGACTATCAGACACATAGTTTCAGATAGAACAATTAGTTTAAAATGGAACTATGTCTCGCATCTGGAGTTTCCTCTCTCACAAGGTCGACGACTTAGTTTCGTCGAATACATACGGTTTCGAGGGCATCGCCACAGATTACAGAGAACAGGCGCTTCGTCTGGCACAGTATCGAACACTTATTTCAGACAGAACAATTAGTTTAAAATGGAACTATGTTTCGCACCTGGAGTATCCTCTCTCACAAGATCAACCACTTAGTTTATTCGAACACATACGGTTTCGAGTGGCATCGCCACACATTTCCGAGAACAGGCGCTTCTCCTGGCACAGTATCGAACACTTAGTTTCAGATAGAACATTTAGTTTAAAATGGAACTAAGTTTCGCATCTGGAGTTTCCTCTGTCACAAGGTCGACCACTTAGTTTCGTCGAACACATACGGTTTCGACTAGCATCACCACAGATTTCACAGAACAGGCGCTTCTCCGCGCACAGTATCGAACACTTAGTTTCAGATAGAACAATTAGTTTAAAATGGAACTATGTTTCGCATCTGGAGTTTCCTCTCTCACAAGGTCGACCACTTAGTTTCCTTGAACACATACGGTTTCGAGTGGCAACGCCACAGATTTCAGAGAACAGGCTCTTCTCCTGCACAGTATCGAACACTTAGTTTCAGATAGAACAATTAGTTCAAAATGGAACTAAGTTTCCTTTCTGGCGTTTCCTCTCTCAGAGGTCGAACACTTACTTTCGTCGAACACATACGGTTTCGAGTAGCATCGCGACAGATTTCAGAGAACAGGCGCTTCTCCTGGCACAGTATGGAACACTTAGTTTCAGATAGATCAATTAGTTTAAAATGTAACTAATTTCGCATCTGGAGGTTCCTCTATCACAAGGTCGACCAGTTAGTTTCGTCGAACACATACGGTTTCGATTAGCATCGCCCCAGATTTCAGAGAACAGGCGCTTCTCCTGGCACAGTATCGAACACTTAGTTTCAGATAGAACAATTAGTTTAAAATGGTACTAAGTTTCGCATCTGGAGTTTCCTCTCTCACAAGGTCGACCACTTAGTATCGTCGAACATATACGGTTTCGAGTAGCAACGCCAAAGGTTTCAGAGAACAGGCGCTTCTCATGGCACATTATCGAACACTTAGTTTCAGATAGATCAATTAGTTTAAAATGGAACTAATTTCGCATCTGGAGTTTCCTCTATCACAAGGTCGACCAGTTAGTTTCGTCGAACACATACGGTTTCGATTAGCATCGCCACAGATTTCAGAGAACAGGCGCTTCTCCTGGCACAGTATCGAACACTCAGTATCAGATAGAACAATTAGTTTAAAATGGAACAAAGCTTCGCATCTCGAGATTCCTCTCGCACAAGGTCGGCCTCTTAGTTTCGTCGAACACATACGGTTTCGAGTGGCATCGCCACCGAGTTCAGAGAACAGGCGCTTCTCCTGGCACGGTAGCGAACACTTAGTTTCAGATAGAACAATCAGTTTAAAATGGAACTAAGTTTCGCATCTGGAGTTTCCTCTCTCAGAAAGTCGACCACTTAGATTCGTCGAACACATACGGTTTCGAGTAGCATCGCGACAGATTTCAGAGAACAGACGCTTCTTCTGGCACATTATCGAACACTCTCAGATAGAACAATTAGTTTAAAATGGAACTAAGTTTCGCATCTGAAGTTTCCTCTCTCACAAGGTCGGCCACTTAGTTTCGTCGAACACATACGGTTTCGAGGGGCATCGCCACAGATTTCAGTGAACAGGCGCTTCGCCTGGCAGACTATCAGACACATAGTTTCAGATTGAACAATTAGTTTAAAATTGTACTAAATTTCGCATCTGGAGTTACTCCCCTCACAAGGCGACCACTTAATTTCGTCGAACACATACGGTTTCGAGTAGCATCGCCACAGATTTCAGAGAACAGACGCTTCTTCTGGCACATTATCGAACACTCTCAGATAGAACAATTAGTTTAAAATGGAACTAAGTTTCGCATCTGAAGTTTCCTCTCTCACAAGGTCGGCCACTTAGTTTCGTCGAACACATACGGTTTCGAGGGGCATCGCCACAGATTTCAGAGAACAGGCGCTTCGCCTGGCAGACTATCAGACACATAGTTTCAGATTGAACAATTAGTTTAAAATTGTACTAAATTTCGCATCTGGAGTTACACCCCTCACAAGGCGACCACTTAATTTCGTCGAACACATACAGTTTCGAGTGGTATCGCCACAGATTTCACAGAACAGGCGCTTCTCCGCGCACAGTATCGAACACTTAGTTTCAGATAGAACAATTAGTTTAAAATGGAACTATGTTTCGCATCTGGAGTTTCCTCTCTCACAAGGTCGACCACTTAGTTTCCTTGAACACATACGGTTTCGAGTGGCAACGCCACAGATTTCAGAGAACAGGCTCTTCTCCTGCACAGTATCGAACACTTAGTTTCAGATAGAACAATTAGTTCAAAATGGAACTAAGTTTCCTTTCTGGCGTTTCCTCTCTCAGAGGTCGAACACTTACTTTCGTCGAACACATACGGTTTCGAGTAGCATCGCGACAGATTTCAGAGAACAGGCGCTTCTCCTGGCACAGTATGGAACACTTAGTTTCAGATAGATCAATTAGTTTAAAATGGAACTAATTTCGCATCTGGAGGTTCCTCTATCACAAGGTCGACCAGTTAGTTTCGTCGAACACATACGGTTTCGATTAGCATCGCCCCAGATTTCAGAGAACAGGCGCTTCTCCTGGCACAGTATCGAACACTTAGTTTCAGATAGAACAATTAGTTTAAAATGGTACTAAGTTTCGCATCTGGAGTTTCCTCTCTCACAAGGTCGACCACTTAGTATCGTCGAACACATACGGTTTCGAGTAGCAACGCCAAAGGTTTCAGAGAACAGGCGCTTCTCCTGGCACATTATCGAACACTTAGTTTCAGATAGATCAATTAGTTTAAAATGGAACTAATTTCGCATCTGGAGTTTCCTCTATCACAAGGTCGACCAGTTAGTTTCGTCGAACACATACGGTTTCGATTAGCATCGCCACAGATTTCAGAGAACAGGCGCTTCTCCTGGCACAGTATCGAACACTCAGTATCAGATAGAACAATTAGTTTAAAATGGAACAAAGCTTCGCATCTCGAGATTCCTCTCGCACAAGGTCGGCCTCTTAGTTTCGTCGAACACATACGGTTTCGAGTGGCATCGCCACCGAGTTCAGAGAACAGGCGCTTCTCCTGGCACGGTAGCGAACACTTAGTTTCAGATAGAACAATCAGTTTAAAATGGAACTAAGTTTCGCATCTGGAGTTTCCTCTCTCAGAAAGTCGACCACTTAGTTTTGTCGAACACATACGGTTTCGAGTAGCATCGCGACAGATTTCAGAGAACAGACGCTTCTTCTGGCACATTATCGAACACTCTCAGATAGAACAATTAGTTTAAAATGGAACTAAGTTTCGCATCTGAAGTTTCCTCTCTCACAAGGTCGGCCACTTAGTTTCGTCGAACACATACGGTTTCGAGGGGCATCGCCACAGATTTCAGAGAACAGGCGCTTCGCCTGGCAGACTATCAGACACATAGTTTCAGATTGAACAATTAGTTTAAAATTGTACTAAATTTCGCATCTGGAGTTACTCCCCTCACAAGGCGACCACTTAATTTCGTCGAACACATACAGTTTCGAGTGGTATCGCCACAGATTTCGCAGAACGGCGTTTCTCCTGGCACATTATCGAACACATAGTTTCAGATAAAACAATTAGTTTAAAATGGAACTAAGTTTCGCATCTGGAGTTTCCTCTCTCACAAGATCGACCACTTAGTTTCGTCGAACACATATGGTTTCGAGTAGCATCGCGACAGATTTCAGAGAACGGGCGCGTCTCCTGGCACTGTATCGAACACTTAGTATCAAATAGAACAATTAGTTTAAAATGGAACTAAGTTTCGCATCTGGAGTTTCCTCTCGCACAAGGTGGACCACTTAGTTTCGTCGAACACATACGGTTTCGAGTAGCATCGCCACAGATTTCAGAGAACAGGCGCTTCTCCTGGCACAGGATCGAACACTTAGTTTCAGATAGAACAATTAGTTTAAAATGGAACTAAGTTTCGCATCTGGAGTTTCCTCTCTCAAAAGGTCGACCACTTAGTTTCGTCGAACACATACGGTTTCGAGTAGCAGCGCCACCGATTTCAGAGAACAGACGCTTTTCCTGGCACAGGATCGAACACTTAGTTTCGGATAGAACAATTGGTTTAAAATGGAACTAAGTTTCGCATTTGGAGTTTCCTCCCTCACAAGGTCGACCACTTAGTTTCGTCGAACACATACGGTTTCGAGTAGCATCGCGACAGATTTCAGAGAACAGGCGCTTCTCCTGGCACAGTATCGAACACTTAGATTCAGAAGGAACAGTTATTTTATAATGGAACTAAGTTTCGCATCTGGAGTTTCCTCTCTCAAAAGGTCGACCACTTAGTTTCGTCGAACACATACGGTTTCGAGTAGCATCGCCACCGATTTCAGAGAACAGACGCTTCTCCTGGCACAGGATCGAACACATAGTTTCGGATAGAACAATTAGTTTAAAATGGAACTAAGTTTCGCAGTTGGAGTTTCCTCTCTCACAAGGTCGACCACTTAGTTTCGTCGAACACATACGGTTTCGAGTAGCATCGCGACAGATTTCAGAGAACAGGCGCTTCTCCTGGCACAGTATCGAACACTTAGATTCAGAAGGAAAAGTTATTTTAAAATGGAACTAAGTTTCGCATCTGGAGTTTCCTCTCTCAAAAGGTCGACCACTTAGTTTCGTCGAACACATACGGTTTCGAGTGGTATCGCCACAGATTTCAGAGAACAGGCGCTTCTGCCGGCACAGTATCGAACACTTAGTTTCTTATAGAACAATTAGTTTAAAATGGCACTAAGCTTCGCGTCTGGAGTTTCCTCTCTCACAAGGTCGACCACTTAGTTTCGTCGAACACATACAGTTTCGAGTGGTATCGCTACAGATTTCGCAGAACCGCGTTTATCCTGGCACATTATCGAACACATAGTTTCAGATAGAACAATTAGTTTAAAATGGAACTAAGTGTCGCATTGGAGTTTCCTCTCTCACAAGGTCGGCCACTTAGTTTCGTCGAACACATACGGTTTCGAGTGGTATCGCCACAGATTTCAGAGAACAGGCGCTTCTCCTGGCACAGTATCGATCACTTAGATTCAGAAGGAACAGTTATTTTAAAATGGAACTAAGTTTCGCATCTGGAGTTTCCTCTCTCAAAAGCTCGACCACTTAGTTTCGTCGAACACATATCCTTTCGAGTAGCATCGCGACAGATTTCAGAGAACAGGCGCGTCTCCTGGCACTGCATCGAACACTTAGTATCAGATAGAACAATTAGTTTAAAATGGAACTACGTTTCGCATCTGGAGTTTCCTCTCGCACAAGGTGGACCACTTAGTTTCGTCGAACACATACGGTTTCGAGTAGCATCGCCACAGATTCCAGAGAACAGGCGCTTCTCCTGGCACAGGATCGAACACTTAGTTTCAGATAGAACAATTAGTTTAAAATGGAACTAAGTTTCGCATGTGGAGTTTCCACTCTCAAAAGGTCGACCACTTAGTTTCGTCGAACACATTCGGTTTCGAGTGGTATCGCCACAGATTTCAGAGAACAGGCACTTCTCCTGGCACAGGATCGAACACTTAGTTTCAGATAGAACACTTAGTTTAAAATGGAACTAAGTTTCGCATCTGGAGTTTCCTCTCTCAAAAGCTCGACCACTTAGTTTCGTCGAACACATATCCTTTCGAGTAGCATCGCGACAGATTTCAGAGAACAGGCGCGTCTCCTGGCACTGCATCGAACACTTAGTATCAGATAGAACACTTAGTTTAAAATGGAACTAAGTTTCGCATCTGGAGTTTCCTCTCTCACAAGGTCGGCCACTTAGTTTCGTCGAACACATACGGTTTCGAGTGGTATCGCCACAGATTTCAGAGAACAGGCGCTTCTCCTGGCACAGTATCGAACACTTAGATTCAGAAGGAACAATTATATTAAAATGGAACTAAGTTTCGCATCTGGAATTTCCTCTCTCGAAAGGTCGACCACTTAGTTTCGTCGAACACATATGGTTTCGAGTAGCATCGCGACAGATTTCAGAGAACAGGCGCGTCTCCTGGCACTCTATCGAACACTCAGTTTCAGATGGAACACTTAGTTTAAAATGGAACTAAGTTTCGCATTTGGAGTTTCCTCTCTCACAAGGTCGGCCACTTAGTTTCGTCGAACACATACGGTTTCGAGTGGTATCGCCACAGATTTCAGAGAACAGGCGCTTCTGCCGGCACAGTATCGAACACTTAGTTTCATATAGAACAATTAGTTTAAAATGGCACTAAGCTTCGCGTCTGGAGTTTCCTCTCTCACAAGGTCGACCACTTAGTTTCGTCGAACACATACAGTTTCGAGTGGTATCGCTACAGATTTCGCAGAACGGCGTTTATCCTGGCACATTATCGAACACATAGTTTCAGATAGAACAATTAGTTTAAAATGGAACTAAGTGTCGCATTGGAGTTTCCTCTCTCACAAGGTCGGCCACTTAGCTTCGTCGAACACATACGGTTTCGAGTGGTATCGCCACAGATTTCAGAGAACAGGCGCTTCTCCTGGCACAGTATCGATCACTTAGATTCAGAAGGAACAGTTATTTTAAAATGGAACTAAGTTACGCATCTGGAGTTTCCTCTCTCAAAAGCTCGACCACTTAGTTTCGTCGAACACATATCCTTTCGAGTAGCATCGCGACAGATTTCAGAGAACAGGCGCTTCTCCTGGCACAGGATCGAACACTTAGTTTCAGATAGAACAATTAGTTTAAAATGGAACTAAGTTTCGCATTTGGAGTTTCCACTCTCAAAAGGTCGACCACTTAGTTTCCTCGAACACATTCGGTTTCGAGTGGTATCGCCACAGATTTCAGAGAACAGGCACTTCTCCTGGCACAGTATCGAACACTTAGTTTCATATAGAACAATTAGTTTAAAATGGCACTAAGCTTCGCGTCTGGAGTTTCCTCTCTCACAAGGTCGACCACTTAGTTTCGTCGAACACATACAGTTTCGAGTGGTATCGCTACAGATTTCGCAGAACGGCGTTTATCCTGGCACATTATCGAACACATAGTTTCAGATAGAACAATTAGTTTAAAATGGAACTAAGTGTCGCATTGGAGTTTCCTCTCTCACAAGGTCGGCCACTTAGTTTCGTCGAACACATACGGTTTCGAGTGGTATCGCCACAGATTTCAGAGAACAGGCGCTTCTCCTGGCACAGTATCGATCACTTAGATTCAGAAGGAACAGTTATTTTAAAATGGAACTAAGTTTCGCATCTGGAGTTTCCTCTCTCAAAAGCTCGACCACTTAGTTTCGTCGAACACATATCCTTTCGAGTAGCATCGCGACAGATTTCAGAGAACAGGCGCGTCTCCTGGCACTGCATCGAACACTTAGTATCAGATAGAACAATTAGTTTAAAATGGAACTACGTTTCGCATCTGGAGTTTCCTCTCGCACAAGGTGGACCACTTAGTTTCGTCGAACACATACGGTTTCGAGTAGCATCGCCACAGATTCCAGAGAACAGGCGCTTCTCCTGGCACAGGATCGAACACTTAGTTTCAGATAGAACAATTAGTTTAAAATGGAACTAAGTTTCGCATTTGGAGTTTCCACTCTCAAAAGGTCGACCACTTAGTTTCGTCGAACACATTCGGTTTCGAGTGGAATCGCCACAGATTTCAGAGAACAGGCACTTCTCCTGGCACAGGATCGAACACTTAGTTTCAGATAGAACACTTAGTTTAAAATGGAACTAAGTTTCGCATCTGGAGTTTCCTCTCTCACAAGGTCGGCCACTTAGTTTCGTCGAACACATACGGTTTCGAGCGGTATCGCCACAGATTTCAGAGAACAGGCGCTTCTCCTGGCACATTATCGATCACTTAGATTCAGAAGGAACAGTTATTTTAAAATGGAACTAAGTTTCGCATTTGGAGTTTCCTCTCTCAAAAGCTCGACCACTTAGTTTCGTCGAACACATATCCTTTCGAGTAGCATCGCGACAGATTTCAGAGAACAGGCGCGTCTCCTGGCACTGCATCGAACACTTAGATTCAGAAGGAACAATTATATTAAAATGGAACTAAGTTTCGCATCTGGAATTTCCTCTCTCGAAAGGTCGACCACTTAGTTTCGTCGAACACATATGGTTTCGAGTAGCATCGCGACAGATTTCAGAGAACAGGCGCGTCTCCTGGCACTGTATCGAACACTTAGTTTCAGATGGAACACTTAGTTTTAAATGGAACTAAGTTTCGCTTCTGGAGTTTCCTCTCTCACAATGTCGACAATTTAGATTCGTCGAACACAAACGGTTTCGAGTAGCATCGCCACAGATTTCAGAGAACAGGCGCTTCTGCTGGCACAGTATCGAACACTTAGTTTCAGATAGAACAATTAGTTTAAAATGGCACTAAGTTTCGCGTCTGGAGTTTCCTCTCTCACAAGGTCGACGACTTAATTTCGCCGAACACATACGGTTTCGAGTAGCAACGCCACAGGTTTCGGAGACAGGCGCTTCTCCTGGCACAGTATCGATCACTTAGATTCAGAAGGAACAGTTATTTTAAAATGGAACTAAGTTTCGCATCTGGAGTTTCCTCTCTCAAAAGCTCGACCACTTAGTTTCGTCGAACACATATCCTTTCGAGTAGCATCGCGACAGATTTCAGAGAACAGGCGCGTCTCCTGGCACTGCATCGAACACTTAGTATCAGATAGAACAATTAGTTTAAAATGGAACTACGTTTCGCATCTGGAGTTTCCTCTCGCACAAGGTGGACCACTTAGTTTCGTCGAACACATACGGTTTCGAGTAGCATCGCCACAGATTCCAGAGAACAGGCGCTTCTCCTGGCACAGGATCGAACACTTAGTTTCAGATAGAACAATTAGTTTAAAATGGAACTAAGTTTCGCATTTGGAGTTTCCACTCTCAAAAGGTCGACCACTTAGTTTCGTCGAACACATTCGGTTTCGAGTGGTATCGCCACAGATTTCAGAGAACAGGCACTTCTCCTGGCACAGGATCGAACACTTAGTTTCAGATAGAACACTTAGTTTAAAATGGAACTAAGTTTCGCATCTGGAGTTTCCTCTCTCACAAGGTCGGCCACTTAGTTTCGTCGAACACATACGGTTTCGAGTGGTATCGCCACAGATTTCAGAGAACAGGCGCTTCTCCTGGCACAGTATCGAACACTTAGATTCAGAAGGAACAATTATATTAAAATGGAACTAAGTTTCGCATCTGGAATTTCCTCTCTCGAAAGGTCGACCACTTAGTTTCGTCGAACACATATGGTTTCGAGTAGCATCGCGACAGATTTCAGAGAACAGGCGCGTCTCCTGGCACTGTATCGAACACTCAGTTTCAGATGGAACACTTAGTTTAAAATGGAACTAAGTTTCGCATTTGGAGTTTCCTCTCTCACAAGGTCGGCCACTTAGTTTCGTCGAACACATACGGTTTCGAGTGGTATCGCCACAGATTTCAGAGAACAGGCGCTTCTGCCGGCACAGTATCGAACACTTAGTTTCATATAGAACAATTAGTTTAAAATGGCACTAAGCTTCGCGTCTGGAGTTTCCTCTCTCACAAGGTCGACCACTTAGTTTCGTCGAACACATACAGTTTCGAGTGGTATCGCTACAGATTTCGCAGAACGGCGTTTATCCTGGCACATTATCGAACACATAGTTTCAGATAGAACAATTAGTTTAAAATGGAACTAAGTGTCGCATTGGAGTTTCCTCTCTCACAAGGTCGGCCACTTAGCTTCGTCGAACACATACGGTTTCGAGTGGTATCGCCACAGATTTCAGAGAACAGGCGCTTCTCCTGGCACAGTATCGATCACTTAGATTCAGAAGGAACAGTTATTTTAAAATGGAACTAAGTTACGCATCTGGAGTTTCCTCTCTCAAAAGCTCGACCACTTAGTTTCGTCGAACACATATCCTTTCGAGTAGCATCGCGACAGATTTCAGAGAACAGGCGCTTCTCCTGGCACAGGATCGAACACTTAGTTTCAGATAGAACAATTAGTTTAAAATGGAACTAAGTTTCGCATTTGGAGTTTCCACTCTCAAAAGGTCGACCACTTAGTTTCCTCGAACACATTCGGTTTCGAGTGGTATCGCCACAGATTTCAGAGAACAGGCACTTCTCCTGGCACAGTATCGAACACTTAGTTTCATATAGAACAATTAGTTTAAAATGGCACTAAGCTTCGCGTCTGGAGTTTCCTCTCTCACAAGGTCGACCACTTAGTTTCGTCGAACACATACAGTTTCGAGTGGTATCGCTACAGATTTCGCAGAACGGCGTTTATCCTGGCACATTATCGAACACATAGTTTCAGATAGAACAATTAGTTTAAAATGGAACTAAGTGTCGCATTGGAGTTTCCTCTCTCACAAGGTCGGCCACTTAGTTTCGTCGAACACATACGGTTTCGAGTGGTATCGCCACAGATTTCAGAGAACAGGCGCTTCTCCTGGCACAGTATCGATCACTTAGATTCAGAAGGAACAGTTATTTTAAAATGGAACTAAGTTTCGCATCTGGAGTTTCCTCTCTCAAAAGCTCGACCACTTAGTTTCGTCGAACACATATCCTTTCGAGTAGCATCGCGACAGATTTCAGAGAACAGGCGCGTCTCCTGGCACTGCATCGAACACTTAGTTTCATATAGAACAATTAGTTTAAAATGGCACTAAGCTTCGCGTCTGGAGTTTCCTCTCTCACAAGGTCGACCACTTAGTTTCGTCGAACACATACAGTTTCGAGTGGTATCGCTACAGATTTCGCAGAACGGCGTTTATCCTGGCACATTATCGAACACATAGTTTCAGATAGAACAATTAGTTTAAAATGGAACTAAGTGTCGCATCTGGAGTTTCCTCTCTCACAAGGTCGGCCACTTAGTTTCGTCGAACACATACGGTTTCGAGTGGGATCGCCACAGATTTCAGAGAACAGGCGCTTCTCCTGGCACAGTATCGAACACTTAGATTCAGAAGGAACAGTTATTTTAAAATGGAACTATGTTTCGCATCTGGAGTTTCCTCTCTCAAAAGCTCGACCACTTAGTTTCGTCGAACACATATCCTTTCGAGTAGCATCGCGACAGATTTCAGAGAACAGGCGCGTCTCCTGGCACTGCATCGAACACTTAGTATCAGATAGAACAATTAGTTTAAAATGGAACTACGTTTCGCATCTGGAGTTTCCTCTCGCACAAGGTGGACCACTTAGTTTCGTCGAACACATACGGTGCCGAGTAGAATCGCCACAGATTTCAGAGAACAGGCGCTTCTCCTGGCACAGGATCGAACACTTAGTTTCAGATAGAACAATTAGTTTAAAATGGAACTAAGTTTCGCATTTGGAGTTTCCACTTTCACAAGGTCGACCACTTAGTTTCGTCGAACACATTCGGTTTCGAGTGGTATCGCCACAGATTTCAGAGAACAGGCGCTTCTCCTGGCACAGTATCGAACACTTAGATTCAGAAGGAACAATTATATTAAAATGGAACTAAGTTTCGCATCTGGAGTTTCCTCTCTCAAAAGGTCGACCACTTAGTTTCGTCGAACACATATGGTTTCGAGTAGCATCGCGACAGATTTCAGAGAACAGGCGCGTCTCCTGGCACTGTATCGAACACTTAGTTTCAGATGGAACACTTAGTTTTAAATGGAACTAAGTTTCGCTTCTGGAGTTTCATCTCTCACAATGTCGACCATTTAGATTCGTCGAACACATAAGGTTTCGAGTAGCATCGCCACAGACTTCAGAGAACAGGCGCTTCTGCTGGGACAGTATCGAACACTTAGTTTCAGATAGAACAATTAGTTTAAAATGGCACTAAGTTTCGCGTCTTGAGTTTCCTCTCTCATAAGGTCGACGACTTAATTTCGCCGAACACATACGGTTTCGAGTAGCAACGCCACAGGTTTCGGAGACAGGCGCTTCTCCTGGCACAGTATCGAACACGATCACATAGTTTCAGATAGAACAATTAGTTTAAAATGGAACTAAGTGTCGCATCTGGAGTTTCCTCTCTCACAAGGTCGGCCACTTAGTTTCGTCGAACACATACGGTTTCGAGTGGTATCGCCACAGATTTCAGAGAACAGGCGCTTCTGCCGGCACAGTATCGAACACTTAGTTTCATGTAGAACAATTAGTTTAAAATGGCACTAAGCTTCGCGTCTGGAGTTTCCTCTCTCACAAGGTCGACCACTTAGTTTCGTCGAACACATACAGTTTCGAGTGGTATCGCTACAGATTTCGCAGAACGGCGTTTATCCTGGCACATTATCGAACACATAGTTTCAGATAGAACAATTAGTTTAAAATGGAACTAAGTGTCGCATCTGGAGTTTCCTCTCTCACAAGGTCGGCCACTTAGTTTCGTCGAACACATACGGTTTCGAGTGGTATCGCCACAGATTTCAGAGAACAGGCGCTTCTCCTGGCACAGTATCGAACACTTAGATTCAGAAGGAACAGTTATTTTAAAATGGAACTAAGTTTCGCATCTGGAGTTTCCTCTCTCAAAAGCTCGACCACTTAGTTTCGTCGAACACATATCCTTTCGAGTAGCATCGCGACAGATTTCAGAGAACAGGCGCGTCTTCTGGCACTGCATCGAACACTTAGTATCAGATAGAACAATTAGTTTAAAATGGAACTACGTTTCGCATCTGGTGTTTCCTCTCGCACAAGGTGGACCACTTAGTTTCGTCGAACACATACGGTTTCGAGTAGCATCGCCACAGATTCCAGAGAACAGGCGCTTCTCCTGGCACAGGATCGAACACTTAGTTTCAGATAGAACAATTAGTTTAAAATGGAACTAAGTTTCGCATTTGGAGTTTCCACACTCACAAGGTCGACCACTTAGTTTCGTCGAACACATTCGGTTTCGAGTGGTATCGCCACAGATTTCAGAGAACAGGCGCCTCTCCTGGCACAGTATCGAACACTTAGATTCAGAAGGAACAATTATATTAAAATGGAACTAAGTTTCGCATCTGGAGTTTCCTCTCTCAAAAGGTCGACCACTTAGTTTCGTCGAACACATATGGTTTCGAGTACCATCGCGACAGATTTCAGAGAACAGGCGCGTCTCCTGGCACTGTATCGAACACTTAGTTTCAGATGGAACACTTAGTTTTAAATGGAACTCAGTTTCGCTTCTGGAGTTTCCTCTCTCACAATGTCGACCATTTAGATTCGTCGAACACATACGGTTTCGAGTAGCATCGCCACAGACTTCAGAGAACAGGCGCTTCTGCTGGCACAGTATCGAACACTTAGTTTCAGATAGAACAATTAGTTTAAAATGGCACTAAGTTTCGCGTCTGGAGTTTCCTCTCTCACAAGGTCGACGACTTAATTTCGCCGAACACATACGGTTTCGAGTAGCAACGCCACAGGTTTCGGAGACAGGCGCTTCTCCTGGCACAGTATCGAACACGATCACATAGTTTCAGATAGAACAATTAGTTTAAAATGGAACTAAGTGTCGCATCTGGAGTTTCCTCTCTCACAAGGTCGGCCACTTAGTTTCGTCGAACACATACGGTTTCGAGTGGTATCGCCACAGATTTCAGAAAACAGGCGCTTCTGCCGGCACAGTATCGAACACTTAGTTTCATATAGAACAATTAGTTTAAAATGGCACTAAGCTTCGCGTCTGGAGTTTCCTCTCTCACAAGGTCGACCACTTAGTTTCGTCGAACACATACAGTTTCGAGTGGTATCGCTACAGATTTCGCAGAACGGCGTTTATCCTGGCACATTATCGAACACATAGTTTCAGATAGAACAATTAGTTTAAAATGGAACTAAGTGTCGCATCTGGAGTTTCCTCTCTCACAAGGTCGGCCACTTAGTTTCGTCGAACACATACGGTTTCGAGTGGTATCGCCACATATTTCAGAGAACAGGCGCTTCTCCTGGCAGAGTATCGAACACTTAGATTCAGAAGGAACAGTTATTTTAAAATGGAACTAAGTTTCGCATCTGGAGTTTCCTCTCTCAAAAGCTCGACCACTTAGTTTCGTCGAACACATATCCTTTCGAGTAGCATCGCCACAGATTTCAGAGAACAGGCGCTTCTCCTGGCCCAGTATCGAACACTTTCAAATAGAACAATTAGTTTAAAATGGAACTATTTTTCGCATCTGGAGTTTCTTCTCTCACAAGGCGACCATTTAGATTCGTCGAACACATACGGTTTCGAGTAGCATCGCCACAGATTTCAGAGAACAGGCGCTTCTCCTGGCACAGTATCGAACACTTTCAGATAGAACAATTAGTTTAAAATGAAACTAAGTTCCGCATCTGGACTTTCCTCTCTCAAAAGGTCGACCATTTAGATTCGTCGAACACATACGGTTTCGAGTATCATCGCCACAGTTTTCAGAGTACAGGCGCTTCCCCTGGCCCAGTATCGAACACTTAGTTTCAGACAGAACAATTAGTTTAAAGTGGAACTAAGTTTCGCACCTGGAGATTCCTCTCTCACAAGGTCGACTACTTAGTTTCGTCGAACACATACGGTTTCGAGTGGCATCGCCACAGATTTCAGAGAACAGGCGCTTCTCCTGGCACAGTATCGGACACTTAGTTTCAGATTGAACAATTATTTTAAAATGGAAATAAATTTCGCATCTGGAGTTTCCTCTCTCACAAGGTCGGCCACTTAGTTTCGTCGAACACATACGGTTTCGAGTAGCATCGCCACAGATTTCAGAGAACAGGCGCTTCGCCTGGCACAGTACCGAACACTTAGTTTCAGATAGAACAATTAGTTTAAAGTGGAACTACGTTTCACATCTGGAGATTCCTCTCTCACAAGGTCGACCACTTAGTCTCGTCGAACACATACGGTTTCGAGTGGCATTGCCACAGATTTCAGGGAACAGTCGCTTCTCCTGGCACAGTATCGAACACATAGTTTCAGATAGAACAATTAGTTTAAAATGCAACTGTGTTCCGCATTTGGTGTATCCTCCCTCACAAGGTCGGCCACTTAGTTTCGTCGAACACATACGGTTTCGAGTGGTATCGCCACAGATTTCAGAGAACAGACGCTTCTGCTGGCACAGTATCGAACACTTAGTTTCAGATGGAACAATTAGTTCTAAATGGAGCTAAGTTTCGCATGTGGAGTTTCCCCTTTCACAAGGCGACCACTCAGTTTCGTCGAACACATACGGTTTCGAGTGGCATCGCCACAGATTTCAGAGAACAGGCGCTTCTCCTGGCACAGTATCGAACACTTAGTATCAGATGGAACAATTAGTTTAAAATTGAACTAAGTTTCGCAACTGAAGTTTCCTCTCTCACAAGTTCGACCACTTAGTTTCGTCGAACACATACGGTTTCGAGTAGTATTGCCACAGATTTCGCAGAACGGGAGTTTCTCCTGGCACAGTATCGAACACTCAGTTTCCGATAGAACAATTAGTTTAAAATGGAAATATGTTTCGCATTTGGAGTTTCCTCTCTCACAAGGTCGACCACTTAGTTTCGTCGAACACATACGGTTTCGAGTGACATCGCCACAGATTTCAGAGAACAGGCGCTTCTCCTCGCACAGTACCGATTACTCAGTTTCAGATAGAACAATTAGTTTAAAATGGAACTAAGTTTCGCATCTGGAGTTTCCTCTCTCACAAGGTCGACCACTTAGTTTCGTCGAACACATAGGGTTTCGAGTAGCATCGCCACAGATTTCAGAGAACAAGCGCTTCTGCTGGCACATTATCAAACACTTAGTTTCAGAGAGAACAATTAGTTTAAAATGGAACTATGTTTCGCATTTGGAGTTTCCTCTCTCACAAGGTCGACCACTTAGTTTCGTCGAACACATACGGTTTCGAGTTGTATCGCCACAGTTTTCGCCGAACGAGAGTTTCTCTTGGCACAGTATCGACCACTCAGTTTTGTCGAACACATACGGTTTCGAGTAGCATCGCCACAGATTTCAGAGAACAGGCGCTTCTGCTGGCACAGTATCGAACACTTAGTTTCAGATAGAACAATTAGTTTAAAATGGAACTAAGTTTCGCATTTGGAGTTTCCTTTCTCACAAGGTCGACCACTTAGTTTCGTCGAACACATACGGTTTCGAGTAGCATCGCGACAGATTTCAGGGAACAGGCGCTTCTCCTGGCACAGTATCGAACACTTAGATTCAGAAGGAACAGTTATTTTAAAATGGAACTAAGTTTCGCATCTGGAGTTTCCTCTCTCAAAACGTCGACCACTTAGTTTCGTCGAACACATACGGTTTCGAGTAGCATCGCCACTGATTTCAGAGATCAGGCGCTTCTCCTGGCACAGGATCGAACACTTAGTTTCAGATAGAACAATTAGTTTAAAATGGAACTAAATTTCGCATTTGGAGTTTCCTCTCTCACAAGGTCGACCACTTAGTTTCGTCGAACACATTCGGCTTCGAGTAGCATCGCCACAGATTTCAGAAAACAGGCGCTTCTCCTGGCACAGTATCAAACACTTTCATAAAGAACAATTAGTTTAAATTGGAACTAAGTTTCGCATCTGGAGTTTCCTCTCTCACAAGGTCGGCCACTTAGTTTCGTCGAACACATACGGTTTCGAGTGGCATCGCCACAGATTTCAGAGAACAGGCGCTTCTCCTGGCACAGTATCGAACACTTGGTTTCAGATAGAACGATTAGTTTATAATGGAACAAGGTTTCGCATCTGGAGTTTCCTCTCCCACAAGGTCGACTACTTAGTTTCGTCGAACACATACGGTTTCGAGTAGCATCGCCACAGATTTCAGAGAACAGGCGCTTCTCCTGGCTCATTATCGATCACTTAGTTTCAGATAGAACAAGCAGTTTAAAATGGAACTAAGTTTCGCATCTGGAGTTTCCTCTCTCCAAGGTCGACCACTTAGTTTCGTCGAACACATGCGGTTTCGAGCCGCATCGCCACATATTTCAGAGAACAGGCGCTTCTCCTGGCACAGTACCGAACACTTAGTTTCAGATAGAACAATTAGTTTAAAATGGAACTATGTTTCGCATCTGGAGTTTCCTCTACCACAAGGTCGACCACTTAGTGTCGTGGAACACATACGGTTTCGAGTGGCATCGCCACGGATTTCAGAGAACAGGCGCTTCTCCTGGCACAGTATCGAACACTGAGTTTCAGATAGAACAATTAGTTTTACATGAAATTATGTTTCGCATCCGGACTTTCCTCTCTCAGAAGGTCGACCACTTAGTTTCGTCGAACACATACGGTTTCGAGTAGCATCGCGACAGATTTCAGAGAACAGGCGCTTCTCCTGGCACAGTATCGAACACTTAGTTTCAGATAGAACTATTAGTTTAAAATGGGAAAAAGTTTCGCATCTGGAGTTTCCTCTCTCACAAGGTCGGCCACTTAGTTTCGTCGAACAAATACGGTTTCGAGTGGCATCGCCACAGATTTCAGAGAACAGGCGCTTCTCCTGGCACAGTATCGAACACTTAGTTTCAGATAGAACTATAAGTTTAAAATGGGACTAAGTTTCGCATCCGGAGTTACCTCTCTCAGAAGGTCGACCACTTAGTTTCGTCGAACACATACGGTTTCGAGTAGCAACGCCACAGGTTTCAGAGAACAGGCGCTTCTACTGGCAGATAATCGAACACTTAGTTTCAGATGGAACACTTAGTTTAAAATGGAACTATGTTTCGCATTTGGAGTTTCCTCTCTCACAAGGTCGACCACTTAGTTTCGTCGAACACATGCGGTTTCCAGCCGCATCGCCACATATTTCAGAGAACAGTCGCTTCTCCTGGCACAGTACCGAACACTTAGTTTCAGATAGAACAATTAGTTTAAAATGGAACTATGTTTCGCATCTGGAGTTTCCTCTACCACAAGGTCGACCACTTAGTGTCGTGGAACACATACGGTTTCGAGTGGCATCGCCACGGATTTCAGAGAACAGGCGCTTCTCCTGGCACAGTATCGAACACTTAGTTTCAGATAGAACAATTAGTTTTACATGAAACTATGTTTCGCATCCGGACTTTCCTCTCTCAGAAGGTCGACCACTTAGTTTCGTCGAACACATACTGTTTCGAGTAGCATCGCGACAGATTTCAGAGAACAGGCGCTTCTCCTGGCACAGTATCGAACACTTAGTTTCAGATAGAACTATTAGTTTAAAATGGGACAAAGTTTCGCATCTGGAGTTTCCTCTCTCACGAGGTCGGCCACTTAGTTTCGTCGAACAAATACGGTTTCGAGTGGCATCGCCACAGATTTCAGAGAACAGGCGCTTCTCCTGGCACAGTATCGAACACTTAGTTTCAGATAGAACTATTAGTTTAAAATGGGACTAAGTTTCGCATCCGGAGTTTCCTCTCTCAGAAGGTCGACCGCTTAGTTTCGTCGAACACATACGGTTTCGAGTACCAACGCCACAGGTTTCAGAGAACAGGCGCTTCTACTGGCAGATTATCGAATACTTAGTTTCAGATGGAACACTTAGTTTAAAATGGAACTATGTTTCGCATTTGGAGTTTCCTCTCTCACACGGTCTACCACTTACTTACGTCGAACACATTCGGCTTCGAGTGGCATCGACACAGATTTCAGAGAACAGTCGCTTCTCCTGGCACAGTATCGAACACTTGGTTTCAGATAGAACAATTAGTTTAAAATGGAACTAAGTTTCGCATCCGGAGTTTCCTCTCTCAGAAGGTCGACCACTTAGTTTCGTCGAACACATACGGTTTCGAGTAGCATCGCGACAGATTTCAGAGAACAGGCGCTTCTCATGGCACAGTATCGAACACTTAGTTTCAGATAGAACTATTAGTTTAAAATGGAACTAAGTTTCGCATCCGGAGTTTCCTCTCTCAGAAGGTCGACCACTTAGTTTCGTCGAACACATACGGTTTCGAGTAGCATCGCGACAGATTTCAGAGAACAGGCGCTTCTCCTGGCACAGTATCGAACACTTAGTTTCAGATAGAACTATTAGTTTAAAATGGAACTAAGTTTCGCATCCGGAGTTTCCTCTCTCAGAAGGTCGACCACTTAGTTTCGTCGAACACATACGGTTTCGAGTAGCAACGCCACAGGTTTCAGAGAACAGGCGCTTCTACTGGCAGATAATCGAACACTTAGTTTCAGATGGAACACTTAGTTTAAAATGGAACTATGTTTCGCATTTGGAGTTTCCTCTCACACACGGTCTACCACTTACTTTCGTCGAACACATTCGGCTTCGAGTAGCATCGCCACAGATTTCATAGAACAGGCGCTTCTCCTGGCACAGTACCGAACACTTAGTTTCAGATAGAACAATTAGTTTAAAATGGAACTATGTTTCGCATCTGGAGTTTCCTCTACCACAAGGTCGACCACTTATTTTCGTCGAACACATACGGTTTCGAGTGGCATCGCCACAGATTTCAGAGAACAGGCGCTTCTCCTGGCATACTATCGAACACTTGGTTTCAGATAGAACGATTAGTTTATAATGGAACAAAGTTTCGCATCTGGAGTTTCCTCTCCCACAAGGTCGACTACTTAGTTTCGTCGAACACATACGGTTTCAAGTCGCATCGCCACAGATTTCAGAGAACAGGCGTTTCTCCTGCACAGTATCGAACACTTAGTTTCAGATAGAACAATCAGTTTAAAATGGAACTAAGTTTCGCATCTGTAATTTCCTCTCTCACAAGGTGGACCACTTAGTTTCGTCGAACACATACGGTTTCGAGGGGCATCGCCACAGATTTCAGAGGACAGGCGCTTCTCCTGACACAGTATCGAACACATAGTATCAGATAGAACAATTACTTTAAAATGGAAGTATGTTTCGCATCTGCAGTTTCCTCTCTCACAAAGTCGACCACTTAGTTTCGTCGAACTCATACTGTTTCGAGTGGCATCGCCACAGATTTCAGAAAACAGGCGCTTCTCCTGGCACAGTATCGAACACTTAGTTTCAGATAGAACAATTAGTTTAAAATGGAACTAGGTTTCGCTTCTGAAGTTTAATCTTTCACAAGGTCGGCCACATAGTTTCGTCGAACACATACGGTTTCGAGTAGCATCGCCACAGATTTCAGAGAACAGGCGCTTCTCCTTGCACACTATCGAACACTTAGTTTCAGATAGACCAATTAGTTTAAAATGGAACTATGTTTCGCATCTGGAGTTTCCTCTACCACAAGGTCGACCACTTAGTTTCGTCGAATACATACGGTTTCGAGTAGCATCGCCACAGCTTTCAGAGAACTGCCGCTTCTCCTGGCACAGTATCGAACACCTAGTTTCAGATAGAACGTTTAGTTTAAAATGGAAATATGTTTCGCATTTGGAGTTTCCTCCCTCACAAGGTCGACCACTTAGTTACGTCGAACACATACGGTTTCGAGTAGCATCGCCACAGATTTCAGAGAACAGGCGCTTTTCCTGGCACAGTATCGAACACTTGGTTTCAGATAGAACAATTAGTTTAAAATGGTAGTAAGTTTCGCATCTGGAGTTTCCTGTCTCACAAGGTCGACCACTTAGTTTCTTCGAACACATACGGTTTCGAGTAGCATCGCCACAGATTTCAGAGAACAGGCGCTTCTCCTGGCACAGTTTCGAACACTTAGTGTCAGATAGAACATTTAGTTTAAAATGGAAATATGTTTCGCATTTGGAGTTTAATCCCTCGCAAGGTCGACCACTTAGTTACGTCGAACACATATGGTTTCGCGTAGCATCGCCACATATTTCAGAGAACAGGCACTTCTCCTGGCACAGTACCGAAAACTTAGTTTCAGGTAGAACAATTAGTTTAAAAAGGAACTATGTTTCGCAACTGGAGATTCCTCCCTCACAAGATCGACGACTTAGTTTCGTCGAACACATACGGTTTCGAGTGGCATCGCCACAGATTTCAGAGGGCAGGCGCTTCTCCTGGCACATTATCGAAAACTTAGTTTCAGATAGAACAATTAGTTTCAAATTGAACTAAGTTTCGCATCTGAAGTTTCCTCTCTAAGAAGGTCGGCCACTTAATTTCGTCGGACACATACGCTTTCGCGTAGCATCGCCACAGATTTTAGAGAACAGGCGCTTCTCCTGGCACTGTATCGAACACTTAGTTACAGATAGAACACATAGTTTAAAATGGAACTGTGTCTCGCATTTGGAGTTTCCCCTCTCACAAGGTGGACCACCTAGTTTCGTCAAACACAAACGGTTTCGAGTGGCATCGCCAAAGATTTCAGAGAACAGGCGCTTCTCCTGGCACAGTATCGAACACTTTCAGATAGAACAATTAGTTTAAAATGGAACAAAGTTTCGCATCTGGAGTTTCCTCTCTCACAAGGTCGGCCACTTAGTATCGTCGAACACATACGGTTTCGTGTAGCATCGCCACAGATTTCAGAGAACAGGTGCTTCTCCTGGCACAGTACCGAACACTTAGTTTCAGATAGACCAATTAGTTTAAAATGGAACTATGTTTCGCATCTGGAGTTTCCTCTACCACAAGGTCGACCACTTAGTTTCGTCGAATACATACGGTTTCGAGTAGCATCGCCACAGCTTTCAGAGAACTGCCGCTTCTCCTGGCACAGTATCGAACACCTAGTTTCAGATAGAACATTTAGTTTAAAATGGAAATATGTTTCGCATTTGGAGTTTCCTCCCTCACAAGGTCGACCACTTAGTTACGTCGAACACATACGGTTTCGAGTAGCATCGCCACAGATTTCAGAGAACAGGCGCTCCTCCTGGCACAGTATCGAACACTTGGTTTCAGATAGAACAATTAGTTTAAAATGGTAGTAAGTTTCGCATCTGGAGTTTCCTGTCTCACAAGGTCGACCACTTAGTTTCGTCGAACACATACGGTTTCGAGTAGCATCGCCACAGATTTCAGAGAACAGGCGCTTCTCCTGGCACAGTTTCGAACACTTAGTTTCAGATAGAACATTTAGTTTAAAATGGAAATATGTTTCGCATTTGGAGTTTAATCCCTCACAAGGTCGACCACTTAGTTACGTCGAACACATATGGTTTCGAGTAGCATCGCCACATATTTCAGAGAACAGGCGCTTCTCCTGGCACAGTATCGAACACTCAGTTTCAGATAGAACAACAAGATTAAAATGGAACTAAATTTCGCATCTGGAGTTTCCTCTCTCACAAGGTCGACCACTTAGTTTCGTCGAACACATACGGTTTCGAGTAGGATCGCCACAGATTTCAGAGAGCAGGCGCTTCTCCTGGCACAGTATCGAACACTTATTTCAGACAGAACAATTAGATTAAAATGGAACTATGTTTCGCATTTGGAGTATCCTCTCTCACAAGGTCGACCACATAGTTTCGTCGAACACATAAGGTTTCGAGTGGCATCGCCACACAGTTCAGAGAACAGGCGCTTCTCCTGGCACAGTATCGAACACTTAGTTTCAGATAGAACAATTAGTTAAAAATGGAACTAAGATTCGCATCTGGAGTTTCCTCTCTCACAAGGTCGACCATTTAGATTCGTCGAACACATACGGTTTCGAGTGGCATCGCCACAGATTTCAGAGAACAGGCAATTCTCCTGGCACAGTATCGAACACTTTCAGACAGAACAATTTGTTTAAAATGGAACTAAGTTTCGCATCTGAAGTTTCCTCTCTCACAAGGTCGACCATTTAGATTCGTCGAACACATACGGTTTCGAGTAGCATCGCCACAGATTTCAGAGAACAGGCACTTCTCCTGGCACAGTATCGAACACTTAGTTTCAGATAGAACAATTAGTTAAAAATGGAACTAAGATCCGCATCTGGAGTTTCCTCTCTCACAATGTCGACCATTTAGATTCGTGGAACACATACGGTTGCGAGTGGCATCGCCACAGATTTCAGAGAACAGCCGCTTCTCCTGGCACAGTATCGAACACTTAATTTCAGATGGAACAATTAGTTTAAAATGGAACTAAGTTTCGCATCTGAAATTTCCTCTCTCACAAGGTCGACCATTTAGATTCGTCGAACACATACGGTTTCGAGTAGCATCGCCACAGATTTCAGAGAACAGGCACTTCTCCTGGCACAGTATCGAACACTTAGTTTCAGATAGAACAAATAGTTAAAAATGGAACTAAGATTCGCATCTGGATGTTCCTCTCTCACACGGTCTACCACTTACTTTCGTCGAAGACATTCGGCCTCGAGTAGCAACGCCACAGGTTTCAGAGAACAGGCGCTTCTACTGGCAGAGTATCGAATACTTAGTTTCAGACAGAACATTTAGTTTAAAATGGAAATATGTTTCGCATTTGGAGTTTCCTCCCTCACAAGGTCGACCACTTAGTTTCGTCGAACACATGCTGTTTCGAGTAGCATCGCCACAGATTTCAGAGAACAGGCGCTTCTCGTGGCACAGTATCGAACACTTTCAGATAGAACAATTAATTTAAAATGGATCTCAGTCTCGCATCTGGAGTTTCCTCTCTCACACCGTCTACCATTTATTTTCGTCGAACACATTCGGCTTCGAGTAGCAACGCCACAGGTTTCAGAGAACAGGCGCTTCTACTGACAGAGTATCGAATACTTAGTTTCAGATAGAACATTTAGTTTAAAATGAAACTAAGTTTCGCATCTGGAGCTTCCTCTCTCACAATGTGGACCACTTAGTTTCGTCGAACATACGGTTTCGAGTAGCATCGCCACTGATTTCAGAGAACAGGCGCTTCTACTGGCAGATTATCGAATACTTAGTTTCACATAGAACAATTACTTTAAAATGCAACTAAGCTTCGCATCTGGAGTTTCTTCTCTCACAAGGTCAAAGACTTAGTTTCGTCGAACAGATACGGTTTCGAGTAGCATCGCCACAGATTTCAGAGAACAGGCGCGTCTCGTGGCACAGTATCGAACACTCAGTTTCAGATAGAACAACAAGATTAAAATGGAACTAAGTTTCGCATCTGGAGTTTCCTCTCTCACAAGGTCGACCACTTAGTTTCGTCGAACACATACGGTTTCGAGTAGCATCGCCACAGATTTCAGAGAGCAGGCGCTTCTCCTGGCACAGTATCGAACACTTATTTCAGACAGAACAATTAGTTTAAAATGGATCTAAGTTTCGCATCTGGAGTTTCCTTTCTCACAAGGTCGACAACTTAGTTTCGTCGAACACATAAGTTTTCGAGTGGCATCGCCACACAGTTCAGAGAACAGGCGCTTCTACTGGCAGACTATCGAATACTTAGTTTCAGACAGAACATTTAGTTTAAAATGGAAATATGTTTCGCATTTGGAGTTTCCTCCCTCACAAGGTCGACCACTTAGTTTCGTCGAACACATGCGGTTTGAGTAGCATCGCCACAGATTTCAGAGAACAGGCGTTTCTCGTGGCACAGTATCGAACACTTTCAGATAGAACAATTAGTATAAAATGGTACTATGTTTCGCATCTGGAGTTTCCTCTTTCACAAGGCGACCACTTAGTTTCGTCAAACACATACGGTTTCGAGTGGTATCGCCACAGATTTCAGAGAACAGGCGCTTCTCCTGGCACAGTATCGAACACTTAGATTCAGAAGGAACAATTAGTTTAAAATGGAACTAAGTTTCGCATCTGGAGTTTCCCCTCTCAAAAGTTCGACCACTTAGTTTCGTCGAACACATACGGTTCCGAGTAGCATCGCGACAGATTTCAGAGAAAAGGCGCGTCTCCTGGCACTGTATCGAACACTTAGTTCCAGCTGGAACACTTAGTTTTAAATGGAACTAATTTTCGCTTCTGGAGTTTCCTCCCTCACCATGTCGACCACTTAGTTTCGCCGAAAACATACGGTTTCGAGTAGCAAAGCCACAGATTTCAGAGAATAGGCGCTTCTCCTGGCACAGTATCGAACACTTAGTTTCAGAGAGAACAATTAGTTTAAAATGGAATAATGTTTCGCATCTGGAGTATCCTCTCTCACAAGATCAACCATTTATTTTCGTCGAACACATACGGTTTCGAGTGGCATCGCCACACATTTCAGAGAACTGGCGCTTCTCCTGGCACAGTATCGAACACTTGGTTTCAGATAGATCAATTAGTTTAAAATGGAACTATGTTTCGCATCTGGAGTTTCCTCTCTCACAAGGTGGACCACTTAGTTTCGTCGAACACATACGGTTTCGAGTGGCATCGCCACAGATTTCAGAGAACAGGCCCTACTCCTGGCACAGTATCGAACACTTAGTATCAGATAGAACAATTAGTTTTAAATGGAACTATGTTTCGCATCTGGAGTTTCCTCTCTCACAAGGTGGACCACTTAGTTTCGTCGAACACATACGGTTTCGAGTAGCATCGCCATATATTTCAGAGAACAGGCGCTTCTCCTGGCACAGTGTCGAACACTTAGTTTCAGATAGAACAATTAGTTTAAAATGGAACTAAGTTTCGCATCTGGAGTTCCTCTCTCACAAGGTCGACCACATAGTTTCGTCGAACACATACGGTTTCGAGTGGCATGGCCACAGATTTCAGAGAACAGGCGCTTCTCCTGGCACAGTGTCGAACACTTAGTTTCAGATAGAACAAATAGTTTAAAATGGAACTAATTTTCGCATCTGGAGTTTCCTCTCTCACAAGGTGGACCACTTAGTTTCCTCGAACACATACGGTTTCGGGTGGCATCGCCACACATTTCAGAGAACTGGCGCTTCTCCTGGCACAGTATCGAACACTTAATTTCAGGTAGAACAATTAGTTTAAAATGGTAATATGTTTCGCATCCGGAGTTTCCTCTTTCTCAAGGCGACCACCTAGTTTCGTCGAACATATACGGTTTCGAGTGGCATCGCCACAGATTTCAGAGAACAGGCGCTTCTCCTGCCACAGTGTCGAACACTTGGTTTCAGATAGATCAATTAGTTTAAAATGTAACTATGTTTCGCATCTGGAGTTTCCTCTCTCACAAGGTGGACCACTTAGTTTCGTCGAACACATACGGTTTCGAGTGGCATCGCCACAGATTTCAGAGAACAGGCCCTACTCCTGGCACAGTATCGAACACTTAGTATCAGATAGAACAATTAGTTTTAAATGGAACTAAACTTCGCATCTGGAGTTTCCTCTCTCACAAGGTGGACCACTTAGTTTCCTCGAACACATACGGTTTCGAGTGGCACCGCCACAGATTTCAGAGAACAGGCGCTTCTCCTGGCACAGTATCGAACACATAGTTTCAGATAGAACAATTTGTTTAAAATGGAACTAAGTTTCGCATCTGGAGATTCCTCTCTCACAAGGTTGCCCACTTAGTTTCCTCGAACACATACGGTTTCGAGTGGCATCGCCACACATTTCAGAGAACAGGCGCTTCATCTGGCACAGTATCGAACACTTAGTTTCAGATAGAACAATTAGTTTAAAATGGAACTAAGTTTCGCATCTGGAGTTTCCTCTCTAACAAGGTCGACCACTTAGTTTCGTTGAACACATGCGGTTTCGAGTGGCAACGCCACAGATTTCAGAGAACAGGCGCTTCTCCTGGCACAGTATCAGACACATAGTTTCAGATAGAACAATTAGTCTAAAATTGTACTAAATTTCGCATCTGGAGTTTCTTCCCTCACAACGCGACCACTTAATTTCGACGAACACATACGGTTTCGAGTGGCATCGCCACAGATTTCAGAGAACAGGCGCTTCTCCTGGCACAGTATCTTTAACACTTAGTTTCAGGTAGAAAAATTAGTTTAAAATGGTAATAAATTTCGCATCTGGAGTTTCCTTTTTCTCAAGGCGACCACTTAGTTTCGTCGAACACATACGGTTTCGAGTAGCATCGCCACAGATTTCAGAGAACAGGCGCCTCTCCTGGCACAGTATCGAACACTTAGTATTAGATAGAACAATTAGTTTAAAATGGAACTAAGTTTCGCATCTGAAGTTTCCTCTCTCACAATGTCGACCACTTAGTTTCGTCGAACACATACGGTTTCGAGTGGCATCACCACACATTTCAGAGAACAGGCCCTACTCCTGGCACAGTATCGAACACTTAGTATCAGATAGAACAATTAGTTTTAAATGGAACGAAGTTGCGCATCTGGAATTTCCTCTCTAACAAGGTCGACCACTTAGTTTCGTCGAACACATACGGTTTCGAGTGGCATCGCCACAGATTTCAGAGAACAGGCCCTACTCCTGGCACAGTATCGAACACTTAGTATGAGATAGAACAATTAGTTTTAAATGGAACTAAACCTCGCATCTGGAGTTTCCTCTCTCACAAGGTGGACCACTTAGTTTCCTCGAACACATACGGTTTCGAGTGGCACCGCCACAGATTTCAGAGAACAGGCGCTTCTCCTGGCACAGTATCGAACACTTAGTTTCAGATAGAACAATTTGTTTAAAATGGAACTAAGTTTCGCATCTGGAGATTCCTCTCTCACAAAGTTGACCACTTAGTTTCCTCGAACACATACGGTTTCGAGTGGCATCGCCACTGATTACAGAGAACAGGGGCTTCTCCTGCCACAGTGTCGAACACTTGGTTTCAGATAGATCAATTAGTTTAAAATGGAACTATGTTTCGCATCTGGAGTTTCTTCCCTCACAACGCGACCACTTAATTTCGACGAACACCTACGGTTTCGAGTGGCATCGCCACAGATTTCAGAGAACAGGCGCTTCTCCTGGCACAGTATCGAACACTTAGTTTCAGATAGAACAATTTGTTTAAAATGGAACTAAGTTTCGCATCTGGAGATTCCTCTCTCACAAGGTTGACCACTTAGTTTCCTCGAACACATACGGTTTCGAGTGGCATCGCCACACATTTCAGAGAACAGGCGCTTCATCTGGCACAGTATCGAACACTTAGTTTCAGATAGAACAATTAGTTTAAAATGGAACTAAGTTTCGCATCTGGAGTTTCCTCTCTAACAAGGTCGACCACTTAGTTTCGTTGAACACATACGGTTTCGAGTGGCAACGCCACAGATTTCAGAGAACAGGCGCTTCTCCTGGCACAGTATCAGACACATAGTTTCAGTTAGAACAATTAGTCTAAAATTGTACTAAATTTCGCATCTGGAGTTTCTTCCCTCACAACGCGACCACTTAATTTCGACGAACACCTACGGTTTCGAGTGGCATCGCCACAGATTTCAGAGAACAGGCGCTTCTCCTGGCACAGTATCTTTAACACTTAGTTTCAGGTAGAACAATTAGTTTAAAATGGTAATAAATTTCGCATCTGGAGTTTCCTCTTTCTCAAGGCGACCACTTAGTTTCGTCGAACACATACGGTTTCGAGTAGCATCGCCACAGATTTCAGAGAACAGGCGCCTCTCCTGGCACAGTATTGAACACTTAGTATTAGATAGAACAATTAGTTTAAAATGGAACTAAGTTTCGCATCTGAAGTTTCCTCTCTCACAATGTCGACCACTTAGTTTCGTCGAACACATACGGTTTCGAGTGGCATCACCACACATTTCAGAGAACAGGCCCTACTCCTGGCACAGTATCGAACACTTAGTATCAGATAGAACAATTAGTTTTAAATGGAACTAAGTTTCGCATCTGGAGTTTCCTCTCTAACAAAGTCGACCACTTAGTTTCGTTGAACACATACGGTTTCGAGTGGCATCGCCACAGATTACAGAGAACAGGCGCTTCTCCTGCCACAGTGTCGAACACTTGGTTTCAGATAGATCAATTAGTTTAAAATGGAACTATGTTTCGCATCTGGAGTTTCCTCTCTCACAAGGTGGACCACTTAGTTTCGTCGAACACATACGGTTTCGAGTAGCATCGCCATATATTTCAGAGAACAGGCGCTTCTCCTGGCACAGTGTCGAACACTTAGTTTCAGATAGAACAATTAGTTTAAAATGGAACTAATTTTCGCATCTGGAGTTCCTCTCTCACAAGTTCGAACACATAGTTTCGTCGAACACATACGGTTTCGAGTGGCATGGCCACAGATTTCAGAGAACAGGCGCTTCTCCTGCACAGTGTCGAACACTTAGTTTCAGATAGAACAAATAGTTTAAAATGGAACTAATTTTCGCATCTGGAGTTCCTCTCTCACAAGGTCGACCACTTAGTTTCGTCGAACACATACGGTTTCGAGTGGCATCGCCACAGATATCAGAGAACTGGCGCTTCTCCTGGCACAGTATCGAACACTAAGTTTCAGATAGAACAATTAGTTTTAAATGGAACTAAACTTCGCATCTGGAGTTTCCTCTCTCACAAGGTGGACCACTTAGTTTCCTCGAACACATACGGTTTCGAGTGGCATCGCCACACATTTCAGAGAACAGGCGCTTCTCCTCGCACAGTATCGAACACTTAGTATCAGATAGATCAATTAGTTTTAAATGGAACTAAGTTTCGCATCTGGAGTTTCCTCTCTAACAAGGTCGACCACTTAGTTTCGTCGAACACATACGGTTTCGAGTGGCATCGCCACACATTTCAGAGAAAAGGCCCTACTACTGGCACAGTATCGAACACTTAGTATCAGATAGAACAATTAGTTTTAAATGGAACTAATCTTCGCATCTGGAGTTTCCTCTCTCACAAGGTGGACCACTTAGTTTCCTCGAACACATACGGTTTCGAGTGGCATCGCCACACATTTCAGAGAACAGGCGCTTCTCCTCGCACAGTATCGAACACTTAGTATCAGATAGATCAATTAGTTTTAAATGGAACTAAGTTTCGCATCTGGAGTTTCCTCTCTAACAAGGTCGACCACTTAGTTTCGTTGAACACATACGGTTTCGAGTGGGAACGCCACAGATTTCAGAGAACAGGCGCTTCTCCTGGCACAGTATCAGACACATAGTTTCAGATAGAACAATTAGTCTAAAATTGTACTAAATTTCGCATCTGGAGTTTCTTCCCTCACAACGCGACCACTTAATTTCGACGAACACCTACGGTTTCGAGTGGCATCGCCATAGATTTCAGAGAACAGGCGCTTCTCCTGGCACAGTATCGAACACTTAGTTTCAGGTAGAACAATTAGTTTAAAATGGAACTAAGTTTCGCATCTGGAGTTTCCTCTCCCACAAGGTCGACCACTTAGTTTCGTCGAACACATACGGTTTCGACTGGCATCGCCACAGATTTCAGAGAACAGGCGCTTCTCCTGGCACAGTATCGAAAACTTAGTTTCAGATAGAACAATTAATTTAAAATGGAACTAAGTTTCGCATCTGGAGTTTCCTCTCTCACAGGGTCGACCACTTAGTTTCGTCGAACACATACGGATTCGAGCGGTATCGCCACACGTTTCAGAGAACAGGCGTTTTTCCTGGTACACTATCGAACACTTAGCTTCAGATCGAACAATTAGTTTTAAATGGAACTGTGTTTCGCTTCTGGAGTTGCCCCTCTCAGAAGGTCGACCACTTAGTTTCGTCGAACAGATACGGTTTCGTGTAGCATCGCCACAGATTTCAGAGAGCAGGCGCTTCTACTGGCACAGTATCGAACACTTATGTCAGACAGAACAATTAGTTTAAAATGGAACTAAGTTTCGCATCTGGAGTTTCCTCTCTCACAAGGTGGATCACTTAGGTTCGTCGACCACATACGGTTTCGAGTAGCATCGTCACAGATTTCAGAGAACAGACGCTTCTCCTGGCACATTATCGAACACTTAGTTTCAGCTAGAATATATAGTTTTAAATGGAAATATATTTCGCATTTGGAGTTTCCTCTCTCACAAAGTCGACCACTTAGTTTCGTCGAACACATACGGTTTCGAGTGACATCGCCACAGATTTCAGAGAAAAGGCGCTACTCCTGGCACAATATCGAACACTTAGTATCAGATAGAACAATTAGTTTAAAATTGAACTATGTTTCGCATCTGGAGTTTCTTATCTCACAAGGTCGACCACTTAGTTTCGCCGAACGCATACGGTTTCGAGTGGCATCGCCACAGATTTCAGAGAACAGGCGCTTCATCTGGCACAGTATCGAACACTTAGTTTCAGATGGAACGTTTGGTTTAAAATGGAACTAAGTTTCGCATCTGGAGCTTCCTCTCTCACAATGTGGACCACTTAGTTTCGTCGAACATATACGGTTTCGAGTAGTATCGCCACAGATTTCAGAGAACAGGCCCTACTACTGGCACAGTATCGAACACTTAGTATCAGATAGAACAATTAGTTTTAAATGGAACTAAACTTCGCATCTGGAGTTTCCTCTCTCACAAGGTGGACCACTTAGTTTCCTCGAACACATACGGTTTCGAGTGGCATCGCCACACATTTCAGAGAACAGGCGCTTCTCCTCGCACAGTATCGAACACTTAGTATCAGATAGATCAATTAGTTTTAAATGGAACTAAGTTTCGCATCTGGAGTTTCCTCTCTAACAAGGTCGACCACTTAGTTTCGTTGAACACATACGGTTTCGAGTGGGAACGCCACAGATTTCAGAGAACAGGCGCTTCTCCTGGCACAGTATCAGACACATAGTTTCAGATAGAACAATTAGTCTAAAATTGTACTAAATTTCGCATCTGGAGTTTCTTCCCTCACAATGCGACCACTTAATTTCGACGAACACCTACGGTTTCGAGTGGCATCGCCACAGATTTCAGAGAACAGGCGCTTCTCCTGGCACAGTATCGAACACTTAGTTTCAGGTAGAACAATTAGTTTAAAATGGAACTAAGTTTCGCATCTGGAGTTTCCTCTCCCACAAGGTCGACCACTTAGTTTCGTCGAACACATACGGTTTCGACTGGCATCGCCACACAGTTCAGAGAACAGGCGCATCTTCTGGCACAGTATCGAAAACTTAGTTTCAGATAGAACAATTAGTTTAAAATGGAACTATGTTCCGCATCTGGTGAATCCTCCCTCACAAGGTCAATCACTTAGTTTCGTCGAACACATACGGTTTCGAGTGGCATCGCCACAGATTTCAGAGTACAGGCGCTTCTCCTGGCACAGTATCAGACACATAGTTTCAGATAGAACAATTATTCTAAAATTGTACTAAATTTCGCATCTGGAGTTTCTTCCCTCACAAGGCGACCACTTAATTTCGTCGAACACATACGGTTTCGAGTAGCATCGCCACAGATTTCAGAGAACAGGCGCCTCTCCTGCCACAGTGTCGAACACTTGGTTTCAGATAGATCAATTAGTTTAAAATGGAACTATGTTTCGCATCTGGAGTTTCCTCTCTCACAAGGTGGACCACTTAGTTTCGTCGAACACATACGGTTTCGAGTAGCATCGCCATATATTTCAGAGAACAGGCGCTTCTCCTGGCACAGTGTCGAACACTTAGTTTCAGATAGAACAATTAGTTTAAAATGGAACTAATTTTCGCATCTGGAGTTCCTCTCTCACAAGTTCGACCACATAGTTTCGTCGAACACATACGGTTTCGAGTGGCATGGCCACAGATTTCAGAGAACAGGCGCTTCTCCTGCACAGTGTCGAACACTTAGTTTCAGATAGAACAAATAGTTTAAAAGGGAACTAATTTTCGCATCTGGAGTTCCTCTCTCACAAGGTCGACCACTTAGTTTCGTCGAACACATACGGTTTCGAGTGGCATCGCCACAGATATCAGAGAACTGGCGCTTCTCCTGGCACAGTATCGAACACTAAGTTTCAGATAGAACAATCAGTTTAAAATGGTAATAAGTTTCGCATCTGGAGTTTCCTCTTTCTCAAGGCGACCACCTAGTTTCGTCGAACACATACGGTTTCGAGTAGCATCGCCACAGATTTCAGAGAACAGGCGCCTCTCCTGGCACAGTATCGAACACTTAGTTTCAGATAGAATAATTAATTTAAAATGGAAGTAAGTTTCGCATGTGGAGTTTCCTCTCCCACAAGGTCACCCACTTAGTTTCGTCGAACACATACGGTTTCGAGTGGCATGGCCACAGATTTCAGAGAACAGGCGCTTCTCCTGGCACAGTGTCGAACACATAGTTTCAGATAGAACAATTAGTTTAAAATGGACCTATGTTTCGCATTTGGAGTTTTCTCTCTCACAAAGTCGACCACTTAGTTTCGTCGAACACATACGGTTTCGAGTGGCATCGCCACAGATTTCAGAGAACGGGCGCTTCTCCTGGCACAGTATCGAACACTTAATATCATGTAGGACAATTATTTTTAAATCGAAATATGTTTCGCATTTGGAGTTTCCTCTCTCACAAAGTCGACCACTTAGTTTCGTCGAACACCTACGGTTTCGAGTGGCATGGGCACAGATTTCAGAGAACAGGCGCTTCTCCGGGCACAGTATCGAACACTTAGTTTCAGATAGAACAATTAATTTAAAATGGAACTAAGTTTCGCATCTGGAGTTCCTCCCTCACATGGTCGACCACTTAGTTTCGTCGAACACATACGGTTTCGAGTAGCATCGCCACAGATTTCAGAGAACGGGCGCTTCTCCTGGCACAGTATCGAACACTTAGTTTCAGATGGAACAATTAGTTTTAAATGGAACTAAATTTCGCATCTGGAGTTTCCCCTTTCACAAGGCGACCACTCAGTTTCATCGAACACATACGGTTTCGAGTGGCATCGCCACAGATTTCAGAGAACAGGCGCTTCTCCTAGCACAGTATCGAACACTTTCAGATAGAACAATTAGTTTTAAATGAAACTAAGTTTCACTTCTGGAGTTTCCTCTCTCACAAGGACGACCACTTAGTTTCGTCGAACACATACGGTTTCGAGTAGCATCGCCACAGATTTCAGAGAAGGGGCACTTCTCCGGGCACAGTATCGAACACTTAGTTTCAGATAGAACAATTAGTTTAAAATGGAACTAAGTTTCGCATCTGGAGTTTCTTCTCTCACAAGGTCGACCACTTAGTTTCGTCGAACACATACGGTTTCGAGTAGCAACGCCACAGGTTTCAGAGAACAGGCGCTTCTACTGGCAGATTAACGAACACTTAGTTTCAGATGGAACATTTTGTTTAAAATGGAACTAAATTTCGCATCTGGAGTTATCTCTCTCACCATGTCGACCACTTAGTTTCGTCGAACACATACGGTTTCGAGTAGTATCGCCACAGATTTCAGAGAACAGGCGCTTTTCCTGGCACAGTATCGAACACTTAGTTTCAGAGAGAACAATTAGTTTAAAATGGAACTATGTTTCGCATTTGGAGTTTCCTCTCTCACAAGGTCGACCCCTTAGTTTCGTCGAACACATACGGTTTCGAGTGGCATGACCACAGATTTCAGAGAACAGGCGCTTCTCCTGGCACAGTATCGAACACATAGTTTCAGAGAGAACAATTAGTTTAAAATGGAACTATGTTTCGCATTTGGAGTTTCCTCTCTCACAAGGTCGACCACTTAGTTTCGTCGAACACATAAGGTTTCGAGTGGCATGGGCACAGATTTCAGGGAACAGGCGCTTCTCCGGGCACAGTATCGAACACTTAGTTTCAGATAGAACAATTAGTTTAAAATGGAACTAAGTTTCGCATCTGGAGTTCCTCCCTCACAAGGTCGACAACTTAGTTCCGTCGAACACATACGGTTTCGAGTAGCATCTCCACAGATTTCAGAGAACAGGCGCTTCTCCTGGTACAGTATCGAACACTTAGTTTCAGATAGAACAATTAGTTTAAAATGAAACTAAGTTTCGCATCTGGAGTTTCCTCTCCCACAAGGTCGGCCACTTTGTTTCGTCGAACACATACGGTTTCGAGTGGTATCGCCACAGATTTCAGAGAACAGGCGCTTCTCCTGGCGCAGCATCGAACACTTAGTTACAGATAGAACAATTAGTTTAAAATGGATCTATATTTCGCATCTGGAGTTTCCTCTCTCACAAGGTCGACCACTTAATTTCGTCCAACACATACGGTTTCGAGCGGCATCGCCACACATTTCAGGGAGCAGGCGCTTCTCCTGGCACAGTATCGAACACTTAGTTTCAGTTAGAATATTTAGTTTAAAATGGAAATATGTTTCGCATTTGGAGTTTCCTCTCTCACAAGGTCGACCACTTAGTTTCGTCGAACACAAACGGTTTCGAGTAGTATCGCCACAGATTTCGCAGAACGGGAGTTTCTCCTGGCACAGTATCGAACACTTAGTTTCAGATAGAACAGTTAGTTTAAAATGCAACTAAGTTTCGCATCTGGAGTTTCCTCTCTCACAAGGTCGACCACTTAGTGTCGTCGAACACATACGGTATTGAGTGGGATCGCCACACATTTCAGAGACCAGGCGCTTCTCCTGGCACAGTATCGAACACTTAGCTTCAGATAGAAAAATTAGTTTAAAATGGACCTTTGTTTCGCATTTGGAGTTTCCTCTCTCACAAGTTCGACCACTTAGTTTCTTCGAACACATACGGTTTCGAGTGGCATCGCCACAGATTTCAGAGAACAGGCGCTTCTCCTGGCACATTATCGAACATATAGTTGCGGATAGAACAATTAGTTTCAAATGGAACTAAGTTTCGCATCTGGAGTTTCCTCTCTCAAAAGGCGGCCACTTAGTTTCGTGGAACACATTCGGTTTCGAGTAGCATCGCCACAGATTTCAGAGAACAGGCGCTTCTCCTGGCACAGTATCGAACACTTAGCTTCAGATAGAACAATTAGTATAAAATGGTACTATGTTTCGCATCTGAAGTTTCCTCTTTCACAAGGCGACCACTTAGTTTCGTCGAACACATACGGTTTAGATTAGCATCGCGACAGATTTCAGAAAACAGGCGCGTCTCCTGGCACAGTATCGAACACTTATTTCAGACAGAACAATTAGGTTAAAATGGAACTATGTTTCGCATCTGGAGTTTCCTCTCTCACAAGATCGACCACTTAGTTTCGTAGAACACATATGGTTTCCAGTGGCATCGCCACAGATTTCAGAGAACAGGCGCTTCTCCTGGCACAGTATCGGACACTTAGTTTCAGATAGAACAATTAGTTTAAAATGGAACTAAGTTTCGCATCTGGAGTTTCCTCTCTCACAAGGTCGGCCACTTAGTTTCGTCGAACACATACGGTTTCGAGTAGCATCGCAACAGATTTCAGAGAACAGGCGTTTCTCCTGGCACAGTACCGAACACTTAGTTTCAGATAGAACAATTAGTTTTAAATCGAACTAAGTTCGCTTCTGGAGTTTCCTCTTTCACAAGGCGACCACTTAGTTTGGTCGAACACATACGGTTTCGAGTGGCATCGCCAGAGATTTCAGAGAACAGGCGCTTCTCCTGGCACAGTATCGGAACTTAGTTTCAGATAGAACAATTAGTTTAAAATGGAACTAAGTTTCGCTTCTGGAGTTTCCTCTCTCACAAGGTCGCCCACTTAGTTTCGTCGAACACATACGGTTTCGAGTAGCATCGCAACAGATTTCAGAGAACAGGCGCTTCTCCTGGCACAGTACCGAACACTTAGTTTCAGAGAGAACAATTAGTTTTAAATGAAACTAAGTTTGGCATCTGGAGTTTCCTCTCTCACAAGGTGACCACTTAGTTTCGTGGAACACATACGGTTTCGAGTGGCATCGCCACGGATTTCAGAGAACAGGCGTTTCTCCTGGCACAGTACCGAACACTTAGTTTCAGATAGAACAATTAGTTTTAAATCGAACTAAGTTCGCTTCTGGAGTTTCCTCCCTCACAAGGTCGCCCACTTAGTTTCGTCGAACACATACGGTTTCGAGTAGCATCGCCACAGATTTCAGAGAACAGGCGCTTCTCCTGGCACAGTACAGAACACTTAGTTTCAGATAGAACAATTAGTTTTAAATCGAACTAAGTTCGCTTCTGGAGTTTCCTCTTTCACAAGGCGACAACTTAGTTTGGTCGAACACATACGGTTTCGAGTAGCATCGCCACACATTTCAGAGAACAGGCGCTTCTCCTGGCACAGTAACGAACACATAGTTTCAGATAGAACAATTACTTTAAAATGGAACTAAGCTTCGCATCTGGAGTTTCCTCTCTCACAAGCTGGACAACTTAGTTTCGTCGAACACATACGGTTTCGAGTAGCATCGCCACTGATTTCAGAGAACAGGCGCTTCTCCTGGCACAGTATCGAACACTTAGTTTGAGATAGAACAATTAGTTTAAAGTGGAACTAAGTTTCGCATCTGGAGTTTCCTCTCTCACAACGTGGACCACTTAGTTTTGTCAAACACATACGGTTTCGAGTGGCATCGCCACAAATTTCAGAGAAGAGGCACTTCTCCTGGCACAGTATTGAACACTTAGTTTGAGAGAGAACAGTTATTTTTGAATGGAACTGAGTTTCGCCTCTGGAGTTTCCTCTCTCACAAGGTCGACCACTTAGTTTCGCCGAACACATACGGTTTCGAGTGGCATCGTCACACATTTCAGAGAACAGGCGCTTCTCCTGGCACAGTATCGAACACTTAGTTTCAGATAGAACAATTAGTTTAAAATGGAACTAAGTTTCGCATCTGGAGTTTCCTCTCTCACAAGGTCGCCCACTTAGTTTCGTCGAACACATACGGTTTCGAGTAGCATCGCCACAGATTTCAGAGAACAGGCGCTTCTCCTGGCACAGTACCGAACACTTAGTTTCAGAGAGAACAATTAGTTTTAAATGAAACTAAGTTTGGCATCTGGAGTTTCCTCTCTCACAAGGTGACTACTTAGTTTCGTGGAACACATACGGTTTCGAGTGGCATCGCCACAGATTTCAGAGAACAGGCGTTTCTCCTGGCACAGTACCGAACACTTAGTTTCAGATAGAACAATTAGTTTTAAATCGAACTAAGTTCGCTTCTGGAGTTTCCTCCCTCACAAGGTCGCCCACTTAGTTTCGTCGAACACATACGGTTTCGAGTAGCATCGCCACAGATTTCAGAGAACAGGCGCTTCTCCTGGCACAGTACCGAACACTTAGTTTCAGAGAGAACAATTAGTTTTAAATGAAACTAAGTTTGGCATCTGGAGTTTCCTCTCTCACAAGGTGACCACTTAGTTTCGTGGAACACATACGGTTTCGAGTGGCATCGCCACGGATTTCAGAGAACAGGCGTTTCTCCTGGCACAGTATTGAACACTTAGTTTGAGAGAGAACAATTATTTTTGAATGGAACTGAGTTTCGCCTCTGGAGTTTCCTCTCTCACAAGGTCGACCACTTAGTTTCGCCGAACACATACGGTTTCGAGTGGCATCGCCACAAATTTCAGAGAAGAGGCACTTCTCCTGGCACAGTATTGAACACTTAGTTTGAGAGAGAACAATTATTTTTGAATGGAACTGAGTTTCGCCTCTGGAGTTTCCTCTCTCACAAGGTCGACCACTTAGTTTCGCCGAACACATACGGTTTCGAGTGGCATCGTCACACATTTCAGAGAACAGGCGCTTCTCCTGGCACAGTATCGAACACTTAGTTTCAGATAGAACAATTAGTTTAAAATGGAACTAAGTTTCGCATCTGGAGTTTCCTCTCTCACAACGTGGACCACTTAGTTTTGTCAAACACATACGGTTTCGAGTGGCATCGCCACAAATTTCAGAGAAGAGGCACTTCTCCTGGCACAGTATTGAACACTTAGTTTGAGAGAGAAGAATTATTTTTGAATGGAACTGAGTTTCGCCTCTGGAGTTTCCTCTCTCACAAGGTCGACCACTTAGTTTCGCCGAACACATACGGTTTCGAGTGGCATCGTCACACATTTCAGAGAACAGGCGCTTCTCCTGGCACAGTATCGAACACTTAGTTTGAGATAGAACAATTAGTTTAAAATGGAACTATGTCTCGCATCTGGAGTTTCCTCTCTCACAAGGTGGACCACTTAGTTTCGTCGAACACATACGGTTTCGAGTGGCATCGTCACACATTTCAGAGAACAGGCGCTTCTCCTGGCACAGTATCGAACACTTAGTTTCAGATAGAACAATTAGTTTAAAATGGAACTATGTCTCGCATCTGGAGTATCCTCTCTCACAAGTTCAACCACTTAGTTTCGTCGAACACATACGGTTTCGAGCGGCATCGCCACACAGTTCAGAGAACAGGCGCCTCTCCTGGCACACTATCGAACACTTAGTTTCAGATAGAACAATTATTTTTAAATGGAATTATGTTTCCCATTTGGAGTTTCCTCTCTCAAAAGGTCGACCACTTAGTTTCGTCGAACATATACGGTTTCGAGTAGCATCGCCACAGATTTCGCAGAACGGCGTTTCTCCTGGCACAGTATCGAAGACTTAGTTTCAAATAGAACAATTAGTTTTAACTGAAACTAAGTCTGGCATCTGGAGTTTCCTCTCTCACAAGGTGGACCACTTAGTTTCGTCGAACTCATACCGTTTAGAGTGGCATCGCCACAGATTTCAGAGAACAGGCGCTTCACCTGGCACATTATCGAACACTGAGTATCAGATAGAACAATTAGTTTAAAATGGAACTAAGCTCCGCATCTTGAGTTTCCTCTCTCACCATGTCGACCACTTAGTTTCGTCGAACACATACCGTTTCGATTGTTATCGCCACAGGTTTCCCAGAACAGGCGCTTCTCCTGGCACAGTATCGAACACTTAGTTTCAGATAGAACAATTAGTTTAAAATGGAACTAAGTTTGCATCTGGAGTTTCCTCTCTCACAAGGTCGACCACTCAGTTTCGTCGAACACATACCGTCTCGAGTGGTATTGCCACAGGTTTCACAGAACGGGCGCTTCTCCTGGCACAGTATCGAACACTTAGTTTCGTCGAACTCATACGGTTTAGAGTGGCATCGTCACAGATTTCAGAGAACAGGCGCTTCACCTGGCACAGTATCGAACACTGAGTATCAGATAGAACAATTAGTTTAAAATGGAACTAAGCTCCGCATCTTGAGATTCCTCTCTCACCATGTCGACCACTTAGTTTCGTCGAACTAATACCGTTTCGATTGTTATCGCCACAGGTTTCACAGAACGGGCGCTTCTCCTGGCACAGTATCGAACACTTAGTTTCAGATAGAACAGTTAGTTTTAAATGGAACTATGTTTCGCATTTGGAATTTCCTCCCTCACAAGCTCGATCGCTTAGTTTCATCGAACACATACGGTTTCGAGTAGCATCGCCACAGATTTCAGAGAACAGGCGCTTCTCCTGGCACAGTATCGAACACTTAGTATCAGAAAGAACAATTAGTTTAAAATGGAACAAAGCTTCGCATTTTGAGTTTCCTCTCTCAAAAGGTCGCCCACTTAGTTTCGTCGAACACATACGGTTTCGAGTAGCATCGCCACAGATTTGGCAGAACGGCGATCCTCCTGGCAAAGTATCGAACACTTATTTTCAGATAGAACAATTAGTTTAAAATGGAACTATGTTTCGCATCTGGAGTTTCCTCTCCTACAAGGTCGGCGACTTAGTTTCGTCGAACACATACGGTTTCGAGCAGCATCGCCACAGATTTCAGAGAAGAGGCGCTTCTGCTGGCACAGTATCGAACACTTAGTTTCAGATAGAACAATTAGTTTAAAATGGAACTAAGTTTCGCATCTGGAGTTTCCTCTCTCACAAGGTCGACCACTTAGTTTCGTCGAACATATACGGTTTCGAGTGGCATCGCCACAGATTTCACAGAACGGGCGCTTCTCCTGGCACAGTATCGAACACTTAGTTTCACATAGAACAGTTAGTTTTAAATGGAACTATGTTTCGCATTTGGAATTTCCTCCCTCACAAGCTCGATCGCTTAGTTTCATCGAACACATACGGTTTCGAGTAGCATCGCCACAGATTTCAGAGAACAGGCGCTTCTCCTGGCACAGTATCGAACACTTAGTATCAGAAAGAACAATTAGTTTAAAATGGAACAAAGCTTCGCATTTTGAGTTTCCTCTCTCAAAAGGTCGCCCACTTAGTTTCGTCGAACACATACGCTTTCGAGTAGCATCGCCACAGATTTCAGAGAACAGGCGCTTCTCCTGGCACAGTATCGAACACTTAGTTTCAGATAGAACAATTAGCTTAAAATGGAATTAAGTTTCGCATCTGGAGTTTCCTCTCCCACAAGGTGGACCACTTAGTTTCGTCGAACACATACGGTTTCGAGTAGCATCGCCACAGATTTGGCAGAACGGCGATCCTCCTGGCAAAGTATCGAACACTTATTTTCAGATAGAACAATTAGTTTAAAATGGAACTATGTTTCGCATCTGGAGTTTCCTCTCCTACAAGGTCGGCGACTTAGTTTCGTCGAACACATACGGTTTCGAGTAGCATCGCCACAGATTTCAGAGAAGAGGCGCTTCTGCTGGCACAGTATCGAACACTTAGTTTCAGATAGAACAATTAGTTTAAAATGGAACTAAGTTTCGCATCTGGAATTTCCTCTCTCACAAGGTCGACCACTTAGTTTCGTCGAACATATACGGTTTCGAGTGGCATCGCCACAGATTTCACAGAACAGGCGCTTCTCCTGGCACATTATCGAACACTTAGTTTCAGATAGAACAATTAGTTTAAAATGGAACTAAGTTTCGCATCTGGAGCTTCCTCTCTCACAAGGCCGACCACTTAGTTTCGTCGAACACATACGGTTTCGAGTGGCAACGCCACAGATTTCAAGGATCGGCGTTCTCCTGGCACACTATTGAACACTTAGTTTCAGATAGAACAATTATTTTTAAATGGAATTAAGTTTCGCATTTGGAGTTTCCTCTCTCAAAAGGTCGACCACTTAGTTTCGTCGAACACATACGGTTTCGAGTATCATCGCCACAAATTTCAGAGAACAGGCACTTCTCCTGGCACAGTATTGAACACTTAGTTTGAGATGGAACAATTATTTTAGAATGGAACTGAGTTTCGCCTCTGGAGTTTCCTCTCTCACAAGGTCGACCACTTAGTTTTGTGGAACACATACAGTTTCGAGTGGCATCGTCACACATTTTAGAGAACAGGCGCTTCTTCTGGCAGAGTATCGGACACATAGTTTCAGATAGAACAATTAGTTTAAAATGGTACTATGTCTCGTATCTGGAGTATCCTCTCTCACAAGTTCAACCACTTAGTTTCGTCGAACACATACGGTTTCGAATGGCATCGCCACACAGTTCAGAGAACAGGCGCTTCTCCTGGCACACTATCGAACACTTAGTTTCAGATAGAACAATTATTTTTAAATGGAATTAAGTTTCGCATTTGGAGTTTCCTCTCTCAAAAGGTCGACCACTTAGTTTCGTCGAACATATACGGTTTCGAGTAGCATCGCCACAGATTTCGCAGAACGGCGTTTCTCCTGGCACAGTATCGAACACTTAGTTTTAAATAGAACAATTAGTTATAACTGAAACTAAGTCTGGCATCTGGAGTTTCCTCTCTCACAAGGTGGACCACTTAGTTTCGTCGAACTCATACGGTTTAGAGTGGCATCGCCACAGATTTCAGAGAACAGGCGCTTCACCTGGCACATTATCGAACACTGAGTATCAGATAGAACAATTAGTTTAAAATGGAACTAAGCTCCGCATCTTGAGTTTCCTCTCTCACCATGTCGACCACTTAGTTTCGTCGAACACATACCGTTTCGATTGTTATCGCCACAGGTTTCACAGAACAGGCGCTTCTCCTGGCACAGTATCGAACACTTAGTTTCAGATAGAGCAATTAGTTTAAAATGGAACTAAGTTTGCATCTGGAGTTTCCTCTCTCACAAGGTCGACCACTCAGTTTCGTCGAACACATACAGTTTCGAGTGGTATTGCCACAGGTTTCACAGAACGGGCGCTTCTCCTGGCACAGTATCGAACACTTAGTTTCGTCGAACTCGTACGGTTTAGAGTGGCATCGCCACAGATTTCAGAGAACAGGCGCTTCACCTGGCACATTATCGAACACTGAGTATCAGATAGAACAATTAGTTTAAAATGGAACTAAGCTCCGCATCTTGAGTTTCCTCTCTCACCATGTCGACCACTTAGTTTCGTCGAACACATACCGTTTCGATTGTTATCGCCACAGGTTTCACAGAACGGGCGCTTCTCCTGGCACAGTATCGAACACTTAGTTTCAGATAGAACAATTAGTTTAAAATGGAACTAAGTTTCGCATCTGGAGTTTCCTCTCTCACAAGGTCGACCACTCAGTTTCGACGAACACAGACGGTTTCGAGTGGCATCGCCACAGATTTCAGAGAACAGGCGCTTCTCCTGGCACAGTATCGAACACTTAGTTTCAGATAGAACAATTAGTTCAAAATGGAACTAAGTTTCGCATCTGGAGTTTCCTCTCTCACAAGGTCGACCACTCAGTTTCGACGAACACATACGGTTTCGAGTAGCATCGCCACCCATTTCAGAGAACAGGCGCTTCTCCTGGCACAGTATCGAACACTTAGTTTCAGATAGAACAATTAGGTTAAAATGGAACTAAGTTTCGCATCTGGAGTTTCCTCTATCACAAGGTCGACCACTTAGCTTCGTCGAACACATACGGTTTCGAGCGGCATCGCCTCAGATTTCAGAGAACAGGCGCTTCTCCTGGCACAGTATCGTACACTTAGTTTCAGATAGGATTATTAGTTTAAAAGGGAACTAAATTTTTAAATTTAGAGTATCCTCTCTCACAAGGTCGACCACTTAGTTTCGCCGAACTCATACTGTTTCGAGCGGCCTCGCTACAGATTTCAGAGAACGGGCGCTTCTCCTGGCACAGTATCGAACACTTAGTTTCAGATAGAACAATTAGTTTAAAACGGTACTAAGTTTCGCATCTGGAGTTTCCTCTCTCACAAGGTCGACCACTTTGTTTCGTCGAACACATACGGTTTCGAGTAGCATCGCCACAGATTTCAGAGAGCAGGCCTTTCTCCTGGCACAGTATCGAACACTTATTCCAGACAGAACAATTAGTTTAAAATGGAACTATGTTTCGCATCTGGAGTATCCTCTCTCACAAGGTCAACCACTTAGTTTCGTCGAAGACATACGGTTTCGAGTAGCATCGCCACAGATTTCAGAGAACAGGCGCTTCTCCTGGCACAGTATCGAACACTTAGTTTCAGATAGAACAATTTGTTTAAAATGGAACTAAGTTTCGCATCTGGAGTTTCCTCTCGCACAAAGTCGACCACTTAGTTTCCTCGAAAACATACGGTTTCGAGTAGCATCGCCACAGATTTCAGAGAACAGGCGCTTCTCCTGGCTCATTATCGGACACTTAGTTTCAGATAGAACAATTAGTTTAAAATGGAACTAAGTTTCGCATCTGGAGTGTCCTCTCCCACAAGGTCGACCACTTAGTTTCCTCGAACACATACGGTTTGGAGTGGCATCGCCACAGATTTCAGAGAATAGGCGCTTCTCCTGGCACACTGTCGAACACTCAGTATCAGATAGAACAATTAGTTTTAAATGGAACTAAGTTTCGCATCCGGAGTTTCTTCTCTCACAAGGTCAACCACTTAGTTTCGTCGAACACATACGGTTTCGAGTAGCATCGTCACAGATTTCAGAGAACAGGCGCCTCTCCTGGCACAGTATCGAACACATAGTTTCAGAGAGAACAATTAGTTTAAAATGGAACTAAGTTTCGCATCTGGAGTTTCCTCTCTCACAAGGTCGACCACTCAGTTTCGACGTACCTATACGGTTTCGAGCGGCATCGCTACAGATTTCAGAGAACGGGCGCTTCTCCTGGCACAGTATCGAACACTTAGTTTCAGATAGAACAATTAGTTTAAAATGGTACTAAGTTTCGCATCTGGAGTTTCCTCTCTCACAAGGTCGGCCACTTAGTTTCGTCGAACACATACGGTTTCGATGGGCATCGCCACAGGTTTCACAGAACAGGCGCTTCTCCTGGCACAGTATCGAACACTTACTTCAGATAGAACAATTAATTTGAAATGGAACTAAGTTTCGCATCTGAAGTTTCCTCTCTCACAAGGTCGGCCACTTAGTTTCGTCGAACACATACGGTTTCGAGTGGCATCGCCACAGATTTCAGAGAACAGGCGCTTCTCCTGGCACAGTATCGAACACATAGTTTCAGAGAGAACAATTAGTTTAAAATGGAACTAAGTTTCGCATCTGGATATTCCTCCCTCAAAAGGTCGACCACTTTGTTTCGTCGAACACATACGGTTTCGAGCGGCATCGCCACAGATTTCAGGGAACAGGCGCTTCTCCTAGCACAGTATCGAACACTCAGTAGCAGATAGAACAATTAGTTTAAAATGGAACAAAGCTTCGCATTTGGAGTTTCCTCTCTCACAAGCTCGACCACCTAGTTTCGTCGAACGCATACGGTTTCGAGTGGCATCGCCACAGATTTCAGAGGACAGGCGCTTCTCCTGGCACAGTATCGTACACTTAGTTTCAGATAGGATTATTAGTTTAAAAGGGAACTAAATTTTTTAATTTAGAGTATCCTCGCTCACAAGGTCGACCACTTAGTTTCGCCGAACTCATACGGTTTCGAGCGGCATCGCTACAGATTTCAGAGAACGGGCGCTTCTCCTGGCACAATATCGAACACTTAGTTTCAGATAGAACAATTAGTTTAAAATGGAACTAAGTTTCGCATCTGGAGTGTCCTCTCCCACAAGGTCGACCACTTAGTTTCGTCGAACACATACGGTTTCGAGTGGCATCGCTACACATTTCAGAGAACAGGCGCTTCTCCTGGCACAGCATCGAACACTTAGTTCAGATAGAACAATTAATTTGAAATGGAACTAAGTTTCGCATCTGAAGTTTCCTTTCTCACAAGGTCGGCCACTTAGTTTCGTCGAACACATACGGTTTCGAGTAGCATCGCCACAGATTTCAGAGATCAGGCGCTTCTGCTGGCACAGTATCGGATACTCAGTTTCAGATAGAACGATTAGTTTAAAATGGAACAAAGTTTCGAATCTGGAGTCTCCTGTCTCACAAGGTCGACGACTTAGTTTCGTTGAACACATTCGGTTTCGAGTGTTATCGCCACAGGTTTCACAGAACGGGCGCTTCTCCTGGCACAGTATCGAACACTTTGTTTCAGATAGAACAATTAGTTTAAAATGGAACTAAGTTTCGCATCTGGAGTTTCCTCTCCCACAAGGTCGACCACTCAGTTTCGACGAACACATACGGTTTCCAGCGGCATCGCCACAGATTTCAGAGAACAGGCGCTTCTCCTAGCACAGTATCGAATACTCAGTAGCAGATAGAACAATTAGTTTAAAATGGAACAAAGCTTCGCATTTGGAGTTTCCTCTCTCACAAGCTCTACCACTTAGTTTCGTCGAACACATACGGTTTCGAGTAGCAACGCCACAGATTTCAGGGAGCAGGCGCTTCTCCTGGCACAGTATCGAACACTTATTTCACACAGAACAATTAGTTTAAAATGGAACTATGTTTCGCATGTGGAGTATCCTACCTCACAACTTCAACCACTTAGTTTCGTCGAACACATACGGTTTCGAGGGGCATCGCCACACAGTTCAGAGTACAGGCGCTTCTCCTGGCACAGTATCGAACACTTAGTTTCAGATAGAACAATTAGTTTAAAATGGAATTAAATTTCGCATCTGGAGTTTCCTCTCTCACAAGGTCGACCACTTAGTTTCGTCGAACATGTAAGGATTCGAGTGGCATCGCCACAGATTTCAGGGAACAGGCCCTTCTCCTGGCACAGTATCGAGCTCGTAGTTTCAGATAGAACAATTAGTTTAAAATGAAACTAAATTTCGCAACTGGAGTTTCCTCTCTCACAAGGTCGGCCACTTAGTTTCGTCGAACACATACGTTTTCGAGTGGCATCGCCACAGATTTCAGAGAGCAGCCGCTTCTCCTGGCACAGTATCGAACACTTAGTTTCAGATAGTACAATTAAATTGGAATGGAACTAAGTTTCGCATCTGAAGTTTCCTCTCTCACAAGGTCGGCCACTTAGTTTCGTCGAACACATACGTTTTCGAGTGGCATCGCCACAGATTTCAGAGAGCAGCCGCTTCTCCTGGCACAGTATCGAACACTTAGTTTCAGATGGAACATTTAGTTTAAAATTGAACTATGTTTCCCATCTGGAATTTCCTCTCCCACAAGGTCGACCACTTAGTTTCGTCGAACACCTTTCGGTTTCGAGTGGCTTCGCCACAGATTTCAGAAAACAGGCGCTACTCCTGGCAGAGTATCGAACACTTAGTTTCAGATAGAACAATTAGTTTAAAATGGAACTAAGTTTCGCATCTGGAGTTTCTTCCCTCACAAGGCGACCACTTAATTTCGTCGAACACATACGGTTTCGAGTGGCATCGCCAGAGATTTCAGAGAACAGGCGCTTCTCCTGGCACGTTATCGATCACTTAGTTTCAGATAGAACAATTAGATTAAAATGGAACTATGTTTCGCATCTGGAATTTCCTCTCTCACAAGGTCGACCACTTAGTTTCGACGAACACATACGGTTTCGATTAGCATCGCCACAGATTTCACAGAACAAGCGCTTCTCCTGGCACAATATCGAACATTTAGTACCAGATGGAACAATTAGTTTTAAATGGAACTAAGTCTCGCATCTGAAGTTTCTTCTCTCACAAGGTCGACCACTTAGTTTCGTCGAACACATACGGTTTCGAGTAGTATCGCCACAGATTTCGCAGAACGGGAGTTTCTCCTGGCACAGTATCGAACACTTAGTTTCAGATAGAACAATTAGTTTAAAATGGAACTAATTTTCGAATCTGGAGTATCCTCTCTCACAAGGTCGACAACATAGTTTCGTCGAACACATACGGTTTCGAGTAGTATCGCGACAGATTTCAGAGAACAGGCGCGTCTCCGGGCACTGTATCGAACACTTAGTTTAAAATGGAACTAAGTTTCGCATCTGGAGTTTCCTCTCTCACAAGGTCGACCACTTGGTTTCCTCGAACACATACGGTTTCGAGTGGCATCGCCACAGATTTCAGAGAACAGGCGCTTCTCCTGGCACAGTATCGAACACTTAGTTTCAGATAGAACAATTAGTTTAAAATGGAAATATATTTCGCATTTGGATTTTCCTCTCTCACAAGGTCGACCATTTAGTTTCGTCAAACACATACGGTTTCGAGTGACATCGCCACAGATATCGGTCCATATAGATTATAATTAAATATAATAATATAATATATTTATAAATATATTATTATTTATATAAATAATATTATATATAAATTATATATATATTTAATATAATTAATATATATATTATCGGTAATAAATTTATACTCTTATATTATTAATAATATATATATTAATAAATATAATTTATATAATATTAATATATATATATAAATTATTAAATCATAAATATAAACTATACTATATATATAATATAATAATTTATATTAAAATTTTTTTATAATTTAATATAATAACATATATTAATATTATATATTTATAAATTTATTTTAATTATATATAAAAAAAATATTTATATATATAAATATTAATATATATATATAAATAATAATTAATTGATTTTTATTACTAGATATTTTTTAATTTATATAGGTATATAATGTAAAATTATTTTTGTTACTAGAGATTGTTTAATTTATATAGGTATATAATGTAAAATTATTTTTGTTACTCGAGATTTTTTAATTTATATATGTATATAATGTAAAATTATTTTTGTTACTAGAGATTTTTTAATTTATATATATTAGAGCAGCAACACAATCTGAATGTATGTAGCAAAACAAATAGTCGACTGGTTTCTGTCGAGTCGTTTTGGTTACCGCGTTTTTGTTTCGTTATTAATAAAAAAAAGGTTTATACTCTGCAATAGGTTATGGGCCCAGCTCCCTTGGAATAGTATATTTTAGGTAGTTAATTAAAGTCAATATATCGCGAGTGAAGGTAATAAGTGTATGTGCGCGAAAATGAGTACCAGCAGTTGTACACGAATAGAAATGTTAGAAAGGGATAATTATGAGACTTGGAAATTACAAGCCGAAGCCCTTTTGGTGAAGAATGATGCATGGGGATATGTGAGTGGTGAGATACCGAAACCGGATTTGGCAGAAGGAGCTATAGTCAAAAAGCAGTGGAAAATTGCTGACAAGAAAGCCAGGTCAGATCTAATACTATCTATCCACCCTCATGCATTAAAACAAATCAAGAATTGTACCACATCTCGAGATGTTTGGCTTAAATTAGAAAGCACCTATCAATCTAAGGGACCTGCTCGAAAAGCGAACCTTTTAAAACAACTCACTTTGCAAAAAATGCGTGAAGGTGAAGACACACGAGACCACATTTCTAAATTCTTTGATGTGGTTGACAAGCTACAAGAAATGGATGTAGAAATTGTTACGTACTGGATGTTAAATTAAAATTTGCATACCTAAACACGGCACGTGCCGTGTCGTCGAACATCGATCATGCTATGCGAGCCGAAAAAGCAGATCGAAGCAAATTCCTCGACCGCGAATATTCTTCGAACGGTGGTCACGTTTTGCTAATAAGCGAAATTGCAATAGCGGGAGGCTATGGATGGGAAATAGCTGATGAACTGCGGGCGGAATTCTTAGAACAGGAACGGGCGATTTCCTGAGTGGGAGGAACGAGCATAGCTCTTGGAACTTCCCCTTAGCGGTCCCCAAAATCTACAAAAGAGGCAGAGAAACCGCCGCGAGTTGCAATCGTTAGTCAAATCGCGAGGTGCGTGGCGTTTTGCCCTTGTTACTATTTTGAGCCAGAGTTCGTGTTAAACTAGTGAAATTACTTCATAGTTACCGAAGGACTCAGTAAACAAGAAATTATTCAAATTTAAAATCAATCTTGAGATCGAAACAAATCTCCATCCTAATATATTAAATTCTTCTTTATAGTATTTATAGTATTTATCGTATTTATAGTATAGTGAAAATAGAATTGCGTTAACTCACAGAAGTGAAAAGTTCATCAGCCATTCCTTCATCTTTGGGCTCCCTCAGCATCTAGGACAATTCACATCAGAGCTAGCGAAAAACATTGCTTCCAAGATAGTATTCATTGGTGAGTTTTCCATACTTATGTTAGCATTGCGATACGAGGACCCAAACATATGTTTATATGCTTGTGGGAATTTCCCTTGGGCCCATTCGTAAACTTAGCACGTTAGGAATTTACCAATCTAAGACTCCAACTAAAATAGGTATTGTAAAATTGTCATCCATTCTGGACTCCGATATTTCTGAACCATTCCGTGTAATTGTTTTTATATAATGTAAAGAATCAATAGAACAGCCCAATAAGGTATTTATCCTCTATTCTGCGTTAACACCTCTTTCATTCCTGACCTATGCGCGGATTCCGTATGGAATCTTAGATGATACGACCCATCCTAAATTAAATTTATTCAAGCGTTACATGCGGAACGGCTAGCCGCTCGGCCCACGAAATAATTCCTTACGCACGTAACAGCTGAATTGGTGTCAGAAGTGGGATACTGATATTGTCAATTAGCGCATGTGTTAGTGCAGAATAATTAAAGGATCATATAGACTTGAGATTCGCACACAGTTGCATAGATAGTTCAATTCATAATCAATAATCAACATCAATTATAATTACACGATAGCGATTGCTGAATTTTCCTTCACTTAATTTATCAAAATGGCCACAAATTCCTCTCGTAATGCAGCAGCACAAGTTTCGGCAAATGTTACATTGGACGAATTACACGTTACTAATTTGATGATGGCTTCTATGGCTGAATGCTTCACAATTCAACAAAGTACACTAAACATTCCCTTCTTTGACGGGAAAAACATTCCGCTTAAAAATTTCTTAAGTGACATTCAAAACGGTGCAGTCTATGTGCCGCCAGCACTGGAAACTTCATATGTAAAGGCAATATTGGGAAAATTGCAGGGAACAGCGAGAGATAGTATTTGGGGTAAAAATTTCCAAAAACTAGATGATCTCGTAAAACATTTAAAGGAAAGATTTGCGCCGGGTAAAACATATCCATACTACCATCACGAAATAGAAAATATCCGAATGAGACGCGGAGAAGCGGTCAGTGACTTTGCAGATCGATTAAATATCCTAATCAGCGATGCTCGTGTTGCTTTAGAAGATAAATATGGGGAATGCGCTAATCAAATGATGGCTCCCGTAGAAGAATGTGCTTTAGAGGCTTTTATTCGAGGATTACCCGACGAAATTGCTATCGCGGTTGATTCGCGTGAACCAAAGAAAATACAGGACGCTGTAAAAATTGCTGCACGAATAGAAACCCGAATGAAATCAGGAATAATCCCCGGTGGTGAACCTTCGCGATTAATGTTATCACAACATTCAGTTCCGAATCCAGATTCTCGTGACTTACCTACCACCTACACAAACCGCTCCCAAACCTTGCGAGAGCAAGATTCGAGGAGTTCCAGTCCCATGAGAAATCCGAACTATAATCGCGCAAATTCACCGATTACCATTTTAAAATCTGCACGTCCTACATCACCTGTTCCTTACAAGCATCACCATTATCCGTTGCCACCGCATCCTTATCCATACTATCCACCGTATTTTTATCCACCAATGCCATATCCGCCTTACAGTCCAATATACGATCACCCTCAATCTTTCCATATGAATCCAAACTTGACTAATCATACTCTAACCAGAGCAAATTCTCCAACCCCAGTTCCTTCGCGAAGCATTGAACCTTCAAGATCCAACACACCCACTAACCAAAATTCCAGATCTTCTTCCCCTATCCCAACATTTGATCATTTTAACTCGAATTCGTCGAGAAGGAACAGTGAAAATTTAAACTCCCGCACAACTCGTCGTGCCGGCGCGACGGCGAGTTACTCGAATCAGGAGCGTCGAACAGTAAAATTTTTGGAAGCAGAGGAATCGTCTATTCCTATAAACGACAGCAAGAATCACCATTAATTAAAATGTCTGCGAAAGAATTACGCAATAAATCTGGTTTATTTTTGGTTGATACCGGCGCAGATATAAATCTGATAAAATTAAATGCTTTGCACGAAGACGTCGAAGTAGACATTCAGAAATCAGTCTCTATAACTGGAATTACCCCGGAAAAATTGAGAACTTTAGGAACAACTACCGTTACACTTTTGGAACAACCAGTTAAATTTCACGTCGTTAGATCATCGTTTCCCTTGCATAATGATGGAATTTTAGGCAAAGATTACTTACGTCAAGAGCAGGCGGAAATCTCGTTCGCTCATAATACCTTGGTCACAAAAACTGAACCCATCAGACCTTTTAGGTTCATTGGGGAAGAACCAAATCAGAAATCTAAACGTAGTCCTCGTTCGTAAATTCTTACGATTAAAGCTCGCACTCGTCAACCGATAGCTATAGACGTGGTTAATTCAGAAATAAAAGAAGGATACTTGCCAAAGTTAGAATCAGTAGAAGGCTTATACATAGGCGAAGCAGCTGTTAGCGTACGGGATGGTGTCTGTCACGTATTAGCAATTAATACGTTGGAAGAAGACATACAAGTCGAGGTTACTCCACAAGAAGTAATTCCCTTTGAATACTATGATTTTCCAGAAGAAGAATATTTCGATTCAGATTCAGAAGTTCAGGATTTCCCTGTAGTTCAAGATAGGGTTTTTGAAATTCTAAAACGTTTGCGCTTAAATCACCTGAATGACGAGGAACGAGACCATATAATCGAAATTATAGAAGAATACCCAAATCGCTTTTATTTGCCAGGAGACCAATTACCTTTCACCCCGTTAATAAAATATACAATTCCGACATCAGATGATTTACCGATTAATACTAGACAGTATCGCTTTCCACCGGTTCACAAGGAAGGAATACATCGTCAAATTTTGACAAAATTAAACAATAGGATAATTAAACCATCAAATTCGCCTTATAATTCACATCTCTGGATCGTCCCTAAGAAACCTGATTCTCAAGGAAGACCCAGGTGGAGAATGGTAATTGATTTTCGCAAACTTAACGAAAAAACGATAGGAGATGCATATCCGTTACCAAATATAACCGATATTCTGGATCAATTAGGCCAAGCTAGATATGTCTCGATCATCGATCTCGCGAGTGGATTCCAACAAATAGAGATGGATCCGAAGGATAGGGCTAAAACAGCCTTTACAACTCCTAATGGGCACTACGAGTATATCCGTATGCCCGAAGGTTTGAAAAATGCACCTGCCACCTTTCAATGGCTTATGGATCAAACGTTACGTGGTTTGCAGGGAACGGAAGTTTTCGTTTATCTCGATGACATTGTAGTGTACGCAAAAACTCTTGAAGAACACGGAAAGAAAATTCGTAGATTATTTAATCGGTTAGAAAAAGCTAAATTAACATTACAACCCGATAAATGTGAATTTTTGAAAACGGAAGTAGCATACCTAGGACATATAATTAGTCAAAAGGGTGTAAGACCAGATCCAAAAAAGATTATAGCAGTAAAAAACTTTCCTCGACCAAAAACAGCAAAGAATGTCAGACAATTTTTAGGTTTAGCAGGTTATTATCGCAGATTTATTAAAGATTTTGCAGCAAAATCAAAACCATTAACAGAATTGTTAAAAAAGAACGCGACCTTCGTTTGGGGAAAGGAACAAAAACGTAGCTTCCAGGAATTACGAAAAGCGCTCTGTAGAGGTCCAATTCTCCAATATCCAAATTTTGATAAGCCTTTCACTTTAACAACAGACGCCTCAGATTTTGCGATAGGAGCAATACTTAGTCAGGAGGTTGATGGAAACGATTTACCAATAGCTTATCTTTCTAGAACTTTAAAAAACCCTGAGAAAAATTATTTCACCACCGAAAAAGAATGTTTGGCAGTATTATACGCAATTTTGCATTTTAGGCCGTATCTTTACGGTAGGAAATTCACGTTAGTTAGCGATCACGAACCCCTGAAATGGATAGACTCCATAAAGGATCCAGGGCAACATTTAATTCGATGGAGATTGAAATTGTGTGACTACGACTATAATTTCGTTCATAAAGCGGGAAAATTAAACACAAGCGCAGACGCGTTATCCAGAAATCCTGTTGTTAAATTTAACCTCTCCGATACCAGCAGTACCGACTCTGACATTGAACTTGAATCATCAAAAATTCTACCGATTCAAGAACAACCAGCAAAATCTAAACTTAGCTCAGCAGCAACCACATCTAGACCAATATCCAAATTAGTTTCGGAAGCACCCAGAAAACCAGGAAGGCCCATTCGATCGAAAAATAAACAAAAAATTTCAAACCCTTTAAATGTCAGTGCAATAGCAACTAGGACCCGAAATCAATTAAACCCCAACGCTTACATTCCACCACGACCTACAGTTCCATCGTCAGCAGATACGCCAGACGTAGATTCCGATAATTCACAGGACGAGTCATCAGAACCACCCATATTACGGAAAAGGAAAAGTGTAATGCCAAGCCTGGATTTACACAAGAAAATTACTTCAAAGCATCCGAAAGGGAAAGTATTGGAACCAATTGCCGAGGACGTTGATACTGAAACCGTAGACGAGATAACAACAGATGCTGACACCATACTACTAGAGTTACAGCCACCCTCAGAGGACAGCGACGATGACGTTTTCCTAGATGACGAACGAAGACTGTCTATAAACAAACAGGAATTACATGACTCTTTCAAACGTTTTGACGAATCTCTTAAAGAACACAGCGAAATTATGGAAGAATCATCAGGTAATACTTCGGACACTGACGAACTAGACGACTTAGAGTTAAATAGTAGAATAGAAAAATTACTTAAACAATATGGAACAGAAGGACATGATAAATCGAAACCTGACTGTACACTAGAAACATCCGAGCAGACCAAAATTCATTGGCAACCCCATAGATCCACATTACCTACTCCTATTCCACATTCTAAACCATTGGCATTGTCAACTCCTTTTCCAGCTTCACCAATCCATACGAGACAGAATGCACTTCTACCAGGACACTTCAGTGAAACTAAATCAAAATCTCTTGGTATACCAAGGCGAATAATTCCAAGGACGGTATCAGGTAACGAGACGTACTGCACTGGCATCCAGCTGAATCAGGGAATTCCCCCGGATATCACACCTAACTCTCCCGTAAATCTTTCTCGGAAACCACCACGCTCTTCAAAGAAATTAATTAATATCAGCCGAGAAAATTTGATCTACTCACATGATAATTATGTTCACTTTATTTCTGCTGATTGCGAATTGAAAACATCCGTAGGAAAATTGCTAACAGATATAGGCGCTATCAGCGTTGAAAATATCAGAGAAATTAAACCAAAGGAAGGTCAAGTACTAATCACTAGACAGGGAAAGTACAAAATATTTAGCATCGTTGGGCAGAAACATCATTTTGACGAGACTTTCGTCGCGAAAATAAAAACCGGGCTTAGGAACTTAAAATTAATTCTTCCAAATTCCGATATTAACTCCTTTCGAATTTCAAAATCCGGTGATTATACCGATTCACTTACTCTCGAATCACTAAAGGAAATCCTAACAGAAATGTTCGAGGAAATCGACATCGAAATTACAATTTGCCTTGGGAAAATTCAAATTCCTCCCGAAGAACTTCGTCATAATATAATTTCAGAATTACATGAAGGCATAGTCGGCAGTCACAAAGGAGTAACTAAAACGTATCGTAGGATTCGCGAAAGATTCTATTGGCCAGGAATGAGGAATGATATTCAAAATTTCATTAGAACTTGCCATAGCTGTCAAGAAAATAAATTAGTCAGAACAAAAACGCGTGAACCAATGATAATCACAGATACCCCTATAGAACCGTTTGCTAAAGTATCATTAGATACTGTGGGACCCCTACCTACAACCCCTGATGGCAATCGGCACATATTGACTATGCAAGATAATTTGACAAAATATTGCATCGCCGTACCCGTACCGGATATAAAAGCTGAAACAATTGCTCACGCGATAGTAACACATTTAATCTTACAATTTGGAGCTCCGCGTATTATATTAACCGACAGAGGAACAAGTTTTATAAACAAGATTCTAAAGGAATTAACAAAAATCTTCAAAATTCATCACGTAACAACGTCTGGTTACAGACCACAGACAAACGGTGCTTTAGAAAGGAGCCATATAGTATTAACGGACTATATAAAACATTATATAAATGATTTCAATGATTGGGATAAGTTAGTTCCGTTTGCCATGTTCTCATACAACACCTCAGTACACGAAGCCACTAACTTCACTCCATATGAATTAGTTTTTGGAAAATTAGCTCGTTACCCTAGTTCATTTCCCGAAGAGGATGATATGCTAACGTATAATTCATATCTTCGTGAATTGATAATTCGACTTTCCGAATCACAAATATTAGCTGGACAAAATTTAATTTCTGCTAAACATAAGTCTAAAGGATATTATGATGAAAAGGCACGACCATTCCCAGGAAAAGTAGGAGATATGGCTCGTGTTCTAGTAGAACCCAGGAAAGGAAAGTTCAGTACTCGATATCATGGTCCCTATAAAATAGTTGGAGTTTTGGAGAAAAATAATATTGTTTTGGAAGATGGAAATGGTAAAAGATTCATCAAACACGCGGATAAAGTAGAATTGGCCGCACAGTAATTTCAAATTTCGTAAAATAATAATCATTGATGCCTGATATTTGATAGGGAATGGCGATGGACTCACTGAATATTTGTATCAACCTGACCTGTCGCTAAACATTTCCGAAATTTCACCAATTTTGCCATATTATAAGAGCCTTAGAACCATAGCAGATGACATAAGCGAACCTGACAATCCTAAAGGAGCATCACTGTTCGAACTAGAAGCAAAACTTGACGAGATAGGAACACACCACAGGGAAAAGCAATATCAGCATACATTACTCTTCGGAGGCCTAATAGTTCAAAAGCCGATGTTTGAGGAGACGACCGAGGAAAACCACAGATTGGAAAACATCACGACAAGGGCACAACCTATACCAGGAACAGCAGAACAAAATACCCCGAGACGTACATTACCTTGTCAGAAAGCATTAATCAATTAAAAAAAAAACGAACAAGCCGGAGTATATATATATATATATGTGTGTGTGTATGTATGTATATGCATATGTGTATGTATGTATATGCATATGTGTATGTGTGTATATGCGAACATGTATAGATATAAGTATAAATTTATGTTTTTGGTCCTCGTCATCGTGCGCCCTTAGTAATATCCATTGTAAACTGCGTACTAACCATCTCTTACTTATTATTAGCCAGCATTAGTTCCACCACAATGACCACCGAAGGCCGTCGATTGTTGGTCACCCGATTGGCACCACACACCAAAAAGGCGCACCTGCTCCAAATCTTCCGAGATTATGGGATCGAGCACGCGGTGGTACGGAGGAGTTCCGCGGGGAATACTGCGTTCATAAGTTTCGCCAAGGCCGAAGACGCAGCCCATGTCTTGAATCATTCGAAAACGGAACCTTTTATTATAAATAATCGGAAGGTCCGAATTCTTCCCGCTGATCCTTGGCACGAGAGAGAACCAACTTATAAACCTGAACACCCTTCTAACCCTACTCCAAGCATCAATCCTTTCCCTGGATACGTCCCTCCTTCCGCACCTATTCTACCCCCTGAATGTGTTGAGGAAATAGCCAAGTATCTAAATTACAGGGACAGAGCATGCATGGAGCAAGTGTCACGGAGTTGGCGGGAGGGCACGCTGCGTTCGTACCGCGGAATTACCGAGATATCACAATCCGATAAAAATTGGCGACCAACAAGGGTGTCTTTGCGCGCTTTTTACTGGGCGATCCTAAGGTTTGGCAACACTCTGAACCGAGTAATCCTGGACGATGCCGAGTTCTGCGCTGAAGTACAACCCCAGCTGATCACCATCCTCACGAAGCACGCCCCTGACCTGGAAGTGTTGGACACAACGGCCGTAACCATTAGACCATCGGCGCTCCGAGAACTCACAAGGTTGCATAAACTAAAGGAAGTGAGACTTGGACCATGCAAAGGCAGCATAGATTTGGACCATGTAGCGTTATTAATCAAAAATAACCACCTGCACACCTTGAACATTACGAAAAACCACGTAACAGGGAACGTCAGCCAGTCAGGACTCAGTTTGCAGGAATTAAATTTACGGGAAGTGTCAACGAAGGGAGACACGTTGGAACAATTATTTACAAAAATCACGCAACTAAGAAAATTGACTATTGACCAGCCAGAGGGACTCGAGAACGAGCTGCCGCTCATCGCACTTTTGAGAAATACGGAACTCCACGAAACACTAAGATCATTAAATTTAATCTACTGCAATTTCGACAACCCGGCAGAGGCCACCGCGGAAAGCGGGGAAGAAGAAGATGCCGAGGCCCGTTTTTTCGAACTTAGTTTGGGACCAGTCGAAATATCAAAATCAATACCAGCAGCCTTCACAAAGCTGACCGAGCTCTCCATTCCTTTTTGCGGGTGGGTAACAGCAGGTTTTGTCAACGAGATCGGACAACATCTCAGGACACTACATGCACTGGATATTACGGGTTGCACCAACATCCGAGGAGAGGCTTCCTTGGATCCACTCGCTCGAACAGCCCTCAGGACATTAAAGATGAGTTACCTGCATCCCACCGTAGGAGGATACTTCCTGGAGGAATTGAGAAACCTTGAGTTCTTGGAGTGCCGGGAGAACGAAGGTGTAACAGACGAGGACTTCGTGCCGTTGTTGAGCAACTGCGCCAAATTATACCATCTGGACCTGGAAGGTTGCTATGGGATAGGGCGTGCACTCGTCAACGCTGTCCAGAGGATACTACGGGGCGACCCGCACAACCAGAGACTAGCCCTTTACCTGGGAGGAACCGCCGCAACGCCGTGCAGGCGTGATAGGAGAATGCTTCACGTAAGCATTCACTATCACAGGCTCGGACGGCAGGTCTTTGGGTAAAAGTCATATGTGTCATTAACATCACCTTCGATGTTATGGAGCTACTCCTGAATGTGCATATGGCTCTACACAAAGCCCTGATACCCTTGTTGAGTCAAGCCAATTACCCACGTTATATTTTGAATACCAATCACTTTGTACATTACCAGTTCAATAATTGCGAAAATTTTTATATGCGACCATCTCTCTAATTCGACCTACTGTCAAGCCGCAAAGCATCATCGAGGGCGATGATCAGTCTAAGGGGGGAGGGGTGTTACGTACCGGATGTTAAATTAAAATTTGCATACCTAAACACGGCACGTGCCGTGGCGTCGAACATCGATCATGCTATGCGAGCCGAAAAAGCAGATCGAAGCAAATTCCTCGACCGCGAATATTCTTCGAACGGTGGTCACGTTTTGCTAATAAGCGAAATTGCAATATCGGGAGGCTATGGATGGGAAATAGCTGATGAACTGCGGGCGGAATTCTTAGAACAGGAACGGGCGATTTCCTGAGTGGGAGGAACGAGCATAGCTCTTGGAACTTCCCCTTAGCGGTCCCCAAAATCTACAAAAGAGGCAGAGAAACCGCCGCGAGTTGCAATCGTTAGTCAAATCGCGAGGTGCGTGGCGTTTTGCCCTTGTTACTATTTTGAGCCAGAGTTCGTGTTAAACTAGTGAAATTACTTCATAGTTACCGAAGGACTCAGTAAACAAGAAATTATTCAAATTTAAAATCAATCTTGAGATCGAAACAAATCTCCATCCTAATATATTAAATTCTTCTTTATAGTATTTATAGTATTTATCGTATTTATAGTATAGTGAAAATAGAATTGCGTTAACTCACAGAAGTGAAAAGTTCATCAGCCATTCCTTCATCTTTGGGCTCCCTCAGCATCTAGGACAATTCACATCAGAGCTAGCGAAAAACATTGCTTCCAAGATAGTATTCATTGGTGAGTTTTCCATACTTATGTTAGCATTGCGATACGAGGACCCAAACATATGTTTATATGCTTGTGGGAATTTCCCTTGGGCCCATTCGTAAACTTAGCACGTTAGGAATTTACCAATCTAAGACTCCAACTAAAATAGGTATTGTAAAATTGTCATCCATTCTGGACTCCGATATTTCTGAACCATTCCGTGTAATTGTTTTTATATAATGTAAAGAATCAATAGAACAGCCCAATAAGGTATTTATCCTCTATTCTGCGTTAACACCTCTTTCATTCCTGACCTATGCGCGGATTCCGTATGGAATCTTAGATGATACGACCCATCCTAAATTAAATTTATTCAAGCGTTACATGCGGAACGGCTAACCGCTCGGCCCACGAAATAATTCCTTACGCACGTAACAAAATCAATACAGATTTGTTAGCCATAATGTTATTGTATAGTCTCCCAGAGAAATTTGAAAATTTCCGATGTGCAATCGAATCCACAGATGAATTACCATCACCGGAAATATTGAAGATAAAGATAGTTGAAGAAAGTGATGCACGCAATCAGAAATTAAAGGAAGAAGTCCCGAATGCAATGATGGTTGGAAGACAAGCATTCAAAAATCATAAATTCCGGAACAATAGGCCCAACGAGCGTAGGGAAGAACATAGAGAAGAATTCAAATTCCGCTGCCATAAATGCAAAAAGGTGGGACACAAAGCTATAGACTGCAGACTAGAAGATGGGAAATACAAACCTTGGAAGTCGGGAAAGCAGAGTCCCAAGGAATCTAGCTTACTAGTCACAGATAGAAAAGACTATGCTTTAAAGACCGGACACGACATAAGTACAAGCGATTGGTGCTTAGATAGTGGTTGTACATCGCATATTACGAAGCAAGAAGAAAGCCTAAAGAATCTGGAGTCATATGAGTTCGAAGACTTGAATTTAGCGACTAACAATACATCAGCTAAAGTATTGGCGAAAGGGACAGCATCTATTATTGCCTCAAACAAAGATGGCAGTCAGAAAATAAATTTATTAAATACCTTATATGTTCCAGGATTACGCACAAATTTAATGTCTGTTTCAAAGATTACAGACAAGGGATATAATGTAACCTTCGGTAGAAACGGTGCTCTAGTCAAGGATAGAGCAGGAACCATTTTAATGCGCGCTGACAGAATCGATGGTTTATATTACATTAGGCAAAGCACACAATATGCAGGAAGAATGTCGAGTGAATCAGAAGAAAATTTAAAAATATGGCATGAGAGATACGGACACTTGAACGGAAGAGATCTGAAGAAAATGGTTGCTAACAAAGAGGTATGTGGCATCAGAATCAGAACACAAAAAGAACTACCTACGTGTGAAGTATGCTTAAAAGGCAAACTTACGCAGACACCTTACCCAAAAGAGTCCAGTCGTAAATCGGAACTGCTAGAATTAGTACACACAGACTTATGTGGACCGATGAGGACAGAGTCATTGAATGGGTCAAAATATTTCTTAATCTTCATAGAAAACAGAACGAGGTGGTGCGAAGTAAGATTCTTGAAGAGGAAAAGCGAAGCCCTCACTGAATTCAAAAAGTACAAGAGCATGGTTGAAAACATCACTGGTAGGAAAATCAAATACATTCAGTCCGACAACGGAAAATAATATTGCAATAAAGAATTTGACGACTATTTAAAAAAATCTGGAATCCAAAGAAGATTGACAATCCCGCACACACCGCAACAAAATGGCACCGCGGAACGCATGAATTGAACACTTGTGGAAATGGCAAGATGTCTACTAATTCAATCGAAACTATCCCCATCGTTTTGGGCAGAAGCACTTCATACAGCTAATTACATCCGCAATAGATGCCCCGCAAACCACTTAAATGGGCAAACACCTTATAAACTTTGGACCGGTAAAAGGCCAAATGTGAAATATTTCCGAACATTCGGATGTAAAGGATATGCATTGGACCGAGATACAAACAAAGGAAAATTTTCTCCAAGATCCAGAGAGTGTATATTCGTAGGTTATTCTTTGGAATCTAAAGGTTACCGAGTTTGGGTACCTAGTGAAAGGAAAATAATTGTATCCAGAGATATAAAATTCTTCGAAGAAATTGGTGCCGGAACAAAATATGAAGAATTCGTTAATGAAAATAGGATGATTAATGGAAACAAACTAAAGGAAAGAAAATATGCTGAAATAGAGACAAAAACGATCAGAGACCTCGGAGAACAAAACTCATTACAAGAAGAAGAAGAAGATGATGATGAAGAATACGAAGAAGCTATGGAGTGGACTCACGAAGAACCACAAAATAATGAAAACAGTGAAACCTGCGAACAAAGGGAAGAAAATGGGTTAAATAACCAACATCAAGAGCAAGAACAGGTAATACAAAATCCAGAAGTACAGTTGCGAAGAACCGTGGGGAGACCCAAAATAATAAGGACGGGAAATCCAGGAAGACCCAAGAAACAATATCACTATGAGGTAGCACAACAAGTCACTACAAAAGAAGAAGAGACAGAAGAACATGTGGATACAAGTAAAATTTCGGCTAAAAAGGCAATGGCCAGTAAAGATAGGGAAGAGTGGAAAGCAGCCATACGTAGTGAGATAATGTCTATGATCAAAAATAATACGTGGGAAATCGTAGATCGACCAAGGGACCGAAGCATCGTAAGCTGTCGTTTAATATTACGGAATAAATGTAAGGCTGACGGGACGCTGGATAGGAGGAAGGCGAGACTCGTAGCTCGAGGTTTTACACAAGTCCCGGGAATGGACTTTCATGAAACTTTTGCACCAGTAGCAAGATTGAGTTCCATAAGGACATTAATCGCTCTAGCAGTTGAGCGAGACATGCTGGTTGATCATCTTGATGTATCGACCGCTTTTCTGAATGGAGATATAGATGAAGAGATATACATGGAAATACCAGAAATGCTGGAAGAAACATTACAAGACATAAGATCAGCAAAGGACAGTAAAATCAGTAAGGATCAGAAGATCAGAATTAACAAAATGTTGCAAGATATTAAAGGCGAGAATAAAGTCTGTTTACTAAAGAAGGCAATTTATGGTTTGAAACAATCAAGCAGACAATGGAATATTAGACTTGATGAGAAATTGCGTGAATTAGGATTGCAATCGATGAATCCTGACCCCTGTGTTTACTTCAAAATAATGAACGAAAATTTGGTTATCGTGGCGATTTATGTCGATGATATATTAATGATATCAAGAAATAGAGAACACATGGAAGAATTAAAACAAGGACTAATGTCAACGTTTGAAATGAAGGACTTAGGACCCATTCAGCATTGCTTAGGAATTAAGTTCACGCGGAGTAAGGGGAAGATGGCGATGACTCAGAAGACCTATATTGAAGACACATTGAAAAAATTTGGCATGAGTGATGCGAAACCGATTTCTACTCCTTGTGAACTAAATAAACGGGATATAAAGGAAGAAACGAATGAAGATGTATCGGGAGCCGAAATTAAAGGGTTGCCATATAGGGAACTGATAGGATCGTTGATGTACATAGCCATTGCCACGAGACCAGACATAGCTCACGTGGTGAGCTGGCTCAGTCAATTCAGCTCCAATTTTGATCAAAACCATTGAAAAGCTGCGAAAAGAGTTCTGCGATACTTGAGGGGAAGCCTAAATTATGGATTAGTGTTCACCAAAGCCAAAGAAGATTTAATGGGATATGTTGACGCGGATTGGGGAGCCTGCCCGGATGATGGAAGGTCATATACTGGTTACATCTTCAAATATGGTAATGCAGCTATAAGCTGGGAATCACGGAAGTAGCGAACAGTAGCCCTGTCTAGTACGGAGGCAGAGTACATGGCTCTGACAGAAGCGACGAAAGAAGCAATCAACCTCCAAACTTTCCTGAAAGAATTAGGCGTTAGAGATGAGACGCCATTGACACTGTGGAACCACAATCAAGGAGCACAAAAATTGGCCAAAAACGCCGTATTTCACAGGAGGACCAAGCATATCGACATAAGGCATCATTTCGTCCGCGATGCATTGAAAGAAAGATCTGTGGTATTAAAATATATGCCCACGCAGGAAATGATGGCCGATGTGCTGACGAAGGGACTACCACGTTCAAAACACGAACACTGTCGCGATTTACTGGGAGTCCAGTCAATCGAAGATTGAAGTTGAAGACTCGGTGGAGAGTAACAACATTTACGATTGAGGGGAAGTATTAGAGCAGCAACACAATCTGAATGTATGTAGTAAACAAATAGTCGACTGGTTTCTGTCCAGTCGTTTTGGTTCCCGAGTTGTTGTTTCGTTATTAATAAAAAAAAAGGTTTATACTCTGCAATAATATAGGTATATAATGTGAAATTATTTTTATTACCAGAGATTTTTTATTAAAATAAATTAATTAATAAATTACTTATATTAATTAAATAAATTATAAATTTTATTGGGATAAAAGAATTAGGTCATTGTTGAAATTTGTTTTAAATTATCGGCCAACTATAACCGATATTGGAGGAAGTGAAACTTCCTCCTCCGGTCCGGACGAGGGAGAGTGGGTAAAGGTAACTCCAAACCAATATGCCTTTGTTTCCCTCTGACTGTCCTGAAAAGGACAGTCGTTTATTACAGACCCTTTTTCGCTCTGTATAATACACAGTGTTTTTGCCGATCTCAAGAATTTAACTTCTCGGTAGCCTGGCTGTCGGCGGGCCTGGTTGTCCTAGGTTATGACTCTGGAACAACAGAAAAAAGAACGAACGGGTGTAATCACCTGAAATACGATAATCGTATTAACGTTCTGTCTCGGGAATGTTTTGACGCTCACACTTAAACAGCAACGGTAACCGTGCTGTGTGTGCTAATGCGTGTACTGGTGCGTGGCTTTTAAATACGGTAAGCCACGCGTCGACTGTTTTGGCCGATCTGTTCCGTCTTTTTCAGGAACACAGTCGTGGCGGTCGGCTAGATTTACGCAATGAAATCTTTAGTGCAACGACCGCACAGTCGTATTGCCTCGAACGGAAAACCAAGGCGGAGGTTGTAAATCTCCTGTATGGATTCCGTGAGCGGGGAGATCCAAGGTTACTAGTAACTAGTCCCAGTGGCTGACAACGGAGGCTGATCTAACCGTTTCTTTCTCAACACGCTTTGGCGTGGAGTTAAATTAGGACCGCTAAATTACTAAAAGGCGCAGCTATTGTGCTGAAGAGTCAACACGAATTGTCGTGTGCTATTCTCGATTCAGTTTCACAATTGCTGGTGTTGAGCTGAAAGCTGTGTTCGTTATAACGGGAGCACGATCGACAATCGATGCGCTCCGTGCGAACTGTTTCTGAGGACTCTCGAAATTGAACTGACTGTCGGCGACGTTACACCGTCGTCGGCAAGCGCGAACGAGTAATTCCTCGTTACGCGGCGCTTTCGTCAAACTATTAGTTCTTTCTCACTCTCTCTCATATCCGTTTACTATTCGCAAATTCGAACGTCTTCAAACGGTAATATGTACCGGTCAGACGTGCCGATCTCTGGTCTCCCACGGTCTAGACGAAAACAATCATTGTCATGTTATTGGACCTCGCTAGTTTTTCTATTTCCTTTTCGAATCACACCGGTCAAATAAACTCGGTAGACTCAAGAAAAAGAAATTAACTATGAGGCTCGTGATCGGGTGAAACAACTACTGGTCACTTATTTAAACATACCGCCCTCCTTGCACTGTCTGTGCAATTTCTGGAGGGTTTGGTAGTTGTGACATCGAGACTCGAATCGCGGAATTTTACAAATTCAAGTTGAATTGTCGTTTGAGAGAGAGGATAAATGCAAGTTAATTATATTGTATAATTATAACTTACTTTTTGGTTGCGGCGAGGGGGTGACTGTCGTCTCCAGCAGTCTCAACGACGTCTCCAGGGCCATACGAGTGATTTGCTCGTACAACGCCCTGCTGTCCCCGGAGGGCGTGAGGCTGCCTGAGCTTCCGCTCGTCGAGCTGGACGAAGCCCTTCCAGCTCGTCCCCGATGTCGCCTCCGTTTCGGGTCTGTGGAGCTACGCTCCTTTGGACCCGTTGTTGCCCCCTGTGCCGTGGGTGTTGGTGCCGGGAGTGCCGGACACGGCGTCCTCTCCGGTGGATTCTCCGGTTTGACCTTGTATAGGAGGGACGTTAAACGTCCCTCGGAGTTCCAGCGGAGGGTGTACTTCCCGCCTTCCACCCGGCAGTTATACCTCCGGGTGGTCCGGGGTATGTGCTGCGGCACCCGCAACACATCGTGCCCCAGGTCGATTATTAGGCCCTCCTTTGGTTTGCCCGGGGTGGGCCTTGCCCCGCTGGGGTCCTCCACCTCCATGCTGGGGCCAGCCTCTTCCTCGTGGGCTGCTCACACTTGCTCGCCGAGCTTGAGACATTTCTCAAAGCTCGCGCTATCAAAGCTCGGTGGTACCCGTGGGCAACGGGGGTACCTCCCCTACAGGTGCGAAACCAGAAGAAAGACTTTACGCCCTCTTTTCGTCTTATCCTGAGGAGTGGGGGCCAAGAAGGGGGTACCGGATCGAATTTTCGAGCTCAACGGTTTCTCTCCCCTTGTTGCCTCACCTAACCGAAAAACAGTCCTCTGAAGTTTATTCGTCTTCGGGGTCACGATTCGTGCCCGAAGACTCGTTTCCCACGGGTAGCTTACACAGTCTCGTTATCGGACGTGTGTAGGTGGAGGTTTTTGTACGGAGTTTAACCACTCGCACATTACCGTCTCTACCCGGGAAAATCTCCTCAATTCTTCCCATTTCTCATTGATTAGGTGGGAGAAGAGGGTTTTGCACCAGTACCAGATCCCCTGGTTGCAGGTGCATTTCGATGGATCGCCACTTATTGCGATTCTGGAGATGCGTGATATAATCACGTGTCCAATGCTTCCACAGCTGCTCGTGAAATTTCTGGATCGCTCTCCAGCGCGATAGGCGCGAGAGCTGTTCCGTCTCAACAGAGCGCATCGGAAGTGCATTTAAAGGACCTCCACTAAGGAAGTGGCCCGGCGTGAGAGGCGCATAGCTATCGGGTGCATCACTCAACGCTGCGATCGGACGGGAGTTTAAGCTCGCCTCGATCTTGCAAAGGAGCGTATACATCTCCTCTGCGGTGGGAGTGAATGCACAGAGAATGCGCTTTAAGTGATGTTTCACTGATTTCACGCCGGCTTCCTGCATGCCACCGAAATGTGGTGCACTAGGAGGATTAAATCTCCATTCTATGCCCTGCGTGCCGCAGTTATTTTGCACTTCCTGCGAATTACTCACCTCGCGGAAGTGCGTTCTTAGCTCGCGATCTGCACCGACGAAGTTTGTCCCAATGTCACTGAAAATGCAGGATGGGGTTCCACGTCGGGCGATAAAGCGATCTAAGGCGGCAATAAACGAGCCTGTCGTGTAATCACTGACAAGTTCGAGATGGACAGCTCTTGTAGCGTAACATACGAAAACCGCAAGGTACGCTTTATGAGCTGTCTTCCCTCGGCCAGCGGAGTAGCGAACGCGAAACGGTCCAGCATAATCCACTCCGCAATTCGAGAAAGCTCGAGCCGGTCTGGAACGCTCAGGGATCAAACCAGCCATTATCTGCGTGGAGGTGCGACCCTTCCACCTTATGCATTTCATGCATTGGTTGATCACCGTTCGAGCGGCATTTCGGCAGCCAAGGATCCAGAATTGCTGTCTCACGTTGTACAAGGTCATCTGCAAACCTCCGTGCAACGTATCCACGTGCCCCTGCCTAATTATTAGTGTGGCCACATAATGTTTCGGCAGGATTATCGGATGTTTCGTTTGCCAATCGCGTACTGTATTCTCCAGCCTTCCACCGACCCACAAGACGCCTTTATCGTCGAGAAACGGATGCAGACTTTTTATCGGAGATTTCGCAGGAATTCCGCGGTGTTTTTTCAAGCACCGGTACTCCTCTGCGAAGTGCGTACTCTGTACGTACTGTGCAATTCTGTGGGTTGCTTGTTGCAACTCCGATGCGTGGAGGATCTCCTTGACAAAGGACCTTGGGTCACCTTGCACTCGTCTCCGAAACCGGAGACAATATGCTGTGACACGCACTAGTTTTCTCCACGATGGAAATCGGAATAGGAAATCCCATTCCTTTTCGGGAGTAACTAGATGAGTATGCGCTACGCGCTTTCCCTCATCGGTCTCTATGGAAGCGGGTATTTTCGGCCACCTCACTTCCACTTGTCTTAGCCACGCTGGTCCTGACGACCACAGCTCCGAGGATAGCAGCTCCGCAGCTTCCACTCCACGTGAATTAAGATCCGCGGGATTGGAGCTTGTCGGAACATACCGCCATTGTGCACTCGGAAGCATCGTCTGTACCTTCGACACTCGGTTGGCAACAACCACCTTCCATGTCAAAGGATGTTTCCTCAACCATGCGAGTGCAATCGTGGAGTCCAACAGACCACGCGCTCAACTCTGGTACAGAGCGAGCTTTGCACATGCAGCATTAGTTTGGTGAGGAGCACAACCCCGTTCAACTCCAGAATCGGGATTGATTGCGTTTTGATGGGAGCCACTCGCGTTTTTGCCATTAATAATGTAGTATTTACATCATTATTCATCGACGTTACTCTTAAATAAGTAACGGCGGAATAGGCAGCGAGTGATGCGTCACAGAATCCGTGTAATTCCACAGAAAGTGTGTCGGCTCCGCATCTTAACCATCGGGGAATTTTCAAATCATTCAACTTGCTCCAATCCACACAAAACGCATTCCACGTTTTGAGTGTATTCGCGGAGACTTGTTCGTCCCACTGGATTTTCTCCAGCCATTGGGCCTGCATGAGGACCTTTGCGCGAATCACTACCGGGGATAACCACCCGAGTGGATCGTACAATTTCGCGATCTCCGAGAACAAAGTGCGCTTCGTTATCGGGACCAGCGACGGTTGAAACCGTTGCAAGTTGAAATAGAAATAATCTCCCGACGGTACCCATCGTAGGCCTAATACCTTAAGTTCGGAATCCTCGAACAGTGCGAGGTCGACCGCGTGCGAATGGGCACTTTGGGGGATATTGCTCAGTAAATCTGGTGAATTTCCAGCCCACTTTCGCAGGCGAAATCCACCTTTTTGTAGAAGCTCGCAAATTTGCCTTCGCGTTTGCTCTAACAACGATTTATCTGGAGCCCCCATAAATACGTCGTCAACGTATATGTCCTTCTCGAGGACTGGAGCGGCAAGAGGGAAATCACCTCCGTCCTGCTCTTTCAACTCGAGAAGGGTTCGCATCGATAGATATGGCGCGCAAGCCGTACCGTATGTCACGGTATTTAACTCGAAAGCGATAAGTCGCTCGGTTTTTGGCGCACGCCATAGGATGCATTGAAACCGACGGTCCTCCGGGGCGACGAGAATTTGTTTAAACATTTTCTCAATGTCTGCCACCAGCACGTAGGCATGCAGACGCCATCTCATCAGAACCGACGTGATGTCATTCTGCAATTTTGGCCCTACGTGAAGGACGTCGTTCAACGAGCGACCGCTCGTGGTTCCGGAGGTTGCATTAAATACGACGCGCAACTTCGTCGTCGAGCTATCCTCACGGATGACTGCTCGATGTGGAATATATAGTCGTGCTCGGTCAAGCGACTCAAGACGGGTCATATGCCCCATCGACTCATATTCGGTGAGAAACTCACCGTATTCCTCTTCGAGGGTCTGGTTTGCTTCCAGCTTCTTCCTTAACCTTGTGAGGACGGAGAGCACTATGTGGAAGGAATCTCCCAGCACTTCTTCCGGCCTCGGATGGTTGAAGGGCAAGCGGACGACAAACCTGCCTATTGCATCGCGTGCAACGGTCTTTGCGAAGTGCGCTTCGCAATCCTCCTCGTCTTTGGTTAAAACCAATTTGCGAGGGATCTCCTCAATCTCCCAAAAACGCCGTATCGCTTCGTCCAGCGATTCAAGGACGTTGCAATGCAACGTCCTCAGCGTCTTGGTGGAGGAGGTTGTTGCGCTTAAAGGTCCGGATAGCACCCAACCGAGCGCGGTTTCTTGGGCTATCGGACCTGTGGTGCTTATCCGACGGAAACCCCGTCGAATAATTTGCGCATACAGCTCAGCGCCGAGCAACACCTCAATACGGTGGTTCGACGCTAGATTCGGGTCTGCGAGTGGGAGGTCACGTATGGCATCGCTATCGGGTATTTGCACCGATGGCGGAACATACGTCGTGATCCTCGGGACCACATACGCGCTCGTTACAAAAACTTCCGAGGCGTTATGCAGCGACGACAGACTCATCTGCACCATGTGGGTTATGGATTGGGTTCGACCGCCCCCCAAGCCCGTTACCGTGGCTGGTGATCTTTTCCGCCGGAGTCTAAGGTCATTGACTAGACTCGCGGAGATAAAAGAAGCCTCTGACCCTTGATCCAGGAGGGCACGCGCGATGCGCGTTGTGCCATCCCTTCCCAACAGGCGCACATTCGCTGTAGCGAGTAGCACCGGCGGTGTTTTTACTGCCATCGACGCGCTACAGTGTGACGTCACTGAGGCGGATGACATATCAGTCGGCTTACTGCTCGAGCGACGGGGTGGGGCGTTGCTCAGTCCCGCTCTCCGTTTGCTCGGCGTAGCCGTACTCATCGGCGACGGTTTTACCTGTGCCTTGCTTGTCCGTTGTTCGAAATGCAGCAGGGTACGATGTCTCCCACTGCACTTCTCACAGACTGCACGGCTCTGGCATTGCTTCGTCGTGTGAGTGGCGGCCAAGCAGAGTATACAATGCTGGCTGCCTCTAATAAACTGGAAACGGTGCTCGGGCGACAGTCGCTTGAAGCTATCACAATATGATACGTCGTGCGACTGACAGCAAAACGCACACGTTTCGTTCGGGGAAGGGCACGCCTGTACCACGGTATTATGAGCCCGTAGTCTTGGCTTCGATTGGGGATCGGTCGAGGCTTTCCGGCGCTGCTCGTTTGGCACCAGCATAGCGCACTCATACACCTCCAGGAACGCCAATATCTCGTCAAACGAGGGGTATTCCTTGGCGTTTTTCAACGACTTTTCCCAATCCCAATCGAGCGCAGGCTCCAACTTATTTTTTACCAGTAGGACTAGCAAGTCACTCCAGTGTTTCACTGGTCGGTTCAGCTTTTGCAAGGCGGCAAGCGTTCGCTTTATGCCAACCGTAACTTGCTGCAGACTCGCTAGATCCCCCTTCCTTATTGGTTTTAGCTTCCCGATTGGCTCGAGAAGCTGCGCGATCACTACGCGTGGTTTCCCAAATTTGTCCTTCGGGGCTTCCCACGCCACCTCGAAATTAGTATCCCTAATTTCGAGGGATGCGATCGTCGCCGACGCGTCTCCCTCAACGCAGGCATTAAGGTATTGCAACCTTTGTCCATCCGACAGCCTATCGTCGTTAATTATAACGGAGGTGAATAGATCCTCGAACTGAGCCCAGTTCCGTGGATCTCCTCCGAATCTTGGGAGACTTTGCTTCGGGAGTTCTAATGGGAAGGGGATGCGGCTCGCTTTGCCCTCTAAAGAGGTTCGCGAGGCTTCACCCTTCTCCCTTTCCTTCTCAGCTGCGGCGAGGCTGGCTAATTCCGAGGTCAGGTAATCCTGACTCTCAAGGAATTCTTCCTCAGCCTCTACCATGCGGTTCAACTTAAAGAAGCTGTAGCTCTTACGTTTGTTGGGAGGAATGGCTCTCATCAACTCCGAGTGGCGTGAGAGAGCGTCCATCCAAATTCCCGTAATGTAGCGCAGCTTTTCTTTAAGGAGCGCTTCTGAGAAGTTAGCTCGTCCTCTTTTTTTCAGATTTGTCATCACGGGCTTAAGTCGTTCTAGACCGAATACGAGATCATCGATCTGCCCCTTGAAATCAAATTCCATGTCATGATCGGTCTCTTCAACTTGAGCCATTGTGATTTATTGAGGATTAAATAATCGACTCGCAAACCTGCGTGTGTTACTCCACACGCTCAAGCTTGTTTGGTTGGATGTCTTTCCCAAACTCTCGACCTCTAGTCCGTATATCCGGCTCGAAGGACCTTGTTGAAATTTGTTTTAAATTATCGGCCAACTATAACCGATATTGGAGGAAGTGAAACTTCCTCCTCCGGTCCGGACGAGGGAGAGTGGGTAAAGGTAACTCCAAACCAATATGCCTTTGTTTCCCTTTGACTGTCCTGAAAAGGACAGTCGTTTATTACAGACCCTTTTTCGCTCTGTATAATACACAATGTTTTTGCCGATCTCAAGAATTTAACTTCTCGGTAGCCTGGCTGTCGGCGGGCCTGGTTGTCCTAGGTTATGACTCTGGAACAACAGAAAAAAGAACGAACGGGTGTAATCACCTGAAATACGATAATCGTATTAACGTTCTGTCTCGGGAATGTTTTGACGCGCACACTTAAACAGCAACGGTAACCATGCTGTGTGTGCTAATGCGTGTACTGGTGCGTGGCTTTTAAATACGGTAAGCCACGCGTCGACTGTTTTGGCCGATCTGTTCCGTCTTTTTCAGGAACACAATCGTGGCGGTCGGCTAGATTTACGCAATGAAATCTTTAGTGCAACGACCGCACAGTCGTATTGCCTCGAACGGAAAACCAAGGCGGAGGTTGTAAATCTCCTGTATGGATTCCGTGAGCGGGGAGATCCACGGTTACTAGTAACTAGTCCCGGTGGCTGACAACGGAGGCTGATCTAACCGTTTCTTTCTCAACACGCTTTGGCGTGGAGTAAGAGTGGACCAACGCTATTTCTAACCCGTCTTCTTCAACACGCCGCGTCGTGAAGGAAGCCTGGACACAGCGGTATCGAAACTCTCCGGTCGCTCTTTGGTTTCTCTAAACGTCACCAAGGCGATTCCCGGTAGAGAACGAGTAGCGGGTCTTAAGTTAGAATAGCGCCCCAACTAACGTAGTGCTCCGCCGACCAGTGGTCATCCAAGGAGTGGACTCCTGACGCTCCCACGTCGAATAACAATGGTTGGCGAAAACCAGGTGAACCCACCGATTTTCGCCCCAGTACTAATTCAGGGTAAAGACCGCTAAATTACTAAAAGGCGCAGCTATTGTGCTGAAGAGTCAACACGAATTGTCGTGTCCTATTCTCGATTCAGTTTCACAATTGCTGGTGTTGAGCTGAAAGCTGTGTTCGTTATAACGGGAGCACGATCGACAATCGATGCGCTCCGTGCGAACTGTTTCTGAGGACTCTCGAAATTGAACTGACTGTCGGCGACGTTACACCGTCGTCGGCAAGCGCGAACGAGTAATTCCTCGTTACGCGGCGCTTTCGTCAAACTATTAGTTCTTTCTCACTCTCTCTCATATCCGTTTACTATTCGCAAATTCGAACGTCTTCAAACGGTAATATGTACCGGTCAGACGTGCCGATCTCTGGTCTCCCACGGTCTAGACGAAAACAATCATTGTCATGTTATTGGACCTCGCTAGTTTTTCTATTTCCTTTTCGAATCACACCGGTCAAATAAACTCGGTAGACTCAAGAAAAAGAAATTAACTATGAGGCTCGTGATCGGGTGAAACAACTACTGGTCACTTATTTAAACAGTCATTGTTTTTGGTATAATATTAAAAGAAAGAATATGTTTTTATTTAGATACTTTTCGTTAAAGTGGGGATTAACGATTTTTAGTTTGATAAAAAAAAGCTTTCTCGTTGAATTGATGTTTTTATTTAGATACTTTTCGTTAAAGTGGGGATTAACAATAAATAGAGTTTTATAAAAAATTTTATATTATAAATTAATATTTTATACTATTTATACAAAAATGTAATTTTTGTTTTAAAATTAATAATATAAATAGTGTAATAAATAAAAATTAGTATTATTTAAATAATTAAATTATAATTAATATAAAATATTAAAAAATAATTAAAGTTAGATTTAGTATTTTAAAAAATTTTAGTTAATTTAGTGCCAGCAACTGCGGTTATACTAATAAAATAAATTAATTTAGGATTAATTAGAATAAGTTGAAATTTAATTGTTTTAAAATTTTTATTTTTTTGGTGAAATAAATAATGTAAAATTTTTAAATATTTAATTATAAATTATTTTTAAATTTTTTTTATAAAACTAGGATTAGATACCCTATTATAGAATAAAAAATAATATTAATTTAGTAAATGTTGAATCATTAAATAAAGAAAATTTGGCAGTATTTAATTTAAATTAGAGGAACTTTGTTTAAATAAGTGACCAGTAGTTGTTTCACCCGATCACGAGCCTCATAGTTAATTTCTTTTTCTTGAGTGTACCGAGTTTATTTGACCGGCGTGATTCGAAAAGGAAATACAAAAACTATAGAGGTCCGATAACATGACAATGATTGTTTTCGTCTAGACCGTGCGAAACCAGGGATCGGCACGTCTGACCGGTACATATTACCGTTTGAAGACGTTCGAATTCGCGAATAGTAAACGGATATGAGAGAGAGTGAGAAAGAGCTAATAGTTTGACGAAAGCGCCGCGTAACGAGTAATTACTCGTTCGCGCTTGTCGACGACGGTGTAACGTCGCAGACAGTCAGTTCTTCTTAGAGAGTCCTCAGCAACAGTTCGCACGGAGCGCATCGATTGTCGATCGTGCTCCCGTTATAACGAACACTGCTTTCAGCTTACCACCAGCAAATTGTGAAACTGAATCGAGAATAACACACGACGATTCGTGTTGACTCTTCAGCACAATAGCTGCGCCTTTTAGTAATTTAGCGGTCTTTACCCTGAATTAGTACTGGGGCGAAAATCGGTGGGTTCACCTGGTTTTCGCCAACCATTGTTATTCGACGTGGGAGCGTCAGGAGTCAACTCCTTGGATGACCACTGGTCGGCGGAGCACTACGTTAGTTGGCGCGCTATTCTAAACTTAAGACCCGCTACTCGTTCTCTACCGGGAATCGCCTTGGAACGTTTAGAGTAACCAAAGAGCGACCGGAGAGTTTCGATATCGCTTCCAGGCTTCCAGGACTATTGCGTCCAGGCTTATCCGCTTGGTAGCGTTTACTTTCGAAAACATTTATGACTAACGTAACGTACTTATGAATTAGTAGGTATATAAAGTAAAATTGTAAGATTTTTTTTAAACATTATTTTTTATTGTTTACAGTTTATAATTGACCATCGTATGGTACCGTTTAAAACATTCTCCGATATGCAATCCCGGTTTTCTCTCGCAGGTTTCGCATATATAAGAAGTCTCTTTTCTACCACCTGGAACTTTTCGGTTTGAACAAACTGCACAATCCTTGTGTTTGTGCTGGGGATGTATTGTAATAATATGCAATGTTCCATCTAGTCGCTGTTCCTTGTCGCTGGATGATGGTCGTCCACGTTTTGCTGTTGTACGGAAGTCCCCCACAAGCTCAAGCAACAGTTTTTCTCTGAACTGTTTGTGCGAAATGTTTTTGTTGGTATTAGGAGGAGATGCTTTATATAAAATATAAGCATTGATAGTTGATGCTTCCAAACCCCAGAAAAACAGTTTCCTCCACCATTTTAGGGTTTTGCGAAGGAAACAGTAGGATGCAGTGTATTGGTCTGCTAAATCGACGCCGCCCATGTTTTTATTATATTGAATTATTGTGGTTGGTTTCAAGACTGGCTGCGTTCTATTATTCCTAACTCTTCTATCTCTGACAATTTCGGATCTTGACGTACCACACGTTGATAGCATAGTCACGACACGTTTATCGCGCCATGCAAGCAACAATATGTCATGTTTGCGATAAGCAATTGTTTCCCCAATCCTTAATTTCGGTGATTTCATCGAGAAAGGTATTCCCTTTCTATTCGTCATTACTGTTCCCGTTAAATGACATTGCAAATTATGTAATTTTTGGCCAAGTATGATGCTAGTATAAAGTCTATCGGTAAACATATGGTATCCTGTAGCTTCGGGTATTGACTGTTGTAGATTATTATATAGATGTAAAACAATCCGGCTTGTGACTGGTAAATCGGGGTAAATTAGTAGGTCTGTCGTTTTTTTTCCAAAATATGGTAAAAAAGTGTATATATATCCGGACGATGAGTCAGCTAATACGTATAGACGGATTCCCCATTTGTTTGGTTTTTTAGGGTTGTACGTTTTAAATGAAATTCTTCCTTTGAATCCAACAATGGATTCATCTACAGAGATATTCTGTGCTGGTACAAAATGACGTCTGAATTTTGTGTCCAAATAGTTGAGAAAATAGGCAACTTTATCCACAGAAATTCTTTCCTTATTGCCCGTTTGCGGCGTCGTTTCTAAATGTATTGCCCAAAATATTTGTAGAAATCGTTGGCGTTTAAAAATTGTATTATAAAATGGAATGTGTGCGTGGAATTTTGTGCTCCAATAATCTTTGATGTCATGCACAGGCATCAATCCCATATTGATAATTACACCAAGAAATGCTCTTAATTCAGTAACTGTAACGTCATACCAATTATGCCATAATGAGTGCACAGAGACTTACCAGCCGCCAATTATTTTTTGAGCATATAAATTTGTTTCTGCCGCTATTTTACTAAAAAGCTCATTCGTAAAAAATAATGAAAAAAACTGCAGGGGTGTAAAGCAATCACTCGGAACTTGCGGCCCTTGCATCTTGTCTCCCGTAGAAAATTCGATGGAATTGGAATATGTGTCGTTTTCAGTGACATTCTGCCAATCGCTGTTCTGGTCCGTTTCATTATTACTTTCAGATGTATCACCAATTCTATTTATACGTCTGCTTCGTCTGAATGTAACCACGTCCTCTGCATCTTCACTACTTTCGATTTCTGATGCACACATTCTTTGAAATTGTTGTTCTACGTCGCCCAAACAATCACTATCATCACTTTCAAATTCATTGTCACGCACTGTTGTACCTCGACTCTGTCGTCTAGCCATATTCTTTACAAAAAAAATTATTTTATAGAAATTTAGGCTTTGAAAATGCTTTCTAGTTGTGCTACGAAATCGAACTGTATACCACGATGGGTTTGAAAATACTAAAACTGTCCGGTCAAGCCGTACATATTATAAGGTATTTTTAATCAGGGTTTATGATACGGACGTGACTTGAACGCTATTTTTGAGGATTAACCATTTCTTTGTGCATGCTCTTCATTATTAGCTATTTTATGAAGGCTTTACATCTGGAAGGACTTATACTCAGGATTGAGAACTTTTTGGACTGTCCTTCCAGATGTGACCTTCCGGACTCAATAGTAATAGCCGTATCATAAACTCTATCGGACCGTGTCGCCTGCACACCACCCTCTCAGACCTCCTGAGAGCCCCCGGCCGGACCCTGACCGGGCCCCGACCGGGCGCGATCTTGAGGTCACCTGGGTAGAAGGAAAGTTCAGGAAATTCCTGGGCCGTACCTTGACGAAAGGGTCCGCCTCCTGAAGGGGTCCGAGGGCGGTTTTTGGAAGCAGGGTAGGTGATGGTTTTTATTGGATCACCCGATATTCGCGGTTATCCTTAACAAAAACTAAGCCCTTAATTTCAAGAGGCATAGCCTATTTCGGATATGCTACACTGCAGTTCTTATCTTATATCATTTAGATTAAGAATGAGACATTGTCGGGTGAAACTTGATTCAGGACGTGCCCGAACGCAAAGCGATGTCGTGCCACACTCGACATAGGACACGCTAGAACGAAAAGCGATGTCGTGCAACACTCGACATAGGACGTGCTAGAACGAAATGCGATGTCGAGCCCCACTCGACATAGGACCGCAAAGGGTTAATATTTGAATTTTATAAAATAAATTTAATAATTTATTAAAATTAAAATATGATTTATAAAAAATTTAATTAATTATAGAAAAATATTAAAAAATTATTTTTTAATAATTTTAAGGATAAAATTAGTAAAAATATTTATATAATTAAATTTTAATATTAAAATTTAGTTAAAGAATTAATTAGGCAAATTTATTATTCGCTTGTTTATCAAAAACATGTCTTTTTGTTTATAATTTAAGGTCGGGTCTGCCCAATGAAAATTTTGTAATAGCTGCAGTATTTTAACTGTACAAAGGTAGCATAATCAATTGTCTTTTTAATGAAGGCTTGAATGAAAGATTTGACGAAATAATAACTGTTTCAATTGAATAATATTGAATTTTATTTTTTAGTAAAAAAGCTAAAATTTTATTATAAGACGAGAAGACCCTATAGATTTTTATATTAAAATTTTTATTTTATTTAAAATTATTTATTTTATTTAAAATAAAAATTTTTAATTAATTTTAATATTTAATTGGGAGGATTTTTAAATTTGATGAACTTTAAATTGTTACTTACAATAATTTTTGTATTAAATGAATTTTTAGAAAAATTTAAAAGAATAAAATACTTTAGGGATAACAGCGTAATATTTTTAGATAGATCTTATTGATAAAAATGTTTGCGACCTCGATGTTGAATTAAGATAAAAATTAGAAGTATAAGTTTAATATTTAAGTCTGTTCGACTTTTAAAATCTTACATGATTTGAGTTCAGATCGGTGTGAACCAGATCGGTTTCTATCTATTTATAATTAAAAATAATAAATTTGTACGAAAGGATCATTTATTAAAAATATTTTTTAAAAGAAGAATAATTATAATTATATTGTTTTGGCAGAAAAGTGTAATAATTTTAGAAATTATAAATAAATTAATTTTATATTAATTTAAACAATAATTTTAATTAATTATATAATTTTAAATTTAGTTTCATTTATTTTACTTATTATTATAATATTAGTGTTTGGTTTTTGGGTAAAACGCAGGAATGAAATATAATATAAGATTTAAACGGATGAACAATATTATATTTAGGAACATTAAAACACATACATAATGGAGACAGAATAAATAGTACGACCGACCGCTAACAAATCTAAAACGCAACCACCGAAAATCAATAGACAAAAGAACATACAAGAACGAAAGTCATCTAGATCCGTGGCCTCCTAGAATGTCATCAGATATACATACATGTGTTACATACGCGTCTTTCTCTATGAGAGTTTCTTAAATTCTCGGAGTAACACCGGAAAGTCGGCCGACAGTGCAAATAGAAAGCAGACAACCTGTCTTGGGCTTCCAACAATACCCCCGAAAAACAATACGTCGTTACCGGGCCCAGGGCGAGGCACCTAGGTGTTTCGCGCCCGGGGTTCGGTAGCGACGCCGCTAGCTCCACCTTTTTTCCACCTTTCGGTAAACCACGTTTTTCTTGGTATAAATAGAGCAGCCCTTTAGGGCCCAATGGTAGTCAAGTTCAAACAGCTTAAGGGGAATTGCTGAAGCCTGGGACAAGTTACCCATAACATCAAAGTCAGTTTCTAGTATCAACCGTACACCGAAACCGCAAGGTACCACTCAACATCATTTGTAAAGGCCAGGTCTTTAAACATTCAGAAACTGTGATAATATATTTAGATATTTTTATATAACCCTTGTAGTCAATAACTCTGACCTACCCTCTAATACTAGAATCATCGTTTGAGCACGATCCCGTGAGTTCACTCCAGCCGCTCGGAGTGTACAATCAAATAATAAGTTAACGAGCTGCGACTCAGACGGTACTCACTTAGATAAAGTCAGTGGTGGTTACCAAGTAGATCCACCTTTACTGACCCGAATCTTAGGATTCGTTATTAACAGGAGAAGGCAGAGGGGTCACAACGCCGAAAACCCTCTCCTGGGTATATTCATTCGTAAGCGAGGATTATCTGAGTTCGCGAGCACCTGCTTCTGGCTACTTCTCTCTACCAGTCAGTGGTGGTTACCAAGTAGATCCACCTTTACTGACGCGAATCTTCGGATTTGTTATTAACGGGAGAAGGCAGAGGGGTCACAACGCCGAAACCCCTCTCCCGGGTATATTAATTCGAGAGACGCCACAAGCAGGGTACTGAATTTCTACGTCGGTCCACGCACGCCGCGCCCCGGCTCGTAACACATGCATGTCGATATACTATTTCCAACAATTAGTAAGAGTTGGATTTTTAGTACTTGTAGAACGAAAAATTTTAGGATATATTCAATACCGTAAAGGTCCAAATAAAGTGGGAGTAATAGGATTATTTCAACCCTTAGGTGATGCAATTAAATTATTTTCTAAAGAAATTATTATTTTAAGAAATTCTAGAATTTTATTTTTTCATCTAATACCTATAATAATAATAATAATTTCTTTATTAATTTGAATTGTTATACCCTTTTCTAATAATATTTGAAGAATAGAATTTAATTCTTTAGTAATAATATGTTTTTTTGGGGCAAGAGTTTATCCTGTAATAATTGTAGGATGATCATCTAATTCTAATTATTCAATAATTGGGGCTTTACGAGCTGTTGTTCAATCAATTTCTTATGAAATTAATTTATTTTTAATTTTGTTTAATTTTTTTATTATATCCTTTAGTTTTTCTTTTCTTGATTTTCAATTTTTTCAAGAATTTGAATTTTTTTTTATTTACTTACCTGTTTTAGTAATTTGATTAATTTGTCTTTTAGCAGAATTAAATCGATCCCCATTTGATTTTATTGCAGAGTATGAACCTTTCTTTTATTAATAACGAAACAACAACGCGGTAACCAAAACGACTGGACAGAAACCAGTCGACTATTTGTTTACTACATACATTCAGATTGTGTTGCTGCTCTAATACTTCCCCTCAATCGTAAATGTTGTTACTCTCCACCGAGTCTTCAACTTCAATCTTCGATTGACTGGACTCCCAGTAAATCGCGACAGTGTTCGTGTTTTGAACGTGGTAGTCCCTTCGTCAGCACATCGGCCATCATTTCCTGCGTGGGCATATATTTTAATACCACAGATCTTTCTTTCAATGCATCGCGGACGAAATGATGCCTTATGTCGATATGCTTGGTCCTCCTGTGATATACGGCGTTTTTGGCCAATTTTTGTGCTCCTTGATTGTGGTTCCACAGTGTCAATGGCGTCTCATCTCTAACGCCTAATTCTTTCAGGAAAGTTTGGAGGTTGATTGCTTCTTTCGTCGCTTCTGTCAGAGCCATGTACTCTGTCTCCGTACTAGACAGGGCTACTGTTCGCTGTTTCCGTGATTCCCAGCTTATAGCTGCATTACCATATTTGAAGATGTAACCAGTATATGACCTTCCATCATCCGGGCAGGCTCCCCAATCCGCGTCAACATATCCCATTAAATCTTGTTTGGCTTTGGTGAACACTAATCCATAATTTAGGCTTCCCCTCAAGTATCGCAGAACTCTTTTCGCAGCTTTTCAATGGTTTTGATCAAAATTGGAGCTGAATTGACTGAGCCAGCTCACCACGTGAGCTATGTCTGGTCTCGTGGCAATGGCTATGTACATCAACGATCCTATCAGTTCCCTATATGGCAACCCTTTAATTTCGGCTCCCGATACATCTTCATTCGTTTCTTCCTTTATATCCCGTTTATTTAGTTCACAAGGAGTAGAAATCGGTTTCGCATCACTCATGCCAAATTTTCTCAATGTGTCTTCAATATAGGTCTTCTGAGTCATCGCCATCTTCCCCTTACTCCGCGTGAACTTAATTCCTAAGCAATGCTGAATGGGTCCTAAGTCCTTCATTTCAAACGTTGACATTAGTCCTTGTTTTAATTCTTCCATGTGTTCTCTATTTCTTGATATCATTAATATATCATCGACATAAATCGCCACGATAACCAAATTTTCGTTCATTATTTTGAAGTAAACACAGGGGTCAGGATTCATCGATTGCAATCCTAATTCACGCAATTTCTCATCAAGTCTAATATTCCATTGTCTGCTTGATTGTTTCAAACCATAAATTGCCTTCTTTAGTAAACAGACTTTATTCTCGCCTTTAATATCTTGCAACATTTTGTTAATTCTGATCTTCTGATCCTTACTGATTTTACTGTCCTTTGCTGATCTTATGTCTTGTAATGTTTCTTCCAGCATTTCTGGTATTTCAATGTATATCTCTTCATCTATATTTCCATTCAGAAAAGCGGTCGATACATCAAGATGATCAACCAGCATGTCTCGCTCAACTGCTAGAGCGATTAATGTCCTTATGGAACTCAATCTTGCTACTGGTGCAAAAGTTTCATGAAAGTCCATTCCCGGGACTTGTGTAAAACCTCGAGCTACGAGTCTCGCCTTCCTCCTATCCAGCGTCCCGTCAGCCTTACATTTATTCCGTAATATTAAACGACAGCTTACGATGCTTCGGTCCCTTGGTCGATCTACGATTTCCCACGTATTATTTTTGATCATAGACATTATCTCACTACGTATGGCTGCTTTCCACTCTTCCCTATCTTTACTGGCCATTGCCTTTTTAGCCGAAATTTCACTTGTATCCACATGTTCTTCTGTCTCTTCTTCTTTTGTAGTGACTTGTTGTGCTACTTCATAGTGATATTGTTTCTTGGGTCTTCCTGGATTTCCCGTCCTTATTATTTTGGGTCTCCCCACGGTTCTTCGCAACTGTACTTCTGGATTTTGTATTACCTGTTCTTGCTCTTGATGTTGGTTATTTAACCCATTTTCTTCCCTTTGTTCGCAGGTTTCACTGTTTTCATTATTTTGTGGTTCTTCGTGAGTCCACTCCATAGCTTCTTCGTATTCTTCATCATCATCTTCTTCTTCTTCTTGTAATGAGTTTTGTTCTCCGAGGTCTCTGATCGTTTTTGTCTCTATTTCAGCATATTTTCTTTCCTTTAGTTTGTTACCATTAATCATCCTATTTTCATTAACGAATTCTTCATATTTTGTTCCGGCACCAATTTCTTCGAAGAATTTTATATCTCTGGATACAATTATTTTCCTTTCACTAGGTACCCAAACTCGGTAACCTTTAGATTCCAAAGAATAACCTACGAATATACACTCTCTGGATCTTGGAGAAAATTTTCCTTTGTTTGTATCTCGGTCCAATGCATATCCTTTACATCCGAATGTTCGGAAATATTTCACATTTGGCCTTTTACTGGTCCAAAGTTTATAAGGTGTTTGCCCATTTAAGTGGTTTGCGGGGCATCTATTGCGGATGTAATTAGCTGTATGCAGTGCTTCTGCCCAAAACGATGGGGATAGTTTCGATTGAATTAGTAGACATCTTGCCATTTCCACAAGTGTTCTATTCATGCATTCCGCGGTGCCATTTTGTTGCGGTGTGTGCGGGATTGTCAATCTTCTTTGGATTCCAGATTTTTGTAAATAGTCGTCAAATTATTTATTGCAATATTATTTTCCGCTGTCGGACTGAATGTATTTGATTTTTCTACCAGTGAAGTTTTCAACCATGCTCTTGTACTTTTTGAATTCAGTGAGGGCTTCGCTTTTCCTCTTCAAGAATCTCACTTCGCACCACCTCGTTCTGTCTTCTATGAAGATTAAGAAATATTTTGACCCATTCAATGACTCTGTCCTCATCGGTCCACATAAGTCTGTGTGTACTAATTCTAGCAGTTCCAATTTACGACTGGACTCTTTTGGGAAAGGTGTCTGCGTAAGTTTGCCTTTTAAGCATACTTCACACGTATGTAGTTCTTTTTGTGTTCTGATTCTGATGCCACATACCTCTTTGTTAGCAACCATTTTCTTCAGATCTCTTCCGTTCAAGTGTCCGTATCTCTCAAGCCATATTTTTAAATTTTCTTCTGATTCACTCGACATTCTTCCTGCATATTGTGTGCTTTGCCTAATGTAATATAAACCATCGATTCTGTCAGCGCGCATTAAAATGCTTCCTGCTCTATCCTTGACTAGAGCACCGTTTCTACCGAAGGTTACATTATATCCCTTGTCTGTAATCTTTGAAACAGACATTAAATTTGTGCGTAATCCTGGAACATATAAGGTATTTAATAAATTTATTTTCTGACTGCCATCTTTGTTTGAGGCAATAATAGATGCTGTCCCTTTCGCCAATACTTTAGCTGATGTATTGTTAGTCGCTAAATTCAAGTCTTCGAACTCATATGACTCCAGATTCTTTAGGCTTTCTTCTTGCTTCGTAATATGCGATGTACAACCACTATCTAAGCACCAATCGCTTGTACTTATGTCGTGTCCGGACTTTAAAGCATAGTCTTTTCTATCTGTGACTAGTAAGCTAGATTCCTTGGGACTCTGCTTTCCCGACTTCCAAGGTTTGTATTTCCCATCTTCTAGTCTGCAGTCTATAGCTTTGTGTCCCACCTTTTTGCATTTATGGCAACGGAATTTTGTATTCTTCTCTATGTTCTTCCCTACGCTCGTTGGGCCTATTGTTCCGGAATTTATGATTTTTGAATGCTTGTCTTCCAACCATCATTGCATTCGGGATTTCTTCCTTTAATTTCTGATTGCGTGCATCACTTTCTTCAACTATCTTTATCTTCAATATTTCCGGTGATGGTAATTCATCTGTGGATTCGATTGCACATCGGAAATTTTCAAATTTCTCTGGGAGACTATACAATAATATTATGGCTAACAAATCCTTATTGATGTCTACATCCATTTCTTGTAGCTTGTCAACCACATCAAAGAATTTAGAAATGTGGTCTCGTGTGTCTTCACCTTCACGCATTTTTTGCAAAGTGAGTTGTTTTAAAAGGTTCGCTTTTCGAGCAGGTCCCTTAGATTGATAGGTACTTTCTAATTTAAGCCAAACATCTCGAGATGTGGTACAATTCTTGATTTGTTTTAATGCATGAGGGTGGATAGATAGTATTAGATCTGACCTGGCTTTCTTGTCAGCAATTTTCCACTGCTTTGTGACTATAGCTCCTTCTGCCAAATCCGGTTTCGGTATCTCACAACTCACATATCCCCATGCATCATTCTTCACCAAAAGGGCTTCGGCTTGTAATTTCCAAGTCTCATAATTATCCCTTTCTAACATTTCTATTCGTGTATAACTGCTGGTACTCATTTTCGCGCACATACACTTATTATCTTCACTCGCGATATATTGACTTTAATTAACTACCTAAAATATACTATTCCAAGGGAGCTGGGCCCATAACCTATTGCAGAGTATGAACCTGTCTTTTATTAATAACGAAACAACAACGCGGTAACCAAAACGACTGGACAGAAACCAGTCGACTATTTGTTTACTACATACATTCAGATTGTGTTGCTGCTCTAATAGATTTAGTTGAAGGAGAATCAGAATTAGTTTCTGGTTTTAATACAGAATATTACAGATGAGGGTTTGCATTAATTTTTATATCTGAATATATAATAATTATATTTATAAGAATAATAACAGGTGTATTATTTACAGAATTAAAGTATTTTCTTTAAAATTTTTATTATTTTATTTATTTATAATTTTTATTATTATTTTTATTCGAGCAATTATACCTCGTTTACGGTATGATGATTTAATATATATATGTTGAAAATTTATTTTACCATATATTTTGTTTTTTGTTTTTTTTAAATTATGTAATTTTTTTACATAATTATTATTTATATTAAGTTAATAGAAAATTTAAATTTCTATCATATATTTTCAAAATATATACTTGTTTCAAGTTCATTAACTTATAGAATTAATTTTTTATAAAAATAATTTTATCTCATAATTTATTAATTATAGGAGAAATAATAAAAAATGAAAAATAAATAATTGCACTAATTTGAGCAATAAATATGTAAGGATACTCAATTGGTTTAGCACCTGTTCATGTTAAAATAATACATGTTGATATGAATATTCAAAAATAAAATTGATTAATTGGATAAAATTTAGTAGTTTTAAATTTTGTTAATCCGTTAAAAGGTAGAATTATTAAAATTAGAATTGAAAATATTAATCCAATTACTCCCCCTAATTTATTAGGAATTGAACGTAAAATTGTATAGGCAAATAGAAAATATCATTTAGGTTGAATATGTTTAGGGGTATTTATTTGGGAAGCTGGGGTGAAATTATCAGGGTCACAGAAAATATATGGATTATATAATACAATAATAAAAAAAATTATTAAAATTCATCTAAATCCTACTAAATCTATTCAAGTGAAGTAAGGATGAAATTTAATTTTTCCTGGATTTCTAGAAATTCCGTTAGGATTATTAGATCCATATATATGGAGGTATGTTAAATGAATAATTACTATAGATGTAATAATAATAGGAAATAAATAATGTATACAAAAAAATCGTCCAAGGGTTTGTGTTCTAATTGAATAATCTCCTCAAATTCAGTGAATTATAAATTTTCCAAAGGATGGGATAGCTGTTAATAGATTTGTGATAACTGTTGCTCCTCAATGACATTTGTCCTCAGGGTAAAACATATCCTATAAATGCAGTTGTTATAGATAATATTAAAATTATTACACCTAATAATCAAACATGTTTAAAGTTATAAGAATGATAATATAATCCTCGTCAAATATGTAAATATATACAAATGAAAAATAAAGATGCTCCATTTATATGGGCTGTTCGGATATATCATCCTTCAATATTTTGAATAATATGAATGATTCTATCAAATGCTATTGATGTTTGAGGGATATAATGTATTGATAAAAGGATTCCTGAGCTAATTTGAATAATTAGAATTAAGGCAAGAATTGAACCAAAATTTCATCATCTAGAAATATTTATAGGAGTAGGTAAAACAATAAATGTATTTTTAAATACATTAATTATTGGGTCATTATTAGATTTAGAATATTTAAACATTATTATTGTGTTCGACGAATAAATTTATATTTTTGTTTACAGATTTTAATAATAGTAATTATTGAAAAGAATATGTTGAAGATACGATCCGTCGGTGATTGCTGAAGTGCTGCGTTACCGACTGTATCACGACAGTGTTTTGTTATTTACCTTTTGTTTTACTTTATTAGTCGCGTCTCTCCCGAACGGTGAACACGTGCGTTACCTAATGTTCCATAAACTGCTATTCTTATCATAACTTCCCACTAATCTCTAATAGGTTATGGGCCCAGGTCATCGTGAAGTGCGTGGATAAATAGCGGAGAATATAAATAGGTGAATTCAATCGCGTGTTCGGTGTAAGAACATTCGTGAACGCGTAAGAGACTGATCGAGTCACAATGGCGTCCAGTTCGGTGCGAATCGAGTTATTAAGCAGGAATAACTACGACACATGGCGAATCCAAATGCAAGCGTTGTTGTTTAAAAACGACGAATGGGAATACGCAAGCGGAAGGATAACGAAACCCATGATAATCCCGGGAGATGCCGATTCAGCGGAAAAGGCAAGACGATGGGAAATCGAGGATGGAAAAGCGCGCGCGGACATCATCCTTGCGATTAAACCATCGGAGCTGAAACAAGTAAAGGATTGTAATACTTCACATGAGTTGTGGACGAAATTGCAAAAAGTGTTTCAATCGTCGGGACCGGCAAGAAAGGCGACGCTCATCAAACAATTGACATACTATCACATGAGTGAAGGTGACGACGTGCACGAGCACATCGTAAGATTTTTCGATACGGTAGATAGGCTCGGAGAAATGGAAGTAGACATTAATAGCGATTTGCTATCGGTGATGTTGCTGCACAGTCTTCCCGCATCCTTCGATAATTTCCGGTGCGCGATAGAATCTCGCGATACCTTACCCACACCAGAAGCTCTACGAATTAAAATTCTCGAGGAAAGTGAGGCGAGAAAGCATCAAGGTCGAGATGGCACGACGAGTGCGATGTTCGTGAAAAAGAGGTTTGAGAGGGGGAAGGGCGCGACGAAAAGGACGGAGTACGAATCGAAGAAAGATCCAAAGGTGCAACGACAAAAGGACAAATTTAAATACAAGTGCTTCCGATGTCGAAAGATTGGACATAAAGCCGCCGATTGCACGGAAACCGTGCGAAATTCGGACGACGCGAATACGGCGAACGGAGTGAGTTTGTGCGCGGTCACGAAAGATTCGAGTGACGGTAAAGTTTTTCGGGCCGAAGACGTGAAAGACAACAAAGTGTGGTGCTTGGACAGTGGGTGCACGACGCACATGTGTGGTGATGCTAATGAATTCGAGAACATTCGCAAATCCGTGATCGGAAGAGTGAATCTCGCGAGCAACGCGTGTGCGGAAATTAAAGGGAAAGGAGTCGTTAGTCTGGAAGCCAACGTCAACAGTATGACGAAGATGGTGAGACTAAACGAGACTCTTCACGTGCCCGACCTACGGACAAATCTTCTTTCGGTCGGAAAAATCTGTGATAAGGGATATTCAGTGATTTTCGATAGCGATGGCGCGACGGTCATGGACGCGAAGAAAAGGACGATCGTGAGAGCCGAACGAGAACGCGGCGGTCTCTACGTCCTGACGACCACGGAACAAAAAGTCGACGCGAGAGCCGCTCGCGACGACAATTCCCGAAGAAAGCCGAAATCGATCGAAGTTTGTCATAAGCGGATGGGTCATTTGAATTATCGAAACCTGACCCGGTGTTTTCGAGACGGAACAGTCACGGGATTAAATTTAGAATCGGATGAAAACGACATATTTTGCGAAATCTGTGCAAAAGGGAAAATGGTTCGGTCGGCATTCCCAAAGGCATCCGAACGAAAAACGACTGTACTTGAGATAGTACACACCGATTTATGTGGTCCGTTTCGAACCATGTCAATGGGAGGTTCGAAGTATTTTGCCATATTTATCGATGACGCATCGAGGTGGTGTGAAACACGTTTTCTGCGAAACAAGAGCGACGTTTTCCAAGCATTTAAAGATTATAAAGCCTTCGTGGAAAACCAAACGGGGAGAAGAATAAAGTTCTTACAGTCCGACAATGGGAAAGAGTACTGCAATGAAAAATTCGATACGTTCTTAAGGGAGAACGGAATTGGTAGACGACTCACGGTGTCGCACACGCCACAACAGAACGGCGTTGCAGAGCGAAAGAATAGAACACTTCTCGACATGGCTCGTTGTTTGATGCTGCAGTCTTCGGTACCACCATCGCTCTGGGCAGAGGCGATTAACACGGCTAATTTCATACGAAATAGATGCCCTACGAATCATCTCGAAGGTAAAACGCCTTATGAGGCATGGAAAGGAAAAATTCCGAATGTCGGACATTTCCAGGAGTTCGGATGTGAGGTAATCACCTTAAGGAGAGAGCCCGGAAAAGAAAAATTTGAACCGCGATCGAGAAAAGGAATATTTGTAGGCTATTCGGAGACTTCCAAGGCTTACCGCATTTGGCTGCCGAATGACAGAAAAGTAGAAGTGGCACGCGACGTAAAGTTCACGGATGGTAAGTTCGAACCAACGATGAACGGGAAGTGCGACGAGCTATTGGAGCTACAAGACGCAAAGGACGACAGTGTCGTATTTGAGATTCAGTCGAAGGATCGCATGAATTCCACATCGGAGAGTTCTAGTGAAGAACCAGTCACATCATCTGCAGACGAAGTCAGACGAGACGATGACGAAGAGGAAAATGCGAACGACGAAGAAGAAGTCGAAATCGAAAGCAGAATCCAAAGGCGAGGTCGAGGACGACCACGTTTACAACGCACGGGATTCAGAGGAAGACCCAGAAAGTTGTTTCATCAGGTCAACCTAGCTCACAATCCGGAGGAAATCGCTTGTCTGACCGAAATTCCAGTAAAAGAGGCAATTGAAGGTCCCAATGCCAACGAATGGCATGATGCGATAGCACGCGAGCTGGAATCAATCATCAAGAATGGAACGTGGAAGCTCGTAGATCGACCCGACGACGCGCCTGTGATAGGAAGCCGCATTGTTTTTCGAAACAAATTAAGAGAGGACGGAACTCTTGAGCGCCGGAAAGCGCGCATCGTCGCAAGGGGTTATGCTCAACGCACAGGTGTTGACTTTGAGGACACGTTTGCACCAGTGGCCCGAATGGAGTCGATTCGAACCATGATGGCAATCGCTGCTGAGAAAGGGATGATCGTCGAACAACTGGATGTGACTACGGCGTATCTAAACGGTGAACTAAATGAGAGGATCTACATGGAGGTTCCAAGGCACATTAAATTGGGACTCGAATCCTTAGCCGAAAGAGAGACCGGGAATAGCGAGGTCAAACGAGGAGCCAAGCAAATGCTTTCAGATATGCAAAGCGGAGACAAGGTATGTATCCTCAACAAAGCGTTGTACGGATTAAAGCAAGCCGGACGTTGTTGGAACGAGAAGTTATGCAGTCTTTTAAGCAAGTTTGGCGCGAGAAAGTCAACCGCGGATCCTTGTATATTCGTCAAAGGGAATGGGAAAAATTTCCTGGCGATAGCTACATACGTAGACGATATTCTAATGGCGTCGGCGAGAGACACCGAGATCATGAAGCTGAAGAAATTCCTATCGAGAGAGCTCGATGTGAAGAGTCTTGGACCTGTTTCCTATTGTCTGGGAATTGAGTTTTGTCAAGACAAAACGGGGATATCAATGACCCAGAGAAAGTACATCCAGGATATTCTTGAGAGATTTAACATGTCGGAGGCGAACCCAATATCAACACCATTGAATCAAGGCGAGAAGTTGGTACCATGCCGAGAAGAGGATTGGGATCCGGATAGATATCCTTATCGTGAGCTAATCGGATCATTGATGTATGTTGCCACGTGTACTCGTCCGGACATATCCTTTGCGGTGAGTCACTTGAGCCAATTCGGAACATGTTATGGTTCGACTCATTGGACGGCTGCAAAAAGGGTGTTACGCTACCTAAAGGGAACGCCTGAACTCGGATTGAGGTATAAGAGGACAGGAGACCAGTTGAAGGGGTACGTGGACGCCGATTGGGCAGGCTGCACCATCGATAGGAGATCCTACACCGGACATACTTTCATCCTCGGAGGGAATCCTGTGTCGTGGGAATCGAGGAAACAGCGGACCGTGGCGTTATCGTCCACCGAGGCCGAATACATGGCACTCACGGAGGCCACTAAACAAGCAACGTTCTTGGCGAGATTTCTCACGGAGTTGAAATTCATTGGAGATCGCGAAATGATAATTTTTTGTGATAACGAAGGAGCACGAAAAATTGCCGAGAATCCAGTGCATCATAATCGCACTAAACATATTGACACTCGACATCATTACGTTCGCGAAGTGCTGAATCAAGGAAAATTGATCGTCGAGCATGTCTCCACTGAAAACATGGCGGCAGACCTACTAACAAAAGGTTTAGCTGCTCCCAAGATTCGAGCAAATCTGAGATTGCTTGGACTATTGGACTGATCGGACCAACGGATCGAGGGGGCGTGTTGAAGATACGATCCGTCGGTGATTGCTGAAGTGCTGCGTTACCGACTGTATCACGACAGTGTTTTGTTATTTACCTTTTGTTTTACTTTATTAGTCGCGTCTCTCCCGAACGGTGAACACGTGCGTTACCTAATGTTCCATAAACTGCTATTCTTATCATAACTTCCCACTAATCTCTAATAGAATAAATAAAAAATTCTTAATAAATAATATATTATGTTAGAATATTGATAAGTTAAATTATTTGTTTTTTTTTAAATTCAATTATATTTATTTTTAAAATAATTAATATTATAAAAATTATTATTAGTGAAATTATAATAATTTTTATAAATATATTATTTGTTTTTATTTTTGATACTCTAATTGATGTTGTAAAAAATAGAAATATTACTATTATTCCTCTAATTATTGAAATAAAAAGAATAAGAGCAAAAATATTAAATGAGGTTGTGTATAAACTTATAATAATAACAATTATTAGGGTAAAAATTATTTGATAAATTAGAAATAAGATAGGATTATTTTTTATTAAGAAAATTAATCTTAATAATATAAAAATACTAAATATAGGAATAATTATTTTTATTAAAATAGTGAGTTTAAACATTTCAAGAAATAGTTTAATTAAAATATTAATTTTGGAGATTAAAGACATAAAATTTTTATTTTTTTGAAAGCTATAACATATTTATTTATTTTTAATTTACAAAATTAATATTTTAATTTAAATTATTGTTGCGTATGCATAAGTTCATACGATTTAGTTAAGAACGCTCGGCGACAGAAAGGCGCCTCAGAAGAGTTTTATTTAACTTCCCAGGATACATTCAGTGAATTCAAAATGCGTTTCCCACTGTCCACGTCGGTCCCACTTGACTTCAATTACCTAAACATCCCCTAGGCAGTGTAGCCTCTCCTAAAAGCATCTCCTACCGTAAACAACCTAGACCTGCGAAGAAGGAAGCCTATTCCTCCCACTCGCCCTATAGTTTCCTCCCATTTTTCCTCCTGTTTCCCCAAAATCAAGCCCTATAAAAAGGCACCCATTTTCCATCCAAGCCAGTGTAAAACCATCTTACGACATCACAACGTTACTCTGTCCGATTAAGTCCACGCGTCTTAGGAGTGCGCCGCTCGAATTCACTGAAAGTATCTAAGCTCAACTAAAGTGTCGTTCACCATTGTGATCTTGCGATAAAACAGCAATCGAAGCGGAGTGACCTTTCAACGAGTCAACGAACAATATACGTCGTCGCTACTTAGGTAAGCGTTACACTCACACACTAAACACATTTGTAAAAGAGTCATTAATAGAGATTTGTTAGAATAAACTTGTAACTGTTCAAAAAGGGAACATCAACGTCTTGTGCATTTCCTTTACTAAAATCAATCACAGCAACGAGCCCATCACAGATTCACTCCAACCGCTCGGAGTGAATCAATTAATTGTTAACGGGTAGTATCTGGATTCGTCGTCACTCTCTCTCCCAGCCTAGGTGGTAGTTCTTAGGACCTATCCACAAAAGGTGCAATACAGCCTTCCGGTAATAACAGGTGACAGCAGTTCCTAGGATCTGTCTCGTACCTGTCGCAAGCAATACGCAAGCGAGGAAGTACCTGTATTGTTATTAACGGATGCCTGCTGCGGTCTTAGGATCCCCAGTCAGAACCCGGTCTTATTTATCGAGAGAGGACGGTCAAACGAGGTACGCGACGCGATTCGGTCATCTGCCATTTGATAATTAAAACTCGCACGCCCCAGCTCGTAACATTATATAGCTTTATATTATTAAGTAATAATTTATTATGTTTTTTAAAATTATTTTAAGAATATTTTTATTTATAAAATATTATAATCATATTTTAATAGTTTTAATTTCTTTAGAATTTATTGTTGTAAGAATTTATTTTATAATTTTTTTATGTTCTAGAAGATATTTAGAATCTTTTATATTATTTTATTTCTTATTTTCTATTTGTGAAAGAGTATTAGCCTTGGCATTAATAATTATGATAATTCATTATTATGGAAATGAAAAATGAAAAATTATAAATATTAATTTATGATAGAATTATTAATTGTATTATTTTTTTTAAATTTATATTTTATTCTTTTAATAAAATAAATATTTTAATTTTTTTAAGGTATTATATAATATTTTATTTTTTTCAAAATTTGGAAATTTTAGATAATATTTATATTAGATATAGATTTTGTTTAAGAAAACTGTCTTTAATATTAATTATTTTATCTATTTGGGTAGTATTACTAATTATTTTAAGAATTAATTTAAAATTTAGTCAATTATATTTTATTAATATTTTTTTAATTTTATTAATAATTTTAGTAATAATTCTTTTGAGAATAGATTTATTATTATTTTATATAGTTTATGAATTAAGAATTATTCCTACATTTTTATTAATTTTTTACTGGGGTTCTTATAAAAATCGAGTTGAGGCAAGATATCTTATAATATATTGTATGTTATTTTTTTCTTTACCTATTTTAGTAATTTTAATATATAGGATATATATAGGATTTAATATAAAATTTAGGATAAGATTTATTTTTATTGAAATGGTTAAGTATTCTATTAATAGATTTTTTATAATTTTTATTTTAATAGTATTTTTAATTAAATTCCCTATATTTTTAAGACATTTTTGACTATTAAAAGCTCATGTGGAAGCTCCTTATTTTGGTTCAATAATTTTAGCTTCAGTTTTATTCAAATTGGGAGGGTATGGATTAATCCGAGTAATATTAATAATAATTTTTAATAATTTATTAAATTATTTAATTTTATCTTTATCTTTAATTGGAAGAATAATTTTGAGATTAATTTGTTTACGACAAATTGATATAAAATTATTAGTTGCTTATTCTTCGGTTGTTCATATAAATTTTATACTTTTTAGAATATTTATATTTGAAGAATTAATAATTACTGCTTCTTTAATAATAATAATTGCTCATGGTTTATGTTCATCAAGTATATTTTATATTGTAAATATTATTTATGTTCCTACAGGTAGTCGAATATTTATAATTAATAAAGGATTATTAAATGTTATGCCTTCAATAATATTATTATGATTTTTAGTTTTTTTTTAATATATCAGCTCCTTTTTCTTTAAACTTAATAAGAGAAATTTTAATAATTAGAATTGTTTTATTAAAATATACATATTTACTGAGTTTATTAATTTTAATTATTTTTTTAAGTTCAATTTTTACTTTATATATTTTGAGTTATAGATCTCATGGTAAAATACTTTTTTATTTAGGATTTAATTCTGGAAAATTAAAAGAATATATTGTTTTATTTATACATTTAATTCCTTTAAATTTTTTATTTTTATTAAATTTAAATTTTTATTTAAATAGTTTAATAAAAATTTTAGTTTGTGATACTAAAGATGTATAAAATTATATTTTGAATTATTTTTATTATAATATTATCTGTAATAATTTTACTTTTATTTCTTAGATTTATAATATTTATATTATCTATGTATTTTAAAATTTATGAATTAATATTTTTATATATTTTTGATTTATATGATTTAAATATTTGTAGATTTGAGTATGTTCTATTAGTTGATTGAATTTCGATAGTATTTTTATTTTAAAATATTAATTTTAAGATTTATTATTATTGGTTTAATTTTAGGTTATTTTATATATAATAGTATTATAATAAATAAAGTTAAAATATTTTTTTATAATTTGATAATAATAAATTTATTATGATCTTATTTATCTATTTTTCCTTAAAAAATAAGAAGATTTACATTGTTAGAAGTTGAGAAAGGTTTATTGGAAATATTTATCGGTCGATTTGATTCTTTTAATATTTTGTATTATTATGAAAAAAATATTTTAATAAGATGAAGAAGTATTATAATATTTATAAAAAGAATTTTTATTATAATATTATTAATTTTAATATTTAATTAATTTAAATAGCTTAAAAATTAAAGTTTAATATTGAAGATATTAAGATAATATAATTATTTTTAAAAATGTACGGAAAAGTGAGAAGTTGAGTGGACTGTATGTTTTAATAAAGTCTGAGGCGCGTATCTTAATAGTTATTTATTAATAAGTTAACCGTAGGCACGAGTACACGGAGTCAGTCATACGCACACACACTCAGTTAATTAGTTATACGCAATAAGTCAATAAGCACGATAGAGAAAGCAGCTCAAAAGCAGATACGTAAAGTACGCAGATTTACAGGTAAGCACACCAGTAAATTAACCGTATAAAGTTACAAAGATAAGCACTAAGCAGCCAAAGCAGATACGTAAAGTACGCAGATTTACAGGTAAGCACACCAATAATTAACGTGTATAAAGTTATACGAAAGTAATAAACCCAATAAGTAATTGTAATCGCACGTTTAAGCTATAACGTCGATACACCCGAAGTAGAATAGATTACCAGAACAAAAGACCCGAACTAAGAGCGCGACCGGTGCCGTCGCACCGGTATTTATGATTTGAGTGAGGGGCTACCCCTTGAGGGGAGCTCACGCGCTCGTGACGCTTCGAGAATATTCGGGAATTCAATTCCTTCTCGAATATTCTCAACTGCTGCGAAGAAGCCCTTGTTTCCAGTACGTTCGACGTATTTAAAGTTTTTGCACCATAGTTAAGACGCACGAAGCGAAGCCAGAAAAAGAGTCAAAAGTAAGCATAACACTGTTTGACTACGTCGAACGTTCCGGACTTCGAGAAATCCTGAACAATATATATATGTGTTGAAATTTGTTTCAAATATCGGCCAACTACAACCGATATTGGAGGAAGTGAAACTTCCTCCTCCGGTCCGGACGAGGGAGAGTGGGTAAAGGTAACTCCAAACCAATATGCCTTTGATTCCCTTTGACTGTCCTGAAAAGGACAGTCGTTTATTGCAGACCCTTTTCGCTCTGTATAATACAAAGTGTTTTTGCCGATCGCAAGAATTTAACTTCTCGGTAGCCTGGCTGTCGGCGGGCCTGGTTGTCCTAGATTATAATCTCTGGAACAACAGAAAAAGAACGAACGGGTGTAATAACCTGAAATACGATAATCGTATTAACGTTCTGTCTCGGGAATGTTTTGACGCGCACACTTAAACAGCAACGGTAACCGTGCTGTGTGTGCTAATGCGTGTACTGGTGCGTGGCTTTTAACTACGGTAAGCCACGCGTCGACTGTTTTGGCCGATCTGTTCCGTCTTTTTCAGGAACACAATCGTGGCGGTCGGCTAGATTTACGCAATGAAATCTTTAGTGCAACGACCGCACAGTCGTATTGCCTCGAACGGAAAACCATGGCGGAGGTTCTAAATCTCCTGTATGGATTCCGTGAGCGGGGAGATCCACGGTTACTATTAACTAGTCCCGGTGGCTGACAACGGAGGCTGAACTAACCGTTTCTTTCTCAACACGTCTTGACGTGGAGTAAGAGTGGGCCAACGCTAATTCTAACCCGTCTTCCTCAACACGCCGCGTCGTGAAGGAAGCCTGGACACAGCGATATCGAAACTCTCCGGTCGCTCTTTGGTTCCTCTAAACGTCGCCAAGGCGATTCCCGGTAGAGAACGAGTAGCGGGTCTTAAGTTTAGAATAGCGCGCCAACTAACGTAGTGCTCCGCCGACCAGTGGTCATCCAAGGAGTGGACTCCTGACGCTCCCACGTCGAACAACAATAGTTGGCGAAAACCAGGTGAACCCACCGATTTTCGCCCCAGTACTAATTCAGGGTAAAGACCGCTAAATTACTAAAAGGCGCAGCTATTGTGCTGAAGAGTCAACACGAATTGTCGTGTGTTATTCTCGATTCAGTTTCACAATTTGCTGGTGTTAAGCTGAAAGCAGTGTTCGTTATAACGGGAGCACGATCGACAATCGATGCGCTCCGTGCGAACTGTTGCTGAGGACTCTCTAAGAAGAACTGACTGTCTGCGACGTTACACCGTCGTCGACAAGCGCGAACGAGTAATTACTCGTTACGCGGCGCTTTCGTCAAACTATTAGTTCTTTCTCACTCTCTCTCATATCCGTTTACTATTCGCGGATTCGAACGTCTTCAAACGGTACTATGTACCGGTCAGACGTGCCGATCTCTGGTTTCCCACGGTCTAGACGAAAACAATCATTGTCATGTTATTGGACCTCTATAGTTTTTGTATTTCTTTTTCGAATCACGCCGGTCAAATAAACTCGGTAGACTCAAGAAAAAGAAATTAACTATGAGGCTCGTGATCGGGTGAAACAACTACTGGCCACTTATTTAAACACAATTAATAGATTAATTTTTCTAATCTTTATTATTTTTGAAACTTTAATAAGAAAACGAAAAATTTTATTTAAATTTTATATATCATCTTTAGAATGAATACAAAATTTTCCACCTTATAATCATTCTTACACAGAAATTCCTGCAATTTCAGATAAATATTTAACATGGCAGAATAGTGCAACAGTTTTAAACACCGTATATATAAAGATATCCTTTATTGTTAAAAATTAATATTTGAATAAATTTGACTTTCCAAGTTGCTAACTCACCTATAATAGAACATTTAATTTTTGTTCATGATACAGGTATAATTATTTTAAGGATAATTACAATTTTAATTATTTACCTAATTTTAACACTTATTTTAAATAAAAATATTAATCGATACTTATTACAAGGTCATATAATTGAAATATTATGAACAATTATTCCAATAATTATTCTTTTATTTATAGCTTTCCCCTCATTAAAAATTCTTTATATTCTTGATGATCTATATAATATTATTTTTTCTGTTAAAGCTATTGGTCATCAATGATATTGAAGATATGAATTTTCAGATTTTAAAAAAAATTTAGAATTTAATTCATTTATAAAAACATATTTATTAAATGATTTTCGATTACTAGATGTTGATACACGTTTAATTTTACCTTATAATTATAATATTCGTTTAATTGTTTCATCAACAGATGTTATTCATTCTTGAACAATTCCATCATTAGGAATTAAAATTGATGCTACACTAGGACGAATTAATCAAACTTTATTAATTATAAATCGACCAGGACTCTTTTTTGGGCAATGCTCAGAAATTTGCGGAATAAACCATAGATTTATACCCATTGTTGTAGAATCAGTTTCATTTAAAGACTTCATAGACTGAATCAATAAAATTACTTAATTTCTAAATCATTAGATGACTGAAAAAAAGTATTGATCTCTTAAATCAAATATAGTATATTTATTATACTTCTAATGAAAGAAATTAGTTAATTAAATAACATTAATTTGTCAAATTAAAATTATTATATAACTATAATATATCTTAATTCCCCAAATAAGACCACTTAATTGATTAATAATAATAATTATTATTTTAATTATTTATATAATAATTTTATCTATTAATTATTTCAATTATTTTCAATTTAACTTTAAATATAAAATAAATTTTTTAAATAAATGAATTTGAAAATGATAAATTTATTTTCAATTTTTATATATATATATAATTTTATATATATATATTAATTATATATTATATATATATATTAATTATATATTATATATATATATTAATTATATATTATATATATATATATTAATTCATAAAATTGAATATTGAGAAGGAATGATTCAGTAAGGAAATAATATAAATAATATTGGACAAGTTAAACTTAATCAATTGTATCTTGTTTCTATACTTGTGTGAGGATCAAAAATTGAAAATAAATTTATCATTTTCAAGATATATATATATATATATATATATATATATATATATATCTTATTAATGAATGTAAAATTCTATTAAATAAAATTTCTAATAAAAATTTATTAATATTTATTTCTATATTTAATTTTATTATATTAATTAATATTTTAGGATTATTCCCTTATATTTTTACTCCATCAAGACCAATATCTTTTTCATTATCTTTTTCATTTTCTATATGATTATCTTTTATAATTTTTGGTTGATTAATAAATTATAAAAATATATTTATACACCTCATTCCTACAGGAACTCCTTATATTCTAATACCTTTTATAGTAATTTTTGAATCAATTAGAAATATTATTCGATCAAGAACATTAGCTATTCGATTGTCAGCTAATATAATTGCAGGTCATTTATTATTAAATTTAATTGGTTCAACAAATTTTAATATTCTTATTTTTCCTCTAACGTTTTCAACTCAAACTTTATTAATAATTCTAGAAATTGCAGTAGCTATAATTCAAGCTTATGTATACTCAATTCTTAGAACTTTATATTCTAATGAAGTTTCTTAAATGTCAATACATAATCATCCATTTCATTTAGTTACTGCAAGACCATGACCACTATTAACATCATTTTCAATTTTCAATTTATTAACAAGAATAATTCAATGAATACATAATAATAATTACTTAAATTTAATTATTAATTTTATAATTATTATTTTATGTATATCTCAATGATGACGAGATGTAATCCGAGAAAGACTTTATCAAGGAATACACACTTATCTTGTTTAGTATGTGTGATTTTGGGTTTCGGCTTTTAATAGACCAATGTAACGATTTAAACTTCTTTATTTTTCAACGTAGAAACGTTTCGGTACAATTTTGCACCCTCTTCAGTCTAAACATTAAGTCTATGTGGAAGGAAAAGAAAAAGTTTCTCTATTACAATAATATTTTACAAGTGTCTTAAATACCTATTATTCCTATGTAAAACTAATTGTTAACGGAAAATTGAATAAATTGTACTCACTAAAAGAAGTCCTAGGCTACTTATTATCTGCCCTAGGTGCTTATGTCTTCGGTGTTAAAGGAAGACTAAAGTACAAATTTTAAACTTAGAATTAACTGTAACCACTGAGGCGGAGAGGAAGGACAAGGGTTATTTATTTACATTAATTGACGTCACGAAATCAGTTGCGCACTTTATTTGAACGTGGTCTGCTGGACAGTAAGGACACAATCCCGCCTGGATTCTGCGCGACCTAGGGTCGGTAATATCGATCCATAGAATCGATCGGCGGAAGTGAATGGATTTACGTATCGCTTACTATCCAGCAGCCATCACAGTTCGTTCAAGGGTGCTGAGGCAAGGCGTTATTATAGATCGGAATTTTTCCCTGTGATCCGGTGCATGTCTGTAATTGAAAGTGGTAGGTAAGATGCGTAATCTATCCCTTTGGCTATTAATAGAATTATTGACAATGTACAAGCAGTTTTCTTTTTTAACTGATATATAGTAATTCGGCTACGTCAGCAGGTGGGCGATGAGGTCCGTGTAGTGGATTGCTAAATTGACCGATTCAAACTTCTTGTTAACACTATTCTCTAACTGTATATATAGGGATTCGGCGATACTCCGGCGGTAGTAATTATTGTCCTTGTGAAGAATACTAGCGTTATCAAAGTCGAACGCGCGGCCGTTATCCAGCACGTGCTCTGTGAGAGCCGTTCTGCTGGACAGGTGCGTGAGGCTGTACCTATGTTGGTACAGTCTTGTTGCTAATTGGTTGTGAGTGTGGCCCACGTAGCACTCTCCACAATTCCTGCAAGGTATTTTATACACTATGTACGTTTTCTTACATGTGTGTAGCTTATCCTTTCCTTTGGCGAAGAAGCCAAAAGCATTGCTATTTGTAGTGTAAATACATCGCAAGTTGTAACTTTTTAGGATTGGAATCAAGTCCAAATCATAGACAAAAGGAAGTACCACCGTACCGCTCGGAGATGGGTCCCGCAAGCGGTTTATCCTATCCTGGTTTACCCGATAGGGATGATAAATATCATCCACCCGTCTCTTGATGATGTTCTTGACAAAGTTCGTCGGGTAGCCGTTACGAGATAATGTGTTAACAATAAGTTCAAGATTGTCCTTTCTAAAATTCGGGTGTGCTAATTTAACCGCACGGTCAACCAGACCTACAACTAGACTTCTTTTGTGTACAATAGAATGCGCTGAATTGAAGTTAATATAACGCCCAGACCATGTTTTTTTACGGAACCAATTCGTGACGATCTTATTGTTCTCTCTATGAGGTTATAAGATAAATTATATTTATATTCTAATAATATTATTAACAATAATATACCTCTTTTTGGTTTCATTTAATATATATATATAAAGTAAAAATTACATTTAACTTCGAATTGAAATTTTGATTAAATTATTTAATCTATATATGTTGTTGCGGCGCGTGCGGGGCATATCGGTACACGGAAGAGACAATTACGATTAACAGAGCGTTTTTGGTATTTTATGAATCAGAGCGTCGAGCGCGCGTCCGGTCGCTCTCGCTGTCGGATTACAATTCAATTCTTTTGCGACTGTTTATAAATTGCTAGGCGCCCTTGACGACCCTCGTCGTCAAGGGGTTACAACGTAAGGGGTGGTCGTAACAATATATATATATATTTATATAGTTTATTTTAAAACATTATATTTTCATTATAAAAATAATATACTTTATTTATAAATAACAAATATATATATATTGTTTAAATAAGTGACCAGTAGTTGTTTCACCTGATCACGAGCCTAGTTACTCCCGAAAAGGAATGGGATTTCCTATTCCGATTTCCATCGTGGAGAAAACTAGTGCGCGTCACAGCATATTGTCTCCGGTTTCGGAGACGAGTGCAAGGTGACCCAAGGTCCTTTGTCAAGGAGATCCTCCACGCATCGGAGTTGCAACAAGCAACCCACAGAATTGCACAGTACATACAGAGTACGCATTTCGCGGAGGAGTACCGGTGCTTGAAAAATCACCGCGGAATTCCTGCGAAATCTCCGATAAAAAGTCTGCATCCGTTTCTCGACGATAAAGGCGTCTTGTGGGTCGGTGGAAGGCTGGAGAATACAGTACGCGATTGGCAAACGAAACATCCGATAATCCTGCCGAAACATTATGTGAGCACACTAATAATTAGGCAGGGGCACGTGGATACGTTGCACGGAGGTTTGCAGATGACCTTGTACAAGGTGAGATAGCAATTCTGGATCCTTGGCTGCCGAAATTTTGCTCGAACGGTGATCAACCAATGCATGAAATGCATAAGGTGGAAGGGTCGCACCTCCACGCAGATTATGGCTGGTTTGATCCCTGAGCGTTGCAGACCGGCTCGAGCTTTCTCGAATTGCGGAGTGGATTATGCTGGACCGTTTCGCGTTCGCTACTCCGCTGGCCGAGGGAAGACAGCTCATAAAGCGTACCTTGCGGTTTTCGTATGTTACGCTAGAAGAGCTGTCCATCTCGAACTTGTCAGTGATTACACGACAGGCTCGTTTATTGCCGCCTTAGATCGCTTTATCGCCCGACGTGGAACCCCATCCTGCATTTTCAGTGACAATGGGACAAACTTCGTCGGTGCAGATCGCGAGCTAAGAACGCACTTCCGCGAGGTGAGTAATTCGCAGGAAGTGCAAAATAACTGCGGCACGCAGGGCATAGAATGGAGATTTAATCCTCCTAGTGCACCACATTTCGGTGGCATGCAGGAAGCCGGCGTGAAATCAGTGAAACATCACTTAAAGCGCATTCTCGGTGCATTCACTCCCACCGCAGAGGAGATGTATACGCTCCTTTGCAAGATCGAGGCGAGCTTAAACTCCCGCCCGATCGCAGCGTTGAGTGATGCACCCGATAGCTATGCGCCTCTCACGCCGGGCCACTTCCTTAGTGGAGGTCCTTTAAATGCACTTCCGATGCGCTCTGTTGAGACGGAACAGCTCTCGCGCCTATCGCGCTGGAGAGCGATCCAGAAATTTCACGAGCAGCTGTGGAAGCATTGGACACGTGATTATATCACGCATCTCCAGAATCGCAATAAGTGGCGATCCATCGAAATGCACCTGCAACCAGGGGATCTGGTACTGGTGCAAAACCCTCTTCTCCCACCTAATCAATGGGAAATGGGAAGAATTGAGGAGATTTTCCCGGGTAGAGACGGTAATGTGCGAGTGGTTAAACTCCGTACAAAAACCTCCACCTACACACGTCCGATAACGAGACTGTGTAAGCTACCCGTGGGAAACGAGTCTTCGGGCACGAATCGTGACCCCGAAGACGAATAAACTTCAGAGGACTGTTTTTCGGTTAGGTGAGGCAACAAGGGGAGAGAAACCGTTGAGCTCGAAAATTCGATCCGGTACCCCCTTCTTGGCCCCCACTCCTCAGGATAAGACGAAAAGAGGGCGTAAAGTCTTTCTTCTGGTTTCGCACCTGTAGGGGAGGTACCCCCGTTGCCCAAGGGTACCACCGAGGAAATAAAACAGGTCCCGATCCGTTCGCCCTCATAGTTCTAACTGTGATAGCCGGCAGAATGGACGGAGAGAGCCACAAACTGATAAGCGCGAGCTTTGAGAAATGTCTCAAGCTCGGCGAGCAAGTGTGAGCAGCCCACGAGGAAGAGGCTGGCCCCAGCATGGAGGTGGAGGACCCCAGCGGGGCAAGGCCCACCCCGGGCAAACCAAAGGAGGGCCTAATAATCGACCTGGGGCACGATGTGTTGCGGGTGCCGCAGCACATACCCCGGACCACCCGGAGGTATAACTGCCGGGTGGAAGGCGGGAAGTACACCCTCCGCTGGAACTCCGAGGGACGTTTAACGTCCCTCCTATACAAGGTCAAACCGGAGAATCCACCGGAGAGGACGCCGTGTCCGGCAATCCCGGCACCAACACCCACGGCACAGGGGGCAACAACGGGTCCAAAGGAGCGTAGCTCTACAGACCCGAAACGGAGGCGACATCGGGGACGAGCTGGAAGGGCTTCGTCCAGCTCGACGAGCGGAAGCTCAGGCAGCCTCACGCCCTCCGGGGACAGCAGGGCGTTGTACGAGCAAATCACTCGTATGGCCCTGGAGACGTCGTTGAGACTGCTGGAGACGACAGTCACCCCCTCGCCGCAACCAAAAAGTAAGTTATAATTATACAATATAATTAACTTGCATTTATCCTCTCTCTCAAACGACAATTCAACTTGAATTTGTAAAATTCCGCGATTCGAGTCTCGATGTCACAACTACCAAACCCTCCAGAAATTGCACAGACAGTGCAAGGAGGGCGGTATGTTTAAATAAGTGACCAGCAGTTGTTTCACCCGATCACGAGCCTCATAGTTAATTTCTTTTTCTTGAGTCTACCGAGTTTATTTGACCGGTGTGATTCGAAAAGGAAATAGAAAAACTAGCGAGGTCCAATAACATGACAATGATTGTTTTCGTCTAGACCGTGGGAGACCAGAGATCGGCACGTCTGACCGGTACATATTACCGTTTGAAGACGTTCGAATTTGGGAATAGTAAACGGATATGAGAGAGAGTGAGAAAGAACTAATAGTTTGACGAAAGCGCCGCGTAACGAGGAATTACTCGTTCGCGCTTGCCGACGACGGTGTAACGTCGCCGACAGTCAGTTCAATTTCGAGAGTCCTCAGAAACAGTTCGCACGGAGCGCATCGATTGTCGATCGTGCTCCCGTTATAACGAACACAGCTTTCAGCTCAACACCAGCAATTGTGAAACTGAATCGAGAATAGCACACGACAATTCGTGTTGACTCTTCAGCACAATAGCTGCGCCTTTTAGTAATTTAGCGGTCTTTACCCTGAATTAGTACTGGGGCGAAAATCGGTGGGTTCACCTGGTTTTCGCCAACCATTGTTATTCGACGTGGGAGCGTCAGGAGTCCACTCCTTGGATGACCACTGGTCGGCGGAGCACTACGTTAGTTGGCGCGCTATTCTAACTTAAGACCCGCTACTCGTTCTCTACCGGGAATCGCCTTGGTGACGTTTAGAGAAACCAAAGAGCGACCGGAGAGTTTCGATACCGCTGTGTCCAGGCTTCCTTCACGACGCGGCGTGTTGAAGAAGACGGGTTAGAAATAGCGTTGGTCCACTCTTACTCCACGCCAAAGCGTGTTGAGAAAGAAACGGTTAGATCAGCCTCCGTTGTCAGCCACTGGGACTAGTTACTAGTAACCGTGGATCTCCCCGCTCACGGAATCCATACAGGAGATTTACAACCTCCGCCTTGGTTTTCCGTTCGAGGCAATACGACTGTGCGGTCGTTGCACTAAAGATTTCATTGCGTAAATCTAGCCGACCGCCACGACTGTGTTCCTGAAAAAGACGGAACAGATCGGCCAAAACAGTCGACGCGTGGCTTACCGTATTTAAAAGCCACGCACCAGTACACGCATTAGCACACACAGCACGGTTACCGTTGCTGTTTAAGTGTGAGCGTCAAAACATTCCCGAGACAGAACGTTAATACGATTATCGTATTTCAGGTGATTACACCCGTTCGTTCTTTTTTCTGTTGTTCCAGAGTCATAACCTAGGACAACCAGGCCCGCCGACAGCCAGGCTACCGAGAAGTTAAATTCTTGAGATCGGCAAAAACACTGTGTATTATACAGAGCGAAAAAGGGTCTGTAATAAACGACTGTCCTTTTCAGGACAGTCAGAGGGAAACAAAGGCATATTGGTTTGGAGTTACCTTTACCCACTCTCCCTCGTCCGGACCGGAGGAGGAAGTTTCACTTCCTCCAATATCGGTTATAGTTGGCCGATAATTTAAAACAAATTTCAACAATGACCTAATTCTTTTATCCCAATAAAATTTATAATTTATTTAATTAATATAAGTAATTTATTAATTAATTTATTTTAATAAAAAATCTCTGGTAATAAAAATAATTTCACATTATATACCTATATTATTGCAGAGTATAAACCTTTTTTTTTATTAATAACGAAACAACAACGCGGTAACCAAAACGACTGGACAGAAACCAGTCGACTATTTGTTTACTACATACATTCAGATTGTGTTGCTGCTCTAATACTTCCCCTCAATCGTAAATGTTGTTACTCTCCACCGAGTCTTCAACTTCAATCTTCGATTGACTGGACTCCCAGTAAATCGCGACAGTGTTCGTGTTTTGAACGTGGTAGTCCCTTCGTCAGCACATCGGCCATCATTTCCTGCGTGGGCATATATTTTAATACCACAGATCTTTCTTTCAATGCATCGCGGACGAAATGATGCCTTATGTCGATATGCTTGGTCCTCCTGTGAAATACGGCGTTTTTGGCCAATTTTTGTGCTCCTTGATTGTGGTTCCACAGTGTCAATGGCGTCTCATCTCTAACGCCTAATTCTTTCAGGAAAGTTTGGAGGTTGATTGCTTCTTTCGTCGCTTCTGTCAGAGCCATGTACTCTGCCTCCGTACTAGACAGGGCTACTGTTCGCTACTTCCGTGATTCCCAGCTTATAGCTGCATTACCATATTTGAAGATGTAACCAGTATATGACCTTCCATCATCCGGGCAGGCTCCCCAATCCGCGTCAACATATCCCATTAAATCTTGTTTGGCTTTGGTGAACACTAATCCATAATTTAGGCTTCCCCTCAAGTATCGCAGAACTCTTTTCGCAGCTTTTCAATGGTTTTGATCAAAATTGGAGCTGAATTGACTGAGCCAGCTCACCACGTGAGCTATGTCTGGTCTCGTGGCAATGGCTATGTACATCAACGATCCTATCAGTTCCCTATATGGCAACCCTTTAATTTCGGCTCCCGATACATCTTCATTCGTTTCTTCCTTTATATCCCGTTTATTTAGTTCACAAGGAGTAGAAATCGGTTTCGCATCACTCATGCCAAATTTTCTCAATGTGTCTTCAATATAGGTCTTCTGAGTCATCGCCATCTTCCCCTTACTCCGCGTGAACTTAATTCCTAAGCAATGCTGAATGGGTCCTAAGTCCTTCATTTCAAACGTTGACATTAGTCCTTGTTTTAATTCTTCCATGTGTTCTCTATTTCTTGATATCATTAATATATCATCGACATAAATCGCCACGATAACCAAATTTTCGTTCATTATTTTGAAGTAAACACAGGGGTCAGGATTCATCGATTGCAATCCTAATTCACGCAATTTCTCATCAAGTCTAATATTCCATTGTCTGCTTGATTGTTTCAAACCATAAATTGCCTTCTTTAGTAAACAGACTTTATTCTCGCCTTTAATATCTTGCAACATTTTGTTAATTCTGATCTTCTGATCCTTACTGATTTTACTGTCCTTTGCTGATCTTATGTCTTGTAATGTTTCTTCCAGCATTTCTGGTATTTCCATGTATATCTCTTCATCTATATCTCCATTCAGAAAAGCGGTCGATACATCAAGATGATCAACCAGCATGTCTCGCTCAACTGCTAGAGCGATTAATGTCCTTATGGAACTCAATCTTGCTACTGGTGCAAAAGTTTCATGAAAGTCCATTCCCGGGACTTGTGTAAAACCTCGAGCTACGAGTCTCGCCTTCCTCCTATCCAGCGTCCCGTCAGCCTTACATTTATTCCGTAATATTAAACGACAGCTTACGATGCTTCGGTCCCTTGGTCGATCTACGATTTCCCACGTATTATTTTTGATCATAGACATTATCTCACTACGTATGGCTGCTTTCCACTCTTCCCTATCTTTACTGGCCATTGCCTTTTTAGCCGAAATTTTACTTGTATCCACATGTTCTTCTGTCTCTTCTTCTTTTGTAGTGACTTGTTGTGCTACCTCATAGTGATATTGTTTCTTGGGTCTTCCTGGATTTCCCGTCCTTATTATTTTGGGTCTCCCCACGGTTCTTCGCAACTGTACTTCTGGATTTTGTATTACCTGTTCTTGCTCTTGATGTTGGTTATTTAACCCATTTTCTTCCCTTTGTTCGCAGGTTTCACTGTTTTCATTATTTTGTGGTTCTTCGTGAGTCCACTCCATAGCTTCTTCGTATTCTTCATCATCATCTTCTTCTTCTTCTTGTAATGAGTTTTGTTCTCCGAGGTCTCTGATCGTTTTTGTCTCTATTTCAGCATATTTTCTTTCCTTTAGTTTGTTTCCATTAATCATCCTATTTTCATTAACGAATTCTTCATATTTTGTTCCGGCACCAATTTCTTCGAAGAATTTTATATCTCTGGATACAATTATTTTCCTTTCACTAGGTACCCAAACTCGGTAACCTTTAGATTCCAAAGAATAACCTACGAATATACACTCTCTGGATCTTGGAGAAAATTTTCCTTTGTTTGTATCTCGGTCCAATGCATATCCTTTACATCCGAATGTTCGGAAATATTTCACATTTGGCCTTTTACCGGTCCAAAGTTTATAAGGTGTTTGCCCATTTAAGTGGTTTGCGGGGCATCTATTGCGGATGTAATTAGCTGTATGAAGTGCTTCTGCCCAAAACGATGGGGATAGTTTCGATTGAATTAGTAGACATCTTGCCATTTCCACAAGTGTTCAATTCATGCGTTCCGCGGTGCCATTTTGTTGCGGTGTGTGCGGGATTGTCAATCTTCTTTGGATTCCAGATTTTTTTAAATAGTCGTCAAATTCTTTATTGCAATATTATTTTCCGTTGTCGGACTGAATGTATTTGATTTTCCTACCAGTGATGTTTTCAACCATGCTCTTGTACTTTTTGAATTCAGTGAGGGCTTCGCTTTTCCTCTTCAAGAATCTTACTTCGCACCACCTCGTTCTGTTTTCTATGAAGATTAAGAAATATTTTGACCCATTCAATGACTCTGTCCTCATCGGTCCACATAAGTCTGTGTGTACTAATTCTAGCAGTTCCGATTTACGACTGGACTCTTTTGGGTAAGGTGTCTGCGTAAGTTTGCCTTTTAAGCATACTTCACACGTAGGTAGTTCTTTTTGTGTTCTGATTCTGATGCCACATACCTCTTTGTTAGCAACCATTTTCTTCAGATCTCTTCCGTTCAAGTGTCCGTATCTCTCATGCCATATTTTTAAATTTTCTTCTGATTCACTCGACATTCTTCCTGCATATTGTGTGTTTTGCCTAATGTAATATAAACCATCGATTCTGTCAGCGCGCATTAAAATGGTTCCTGCTCTATCCTTGACTAGAGCACCGTTTCTACCGAAGGTTACATTATATCCCTTGTCTGTAATCTTTGAAACAGACATTAAATTTGTGCGTAATCCTGGAACATATAAGGTATTTAATAAATTTATTTTCTGACTGCCATCTTTGTTTGAGGCAATAATAGATGCTGTCCCTTTCGCCAATACTTTAGCTGATGTATTGTTAGTCGCTAAATTCAAGTCTTCGAACTCATATGACTCCAGATTCTTTAGGCTTTCTTCTTGCTTCGTAATATGCGATGTACAACCACTATCTAAGCACCAATCGCTTGTACTTATGTCGTGTCCGGACTTTAAAGCATAGTCTTTTCTATCTGTGACTAGTAAGCTAGATTCCTTGGGACTCTGCTTTCCCGACTTCCAAGGTTTGTATTTCCCATCTTCTAGTCTGCAGTCTATAGCTTTGTGTCCCACCTTTTTGCATTTATGGCAACGGAATTTGAATTCTTCTCTATGTTCTTCCCTACGCTCGTTGGGCCTATTGTTCCGGAATTTATGATTTTTGAATGCTTGTCTTCCAACCATCATTGCATTCGGGACTTCTTCCTTTAATTTCTGATTGCGTGCATCACTTTCTTCAACTATCTTTATCTTCAATATTTCCGGTGATGGTAATTCATCTGTGGATTCGATTGCACATCGGAAATTTTCAAATTTCTCTGGGAGACTATACAATAACATTATGGCTAACAAATCTGTATTGATTTTGTTACGTGCGTAAGGAATTATTTCGTGGGCCGAGCGGTTAGCCGTTCCGCATGTAACGCTTGAATAAATTTAATTTAGGATGGGTCGTATCATCTAAGATTCCATACGGAATCCGCGCATAGGTCAGGAATGAAAGAGGTGTTAACGCAGAATAGAGGATAAATACCTTATTGGGCTGTTCTATTGATTCTTTACATTATATAAACACAATTACACGGAATGGTTCAGAAATATCGGAGTCCAGAATGGATGACAATTTTACAATACCTATTTTAGTTGGAGTCTTAGATTGGTAAATTCCTAACGTGCTAAGTTTACGAATGGGCCCAAGGGAAATTCCCACAAGCATATAAACATATGTTTGGGTCCTCGTATCGCAATGCTAACATAAGTATGGAAAACTCACCAATGAATACTATCTTGGAAGCAATGTTTTTCGCTAGCTCTGATGTGAATTGTCCTAGATGCTGAGGGAGCCCAAAGATGAAGGAATGGCTGATGAACTTTTCACTTCTGTGAGTTAACGCAATTCTATTTTCACTATACTATAAATACGATAAATACTATAAATACTATAAAGAAGAATTTAATATATTAGGATGGAGATTTGTTTCGATCTCAAGATTGATTTTAAATTTGAATAATTTCTTGTTTACTGAGTCCTTCGGTAACTATGAAGTAATTTCACTAGTTTAACACGAACTCTGGCTCAAAATAGTAACAAGGGCAAAACGCCACGCACCTCGCGATTTGACTAACGATTGCAACTCGCGGCGGTTTCTCTGCCTCTTTTGTAGATTTTGGGGACCGCTAAGGGGAAGTTCCAAGAGCTATGCTCGTTCCTCCCACTCAGGAAATCGCCCGTTCCTGTTCTAAGAATTCCGCCCGCAGTTCATCAGCTATTTCCCATCCATAGCCTCCCGCTATTGCAATTTCGCTTATTAGCAAAACGTGACCACCGTTCGAAGAATATTCGCGGTCGAGGAATTTGCTTCGATCTGCTTTTTCGGCTCGCATAGCATGATCGATGTTCGACGACACGGCACGTGCCGTGTTTAGGTATGCAAATTTTAATTTAACATCCGGTACGTAACACCCCTCCCCCCTTAGACTGATCATCGCCCTCGATGATGCTTTGCGGCTTGACAGTAGGTCGAATTAGAGAGATGGTCGCATATAAAAATTTTCGCAATTATTGAACTGGTAATGTACAAAGTGATTGGTATTCAAAATATAACGTGGGTAATTGGCTTGACTCAACAAGGGTATCAGGGCTTTGTGTAGAGCCATATGCACATTCAGGAGTAGCTCCATAACATCGAAGGTGATGTTAATGACACATATGACTTTTACCCAAAGACCTGCCGTCCGAGCCTGTGATAGTGAATGCTTACGTGAAGCATTCTCCTATCACGCCTGCACGGCGTTGCGGCGGTTCCTCCCAGGTAAAGGGCTAGTCTCTGGTTGTGCGGGTCGCCCCGTAGTATCCTCTGGACAGCGTTGACGAGTGCACGCCCTATCCCATAGCAACCTTCCAGGTCCAGATGGTATAATTTGGCGCAGTTGCTCAACAACGGCACGAAGTCCTCGTCTGTTACACCTTCGTTCTCCCGGCACTCCAAGAACTCAAGGTTTCTCAATTCCTCCAGGAAGTATCCTCCTACGGTGGGATGCAGGTAACTCATCTTTAATGTCCTGAGGGCTGTTCGAGCGAGTGGATCCAAGGAAGCCTCTCCTCGGATGTTGGTGCAACCCGTAATATCCAGTGCATGTAGTGTCCTGAGATGTTGTCCGATCTCGTTGACAAAACCTGCTGTTACCCACCCGCAAAAAGGAATGGAGAGCTCGGTCAGCTTTGTGAAGGCTGCTGGTATTGATTTTGATATTTCGACTGGTCCCAAACTAAGTTCGAAAAAACGGGCCTCGGCATCTTCTTCTTCCCCGCTTTCCGCGGTGGCCTCTGCCGGGTTGTCGAAATTGCAGTAGATTAAATTTAATGATCTTAGTGTTTCGTGGAGTTCCGTATTTCTCAAAAGTGCGATGAGCGGCAGCTCGTTCTCGAGTCCCTCTGGCTGGTCAATAGTCAATTTTCTTAGTTGCGTGATTTTTGTAAATAATTGTTCCAACGTGTCTCCCTTCGTTGACACTTCCCGTAAATTTAATTCCTGCAAACTGAGTCCTGACTGGCTGACGTTCCCTGTTACGTGGTTTTTCGTAATGTTCAAGGTGTGCAGGTGGTTATTTTTGATTAATAACGCTACATGGTCCAAATCTATGCTGCCTTTGCATGGTCCAAGTCTCACTTCCTTTAGTTTATGCAACCTTGTGAGTTCTCGGAGCGCCGATGGTCTAATGGTTACGGCCGTTGTGTCCAACACTTCCAGGTCAGGGGCGTGCTTCGTGAGGATGGTGATCAGCTGGGGTTGTACTTCAGCGCAGAACTCGGCATCGTCCAGGATTACTCGGTTCAGAGTGTTGCCAAACCTTAGGATCGCCCAGTAAAAAGCGCGCAAAGACACCCTTGTTGGTCGCCAATTTTTATCGGATTGTGATATCTCGGTAATTCCGCGGTACGAACGCAGCGTGCCCTCCCGCCAACTCCGTGACACTTGCTCCATGCATGCTCTGTCCCTGTAATTTAGATACTTGGCTATTTCCTCAACACATTCAGGGGGTAGAATAGGTGCGGAAGGAGGGACGTATCCAGGGAAAGGATTGATGCTTGGAGTAGGGTTAGAAGGGTGTTCAGGTTTATAAGTTGGTTCTCTCTCGTGCCAAGGATCAGCGGGAAGAATTCGGACCTTCCGATTATTTATAATAAAAGGTTCCGTTTTCGAATGATTCAAGACATGGGCTGCGTCTTCGGCCTTGGCGAAACTTATGAACGCAGTATTCCCCGCGGAACTCCTCCGTACCACCGCGTGCTCGATCCCATAATCTCGGAAGATTTGGAGCAGGTGCGCCTTTTTGGTGTGTGGTGCCAATCGGGTGACCAACAATCGACGGCCTTCGGTGGTCATTGTGGTGGAACTAATGCTGGCTAATAATAAGTAAGAGATGGTTAGTACGCAGTTTACAATGGATATTACTAAGGGCGCACGATGACGAGGACCAAAAACATAAATTTATACTTATATCTATACATGTTCGCATATACACACATACACATATGCATGTACATACATACACACACACACACACACATATATATATATATATATATATATATATATATATATATATACTCCGGCTTGTTCGTTTTTTTTTTTAATTGATTAATGCTTTCTGACAAGGTAATGTACGTCTCGGGGTATTTTGTTCTGCTGTTCCTGGTATAGGTTGTGCCCTTGTCGTGATGTTTTCCAATCTGTGGTTTTCCTCGGTCGTCTCCTCAAACATCGGCTTTTGAACTATTAGGCCTCCGAAGAGTAATGTATGCTGATATTGCTTTTCCCTGTGGTGTGTTCCTATCTCGTCAAGTTTTGCTTCTAGTTCGAACAGTGATGCTCCTTTAGGATTGTCAGGCTCGCTTATGTCATCTGCTATGGTTCTAAGGCTCTTATAATATGGCAAAATTGGTGAAATTTCGGAAATGTTTAGCGACAGGTCAGGTTGATACAAATATTCAGTGAGTCCATCGCCATTCCCTATCAAATATCAGGCATCAATGATTATTATTTTACGAAATTTGAAATTACTGTGCGGCCAATTCTACTTTATCCGCGTGTTTGATGAATCTTTTACCATTTCCATCTTCCAAAACAATATTATTTTTCTCCAAAACTCCAACTATTTTATAGGGACCATGATATCGAGTACTGAACTTTCCTTTCCTGGGTTCTACTAGAACACGAGCCATATCTCCTACTTTTCCTGGGAATGGTCGTGCCTTTTCATCATAATATCCTTTAGACTTATGTTTAGCAGAAATTAAATTTTGTCCAGCTAATATTTGTGATTCGGAAAGTCGAATTATCAATTCACGAAGATATGAATTATACGTTAGCATATCATCCTCTTCGGGAAATGAACTAGGGTAACGAGCTAATTTTCCAAAAACTAATTCATATGGAGTGAAGTTAGTGGCTTCGTGTACTGAGGTGTTGTATGAGAACATGGCAAACGGAACTAACTTATCCCAATCATTGAAATCATTTATATAATGTTTTATATAGTCCGTTAATACTATATGGCTCCTTTCTAAAGCACCGTTTGTCTGTGGTCTGTAACCAGACGTTGTTACGTGATGAATTTTGAAGATTTTTGTTAATTCCTTTAGAATCTTGTTTATAAAACTTGTTCCTCTGTCGGTTAATATAATACGCGGAGCTCCAAATTGTAAGATTAAATGTGTTACTATCGCGTGAGCAATTGTTTCAGCTTTTATATCCGGTACGGGTACGGCGATGCAATATTTTGTCAAATTATCTTGCATAGTCAATATGTGCCGATTGCCATCAGGGGTTGTAGGTAGGGGTCCCACAGTATCTAATGATACTTTAGCAAACGGTTCTATAGGGGTATCTGTGATTATCATTGGTTCACGCGTTTTTGTTCTGACTAATTTATTTTCTTGACAGCTATGGCAAGTTCTAATGAAATTTTGAATATCATTCCTCATTCCTGGCCAATAGAATCTTTCGCGAATCCTACGATACGTTTTAGTTACTCCTTTGTGACCGCCGACTATGCCTTCATGTAATTCTGAAATTATATTATGACGAAGTTCTTCGGGAGGAATTTGAATTTTCCCAAGGCAAATTGTAATTTCGATGTCGATTTCCTCGAACATTTCTGTTAGGATTTCCTTTAGTGATTCGAGAGTAAGTGAATCGGTATAATCACCGGATTTTGAAATTCGAAAGGAGTTAATATCGGAATTTGGAAGAATTAATTTTAAGTTCCTAAGCCCGGTTTTTATTTTCGCGACGAAAGTCTCGTCAAAATGATGTTTCTGCCCAACGATGCTAAATATTTTGTACTTTCCCTGTCTAGTGATTAGTACTTGACCTTCCTTTGGTTTAATTTCTCTGATATTTTCAACGCTGATAGCGCCTATATCTGTTAGCAATTTTCCTACGGATGTTTTCAATTCGCAATCAGCAGAAATAAAGTGAACATAATTATCATGTGAGTAGATCAAATTTTCTCGGCTGATATTAATTAATTTCTTTGAAGAGCGTGGTGGTTTCCGAGAAAGATTTACGGGAGAGTTAGGTGTGATATCCGGGGGAATTCCCTGAGTCAGCTGGATGCCAGTGCAGTACGTCTCGTTACCTGATACCGTCCTTGGAATTATTCGCCTTGGTATACCAAGAGATTTTGATTTAGTTTCACTGAAGTGTCCTGGTAGAAGTGCATTCTGTCTCGTATGGATTGGTGAAGCTGGAAAAGGAGTTGACAATGCCAATGGTTTAGAATGTGGAATAGGAGTAGGTAATGTGGATCTATGGGGTTGCCAATGAATTTTGGTCTGCTCGGATGTTTCTAGTGTACAGTCAGGTTTCGATTTATCATGTCCTTCTGTTCCATATTGTTTAAGTAATTTTTCTATTCTACTATTTAACTCTAAGTCGTCTAGTTCGTCAGTGTCCGAAGTATTACCTGATGATTCTTCCATAATTTCGCTGTGTTCTTTAAGAGATTCGTCAAAACGTTTGAAAGAGTCATGTAATTCCTGTTTGTTTATAGACAGTCTTCGTTCGTCATCTAGGAAAACGTCATCGTCGCTGTCCTCTGAGGGTGGCTGTAACTCTAGTAGTATGGTGTCAGCATCCGTTGTTATCTCGTCTACGGTTTCAGTATCAACGTCCTCGGCAATTGGTTCCAATACTTTCCCTTTCGGATGCTTTGAAGTAATTTTCTTGTGTAAATCCAGGCTTGGCATTACACTTTTCCTTTTCCGTAATATGGGTGGTTCTGATGACTCGTCCTGTGAATTATCGGAATCTACGTCTGGCGTATCTGCTGACGATGGAACTGTAGGTCGTGGTGGAATGTAAGCGTTGGGGTTTAATTGATTTCGGGTCCTAGTTGCTATTGCACTGACATTTAAAGGGTTTGAAATTTTTTGTTTATTTTTCGATCGAATGGGCCTTCCTGGTTTTCTGGGTGCTTCCGAAACTAATTTGGATATTGGTCTAGATGTGGTTGCTGCTGAGCTAAGTTTAGATTTTGCTGGTTGTTCTTGAATCGGTAGAATTTTTGATGATTCAAGTTCAATGTCAGAGTCGGTACTGCTGGTATCGGAGAGGTTAAATTTAACAACAGGATTTCTGGATAACGCGTCTGCGCTTGTGTTTAATTTTCCCGCTTTATGAACGAAATTATAGTCGTAGTCACACAATTTCAATCTCCATCGAATTAAACGTTGCCCTGGATCCTTTATGGAGTCTATCCATTTCAGGGGTTCGTGATCGCTAACTAACGTGAATTTCCTACCGTAAAGATACGGCCTAAAATGCAAAATTGCGTATAATACTGCCAAACATTCTTTTTCGGTGGTGAAATAATTTTTCTCAGGGTTTGTTAAAGTTCTAGAAAGATAAGCTATTGGTAAATCGTTTCCATCAACCTCCTGACTAAGTATTGCTCCTATCGCAAAATCTGAGGCGTCTGTTGTTAAAGTGAAAGGCTTATCAAAAGTTGGATATTGGAGAATTGGACCTCTACAGAGCGCTTTCCGTAATTCCTGGAAGTTGCGTTTTTGTTCCTTTCCCCAAACGAAGGTCGCGTTCTTTTTTAACAATTCTGTTAATGGTTTTGATTTTGCTGCAAAATCTTTAATAAATCTGCGATAATAACCTGCTAAACCTAAAAATTGTCTGACATTCTTTGCTGTTTTTGGTCGAGGAAAGTTTTTTACTGCTATAATCTTTTTTGGATCTGGTCTTACACCCTTTTGACTAATTATATGTCCTAGGTATGCTACTTCAGTTTTCAAAAATTCACATTTATCGGGTTGTAATGTTAATTTAGCTTTTTCTAACCGATTAAATAATCTACGAATTTTCTTTCCGTGTTCTTCAAGAGTTTTTGCGTACACTACAATGTCATCGAGATAAACGAAAACTTCCGTTCCCTGCAAACCACGTAACGTTTGATCCATAAGCCGTTGAAAGGTGGCAGGTGCATTTTTCAAACCTTCGGGCATACGGATATACTCGTAGTGCCCATTAGGAGTTGTAAAGGCTGTTTTAGCCCTATCCTTCGGATCCATCTCTATTTGTTGGAATCCACTCGCGAGATCGATGATCGAGACATATCTAGCTTGGCCTAATTGATCCAGAATATCGGTTATATTTGGTAACGGATATGCATCTCCTATCGTTTTTTCGTTAAGTTTGCGAAAATCAATTACCATTCTCCACCTGGGTCTTCCTTGAGAATCAGGTTTCTTAGGGACGATCCAGAGATGTGAATTATAAGGCGAATTTGATGGTTTAATTATCCTATTGTTTAATTTTGTCAAAATTTGACGATGTATTCCTTCCTTGTGAACCGGTGGAAAGCGATACTGTCTAGTATTAATCGGTAAATCATCTGATGTCGGAATTGTATATTTTATTAACGGGGTGAAAGGTAATTGGTCTCCTGGCAAATAAAAGCGATTTGGGTATTCTTCTATAATTTCGATTATATGGTCTCGTTCCTCGTCATTCAGGTGATTTAAGCGCAAACGTTTTAGAATTTCAAAAACCCTATCTTGAACTACAGGGAAATCCTGAACTTCTGAATCTGAATCGAAATATTCTTCTTCTGGAAAATCATAGTATTCAAAGGGAATTACTTCTTGTGGAGTAACCTCGACTTGTATGTCTTCTTCCAACGTATTAATTGCTAATACGTGACAGACACCATCCCGTACGCTAACAGCTGCTTCGCCTATGTATAAGCCTTCTACTGATTCTAACTTTGGCAAGTATCCTTCTTTTATTTCTGAATTAACCACGTCTATAGCTATCGGTTGACGAGTGCGAGCTTTAATCGTAAGAATTTACGAACGAGGACTACGTTTAGATTTCTGATTTGGTTCTTCCCCAATGAACCTAAAAGGTCTGATGGGTTCAGTTTTTGTGACCAAGGTATTATGAGCGAACGAGATTTCCGCCTGCTCTTGACGTAAGTAATCTTTGCCTAAAATTCCATCATTATGCAAGGGAAACGATGATCTAACGACGTGAAATTTAACTGGTTGTTCCAAAAGTGTAACGGTAGTTGTTTCTAAAGTTCTCAATTTTTCCGGGGTAATTCCAGTTATAGAGACTGATTTCTGAATGTCTACTTCGACGTCTTCGTGCAAAGCATTTAATTTTATCAGATTTATATCTGCGCCGGTATCAACCAAAAATAAACCAGATTTATTGCGTAATTCTTTCGCAGACATTTTAATTAATGGTGATTCTTGCTGTCGTTTATAGGAATAGACGATTCCTCTGCTTCCAAAAATTTTACTGTTCGACGCTCCTGATTCGAGTAACTCGCCGTCGCGCCGGCACGACGAGTTGTGCGGGAGTTTAAATTTTCACTGTTCCTTCTCGACGAATTCGAGTTAAAATGATCAAATGTTGGGATAGGGGAAGAAGATCTGGAATTTTGGTTAGTGGGTGTGTTGGATCTTGAAGGTTCAATGCTTCGCGAAGGAACTGGGGTTGGAGAATTTGCTCTGGTTAGAGTATGATTAGTCAAGTTTGGATTCATATGGAAAGATTGAGGGTGATCGTATATTGGACTGTAAGGCGGATATGGCATTGGTGGATAAAAATACGGTGGATAGTATGGATAAGGATGCGGTGGCAACGGATAATGGTGATGCTTGTAAGGAACAGGTGATGTAGGACGTGCAGATTTTAAAATGGTAATCGGTGAATTTGCGCGATTATAGTTCGGATTTCTCATGGGACTGGAACTCCTCGAATCTTGCTCTCGCAAGGTTTGGGAGCGGTTTGTGTAGGTGGTAGGTAAGTCACGAGAATCTGGATTCGGAACTGAATGTTGTGATAACATTAATCGCGAAGGTTCACCACCGGGGATTATTCCTGATTTCATTCGGGTTTCTATTCGTGCAGCAATTTTTACAGCGTCCTGTATTTTCTTTGGTTCACGCGAATCAACCGCGATAGCAATTTCGTCGGGTAATCCTCGAATAAAAGCCTCTAAAGCACATTCTTCTACGGGAGCCATCATTTGATTAGCACATTCCCCATATTTATCTTCTAAAGCAACACAAGCATCGCTGATTAGGATATTTAATCGATCTGCAAAGTCACTGACCGCTTCTCCGCGTCTCATTCGGATATTTTCTATTTCGTGATGGTAGTATGGATATGTTTTACCCGGCGCAAATCTTTCCTTTAAATGTTTTACGAGATCATCTAGTTTTTGGAAATTTTTACCCCAAATACTATCTCTCGCTGTTCCCTGCAATTTTCCCAATATTGCCTTTACATATGAAGTTTCCAGTGCTGGCGGCACATAGACTGCACCGTTTTGAATGTCACTTAAGAAATTTTTAAGCGGAATGTTTTTCCCGTCAAAGAAGGGAATGTTTAGTGTACTTTGTTGAATTGTGAAGCATTCAGCCATAGAAGCCATCATCAAATTAGTAACGTGTAATTCGTCCAATGTAACATTTGCCGAAACTTGTGCTGCTGCATTACGAGAGGAATTTGTGGCCATTTTGATAAATTAAGTGAAGGAAAATTCAGCAATCGCTATCGTGTAATTATAATTGATGTTGATTATTGATTATGAATTGAACTATCTATGCAACTGTGTGCGAATCTCAAGTCTATATGATCCTTTAATTATTCTGCACTAACACATGCGCTAATTGACAATATCAGTATCCCACTTCTGACACCAATTCAGCTGTTACGTGCGTAAGGAATTATTTCGTGGGCCGAGCGGCTAGCCGTTCCGCATGTAACGCTTGAATAAATTTAATTTAGGATGGGTCGTATCATCTAAGATTCCATACGGAATCCGCGCATAGGTCAGGAATGAAAGAGGTGTTAACGCAGAATAGAGGATAAATACCTTATTGGGCTGTTCTATTGATTCTTTACATTATATAAAAACAATTACACGGAATGGTTCAGAAATATCGGAGTCCAGAATGGATGACAATTTTACAATACCTATTTTAGTTGGAGTCTTAGATTGGTAAATTCCTAACGTGCTAAGTTTACGAATGGGCCCAAGGGAAATTCCCACAAGCATATAAACATATGTTTGGGTCCTCGTATCGCAATGCTAACATAAGTATGGAAAACTCACCAATGAATACTATCTTGGAAGCAATGTTTTTCGCTAGCTCTGATGTGAATTGTCCTAGATGCTGAGGGAGCCCAAAGATGAAGGAATGGCTGATGAACTTTTCACTTCTGTGAGTTAACGCAATTCTATTTTCACTATACTATAAATACGATAAATACTATAAATACTATAAAGAAGAATTTAATATATTAGGATGGAGATTTGTTTCGATCTCAAGATTGATTTTAAATTTGAATAATTTCTTGTTTACTGAGTCCTTCGGTAACTATGAAGTAATTTCACTAGTTTAACACGAACTCTGGCTCAAAATAGTAACAAGGGCAAAACGCCACGCACCTCGCGATTTGACTAACGATTGCAACTCGCGGCGGTTTCTCTGCCTCTTTTGTAGATTTTGGGGACCGCTAAGGGGAAGTTCCAAGAGCTATGCTCGTTCCTCCCACTCAGGAAATCGCCCGTTCCTGTTCTAAGAATTCCGCCCGCAGTTCATCAGCTATTTCCCATCCATAGCCTCCCGCTATTGCAATTTCGCTTATTAGCAAAACGTGACCACCGTTCGAAGAATATTCGCGGTCGAGGAATTTGCTTCGATCTGCTTTTTCGGCTCGCATAGCATGATCGATGTTCGACGCCACGGCACGTGCCGTGTTTAGGTATGCAAATTTTAATTTAACATCCAGTACGTAACAATTTCTACATCCATTTCTTGTAGCTTGTCAACCACATCAAAGAATTTAGAAATGTGGTCTCGTGTGTCTTCACCTTCACGCATTTTATGCAAAGTGAGTTGTTTTAAAAGATTCGCTTTTCGAGCAGGCCCCTTAGATTGATAGATACTTTGTAATTTAAGCCAAACATCTCGAGATGTGGTACAATTCTTGATTTGTTTTAATGCATGAGGGTGGATAGATAGTATTAGATCTGACCTGGCTTTCTGGTCAGCAATTTCCCACTGCTTTGTGACTATAGCTCCTTCTGCCAAATCCGGTTTCGGTATCTCACCACTCACATATCCCCATGCATCATTCTTCACCAAAAGGGCTTCGGCTTGTAATTTCCAAGTCTCATAATTATCCCTTTCTAACATTTCTATTCGTGTACAACTGCTGGTACTCATTTTCGCGCACATACACTTATTACCTTCACTCGCGATATATTGACTTTAATTAACTACCTAAAATATACTATTCCAAGGGAGCTGGGCCCATAACCTATTGCAGAGTATAAACCTTTTTTTTATTAATAACGAAACAAAAACGCGGTAACCAAAACGACTCGGCAGAAACCAGTCGACTATTTGTTTACTACATACATTCAGATTGTGTTGCTGCTCTAATATATATAAATTAAAAAATATCTAGTAATAAAAATCAATTAATTATTATTTATATATATATATATAAATATTTTTTTTATATATAATTAAAATAAATTTATAAATATATAATATTAATATATGTTATTATATTAAATTATAAAAAAATTTTAATATAAATTATTATATTATATATATAGTATAGTTTATATTTATGATTTAATAATTTTTATATATATATTAATATTATATAAATTATATTTATTAATATATATATTATTAATAATATAAGAGTATAAATTTATTACCGATAATATATATATTAATTATATTAAATATATATATAATTTATATATAATATTATTTATATAAATAATAATATATTTATAAATATATTATATTATTATATTTAATTATAATCTATATGGACCGATATCTGTGGCGATGTCACTCGAAACCGTATGTGTTTGACGAAACTAAGTGGTCGACCTTGTGAGAGAGGAAAATCCAAATGCGAAATATATTTCCATTTTAAACTAATTGTTCTATCTGAAACTAAGTGTTCGATACTGTGCATGGAGAAGCGCCTGTTCTCTGAAATCTGTGGCGATGCCACTCGAAACCGTATGTGTTCGAGGAAACCAAGTGGTCGACCTTGTGAGAGAGGAAACTCCAGATGCGAAACTTAGTTCCATTTTAAACTAATTGTTCTATCTGAAATGATGTGGTCGATACTGTGCCAGGAGAAGCGCCTGTTCTCTGAAATCTGTGGCGATGCCACTCGAAACCGTATGTGTTCGTCGAAACTACGTGGTCGACCTTGTGAGAGAGGAAACTCCAGATGCGAAACTTAGTTCCATTTTAAACTAATTGTTCTATCTGAAATGATGTGGTCGATACTGTGCCAGGAGAAGCGCCTGTCCTCTGAAATATGTGGCGATGCCACTCGAAACCGTATGTGTTCGTCGAAACCAGGTGGTCGACCTTGTGAGAGAGGAAACTCCAGATGCGAAAGTTAGTTTCATTTTAAACTAATTGTTCCATCTGGTACTAAATGTTCGATATTGTGCCAGGAGAAGCGCCTGTTCTGTGAAATCTGTGGCGATGCTACTCGAAACCGTATGTGTTCGACGAAACTAAGTGGTCGACCTTGTGAGAGAGGAAATTCCAGATGCGAAACATAGTTCCATTTTAATCTAATTGTTCTATCTGAAACTAAGTGATCGATAACGTGCCAGGAGAAGCGCCTGTTCTCTGAAATCTCTGGCGATGCCACTCGAAACCGTATGTGTTCGACGAAATTAAGTGGTCGCCTTGTGAAGGAAGAAACTCCAGATGCGAAATTTACTTCAATTTTAAACTAATTGTTCTATCTGAAACTAAGTGTTCGATACTGTGCCAGGAGAAGCGTCTGTTCACTGAAATCTGTGGCGATGCCACTCGAAACCGTACGTGTTCGTCGAAACTAAGTGGTCGACCTTGTGAGAGAGGAAACTCCAGATGCGAAACTTAGTTCCATTTTAAACTAATTGTTCTATCTGAAACTAAGTGTTCGATACTGTGCCAGGAGAAGCGCCTGTTCTCTGAAATCTGTGGCGATGCTACTCGAAAACGTATGTGTTCGACGAATCTAAGTGGTCGACCTTGTGAGAGAGTAAACACCAAATGTGAAGCTTAGTTCCATTTTAAACTGATTGTTCTATCTGAAACTAAGTGATCGATAATGAGCCAGGAGAAGCGCCTGTTCTCTGAAATCTCTCGCGAGGCTACTCGAAACCGTATGTGTTCGACGAAACTAGGTGGTCGACCTTGTGAGAGAGGAAACTCCAGATGCGAAACTTTGTTTCATTTTAAACTAATCGTTCTATCTGAAACTAAGTGTTCGATACTGTGCCAGGGGAAGCGCCTGCTCTCTGAAATCTGTGGCGATGCCACTCGAAACCATATGTGTTCAACGAAACTAAGTGGTCGAACTTGTGAGAGAGAAAACTCCAAATGCGAAACATAGTTCCATTTTAAACTAATTGTTCTATCTGAAACTAAGTGTTAGATACTGTGCCAGGAGAAACTCCCGTTCTGCGAAATTTGTGGCGATACTACTCGAAACCGTATGTGTTCGACGAAACTAAGTTGTCTACCTTGTGAGAGAAGAAACCTCAGATGCGAGACTTAGTTCCATTTAAAACTAAGTGTTCGATACAGTGCCCGGAGACGCGCCTGTTCTCTGAAATCTGTCGCGATACTACTCGAAACCGTATGTGTTCGACGAAACTAACTGGCCGACCTTGTGGGAGAGGAAACTCCAGATGCGAAACATAGTTGCATTTTAAACTAATTGTTCTATCTGAAACTAAGTGTTCGATACTGTGCCAGGAGAAACTCCCGTTCTGCGAAATCTGCGGCGATACTACTCGAAACCGTATGTGTTCGACGAAACTATGTGGTCGACCTTGTGAGAGAGGATACTCCAGATTCGAAAATTAGTTCCATTTTAAACTAATTGTTCTATCTGAAACTAAGTGTTAGATACTGTGCCAGGAGAAACTCCCGTTCTGCGAAATCTGTGGCGATACTACTCGAAACCGTATGTGTTCGACGAAACTAAGTGGTCGACCTTGTGAGAGAAGAAACTTCAGATGCGAGACATAGTTCCATTTAAAACTAATTGTTCCATCTGGTACTAAATGTTCGATATTGTGCCAGGAGAAGCGCTTGTTCTGTGAAATCTGTGGCGATGCTACTCGAAACCGTATGTGTTCGACGAAACTAAGTGGTCGACCTTGTGAGAGAGGAAATTCCAGATGCGAAACATAGTTCCATTTTAATCTAATTGTTCTATCTGAAACTAAGTGTTCGATACTGTGCCAGGAGAAGCGTCTGTTCACTGAAATCTGTGGCGATGCCACTCGAAACCGTATGTGTTCGACGAAATTAAGTGGTCGCCTTGTGAGGGAAGAAACTCCAGATGCGAAATTTAGTACAATTTTAGAATAATTGTTCTATCTGAAACTATGTGTCTGATACTGTGCCAGGAGAAGCGCCTGTACTCTGAAATCTGTGGCGATGCCACTCGAAACCGTATGTGTTCGACGAAACTAAGTGATTGACCTTGTGAGGGAGGATTCACCAGATGCGGAACATAGTTCCATTTTAAACTAATTGTTCTATCTGAAACTAAGTTTTCGATACTGTGCCAGAAGATGCGCCTGTTCTCTGAACTGTGTGGCGATGCCCCTCGAAACCGTATGTGTTCGATGAAACTAAGTGGTTTACCTTGTGAGAGAGGATACTCCAGATGCGAAACATAGTTCCATTTTAATCTAATTGTTCTGTCTGAAATAAGTGTTCGATACTCTGCCAGGAGAAGCGCCTGCTCTCTGAAACCTGTGGCGATGCTACTCGAAACCGTATGTGTTCGACGAAACTATGTGGTCGACCTTGTGAGAGAGGAAACTCCAGATGCGAAACTTAGTTCCCTTTTAATCTTATTGTTCTATCCGAAACTAAGTGTTCGATACTGTTTAAGGAGAAGCGCCTGCTCTCTGAAATCTGTGGCGATGCTACTCGAAACCGTATGTGTTCGCCGAAACTAAGTGGTCCACCTTGTGAGAGAGGAAACTCCAGATGCGAAACATAGTTCCCTTTTAAACTAATTGTTCTATCTGATACTAAGTGTTCGATACTGTGCCAGCAGAGCCGCCTCTTCTCTGAAATCTGTGGCGATGCCACTCGAAACCGTATTTGTTCGACGAAACTAAGTGGTCGACCTTGTAAGAGAGGAAACTCCAGATGCGAAACTTAGTTCTATTTTAACCTAATTGTTCTATCTGAAACTACGTGTTCGACATTGTGCCAGGAGAAGCGCCTGTTCTCTGAAATCTGTGGCCATGCCACTCGAAACCGTATGTGTTCGACGAAACTAAGTGATTGACCTTGTGAGGGAGGATTCACCAGATGCGGAACATAGTTCCATTTTAAACTAATTATTCTATCTTCAACTAAGTGTTCGATACTGTGCCAGGAGATGCGCCTGTTCTCTGAACTGTGTGGCGATGCCCCTCCAAACCGTATGTGTTCGATGAAACTAAGTGGTTTACCTTGTGAGAGAGGATACTCCAGATGCGAAACATAGTTCCATTTTAATCTAATTGTTCTGTCTGAAATAAGTGTTCGATACTGTGCCAGGAGAAGCGCCTGCTCTCTGAAACCTGTGGCGATGCCACTCGAAACCGTATGTGTTCGACGAAACTAAGTGGTCGACCTTGTGAGAGAGGAAACTCCAGATGCGAAACTTAGTTCCATTTTAATCTTATTGTTCTATCTGATACTAAGTGTTCGATACTGTGCCAGGAGAAGCGCCTGTTCTCTGAAATCTGTGGCGATGCCACTCGAAACCGTATGTGTTCCACGAAACTAAGTGGTCGACCTTGTAAGAGAGGAAACTCCAGATGCGAAACTTAGTTCCATTTTAACCTAATTGTTCTATCTGAAACTACGTGTTCGACACTGTGCCAGGAGAAGCGCCTGTTCTCTGAAATCTGTGGCCATGCCACTTGAAACCGTATGTGTTCGACGAAACTAAGTGGTCGACCTTGTGGGAGAGGAAACTCCACATGCGAAACTTACTTCCATTTTAAACTAATTATTCTATCTGAAACTAAGTGTTCGATACTGTGCCAAGAGAGGCGCCTGTTCTCTGAAATCTGTGGCGATGCTACTCGAAACCGTATGTGTTCGACGAAATTAAGTGGTCGCCTTGTGAGGGAAGAAACTCCAGATGCGAAATTTAGTACAATTTTAGAATAATTGTTCTATCTGAAACTATGTGTCTGATACTGTGCCAGGAGAAGCGCCTGTACTCTGAAATCTGTGGCGATGCCACTCGAAACCGTATGTGTTCGACGAAACTAAGTGATTGACCTTGTGAGGGAGGATTCACCAGATGCGGAACATAGTTCCATTTTAAACTAATTGTTCTATCTGAAACTAAGTTTTCGATACTGTGCCAGAAGATGCGCCTGTTCTCTGAACTGTGTGGCGATGCCCCTCGAAACCGTATGTGTTCGATGAAACTAAGTGGTTTACCTTGTGAGAGAGGATACTCCAGATGCGAAACATAGTTCCATTTTAATCTAATTGTTCTGTCTGAAATAAGTGTTCGATACTGTGCCAGGAGAAGCGCCTGCTCTCTGAAACCTGTGGCGATGCTACTCGAAACCGTATGTGTTCGACGAAACTATGTGGTCGACCTTGTGAGAGAGGAAACTCCAGATGCGAAACTTAGTTCCATTTTAATCTTATTGTTCTATCCGAAACTAAGTGTTCGATACTGTTTAAGGAGAAGCGCCTGCTCTCTGAAATCTGTGGCGATGCTACTCGAAACCGTATGTGTTCGCCGAAACTAAGTGGTCCACCTTGTGAGAGAGGAAACTCCAGATGCGAAACATAGTTCCCTTTTAAACTAATTGTTCTATCTGATACTAAGTGTTCGATACTGTGCCTGGAGAAGCGCCTGTTCTCTGAAATCTGTGGCGTTGACACTCGAAACCGTATGTGTTCCACGAAACTAAGTGGTCGACCTTGTAAGAGAGGAAACTCCAGATGCGAAACTTAGTTCTATTTTAACCTAATTGTTCTATCTGAAACTACGTGTTCGACATTTTGCCAGGAGAAGCGCCTGTTCTCTGAAATCTGTGGCCATGCCACTCGAAACCGTATGTGTTCGACGAAACTAAGTGATTGACCTTGTGAGGGAGGATTCACCAGATGCGGAACATAGTTCCATTTTAAACTAATTATTCTATCTTCAACTAAGTGTTCGATACTGTGCCAGGAGATGCGCCTGTTCTCTGAACTGTGTGGCGATGCCCCTCCAAACCGTATGTGTTCGATGAAACTAAGTGGTTTACCTTGTGAGAGAGGATACTCCAGATGCGAAACATAGTTCCATTTTAATCTAATTGTTCTGTCTGAAATAAGTGTTCGATACTGTGCCAGGAGAAGCGCCTGCTCTCTGAAACCTGTGGCGATGCTACTCGAAACCGTATGTGTTCGACGAAACTAAGTGGTCGACCTTGTTAGAGAGGAAACTCCAGATGCGAAACTTAGTTCCATTTTAATCTTATTGTTCTATCCGAAACTAAGTGTTCGATACTGTTTAAGGAGAAGCGCCTGCTCTCTGAAATCTGTGGCGATGCTACTCGAAACCGTATGTGTTCGACGAAACTAAGTGGTCCACCTTGTGAGAGAGGAAACTCCAGATGCGAAACATAGTTCCCTTTTAAACTAATTGTTCTATCTGATACTGAGTGTTCGATACTGTGCCAGCAGAGCCGCCTGTTCTCTGAAATCTGTGGCGATGCCACTCGAAACCGTATTTGTTCGACGAAACTAAGTGATTGACCTTGTGAGGGAGGATTCACCAGATGCGGAACATAGTTCCATTTTAAACTAATTGTTCTATCTGAAACTACGTGTTCGACATTGTGCCAGGAGAAGCGCCTGTTCTCTGAAATCTGTGGCCATGCCACTCGAAACCGTATGTGTTCGACGAAACTAAGTTGTCGACCTTGTGGGAGAGGAAACTCCACATGCGAAACTTACTTCCATTTTAAACTAATTATTCTATCTTCAACTAAGTGTTCGATACTGTGCCAGGAGAGGCGCCTGTTCTCTGAAATCTGTGGCGATGCTACTCGAAACCGTATGTGTTCGACGAAACTAAGTTGTCGCCTTGTGAAAGAGGAAACTCCAGATGCGAAACTTAGTACCATTTTAAACTAATTGTTCTACCTGAAATTAAGTGTTCGATACTGTGCCAGGAGAAGCGCCTGTTCTCTGAAATCTGTGGCGATGCCACTCGAAACCGTAGGTGTTCGTCGAAATTAAGTCGTCGCGTTGTGAGGGAAGAAACTCCAGATGCGAAATTTAGTACAATTTTAGACTAATTGTTCCGTCTGAAACTATGTGTCTGATACTGTGCCAGGAGAAGCGCCTGTTCTCTGAAATCAGTGGCGTTGCCACTCGAAACCGTATGTGTTCAACGAAACTAAGTGGTCGACCTTGTTAGAGAGGAAACTCCAGATGCGAAACTTAGTTCCATTTTAATCTTATTGTTCTATCCGAAACTAAGTGTTCGATACTGTTTAAGGAGAAGCGCCTGCTCTCTGAAATCTGTGGCGATGCTACTCGAAACCGTATGTGTTCGACGAAACTAAGTGGTCCACCTTGTGAGAGAGGAAATTCCAGATGCGAAACATAGTACAATTTTAGAATAATTGTTCTATCTGAAACTATGTGTCTGATACTGTGCCAGGAGAAGCGCCTGTACTCTGAAATCTGTGGCGATGCCACTCGAAACCGTATGTGTTCGACGAAACTAAGTGATTGACCTTGTGAGGGAGGATTCACCAGATGCGGAACATAGTTCCATTTTAAACTAATTGTTCTATCTGAAACTAAGTTTTCGATACTGTGCCAGAAGATGCGCCTGTTCTCTGAACTGTGTGGCGATGCCCCTCGAAACCGTATGTGTTCGATGAAACTAAGTGGTTTACCTTGTGAGAGAGGATACTCCAGATGCGAAACATAGTTCCATTTTAATCTAATTGTTCTGTCTGAAATAAGTGTTCGATACTGTGCCAGGAGAAGCGCCTGCTCTCTGAAACCTGTGGCGATGCTACTCGAAACCGTATGTGTTCGACGAAACTATGTGGTCGACCTTGTGAGAGAGGAAACTCCAGATGCGAAACTTAGTTCCCTTTTAATCTTATTGTTCTATCCGAAACTAAGTGTTCGATACTGTTTAAGGAGAAGCGCCTGCTCTCTGAAATCTGTGGCGATGCTACTCGAAACCGTATGTGTTCGCCGAAACTAAGTGGTCCACCTTGTGAGAGAGGAAACTCCAGATGCGAAACATAGTTCCCTTTTAAACTAATTGTTCTATCTGATACTAAGTGTTCGATACTGTGCCAGCAGAGCCGCCTGTTCTCTGAAATCTGTTGCGATGCCACTCGAAACCGTATTTGTTCGACGAAACTAAGTGGTCGACCTTGTAAGAGAGGAAACTCCAGATGCGAAACTTAGTTCTATTTTAACCTAATTGTTCTATCTAAAACTACGTGTTCGACATTGTGCCAGGAGAAGCGCCTGTTCTCTGAAATCTGTGGCCATGCCACTCGAAACCGTATGTGTTCGACGAAACTAAGTGATTGACCTTGTGAGGGAGGATTCACCAGATGCGGAACATAGTTCCATTTTAAACTAATTATTCTATCTTCAACTAAGTGTTCGATACTGTGCCATGAGATGCGCCTGTTCTCTGAACTGTGTGGCGATGCCCCTCCAAACCGTATGTGTTCGATGAAACTAAGTGGTTTACCTTGTGAGAGAGGATACTCCAGATGCGAAACATAGTTCCATTTTAATCTAATTGTTCTGTCTGAAATAAGTGTTCGATACTGTGCCAGGAGAAGCGCCTGCTCTCTGAAACCTGTGGCGATGCCACTCGAAACCGTATGTGTTCGACGAAACTAAGTGGTCGACCTTGTGAGAGAGGAAACTCCAGATGCGAAACTTAGTTCCATTTTAATCTTATTGTTCTATCTGATACTAAGTGTTCGATACTGTGCCAGGAGAAGCGCCTGTTCTCTGAAATCTGTGGCGATGCCACTCGAAACCGTATGTGTTCCACGAAACTAAGTGGTCGACCTTGTAATAGAGGAAACTCCAGATGCGAAACTTAGTTCCATTTTAACCTAATTGTTCTATCTGAAACTACGTGTTCGACACTGTGCCAGGAGAAGCGCCTGTTCTCTGAAATCTGTGGCCATGCCACTTGAAACCGTATGTGTTCGACGAAACTAAGTGGTCGACCTTGTGGGAGAGGAAACTCCACATGCGAAACTTACTTCCATTTTAAACTAATTATTCTATCTGAAACTAAGTGTTCGATACTGTGCCAAGAGAGGCGCCTGTTCTCTGAAATCTGTGGCGATGCTACTCGAAACCGTATGTGTTCGACGAAATTAAGTGGTCGCCTTGTGAGGGAAGAAACTCCAGATGCGAAATTTAGTACAATTTTAGAATAATTGTTCTATCTGAAACTATGTGTCTGATACTGTGCCAGGAGAAGCGCCTGTACTCTGAAATCTGTGGCGATGCCACTCGAAACCGTATGTGTTCGACGAAACTAAGTGATTGACCTTGTGAGGGAGGATTCACCAGATGCGGAACATAGTTCCATTTTAAACTAATTGTTCTATCTGAAACTAAGTTTTCGATACTGTGCCAGAAGATGCGCCTGTTCTCTGAACTGTGTGGCGATGCCCCTCGAAACCGTATGTGTTCGATGAAACTAAGTGGTTTACCTTGTGAGAGAGGATACTCCAGATGCGAAACATAGTTCCATTTTAATCTAATTGTTCTGTCTGAAATAAGTGTTCGATACTGTGCCAGGAGAAGCGCCTGCTCTCTGAAACCTGTGGCGATGCTACTCGAAACCGTATGTGTTCGACGAAACTATGTGGTCGACCTTGTGAGAGAGGAAACTCCAGATGCGAAACTTAGTTCCATTTTAATCTTATTGTTCTATCCGAAACTAAGTGTTCGATACTGTTTAAGGAGAAGCGCCTGCTCTCTGAAATCTGTGGCGATGCTACTCGAAACCGTATGTGTTCGCCGAAACTAAGTGGTCCACCTTGTGAGAGAGGAAACTCCAGATGCGAAACATAGTTCCCTTTTAAACTAATTGTTCTATCTGATACTAAGTGTTCGATACTGTGCCTGGAGAAGCGCCTGTTCTCTGAAATCTGTGGCGTTGACACTCGAAACCGTATGTGTTCCACGAAACTAAGTGGTCGACCTTGTAAGAGAGGAAACTCCAGATGCGAAACTTAGTTCTATTTTAACCTAATTGTTCTATCTGAAACTACGTGTTCGACATTTTGCCAGGAGAAGCGCCTGTTCTCTGAAATCTGTGGCCATGCCACTCGAAACCGTATGTGTTCGACGAAACTAAGTGATTGACCTTGTGAGGGAGGATTCACCAGATGCGGAACATAGTTCCATTTTAAACTAATTATTCTATCTTCAACTAAGTGTTCGATACTGTGCCAGGAGATGCGCCTGTTCTCTGAACTGTGTGGCGATGCCCCTCCAAACCGTATGTGTTCGATGAAACTAAGTGGTTTACCTTGTGAGAGAGGATACTCCAGATGCGAAACATAGTTCCATTTTAATCTAATTGTTCTGTCTGAAATAAGTGTTCGATACTGTGCCAGGAGAAGCGCCTGCTCTCTGAAACCTGTGGCGATGCTACTCGAAACCGTATGTGTTCGACGAAACTAAGTGGTCGACCTTGTTAGAGAGGAAACTCCAGATGCGAAACTTAGTTCCATTTTAATCTTATTGTTCTATCCGAAACTAAGTGTTCGATACTGTTTAAGGAGAAGCGCCTGCTCTCTGAAATCTGTGGCGATGCTACTCGAAACCGTATGTGTTCGACGAAACTAAGTGGTCCACCTTGTGAGAGAGGAAACTCCAGATGCGAAACATAGTTCCCTTTTAAACTAATTGTTCTATCTGATACTGAGTGTTCGATACTGTGCCAGCAGAGCCGCCTGTTCTCTGAAATCTGTGGCGATGCCACTCGAAACCGTATTTGTTCGACGAAACTAAGTGATTGACCTTGTGAGGGAGGATTCACCAGATGCGGAACATAGTTCCATTTTAAACTAATTGTTCTATCTGAAACTACGTGTTCGACATTGTGCCAGGAGAAGCGCCTGTTCTCTGAAATCTGTGGCCATGCCACTCGAAACCGTATGTGTTCGACGAAACTAAGTTGTCGACCTTGTGGGAGAGGAAACTCCACATGCGAAACTTACTTCCATTTTAAACTAATTATTCTATCTTCAACTAAGTGTTCGATACTGTGCCAGGAGAGGCGCCTGTTCTCTGAAATCTGTGGCGATGCTACTCGAAACCGTATGTGTTCGACGAAACTAAGTGGTCGCCTTGTGAAAGAGGAAACTCCAGATGCGAAACTTAGTACCATTTTAAACTAATTGTTCTACCTGAAATTAAGTGTTCGATACTGTGCCAGGAGAAGCGCCTGTTCTCTGAAATCTGTGGCGATGCCACTCGAAACCGTAGGTGTTCGTCGAAATTAAGTCGTCGCGTTGTGAGGGAAGAAACTCCAGATGCGAAATTTAGTACAATTTTAGACTAATTGTTCCGTCTGAAACTATGTGTCTGATACTGTGCCAGGAGAAGCGCCTGTTCTCTGAAATCAGTGGCGTTGCCACTCGAAACCGTATGTGTTCAACGAAACTAAGTGGTCGACCTTGTAAGAGGGGAAACTCCAGATGCGAAACTTAGTTCCATTTTAACCTAATTGCTCTATCTGAAACTACGTGTTCGACACTGTGCCAGGAGAAGCGCCTGTTCTCTGATATCTGTGGCCATGCCACTCGAAACAGTATGTGTTCGACGAAACTAAGTGGTCGACCTTGTGGGAGAGGAAACTCCACATGCGAAACTTAGTTCCAATTTAAACTAATTGTTCTATCTGAAACTAAGTGTTCGATACTGTGCCAGGAGAAGCGCCTGTTCTCTGAAATCTGTGGCGATGCCACTCGAAACCGTATGTGTTCGATGAAACTAAGTGGTTGACCTTGTGAGAGAGGATACTCCAGATGCGAAACATAGTTCCATTTTAATCTAATTGTTCTGTCTGAAATAAGTGTTCGATACTGTGCCAGGAGAAGCGCCTGCTCTCTGAAATCTGTGGCGATGCTACTCGAAACCGTATGTGTTCGACGAAACTAAGTGGTCCACCTTGTGAGAGAGGTAACTCCAGATGCGAAACATAGTTCCCTTTTAAACTAATTGTTCTATCTGAACATGAGTATTCGATACTGTGCCAGGAGAAGCGCTTGTTCTCTGAAATCTGTGGCGATGCCACTCGGAACCGTATGTGTTCGACGAAACTAAGTGATTGACCTTGTGAGGGAGGATTCACCAGATGCGGAACATAGTTCCATTTTAAACTAATTGTTCTATCTGAAACTAAGTTTTCGATACTGTGCCAGGAGAAGCGCCTGTTCTCTGAACTGTGTGGCGATGCCCCTCGAAACCGTATGTGTTCGATGAAACTAAGTGGTTGACCTTGTGAGAGAGGATACTCCAGATGCGAAACATAGTTCCATTTTAATCTAATGGTTCTGTCTGAAATAAGTGTTCGATACTGTGCCAGGAGAAGCGCCTGCTCTCTGAAATCTGTGGCGATGCTACTCGAAACCGTATGTGTTCGACGAAACTAAGTGGTGGACCTTGTGAGAGAGGAAACTCCAGATGCGAAACTTAGTTCCATTTTAATCTTATTGTTCTATCTGAAACTAAGTGTTCCATACTGTTTAAGGAGAAGCGCCTCTTCTCTGAAATCTGTGGCGTTGCCACTCGAAACCGTATGTGTTCCACGAAACTAAGTGGTCGACCTTGTAAGAGGGGAAACTCCAGATGCGAAACTTAGTTCCATTTTAACCTAATTGCTCTATCTGAAACTACGTGTTCGACACTGTGCCAGGAGAAGCGCCTGTTCTCTGATATCTGTGGCCATGCCACTCGAAACAGTATGTGTTCGACGAAACTAAGTGGTCGACCTTGTGGGAGAGGAAACTCCACATGCGAAACTTAGTTCCAATTTAAACTAATTGTTCTATCTGAAACTATGTGTCTGATACTGTGCCAGGAGAAGCGCCTGTTCTCTGAAATCTGTGGCGATGCTACTCGAAACCGTATGTGTTCGACGAAACTAAGTCGTCGCCTTGTGAAAGAGGAAACTCCAGATGCGAAACTTAGTACCATTTTAAACTAATCGTTCTATCTGATACTAAGTGTTCGATACTGTGCCAGGAGAAGCGCCCGTTCTCTGAAATGTGTGGCGATGCCACTCGAAATCGTATGTGTTCGAGGAAACTAAGTGGTTGATCTTGTGAGAGAGGAAACTCCAGATGCGAAACTTAGTTCCATTTTAAACTAATTGTTCTCTCTGAAACTATGTGTCTGATACTGTGCCAGGAGAAGCGCCTGTTCTCTGAAATCTGTGGCGTTGCCACTCGAAACCGTATGCATTCAACGAAACTAAGTGGTCGACCTTGTTAGAGAGGAAACTCCAGATGCGAAACTTAGTTCCATTTTAAACTAATTTTTCTATCTGATACTAAGTGTTCGATACTGTGCCAGGAGAAGCGCCTGTTCTCTGAAATCTGTGGCCATGCCACTCGAAACCGTATGTGTTCGACGAAACTAAGTGGTCGACCTTGTGGGAGAGGAAACTCCACATGCGAAACTTACTTCCATTTTAAACTAATTATTCTATCTGAAACTAAGTGTTCGATACTGTGCCAGGAGAGGCGCCTGTTCTCTGAAATCTGTGGCGATGCTACTCGAAACCGTATGTGATCGTCGAAATTAAGTGGTCGCGTTGTGAGGGAAGAAACTCCAGATGCGAAATTTAGTACAATTTTAGACTAATGGTTCTATCTGCAACTATGTGTCTGATACTGTGCCAGGAGAAGCGCCTGTTCTCTGAAATCTGTGGCGTTGCAACTCGAAACCGTATGTGTTCAACGAAACTAAGTGGTCGACCTTGTTAGAGAGGAAACTCCAGATGCGAAACTTAGTTCCATTTTAAACTAATTGTTCTATCTGATACTAAGTGTTCGATACTGTGCCAGGAGAAGCGCCTGTTCTCTGAAATGTGTGGCGATGCCACTCGAAACCGTATGTGTTCGAGGAAACTAAGTGGTTGATCTTGTGGGAGAGGAAACTCCAGCAGCCAAACTTAGTTCCTTTTTAAACTAATTGTTCTATCTGAAACTATGTGTTCGATACTGTGCCAGTAGAAGCGTCTGTTCTCCGAAATCTGTGGCGATGCCACTCGAAACCGTATTTGTTCGACGAAACTAAGTTGTCGACCTTGTGAGAGAGGAAACTCCAAATGCGAAACTTAATTCCATTTTAAAATAATTGTTCTATATGATATTAAGTGTTCGATACTGTGCCAGGAGAAGCGCCCGTTCTCTGAAATCAGTGGCGATGCTACTCGAAACCGTATGTGTTCGTCGAAACTAAGTGGTCGTCCTTGTGGGACAGGTAACTCCACATGCGAAACTTACTTCCATTTTAAACTCATTATTCTACCTGAAACTAAGTGTTCGATACTGTGCCAGGAGAGGCGCCTGTTCTCTGAAATCTGTGGCGATGCTACTCGAAACCGTATGTGTTCGACGAAACTAAGTGGTCGAGCTTGTGGGAGAGGAAACTCCACATGCGAAACTTACTTCCATTTTAAACTAATTATTCTATCTGAAACTAAGTGTTCGATACTGTGCCAGGAGAGGCGCCCGTTCTCTGAAATCTGTGGTGTTGCCACTCGAAACCGTATGTGTTCAACGAAACTAAGTGGTCGACCTTGTTAGAGAGGAAACTCCAGATGCGAAACTTAGTTCCATTTTAAACTAATTTTTCTATCTGGTACTAAGTGTTCGATACTGTGCCAGAAGAGGCGCCTGTTCTCTGAAATGTGTGGCGATGCCACTCGAAACCGTATGTGTTCAAGGAAACTAAGTGGTCGACCTTGTGAGAGAGGAAACTCCAGATGCGAAACTTAGTTCCATTTTAAACTAATTGTTCTTTCTGAAACTAAGTGTTCGATACTGTGCCAGGAGAAGCGTCTGTTCTCTGAAATCTGTGGCGATGCCACTCGAAACCATAGGTGTTCGGCGAAACTAAGTGGTCGACCTTCTGAGACAGGAAACTCCAGATGCGAAATTTAGTACAATTTTAGACTAATTGTTCTATCTGAAACTATGTGTCTGATACTAAGCCAGGAGAAGCGCCTGTTCTCTGAAATCTGTGGCGTTGCCACTCGAAACCGTATGAGTTCGACGAAACTAAGTGGCCGACCTTGTGAGAGAGGAAACTTCAGATGCGAAACTTAGTTCCATTTCAAATTAATTGTTCTATCTGCAACTAAGTGTTCGATACTGTGCCAGGAGAAGCGGCTGTTTTCTGAAATCTGTGGCGATGCTACTCGAAACCGTATGTGTTCGACGAAACTAAGTGGTCGCCTTGTGAAAGAGGAAACTCCAGATGCGAAACTTAGTACCATTTTAAACTAATTGTTGTATCTGAAACTATGTGTCCGATACTGTGCCAGGAGAAGCGCCTGTTCTCTGAAATCTGTGACGATGCCACTCGAAACCGTATGTGTTCGACGAAACTAAGTGGTCGACCTTGTGGGAGAGGAAACTGCTGATGCGAAACTTAGTTCCATTTTAAATTATTTTTTCTATCTGAAACTATGTGTTCGATACTGTGCTAGAAGAAGCACCCGTTCTCTGAAATCTGTGGCGATACCACTCGAAACCGTATGTGTTCGACGAAACTAAGTGGCCGACCTTGTGAGAGGGGAAACTCCAGATGCGAAACTTAGTTCCATTTTAAACTAGTTGTTCTATCTGAAAGTAATCAATAGTTTATTTCTTGGTCCAATGATAGTTAATATATGTGATTTTGGGTTACGGCTTTTTATGGACCAGTGTAAGGATATAAACTTCTTTATTATTTAATCGTAGAAACGTTTCGGTACGAATTTTGTACCCTCTTCAGTCTAAACAATTGTTACTATATGGAGAAGAAAAAGTTACTCTATTACAATAATGTTGTACAGGTTTCTTAAATGCCTATTGTTCTTATATACACTAATCATTGGCGGAAAAATTAGAAAATTTGTACTCACTAAAAGAAGTCCTAGGCTACTTAATATCGGCCCTAGGTGCTTGTGTCTTCGGTGTTATATGAAGACTAAAGTACAAATTTTGAACTTAGAATTAACTGTAACGCTGAGGCGGAGAGGAAGGACAAGGGTTATTTATTTACACTAATTGACGTCACGAAATCAGTTGCGCACTTTATTTGAACGTGGTCTGCTGGACAGTAAGGACACAATCCCGCTCAGATTCTGTGCGACCAAGGGTCGGTAATATCGATCCGTAGAATCGATCGGCGGAAGTGAATGGATTTACGTTCATTTACTATCCAGCAGCCATCACAATTCGTTCTTAAGTGCTGAGGCAAGGCGTCACTATACATCGGAATTTTTACTTGTGATCCTGTGCGTGTTTATAGTTTAAAGTGGTAAGTAAACAGCGTGATATATCTTTATAGCTATTAGTGAAGTTAATTACAATATATGAATAGTTTTAATTGATGTGAATTGATTCAGCTACTGCAGCACATGGGCGATGAGGTCCGTGTAGTGGATGGCTAAATTGACTGATTCAAACTTCTTGTTAACACTGTTCTCTAATTGTATGTATAGGGATTCGGCGATACTCCGGCGGTAGTAGTTGTTGTCCTTGTGGAGAATACTAGCGTTATCGAAATCAAACGCGTGGCCATTATCCAACACGTGCTCTGTGAGAGCCGTTCTGTTGGACAAGTGCGTGAGACTGTACTTATGTTGGTACAGTCTTGTTGCTAATTGATTGTGGGTTTGGCCCACGTAGCATTCTCCACAATTTCTACAAGGTATTTTGTACACTATGTCAGTTTTTTTGCAATTATGCAGTTTATCTTTACCTTTGGCGAAGAAGCCAAAAGCATTGCTGTTTGTAGTGTGTATACATTGCAAGTTGTACCTTTTTAGGATAGGAGTCAAATCCAAATCATAAACGAAGGGGAGTACCACCGTACCACTCGGAGATGGGTCCCGCAAGCGATTTATCCTATCTTGATTTACTCGATAGGGATGATAGATATCATCCACCCGTCTCTTGATGATGTTCTTAACAAAGTTAGTCGGGTAGCCATTGCGGGATAGTGTGTTAACAATAAGCTGAAGGTTGTCTTTTCTAAAATTCGGGTGTGCTAGTTTTACCGCACGGTCAACCAATCCTACAACTAGACTTCTTTTATGTGCAATAGAGTGCGCTGAGTTAAAGTTAATGTAACGCCCAGACCATGTTTTTTTACGAAACCAATTCGTGACGATCTTATTGTTCTCTCTTATCACCTCAGTGTCTAAAAAGCTGATTCTGTTATTATTCTCTAGCTCGAAAGTAAATTTAATCCTATCATGGAAAGATTCAAATGTATCAATGGTGTTTGTCACCTCGTTGGATGGAAGGCAGGTGATGATGTCATCCACATACCTGAAGTAGAAGGGTAACCTAAAGGCGAGTTTATTAATGCAGGTGGCTTGCAATTTTTCCATAACAATTTCCGCGGCCACCGGTGACAGTGGTGAGCCCATGGCTGCGCCAAAAATTTGTTTATAGAACTTGTTATTAAATTGAAAAACATTAGCCGTTAGGCAAAACTCTACCGCCTTCAAGAAACTATCCTTCTCTATCTTGGTATGCGGCACCAACTCCTGCCATCTTTCATGTAACACCTGCTTGACCGTGTCAATTGGTACATTGTTGAATAGTGCGGTGACATCAAGCGATACCAAGGAGTGATTGGTAGGAATTTCCACATCCTTGATGCTTTCCACAAAGGACCAACTATCTTTGGTGTAGTAGGGATTTTTCCCAGTAATTTTTGATATTATTTTGGACAAGTACTTAGAGAGTTTATAGCACGGACCACCAATAGAAGAGACTATGATTCTCCAAGGTGTGTTTTCTTTGTGGATTTTCGGTAAACCGTAAGCTCTTGGAATTATTGCATTGTTGATGGTAATATCTTTATATACAGAGTTAGTGATATATTGTTTGTTTAGCCAATCTTTAATTATTTTATTATTTTGTGTTTGAAAACTATTGGTGTATTCGTATCTACTCTCCAGGTATGTGTCCTTGTCACTAAGCATATGTTCTATTGTTTGTATATAGTCTTCAGTTTGTACACACACAGAGACGTTACCTTTGTCCGCAGCGGTAATGAAAATGTTCGGATTATTTTTCAAAAAATGTCTGGTTTCTTTTATGTATTGTAACAATCGAATGTCTATGAAATTTAGTTCCTCTGTTTTTTTGAATCTATTAAGTATTTTGTTAATTGCTAAGAACCGTGCATTATTTCTATTGTTTTCGTGGAGTTTTAGTAGGCCAGTTTCTAAGTGTGTGATTAAGGAAATAAGATTTTTGTTAATGCTATTATTTTTAAAGGTGTGTTTGGGACCTAATGCTAATATTCTTTTTACGTTAGTCGGTATAGTTATGTTAGTTAAGTTAACAATCCATTTTTCGGTATCTATATTATCTAGCGGTTGTTCATGTTTTTTTATCAATTTATCAAGTTTTTTTCTGTGTTTATTGTCGCAGTCAATTTTGAATTTATTTAGTGATGCTCTCTGTGTGTGTACAAACCGTTTGACTAGGTCATTTGGTAGACACGCCATAAGGTGTTCGAATTTATTGTTTATTTCTTTTTTTGCTAAGTGAATGTTTCGGAAAATATCGTTGATCATTATGTTAAGAATCTTTCTGCTATGTTTGTATTCTAAATTCTGTAGTTTTCTATTATTATTAAAACTATCTATGTGTATATAACTTCTTGTATGCTCAATTTTATCCGGGATTATCCTGTATCTCCTACATTCCAAAAGAAAGGCACGTTGAGAATTCAGTGAAATCAGCCTCTTGTTTGAGTTAATCCATCGTTTAAGAAGAATTGTAGATTCAGCGGAAAACGTGTTCGTAATGTGCGAAAAGAACCCAGTATTATTCATTTTTATAGCCGGATGTAATGATATAGTAATCAATAGTTTATTTCTTGGTCCAATGATAGTTAATATATGTGATTTTGGGTTACGGCTTTTTATGGACCAGTGTAAGGATATAAACTTCTTTATTATTTAATCGTAGAAACGTTTCGGTACGAATTTTGTACCCTCTTCAGTCTAAACAATTGTTACTATATGGAGAAGAAAAAGTTACTCTATTACAATAATGTTGTACAGGTTTCTTAAATGCCTATTGTTCTTATATACACTAATCATTGGCGGAAAAATTAGAAAATTTGTACTCACTAAAAGAAGTCCTAGGCTACTTAATATCGGCCCTAGGTGCTTGTGCCTTCGGTGTTATATGAAGACTAAAGTACAAATTTTGAACTTAGAATTAACTGTAACGCTGAGGCGGAGAGGAAGGACAAGGGTTATTTATTTACACTAATTGACGTCACGAAATCAGTTGCGCACTTTATTTGAACGTGGTCTGCTGGACAGTAAGGACACAATCCCGCTCAGATTCTGTGCGACCAAGGGTCGGTAATATCGATCCGTAGAATCGATCGGCGGAAGTGAATGGATTTACGTTCATTTACTATCCAGCAGCCCATGTGCTGCAGTAGCTGAATCAATTCACATCAATTAAAACTATTCATATATTGTAATTAACTTCACTAATAGCTATAAAGATATATCACGCTGTTTACTTACCACTTTAAACTATAAACACGCACAGGATCACAAGTAAAAATTCCGATGTATAGTGACGCCTTGCCTCAGCACTTAAGAACGAATTGTGATGGCTGCTGGATAGTAAATGAACGTAAATCCATTCACTTCCGCCGATCGATTCTACGGATCGATATTACCGACCCTTGGTCGCACAGAATCTGAGCGGGATTGTGTCCTTACTGTCCAGCAGACCACGTTCAAATAAAGTGCGCAACTGATTTCGTGACGTCAATTAGTGTAAATAAATAACCCTTGTCCTTCCTCTCCGCCTCAGCGTTACAGTTAATTCTAAGTTCAAAATTTGTACTTTAGTCTTCATATAACACCGAAGGCACAAGCACCTAGGGCCGATATTAAGTAGCCTAGGACTTCTTTTAGTGAGTACAAATTTTCTAATTTTTCCGCCAATGATTAGTGTATATAAGAACAATAGGCATTTAAGAAACCTGTACAACATTATTGTAATAGAGTAACTTTTTCTTCTCCATATAGTAACAATTGTTTAGACTGAAGAGGGTACAAAATTCGTACCGAAACGTTTCTACGATTAAATAATAAAGAAGTTTATATCCTTACACTGGTCCATAAAAAGCCGTAACCCAAAATCACATATATTAACTATCATTGGACCAAGAAATAAACTATTGATTACTATATCATTACATCCGGCTATAAAAATGAATAATACTGGGTTCTTTTCGCACATTACGAACACGTTTTCCGCTGAATCTACAATTCTTCTTAAACGATGGATTAACTCAAACAAGAGGCTGATTTCACTGAATTCTCAACGTGCCTTTCTTTTGGAATGTAGGAGATACAGGATAATCCCGGATAAAATTGAGCATACAAGAAGTTATATACACATAGATAGTTTTAATAATAATAGAAAACTACAGAATTTAGAATACAAACATAGCAGAAAGATTCTTAACATAATGATCAACGATATTTTCCGAAACATTCACTTAGCAAAAAAAGAAATAAACAATAAATTCGAACACCTTATGGCGTGTCTACCAAATGACCTAGTCAAACGGTTTGTACACACACAGAGAGCATCACTAAATAAATTCAAAATTGACTGCGACAATAAACACAGAAAAAAACTTGATAAATTGATAAAAAAACATGAACAACCGCTAGATAATATAGATACCGAAAAATGGATTGTTAACTTAACTAACATAACTATACCGACTAACGTAAAAAGAATATTAGCATTAGGTCCCAAACACACCTTTAAAAATAATAGCATTAACAAAAATCTTATTTCCTTAATCACACACTTAGAAACTGGCCTACTAAAACTCCACGAAAACAATAGAAATAATGCACGGTTCTTAGCAATTAACAAAATACTTAATAGATTCAAAAAAACAGAGGAACTAAATTTCATAGACATCCGATTGTTACAATACATAAAAGAAACCAGACATTTTTTGAAAAATAATCCGAACATTTTCATTACCGCTGCGGACAAAGGTAACGTCTCTGTGTGTGTACAAACTGAAGACTATATACAAACAATAGAACATATGCTTAGTGACAAGGACACATACCTGGAGAGTAGATACGAATACACCAATAGTTTTCAAACACAAAATAATAAAATAATTAAAGATTGGCTAAACAAACAATATATCACTAACTCTGTATATAAAGATATTACCATCAACAATGCAATAATTCCAAGAGCTTACGGTTTACCGAAAATCCACAAAGAAAACACACCTTGGAGAATCATAGTCTCTTCTATTGGTGGTCCGTGCTATAAACTCTCTAAGTACTTGTCCAAAATAATATCAAAAATTACTGGGAAAAATCCCTACTACACCAAAGATAGTTGGTCCTTTGTGGAAAGCATCAAGGATGTGGAAATTCCTACCAATCACTCCTTGGTATCGCTTGATGTCACCGCACTATTCAACAATGTACCAATTGACACGGTCAAGCAGGTGTTACATGAAAGATGGCAGGAGTTGGTGCCGCATACCAAGATAGAGAAGGATAGTTTCTTGAAGGCGGTAGAGTTTTGCCTAACGGCTAATGTTTTTCAATTTAATAACAAGTTCTATAAACAAATTTTTGGCGCAGCCATGGGCTCACCACTGTCACCGGTGGCCGCGGAAATTGTTATGGAAAAATTGCAAGCCACCTGCATTAATAAACTCGCCTTTAGGTTACCCTTCTACTTCAGGTATGTGGATGACATCATCACCTGCCTTCCATCCAACGAGGTGACAAACACCATTGATACATTTGAATCTTTCCATGATAGGATTAAATTTACTTTCGAGCTAGAGAATAATAACAGAATCAGCTTTTTAGACACTGAGGTGATAAGAGAGAACAATAAGATCGTCACGAATTGGTTTCGTAAAAAAACATGGTCTGGGCGTTACATTAACTTTAACTCAGCGCACTCTATTGCACATAAAAGAAGTCTAGTTGTAGGATTGGTTGACCGTGCGGTAAAACTAGCACACCCGAATTTTAGAAAAGACAACCTTCAGCTTATTGTTAACACACTATCCCGCAATGGCTACCCGACTAACTTTGTTAAGAACATTATCAAGAGACGGGTGGATGATATCTATCATCCCTATCGAGTAAATCAAGATAGGATAAATCGCTTGCGGGACCCATCTCCGAGTGGTACGGTGGTACTCCCCTTCGTTTATGATTTGGATTTGACTCCTATCCTAAAAAGGTACAATTTGCAATGTATACACACTACAAACAGCAATGCTTTTGGCTTCTTCGCCAAAGGTAAAGATAAACTGCATAATTGCAAAAAAACTGACATAGTGTACAAAATACCTTGTAGAAATTGTGGAGAATGCTACGTGGGCCAAACCCACAATCAATTAGCAACAAGACTGTACCAACATAAGTACAGTCTCACGCACTTGTCCAACAGAACGGCTCTCACAGAGCACGTGTTGGATAATGGCCACGCGTTTGATTTCGATAACGCTAGTATTCTCCACAAGGACAACAACTACTACCGCCGGAGTATCGCCGAATCCCTATACATACAATTAGAGAACAGTGTTAACAAGAAGTTTGAATCAGTCAATTTAGCCATCCACTACACGGACCTCATCGCCCATGTGCTGCAGTAGCTGAATCAATTCACATCAATTAAAACTATTCATATATTGTAATTAACTTCACTAATAGCTATAAAGATATATCACGCTGTTTACTTACCACTTTAAACTATAAACACGCACAGGATCACAAGTAAAAATTCCGATGTATAGTGACGCCTTGCCTCAGCACTTAAGAACGAATTGTGATGGCTGCTGGATAGTAAATGAACGTAAATCCATTCACTTCCGCCGATCGATTCTACGGATCGATATTACCGACCCTTGGTCGCACAGAATCTGAGCGGGATTGTGTCCTTACTGTCCAGCAGACCACGTTCAAATAAAGTGCGCAACTGATTTCGTGACGTCAATTAGTGTAAATAAATAACCCTTGTCCTTCCTCTCCGCCTCAGCGTTACAGTTAATTCTAAGTTCAAAATTTGTACTTTAGTCTTCATATAACACCGAAGGCACAAGCACCTAGGGCCGATATTAAGTAGCCTAGGACTTCTTTTAGTGAGTACAAATTTTCTAATTTTTCCGCCAATGATTAGTGTATATAAGAACAATAGGCATTTAAGAAACCTGTACAACATTATTGTAATAGAGTAACTTTTTCTTCTCCATATAGTAACAATTGTTTAGACTGAAGAGGGTACAAAATTCGTACCGAAACGTTTCTACGATTAAATAATAAAGAAGTTTATATCCTTACACTGGTCCATAAAAAGCCGTAACCCAAAATCACATATATTATCTATCTGAAAGTGTTCGATACTGTGGCAGGAGAAGCGCCTGTTCTCTGAAATCTGTGGCGATAGTACTCGAAACCGTATGTGTTCGACGAAACTAAGTTGTCGACCTTGTGAGAGAGGATACTCCAGATGCGAAAATTAGTTCCATTGTAAACTAATTGTTCTATCTGAAACTAAGTGTTAGATACTGTGCTAGGAGACGCGCCTGTTCTCTGAAATCTGTCGCGATGGTACTCGAAACCGTATGTGTTCGACGAAACTGAGTGGTCGCCTTGTGAAAGGGGAAACTCCAGATGCGAAACATAGTTTCATTTAAAGCTAATTGTTCCATCTGAAACTAAGTGTTCGATACTGTGCCAGGAGAAGCGCCTGTTCCGTTTCTCACAACATCAAATTCTGTAAGACTTGATTCGCCTTTTGTTGTCATCGCGCTGATGTCCATGATAACGACTGTGCCGTGTCGATTCTATATCCATTAGGCGATATGCCTCAATACTGGTCGGAGGCGCAGATCTTTGCATATTTCTAACACGTGAATTCATTCTGAACCCATGACGTCTGACTACATCCGTTGTGGGCCTCCCAATGTAGTCCGACCGAATCCGCTCCGCCTTCTTCCTGAGGTATCTCCTTACCCTTTGCCTGAGTTTCACATCGGCACGGCAAACCGATAGCCACTTCCGGGAAACAAGCGCTGCGCTCAGTAAAGATGCAGAATCCAATTGCCGCAGAATCAACTGCGATATTTCCAGAGGTAACTCATGGACGAAGTCCACATTTGCCGAGCGTGGCGTCCCGATTGCATGTAGCAAGAAACTGAAGGACTCCATGCTAACACGACTGATGCACGTGTGCATATGATCCCCGTGTGCGTATCTGCACGTATTTTATAGGTGGCAAATATCTTGCGGTCCATGTTCCGGATGATTAGGTTCACCAATGAGCGACAACTCTCTGACTACTTTTTAAGAAATCAGCCCGAAAATCGGAATTCTATGAATCAGGGTTTGCTTCAATTTTGCATACACCGGATCATGATGCACGGTGCGGAATGTGACGATTCCACCACCCACTGTTGGAAAACAGTCACATGTCTTCTACGGGTCCTCTGGGGCTCAACTAGGTTCTTCTATTAGGTGTTCCAAAAAGTTCGTTCCGTTTTCGGCGCGGCGACTTATTACCTTCTTACCTGAGTAATAAACCACAGTACATACTCAGGTAAAAAGGTACATATTCCAGTACACTTCTAGTTTTGCTTTCGTGCGAATTAGACGTATTTTTTTAAGTTTTTCTGTAATATCTAATCTAAAATCATGACGGACAACAAAATTCATTTTCGACACATCATGTTATAAGAGTTTCGTAAAGGGTATAACGGTTCAGAAACTTTGAGAAATATTTGTGTTGTTTATGGGGAAGGTGCTGTAACAGATCGTACGTGCAGAAAATGGTTTGATCATTTTCGTTAAGGAAATTTTTCATTAGAAGATGACCATCGCGCTGGACGACCACATACTGCTGACAACAGTGCTGTACGTGCATTAGTGGAGCAAAATCGTTGCATTCAAGTGCGTGAAATTCCATCGGAACTTCAAATGAAAAAATCCACCGTGCATGATTGTTTACGGAAGATGGGATTAATATCAAAGTTGTGTGTGCATGGCTCTGTTGAATCGGCATCGAAATGAATCAATTTTAAAAGGAATGTTACTGGTACTGAGTACCTCCGTACTCTCCTGACATAGCCCCATCAGATTATTATTTATTTCGGTGCATTCAAAATTCGGTTACCGGAAAACAATTTGAAAACTTTGAGGTCCTCCAAAAGCACGTGGCGGAGTTTTTTAATAAAAAAAAGGAAAGACTTTTATGCGAAAGGAATTATGAAGCTACCTGAGAAGTGGCAAGAAGTAATTGAAAAGAATGGTGACTATGTATGTAAATAAAATAAATTGTATTTGAAAAAAACGGCGTTTTACTGTAACGGCTGAAACCGGAACGAACTCATTGGACCACCTAATACACTGGTGTTTTTTGCATTTCGTTGGAACGTAAATTATGAAGTTTCACACCGCCCACGACCGAAATATTGTTTTAGGCATCAGGGCGTAGAGTACTTGGTTGGACAGCCGATAGTGCTACTTAACGGGTGTTTGACTCAGTCATTCTTATACTATATTTTAACACTACATTCTCTACGCTTCTCGTGGCACAGTATCGAACACATAGTTTCAGATAGAACAATTAGTTTAAAATGGTACTAAGTTTCGCATCTGGAGTTTCCTCTTTCACAAGGCGACCACTTAGTTTCGTCGAACACATTCGGTTTCGAGTAGCATCGCCACAGATTTCAGAGAAGAGGCGATTCTCCTGGCACAGTATCGAACACTTAGTTTCAGATAGAACAATTAATTTGAAATAGAACTAAGTTTCGCATCTGAAGTTTCCTCTCTCACAAGGCCGGCCACTTAGTTTTGTCGAACACATACGTTTTCGGGTGGCATCGCCACAGATTTCGGAGAACAGGCGCTTCTCCTGGCACAGTATCGAGCACTTAATTTCAGATAGAACAATTAATTTGAAATGGAACTAAGTTTCGCATCTGGAGTTTCCTCTCTCAGATGGTCAGCCACTTACTTTCGTCGAACACATACGGTTTCGAGTGGCATCGCCACAGATTTCGTAGAACGGCGTTTCTCCTGGCACAGTATCGAACACTTAGTATAAGATAGAACAATTAGTTTAAAATGAAACAAAGCTTCGCATCTGGAGTTTCCTCTCTCACAAGGTGGACCACTTAATTTCGTCGAACACATACGGTTCCGAGTAGCATCGCCACAGATTTCAGAGAACAGACGCTTCTCCTGGCACAGTATCGAACATGTTGGGTTTTATATTTTAGCAGAGGAACAATATTTATAGAGAACAATGTATTTATTAATAGATATAGATAACGAACGAAATAAAACAAAGGAACATGTGCCAACAAATCTAAATTATTCATGAAACTACAGGATTAACGTATGGATTATATATTTATGCAGACTTAATGGATACTAATATATAAACAAAGATCTTAATGGTAGCTATTTTCATTTTATATTATTTTATATTATTTTAATATTTCTGGGTGAGCTTACAATACGCGCATCTTCCTTACAAGAACAAAGAGAGAGAGACCGGAAGAGAGCGTGCCCTCTGACGGTACTACCTACGAATGCTTGAATTAATTTCAGCTTTCAACACTCCCCCTTAATTCTAGCATTGCCTTTATTTAACTAGCTCTCTTTTGCAGTTCTCAAATTTAATTGCACTCAAGGCTTTCGTGAATATGTCTGCTATCTGATAATTGGTCGGACAATACTTGAGTTCAATTACATTTGTTTTTACTAATTCATGAACAAATCTGTATTTTACATCTATGTGCTTCGAACGCTTATTTACTACACCGTTTTTAATTAAGGCTATTGCACTTTGATTGTCCACATTAAGTTCTATATTTATCTTATTATTTAGCAGTTCTTGCAGAAGGGTTTTTATATAGACTAGTTCTTTGCAGTATTCGGCTGCAGCGATATATTTTGCTCCTGTACTCGATAGAGCTATCACTGGCTGCTTGCGTGAGCGCCAACTTATTGCTCCTTCTGCGTAGTATATTATGTACCCTGTTGTGCTCTTTCTTGTCTTAGGATCTCCAGCATAGTCTCCGTCACAGTATGCTTTCAGAAGATTTGTTTCTCTAGATCTCCTATATTCGATTCCATATTCGACAGTTCCTTTTAGGTATTTCATAATATGTTTCACATCGGTGATTCTTTCTTTTGTAGGTTCTTCTACATATCTGCTGCAGAAATTTACCCCATAGGCTATGTCTGGTCTTGTTCTTGTTGTTAAATATAATAAACTTCCGATTGCTTCTCTATACGGATAGTTTTCGTTGCCTGTTTTAGTTTCATTGTCATCTCCCTTTTGTATTGGAACTTTCACCGTTTTTGCTTGTTCCATTCCGTATTGTTTTAGCGTTCTTTTTATGTAATCCTCTTGTTTCAGTTTTATCCCATTTTGTGTTTTATTTATTTCAAGGCCCACGAAAGTTTCCGGGTTGTTAAAAACAGTCGTTTTAAATTCCGAGTTTAGCTTATGTATTAGGTCATTTATTTCTTTTGTGTTCTTCCCAATTGTTATGCCATCGTCCACATAGACTCCGAGTATTAGTTCATTATGTAGGCTTTTTAACAAACACTGTTCACTTTCAAGTGGCTTTAACCCTTCTTTGCATAGAAAATTTGTGAACCTCTTGTTCCAGCTCAACGGAGCTTGTTTTAGCCCATACATTGCTTTCTTTAGCTTGAAAACTTTGTTTTTACAGTTGTAGCCTTCAGGAGGATGTATATATATTTGTTCAGTTAACTTGCCATACAAAAAAGCCGTTTTGATGTCAAATGTTCTGATCTCGTAGTTTTTCATTACTGTGATTGCAAACAAGATTCTTATTGCACTCAACCCTATCACTGGACTGAAAGTTTCTTTATAATTTACCCGTATTTTTGTTCACATCCTTTCACAACTAATCTCGCCTTGTAGCGTCCATCTTGTTTGATTTTAAATACCCACTTGCTGTTGAGTGGTTTTTGGTTGTTCAACCCCTTTATGTCAACTATTTCCCATGCATTGTTTTCTTCTAGTGAGTGCTTTTCTTCATTTATGGCATCCAGCCACTTATACTTTTCTGGACCGTCTGTTGCTTCTTTATATGTTAAAAACGCAGAATTATCGTACCTTTCTGGGGGTTTTGTTTTCCTTTCTGATCTTCTTAGTTGCGGGTGTGGGTGACTCTGCTGTTCCTCTTCATCTTGTGCATCTTCATAGTTGTCTCCGTCACTTTCTTCTTGTTCTTCTTGTAGATCACATCTTTCTATTCCATCTTGTTCTTCCAGGTTTTCTGTTTGAGCGTCTTCATCCCTTTCTATAATTATTATTTTCCTGTTTCCATTTTCCTCGGTTTTATTTTCTTTGTTTCTATTTTTGTTTGTAACTCTATCTGTAAATTTGACGTCTCTTTCTATCACTATTCTTCTTCTTTCTGGATCCCACAATCTATATCCTGTTGGAGCATACCCTACGAATATAAGTTGCCTGCTCCTTTTGTCTAGTTTTTTTAGTGGTTTTAGGATTTTTGCGTATGATTCTCCACCAAACAATTGTATTTTATTTATGTTGGGCTTTTTATTTTCCCACATTTCATATGGAGTGGATTCTAAGGTATTAGTTGGTGTTCTATTTAACAGATAAACTGATGTGTAGAGAGCCTCTCCCCACATTTCCTTGCCTAAACCAGAGTCAAATAACAGTGCTCTGGTTTTGTCCATCAAGGTTCTGTTCAGCCTTTCTGCTCTTCCATTTAGTTGTGGTGTATACGGTATTGTATTGTCCATTTCTATTCCTTGTTCCTTACACCAACTTTTCACTTCACTATGCATATACTCCTTACCATTATCACATCTTATTTTAGACACTTTTGTATTCAACTTGGTTTCGACCCTTTTTGTATATTCTTTTATTTTACTCGGCACTTCATGCTTGTTTTTTTATCATGTACACCATTGTATAGCGGGTATAATCGTCTAGGAATGTGATAAAGTATCTATTTCCATCCCATGTGGTAGGGCTTATGGAACCGCAAAGATCCGTGTGAATTATTTGGAGTGGCCGTGTTGCTCTTGTTCTTGAGGCACTGAATTTCGTTCTTGTTTGTTTTGCTTCTTCACAGATTTCACACACCGTTTTCATTTCTTTCAGATCCATTGATTTTAGGTTCAAACCTTCACTCATTGTTAACAGCCTTTTGAAATTCTCATTTCCAATATGACCTAGCTTCCTGTGCCATAATGCTATGTGGTTAATTTGCTCTTCTGCAATGAAAGATTTGGTTTTATTTTCCTTTTTTAGTTTTACCCGGAACAGTCCATTTTTATGTTTGTAGCCTTTCACAACGACTTCATTTTTATGTTTTATTATTACTTCATTTTCCACAAATTGAACTTCATTTCCATTTCTTGTTATTGCGTTAACCGACAATAGATTAGTACTTAGCTCGGGTACATACAACACTTCAGTTAACTTGCATTCCTTGTACTTTATATTTCCAACTCCTTTGGCTGTCATTGTCTCATTTGATTTGGCTACTGCAATTGTCGAGTCCTTTTCTTTGAAGTCTTGTATATCGTTTCTGTCGTTTGTCATGTGTGAAGTTGTGCCAGAATCGATGATCCATGTACCTTCAGTATTATACTCACTAGTGAAGAAGGCAACTTCTCTAGTCTCATTTGTCTTGAATTTACTCCTATTTCAGAAGAAACAGTTCTGTTCTTCATGATTATTTTTCATGCAGATACTACAGAACTTTTCTGTCCTTTTTTTACTTTCGTTACACATTTTACTTGTGTGCCCCAATTTGTTACAGCTGAAGCAGCGTATAAGGTTTTCTTGAGTCCTTGGTTTACTATTGTATTTCCAATCCTTTGGTTTGTTATATTTCTTCATTGATGCCTTGAATGCCACTGCCTTCTCTTCAGGCTCGTTGTACTTGTGTCTCATTTCTTCTGCGATGAGCCTTGCAGTCAGGTTCTCCAGTGTCCTTTCCTTTTTTTCTGTCGATTCCCATGCACTTGCAAAGTGTTTATATTTCTCTGGAAGTGTGGCTAGTATTTTAGAAATTAGCATTTCATCATTCATTTCCGTACCAACGGTTTTCAACTTGCAAGCCAGACTTCTTAATCTTCCTATATAGGTTGCTAATTCACACTTCTCATCATAAGTATAGCTGTAGAATGTCTGTAGTAGGTTACACTTTTGTTGCTCATTGTCTCTTTCATATATCCGACAGATTTTTGTCCACATTTCATAAGCCGTGGTACAGCACATTACATGCATTAGTGGAGTTTTGTCTATTGTTGTTTAAATAAGTCACCAGTAGTTGTTTCACCCGATCACGAGCCTCATAGTTAATTTCTTTTTCTTGAGTCTACCGAGTTTATTTGACCGACGTGATTCGAAAAGGAAACACAAAAACTATAGAGGTCCAATAACATGACAATGATTGATTTCGTCTAGACCGTGGGAAACCAGAGATCGGCACGTCTGACCGGTACATATTACCGTTTGAAGACGTTCGAATTCGCGAATAGTAAACGGATATGAGAGAGAGTGAGAAAGAACTAATAGTTTGACGAAAGCGCCGCGTAACGAGTAATTACTCGTTCGCGCTTGTCGACGACGGTGTAACGTCGCAGACAGTCAGTTCAATTTAGAGAGTCCTCAGCAACAGTTCGCACGGAGCGCATCGATTGTCGATCGTGCTCCCGTTATAACGAACACTGCTTTCAGCTTAACACCAGCAAAATGTGAAACTGAATCGAGAATAACACACGACAATTCGTGTTGACTCTTCAGCACAATAGCTGCGCCTTTTAGTAATTTAGCGGTCTTTACCCTGAATTAGTACTGGGGCGAAAATCGGTGGGTTCACCTGGTTTTCGCCAACCATTGTTATTCGACGTGGGAGCGTCAGGAGTCCACTCCTTGGATGACCACTGGTCGGCGGAGCACTACGTTAGTTGGCGCGCTATTCTAACTTAAGACCCGCTACTCGTTCTCTACGGGGAATCGCCTTGGTGACGTTTAGAGAAACCAAAGAGCGACCGGAGAGTTTCGATACCGCTGTGTCCAGGCTTCCTTCACGACGCGGTGTGTTGAGGAAGACGGGTTAGAATTAGCATTGGTCCACTCTTACTCCACGTCAAGGCGTGTTGAGAAAGAAACGGTTAGATCAGCCTCCGTTGTCAGCCACCGGGACTAGTTACTAGTAACCGTGGATCTCCCCGCTCACGGAATCCATACAGGAGATTTACAACCTCCGCCTTGGTTTTCCGTTCGAGGCAATACGACTGTGCGGTCGTTGCACTAAAGATTTCATTGCGTAAATCTAGTCGACCGCCACGATTGTGTTCCTGAAAAAGACGGAACAGATCGGCCAAAACAGTCGACGCGTGGCTTACCGTATTTAAAAGCCACGCACCAGTACACGCATTAGCACACACAGCACGGTTACCGTTGCTGTTTAAGTGTGCGCGTCAAAACATTCCCGAGACAGAACGTTAATACGATTATCGTATTTCAGGTGATTACACCCGTTCGTTCTTTTTCTGTTGTTCCAGAGATTATAACCTAGGACAAGCAGGCCCGCCGACAGCCAGGCTACCGAGAAGTCAAATTCTTGTGATCGGCAAAAACTTTGTATTATACAGAGCGAAAAGAGTCTGCAATAAACGACTGTCCTTTTCGGGACAGTCAAAGGGAATCAAAGGCATATTGCTTTGGAGTTACCTTTACCCACTCTCCCTCGTCCGGACCGGAGGAGGAAGCTTCACTTCCTCCAATATCGGTTGTAGTTGGCCGATATCGTAAACAAATTTCAACAATTGTAGTTATTATTATCTTCTGTGCACTGGCATCTTTCTTTCTCCAGTGCGAAGACATATTCTCTTCTTCTGTTTTATTATTCACTACTTCGTACAAATCGTTTGCTCTTAACAATATAGTTATTTGAAATTTTCAAACCTGAAAATCCTCAGTTCCCGATAGCTTTTCTACATTTGAGAAATCTTCATTTATGCTTCTAGCCATTGTTAAGTAACAGTTTGTGTTTTACACAATCTTCTTTTAGTATTAACAGGTTTGAATATCTCTTGACCGGTACTTAGTCTCGTCACGCACGATGTTACAGAAAAGAATAGGTTGGAATTTATGATTTGTTGCATCGATTTATTACGCGTGAACTTTAAGCTTCTGGGCCCATAACCTGTTGGGTTTTATGTTTTAGCAGAGAAACAATATTTATAGAGACCAAGGTATTTATTAATAGATATAGATAACTAACGAAATAAAACAAAGGAACATGTGCCAATAAATCTAACTGATTCATGAAACTACAGGATTAACGTATTATATATTTATGCAGACTTAATGGATACTAATATATAAACAAAGATCTTAATGCTAGCTATTATCATTTTATATTATTTTATATTATTTTAATCTTTCTGGGTGAACTCACCACACGCGCGACTTCCTTACAAGAACAAGAGAGAGAGAGACCGGAAGAGAGCGTGCCCTCTGACGGTATTACCTACGAATGCTTGAATTAATTTCAGGTTTCACCAGAACACTTAGTATCAGATAGAACACTTAGTTTAAAATGGAACTATGCTCCGCATCTGGAGTTTCCTCTCTCACAAGGTGGACCACTTAGTTTCGTCGCCCACATACGGTTTCGAGTAGCATCGCCACAGATTTCAGAGTACATGCGCTTCTCCTGGCACAGTATCGAACACTTAGTTTCAGATCGAACAGTTAGTTTTAAATGAAACTAAATTTCACTTCTGGAGTTTCCTCTGTCACAAGGTCGACCACTTAGTTTCGTCGAACACATAGGGTTTCGAGTAGCATCGCCACAGATTTCAGAGAGCAGGCGCTTCTCCAGGCACAGTATCGAACACTTATGTCAGACCGAACAATTAGTTTAAAATGGAACTATGTTTCGCATCTGGAGTATCCTCTCTCACAAGAACGACCACTTAGTTTCGTCGAACACATACGGTTTCGAGTAGCATCGCCACAGATTTCAGAGAGCAGGCGCTTCTCCTGGCACAGTATCGAAAACTTAGTTTTAGATAGAACAATAAGTTTAAAATGGAACTAATTTTCGCATCTGGAGTTTCCTCTCTCACACGGTCTACCACTTACTTTCGTCGAACACATACGGTTTCGAGTTGTATCGCCACAGATTTCGCAGAACAGGCGCTTCTCCTGGCACAGTATCGAAAACTTAGTTTAAAATTGGACTGTGTTTCGCATTTTGAGTTTCCTCTCTCAGAAGGTGGACCACTTAGTTTCGTCAAACACATACGGTTTCGAGTGGTATCGCCACAGATTTCAGAGAACTGGCGCATCTCCTGGCACATTATCGAACACTTAGTTTCAGATAGAACAGTTAGTTTTAAATGAAACTAAATTTCACTTCTGGAGTTTCCTCTCTCACAAGGTCGACCACTTAGTTTCGTCGAACACATAGGGTTTCGAGTAGCATCGCCACAGATTTCAGAAAACAGGCGCTTCTCCTGGCGCAGTATCGAACACTTATTTCAGACAGAACAATTAGTTTAAAATGGAACTATGTTTCGCATCTGGAGTATCCTCTCTCACAACTTCATCCACTTAGTTTCGTCGAACACATACGGTTTCGAGTGGTATCGCCACAGATTTCAGAGAACTGGCGCATCTCCTGGCACATTATCGAACACTTAGTTTCAGATAGAACATTTAGTTTTAAATGAAACTAAATTTCACTTCTGGAGTTTCCTCTCTCACAAGGTCGACCACTTAGTTTCGTCGAACACATAGGGTTTCGAGTAGCATCGTCAGAGATTTCAGAGAACATGCGCTTCTGCTGGCACATTATCGAACACTTAGTTTCAGAGAGAACAATTAGTTTAGAATGGAACTATGTTTCGCATTTGGAGTTTCCTCTCTCACAAGGTCGACCACTTAGTTTCGTCGAACACATACGGTTTCGAGTTGTATCGCCACAGTTTTCGCCGAACGGGAGTTTCTCCTGGCACAGTATCGACCACTCAGTTTTGTCGAACACATACGGTTTCGAGTAGCATCGCCACAGATTTCAGAGAACAGGCGCTTCTCCTGGCACAGTATCGAACACTTAGTTTCAGGTAGAACAATCAGTTTAAAATGGAACTAAGTTCCGCATCTGGAGTTTCCTCTCTCACCATTTCGACCACTTAGTTTCGTCGAACACATACGGTTTCGAGTAGCATCGCCACAGATTTCAGAGAACAGGCGCTTCTCCTGGCACAGTATCGGACACTTAGTTGCAGGGAGAAAAATTAGTTGAAAATGGAACAAAGCTTCGCATTTGGAGTTTCCTCTCTCACAAGGTCGGCCACTTAGTTTCGCCGAACACATACGGTTTCGAGTGGCATCGCCACAGATTTCAGAGAACAGGCGCTTCTCCTGGCACAGTAACGAACACTTAGTTTCAGATAGAACAATCAGTTTAAAATGAAACTATGTTTCGCATCTGGAGTTTCCTCTCCCACAAGGTCGACCACTTAGTTTCGTCGAACACATACGGTTTCGAGTAGTATCGCCACAGATTTTGCAGAACGGGAGTTTCTCCTGGCACAGTATCGAACACTGAGTTTCCGATAGAACAATTAGTTTAAAATGGAAATATGTTTCGCATTTGGAGTTTCCTCTCTCACAAGGTCGACCACTTAGTCTCGTCGAACACATACGGTTTCGAGTGGCATTGCCACAGATTTCAGGGAACAGGCGCTTCTCCTGGCACAGTATCGAACACATAGATTCAGATAGAACAATTAGTTTAAAATGCAACTATGTTCCGCATTTGGTGTATCCTCCCTCACAATGTCGGCCACTTAGTTTCGTCGAACACATACGGTTTCGAGTGGTATCGCCACAGATTTCAGAGAACAGGCGCTTCTCCTGGCGCACAGTATCGAACACTTAGTTTCAGATGGAACAATTAGTTCTAAATGGAGCTTATTTTCGCATGTAGAGTTTCCCCTTTCACAAGGCGACCACTCAGTTTCGTCGAACACATACGGTTTCGAGTGGCATCGCCACAGATTTCAGAGAACAGGCGCTTCTCCTGGCACAGTATCGAACACTTAGTATCAGATGGAACAATTAGTTTAAAATTGAACTAAGTTTCGCATCTGAAGTTTCTCTCTCACAAGTTCGACCACTTAGTTTCGTCGAACACATACGGTTTCGAGTGGCATTGCCACAGATTTCAGGGAACAGGCGCTTCTCCTGGCACAGTATCGAACACATAGATTCAGATAGAACAATTAGTTTAAAATGCAACTATGTTCCGCATTTGGTGTATCCTCCCTCACAATGTCGGCCACTTAGTTTCGTCGAACACATACGGTTTCGAGTGGTATCGCCACAGATTTCAGAGAACAGGCGCTTCTCCTGGCGCACAGTATCGAACACTTAGTTTCAGATGGAACAATTAGTTCTAAATGGAGCTTATTTTCGCATGTAGAGTTTCCCCTTTCACAAGGCGACCACTCAGTTTCGTCGAACACATACGGTTTCGAGTGGCATCGCCACAGATTTCAGAGAACAGGCGCTTCTCCTGGCACAGTATCGAACACTTAGTATCAGATGGAACAATTAGTTTTAAATGAAACTAAATTTCACTTCTGGAGTTTCCTCTGTCACAAGGTCGACCACTTAGTTTCGTCGAACACATAGGGTTTCGAGTAGCATCGCCACAGATTTCAGAGAGCAGGCGCTTCTCCAGGCACAGTATCGAACACTTATGTCAGACCGAACAATTAGTTTAAAATGGAACTATGTTTCGCATCTGGAGTATCCTCTCTCACAAGAACGACCACTTAGTTTCGTCGAACACATACGGTTTCGAGTAGCATCGCCACAGATTTCAGAGAGCAGGCGCTTCTCCTGGCACAGTATCGAAAACTTAGTTTTAGATAGAACAATAAGTTTAAAATGGAACTAATTTTCGCATCTGGAGTTTCCTCTCTCACACGGTCTACCACTTACTTTCGTCGAACACATACGGTTTCGAGATGTATCGCCACAGATTTCGCAGAAAAGGCGCTTCTCCTGGCACAGTATCGAAAACTTAGTTTAAAATTGGACTGTGTTTCGCTTTTTGAGTTTCCTCTCTCAGAAGGTGGACCACTTAGTTTCGTCAAACACATACGGTTTCGAGTGGTATCGCCACAGATTTCAGAGAACTGGCGCATCTCCTGGCACATTATCGAACACTTAGTTTCAGATAGAACAGTTAGTTTTAAATGAAACTAAATTTCACTTCTGGAGTTTCCTCTCTCACAAGGTCGACCACTTAGTTTCGTCGAACACATAGGGTTTCGAGTAGCATCGCCACAGATTTCAGAAAACAGGCGCTTCTCCTGGCGCAGTATCGAACACTTATTTCAGACAGAACAATTAGTTTAAAATGGAACTATGTTTCGCATCTGGAGTATCCTCTCTCACAACTTCATCCACTTAGTTTCGTCGAACACATACGGTTTCGAGTGGTATCGCCACAGATTTCAGAGAACTGGCGCATCTCCTGGCACATTATCGAACACTTAGTTTCAGATAGAACATTTAGTTTTAAATGAAACTAAATTTCACTTCTGGAGTTTCCTCTCTCACAAGGTCGACCACTTAGTTTCGTCGAACACATAGGGTTTCGAGTAGCATCGCCAGAAATTTCAGAGAACATGCGCTTCTGCTGGCACATTATCGAACACTTAGTTTCAGAGAGAACAATTAGTTTAGAATGGAACTATGTTTCGCATTTGGAGTTTCCTCTCTCACAAGGTCGACCACTTAGTTTCGTCGAACACATACGGTTTCGAGTTGTATCGCCACAGTTTTCGCCGAACGGGAGTTTCTCCTGGCACAGTATCGACCACTCAGTTTTGTCGAACACATACGGTTTCGAGTAGCATCGCCACAGATTTCAGAGAACAGGCGCTTCTCCCGGCACAGTATCGAACACTTAGTTTCAGGTAGAACAATCAGTTTAAAATGGAACTAAGTTCCGCATCTGGAGTTTCCTCTCTCACCATTTCGACCACTTAGTTTCGTCGAACACATACGGTTTCGAGTAGCATCGCCACAGATTTCAGAGAACAGGCGCGTCTTCTGGCACTGTATCGAACACTTAGTTACAGATGGAACACTTAGTTTTAAATGGAACTAAGTTTCGCTGCTGTAGTTTCCTCTCTCACAAGGTTGACCACTTAGTTTCGTCGAACACATTCGGTTTCGAGTGGTATCGCCACAGATTTCAGAGAACAGGCGCTTCTCCTGGCACAGGATCGAACACTTAGTTTCAGATAGAACAATTAGGTTAAAATGGAACTAAGTTTCGCATCTGGAGTTTCCTCTCTCACAAGGTCGACCACTTAGTTTCGTCGAACACATACGGTTTCGAGTGGCATCGCCACAGATTTCAGAGAACAGGCGCTTCTCATGGCACAGTATCGAAAACTTAGTTTCAGAAGGAACAGTTAGTTTAAAATGGAACTATGTTTCGGATTTGGAGTTCCCTCTCTCACAAGGTCGACCACTTAGTTTCGTCGAACACATTCGGTTTCGAGTGGTAGCGCCACAGATTTCAGAGAACAGGCGCTTCTCCTGGCACAGGATCGAACACTTAGTTTCAGATAGAACAATTAGGTTAAAATGGAACTAAGTTTCGCATCTGGAGTTTCCTCTCTCACAAGGTCGACCACTTAGTTTCGTCGAACACATACGGTTTCGAGTGGCATCGCCACAGATTTCAGAGAACAGGCGCTTCTCATGGCACAGTATCGAAAACTTAGTTTCAGAAGGAACAGTTAGTTTAAAATGGAACTAAGTTTCGCATTTGGAGTTTCCTCTCTCACAAGGTCGACCACTTAGTTTCGTCGAACACATTCGGTTTCGAGTGGTATCGCCACAGATTTCAGAGAACAGGCGCTTCTCCTGGCACAGGATCGAAGACTTAGTTTCAGATAGAACAATTAGTTTAAAATGGCACTAAGTTTCGCGTCTGGAGTTTCCCCTCTCACCATGTCGACCACTTAGTTTCGTCGAACACATACGGTTTCGAGTAGCATCGCCACCGATTTCAGAGAACAGACGCTTCTCCTGGCACAGTATCGAACACTTAGTATCAGATAGAAAAATTAGTTTAAAATGGAATTAAGTTTCGCATTTGGAGTTTCCTCTCTCACAAGGTTGACCACTTAGTTTCGTCGAACACATACGGTTTCGAGTAGCATCGCCACCGATTTCAGATAACAGACGCTTCTCCTGGCACAGGATCGAACACTTAGTTTCGGATAGAACAATTAGTTTAAAATGGAACTAAGTTTCGCATTTGGAGTTTCCTCTCTCACAAGGTCGACCACTTAGTTTCGTCGAACACACACGGTTTCGAGTAGCATCGTCACCGATTTCAGAGAACAGACGCTTCTCCTGGCACAGTATCGAACACTTAGTTTCAGATAGAACAATTAGTTTAAAATGGTATTAAGTTTCGCATCTTGAGTTTCCTCTCTCACAAGGTCGACCACTTAGTTTCGTCGAAAATATACGGTTTCCAGTAGCATCGCCACAGATTTCAGAGAACAGGCGCTTCTCCTGGCACAGTATCGAACACTTAGATTCAGAAGGAACAGTTATTTTAAAATGGAACTAAGTTTCGCATCTGGAGTTTCCTCTCTCAAAAGGTCGACCACTTAGTTTCGTCGAACACATACGGGTTCGAGTAGCATCGCCACTGATTGCAGAGAACAGGCGCTTCTCCTGGCACAGGATCGAACACTTAGTTTCAGATAGAACAATTAATTTAGAATGGAACTAAGTTTCTCATCTGTAGTTTCCTCTCTCACAAGGTCGGCCACTTAGTTTCGTCGTACACATACGGTTTCGAGTGGCATCGCCACAGATTTCAGAGAACAGGAACTTCGCCTGGCACAGTATCGAACACTTATTTCAGACAGAACAGTTAGTTTAAAATGGAACTCTGTTTCGCATCTGGAGTTTCCTCTCTCACAAGGTCGGCCACTTAGTTTCGTCGAACACATACGGTTTCGAGTGACATCGCCACAGATTTCAGAGAACAGGCGCTCCGCCTGGCACTGTATCGAACACTTAGTTTCAGATAGGACACTTAGTTTATAATTGAACTATGTTTCGCATCTGGAGTTTCCTCTCTCACAAGGTCGACCACTTAGTTTCGCCGAACGCATACGGTTTCGAGTGGCATCGCCACAGATTTCAGAGAACAGGCGCTTCTGCTGGCACAGTATCGAACACTTAGTTTCAGATAGAACAATTAGTTTAAAATTGGACTTTGTTTCGCATCTGGAGTTTCCTGTCTCAAAAGGTCGACCACTTAGTTTCGCCGAACGCATACGGTTTCGAGTGACATCGCCACAGATTTCAGAGAACAGGCGCTCCGCCTGGCACTGTATCGAACACTTAGTTTCAGATAGGACACTTAGTTTATAATTGAACTATGTTTCGCATCTGGAGTTTCCTCTCTCACAAGGTCGACCACTTAGTTTCGCCGAACGCATACGGTTTCGAGTGGCATCGCCACAGATTTCAGAGAACAGGCGCTTCTGCTGGCACAGTATCGAACACTTAGTTTCAGATAGAACAATTAGTTTAAAATTGGACTTTGTTTCGCATCTGGAGTTTCCGGTCTCAAAATGTCGACCACTTAGTTTCGCCGAACGCATACGGTTTCGAGTGGCATCGCCACAGATTTTAGAGAACAGACGCTTCTGCTTGCACAGTATCGAACACTTAGTTTCAAATAGAACAATTAGTTTACAATGGCACTAAGTTTCGCGTCTGGAGTTTCCTCTCTCATAATGTGGACCACTCAGTTTCGGATAGAACAATTAGTTTAAAATGGCACTAAGTTTCCCGTCTGGAGTTTCCTCTCTCATAATGTGGACCACTCAGTTTCGTCGAACACATACTGTTTCGAGTGGTATCGCCACAGGTTTCACAAAACGGGCGCTTCTCCTGGCACAGTATCGAACACTTAGATTCAGAAGGAACAGTTAGTTTAAAATGGAACTAAGTTTCGCATTTGGAGTTTCCTCTCTCACAAGGTCGACCACTTAGTTTCGTCGAACACATTCGGTTTCGAGTGGTATCGCCACAGATTTCAGAGAACAGGCGCTTCTCCTGGCACAGGATCGAAGACTTAGTTTCAGATAGAACAATTAGTTTAAAATGGCACTAAGTTTCGCGTCTGGAGTTTCCCCTCTCACCATGTCGACCACTTAGTTTCGTCGAACACATACGGTTTCGAGTAGCATCGCCACCGATTTCAGAGAACAGACGCTTCTCCTGGCACAGTATCGAACACTTAGTATCAGATAGAAAAATTAGTTTAAAATGGAATTAAGTTTCGCATTTGGAGTTTCCTCTCTCACAAGGTTGACCACTTAGTTTCGTCGAACACATACGGTTTCGAGTAGCATCGCCACCGATTTCAGATAACAGACGCTTCTCCTGGCACAGGATCGAACACTTAGTTTCGGATAGAACAATTAGTTTAAAATGGAACTAAGTTTCGCATTTGGAGTTTCCTCTCTCACAAGGTCGACCACTTAGTTTCGTCGAACACATACGGTTTCGAGTAGCATCGTCACCGATTTCAGAGAACAGACGCTTCTCCTGGCACAGTATCGAACACTTAGTTTCAGATAGAACAATTAGTTTAAAATGGTAGTAAGTTTCGCATCTTGAGTTTCCTCTCTCACAAGGTCGACCACTTAGTTTCGTCGAAAACATACGGTTTCCAGTAGCATCGCCACAGATTTCAGAGAACAGGCGCTTCTCCTGGCACAGTATCGAACACTTAGATTCAGAAGGAACAGTTATTTTAAAATGGAACTAAGTTTCGCATCTGGAGTTTCCTCTCTCAAAAGGTCGACCACTTAGTTTCGTCGAACACATACGGGTTCGAGTAGCATCGCCACTGATTGCAGAGAACAGGCGCTTCTCCTGGCACAGGATCGAACACTTAGTTTCAGATAGAACAATTAATTTAGAATGGAACTAAGTTTCTCATCTGTAGTTTCCTCTCTCACAAGGTCGGCCACTTAGTTTCGTCGTACACATACGGTTTCGAGTGGCATCGCCACAGATTTCAGAGAACAGGAACTTCGCCTGGCACAGTATCGAACACTTATTTCAGACAGAACAGTTAGTTTAAAATGGAACTCTGTTTCGCATCTGGAGTTTCCTCTCTCACAAGGTCGGCCACTTAGTTTCGTCGAACACATACGGTTTCGAGTGACATCGCCACAGATTTCAGAGAACAGGCGCTCCGCCTGGCACTGTATCGAACACTTAGTTTCAGATAGGACAATTAGTTTAAAATTGGACTTTGTTTCGCATCTGGAGTTTCCTGTCTCAAAAGGTCGACCACTTAGTTTCGCCGAACGCATACGGTTTCGAGTGACATCGCCACAGATTTCAGAGAACAGGCGCTCCGCCTGGCACTGTATCGAACACTTAGTTTCAGATAGGACACTTAGTTTATAATTGAACTATGTTTCGCATCTGGAGTTTCCTCTCTCACAAGGTCGACCACTTAGTTTCGCCGAACGCATACGGTTTCGAGTGGCATCGCCACAGATTTCAGAGAACAGGCGCTTCTGCTGGCACAGTATCGAACACTTAGTTTCGGATAGAACAATTAGTTTAAAATTGGACTTTGTTTCGCATCTGGAGTTTCCGGTCTCAAAAGGTCGACCACTTAGTTTCGCCGAACGCATACGGTTTCGAGTGGCATCGCCACAGATTTTAGAGAACAGGCGCTTCTGCTTGCACAGTATCGAACACTTAGTTTCAGATAGAACAATTAGTTTACAATGGCACTAAGTTTCGCGTCTGGAGTTTCCTCTCTCATAATGTGGACCACTCAGTTTCGGATAGAACAATTAGTTTAAAATGGCACTAAGTTTCCCGTCTGGAGTTTCCTCTCTCATAATGTGGACCACTCAGTTTCGTCGAACACATACTGTTTCGAGTGGTATCGCCACAGGTTTCACAAAACGGGCGCTTCTCCTGGCACAGTATCGAATACTTAGTTTCAGATAGAACAATTCATTTAAAATGGAACAAAGTTTCGCATCTGAAGTTTCCTCTCTCACAAGGTCGGCCACTTAGTTTCGTCGAACAGATACGGTTTCGAGTGGCATCGCCACAGATTTCAGAGAACAGGAACTTCGCCTGGCACAGTATCGAACACTTATTTCAGACAGAACAGTTAGTTTAAAATGGAACTCTGTTTCGCATCTGGAGTTTCCTCTCTGACAAGGTCGGCCACTTAGTTTCGTCGAACACATACGGTTTCGAGTGACATCGCCACAGATTTCAGAGAACAGGCGCTCCGCCTGGCACTGTATCGAACACTTAGTTTCAGATAGAACAATTAGTTTAAAATTGGACTTTGTTTCGCATCTGGAGTTTCCTGTCTCAAAAGGTCGACCACTTAGTTTCGCCGAACGCATACGGTTTCGAGTGGCATCGCCACAGATTTTAGAGAACAGGCGCTTCTGCTTGCACAGTATCGAACACTTAGTTTCAGATAGAACAATTAGTTTACAATGGCACTAAGTTTCGCGTCTGGAGTTTCCTCTCTCATAATGTGGACCACTCAGTTTCGGATAGAACAATTAGTTTAAAATGGCACTAAGTTTCCCGTCTGGAGTTTCCTCTCTCATAATGTGGACCACTCAGTTTCGTCGAACACATACTGTTTCGAGTGGTATCGCCACAGGTTTCACAAAACGGGCGCTTCTCCTGGCACAGTATCGAACACTTAGTTTCAGATAGAACAATTAGTTTAAAATGGAACAAAATTTCGCATCTGAAGTTTCCTCTCTCACAAGGTCGGCCACTTAGTTTCGTCGAACAGATACGGTTTCGAGTAGCATCGCGACAGATTTCAGAGAACAGGCGCTTCTGCTGGCACAGTATCGAACACTTAGTTTCAGATAGAACAATTAGTTTAAAATGGCACTAAGTTTCGCGTCTGGAGTTTCCTTCTCACAAGGTCGACCACTCAGTTTCGTCGAACACACACCGTTTCGAGTGGTATCGCCACAGGTTTCACAGAACGGGGGCTTCTCCTGGCACAGTATCGAACACTTAGTTTCAGATAGAACAATTAATTTAAAATGGAACTAAGTTTCTCATCTGTAGTTTCCTCTCTCACAAGGTCGGCCACTTAGTTTCGTCGTACACATACGGTTTCGAGTGGCATCGCCACACATTTCAGAGAACAGGCGCTTCTCCTGGCACAGTATCGAACACTTAGTTTCAGATAGAACAATTAGTTTAAAATGGAACTATACTTCGCATCTGGAGTTTCCTCTCTCACAAGGTGGACCACTTAGTTTCATCGAACACAAACGGTTTCGAGTAGCATCGCCACTGATTTCAGAGAACACGCGCTTCTCCTGGCGCAGTATCGAACACTTAGTTACAGATAGAACGCTTAGTTTAAAATGGTACTACATTTCGCATCTGGAGTTTCCTCTCTCACAAGGCGGCCACTTAGTTTCGTCGAACACATACGGTTTCGAGTGGAATCACCACAGATTTCAGAGAACAGGCGCTTCTCCTGGCACAGTATCGAACACTTAGTTTCAGATAGAACAATTAGTTTAAAATGGAACTATGTTCCGCAACTGGTGAATCCTCCCTCACAAGGTCGACCACTTAGTTTCGTCGAACACATACGGTTTCGAGTGGCATCGCCACACATTTCAGAGAACAGGCGCTTCTCCTGGCACCGTGTCGAACACATAGTTTCAGCTAGAACAATGAATTTAAAATGGAACTAAGTTTCGCATCTGAAGTTTCCGCTCTCACAAGGTCGGCCAGTTAGTTTCGTCGAACACATACGGTTTCGAGTGGCATCGCCACAGATTTCAGGGAACAGGCGCTTCTCCTGCCACAGTATCGAACACTTAGTTTCAGATACAACAATTAGTTTAAAATTGGACTTTGTTTCGCATCTGGAGTTTCCTGTCTCAAAAGGTCGACCACTTAGTTTCGCCGAACGCATACGGTTTCGAGTGGCATCGCCACAGATTTTAGAGAACAGGCGCTTCTGCTTGCACAGTATCGAACACTTAGTTTCAGATAGAACAATTAGTTTAAAATGGCACTAAGTTTCGCGTCTGGAGTTTCCTCTCTCATAATGTGGACCACTCAGTTTCGAATAGAACAATTAGTTTAAAATGGCACTAAGTTTCCCGTCTGGAGTTTCCTCTCTCATAATGTGGACCACTCAGTTTCGTCGAACACATACCGTTTCGAGTGGTATCGCCACAGATTTCACAAAACGGGCACTTCTCCTGGCACAGTATCGAACACTTAGTTTCAGATAGAACAATTCATTTAAAATGGAACAAAGTTTCGCATCTGAAGTTTCCTCTCTCACAAGGTCGGCCACTTAGTTTCGTCGAACAGATACGGTTTCGAGTAGCATCGCGACAGATTTCAGAGAACAGGCGCTTCTGCTGGCACAGTATCGAACACTTAGTTTCAGATAGAACAATTAGTTTAAAATGGCACTAAGTTTCGCGTCTGGAGTTTCCTTCTCACAAGGTCGACCACTCAGTTTCGTCGAACACACACCGTTTCGAGTGGTATCGCCACAGGTTGCACAGAACGGGGGCTTCTCCTGGCACAGTATCGAACACTTAGTTTCAGATAGAACAATTAATTTAAAATGGAACTAAGTTTCTCATCTGTAGTTTCCTCTCTCACAAGGTCGGCCACTTTGTTTCGTCGTACACATACGGTTTCGAGTGGCATCGCCACAGATTTCAGAGAACAGGCGCTTCGCCTGGCACAGTATCGAACACTTATTTCAGACAGAACAGTTAGTTTAAAATGGAACTCTGTTTCGCATCTGGAGTATCCTGTCTCACAAGATCAACCACTTAGTTTCGTCGAACACATACGGTTTCGAGTGGCATCGCCACACATTTCAGAGAACAGGCGCTTCTCCTGGCACAGGATCGAACACTTAGTTTTAGATAGAACAATAAGTTTAAAATGGAACTAATTTTCGCATCTGGAGTTTCCTCTCTCACACGGTCTACCACTTACTTTCGTCGAACACATACGGTTTCGAGTTGTATCGCCACAGATTTCGCAGAACAGGCGCTTCTCCTGGCACAGTATCGAAAACTTAGTTTAAAATTGGACTGTGTTTCGCATTTTGAGTTTCCTCTCTCAGAAGGTGGACCACTTAGTTTCGTCAAACACATACGGTTTCGAGTGGTATCGCCACAGATTTCAGAGAACTGGCGCATCTCCTGGCACATTATCGAACACTTAGTTTCAGATAGAACAGTTAGTTTTAAATGAAACTAAATTTCACTTCTGGAGTTTCCTCTCTCACAAGGTCGACCACTTAGTTTCGTCGAACACATAGGGTTTCGAGTAGCATCGCCACAGATTTCAGAAAACAGGCGCTTCTCCTGGCGCAGTATCGAACACTTATTTCAGACAGAACAATTAGTTTAAAATGGAACTATGTTTCGCATCTGGAGTATCCTCTCTCACAACTTCATCCACTTAGTTTCGTCGAACACATACGGTTTCGAGTGGTATCGCCACAGATTTCAGAGAACTGGCGCATCTCCTGGCACATTATCGAACACTTAGTTTCAGATAGAACATTTAGTTTTAAATGAAACTAAATTTCACTTCTGGAGTTTCCTCTCTCACAAGGTCGACCACTTAGTTTCGTCGAACACATAGGGTTTCGAGTAGCATCGTCAGAGATTTCAGAGAACATGCGCTTCTGCTGGCACATTATCGAACACTTAGTTTCAGAGAGAACAATTAGTTTAGAATGGAACTATGTTTCGCATTTGGAGTTTCCTCTCTCACAAGGTCGACCACTTAGTTTCGTCGAACACATACGGTTTCGAGTTGTATCGCCACAGTTTTCGCCGAACGGGAGTTTCTCCTGGCACAGTATCGACCACTCAGTTTTGTCGAACACATACGGTTTCGAGTAGCATCGCCACAGATTTCAGAGAACAGGCGCTTCTCCTGGCACAGTATCGAACACTTAGTTTCAGGTAGAACAATCAGTTTAAAATGGAACTAAGTTCCGCATCTGGAGTTTCCTCTCTCACCATTTCGACCACTTAGTTTCGTCGAACACATACGGTTTCGAGTAGCATCGCCACAGATTTCAGAGAACAGGCGCTTCTCCTGGCACAGTATCGGACACTTAGTTGCAGGGAGAAAAATTAGTTGAAAATGGAACAAAGCTTCGCATTTGGAGTTTCCTCTCTCACAAGGTCGGCCACTTAGTTTCGCCGAACACATACGGTTTCGAGTGGCATCGCCACAGATTTCAGAGAACAGGCGCTTCTCCTGGCACAGTAACGAACACTTAGTTTCAGATAGAACAATCAGTTTAAAATGAAACTATGTTTCGCATCTGGAGTTTCCTCTCCCACAAGGTCGACCACTTAGTTTCGTCGAACACATACGGTTTCGAGTAGTATCGCCACAGATTTCGCAGAACGGGAGTTTCTCCTGGCACAGTATCGAACACTGAGTTTCCGATAGAACAATTAGTTTAAAATGGAAATATGTTTCGCATTTGGAGTTTCCTCTCTCACAAGGTCGACCACTTAGTCTCGTCGAACACATACGGTTTCGAGTGGCATTGCCACAGATTTCAGGGAACAGGCGCTTCTCCTGGCACAGTATCGAACACATAGATTCAGATAGAACAATTAGTTTAAAATGCAACTATGTTCCGCATTTGGTGTATCCTCCCTCACAATGTCGGCCACTTAGTTTCGTCGAACACATACGGTTTCGAGTGGTATCGCCACAGATTTCAGAGAACAGGCGCTTCTCCTGGCGCACAGTATCGAACACTTAGTTTCAGATGGAACAATTAGTTCTAAATGGAGCTTATTTTCGCATGTAGAGTTTCCCCTTTCACAAGGCGACCACTCAGTTTCGTCGAACACATACGGTTTCGAGTGGCATCGCCACAGATTTCAGAGAACAGGCGCTTCTCCTGGCACAGTATCGAACACTTAGTATCAGATGGAACAAGTAGTTTAAAATTGAACTAAGTTTCGCATCTGAAGTTTCTCTCTCACAAGTTCGACCACTTAGTTTCGTCGAACACATACGGTTTCGAGTGGCATTGCCACAGATTTCAGGGAACAGGCGCTTCTCCTGGCACAGTATCGAACACATAGATTCAGATAGAACAATTAGTTTAAAATGCAACTATGTTCCGCATTTGGTGTATCCTCCCTCACAATGTCGGCCACTTAGTTTCGTCGAACACATACGGTTTCGAGTGGTATCGCCACAGATTTCAGAGAACAGGCGCTTCTCCTGGCGCACAGTATCGAACACTTAGTTTCAGATGGAACAATTAGTTCTAAATGGAGCTTATTTTCGCATGTAGAGTTTCCCCTTTCACAAGGCGACCACTCAGTTTCGTCGAACACATACGGTTTCGAGTGGCATCGCCACAGATTTCAGAGAACAGGCGCTTCTCCTGGCACAGTATCGAACACTTAGTATCAGATGGAACAATTAGTTTTAAATGAAACTAAATTTCACTTCTGGAGTTTCCTCTGTCACAAGGTCGACCACTTAGTTTCGTCGAACACATAGGGTTTCGAGTAGCATCGCCACAGATTTCAGAGAGCAGGCGCTTCTCCAGGCACAGTATCGAACACTTATGTCAGACCGAACAATTAGTTTAAAATGGAACTATGTTTCGCATCTGGAGTATCCTCTCTCACAAGAACGACCACTTAGTTTCGTCGAACACATACGGTTTCGAGTAGCATCGCCACAGATTTCAGAGAGCAGGCGCTTCTCCTGGCACAGTATCGAAAACTTAGTTTTAGATAGAACAATAAGTTTAAAATGGAACTAATTTTCGCATCTGGAGTTTCCTCTCTCACACGGTCTACCACTTACTTTCGTCGAACACATACGGTTTCGAGATGTATCGCCACAGATTTCGCAGAAAAGGCGCTTCTCCTGGCACAGTATCGAAAACTTAGTTTAAAATTGGACTGTGTTTCGCTTTTTGAGTTTCCTCTCTCAGAAGGTGGACCACTTAGTTTCGTCAAACACATACGGTTTCGAGTGGTATCGCCACAGATTTCAGAGAACTGGCGCATCTCCTGGCACATTATCGAACACTTAGTTTCAGATAGAACAGTTAGTTTTAAATGAAACTAAATTTCACTTCTGGAGTTTCCTCTCTCACAAGGTCGACCACTTAGTTTCGTCGAACACATAGGGTTTCGAGTAGCATCGCCACAGATTTCAGAAAACAGGCGCTTCTCCTGGCGCAGTATCGAACACTTATTTCAGACAGAACAATTAGTTTAAAATGGAACTATGTTTCGCATCTGGAGTATCCTCTCTCACAACTTCATCCACTTAGTTTCGTCGAACACATACGGTTTCGAGTGGTATCGCCACAGATTTCAGAGAACTGGCGCATCTCCTGGCACATTATCGAACACTTAGTTTCAGATAGAACATTTAGTTTTAAATGAAACTAAATTTCACTTCTGGAGTTTCCTCTCTCACAAGGTCGACCACTTAGTTTCGTCGAACACATAGGGTTTCGAGTAGCATCGCCAGAAATTTCAGAGAACATGCGCTTCTGCTGGCACATTATCGAACACTTAGTTTCAGAGAGAACAATTAGTTTAGAATGGAACTATGTTTCGCATTTGGAGTTTCCTCTCTCACAAGGTCGACCACTTAATTTCGTCGAACACATACGGTTTCGAGTTGTATCGCCACAGTTTTCGCCGAACAAGAGTTTCTCCTGGCACAGTATCGACCACTCAGTTTTGTCGAACACATACGGTTTCGAGTAGCATCGCCACAGATTTCAGAGAACAGGCGCTTCTCCCGGCACAGTATCGAACACTTAGTTTCAGGTAGAACAATCAGTTTAAAATGGAACTAAGTTCCGCATCTGGAGTTTCCTCTCTCACCATTTCGACCACTTAGTTTCGTCGAACACATACGGTTTCGAGTAGCATCGCCACAGATTTCAGAGAACAGGCGCGTCTTCTGGCACTGTATCGAACACTTAGTTACAGATGGAACACTTAGTTTTAAATGGAACTAAGTTTCGCTGCTGTAGTTTCCTCTCTCACAAGGTTGACCACTTAGTTTCGTCGAACACATTCGGTTTCGAGTGGTATCGCCACAGATTTCAGAGAACAGGCGCTTCTCATGGCACAGTATCGAAAACTTAGTTTCAGAAGGAACAGTTAGTTTAAAATGGAACTATGTTTCGGATTTGGAGTTTCCTCTCTCACAAGGTCGACCACTTAGTTTCGTCGAACACATTCGGTTTCGAGTGGTATCGCCACAGATTTCAGAGAACAGGCGCTTCTCCTGGCACAGGATCGAAGACTTAGTTTCAGATAGAACAATTAGTTTAAAATGGCACTAAGTTTCGCGTCTGGAGTTTCCCCTCTCACCATGTCGACCACTTAGTTTCGTCGAACACATACGGTTTCGAGTAGCATCGCCACCGATTTCAGAGAACAGACGCTTCTCCTGGCACAGTATCGAACACTTAGTATCAGATAGAAAAATTAGTTTAAAATGGAATTAAGTTTCGCATTTGGAGTTTCCTCTCTCACAAGGTTGACCACTTAGTTTCGTCGAACACATACGGTTTCGAGTAGCATCGCCACCGATTTCAGATAACAGACGCTTCTCCTGGCACAGGATCGAACACTTAGTTTCGGATAGAACAATTAGTTTAAAATGGAACTAAGTTTCGCATTTGGAGTTTCCTCTCTCACAAGGTCGACCACTTAGTTTCGTCGAACACATACGGTTTCGAGTAGCATCGTCACCGATTTCAGAGAACAGACGCTTCTCCTGGCACAGTATCGAACACTTAGTTTCAGATAGAACAATTAGTTTAAAATGGTATTAAGTTTCGCATCTTGAGTTTCCTCTCTCACAAGGTCGACCACTTAGTTTCGTCGAAAACATACGGTTTCCAGTAGCATCGCCACAGATTTCAGAGAACAGGCGCTTCTCCTGGCACAGTATCGAACACTTAGATTCAGAAGGAACAGTTATTTTAAAATGGAACTAAGTTTCGCATCTGGAGTTTCCTCTCTCAAAAGGTCGACCACTTAGTTTCGTCGAACACATACGGGTTCGAGTAGCATCGCCACTGATTGCAGAGAACAGGCGCTTCTCCTGGCACAGGATCGAACACTTAGTTTCAGATAGAACAATTAATTTAGAATGGAACTAAGTTTCTCATCTGTAGTTTCCTCTCTCACAAGGTCGGCCACTTAGTTTCGTCGTACACATACGGTTTCGAGTGGCATCGCCACAGATTTCAGAGAACAGGAACTTCGCCTGGCACAGTATCGAACACTTATTTCAGACAGAACAGTTAGTTTAAAATGGAACTCTGTTTCGCATCTGGAGTTTCCTCTCTCACAAGGTCGGCCACTTAGTTTCGTCGAACACATACGGTTTCGAGTGACATCGCCACAGATTTCAGAGAACAGGCGCTCCGCCTGGCACTGTATCGAACACTTAGTTTCAGATAGGACACTTAGTTTATAATTGAACTATGTTTCGCATCTGGAGTTTCCTCTCTCACAAGGTCGACCACTTAGTTTCGCCGAACGCATACGGTTTCGAGTGGCATCGCCACAGATTTCAGAGAACAGGCGCTTCTGCTGGCACAGTATCGAACACTTAGTTTCAGATAGAACAATTAGTTTAAAATTGGACTTTGTTTCGCATCTGGAGTTTCCTGTCTCAAAAGGTCGACCACTTAGTTTCGCCGAACGCATACGGTTTCGAGTGACATCGCCACAGATTTCAGAGAACAGGCGCTCCGCCTGGCACTGTATCGAACACTTAGTTTCAGATAGGACACTTAGTTTATAATTGAACTATGTTTCGCATCTGGAGTTTCCTCTCTCACAAGGTCGACCACTTAGTTTCGCCGAACGCATACGGTTTCGAGTGGCATCGCCACAGATTTCAGAGAACAGGCGCTTCTGCTGGCACAGTATCGAACACTTAGTTTCAGATAGAACAATTAGTTTAAAATTGGACTTTGTTTCGCATCTGGAGTTTCCGGTCTCAAAATGTCGACCACTTAGTTTCGCCGAACGCATACGGTTTCGAGTGGCATCGCCACAGATTTTAGAGAACAGACGCTTCTGCTTGCACAGTATCGAACACTTAGTTTCAAATAGAACAATTAGTTTACAATGGCACTAAGTTTCGCGTCTGGAGTTTCCTCTCTCATAATGTGGACCACTCAGTTTCGGATAGAACAATTAGTTTAAAATGGCACTAAGTTTCCCGTCTGGAGTTTCCTCTCTCATAATGTGGACCACTCAGTTTCGTCGAACACATACTGTTTCGAGTGGTATCGCCACAGGTTTCACAAAACGGGCGCTTCTCCTGGCACAGTATCGAACACTTAGATTCAGAAGGAACAGTTAGTTTAAAATGGAACTAAGTTTCGCATTTGGAGTTTCCTCTCTCACAAGGTCGACCACTTAGTTTCGTCGAACACATTCGGTTTCGAGTGGTATCGCCACAGATTTCAGAGAACAGGCGCTTCTCCTGGCACAGGATCGAAGACTTAGTTTCAGATAGAACAATTAGTTTAAAATGGCACTAAGTTTCGCGTCTGGAGTTTCCCCTCTCACCATGTCGACCACTTAGTTTCGTCGAACACATACGGTTTCGAGTAGCATCGCCACCGATTTCAGAGAACAGACGCTTCTCCTGGCACAGTATCGAACACTTAGTATCAGATAGAAAAATTAGTTTAAAATGGAATTAAGTTTCGCATTTGGAGTTTCCTCTCTCACAAGGTTGACCACTTAGTTTCGTCGAACACATACGGTTTCGAGTAGCATCGCCACCGATTTCAGATAACAGACGCTTCTCCTGGCACAGGATCGAACACTTAGTTTCGGATAGAACAATTAGTTTAAAATGGAACTAAGTTTCGCATTTGGAGTTTCCTCTCTCACAAGGTCGACCACTTAGTTTCGTCGAACACATACGGTTTCGAGTAGCATCGTCACCGATTTCAGAGAACAGACGCTTCTCCTGGCACAGTATCGAACACTTAGTTTCAGATAGAACAATTAGTTTAAAATGGTAGTAAGTTTCGCATCTTGAGTTTCCTCTCTCACAAGGTCGACCACTTAGTTTCGTCGAAAACATACGGTTTCCAGTAGCATCGCCACAGATTTCAGAGAACAGGCGCTTCTCCTGGCACAGTATCGAACACTTAGATTCAGAAGGAACAGTTATTTTAAAATGGAACTAAGTTTCGCATCTGGAGTTTCCTCTCTCAAAAGGTCGACCACTTAGTTTCGTCGAACACATACGGGTTCGAGTAGCATCGCCACTGATTGCAGAGAACAGGCGCTTCTCCTGGCACAGGATCGAACACTTAGTTTCAGATAGAACAATTAATTTAGAATGGAACTAAGTTTCTCATCTGTAGTTTCCTCTCTCACAAGGTCGGCCACTTAGTTTCGTCGTACACATACGGTTTCGAGTGGCATCGCCACAGATTTCAGAGAACAGGAACTTCGCCTGGCACAGTATCGAACACTTATTTCAGACAGAACAGTTAGTTTAAAATGGAACTCTGTTTCGCATCTGGAGTTTCCTCTCTCACAAGGTCGGCCACTTAGTTTCGTCGAACACATACGGTTTCGAGTGACATCGCCACAGATTTCAGAGAACAGGCGCTCCGCCTGGCACTGTATCGAACACTTAGTTTCAGATAGGACAATTAGTTTAAAATTGGACTTTGTTTCGCATCTGGAGTTTCCTGTCTCAAAAGGTCGACCACTTAGTTTCGCCGAACGCATACGGTTTCGAGTGACATCGCCACAGATTTCAGAGAACAGGCGCTCCGCCTGGCACTGTATCGAACACTTAGTTTCAGATAGGACACTTAGTTTATAATTGAACTATGTTTCGCATCTGGAGTTTCCTCTCTCACAAGGTCGACCACTTAGTTTCGCCGAACGCATACGGTTTCGAGTGGCATCGCCACAGATTTCAGAGAACAGGCGCTTCTGCTGGCACAGTATCGAACACTTAGTTTCGGATAGAACAATTAGTTTAAAATTGGACTTTGTTTCGCATCTGGAGTTTCCGGTCTCAAAAGGTCGACCACTTAGTTTCGCCGAACGCATACGGTTTCGAGTGGCATCGCCACAGATTTTAGAGAACAGGCGCTTCTGCTTGCACAGTATCGAACACTTAGTTTCAGATAGAACAATTAGTTTACAATGGCACTAAGTTTCGCGTCTGGAGTTTCCTCTCTCATAATGTGGACCACTCAGTTTCGGATAGAACAATTAGTTTAAAATGGCACTAAGTTTCCCGTCTGGAGTTTCCTCTCTCATAATGTGGACCACTCAGTTTCGTCGAACACATACTGTTTCGAGTGGTATCGCCACAGGTTTCACAAAACGGGCGCTTCTCCTGGCACAGTATCGAATACTTAGTTTCAGATAGAACAATTCATTTAAAATGGAACAAAGTTTCGCATCTGAAGTTTCCTCTCTCACAAGGTCGGCCACTTAGTTTCGTCGAACAGATACGGTTTCGAGTGGCATCGCCACAGATTTCAGAGAACAGGAACTTCGCCTGGCACAGTATCGAACACTTATTTCAGACAGAACAGTTAGTTTAAAATGGAACTCTGTTTCGCATCTGGAGTTTCCTCTCTGACAAGGTCGGCCACTTAGTTTCGTCGAACACATACGGTTTCGAGTGACATCGCCACAGATTTCAGAGAACAGGCGCTCCGCCTGGCACTGTATCGAACACTTAGTTTCAGATAGAACAATTAGTTTAAAATTGGACTTTGTTTCGCATCTGGAGTTTCCTGTCTCAAAAGGTCGACCACTTAGTTTCGCCGAACGCATACGGTTTCGAGTGGCATCGCCACAGATTTTAGAGAACAGGCGCTTCTGCTTGCACAGTATCGAACACTTAGTTTCAGATAGAACAATTAGTTTACAATGGCACTAAGTTTCGCGTCTGGAGTTTCCTCTCTCATAATGTGGACCACTCAGTTTCGGATAGAACAATTAGTTTAAAATGGCACTAAGTTTCCCGTCTGGAGTTTCCTCTCTCATAATGTGGACCACTCAGTTTCGTCGAACACATACTGTTTCGAGTGGTATCGCCACAGGTTTCACAAAACGGGCGCTTCTCCTGGCACAGTATCGAACACTTAGTTTCAGATAGAACAATTAGTTTAAAATGGAACAAAATTTCGCATCTGAAGTTTCCTCTCTCACAAGGTCGGCCACTTAGTTTCGTCGAACAGATACGGTTTCGAGTAGCATCGCGACAGATTTCAGAGAACAGGCGCTTCTGCTGGCACAGTATCGAACACTTAGTTTCAGATAGAACAATTAGTTTAAAATGGCACTAAGTTTCGCGTCTGGAGTTTCCTTCTCACAAGGTCGACCACTCAGTTTCGTCGAACACACACCGTTTCGAGTGGTATCGCCACAGGTTTCACAGAACGGGGGCTTCTCCTGGCACAGTATCGAACACTTAGTTTCAGATAGAACAATTAATTTAAAATGGAACTAAGTTTCTCATCTGTAGTTTCCTCTCTCACAAGGTCGGCCACTTAGTTTCGTCGTACACATACGGTTTCGAGTGGCATCGCCACACATTTCAGAGAACAGGCGCTTCTCCTGGCACAGTATCGAACACTTAGTTTCAGATAGAACAATTAGTTTAAAATGGAACTATACTTCGCATCTGGAGTTTCCTCTCTCACAAGGTGGACCACTTAGTTTCATCGAACACAAACGGTTTCGAGTAGCATCGCCACTGATTTCAGAGAACACGCGCTTCTCCTGGCGCAGTATCGAACACTTAGTTACAGATAGAACGCTTAGTTTAAAATGGTACTACATTTCGCATCTGGAGTTTCCTCTCTCACAAGGCGGCCACTTAGTTTCGTCGAACACATACGGTTTCGAGTGGAATCACCACAGATTTCAGAGAACAGGCGCTTCTCCTGGCACAGTATCGAACACTTAGTTTCAGATAGAACAATTAGTTTAAAATGGAACTATGTTCCGCAACTGGTGAATCCTCCCTCACAAGGTCGACCACTTAGTTTCGTCGAACACATACGGTTTCGAGTGGCATCGCCACACATTTCAGAGAACAGGCGCTTCTCCTGGCACCGTGTCGAACACATAGTTTCAGCTAGAACAATGAATTTAAAATGGAACTAAGTTTCGCATCTGAAGTTTCCGCTCTCACAAGGTCGGCCAGTTAGTTTCGTCGAACACATACGGTTTCGAGTGGCATCGCCACAGATTTCAGGGAACAGGCGCTTCTCCTGCCACAGTATCGAACACTTAGTTTCAGATACAACAATTAGTTTAAAATTGGACTTTGTTTCGCATCTGGAGTTTCCTGTCTCAAAAGGTCGACCACTTAGTTTCGCCGAACGCATACGGTTTCGAGTGGCATCGCCACAGATTTTAGAGAACAGGCGCTTCTGCTTGCACAGTATCGAACACTTAGTTTCAGATAGAACAATTAGTTTAAAATGGCACTAAGTTTCGCGTCTGGAGTTTCCTCTCTCATAATGTGGACCACTCAGTTTCGAATAGAACAATTAGTTTAAAATGGCACTAAGTTTCCCGTCTGGAGTTTCCTCTCTCATAATGTGGACCACTCAGTTTCGTCGAACACATACCGTTTCGAGTGGTATCGCCACAGATTTCACAAAACGGGCACTTCTCCTGGCACAGTATCGAACACTTAGTTTCAGATAGAACAATTAGTTTAAAATGGAACAAAGTTTCGCATCTGAAGTTTCCTCTCTCACAAGGTCGGCCACTTAGTTTCGTCGAACAGATACGGTTTCGAGTAGCATCGCGACAGATTTCAGAGAACAGGCGCTTCTGCTGGCACAGTATCGAACACTTAGTTTCAGATAGAACAATTAGTTTAAAATGGCACTAAGTTTCGCGTCTGGAGTTTCCTTCTCACAAGGTCGACCACTCAGTTTCGTCGAACACACACCGTTTCGAGTGGTATCGCCACAGGTTGCACAGAACGGGGGCTTCTCCTGGCACAGTATCGAACACTTAGTTTCAGATAGAACAATTAATTTAAAATGGAACTAAGTTTCTCATCTGTAGTTTCCTCTCTCACAAGGTCGGCCACTTTGTTTCGTCGTACACATACGGTTTCGAGTGGCATCGCCACAGATTTCAGAGAACAGGCGCTTCGCCTGGCACAGTATCGAACACTTATTTCAGACAGAACAGTTAGTTTAAAATGGAACTCTGTTTCGCATCTGGAGTATCCTGTCTCACAAGATCAACCACTTAGTTTCGTCGAACACATACGGTTTCGAGTGGCATCGCCACACATTTCAGAGAACAGGCGCTTCTCCTGGCACAGGATCGAACACTTAGTTTCAGATAGAACAATTAGTTTAAAATGGAACTATACTTCGCATCTGGAGTTTCCTCTCTCACAAGGTGGACCACTTAGTTTCATCGAACACAAACGGTTTCGAGTAGCATCGCCACTGATTTCAGAGAACACGCGCTTCTCCTGGCGCAGTATCGAACACTTAGTTACAGATAGAACGCTTAGTTTAAAATGGTACTACATTTCGCATCTGGAGTTTCCTCTCTCACAAGGCGGCCACTTAGTTTCGTCGAACACATACGGTTTCGAGTGGAATCACCACAGATTTCAGAGAACAGGCGCTTCTCCTGGCACAGTATCGAACACTTAGTTTCAGATAGAACAATTAGTTTCAAATGGAACTATGTTCCGCAACTGGTGAATCCTCCCTCACAAGGTCGACCACTTAGTTTCGTCGAACACATACGGTTTCGAGTGGCATCGCCACACATTTCAGAGAACAGGCGCTTCTCCTGGCACCGTGTCGAACACATAGTTTCAGCTAGAACAATGAATTTAAAATGGAACTAAGTTTCGCATCTGAAGTTTCCGCTCTCACAAGGTCGGCCAGTTAGTTTCGCCGAACGCATACGGTTTCGAGTGTCACCGCCACAGATTTCAGAGAACAGGCGCTTCTGCTGGCACAGTATCGAACACTTAGTTTCAGATAGAACAATTAGTTTAAAATTGGACTTTGTTTCGCATCTGGAGTTTCCTGTCTCAAAAGGTCGACCACTTAGTTTCGCCGAACGCATACGGTTTCGAGTGGCATCGCCACAGATTTTAGAGAACAGGCGCTTCTGCTTGCACAGTATCGAACACTTAGTTTCGGATAGAACAATTAGTTTAAAATGGCACTAAGTTTCGCGTCTGGAGTTTCCTCTCTCATAATGTGGACCACTCAGTTTCGAATAGAACAATTAGTTTAAAATGGCACTAAGTTTCCCGTCTGGAGTTTCCTCTCTCATAATGTGGACCACTCAGTTTCGTCGAACACATACCGTTTCGAGTGGTATCGCCACAGATTTCACAAAACGGGCACTTCTCCTGGCACAGTATCGAACACTTAGTTTCAGATAGAACAATTCATTTAAAATGGAACAAAGTTTCGCATCTGAAGTTTCCTCTCTCACAAGGTCGGCCACTTAGTTTCGTCGAACAGATACGGTTTCGAGTAGCATCGCGACAGATTTTAGAGAACAGGCGCTTCTGCTGGCACAGTATCGAACACTTAGTTTCAGATAGAACAATTAGTTTAAAATGGCACTAAGTTTCGCGTCTGGAGTTTCCTTCTCACAAGGTCGACCACTCAGTTTCGTCGAACACACACCGTTTCGAGTGGTATCGCCACAGGTTTCACAGAACGGGGGCTTCTCCTGGCACAGTATCGAACACTTAGTTTCAGATAGAACAATTAATTTAAAATGGAACTAAGTTTCTCATCTGTAGTTTCCTCTCTCACAAGGTCGGCCACTTAGTTTCGTCGTACACATACGGTTTCGAGTGGCATCGCCACAGATTTCAGAGAACAGGCGCTTCGCCTGGCACAGTATCGAACACTTATTTCAGACAGAACAGTTAGTTTAAAATGGAACTCTGTTTCGCATCTGGAGTATCCTGTCTCACAAGATCAACCACTTAGTTTCGTCGAACACATACGGTTTCGAGTGGCATCGCCACACATTTCAGAGAACAGGCGCTTCTCCTGGCACAGGATCGAACACTTAGTTTCAGATAGAACAATTAGTTTAAAATGGAACTATGTTCCGCAACTGGTGAATCCTCCCTCACAAGGTCGACCACTTAGTTTCGTCGAACACATACGGTTTTGAGTGGCATCGCCACACATTTCAGAGAACAGGCGCTTCTCCTGGCACAGTGTCGAACACATAGTTTCAGCTAGAACAATGAATGTAAAATGGAACTAAGTTTCGCATCTGAAGTTTCCGCTCTCACAAGGTCGGCCAGTTAGTTTCGTCGAACACATACGGTTTCGAGTGGCATCGCCACAGATTTCAGGGAACAGGCGCTTCTCCTGCCACAGTATCGAACACATAGTTTCAGAGAGAACAATTAGTTTCAAACGGAAATAAGTTTCGCATCTGGAGTTTGCTCTCCCACAAGGTCGACCACCTAGTTTCGTCGAACACATACGGTTTCGAGTAGCATCGCAACAGATTTCAGAGAACAGGCGCTTCTCCTGGCACAGTATCGAACACTTAGTTTCAGATAGAACAATTAGTTTAAAATGGAACTAAGTTTCGCATCTGGAGTTTCCTCTCTCACAAGGTCGACCGCTTAGTTTCGACGAACACATACGGTTTCCAGTGGCATTGCCACAGATTTCAGAGAACAGGCGCTCCGCCTGGCACTGTATCGAACACTTAGTTTCTGATAGGACACTTAGTTTATAATTGAACTATGTTTCGCATCTGGAGTTTCCGCTCTCACAAGGTCTACCACTTAGTTTCGTCGAACATATACGGTTTCGAGTAGCATCGCCACAGATTTCAGAGAACAGGCGCTTCTCCTGGCACAGTATCGAACACTCAGTTTCAGATAGAACAATTAGTTTTAAATGGTACTAAGTTTCGCATCTGGAGTTTCATCTCTCACAAGTTCGGCCACTTAGTTTCGCCGAACACATACGGTTTCGAGTGGCATCGCCACAGATTTCAGAGAACAGGCGCTCCGCCTGGCACTGTATCGAACACTTAGTTTCAGATAGAACACTTAGTTTATAATTGAACTATGTTTCGCATCTGGAGTTTCCTTCTCACAAGGTCGACCACTCAGTTTCGTCGAACACACACCGTTTCGAGTGGTATCGCCACAGGTTTCACAGAACGGGGGCTTCTCCTGGCACAGTATCGAACACTTAGTTTCAGATAGAACAATTAATTTAAAATGGAACTAAGTTTCTCATCTGTAGTTTCCTCTCTCACAAGGTCGGCCACTTAGTTTCGTCGTACACATACGGTTTCGAGTGGCATCGCCACAGATTTCAGAGAACAGGCGCTTCGCCTGGCACAGTATCGAACACTTATTTCAGACAGAACAGTTAGTTTAAAATGGAACTCTGTTTCGCATCTGGAGTATCCTCTCTCACAAGATCAACCACTTAGTTTCGTCGAACACATACGGTTTCGAGTGGCATCGCCACACATTTCAGAGAACAGGCGCTTCTCCTGGCAGAGTATCGAACACTTAGTTTCAGATAGAACAATTAGTTTAAAATGGAACTATACTTCGCATCTGGAGTTTCCTCTCTCACAAGGTGGACCACTTAGTTTCATCGAACACAAACGGTTTCGAGTAGCATCGCCACTGATTTCAGAGAACACGCGCTTCTCCTGGCACAGTATCGAACACTTAGTTTCAGATAGAACAATTAGTTTAAAATGGAACTAAGTTTCGCATCTGGAGTTTCCTCTCTCACAAGGTCGACCGCTTAGTTTCGACCAACACATACGGTTTCCAGTGGCATTGCCACAGATTTAAGAGGACAGGCGCTTCTCCTGGCACAGTATCGAACACTTAGTGTCAGATAGAAGAGTTAGTTTTGAATGAAACTAAGTTTCACTTCTGGAGTTTCCTCTCTCACAAGGTCGATCACTTAGTTTCGTCGAGCATATACGGTTTCGAGTAGCATCGCCACAGATTTCAGAGGACAGGCGCTTCTCCTGGCACAGAATCGAACACTTAGTTTCAGATAGAACAATTAGTATAGAATGGAACTATGTTTCGCATTTGGAGATTCCTATCTCACACGGTCTACCACTTAGTTTCGTCGAACATATACGGTTTCGAGTAGCATCGCCACAGATTTCAGAGAACGGGCGCTTTTCCTGGCACAGTATCGAACATTTAGTTTCAGATAGAACAATTAGTTTAAAATGGAACTAAGTTTCGCATCTGCAGTTTCCTCTGAAGGATTCGTGGTTGTGTTTAAATAATCACAAGTTCGTTTCTGTTGCTTTTATTATACTGGTCTTTTCCGTTCGAGTTTCGAATCCTTAATGATATTTTACATTTAGATCTTATCCTACGAAAGCTATCCTAGGACGAACTCGTTGCCTAATTGGTTGGGCCCGAAAGCTGGCTTAACAAATTAGGTGGTTTTTTCGATAAGGTTGCACCACCTATTCCTCACGCCCTAAGCGCGCCTTTTCCTGGAACGGGGGTGCAACCTGTCAGGGAGGATATCTTGCCGATGTGACGAGATGCAGCAGGCTTTCCTGCAGGCCCGAACTTACGCCTCCGGAGGTCCCCGACCGGCGTGTCTGGACTCGAGGGCCCTTAGGAAATTCCGGGTTTATGACACTTGCGAACGCTATTGAGCCTGTCGACTATTCTTCGCGGAGAAAGTGAGTTCTTCCTTTCGAACACTTAAAAACGATGGAAAACAGTTCCTCAAAAATAGCTTACGCAGGCGCGGGCGTCTTAAATCGTTTTGACCGTTTGCACGCCAAGTATTTTCACTTGTACGTGCATCTGGCCGCTACATCACCCCCCTGCCAGTGCAAACGTTACTATTCTAATCTATGTGCGAACTAGTGACGACTTATTATCTACTTACGACTAAACTTATACATTAATGACAAGAAAATTATTATACTAAGTACTTATTAAAATCGCTAGGACACTACCTGAAGACGGTCTGGAAATCTCACACGCCTACCGGAACGCGTCCGTACCGGTTCTTGCATGAGAGGGGGTCTACTCGTTGAAATTGTTTGTTGCGCGGTGATATTTGGCGTTTGCGTATCATAGTCCTGATCTGCGATTATGAACGCAGGTTTGAGGCGGTCTATTGAGATTGCAGTGTCTCGGCCTTTCATTGTAATCAGGAAGGTTTTGTCGCGTCGTTCCACTACCGGGTATGGTCCTTCGTAAGGGTTGTCTAAAGGTCCCTTTACGCGATCAACGCGGACAAAGACGTGCGACGCGGTTGCAAGCTCCTTGTACACGAAAACATTTTTCGTTCCGTGCCGAGTTGCCGCGACCGGTCGCAGTTCGGTAAAATGTCCGCGTAGCTGTGATATCAATTCTGCCGGTTCTATTGCGGTTTCGCCCGGTTTAACAAAAAAGTCTGCCGGCAGAAGTAACCTTTCTCCGTATACTAATTCGGCGACGGAGGCTTTTAGGTCTTCGCGATATGCCGTACGCATGCCTAACAATACAATGGGTAAGGCGTCAACCCAGGTTTGGTCATTGTGGCATTTTATTGCTGCCTTCAGGTAGCGGTGGTAACGCTCGACTAAACCGTTTGCGGCCGGATGGTATGCCGTCATTCGCAGGTGTATCGTACCCAGCAACGCATTGAGTCGTCTAAACAAGTGAGACTCAAATTGTCTCCCTTGATCAGTCGTAATGCGTGCTGGTGTGCCGAAACGAGCAATCCAACCGTGGACAAAAGCTCTCGCGACCGTTTCTGCTTCGACGTTTTCTAACGGGAAAACCTCGGGCCAGCGCGTAAATCTATCGACACACGTCAGGCAATACCGGCAGTTTCGCAAAACAGGTAACGGACCCACTAGGTCGATATGTACATGCTCGAACCTAGCAGACGTTTGAGCGAAATCTTTAACGGGGCTCGTTATGTGTTTGTGAATTTTTGCTTTCTGGCATTCCAGAAAAGCGCGGGTCCATTCGCGGCAATCCCTTTCCACAGACGGCCCTACGAAACGCACTTTAATTAATTTTACGGTTGCCTTCACACCTGGGTGTGCGAGGCTGTGCACGGACATAAATACCTGTCTGTGGAAAGGTCTTGTCACGAAGGGTCTGGCAACACCTGTCGATACGTCGCAGAATACTTCGGTGTTACTGTCTGCCAACCTGACGCGTTCGAGCTGCAGCGAAGTACCAGACGTCTTTCGGAACTTTTCTAAATCTTCGTCCGAGTTCTGCGATATAGCTAATTTACTAAAGTCCACTGACGAACTGACTGAATCTATCCGCGATAATGCGCCTGCTACTTCGTTGTCTCTTCCGCTGACGTGCCTAATGTCGGTCGTAAATTGTCCGATGAAATCTAGGTATCAGAACTGCCTCGGCGTACATTTCTCGGATTTTTGCTAAAATGCGTATATCAGAGGTTTGTGATCTGTATACGACGTGAACGCGCGGCCTTCAATCGCATGACGAAATTGCTTTACCGCCGAATAAACCGATAAAAGTTCTCTGTCGTAGGCCCTGTACTTGCGTTGCGTCGGCGACAGAGATTTCGTGTGGAAACCTAGAGGTTGCCACGAATTTCCCTGTCGTTGTTGCAACGTCGCACCAAGCGCGAAATCTGATGCATCCACCATAATCGCGAGCTGCGAACGAAACCCTATGTGTTCGACGAAACTAAGTGGTCGACCTTGTGAGAGAGGAAACTCCAGATGCGAAACATAGTTCCATTTAAAACTAATTGTTGTATTTGATACTGAGTGTTCGATACTGCGCCAGGAGAAGGGCCTGTTCTCTGAAATCTGTGGCGATGCAGCTCGAAACCGTATGTGTTCGACGAAACTAAGTGGTCGACCTTGTGAGAGAGGAAACTCCAGATGCGGAACTTAGTTCCATTTTAAACTAATTGTTCTATCTGAAAGTGTTCGATACTGTGCCAGGGGAAGCGCCTGTTTTCTGAAATCAGTGGCGAAGCCACTCGAAACCGTATGTGTTCGACGAAACTAAGTGGTCGACATGGTGAGAGAGGAAACTCCAGTTGCGAAAATTAGTTCCATTTTAAACTAATTGTTCTATCTGAAAGTGTTCGATACTGTGCCAGAAGACGCGCCTGTTCTCTGAAATCTGTGGCGATGCTACTCGAAACCGTATGTGTTCGACGAAACTAAGTGGTCGACATGGTGAGAGAGGAAACTACAGTTGCGAAAATTAGTTCCATTTTAAACTAATTGTTCTATCTGAAAGTGTTCGATACTGTGCCAGGAGAAGCGCCTGTTCTCTGAAATCTGTGGCGATGCAACTCGAAACCGTATGTGTTCGACGAAACTAAGTTGTCGACCTTGTGAGAGAAGAATATCCAGATGCGAAACTTGTTCCATTTTAAACTAATTGTTCTATCTGAAACTATGTGTTCGATACTGTGCCCGGAGAAGCGCCTGTTCTCTGAAATGTGTGGCGATGCTACTCGAAACCGTATGTGTTCGACGAAACTAAGTAGTCGACCTTGTGAGAGAGGAAACTCCAAATGCGAAACATTGTTCCAGTTTATACTAAGTGTCCTATCTGTAACTAAGTGTTCGATACTGTGCCAGGAGAAGCGCCTGTTCTCTGAAATCTGTGGCGATCCTACTCGAAACCGTATGTGTTCGACGAAACTAAGTGGTCGACCTTCTGAGAGAGGAAACTCCAGATGCGAAAATTAGTTCCATTTTAAACTAATTGTTCTATCTGAAACTAAGTGTTCGATACTGTGCGAGGAGAAGCGCCTGTTCTCTGAAATCTGTCGCGATGCTACTCGAAACCGTATGTGTTCGACGAAACTAAGTGTTCGACCTTCTGAGAGAGGAAACTCCAGATGCGAAACTTAGTTCCATTTTAAACTAAGTGTTCTATCTGTAACTAAGTGTTGGATACTGTGCCAGGAGAAGCGCCTGTTCTCTGAAATCTGTCGCGATGCTACTCGAAACCGTATGTGTTCGACGAAACTAAGTGTTCGACGTTGTGAGAGAAGAAACTCCAAATGCGAAACACTCTTCCATTTTATACTAAGTGTTCTATCTGTAACTAAGTGTTCGATACTGTGCCAGGAGAAGCGCCTGTTCTCTGAAATCTCTGGCGATGCTACTCGAAACCGTATGTGTTCGACGAATCTAAATGGTCGACCTTGTGAGAGAGGAAACTCCAGAAGCGAAACTTAGTTCCATTTAAAACTAATTGTTCTATCTGAAACTAAGTGTTCGATAATGTGCCAGGAGAAGCGCCTGTTCTCTGAAATCTGTGGCGATGCTACTCGAAACCGTATGTGTTCGAGGAAACTAAGTGGTCGACCTTGTGAGAGAGGAAACTCCAGATGCGAAACTTAGTTCCAATTTAAACTAATTGTTCTATCTGAAACTAAATGTTCGATACTGTGCCAGGAAAAGCGCCTGTTCTCTGAAATCTGTGGCGATGCTACTCGAAAATGTATGTGTTCGACGAAACAAAGTGGTCGACCTTGTGAGAGAGGAAACTCCAGATGCGAAACTTAGTTCCAATTTAAACTAATTGTTCTATCTGAAACTAAATGTTCGATACTGTGCCAGGAAAAGCGCCTGTTCTCTGAAATCTGGGGCGATGCTACTCGAAAATGTATGTGTTCAACGAAACAAAGTGGTCGACGTTGTGAGAGAGGAAACTCCAGATGCGAAACTTAGTTCCAATTTAAACTAATTGTTCTATCTGAAACTAAATGTTCGATACTGTGCCAGGAAAAGCGCCTGTTCTCTGAAATCTGTAGCGATGCTACACGAAAATGTATATGTTCGAAGAAACAAAGTGGTCGACCTTGTGAGAGAGGAAACTCCAGATGCGAAACTTAGTTCCAATTTAAACTCATTGTTCTATCTGAAAATAAATGTTCGATACTGTGCCAGGAAAAGCGCCTGTTCTCTGAAATCTGTGGCGATGCTACTCGAAACCGTATGTGTTCGAGGAAACTAAGTGGTCGACCTTGTGGGAGAGGAAACTCCAGATGCGAAACTTAGTTCCATTTTAAACTAATTGTTCTATCTGAAATAAGTGTTCGATACTGTGCCAGGAAAAGCGCCTGTTCTCTGAAATCTGTGGCGATGCTACTCGAAACCGTATGTGTTCGACGAATCTAAATGGTCGACCTTGTGAGAGAGGAAACTCCAGAAGCGAAACTTAGTTCCATTTAAAACTAATTGTTCTATCTGAAACTAAGTGTTCGATAATGTGCCAGGAGAAGCGCCTGTTCTCTGAAATCTGTGGCGATGCTACTCGAAACCGTATGTGTTCGAGGAAACTAAGTGGTCGACCTTGTGAGAGAGGAAACTCCAGATGCGAAACTTAGTTCCAATTTAAACTAATTGTTCTATCTGAAACTAAATGTTCGATACTGTGCCAGGAAAAGCGCCTGTTCTCTGAAATCTGTGGCGATGCTACTCGAAAATGTATGTGTTCGACGAAACAAAGTGGTCGACCTTGTGAGAGAGGAAACTCCAGATGCGAAACTTAGTTCCAATTTAAACTAATTGTTTTATCTGAAACTAAATGTTCGATACTGTGCCAGGAAAAGCGCCTGTTCTCTGAAATCTGGGGCGATGCTACTCGAAAATGTATGTGTTCGACGAAACAAAGTGGTCGACGTTGTGAGAGAGGAAACTCCAGATGCGAAACTTAGTTCCAATTTAAACAAATTGTTCTATCTGAAACTAAATGTTCGATACTGTGCCAGGAAAAGCGCCTGTTCTCTGAAATCTGTGGCGATGCTACTCGAAACCGTATGTGTTCGAGGAAACTAAGTGGTCGACCTTGTTGGAGAGGAAACTCCAGATGCGAAACTTAGTTCCATTTTAAACTAATTGTTCTATCTGAAACTAAGTGTTCGATACTGTGCCAGGAAAAGAGCCTGTTCTCTGAAATCTGTGGCGATGCTACTCGAAAATGTATGTGTTCGACGAAACAAAGTGGTCGACCTTGTGAGAGAGGAAACTCCAGATGCGAAACTTAGTTCCAATTTAAACTAATTGTTCTATCTGAAACTAAGTGTTCGATACTGTGCCAGGAAAAGCGCCTGTTCTCTGAAATCTGTGGCGATGCTACTCGAAAATGTATGTGTTCGACGAAACAAAGTGGTCGACCTTGTGAGAGAGGAAACGCCAGATGCGAAACTTAGTTCCAATTTAAACTAATTGTTCTATCTGAAACTAAATGTTCGATACTGTGCCAGGAAAAGCGCCTGTTCTCTGAAATCTGTAGCGATGCTACACGAAAATGTATATGTTCGAAGAAACAAAGTGGTCGACCTTGTGAGAGAGGAAACTCCAGATGCGAAACTTAGTTCCAATTTAAACTAATTGTTCTGTCTGAAACTAAGTGTTCGATAATGTGCCAGGAGAAGCGCCTGCTCTCTGAAATCTGTGGCGATGCTACTCGAAACCGTATGTGTTCGAGGAAACTAAGTGGTCGACCTTGTGGGAGAGGAAACTCCAGATGCGAAACTTAGTTCCATTTTAAACTAATTGTTCTATCTGAAATAAGTGTTCGATACTGTGCCAGGAAAAGCGCCTGTTCTCTGAAATCTGTGGCGATGCTACTCGAAACCGTATGTGTTCGACGAATCTAAATGGTCGACCTTGTGAGAGAGGAAACTCCAGATGCGAAACTTAGTTCCATTTTAAACTAATTGTTCTATCTGAAATAAGTGTTCGATACTGTGCCAGGAAAAGCGCCTGTTCTCTGAAATCTGTGGCGATGCTACTCGAAACCGTATGTGTTCGACGAATCTAAATGGTCGACCTTGTGAGAGAGGAAACTCCAGAAGCGAAACTTAGTTCCATTTAAAACTAATTGTTCTATCTGAAACTAAGTGTTCGATAATGTGCCAGGAGAAGCGCCTGTTCTCTGAAATCTGTGGCGATGCTACTCGAAACCGTATGTGTTCGAGGAAACTAAGTGGTCGACCTTGTGAGAGAGGAAACTCCAGATGCGAAACTTAGTTCCAATTTAAACTAATTGTTCTATCTGAAACTAAATGTTCGATACTGTGCCAGGAAAAGCGCCTGTTCTCTGAAATCTGTGGCGATGCTACTCGAAAATGTATGTGTTCGACGAAACAAAGTGGTCGACCTTGTGAGAGAGGAAACTCCAGATGCGAAACTTAGTTCCAATTTAAACTAATTGTTCTATCTGAAACTAAATGTTCGATACTGTGCCAGGAAAAGCGCCTGTTCTCTGAAATCTGGGGCGATGCTACTCGAAAATGTATGTGTTCGACGAAACAAAGTGGTCGACGTTGTGAGAGAGGAAACTCCAGATGCGAAACTTAGTTCCAATTTAAACAAATTGTTCTATCTGAAACTAAATGTTCGATACTGTGCCAGGAAAAGCGCCTGTTCTCTGAAATCTGTGGCGATGCTACTCGAAACCGTATGTGTTCGAGGAAACTAAGTGGTCGACCTTGTTGGAGAGGAAACTCCAGATGCGAAACTTAGTTCCATTTTAAACTAATTGTTCTATCTGAAACTAAGTGTTCGATACTGTGCCAGGAAAAGAGCCTGTTCTCTGAAATCTGTGGCGATGCTACTCGAAAATGTATGTGTTCGACGAAACAAAGTGGTCGACCTTGTGAGAGAGGAAACTCCAGATGCGAAACTTAGTTCCAATTTAAACTAATTGTTCTATCTGAAACTAAATGTTCGATACTGTGCCAGGAAAAGCGCCTGTTCTCTGAAATCTGTGGCGATGCTACTCGAAAATGTATGTGTTCGACGAAACAAAGTGGTCGACCTTGTGAGAGAGGAAATTCCAGATGCGAAACTTAGTTCCAATTTAAACTAATTGTTCTATCTGAAACTAAATGTTCGATACTGTGCCAGGAAAAGCGCCTGTTCTCTGAAATCTGTAGCGATGCTACACGAAAATGTATATGTTCGAAGAAACAAAGTGGTCGACCTTGTGAGAGAGGAAACTCCAGATGCGAAACTTAGTTCCAATTTAAACTAATTGTTCTGTCTGAAACTAAATGTTCGATACTGTGCCAGGAAAAGCGCCTGTTCTCTGAAATCTGTGGCGATGCTACTCGAAACCGTATGTGTTCGAGGAAACTAAGTGGTCGACCTTGTGGGAGAGGAAACTCCAGATGCGAAACTTGTTCCATTTTAAACTAATTGTTCTATCTGAAATAAGTGTTCGATACTGTGCCAGGAAAAGCGCCTGTTCTCTGAAATCTGTGGCGATGCTACTCGAAACCGTATGTGTTCGACGAATCTAAATGGTCGACCTTGTGAGAGAGGAAACTCCAGAAGCGAAACTTAGTTCCATTTAAAACTAATTGTTCTATCTGAAACTAAGTGTTCGATAATGTGCCAGGAGAAGCGCCTGTTCTCTGAAATCTGTGGCGATGCTACTCGAAACCGTATGTGTTCGAGGAAACTAAGTGGTCGACCTTGTGAGAGAGGAAACTCCAGATGCGAAACTTAGTTCCAATTTAAACTAATTGTTCTATCTGAAACTAAATGTTCGATACTGTGCCAGGAAAAGCGCCTGTTCTCTGAAATCTGTGGCGATGCTACTCGAAAATGTATGTGTTCGACGAAACAAAGTGGTCGACCTTGTGAGAGAGGAAACTCCAGATGCGAAACTTAGTTCCAATTTAAACTAATTGTTCTATCTGAAACTAAATGTTCGATACTGTGCCAGGAAAAGCGCCTGTTCTCTGAAATCTGGGGCGATGCTACTCGAAAATGTATGTGTTCGACGAAACAAAGTGGTCGACGTTGTGAGAGAGGAAACTCCAGATGCGAAACTTAGTTCCAATTTAAACAAATTGTTCTATCTGAAACTAAATGTTCGATACTGTGCCAGGAAAAGCGCCTGTTCTCTGAAATCTGTGGCGATGCTACTCGAAACCGTATGTGTTCGAGGAAACTAAGTGGTCGACCTTGTTGGAGAGGAAACTCCAGATGCGAAACTTAGTTCCATTTTAAACTAATTGTTCTATCTGAAACTAAGTGTTCGATACTGTGCCAGGAAAAGAGCCTGTTCTCTGAAATCTGTGGCGATGCTACTCGAAAATGTATGTGTTCGACGAAACAAAGTGGTCGACCTTGTGAGAGAGGAAACTCCAGATGCGAAACTTAGTTCCAATTTAAACTAATTGTTCTATCTGAAACTAAGTGTTCGATACTGTGCCAGGAAAAGCGCCTGTTCTCTGAAATCTGTGGCGATGCTACTCGAAAATGTATGTGTTCGACGAAACAAAGTGGTCGACCTTGTGAGAGAGGAAATTCCAGATGCGAAACTTAGTTCCAATTTAAACTAATTGTTCTATCTGAAACTAAATGTTCGATACTGTGCCAGGAAAAGCGCCTGTTCTCTGAAATCTGTAGCGATGCTACACGAAAATGTATATGTTCGAAGAAACAAAGTGGTCGACCTTGTGAGAGAGGAAACTCCAGATGCGAAACTTAGTTCCAATTTAAACTAATTGTTCTGTCTGAAACTAAATGTTCGATACTGTGCCAGGAAAAGCGCCTGTTCTCTGAAATCTGTGGCGATGCTACTCGAAACCGTATGTGTTCGAGGAAACTAAGTGGTCGACCTTGTGGGAGAGGAAACTCCAGATGCGAAACTTAGTTCCATTTTAAACTAATTGTTCTATCTGAAATAAGTGTTCGATACTGTGCCAGGAAAAGCGCCTGTTCTCTGAAATCTGTGGCGATGCTACTCGAAACCGTATGTGTTCGACGAATCTAAATGGTCGACCTTGTGAGAGAGGAAACTCCAGATGCGAAACTTAGTTCCATTTTAAACTAATTGTTCTATCTGAAATAAGTGTTCGATACTGTGCCAGGAAAAGCGCCTGTTCTCTGAAATCTGTGGCGATGCTACTCGAAACCGTATGTGTTCGACGAATCTAAATGGTCGACCTTGTGAGAGAGGAAACTCCAGAAGCGAAACTTAGTTCCATTTAAAACTAATTGTTCTATCTGAAACTAAGTGTTCGATAATGTGCCAGGAGAAGCGCCTGTTCTCTGAAATCTGTGGCGATGCTACTCGAAACCGTATGTGTTCGACGAAACTAAGTGGTCGACCTTGTGAGAGAGGAAACTCCAGATGCGAAACTTAGTTCCAATTTAAACTAATTGTTCTATCTGAAACTAAATGTTCGATACTGTGCCAGGAAAAGCGCCTGTTCTCTGAAATCTGTGGCGATGCTACTCGAAAATGTATGTGTTCGACGAAACAAAGTGGTCGACCTTGTGAGAGAGGAAACTCCAGATGCGAAACTTAGTTCCAATTTAAACTAATTGTTCTATCTGAAACTAAATGTTCGATACTGTGCCAGGAAAAGCGCCTGTTCTCTGAAATCTGGGGCGATGCTACTCGAAAATGTATGTGTTCGACGAAACAAAGTGGTCGACGTTGTGAGAGAGGAAACTCCAGATGCGAAACTTAGTTCCAATTTAAACAAATTGTTCTATCTGAAACTAAATGTTCGATACTGTGCCAGGAAAAGCGCCTGTTCTCTGAAATCTGTGGCGATGCTACTCGAAACCGTATGTGTTCGAGGAAACTAAGTGGTCGACCTTGTTGGAGAGGAAACTCCAGATGCGAAACTTAGTTCCATTTTAAACTAATTGTTCTATCTGAAACTAAGTGTTCGATACTGTGCCAGGAAAAGAGCCTGTTCTCTGAAATCTGTGGCGATGCTACTCGAAAATGTATGTGTTCGACGAAACAAAGTGGTCGACCTTGTGAGAGAGGAAACTCCAGATGCGAAACTTAGTTCCAATTTAAACTAATTGTTCTATCTGAAACTAAATGTTCGATACTGTGCCAGGAAAAGCGCCTGTTCTCTGAAATCTGTGGCGATGCTACTCGAAAATGTATGTGTTCGACGAAACAAAGTGGTCGACCTTGTGAGAGAGGAAATTCCAGATGCGAAACTTAGTTCCAATTTAAACTAATTGTTCTATCTGAAACTAAATGTTCGATACTGTGCCAGGAAAAGCGCCTGTTCTCTGAAATCTGTAGCGATGCTACACGAAAATGTATATGTTCGAAGAAACAAAGTGGTCGACCTTGTGAGAGAGGAAACTCCAGATGCGAAACTTAGTTCCAATTTAAACTAATTGTTCTGTCTGAAACTAAATGTTCGATACTGTGCCAGGAAAAGCGCCTGTTCTCTGAAATCTGTGGCGATGCTACTCGAAACCGTATGTGTTCGAGGAAACTAAGTGGTCGACCTTGTGGGAGAGGAAACTCCAGATGCGAAACTTAGTTCCATTTTAAACTAATTGTTCTATCTGAAATAAGTGTTCGATACTGTGCCAGGAAAAGCGCCTGTTCTCTGAAATCTGTGGCGATGCTACTCGAAACCGTATGTGTTCGACGAATCTAAATGGTCGACCTTGTGAGAGAGGAAACTCCAGAAGCGAAACTTAGTTCCATTTAAAACTAATTGTTCTATCTGAAACTAAGTGTTCGATAATGTGCCAGGAGAAGCGCCTGTTCTCTGAAATCTGTGGCGATGCTACTCGAAACCGTATGTGTTCGAGGAAACTAAGTGGTCGACCTTGTGAGAGAGGAAACTCCAGATGCGAAAATTAGTTCCAATTTAAACTAATTGTTCTATCTGAAACTAAATGTTCGATACTGTGCCAGGAAAAGCGCCTGTTCTCTGAAATCTGGGGCGATGCTACTCGAAAATGTATGTGTTCGACGAAACAAAGTGGTCGACGTTGTGAGAGAGGAAACTCCAGATGCGAAAATTAGTTCCAATTTAAACTAATTGTTCTATCTGAAACTAAATGTTCGATACTGTGCCAGGAAAAGCGCCTGTTCTCTGAAATCTGTGGCGATGCTACTCGAAAATGTATGTGTTCGACGAAACAAAGTGGTCGACCTTGTTGGAGAGGAAACTCCAGATGCGAAACTTAGTTGCATTTTAAACTAATTGTTCTATCTGAAACTAAGTGTTCGATACTGTGCCAGGAAAAGAGCCTGTTCTCTGAAATCTGTGGCGATGCTACTCGAAAATGTATGTGTTCGACGAAACAAAGTGGTCGACCTTGTGAGAGAGGAAACTCCAGATGCGAAACTTAGTTCCAATTTAAACTAATTGTTCTATCTGAAACTAAATGTTCGATACTGTGCCAGGAAAAGCGCCTGTTCTCTGAAATCTGTGGCGATGCTACTCGAAAATGTATGTGTTCGACGAAACAAAGTGGTCGACCTTGTGAGAGAGGAAACTCCAGATGCGAAACTTAGTTCCAATTTAAACTAATTGTTCTATCTGAAACTAAATGTTCGATACTGTACCAGGAAAAGCGCCTGTTCTCTGAAATCTGTAGCGATGCTACACGAAAATGTATATGTTCGAAGAAACAAAGTGGTCGACCTTGTGAGAGAGGAAACTCCAGATGCGAAACTTAGTTCCAATTTAAACTAATTGTTCTATCTGAAAATAAATGTTCGATACTGTGCCAGGAAAAGCGCCTGTTCTCTGAAATCTGTGGCGATGCTACTCGAAACCGTATGTGTTCGAGGAAACTAAGTGGTCGACCTTGTGGGAGAGGAAACTCCAGATGCGAAACTTAGTTCCATTTTAAACTAATTGTTCTATCTGAAATAAGTGTTCGATACTGTGCCAGGAAAAGCGCCTGTTCTCTGAAATCTGAGGCGATGCTACTCGAAACCGTATGTGTTCGACGAATCTAAATGGTCGACCTTGTGAGAGAGGAAACTCCAGAAGCGAAACTTAGTTCCATTTAAAACTAATTGTTCTATCTGAAACTAAGTGTTCGATAATGTGCCAGGAGAAGCGCCTGTTCTCTGAAATCTGTGGCGATGCTACTCGAAACCGTATGTGTTCGAGGAAACTAAGTGGTCGACCTTGTGAGAGAGGAAACTCCAGATGCGAAACTTAGTTCCAATTTAAACTAATTGTTCTATCTGAAACTAAATGTTCGATACTGTGCCAGGAAAAGCGCCTGTTCTCTGAAATCTGTGGCGATGCTACTCGAAAATGTATGTGTTCGACGAAACAAAGTGGTCGACCTTGTGAGAGAGGAAACTCCAGATGCGAAACTTAGTTCCAATTTAAACTAATTGTTCTATCTGAAACTAAATGTTCGATACTGTGCCAGGAAAAGCGCCTGTTCTCTGAAATCTGGGGCGATGCTACTCGAAAATGTATGTGTTCGACGAAACAAAGTGGTCGACGTTGTGAGAGAGGAAACTCCAGATGCGAAACTTAGTTCCAATTTAAACAAATTGTTCTATCTGAAACTAAATGTTCGATACTGTGCCAGGAAAAGCGCCTGTTCTCTGAAATCTGTGGCGATGCTACTCGAAACCGTATGTGTTCGAGGAAACTAAGTGGTCGACCTTGTTGGAGAGGAAACTCCAGATGCGAAACTTAGTTCCATTTTAAACTAATTGTTCTATCTGAAACTAAGTGTTCGATACTGTGCCAGGAAAAGAGCCTGTTCTCTGAAATCTGTGGCGATGCTACTCGAAAATGTATGTGTTCGACGAAACAAAGTGGTCGACCTTGTGAGAGAGGAAACTCCAGATGCGAAACTTAGTTCCAATTTAAACTAATTGTTCTATCTGAAACTAAATGTTCGATACTGTGCCAGGAAAAGCGCCTGTTCTCTGAAATCTGTGGCGATGCTACTCGAAAATGTATGTGTTCGACGAAACAAAGTGGTCGACCTTGTGAGAGAGGAAACTCCAGATGCGAAACTTAGTTCCAATTTAAACTCATTGTTCTATCTGAAAATAAATGTTCGATACTGTGCCAGGAAAAGCGCCTGTTCTCTGAAATCTGTGGCGATGCTACTCGAAACCGTATGTGTTCGAGGAAACTAAGTGGTCGACCTTGTGGGAGAGGAAACTCCAGATGCGAAACTTAGTTCCATTTTAAACTAATTGTTCTATCTGAAATAAGTGTTCGATACTGTGCCAGGAAAAGCGCCTGTTCTCTGAAATCTGTGGCGATGCTACTCGAAACCGTATGTGTTCGACGAATCTAAATGGTCGACCTTGTGAGAGAGGAAACTCCAGAAGCGAAACTTAGTTCCATTTAAAACTAATTGTTCTATCTGAAACTAAGTGTTCGATAATGTGCCAGGAGAAGCGCCTGTTCTCTGAAATCTGTGGCGATGCTACTCGAAACCGTATGTGTTCGAGGAAACTAAGTGGTCGACCTTGTGAGAGAGGAAACTCCAGATGCGAAACTTAGTTCCAATTTAAACTAATTGTTCTATCTGAAACTAAATGTTCGATACTGTGCCAGGAAAAGCGCCTGTTCTCTGAAATCTGTGGCGATGCTACTCGAAAATGTATGTGTTCGACGAAACAAAGTGGTCGACCTTGTGAGAGAGGAAACTCCAGATGCGAAACTTAGTTCCAATTTAAACTAATTGTTCTATCTGAAACTAAATGTTCGATACTGTGCCAGGAAAAGCGCCTGTTCTCTGAAATCTGGGGCGATGCTACTCGAAAATGTATGTGTTCGACGAAACAAAGTGGTCGACGTTGTGAGAGAGGAAACTCCAGATGCGAAACTTAGTTCCAATTTAAACAAATTGTTCTATCTGAAACTAAATGTTCGATACTGTGCCAGGAAAAGCGCCTGTTCTCTGAAATCTGTGGCGATGCTACTCGAAACCGTATGTGTTCGAGGAAACTAAGTGGTCGACCTTGTTGGAGAGGAAACTCCAGATGCGAAACTTAGTTCCATTTTAAACTAATTGTTCTATCTGAAACTAAGTGTTCGATACTGTGCCAGGAAAAGAGCCTGTTCTCTGAAATCTGTGGCGATGCTACTCGAAAATGTATGTGTTCGACGAAACAAAGTGGTCGACCTTGTGAGAGAGGAAACTCCAGATGCGAAACTTAGTTCCAATTTAAACTAATTGTTCTATCTGAAACTAAATGTTCGATACTGTGCCAGGAAAAGCGCCTGTTCTCTGAAATCTGTGGCGATGCTACTCGAAAATGTATGTGTTCGACGAAACAAAGTGGTCGACCTTGTGAGAGAGGAAATTCCAGATGCGAAACTTAGTTCCAATTTAAACTAATTGTTCTATCTGAAACTAAATGTTCGATACTGTGCCAGGAAAAGCGCCTGTTCTCTGAAATCTGTAGCGATGCTACACGAAAATGTATATGTTCGAAGAAACAAAGTGGTCGACCTTGTGAGAGAGGAAACTCCAGATGCGAAACTTAGTTCCAATTTAAACTAATTGTTCTGTCTGAAACTAAATGTTCGATACTGTGCCAGGAAAAGCGCCTGTTCTCTGAAATCTGTGGCGATGCTACTCGAAACCGTATGTGTTCGAGGAAACTAAGTGGTCGACCTTGTGGGAGAGGAAACTCCAGATGCGAAACTTAGTTCCATTTTAAACTAATTGTTCTATCTGAAATAAGTGTTCGATACTGTGCCAGGAAAAGCGCCTGTTCTCTGAAATCTGTGGCGATGCTACTCGAAACCGTATGTGTTCGACGAATCTAAATGGTCGACCTTGTGAGAGAGGAAACTCCAGAAGCGAAACTTAGTTCCATTTAAAACTAATTGTTCTATCTGAAACTAAGTGTTCGATAATGTGCCAGGAGAAGCGCCTGTTCTCTGAAATCTGTGGCGATGCTACTCGAAACCGTATGTGTTCGAGGAAACTAAGTGGTCGACCTTGTGAGAGAGGAAACTCCAGATGCGAAAATTAGTTCCAATTTAAACTAATTGTTCTATCTGAAACTAAATGTTCGATACTGTGCCAGGAAAAGCGCCTGTTCTCTGAAATCTGTGGCGATGCTACTCGAAAATGTATGTGTTCGACGAAACAAAGTGGTCGACCTTGTGAGAGAGGAAACTCCAGATGCGAAACTTAGTTCCAATTTAAACTAATTGTTCTATCTGAAACTAAATGTTCGATACTGTGCCAGGAAAAGCGCCTGTTCTCTGAAATCTGGGGCGATGCTACTCGAAAATGTATGTGTTCGACGAAACAAAGTGGTCGACGTTGTGAGAGAGGAAACTCCAGATGCGAAACTTAGATCCAATTTAAACTAATTGTTCTATCTGAAACTAAATGTTCGATACTGTGCCAGGAAAAGCGCCTGTTCTCTGAAATCTGTGGCGATGCTACTCGAAACCGTATGTGTTCGAGGAAACTAAGTGGTCGACCTTGTTGGAGAGGAAACTCCAGATGCGAAACTTAGTTGCATTTTAAACTAATTGTTCTATCTGAAACTAAGTGTTCGATATTGTGCCAGGAAAAGAGCCTGTTCTCTGAAATCTGTGGCGATGCTACTCGAAAATGTATGTGTTCGACGAAACAAAGTGGTCGACCTTGTGAGAGAGGAAACTCCAGATGCGAAACTTAGTTCCAATTTAAACTAATTGTTCTATCTGAAACTAAATGTTCGATACTGTGCCAGGAAAAGCGCCTGTTCTCTGAAATCTGTGGCGATGCTACTCGAAAATGTATGTGTTCGACGAAACAAAGTGGTCGACCTTGTGAGAGAGGAAACTCCAGATGCGAAACTTAGTTCCAATTTAAACTAATTGTTCTATCTGAAACTAAATGTTCGATACTGTACCAGGAAAAGCGCCTGTTCTCTGAAATCTGTAGCGATGCTACACGAAAATGTATATGTTCGAAGAAACAAAGTGGTCGACCTTGTGAGAGAGGAAACTCCAGATGCGAAACTTAGTTCCAATTTAAACTAATTGTTCTATCTGAAAATAAATGTTCGATACTGTGCCAGGAAAAGCGCCTGTTCTCTGAAATCTGTGGCGATGCTACTCGAAACCGTATGTGTTCGAGGAAACTAAGTGGTCGACCTTGTGGGAGAGGAAACTCCAGATGCGAAACTTAGTTCCATTTTAAACTAATTGTTCTATCTGAAATAAGTGTTCGATACTGTGCCAGGAAAAGCGCCTGTTCTCTGAAATCTGAGGCGATGCTACTCGAAACCGTATGTGTTCGACGAATCTAAATGGTCGACCTTGTGAGAGAGGAAACTCCAGAAGCGAAACTTAGTTCCATTTAAAACTAATTGTTCTATCTGAAACTAAGTGTCCGATAATGTGCCAGGAGAAGCGCCTGTTCTCTGAAATCTGTGGCGATGCTACTCGAAACCGTATGTGTTCGAGGAAACTAAGTGGTCGACCTTGTGAGAGAGGAAACTCCAGATGCGAAACTTAGTTCCAATTTAAACTAATTGTTCTATCTGAAACTAAATGTTCGATACTGTGCCAGGAAAAGCGCCTGTTCTCTGAAATCTGTGGCGATGCTACTCGAAAATGTATGTGTTCGACGAAACAAAGTGGTCGACCTTGTGAGAGAGGAAACTCCAGATGCGAAACTTAGTTCCAATTTAAACTAATTGTTCTATCTGAAACTAAATGTTCGATACTGTGCCAGGAAAAGCGCCTGTTCTCTGAAATCTGTGGCGATGCTACTCGAAAATGTATGTGTTCGACGAAACAAAGTGGTCGACCTTGTGAGAGAGGAAACTCCAGATGCGAAACTTAGTTCCAATTTAAACTAATTGTTCTATCTGAAACTAAATGTTCGATACTGTGCCAGGAAAAGCGCCTGTTCCCTGAAATCTGTGGCGATGCTACTCGAAACCGTATGTGTTCGACGAATCTAAATGGTCGACCTTGTGAGAGAGGAAACTCCAGAAGCGAAACTTAGTTCCATTTAAAACTAATTGTTCTATCTGAAACTAAGTGTTCGATAATGTGCCAGGAGAAGCGACTGTTCTCTGAAATCTGTGGCGATGCTACTCGAAACCGTATGTGTTCGACGAAACAAAGTGGTCGACCTTGTGAGAGAGGAAACTCCAGATGCGAAACTTAGTTCCAATTTAAACTAATTGTTCTATCTGAAACTAAATGTTCGATACTGTGCCAGGAAAAGCGCCTGTTCTCTGAAATCTGTAGCGATGCTACTCGAAAATGTATGTGTTCGACGAAACAAAGTGGTCGACCTTGTGAGAGAGGAAACTCCAGATGCGAAACTTAGTTCCAATTTAAACTAATTGTTCTATCTGAAACTAAATGTTCGATACTGTGCCAGGAAAAGCGCCTGTTCTCTGAAATCTGTGGCGATGCTACTCGAAAATGTATGTGTTCGACGAAACAAAGTTGTCGACCTTGTGAGAGAGGAAACTCCAGATGCGAAACTTAGTTCCAATTTAAACTAATTGTTCTATCTGAAACTAAATGTTCGATACTGTGCCAGGAGAAGCGCCTGTTCTCTGAAATCTGTGGCGATGCTACTCGAAAATGCATGTGTTCGACGAAACAAAGTGGTCGACGTTGTGAGAGAGGAAACTCCAGATGCGAAACTTAGTTCCAATTTAAACTAATTGTTCTATCTGAAACTAAATGTTCGATACTGTGCCAGGAGAAGCGCCTGTTCTCTGAAATCTGTGGCGATGCTACTCGAAACCGTATGTGTTCGAGGAAACTAAGTGGTCGACCTTGTGGGAGAGGAAACTCCAGATGCGAAACTTAGTTCCAATTTAAACTAATTGTTCTATCTGAAACTAAATGTTCGATACTGTGCCAGAAAAAGCGCCTGTTCTCTGAAATCTGTGGCGATGCTACTCGATAATGTATGTGTTCGACGAAACAAAGTGGTCGACCTTGTGGGATAGGAAACTCCAGATGCGAAACTTAGTTCCATTTTAAACTAATTGTTCTATCTGAAACTAAGTGTTCGATACTGTGCCAGGAAAAGCGCCTGTTCTCTGAAATCTGTGGCGATGCTACTCGAAAATGTATGTGTTCGACGAAACAAAGTGGTCGACCTTGTGAGAGAGGAAACTCCAGATGCGAAACTTAGTTCCAATTTAAACTAATTGTTCTATCTGAAACTAAATGTTCGATACTGTGCCAGGAAAAGCGCCTGTTCTCTGAAATCTGTGGCGATGCTACTCGAACCCGTATGTGTTCGAGGAAACTAAGTGGTCGACCTTGTGGGAGAGGAAACTCCAGATGCGAAACTTAGTTCCATTTTAAACTAATTGTTCTATCTGAAACTAAGTGTTCGATACTGTGCCAGGAAAAGCGCCTGTTCTCTGAAATCTGTGGCGATGCTACTCGAAAATGTATGTGTTCGACGAAACAAAGTGGTCGACCTTGTGAGAGAGGAAACTCCAGATGCGAAACTTAGTTCCAATTTAAACTAATTGTTCTATCTGAAACTAAATGTTCGATACTGTGCCAGGAAAAGCGCCTGTTCTCTGAAATCTGTGGCGATGCTACTCGAAAATGTATGTGTTCGACGAAACAAAGTTGTCGACCTTGTGAGAGAGGAAACTCCAGATGCGAAACTTAGTTCCAATTTAAACTAATTGTTCTATCTGAAACTAAATGTTCGATACTGTGCCAGGAAAAGCGCCTGTTCTCTGAAATCTGTGGCGATGCTACTCGAAAATGTGTGTTCGACGAAACAAAGTGGTCGACGTTGTGAGAGAGGAAACTCCAGATGCGAAACTTAGTTCCAATTTAAACTAATTGTTCTATCTGAAACTAAATGTTCGATACTGTGCCAGGAAAAGCGCCTGTTCTCTGAAATCTGTGGCGATGCTACTCGAAAATGCATGTGTTCGACGAAACAAAGTGGTCGACGTTGTGAGAGAGGAAACTCCAGATGCGAAACTTAGTTCCAATTTAAACTAATTGTTCTATCTGAAACTAAATGTTCGATACTGTGCCAGGAGAAGCGCCTGTTCTCAAAAATCTGTGGCGATGCTACTCGAAACCGCATGTGTTCGAGGAAACTGAGTGGTCGACCTTGTGGGAGAGGAAACTCCAGATGCGAAACTTAGTTCCATTTTAAACTAATTGTTCTATCTGAAACTAAGTGTTCGATACTGTGCCAGGAAAAGCGCCTGTTCTCTGAAATCTGTGGCGATGCTACTCGAAAATGTATGTGTTCGACGAAACAAAGTGGTCGACCTTGTGAGAGAGGAAACTCCAGATGCGAAACTTAGTTCCAATTTAAACTAATTGTTCTATCTGACACTAAATGTTCGATACTGTGCCAGGAAAAGCGCCTGTTCTCTGAAATCTGTGGCGATGCTACTCGAAACCGTATGTGTTCGAGGAAACTAAGTGGTCGACCTTGTGGGAGAGGAAACTCCAGATGCGAAACTTAGTTCCATTTTAAACTAATTGTTCTATCTGAAACTAAGTGTTCGATACTGTGCCAGGAAAAGCGCCTGTTCTCTGAAATCTGTGGCGATGCTACTCGAAAATGTATGTGTTCGACGAAACAAAGTGGTCGACCTTGTGAGAGAGGAAACTCCAGATGCGAAACTTAGTTCCAATTTAAACTAATTGTTCTATCTGAAACTAAATGTTCGATACTGTGCCAGGAAAAGCGCCTGTTCTCTGAAATCTGTGGCGATGCTACTCGAAAATGTATGTGTTCGACGAAACAAAGTGGTCGACGTTGTGAGAGAGGAAACTCCAGATGCGAAAATTAGTTCCAATTTAAACTAATTGTTCTATCTGAAAATAAATGTTCGATACTGTGCCAGGAAAAGCGCCTTTTCTCTGAAATCTGTGGCGATGCTACTCGAAAATGCATGTGTTCGACGAAACAAAGTGGTCGACGTTGTGAGAGAGGAAACTCCAGATGCGAAACTTAGTTCCAATTTAAACTAATTGTTCTATCTGAAACTAAATGTTCGATACTGTGCCAGGAGAAGCGCCTGTTCTCAGAAATCTGTGGCGATGCTACTCGAAACCGCATGTGTTCGAGGAAACTGAGTGGTCGACCTTGTGGGAGAGGAAACTCCAGATGCGAAACTTAGTTCCATTTTAAACTAATTGTTCTATCTGAAACTAAGTGTTCGATACTGTGCCAAGAAAAGCGCCTGTTCTCTGAAATCTGTGGCGATGCTACTCGAAAATGTATGTGTTCGACGAAACAAAGTGGTCGACCTTGTGAGAGAGGAAACTCCAGATGCGAAACTTAGTTCCAATTTAAACTAATTGTTCTATCTGAAACTAAATGTTCGATACTGTGCCAGGAAAAGCGCCTGTTCTCTGAAATCTGTGGCGATGCTACTCGAAACCGTATGTGTTCGAGGAAACTAAGTGGTCGACCTTGTGGGAGAGGAAACTCCAGATGCGAAACTTAGTTCCATTTTAAACTAATTGTTCTATCTGAAACTAAGTGTTCGATACTGTGCCAGGAAAAGCGCCTGTTCTCTGAAATCTGTGGCGATGCTACTCGAAAATGTATGTGTTCGACGAAACAAAGTGGTCGACCTTGTGAGAGAGGAAACTCCAGATGCGAAACTTAGTTCCAATTTAAACTAATTGTTCTATCTGAAACTAAATGTTCGATACTGTGCCAGGAAAAGCGCCTGTTCTCTGAAATCTGTGGCGATGCTACTCGAAAATGTATGTGTTCGACGAAACAAAGTTGTCGACCTTGTGAGAGAGGAAACTCCAGATGCGAAACTTAGTTCCAATTTAAACTAATTGTTCTATCTGAAACTAAATGTTCGATACTGTGCCAGGAGAAGCGCCTGTTCTCTGAAATCTGTGGCGATGCTACTCGAAAATGCATGTGTTCGACGAAACAAAGTGGTCGACGTTGTGAGAGAGGAAACTCCAGATGCGAAACTTAGTTCCAATTTAAACTAATTGTTCTATCTGAAACTAAATGTTCGATACTGTGCCAGGAGAAGCGCCTGTTCTCAAAAATCTGTGGCGATGCTACTCGAAACCGCATGTGTTCGAGGAAACTGAGTTGTCGACCTTGTGGGAGAGGAAACTCCAGATGCGAAACTTAGTTCCATTTTAAACTAATTGTTCTATCTGAAACTAAGTGTTCGATACTGTGCCAGGAAAAGCGCCTGTTCTCTGAAATCTGTGGCGATGCTACTCGAAAATGTATGTGTTCGACGAAACAAAGTGGTCGACCTTGTGAGAGAGGAAACTCCAGATGCGAAACTTAGTTCCAATTTAAACTAATTGTTCTATCTGACACTAAATGTTCGATACTGTGCCAGGAAAAGCGCCTGTTCTCTGAAATCTGTGGCGATGCTACTCGAAACCGTATGTGTTCGAGGAAACTAAGTGGTCGACCTTGTGGGAGAGGAAACTCCAGATGCGAAACTTAGTTCCATTTTAAACTAATTGTTCTATCTGAAACTAAGTGTTCGATACTGTGCCAGGAAAAGCGCCTGTTCTCTGAAATCTGTGGCGATGCTACTCGAAAATGTATGTGTTCGACGAAACAAAGTGGTCGACCTTGTGAGAGAGGAAACTCCAGATGCGAAACTTAGTTCCAATTTAAACTAATTGTTCTATCTGAAACTAAATGTTCGATACTGTGCCAGGAAAAGCGCCTGTTCTCTGAAATCTGTGGCGATGCTACTCGAAAATGTATGTGTTCGACGAAACAAAGTGGTCGACGTTGTGAGAGAGGAAACTCCAGATGCGAAAATTAGTTCCAATTTAAACTAATTGTTCTATCTGAAAATAAATGTTCGATACTGTGCCAGGAAAAGCGCCTGTTCTCTGAAATCTGTGGCGATGCTACTCGAAAATGTATGTGTTCGACGAAACAAAGTGGTCGACCTTGTGAGAGAGGAAACTCCAGATGCGAAACTTAGTTCCAATTTAAACTAATTGTTCTATCTGACACTAAATGTTCGATACTGTGCCAGGAAAAGCGCCTGTTCTCTGAAATCTGTGGCGATGCTACTCGAAACCGTATGTGTTCGAGGAAACTAAGTGGTCGACCTTGTGAGAGAGGAAACTCAAGATGCGAAACTTAATACCATTTTAAACTAATTGTTCTATCTGAAACTAAGTGTTCGATACTGTGCCAGGAGAAGCGTCTGTTCTCTGAAATCTGTGGCGATACCACTCGAAAACGTATGTGTTCGACGAAACTAAGTGGCCGACCTTGTGAGAGAGGAAACTCCAGATGCGAAACTTAGTTCCAATTTAAACTAATTGTTCTATCTGAAACTAAATGTTCGATACTGTGCCAGGAAAAGCGCCTGTTCTCTGAAATCTGTGGCGATGCTACTCGAAAATGCATGTGTTCGACGAAACAAAGTGGTCGACGTTGTGAGAGAGGAAACTGCAGATGCGAAACTTAGTTCCAATTTAAACTAAATGTTCGATACTGTGCCAGGAGAAGCGCCTGTTCTCTGAAATCTGTGGCGATGCTACTCGAAACCGTATGTGTTCGAGGAAACTAAGTGGTCGACCTTGTGGGAGAGGAAACTCCAGATGCGAAACTTAGTTCCATTTTAAACTAATTGTTCTATCTGAAACTAAGTGTTCGATACTGTGCCAGGAAAAGCGCCTGTTCTCTGAAATCTGTGGCGATGCTACTCGAAAATGTATGTGTTCGACGAAACAAAGTGGTCGACCTTGTGAGAGAGGAAACTCCAGATGCGAAACTTAGTTCCAATTTAAACTAATTGTTCTATCTGAAACTAAATGTTCGATACTGTGCCAGGAAAAGCGCCTGTTCTCTGAAATCTGTGGCGATGCTACTCGAACCCGTATGTGTTCGAGGAAACTAAGTGGTCGACCTTGTGGGAGAGGAAACTCCAGATGCGAAACTTAGTTCCATTTTAAACTAATTGTTCTATCTGAAACTAAGTGTTCGATACTGTGCCAGGAAAAGCGCCTGTTCTCTGAAATCTGTGGCGATGCTACTCGAAAATGTATGTGTTCGACGAAACAAAGTGGTCGACCTTGTGAGAGAGGAAACTCCAGATGCGAAACTTAGTTCCAATTTAAACTAATTGTTCTATCTGAAACTAAATGTTCGATACTGTGCCAGGAAAAGCGCCTGTTCTCTGAAATCTGTGGCGATGCTACTCGAAAATGTATGTGTTCGACGAAACAAAGTGGTCGACGTTGTGAGAGAGGAAACTCCAGATGCGAAACTTAGTTCCAATTTAAACTAATTGTTCTATCTGAAACTAAATGTTCGATACTGTGCCAGGAAAAGCGCCTGTTCTCTGAAATCTGTGGCGATGCTACTCGAAAATGCATGTGTTCGACGAAACAAAGTGGTCGACGTTGTGAGAGAGGAAACTCCAGATGCGAAACTTAGTTCCAATTTAAACTAATTGTTCTATCTGAAACTAAATGTTCGATACTGTGCCAGGAGAAGCGCCTGTTCTCTGAAATCTGTGGCGATGCTACTCGAAACCGTATGTGTTCGAGGAAACTAAGTGGTCGACCTTGTGGGAGAGGAAACTCCAGATGCGAAACTTAGTTCCATTTTAAACTAATTGTTCTATCTGAAACTAAGTGTTCGATACTGTGCCAGGAAAAGCGCCTGTTCTCTGAAATCTGTGGCGATGCTACTCGAAAATGTATGTGTTCGACGAAACAAAGTGGTCGACCTTGTGAGAGAGGAAACTCCAGATGCGAAACTTAGTTCCAATTTAAACTAATTGTTCTATCTGAAACTAAATGTTCGATACTGTGCCAGGAAAAGCGCCTGTTCTCTGAAATCTGTGGCGATGCTACTCGAACCCGTATGTGTTCGAGGAAACTAAGTGGTCGACCTTGTGGGAGAGGAAACTCCAGATGCGAAACTTAGTTCCATTTTAAACTAATTGTTCTATCTGAAACTAAGTGTTCGATACTGTGCCAGGAAAAGCGCCTGTTCTCTGAAATCTGTGGCGATGCTACTCGAAAATGTATGTGTTCGACGAAACAAAGTGGTCGACCTTGTGAAAGAGGAAACTCCAGATGCGAAACTTAGTTCCAATTTAAACTAATTGTTCTATCTGAAACTAAATGTTCGATACTGTGCCAGGAAAAGCGCCTGTTCTCTGAAATCTGTGGCGATGCTACTCGAAAATGTATGTGTTCGACGAAACAAAGTGGTCGACGTTGTGAGAGAGGAAACTCCAGATGCGAAACTTAGTTCCAATTTAAACTAATTGTTCTATCTGAAACTAAATGTTCGATACTGTGCCAGGAAAAGCGCCTGTTCTCTGAAATCTGTGGCGATGCTACTCGAAAATGCATGTGTTCGACGAAACAAAGTGGTCGACGTTGTGAGAGAGGAAACTCCAGATGCGAAACTTAGTTCCAATTTAAACTAATTGTTCTATCTGAAACTAAATGTTCGATACTGTGCCAGGAGAAGCGCCTGTTCTCAGAAATCTGTGGCGATGCTACTCGAAACCGCATGTGTTCGAGGAAACTGAGTGGTCGACCTTGTGGGAGAGGAAACTCCAGATGCGAAACTTAGTTCCATTTTGAACTAATTGTTCTATCTGAAACTAAGTGTTCGATACTGTGCCAGGAAAAGCGCCTGTTCTCTGAAATCTGTGGCGATGCTACTCGAAAATGTATGTGTTCGACGAAACTAAGTGGTCGACCTTGTGGGAGAGGAAACTCCAGATGCGAAACTTAGTTCCATTTTAAACTAATTGTTGTATCTGAAACTAAGTGTTCGATACTGTGCCAGGAAAAGCGCCTGTTCTCTGAAATCTGTGGCGATGCTACTCGAAAATGTATGTGTTCGACGAAACAAAGTGGTCGACGTTGTGAGAGAGGAAACTCCAGATGCGAAACTTAGTTCCAATTTAAACTAATTGTTCTATCTGAAACTAAATGTTCGATACTGTGCCAGGAGAAGCGCCTGTTCTCTGAAATCTGTGGCGATGCTACTCGAAACCTTATGTGTTCGAGGAAACTAAGTGGTCGACCTTGTGGGAGAGGAAACTCCAGATGCGAAACTTAGTTGCATTTTAAACTAATTGTTCTATCTGAAACTAAATGTTCGATACTGTGCCAGGAAAAGCGCCTGTTCTCTGAAATCTGTGGCGATGCTACTCGAAAATGTATGTGTTCGACGAAACAAAGTGGTCGACCTTGTGAGAGAGGAAACTCCAGATGCGAAACTTAGTTCCAATTTAAACTAATTGTTCTATCTGAAACTAAATGTTCGATACTGTGCCAGGAAAAGCGCCTGTTCTCTGAAATCTGTGGCGATGCTACTCGAACCCGTATGTGTTCGAGGAAACTAAGTGGTCGACCTTGTGGGAGAGGAAACTCCAGATGCGAAACTTAGTTCCATTTTAAACTAATTGTTCTATCTGAAACTAAGTGTTCGATACTGTGCCAGGAAAAGCGCCTGTTCTCTGAAATCTGTGGCGATGCTACTCGAAAATGTATGTGTTCGACGAAACAAAGTGGTCGACCTTGTGAGAGAGGAAACTCCAGATGCGAAACTTAGTTCCAATTTAAACTAATTGTTCTATCTGAAACTAAATGTTCGATACTGTGCCAGGAAAAGCGCCTGTTCTCTGAAATCTGTGGCGATGCTACTCGAAAATGTATGTGTTCGACGAAACAAAGTGGTCGACCTTGTGGGAGAGGAAACTCCAGATGCGAAACTTAGTTCCATTTTAAACTAATTGTTCTATCTGAAACTAAGTGTTCGATACTGTGCCAGGAAAAGCGCCTGTTCTCTGAAATCTGTGGCGATGCTACTCGAAAATGTATGTGTTCGACGAAACAAAGTGGTCGACGTTGTGAGAGAGGAAACTCCAGATGCGAAACTTAGTTCCAATTTAAACTAATTGTTCTATCTGAAACTAAATGTTCGATACTGTGCCAGGAAAAGCGCCTGTTCTCTGAAATCTGTGGCGATGCTACTCGAAACTGTATGTGTTCGAGGAAACTAAGTGGTCGACATTGTTTGAGAGGAAACTCCAGATGCGAAACTTAGTTCCATTTTAAACTAATTGTTCTATCTGAAACTAAGTGTTCGATACTGTGCCAGGAAAAGCGCCTGTTCTCTGAAATCTGTGGCGATGCTACTCGAAAATGTATGTGTTCGACGAAACAAAGTGGTCGACCTTGTGGGATAGGAAACTCCAGATGCGAAACTTAGTTCCATTTTAAACTAATTGTTCTATCTGAAACTAAGTGTTCGATACTGTGCCAGGAAAAGCGCCTGTTCTCTGAAATCTGTGGCGATGCTACTCGAAAATGTATGTGTTCGACGAAACAAAGTGGTCGACCTTGTGAGAGAGGAAACTCCAGATGCGAAACTTAGTTCCAATTTAAGCTAATTGTTCTATCTGAAACTAAATGGTCGATACTGTGCCAGGAAAAGCGCCTGTTCTCTGAAATCTGTGGCGATGCTACTCGAAAATGTATGTGTTCGACGAAACAAAGTGGTCGACCTTGTGAGAGAGGAAACTCCAGATGCGAAACTTAGTTCCAATTTAAACTAATTGTTCTATCTGAAACTAAATGTTCGATACTGTGCCAGGAAAAGCGCCTGTTCTCTGAAATCTGTGGCGATGCGACTCGAAACCGTATGTGTTCGAGGAAACTAAGTGGTCGACCTTGTGGGAGAGGAAACTCCAGATGCGAAACTTAGTTCCATTTTAAACTAATTGTTATATCTGAAACTAAGTGTTCGATACTGTGCCAGGAAAAGCGCCTGTTCTCTGAAATCTGTGGCGATGCTACTCGAAAATGTATGTGTTCGACGAAACAAAGTGGTCGACCTTGTGAGAGAGGAAACTCCAGATGCGAAACTTAGTTCCAATTTAAGCTAATTGTTCTATCTGAAACTAAATGTTCGATACTGTGCCAGGAAAAGCGCCTGTTCTCTGAAATCTGTGGCGATGCTACTCGAAAATGTATGTGTTCGACGAAACAAAGTGGTCGACCTTGTGAGAGAGGAAACTCCAGATGCGAAACTTAGTTCCAATTTAAACTAATTGTTCTATCTGAAACTAAATGTTCGATACTGTGCCAGGAAAAGCGCCTGTTCTCCGAAATCTGTGGCGATGCGACTCGAAACCGTATGTGTTCGAGGAAACTAAGTGGTCGACCTTGTGGGAGAGGAAACTCCAGATGCGAAACTTAGTTCCATTTTAAACTAATTGTTCTATCTGAAACTAAGTGTTCGATACTGTGCCAGGAAAAGCGCCTGTTCTCTGAAATCTGTGGCGATGCTATTCGAAAATGTATGTGTTCGACGAAACAAAGTGGTCGACCTTGTGAGAGAGGAAACTCCAGATGCGAAACTTAGTTCCAATTTAAACTAATTGTTCTATCTGAAACTAAATGTTCGATACTATGCCAGGAAAAGCGCCTGTTCCCTGAAATCTGTGGCGATGCTACTCGAAACCGTATGTGTTCGACGAATCTAAATGGTCGACCTTGTGAGAGAGGAAACTCCAGATGCGAAACTTAGTTCCATTTTAAACTAATTGTTCTATCTGAAACTAAGTGTTCGATACTGTGCCAGAAAAAGCGCCTGTTCTCTGAAATCTGTGGCGATGCTACTCGAAAATGTATGTGTTCGAGGGAACTAAGTGGTCGACCTTGTGGGAGAGGAAACTCCAGATGCGAAACTTAGTTCCATTTTAAACTAATTGTTCTATCTGAAACTAAGTGTTCGATACTGTGCCAGGAAAAGCGCCTGTTCTCTGAAATCTGTGGCGATGCTACTCGAAAATGTATGTGTTCGACGAAACAAAGTGGTCGACCTTGTGAGAGAGGAAACTCCAGATGCGAAACTTAGTTCCAATTTAAGCTAATTGTTCTATCTGAAACTAAATGTTCGATACTGTGCCAGGAAAAGCGCCTGTTCTCTGAAATCTGTGGCGATGCTACTCGAAAATGTATGTGTTCGACGAAACAAAGTGGTCGACCTTGTGAGAGAGGAAACTCCAGATGCGAAACTTAGTTCCAATTTAAACTAATTGTTCTATCTGAAACTAAATGTTCGATACTGTGCCAGGAAAAGCGCCTGTTCTCTGAAATCTGTGGCGATGCGACTCGAAACCGTATGTGTTCGAGGGAACTAAGTGGTCGACCTTGTGGGAGAGGAAACTCCAGATGCGAAACTTAGTTCCATTTTAAACTAATTGTTCTATCTGAAACTAAGTGTTCGATACTGTGCCAGAAAAAGCGCCTGTTCTCTGAAATCTGTGGCGATGCTACTCGAAAATGTATGTGTTCGAGGGAACTAAGTGGTCGACCTTGTGGGAGAGGAAACTCCAGATGCGAAACTTAGTTCCATTTTAAACTAATTGTTCTATCTGAAACTAAGTGTTCGATACTGTGCCAGGAAAAGCGCCTGTTCTCTGAAATCTGTGGCGATGCTACTCGAAAATGTATGTGTTCGACGAAACAAAGTGGTCGACCTTGTGAGAGAGGAAACTCCAGATGCGAAACTTAGTTCCAATTTAAGCTAATTGTTCTATCTGAAACTAAATGTTCGATACTGTGCCAGGAAAAGCGCCTGTTCTCTGAAATCTGTGGCGATGCTACTCGAAAATGTATGTGTTCGACGAAACAAAGTGGTCGACCTTGTGAGAGAGGAAACTCCAGATGCGAAACTTAGTTCCAATTTAAACTAATTGTTCTATCTGAAACTAAATGTTCGATACTGTGCCAGGAAAAGCGCCTGTTCTCTGAAATCTGTGGCGATGCGACTCGAAACCGTATGTGTTCGAGGGAACTAAGTGGTCGACCTTGTGGGAGAGGAAACTCCAGATGCGAAACTTAGTTCCATTTTAAACTAATTGTTCTATCTGAAACTAAGTGTTCGATCCTGTGCCAGGAGAAGCGCCTGTTCTCTGAAATCAGTGGCGATGCTACTCGAAACCGTATGTGTTCGACGAAACTAAGTGGTCGACCTTTTGAGAGAGGAAACTCCAGATGCGAAACTTAGTTCCATTTTAAAATAACTGTTCCTTCTGAATCTAAGTGTTCGATACTGTGCCAGGAGAAGCCCCTGTTCTCTGAAATCTGTCGCGATGCTACTCGAAACCGTATGTGTTCGACGAAACTAAGTGGTCGACCTTGTGAGAGAGGAAACTCCAAATGCGAAACTTAGTTCCATTTTAAACTAATTGTTCTATCTGAAACTAAGTGTTCGATCCTGTGCCAGGAGAAGCGCCTGTTCTCTGAAATCTGTGGCGATGCCACTCGAAACCGTATGTGTTCGGCGAAACTAAGTGTCCGACCTTGTGAGAGAGGAAACTCCAACTGCGAAGCTTTGTTCCATTTTAAACAAATTGTTCTACCTGAAGCTAAGTGTTCGATACTGTGCCAGGAAAAGCGCCTGTTCTCTGAAATCTGTGGCGATGCTACTCGAAAATGTATGTGTTCGACGAAACAAAGTGGTCGACCTTGTGAGAGAGGAAACTCCAGATGCGAAACTTATTTCCAATTTAAACTAATTGTTCTATCTGAAACTAAATGTTCGATACTGTGCCAGGAAAAGGGCCTGTTCTCTGAAATCTGTAGCGATGCTACACGAAAATGTATATGTTCGAAGAAACAAAGTGGTCGACCTTGTGAGAGAGGAAACTCCAGATGCGAAACTTAGTTCCAATTTAAACTAATTGTTCTATCTGAAACTAAATGTTCGATACTGTGCCAGGAAAAGCGCCTGTTCTCTGAAATCTGTGGCGATGCTACTCGAAAATGTATGTGTTCGACGAAACAAAGTGGTCGACCTTGTGAGAGAGGAAACTCCAGATGCGAAACTTAGTTCCAATTTAAACTAATTGTTCTATCTGAAACTAAATGTTCGATACTGTGCCAGGAAAAGGGCCTGTTCCCTGAAATCTGTGGCGATGCTACTCGAAACCGTATGTGTTCGACGAATCTAAATGGTCGACCATGTGAGAGAGGAAACTCCAGAAGCGAAACTTAGTTCCATTTAAAACTAATTGTTCTATCTGAAACTAAGTGTTCGATAATGTGCCAGGAGAAGCGCCTGTTCTCTGAAATCTGTGGCGATGCTACTCGAAAATGTATGTGTTCGACGAAACAAAGTGGTCGACCTTGTGAGAGAGGAAACTCCAGATGCGAAACTTAGTTCCAATTTAAACTAATTGTTCTATCTGAAACTAAATGTTCGATACTGTGCCAGGAAAAGCGCCTGTTCTCTGAAATCTGTGGCGATGCTACTCGAAACCGTATGTGTTCGAGGAAACTAAGTGGTCGACCTTGTGAGAGAGGAAACTCCAGATGCGAAACTTAGTTCCAATTTAAACTAATTGTTCTATCTGAAACTAAATGTTCGATACTGTGCCAGAAAAAGCGCCTGTTCTCTGAAATCTGTGGCGATGCTACTCGAAAATGTATGTGTTCGACGAAACAAAGTGGTCGACCTTGTGAGAGAGGAAACTCCAGATGCGAAACTTAGTTCCAATTTAAACTAATTGTTCTATCTGAAACTAAATGTTCGATACTGTGCCAGGAAAAGCGCCTGTTCTCTGAAATCTGTGGCGATGCTACACGAAAATGTATATGTTCGAAGAAACAAAGTGGTCGACCTTGTGAGAGAGGAAACTCCAGATGCGAAACTTAGTTCCAATTTAAACTAATTGTTCTATCTGAAACTAAATGCTCGATACTGTGCCAGGAAAAGCGCCTGTTCTCTGAAATCTGTGGCGATGCTACTCGAAAATGTATGTGTTCGACGAAACAAAGTGGTCGACCTTGTGAGAGAGGAAACTCCAGATGCGAAACTTAGTTCCAATTTAAACTAATTGTTCTATCTGAAACTAAATGTTCGATACTGTGCCAGGAAAAGCGCCTGTTCCCTGAAATCTGTGGCGATGCTACTCGAAACCGTATGTGTTCGACGAATCTAAATGGTCGACCTTGTGAGAGAGGAAACTCCAGAAGCGAAACTTAGTTCCATTTAAAACTAATTGTTCTATCTGAAACTAAATGTTCGATACTGTGCCAGGAGAAGCGACTGTTCTCTGAAATCTGTGGCGATGCTACTCGAAACCGTATGTGTTCGACGAAACAAAGTGGTCGACCTTGTGAGAGAGGAAACTCCAGATGCGAAACTTAGTTCCAATTTAAACTAATTGTTCTATCTGAAACTAAATGTTCGATACTGTGCCAGGAAAAGCGCCTGTTCTCTGAAATCTGTGGCGATGCTACTCGAAAATGTATGTGTTCGACGAAACAAAGTGGTCGACGTTGTGAGAGAGGAAACTCCAGATGCGAAAATTAGTTCCAATTTAAACTAATTGTTCTATCTGAAAATAAATGTTCGATACTGTGCCAGGAAAAGCGCCTTTTCTCTGAAATCTGTGGCGATGCTACTCGAAAATGCATGTGTTCGACGAAACAAAGTGGTCGACGTTGTGAGAGAGGAAACTCCAGATGCGAAACTTAGTTCCAATTTAAACTAATTGTTCTATCTGAAACTAAATGTTCGATACTGTGCCAGGAGAAGCGCCTGTTCTCAGAAATCTGTGGCGATGCTACTCGAAACCGCATGTGTTCGAGGAAACTAAGTGGTCGACCTTGTGGGAGAGGAAACTCCAGATGCGAAACTTAGTTCCATTTTAAACTAATTGTTCTATCTGAAACTAAGTGTTCGATACTGTGCCAGGAAAAGCGCCTGTTCTCTGAAATCTGTGGCGATGCTACTCGAAAATGTATGTGTTCGACGAAACAAAGTGGTCGACCTTGTGAGAGAGGAAACTCCAGATGCGAAACTTAGTTCCAATTTAAACTAATTGTTCTATCTGAAACTAAATGTTCGATACTGTGCCAGGAAAAGCGCCTGTTCTCTGAAATCTGTGGCGATGCTACTCGAACCCGTATGTGTTCGAGGAAACTAAGTGGTCGACCTTGTGGGAGAGGAAACTCCAGATGCGAAACTTAGTTCCATTTTAAACTAATTGTTCTATCTGAAACTAAGTGTTCGATACTGTGCCAGGAAAAGCGCCTGTTCTCTGAAATCTGTGGCGATGCTACTCGAAAATGTATGTGTTCGACGAAACAAAGTGGTCGACCTTGTGAGAGAGGAAACTCCAGATGCGAAACTTAGTTCCAATTTAAACTAATTGTTCTATCTGAAACTAAATGTTCGATACTGTGCCAGGAAAAGCGCCTGTTCTCTGAAATCTGTGGCGATGCTACTCGAACCCGTATGTGTTCGAGGAAACTAAGTGGTCGACCTTGTGGGAGAGGAAACTCCAGATGCGAAACTTAGTTCCATTTTAAACTAATTGTTCTATCTGAAACTAAGTGTTCGATACTGTGCCAGGAAAAGCGCCTGTTCTCTGAAATCTGTGGCGATGCTACTCGAAAATGTATGTGTTCGACGAAACAAAGTGGTCGACCTTGTGAGAGAGGAAACTCCAGATGCGAAACTTAGTTCCAATTTAAACTAATTGTTCTATCTGAAACTAAATGTTCGATACTGTGCCAGGAAAAGCGCCTGTTCTCTGAAATCTGTGGCGATGCTACTCGAAAATGTATGTGTTCGACGAAACAAAGTTGTCGACCTTGTGAGAGAGGAAACTCCAGATGCGAAACTTAGTTCCAATTTAAACTAATTGTTCTATCTGAAACTAAATGTTCGATACTGTGCCAGGAAAAGCGCCTGTTCTCTGAAATCTGTGGCGATGCTACTCGAAAATGTATGTGTTCGACGAAACAAAGTGGTCGACGTTGTGAGAGAGGAAACTCCAGATGCGAAACTTAGTTCCAATTTAAACTAATTGTTCTATCTGAAACTAAATGTTCGATACTGTGCCAGGAAAAGCGCCTGTTCTCTGAAATCTGTGGCGATGCTACTCGAAAATGCATGTGTTCGACGAAACAAAGTGGTCGACGTTGTGAGAGAGGAAACTCCAGATGCGAAATTAGTTCCAATTTAAACTAATTGTTCTATCTGAAACTAAATGTTCGATACTGTGCCAGGAGAAGCGCCTGTTCTCAGAAATCTGTGGCGATGCTACTCGAAACCGCATGTGTTCGAGGAAACTGAGTGGTCGACCTTGTGGGAGAGGAAACTCCAAATGCGAAACTTAGTTCCATTTTAAACTAATTGTTCTATCTGAAACTAAGTGTTCGATACTGTGCCAGGAAAAGCGCCTGTTCTCTGAAATCTGTGGCGATGCTACTCGAAAATGTATGTGTTCGACGAAACAAAGTGGTCGACCTTGTGAGAGAGGAAACTCCAGATGCGAAACTTAGTTCCAATTTAAACTAATTGTTCTATCTGACACTAAATGTTCGATACTGTGCCAGGAAAAGCGCCTGTTCTCTGAAATCTGTGGCGATGCTACTCGAAACCGTATGTGTTCGAGGAAACTAAGTGGTCGACCTTGTGGGAGAGGAAACTCCAGATGCGAAACTTAGTTCCATTTTAAACTAATTGTTCTATCTGAAACTAAGTGTTCGATACTGTGCCAGGAAAAGCGCCTGTTCTCTGAAATCTGTGGCGATGCTACTCGAAAATGTATGTGTTCGACGAAACAAAGTGGTCGACCTTGTGAGAGAGGAAACTCCAGATGCGAAACTTAGTTCCAATTTAAACTAATTGTTCTATCTGAAACTAAATGTTCGATACTGTGCCAGGAAAAGCGCCTGTTCTCTGAAATCTGTGGCGATGCTACTCGAAACCGTATGTGTTCGAGGAAACTAAGTGGTCGACCTTGTGAGAGAGGAAACTCCAGATGCCAAACTTAGTTCCAATTTAAACTAATTGTTCTATCTGAAACTAAATGTTCGATACTGTGCCAGGAAAAGCGCCTGTTCTCTGAAATCTGTGGCGATGCTACTCGAAAATGTATGTGTTCGACGAATCTAAGTGGCCGGCCTTGTGAGATTGGAAACTTCAGATGCGAAACTTAGTTCCATTTTAAATTAATTGTTCTATCTGAAACTAAGTGTTCGATACTGTGACAGGAGAAGCGCCTGTTCTCTGAAATCTCTGGCGATGCCACTCGAAACCGTATGCGTTCGGCGAAACTAAGTGGTCGACCTTGTGAGAGCGGAAACTCCAGATGCGAAACAGTTCAATTTTAAACTAAATTTTCCATCTGAAACTAAGTGTTCGATACTCTGCCAGTAGAAGCGCCTGTTCTCTGAAATCTGTGGCGATGCCACTCGAAACAGTATGCGTTCGGCGAAACTAAGTGGTCGACCTTGTGAGAGCGGAAACTCCAGATGCGAAACAGTTCAATTTTAAACTAAATGTTCCATCTGAAACTAAGTGTTCGATAATGTGCCAGGAGAAGCGCATGTTCTCTGAAACCAGTGGCGATGCCACTCGAAACCGTATGCGTTCGGCGAAACTAAGTGGTCGACCTTGTGAGAGCGGAAACTCCAGATGCGAAACAGTTCAATTTTAAACTAAATGTTCCATCTGAAACTAAGTGTTCGATACTGTGCCAGGAGAAGCGCCTGTTCTCTGAAATCTGTGGCGATTCCACTCGAAACCGTATGCGTTCGGCGAAACTAAGTGGTCGACCTTGTGAGAGCGGAAACTCCAGATGCGAAACAGTTCAATTTTAAACTAAATGTTCCATCTGAAACTAAGTGTTCGATACTGTGCCAGGAGAAGCGCCTGTTCTCTGAAATCGGTGGCGATGCTACTCGAAACCGTATGTGTTCGACGAAACTAAGTGGTCGAACTTGTGAGGGAGAAAACTCCAGATGCGAAACTTAGTTCCATTTTAAACTAATTGTTCTATCTGAAACTAAGTGTTCGATAATGTGCCAGGAGAAGCGCCTGTTCTCTGAAAACAGTGGCGATGCCACTCGAAACCGTATGTGTTCGACAAAACAAAGTGGTCGACTTTGTGAGAGAGGAAACTCCAAATGCGAAGCTTAGTTCCATTTTAAACTAATTGTTCTATTTGATACTAAATGGTCGATACTGTGCCAGGAGAAGCGCCTGCTCTCTGAAATCTGTGGCGATGCCACTCGAAACCGTATGTGTTCGACGAAACTAAGTGGTCCAACTTCCGAGAGAAGAAACTCCAGATGCGAAACTTAGTACCATTTTAAACTAATTGTTCCATCCGAAACTAAGTGTTCGATACTGTGCCAGGAGTAGCGCCTGCTCTCTGAAATCTGTGGCGATGCTACTCGCAACCGTATGTGTTCGACGAATCTAAGTGGCCGGCCTTGTGAGATTGGAAACTTCAGATGCGAAACTTAGTTCCATTTTAAATTAATTGTTCTATCTGAAACTAAGTGTTCGATACTGTGCCAGTAGAAGCGCCTGTTCTCTGAAATCTCTGGCGATGCCACTCGAAACCGTATGCGTTCGGCGAAACTAAGTGGTCGACCTTGTGAAAGAGGAAACTCCAGATGCGAAACTTAGTTCCATTTAAAACTAATTGTTCCATCTGAAACTAAGTGTTCGATACTCTGCCAGGAGAAGCGCCTGTTCTCTGAAATCTGTGGCGATGCTACTCGAAACCGTATGTGTTCGACGAAACTAAGTGGTCGACCTTGTGGGAGAGGAAACTCCAGATGCGAAACTTAGTTCCATTTTAAACTAATTGTTCTCTCTGAAACTAAGTGTTCGATACTGTGCCAGGAGAAGCGCCTGTTCTCTGAAATCTGTGGCGATGCTACTCGAAACCGAATGTGTTCCACGAAACTGAGTGGCCGCCTTGTGAGAGAGGAAACTCCAGATGCGAAACTTAGTACCAGTTTAAACTAATTGTTCTATCTGAAACTGAGTGTTCGATACTGTGCCACCACGGGCGCCTGTGACGAGGGCGAGGTGCGCGTCAGGAAGATCCGGCGCGCCCCTTCGCGGCTCGGCACGGCATGGGTTCAATGCCCACTCTCAGCGGCGCGCAAAATTGTCGCAGCTGGCCGTCTGAGGGTGGGCTGGAGCGCTGTGAGGGTGCAGGCTTTGGAAGCCCGTGCCCTCCAGTGCTATCGGTGCCTGACGCTGGGGCACTCCAGGCACCAATGCAAGAGTAGTACCGACCGTAGCGGTCGGTGCTACAATTGCGGGGATGTGACCCACACCGCGGCGGTGTGTTCGGCCCCGCCCAAGTGTCCGCTGTGCACGGACCTTGGGCGACCGGCGGCACACCGTCTCGGTACGAAAGGGTGCGCACCCCCACAAAGGCCCTCCTCCAAGGGCAAGGGGGGAGCGCAGCGGGAGAGGCCTGCCATAGCGGCGCCCCCTGCCCGGGGCGCCGCGGCGCCCTCGACCCCCGTTGCGGCCGCCCTAGCCATAGGGCCACCCGATTTGGGGAGTGCGGAATCCGCCTCTCCAGCCGGGGAGGCTATGGAGGTGGAGCTCGCCGAGGCGGTGCCGCCTCCTGAGAGGCAAGAGGCGCCGGCTCGCCCGGCAAAGGAGGCCGCGTCCATGCCCGCCCCGTGCGAGGATGTCCCCCCCCGCCGGGGAGGGTGGCATGGACGTGGAGTCCTCCCAGGAGGAGGTCCGGGAGGAGGCTGACCCCCAATGACTGGGGATCAACCTCCTCCAGACCAACCTGAACCACACGCGCGTGGCACAGGACTTAGTAGTCCAGGCCGCGGGCGAGTGGAAAGTCGGGCGCTGGTCGTTGCGGCCGAGCCCTACAGGGTTCCGGATCACCCTTCGTGGTCCGGAGACGCCTTGGGCTCGGTAGCCATTCTATGGAATGGCACTCCGGGGATGCCTCCCCCCGGCTCTCATAGAACGGGGGGATGGCTACGTAGCCGTCTAGTGGGGCAGCGTGGCGGTGGTGGGGGTTTACGTCTCCCCCAATTGCGGCCGGGACGCTTTTGTAGCGTTCCTGGACCGGGTTGGGGGTGCGTCGCCCGCATCCTGCCGCGTCCCTTGCTCGTCCTGGGGGATTTCAACTCCCACGCTACAGCGTGGGGTGCCCCCAGTACGGACATGAGGGGACGGGAGCTGCTCCATTGGGCGGCCGGTCTGGAGTTAAGGCTCCTCAATGAGGGGTCCACCCCCACCTTCGTGCGGCGGCGGGGGGCGTCCATAGTCGACCTGACATGGGCGTCGCCCTCCGCCGTGCGCAGTGTCTCTGACACCGCCATGCCCCGGGCCAAAGCCTCCTCGCCCCGCGCCGCGTACTTGTGGTCGTCGGAAATTTCCGACCTGAGGGACACCAGTACGCGTGCGCGGAGGGCGTACCTCAGGGCCCGCAGGCGCGCAAGATCCACCGCGGAGGAGGAGGAGTTCCTGTACAACGCGTACAGGGACGCCCGGGGGGACCCTCCAGGGGGCTGTCCTAAGGGCCAAGGCGGCGGCCTGGAGCCAGCTCCTCGCCACCATCGATCGCGATCCGTGGGGTCGCCCATACCGGGTGGTTCTGAATAAGATCCGCCCGTGGGCCCCCCCCCCCGGTGACCGAGTCGATGGAACCGGAGTTCCTGGACGCCGTCGTCGATAACATCTTTCCTCAGGATGAGGAGGAGGCTTGACGGCGGACCCAGGAGCAGGGGGCGCGACATGATCGCGTCCCTGTGCCTGGGATCGGCAGCGAGGAACCGGACAGGGCGGTGCGCCGCCTTGCAGCCCGAAGCACCGCCCCGGGTCCCGACGGCATCCACGGCCGCGTGCTCGTGGTACTGGGGGGTAGGTTTCGACGCCTCCTGGAGGACTGCCTCACAGAAGGGGTCTTCCCGGGGGCCTGGAAAAGGGGGCGGCTGGTGCTGCTCCCTAAACCAGGCAGGGCGGCAGCCTTCCGCCCGTCCGCCTATCGGCCTATATGCCTGCTCGACGGGGCGGGAAAGACCTCGAGAGGATCATAGCTTTCCGCCTCGCCGAGCACCTGTCCGGGTAGATACTTATCTTGAAATATTATTTCATCAATTGGATCATTAATTTCAATTTGTTGAAATTTGTTTGAAATATCGGCCAACTCCAACCGATATTGGAGGAAGTGAAACTTCCTCCTCCGGTCCGGACGAGGGAGAGTGGGTAAAGGTAACTCCAAACCAATATGCCTTTGATTCCCTTTGACTGTCCTGAAAAGGACAGTCGTATATTTCAGACCCTTTTCGCTCTGTATAATACAAAGTGTTTTGCCGATCACAAGAATTTGACTTCTTGGTAGCCTGGCTGTCGGCGGGCCTGGTTGTCCTAGGTTATAATCTCTGGAACAACAGAAGAAGAACGAACGGATGTAATCACCTGCAATACGATAATCGTATTAACGTTCTGTCTCGGGAATGTTTTGACGCGCACACTTAAACAGCAACGGTAACCGTGCTGTGTGTGCTAATGCGTGTACTGGTGCGTGGCTTTTAAATACGGTAAGCCACGCGTCGACTGTTTTGGCCGATCTGTTCCGTCTTTTTCAGGAACACAATCGTGGCGGTCTTATTGTTCTCTCTTATAACCTCATAGAGAGAACAATAAGATCGTCACGAATTGGTTCCGTAAAAAAACATGGTCTGGGCGTTATAGTAACTTCAATTCGGCGCATTCTATTGTACACAAAAGAAGTCTAGTTGTAGGTCTGGTTGACCGTGCGGTTAAATTAGCACACCCGAATTTTAGAAAGGACAATCTTGAACTTATTGTTAACACATTATCTCGTAACGGCTACCCGACGAACTTTGTCAAGAACATCATCAAGAGACGGGTGGATGATATTTATCATCCCTATCGGGTAAACCAGGATAGGATAAACCGCTTGCGGGACCCATCTCCGAGCGGTGCGGTGGTACTTCCTTTTGTCTATGATTTGGACTTGATTCCAATCCTAAAAAGTTACAACTTGCGATGTATTTACACTACAAATAGCAATGCTTTTGGCTTCTTCGCCAAAGGAAAGGATAAGCTACACACATGTAAGAAAACGTACATAGTGTATAAAATACCTTGCAGGAATTGTGGAGAGTGCTACGTGGGCCAAACTCACAACCAATTAGCAACAAGACTGTACCAACATAGGTACAGCCTCACGCACCTGTCCAGCAGAACGGCTCTCACAGAGCACGTGCTGGATAACGGCCGCGCGTTCGACTTTGATAACGCTAGTATTCTTCAGAAGGACAATAATTACTACCGCCGGAGTATCGCCGAATCCCTATATATACAGTTAGAGAATAGTGTTAACAAGAAGTTTGAATCGGTCAATTTAGCAATCCACTACACGGACCTCATCGCCCACCTGCTGACGTAGCCGAATTACTACATATCAGTTAAAAAAGAAAACTGCTTGTACATTGTCAATAATTCTATTAATAGCCAAAGGGATAGATTACGCATCTTACCTACCACTTTCAATTACAGACATGCACCGAATCACAGGGAAAAATTCCGATGTATAATAACGCCTTGCCTCAGCACCCTTGAACGAACTGTGATGGCTGCTGGATAGTAAGTGATACGTAAATCCATTCACTTCCGCCGATCGATTCTATGGATCGATATTACCGACCCTAGGTCGCGCAGAATCCAGGCGGGATTGTGTCCTTACTGTCCAGCAGACCACGTTCAAATAAAGTGCGCAACTGATTTCGTGACGTCAATTAATGTAAATAAATAACCCTTGTCCTGCCTCTCCGCCTCAGTGGTTACAGTTAATTCTAAGTTTAAAATTTGTACTTTAGTCTTCCTTTAACACCGAAGACATAAGCACCTAGGGCAGATAATAAGTAGCCTAGGACTTCTTTTAGTGAGTACAATTTATTCAATTTTCCGTTAACAATTAGTTTTACATAGGAATAATAGGTATTTAAGACACTTGTAAAATATTATTGTAATAGAGAAACTTTTTCTTTTCCTTCCACATAGACTTAATGTTTAGACTGAAGAGGGTGCAAAATTGTACCGAAACGTTTCTACGTTGAAAAATAAAGAAGTTTAAATCGTTACATTGGTCTATTAAAAGCCGAAACCCAAAATCACACATACTAGTTATTATTGGACCAAGAAATAAACCATTGATTACTTATCTTGTTTATAATAATCTACGATTTGGAATAATTCGATTTATTATTTCTGAATTGTTTTTTTTATTTCCTTTTTTTGAGCATTTTTTCATATATCCCTTAATCCTAGAATAGAAATTGGTATAATTTGACCTCCCAAAGGAATTAAAATATTTAATCATTATAATATTCCTCTACTAAATACAATTGTATTAGTATCTTCAGGATTGTCTATTACTTGATGTCATCATTCAATTATTAATAATATATTTAAGGAAAGAAAATTAAGATTAATAATAACCATTTTACTGGGAATATATTTCTCTTTCCTTCAATTATTTGAATATAAAAATGCATCATTTTCTATTAATGACAATGTTTTCGGATCAACATTTTATGTAATAACTGGATTTCATGGTATTCGTGTAATTATTGGAACAACATTTTTAATTATTTGTTTTTATCGATTAATAAATAAACATTTTTCATCTAATCATCACTTTGGATTTGAAGCTGCTGCTTGATACTGACATTTTGTTGATGTAGTATGACTATTTTTATATATTTGCATCTATTGATGACCATTCATATTATTTTTATATAGTATAAAAATTACATTTAATTTCCAATTAAAAAATTTAATTAATTTAATATAAAAAATTTACTTAATTATTTTAATGTCAATAACTATTATAATTTTACCTATAATTTTTTTCATACTAAATTTTTTAATTTCTATAAATACAAAATTATATCTAGACAAAAAATAGCTTACGAATGTGGATTTTCAAATATTTCTAATCCTTGAATACCCCCTTCAATTAGTTTTTTTATTATTTCATTAATTTTCCTAATTTTTGATATTGAAATTGCCTTTCTTATCCCATTTATTAATTTACAAAATATCAATTTTAATAATTACCTTATAATCTTTTTATTTATTATTATAATCATATTTAGTTTATTACTAGAATGAATTGATTTAAATATTAATTGATTAAATTTGGATAATAGTTAATCTATAACATTTAAATTGCATTTAAAATTTATTGAATAAATCAATATATCTAGAAGTAAAAAAGAATAAACATTTTTTTTTAAATTAGAAATTTAAATTTTATATTATTTCAATTGAAAATTTATATTCTAATAATATTATTAACAATGATATACCTCTTTTTGGTTTCATTTAATATATATATATATATATAAAGTAAAAATTACATTTAACTTCGAATTGAAATTTTGATTAAATTATTTAATCTATATATATTGTTGCGGCGCGTGCGGGGCATATCGGTACACGGAGGAGACGATTACGATTAACAGAGCGTTTTTGGTATTTTATGAATCAGAGCGTCGAGCGCGCGTCCGGTCGCTCTCGCTGTCGGATTACAATTCAATTCTTTTGCGACTGTTTATAAATTGCTAGACGAACCTCGTCGTCAAGGGGTTACAACGTAAGGGGTGGTCGTAACTATATATATTTATATAGTTTATTTTAAAACATTATATTTTCATTATAAAAATAATATACTTTATTTATAAATAACAAATATATATATTGTTTAAATAAGTGACCAGTAGTTGTTTCACCTGATCACGAGCCTAGTTACTCCCGAAAAGGAATGGGATTTCCTATTCCGATTTCCATCGTGGAGAAAACTAGTGCGCGTCACAGCATATTGTCTCCGGTTTCGGAGACGAGTGCAAGGTGACCCAAGGTCCTTTGTCAAGGAGATCCTCCACGCATCGGAGTTGCAACAAGCAACCCACAGAATTGCACAGTACATACAGAGTACGCATTTCGCGGAGGAGTACCGGTGCTTGAAAAATCACCGTGGAATTCCTGCGAAATCTCCGATAAAAAGTCTGCAACCGTTTCTCGACGATAAAGGGGTCTTGAGGGTCGGTGGAAGGCTGGAGAATACAGTACGCGATTGGCAAACGAAACATCCGATAATCCTGCCGAAACATTATGTGAGCACACTAATAATTAGGCAGGGGCACGTGGATACGTTGCACGGAGGTTTGCAGATGACCTTGTACAAGGTGAGACAGCAATTCTGGATACTTGGCTGCCGAAATGCCGCTCGAACGGTGATCAACCAATGCATGAAATGCATAAGGTGGAAGGGTCGCACCTCTACGCAGATTATGGCTGGTTTGATCCCTGAGCGTTGCAGACCGGCTCGAGCTTTCTCGAATTGCGGAGTGGATTATGCTGGACCGTTTCGCGTTCGCTACTCCGCTGGCCGAGGGAAGACAGCTCATAAAGCGTACCTTGCGGTTTTCGTATGTTACGCTAGAAGAGCTGTCCATCTCGAACTTGTCAGTGATTACACGATAGGCTCGTTTATTGCCGCCTTAGATCGCTTTATCGCCCGACGTGGAACCCCGTCCTGCATTTTCAGTGACAATGGGACAAACTTCGTCGGTGCAGATCGCGAGCTAAGAACGCACTTCCGCGAGGTGAGTAATTCGCAGGAAGTGCAAAATAGCTGCGGCACGCAGGGAATAGAATGGAGATTTAATCCTCCTAGTGCACCACATTTCGGTGGTATGCAGGAAGCCGGCGTGAAATCAGTGAAACATCACTTAAAGCGCATTCTCGGTGCATTCACTCCCACCGCAGAGGAGATGTATACGCTCCTTTGCAAGATCGAGGCGAGCTTAAACTCCCGCCCGATCGCAGCGTTGAGTGATGCACCCGATAGCTATGCGCCTCTCACGCCGGGCCACTTCCTTACTGGAGGTCCTTTAAATGCACTTCCGATGCGCTCTGTTGAGACGGAACAGCTCTCGCGCCTATCGCGCTGGAGAGCGATCCAGAAATTTCACGAGCAGCTGTGGAAGCATTGGACACGTGATTATATCACGCATCTCCAGAATCGCAATAAGTGGCGATCCATCGAAATGCACCTGCAACCAGGGGATCTGGTACTGGTGCAAAACCCTCTTCTCCCACCTAATCAATGGGAAATGGGAAGAATTGAGGAGATTTTCCCGTGTAGAGACGGTAATGTGCGAGTGGTTAAACTCCGTACAAAAACCTCCACCTACACACGTCCGATAACGAGACTGTGTAAGCTACCCGTGGGAAACGAGTCTTCGGGCACGAATCGTGACCCCGAAGACGAATAAACACTCCAGAGGACTGTTTTTCGGTTAGGCGGGGCAACAAGGGGAGAGAAACCGTTGAGCTCGAAAATTCGATCCGGTACCCCCTTCTTGGCCCCCACTCCTCAGGATAAGACGAAAAGAGGGCGTAAAGTCTCTCTTCTGGTTTCGCACCTGTAGGGGAGGTACCCCCGTTGCCCTCGGGTACCACCGAGGAAATAAAACAGGTCCCGATCCGTTCGCCCTCATAGTTCTAACTGTGAAAGCCGGCAGAATGGACGGAGAGAGTCAAAAATTGATAAGTGCGAGCTTTGAGAAGTGCCTCAAGCTCGGCGAGAAAGCGTGGGCAGCCCACGAGGAAGAGGCTGGCCCCAGCATGGAGGTGGAGGACCCCAGCGGGGCAAGGCCCGCCCCGGGCAAACCGAAAGAGGGCCTAATCATTGACCTGGGGCATGATGTATTGCGGCTGCCGCAGCACATACCCCTGACCACCCGGAGGTATAACTGCCGGGTGGAAGGAGGGAAGTATACCCTCCGATGGAACTCCGAGGGACGTTTAACGTCCCTCCTATACAAGGTAAAACCGGAGAATCCTCCGGAGAGGACGCCGTGTCCGGCCCTCCCGGTACCAACACCCACGGCACAGGGGGCAACAACGGGTCCAACGGAGCGTAGCTCTACAGACCCGAAACGGAGGCGACATCGGGGACGAGCTGGAAGGGCTTCGTCCAGCTCGACGAGCGGGAGCTCAGGCAGCCTCACGCCCTCCAGGGACAGCCGGTCGTTGTACGAGCGAATCACTCGTATGGCCCTGGAGACGTCGTTGAGACTGTTGGAGACGACAGTCTCCCCCTCGCCGCCACCAAAAAGTAAGTCATTATTATACTATATAATTAACTTGCAGTAATCCTCTCTCTCAAACGTCCATTCAACTTGAATTTGTAAAATTCCGCGATTCGAGTCTCGATGTCACAACTACCAAACCCTCAAGCAATTGCACAGACAGTGGGGGGCGGTATGTTTAAATAAGTGACCAGTAGTTGTTTCACGTGATCACGAGCCTCATAGTTAATTTCTTTTTCTTGAGTCTACCGAGTTTATTTGACCGGCGTGATTCGAAAAGGAAACACAAAAACTATCGAGGTCCAATAACATGACAATGATTGTTTTCGTCTAGACCGTGGGAAACCAGAGAGCGGCACGTCTGACCGGTACATATTACCGTTTGAAGACGTTCGAATTCGCGAATAGTAAACGGATATGAGAGAGAGTGAGAAAGAGCTAATAGTTTGACGAAAGCGCCGCGTAACGAGTAATTACTCGTTCGCGCTTGTCGACGACGGTGTAACGTCGCAGACGGTCAGTTGATTCCAGAAACTCCCCCGAGACGGTTGATTCCGGAGAGTTCAATTTCGAGAGTCCTCAGCAACAGTTCGCACGGAGCGCATCGATTGTCGATCGTGCTCCCGTTATAACGAACACTGCTTTCAGCTTAACACCAGCAAATTGTGAAACTGAATCGAGAATAACACACGACAATTCGTGTTGACTCTTCAGCACAATAGCTGCGCCTTTTAGCAATTTAGCGGTCTTTACCCTGAATTAGTACTGGGGCGGAAATCGGTGGGTTCACCTGGTTTTCGCCAACTATTGTTATTCGACGTGGGAGCGTCAGGAGTCCACTCCTTGGATGACCACTGGTCGGCGGAGCACTACGTTAGTTGGCGCGCTATTCTAAACTTAAGACCCGCTACTCGTTCTCTACCGGGAATCGCCTTGGCGACGTTTAGAGGAACCAAAGAGCGACCGGAGAGTTTCGATATCGCTGTGTCCAGGCTTCCTTCACGACGCGGCGTGTTGAGGAAGACGGGTTAGAATTAGCGTTGGTCCACTCTTACTCCACGTCAAGACGTGTTGAGAAAGAAACGGTTAGTTCAGCCTCCGTTGTCAGCCACCGGGACTAGTTAATAGTAACCGTGGATCTCCCCGCTCACGGAATTCATACAGGAGATTTACAACCTCCGCCTTGGTTTTCCGTTCGAGGCAATACGACTGTGCGGTCGTTGCACTAAAGATTTCATTGCGTAAATCTAGCCGACCGCCACGATTGTGTTCCTGAAAAAGACGGAACAGATCGGCCAAAACAGTCGACGCGTGGCTTACCGTATTTAAAAGCCACGCACCAGTACACGCATTAGCACACACAGCACGGTTACCGTTGCTGTTTAAGTGTGCGCGTCAAAACATTCCGGAGACAGAACGTTAATACGATTATCGTATTTCAGGTGATTACACCCGTTCGTTCTTTTTTCTGTTGTTCCAGAGTCATAACCTAGGACAACCAGGCCCGCCGACAGCCAGGCTACCGAGAAGTTAAATTCTTGCGATCGGCAAAAACACTTTGTATTATACAGAGCGAAAAGGGTCTGCAATAAACGACTGTCCTTTTCAGGACAGTCAAAGGGAATCAAAGGCATATTGGTTTGGAGTTACCTTTACCCACTCTCCCTCGTCCGGACCGGAGGAGGAAGTTTCACTTCCTCCAATATCGGTTGTAGTTGGCCGATATTTGAAACAAATTTCAACACATATATATATATATTGTTCAGGATTTCTCGAAGTCCGGAACGTTCGACGTAGTCAAACAGTGTTATGCTTACTTTGGACTCTTTTTCTGGCTTCGCTTCGTGCGTCTTAACTATGGTGCAAAAACTTTAAATACGTCGAACGTTCTGGAAACAAGGTCTTCTTCGCAGCAGTTGAGAATATTCGAGAAGGAATTGAATTCCCGAATATTCTCGAAGCGTCACGAGCGCGTGAGCTCCCCTCAAGGAGTAGCCCCTCACTCAAATCATAAATACCGGTGCGACGGCACCGGTCGCGCTCTTAGTTCGGGTCTTTTGTTCTGGTAATCTATTCTACTTCGGGTGTATCGACGTTATAGCTTAAACGTGCGATTACAATTACTTATTGGGTTTATTACTTTCGTATAACTTTATACACGTTAATTATTGGTGTGCTTACCTGTAAATCTGCGTGCTGTGCTTATCTTCTTTGGCTGCTTAGTGCTTATCTTTGTAACTTTATACGGTTAATTTACTGGTGTGCTTACCTGTAAATCTGCGTACTTTACGTATCTGCTTTTGAGCTGCTTTCTCTATCGTGCTTATTGACTTATTGCGTATATGGACGCAATAAGTCCATATTAGGGACTTTCGCGCGTTTCGTTCATTCCCATGTGAACTAGTAATTCCCTCAAATAAATCAGCTCTTTTACCACCTCGGATAGAGCCATGTATTCGGCCTCCATGGTCGACAAGGCCACCGATTTCTGTTTCTTAGATAGCCAACTTATCGGACCACCAGCTAATATGACAACATTCCCGGAACAAGATTTGCGGTCATCAATATCGCCCGCCCAATCTGAGTCTACATAAGCACTCAAACTCTTTCCAGATTTTTCATAGACTATTCTATAATCAGCTGTTCCTTTTAAATATCTCAGCACTCACTTTGCTGATTTCCAATGTTGCAAACCGGGATTCGCGCAATATCTACTTAAGATACTAATAGCATGTGCTATATCCGGTCGCGTACTGTTGGCTAAATATATTAAGGAGCCTACTAATTCTCTATATGGCTTATTTTCCATTTCCTGTCTTTCGGTTTGAGTTTTTGGTTCCATATCTTTGGTTAATTTTATGTCCAATTCGAGAGGTGTGCTCACAGTATTAGCGCATTCCATCCCGAATTTATTTACAATATCATTAATATATTGTTTTTGAATTAAACTTATTTTTCCTACAGGACCTTCCCTTTCTACTAGGATACCTAAAATGTGTCTGACAGGACCTAAGTCTTTCATTTTAAATTCAGCACTTAATTGTCTTTTTATTTCAACTAATCTATTCATATTCGCGCACGCTATCAAGAGATCATCGACGTATATAGTTATTACAGCTACTATGTCTCTATCTACATTTACGTATACACATGGGTTAACGACTGTGTTATTAAATCCTATAGAACTGAAGAATTCGTTCAGTCTCTTGTACCAGGCTCTACCTGATTGCTTTAAACCGTAAAGCGGTCTCTTTACCCACACACTTGGTCTCTATCTTGTTGCACGTTCCACACATCTGGCTGCTCCATGTACACCTCTTCTTCCAAATCTCCTTGGATGTACGCCGTGACGACGTCCATTTGGTGTAAATGCATCTTATTTTCAGCTGCCAGTGCGAATAGAGTACGGATTATTTCGTATCTTGCTACTGGGGCAAATACTTCGTCATAATCTAAACCATGCCTCTGCTCGTGCCCTCTTGCTACAAGTCTAGCTTTGTAGCTATTTGCTGACCCGTCTTCGTCTCTTTTAATTTTGAAAACCCATCTGTTCGTCAATATTTTCTTTCCCTTGGGTCGCTTCACTAGCTCCCAGGTGTTGTTCTGGTCGAGTGCTGTCAACTCTCTTTGAATGGCCTCTAGTCATTTTTCTTTGTCGTGTCGTTTGAATACTTCGTCCAATGTTTCTGGCTCTGTCATTTCAATTATATTTGCTTCCTGATACAATTTTCTGGGTCTTCCTGGCTTGCCTGTTCTTTCCATTTTGGGTTTTCCAGGACCCCTCTTTGGTGTTTCGGATAAAACTTCCTCAGCTTCTTCTTGCAATTCTTCAGGTGATGTGGATATCTCTTCTATCGGCGGTGTTATGTTTTCCGTGGTTTCTTGAGTAAAGGAAATTAGAGGTATTTCTTCTTCCTCCTCTATCACTGCCGTAAATTTGTTATTTTCTAGGAAACGTACATCGCAACTCTTTATTACGGTTTTCGTACCTGGGCACCACAGCCTACATGCTTTGGACTCTGCTGAGTATCCAACCATCACGCAATTTTGCCCCTTGGCTTCGAACTTTCCGGTCCTCCTATTCTTGATTAGTGTAACCGCTTCGCTGCCGAAAATTCGTAGAAAACCAATATATGGTTTTCTGCCAGTCCAGGCTTCAAAAGGTGTGATGTTCTGCAAGGCTTTCGTTGGACACCGATTCCTAACAAATGTTGCAGTGTTAACTGCCTCTGCCCACAAACTTTGAGGTACGCCCGAGTCTACTATAAAACATCTTGCCATTTCGACTAATGTTCGGTTGGCGCCCTCGGCAACACCGTTCTGTTGTGGTGTATATTCCACTGTTAGTTCGCGCTTTATGCCTTCCGACTTTAAGTATTTGGTGAACTCACCGGACATGTACTCCTTTGCATTGTCCGTTCTGAATATCTTGATCTGATAACCAGTTTGCCGTTCAACCCTATTCTTATATTCTTTGAAGGCTTCAAAAGCATCCGACTTCTGTTTCAGCATTGCGACTTCGCAGTATCTCGTCTTATCGTCAATGAACGTCATGAAGTATCTCGCTCCCCCTAGCGAATGCGTACTCATCGGGCCACATATGTCCGAATGTACGAGTCCGAGAATGTCATCTGCTCTTCTTGTTGACGTAGGATGCTGCGTTTGGTGTATTTTTGCTTTCGCGCAAGTCTCGCAATTGCGTATCCTGTCGGTCAATTTTGCCTTTAGGCCATGCACCATATTTTGAGTTTGCAATTTTTTTAAATCATTAAAGTTCAGGTGTCCTAGTCTCCGATGCCACTTGGTCGATACACTGTCTTTCGTGTTCTGTATCATGGCACTATGGGGTGTAGTCTCTTCCACTACATATAACCCATTCATTTCTTTTGCAGTCATGGCAACTGTACCATCTTTACGTCTTACTTTGGCACCATCACCATAAAACGTTACGTTGTAACCGTTTTTCGTCATTTGAGACACCGACAATAAACTATTCTTAAAGCTAGGCACAAGCATTGCGTCTTTAAGTTTGACGTTGTTCTTTCCTTGATTGGCGATATTTATTTCAATCTCTACTTGTCCTCTTGCAATTGAGCTGACACTTTCTTCCGTGGCCGTGTACACTTTGGTGTGGTAGTCGCTAATATCTGTAAATTTGTCCTTTTTATTGCACATGTGCATAGTTGCACCACTATCTAAGTACCAAACATTTGGCCTTTTGCAATAATTATTAAACGCTGCGGCTGTTAACGCATCATCCCGTTTTTGCGTGCTATTTTCTTCTTTGAATCGACAGTCTTTTGCGCGATGTCCGCTTTTCTTGCACACATAACAATTTCCACTAAACTTAAATTGTTTTTCTTTATTCTTCGGATTGTATTTATTATACTTCTTCTTAACTGCTAACGCATTGGTTGTTAGCGTGTCTTCGCCTGTCGTCTTGTTGCCGTCTTCTCGTCTCGCTTCCTCTTCGATAAGCTTTATTTTCAGACTTTCGAGGGTAGGCAACACGTCACGTGACTCTATGGCGATCGAGAAGTTCTCATACTCGGCCGGTATCGAACTTAGCAGTATTACCGACAATAACTCGTCCGGTATCGTTATGCCGATTCCTTCCAGTTGCTCTGCTTTGTTCTGGAACTCATTTACATATTGCGTCATTGTTTGGTGCGCTTCCTTTCTCATTCTGTTCAACTGCCTATATAGGGCGGCTCTCCGTACAGGACCTCTGGATTCATGAACTCTTTTGAGGGTTTCCCAAGCCTCAAGTGAAGTTTCGGCTCTTTTGACGTGATTCAATTGGCTTTCCTCCACGCTCAGTAAAATTAGAGCCAACGCCTTTTCGTCTTTAGTTGTCCACTGGAGTGCGTTTTGTTCTGTTTTCAACTCTCGTCCGCTTGTATATGCCCACAGCTCGTTATATATCAGGAGACTCCTGATATGTATTTTCCAGGACTCGTAGTTCTTCTCCCCAAGCTTCGGAATATGATTCGGACCCATGGCAGCCATTCTTTTGCGTCGCACTAAATTTGTATCCACACGTTTTCACTAAGTTTCACGTTCTGGGCCCATAACCTGTTAGAGTTATGGTGTGGATAATAATACGAATGTTTATAAAAGCACACAGATATATATATTTGGATACAATATTATGTTGGTACAAAAAACACAGAAAAGAATTAAATAGACAATACGCTCGCAACACTGCTTCACTACACGGCCATTACGCAACTGGCGTCCCAAAACATTTCGGGACCGTTCGGTAGTGATCGGGGTGTACGAGTGGGCCTGCTCGGTCCCAGGGGGCGACCCTAACATTGGGCAGATAAAGTTCCCTTTCTTTCATATATAAAATAACCTAAAATTAAACCAATAATAATAAATCTTAAAATTAATATTTTAAAATAAAAATACTATCGAAATTCAATCAACTAATAGAACATACTCAATTCAACAAATATTTAAATCATATAAATCAAAAATATATAAAAATATTAATTCATAAATTTTAAAATACATAGATAATATAAATATTATAAATCTAAGAAATAAAAGTAAAATTATTACAGATAATATTATAATAAAAATAATTCAAAATATAATTTTATACATCTTTAGTATCACAAACTAAAATTTTTATTAAACTATTTAAATAAAAATTTAAATTTAATAAAAATAAAAAATTTAAAGGAATTAAATGTATAAATAAAACAATATATTCTTTTAATTTTCCAGAATTAAATCCTAAATAAAAAAGTATTTTACCATGAGATCTATAACTCAAAATATATAAAGTAAAAATTGAACTTAAAAAAATAATTAAAATTAATAAACTCAGTAAATATGTATATTTTAATAAAACAATTCTAATTATTAAAATTTCTCTTATTAAGTTTAAAGAAAAAGGAGCTGATATATTAAAAAAAAACTAAAAATCATAATAATATTATTGAAGGCATAACATTTAATAATCCTTTATTAATTATAAATATTCGACTACCTGTAGGAACATAAATAATATTTACAATATAAAATATACTTGATGAACATAAACCATGAGCAATTATTATTATTAAAGAAGCAGTAATTATTAATTCTTCAAATATAAATATTCTAAAAAGTATAAAATTTATATGAACAACCGAAGAATAAGCAACTAATAATTTTATATCAATTTGTCGTAAACAAATTAATCTCAAAATTATTCTTCCAATTAAAGATAAAGATAAAATTAAATAATTTAATAAATTATTAAAAATTATTATTAATATTACTCGGATTAATCCATACCCTCCCAATTTGAATAAAACTGAAGCTAAAATTATTGAACCAAAATAAGGAGCTTCCACATGAGCTTTTAATAGTCAAAAATGTCTTAAAAATATAGGGAATTTAATTAAAAATACTATTAAAATAAAAATTATAAAAAATCTATTAATAGAATACTTAACCATTTCAATAAAAATAAATCTTATCCTAAATTTTATATTAAATCCTATATATATCCTATATATTAAAATTACTAAAAAAGGTAAAGGAAAAAATAACATAAAATATATTATAAGATATCTTGCCTCAACTCGATTTTTATAAGAACCCCAGTAAAAAATTAATAAAAATGTAGGAATAATTCTTAATTCATAAACTATATAAAATAATAATAAATCTATTCTCAAAAAACTTATTACTAAAGTTATTAATAAAATTTAAAAAATATTAATAAAATATAATTGACTAAATTTTAAATTAATTCTTAAAATAATTAGTAATACTACCCAAATAGATAAAATAATTAATATTAAAGAAAATTTTCTTAAACAAAATCTATATCTAATATAAATATTATCTAAAATTTCCAAATTTTGAAAAAAATAAAATATTATATAATACCTTAAAAAAATTAAAATATTTATTTTATTAAAAAAAATAAAAAATAAATTTTAAAAAAATTAATACAATTAATAATTCTATCATAAAGTAATATTTATAATTTTAAATTTTTCATTTCCATAATAATGAATTATCATCATTATCAATCCCAAGGCTAATACTCTTTCACAAATAGAAAATAATAAATAAAGTAATATAAAAGATTCTAAAAATCTTCTAGAACATAAAAAAATTATAAAATAAATTCTTACAACAATAAATTCTAAAGAAATTAAAACTATTAAAATATGATTATAATATTTTATAAATAAAAATATTCTTAAAATAATTTTAAAAAACATAATAAATTATTACTTAATAATATAAAGCTATATAATGTTACGAGCTGGGGCGTGCGAGTTTTAATTATCAAATGGCTGATGACCGAATCGCGTCGCGTACCTCGTTTGACCGTCCTCTCTCGATAAATAAGACCGGGTTCTGACTGGGGATCCTAAGACCGCAGCAGGCATCCGTTAATAACAATACAGGTACTTCCTCGCTTGCGTATTGCTTGCGACAGGTACGAGACAGATCCTAGGAACTGCTGTCACCTGTTATTACCGGAAGGCTGTATTGCACCTTTTGTGGATAGGTCCTAAGAACTACCACCTAGGCTGGGAGAGAGAGTGACGACGAATCGAGATACTACCCGTTAACAATTAATTGATTCACTCCGAGCGGTTGGAGTGAATCTGTGATGGGCTCGTTGCTGTTATTGATTTTAGTAAAGGAAATGCACAAGATGTTGATGTTCCCTTTTTGAACAGTTACAAATTTATTCTAACAAATTTCTATTAATGACTCTTTTACAAATGTGTTTAGTGTGTGAGTGTAACGCTTACCTAAGTAGCGAAGACGTATATTGTTCGTTGACTCGTTGATAGGTCACTCCGCTTCGATTGCTGATTTATAGCAAGATCACAATGGTGAACGACACTTTAATTGAGCTTAGATACTTTCAGTGAATTCGAGCGGCGCACTCCTAAGACGCGTGGACTTAATCGGACAGAGTAACGTTGTGATGTCGTAAGATGGTTTTACACTGGCTTGGATGGAAAATGGGTGCCTTTTTATAGGGCTTGATTTTGGGGAAACGGGAGGAAAAATCGGAGGAAACTATAGGGTGAGTGGGAGGAATAGGCTTCCTTCTTCGCAGGTCTAGGTTGTTTACGTGAACGGTAGGAGATGCTTTTAGGGTCCGGAGAGGCTACACTGCCTAGGGGATGTTTAGGTAATTGAAGTCAAGTGGGACCGACGTGGACTGTGGGAAACGCATTTTGAATTCACTGAAAGTATCCTGGGAAGTTAAATAAAACTCTTCTGAGGCGCCTTTCTGTCGCCGAGCGTTCTTAACTAAATCGTATGAACTTATGCATACGCAACAATAATTTAAATTAAAATATTAATTTTGTAAATTAAAAATAAATAAATATTTTATAGCTTTCAAAAAAATAAAAATTTTATGTCTTTAATCTACAAAATTAATATTTTAATTAAACTATTTCTTGAAATGTTTACACTCACTATTTTAATAAAAATAATTATTCCTATATTTAGTATTTTTATATTATTAAGATTAATTTTCTTAATAAAAAATAATCCTATCTTATTTCTAATTTATCAAATAATTTTTACCCTAATAATTGTTATTATTATAAGTTTATACACAACCTCATTTAATATTTTTGCTCTTATTCTTTTTATTTCAATGATTAGAGGAATAATAGTAATATTTCTATTTTTTACAACATCCATTAGAGTATCAAAAATAAAAACAAATAATATATTTATAAAAATTATTATAATTTCACTAATAATAATTTTTATAATATTAATTATTTTAAAAATAAATATAATTGAATTTAAAAAAAACAAATAATTTAACTTATCAATATTCTAACATAATATATTATTTATTAAGAATTTTTTATTTATTCTTTTCAATAATTACTATTATTAAAATCTGTAAACAAAAATATAAATTTATTCGTCGAACACAATAATAATGTTTAAATATTCTAAATCTAATAATGACCCAATAATTAATGTATTTAAAAATACATTTATTGTTTTACCTACTCCTGTAAATATTTCTAGATGATGAAATTTTGGTTCAATTCTTGCCTTAATTCTAATTATTCAAATTAGCTCAGGAATCCTTTTATCAATACATTATATCCCTCAAACATCAATAGCATTTGATAGAATCATTCATATTATTCAAAATATTGAAGGATGATATATCCGAACAGCCCATATAAATGGAGCATCTTTATTTTTCATTTGTATATATTTACATATTTGACGAGGATTATATTATCATTCTTATAACTTTAAACATGTTTGATTATTAGGTGTAATAATTTTAATATTATCTATAACAACTGCATTTATAGGATATGTTTTACCCTGAGGACAAATGTCATTGAGGAGCAACAGTTATCACAAATCTATTAATAGCTATCCCATCCTTTGGAAAATTTATAATTCACTGAATTTGAGGAGATTATTCAATTAGAACACCAACCCTTGGACGATTTTTTTCTATACATTATTTATTTCCTATTATTATTACATCTATAGTAATTATTCATTTAACATACCTCCATATATATGGATCTAATAATCCTAACGGAATTTCTAGAAATCCAGGAAAAATTAGATTTCATCCTTACTTCACTTGAATAGATTTAGTAGGATTTAGATGAATTTTAATAATTTTTTTTATTATTGTATTATGTTGGAGATATTTTGAATCCGGCGCGCTCCGTGGTTACCCTGGTGTGGGGTCGGCGCCCCCGTACGCTTCGGGCCCGGGCACAATCCGCGCGCCACCGCGGCCCTTTGCCGTGTTTTTTAGATAGACGTTACAGTTCCGTTTTAGCCACCATATTGTTTGGTCTGACTCCACAACATATCCAAGAGGTTATGGGCCCAGACACCGCGAGCAGATCAAATATTGAATAAAAGTTTGGTGCGAAGAAAAAGTGCGTGAGGCGTTAAAGCGTGGTACGTGAATTGTGAGTGCAGTAAAAGATGAATGCGATGGGCATCACAAAAATCGAGACCCTCACGGGCACAAACTACGACACGTGGAGGATCCACATGCGTGCACTATTGGTGAAGTGCGATTGGTGGTGTTACGCTAACGGCGAAAAGAAAAAACCGGTGATCACAGATAATGACGAAATATCGGTCCGAGCAGTTGCAAGCTGGAAGAACAGCGACGAGAAGGCCATGTCAGAAATCCTATTAGGCATTAGTCCAGCCGAGTTAAAACAGGTAAAGAACTGTAAGACTTCCCACGAATTGTGGTTAAAACTGGAGTCGATATACGAATCCAAAGGACCGGCGAGGAAGGCGACGCTGTTGAAGAAGCTCGTGCTGAAGAAGATGCAAGATGGCGACGATGTGCGCGAGCATCTAAAAACATTTTTCGACGTAGTGGATAAGCTTGAAGCGATGGAAGTAAACGTCAACTCCGACTTACTATCCATCCTACTGTTATACAGCTTGCCCCCTGCGTTCGAGACATTTCAGTGTGCAATCGAGTCACGCGATGATCTTCCCTCCCCGGAGGTTCTCAGGATAAAAATCACCGAAGAGTACGATGCACGAGGAAAAGATCGCACGGAAATTCAGAACGCTATGACCATTAGTAGGCGTCATACAAAACGTTTCCAAGAAAAGAAAAGGGCTCAGGGAAGTGAAACGTTTAAAGTTGACGATAATGGATCATTCAAATTCCGTTGCTACAAATGCAACAAGATCGGGCATAAGGCCTCGGAATGCAGGCGAACCCACGGAAACATCCGACAATATGCGAAGTCAGCCGATGACGCGATCTTCTACGCGTCAGCGAGCGAAGCCGAAGCGATGCGCGCCGACGGCCCACGCGATGATCGGTGGTGTATAGATAGTGGATGCACCTCGCATCTGTGCAATGACGCCCAGAAATTCGACGCCATGAAGAAATCGAACCATAAATCCTTAAACTTAGCGAGTAAGGCGTCTGCCAACGTCGATGGAGAAGGGACGGTATCGATAGTAACGCAGGTCAAAAACACGAAAAGAAACGTCAGTCATCCAGGCACCTTGTTCGTTCCCGAACTACGTTCGAATCTACTATCGGTAGCGAAGATTACCGACCGAGGTTTCAAGGTGACATTTGACAAAGACGTAGCGACCGTTACCGACGAGGGAGGTAACACGATGCTTGAGGCGCATCGAATCGGCGGACTGTACTACGTACAAGACACACGAAGTCACGATTGCAGAGCAATTTCGAATTCATCACTCAACAAGGAAGAAGGACAGAATTGCGACTTAATACTGTGGCATCGTCGAATGGGACACGTGAACGCGGATGACATCCGAAAGGCGAAAAGTAACGAAATGGTCAAAGGCCTAGAGAAGACGAAGTTGTCCGGACACCTGATGTGTGAAATCTGCACTCGAGGTAAAATGACTCGCGCTCCGTTCCAAAAAGAGTCGACCAGGGAAACCTCGCCCCTGGAAATTATTCACTCAGACGTTTGCGGCCCCATGAGAAACGAATCAAGCGGCGGCTCGTTATACTTCGTCACCTTTACAGACGACGCTACCCGGTGGTGCGAAGTTAGATTTTTACGCAAGAAGAGCGAAGTATTCCAGGCCTTCCAGGAATACAAGACCATGGCGGAAAATCTCTCCGGGAGAAGGATCAAATATTTACAGAGTGACAACGGTCGCGAGTACTGTAACCGAGAGTTCGACAATTTCTTGCGCATTCACGGCATTCAACGGCGGTTAACCGTACCGCGAAATCCGGAACAGAACGGTTTAGCCGAACGCAAGAATCGAACGCTGGTCGAGATGGCTAGGTGCATTATAATCCAATCCGGGCTCTCAGCGCCATTTTGGGCGGAAGCGGTGTCGACATCCAACTACATCAGGAACAGATGTCCCACCAGAACCATGGATAAGACAACACCCTATCAGGCGTGGCACGGCAAGAAGCCGAGCATAAGCCATTTACGCGAATTTGGCTGTAAAGTTTATTGCCTCAACACGAGATACCAAAAGGGTAAATTTGAAGCCCGGTCGCGTGAGGGAATCCTCGTCGGCTATGCCGGACAATCCAAAGGATATAGGGTCTGGATTCCGAAAGAGAAGAGGATCGAAGTCACACGCCACGTGAAATTTTTAGAAAGTACAGCCAAACCGACTGAGGAAAAATGCCAGGATTTCTCGCAGAAAGAGATTCGAGAAGAATGCGCCGCCGAAGAGTTTCGGGACGAAAGGTTAATCGTGGACCAGGAATCAGCAATGGAAGAGGACAGACCGCGAGATGAAGACCAGCGAGGACAGACAGATGAAGCCAGAAACGAGGGCTATCGACGTGGACGAGGAAGGCCCCGTATTTTGCGTACCGGACGCAGGGGGAGACCACGAAGATTGTTTCACCCAAGAGTCGTTTCTCAACCAAGTCACGACGAGAACGAGCCCCGCGACGTCGAACTCGATGAAGTTGAGACGACGAGAGACGAAGAAGAGACGGCGTGGATCGCCGAAATACCTTTGAGGTGCGCGATGTCAGGGAGCACAAGGGACGAATGGAGAAACGCAATGGCCGAAGAAGTACGATCGATCGTAAAGAACGACACTTGGGACGTCGTGGATCGATCCAGGTGCAAATCTAGCATCCGTGGCCGATTCGTCTTACGAAATAAATATAACCCGGACGGGTCGCTTCAAAGAAGAAAGGCGCGGATCGTAGCACAAGGATTCACGCAGAAACCAGGAGTTGACTTCTTCGAGTCGTTCGCTCCCGTAGCGCGCTTAACCTCAATTAGACTGGTTACCGCAGTCGCTGCTCTGTGCGGAATGGAAATTCGTCAGTTTGACATTTCTACCGCGTACTTAAACGGAATCCTGGAAGAAGACGTATTTATGAGAATTCCTGAACGCTTTGAGGAAGCGTTGGAAGAGGCCATCCGCATCGAGACGAATCCGAGTATTCGGAAGAAAGCCGAGAAGATGCTTGCGGAAACGAAGACCGGAGACAAGGTGTTTCACCTGAAGAAGGCCCTGTATGGTCTGCGTCAATCTGGTCGAAGTTGGTACAAGGTACTGGACGCGAAACTGAGGAGCCTCGGCGCCAGGCCCACCAATGCAGATCCCTGCGTATATTGCATCGGTCAAGGAGAAGACTCGGCAATCATCGCAATCTACGTTGACGATATTTTGGTCTCTGCCCGGAAGACGGAGCTTATAGAGAAAGTGAAGAACTCCTTGAGCAAGTCCTTCGAAGTGAACGATCTAGGGAACGTAAAATACTGCATAGGCATTGAGTTCACTAGAGAGAACGACAGTATTACCGTCAGTCAGAGAGGCTACATAAAGGATCTATTGGAGAACTTTCGGATGTCAGAATGCAACCCAGTATCCACTCCGATGAGCGTCGGGATGAAACTGGAGAAAGGAACGACTCCCAGTAGTCAAGAAGACGACAAGCTCCCGTACCGCGAGTTGATAGGAAGTTTAATGTATTTAGCCACGGCTACAAGACCCGACATTGCTCACACCGTGAGCTACCTAGGTCAGTTTCTGACGTGTTACAACAAATCGCATTGGCTAGCAGCTAAGAGGGTGCTCAGATACCTAAAGCACTCAATTCACTTCGGCATCACTTATAAATCAGTGACACAGCCGATGAGAGGATACGTCGACGCCGATTGGGGAAATTGCACGTTCGACAGAAGGTCGTTCACTGGATACGCCTTTATCCTAGCCGACGGAGTCGTCAGCTGGAGTTCCAGGAAACAGCGCACGGTTACCTTGTCATCAACCGAATCCGAATACATGGCTTTAGCCGAGGGGACTAAGGAAGCTGTTTTCCTTCGCGAGTTCCTAATAGAACTCGGTTTCAAAGGTCTCGCAGATGTGATCATTTATAATGACAACGTTGGAGCGTCCAAGATCGCCAGCAACTCGGTGTTTCACAACAGAACGAAACACATCGACATTCGGCACCATTACGTGCGAGAGGTCCTAAAGGATGGACGGATCAATTTGGAACATACTTCGACGGACGAGATGCCGGCGGACGTTCTCACCAAGGCCCTACCAGGAGCGAAGCACTCACAGTGCATGTCAAGATTGGGACTTGTTAAAGGAGATTCCCGAACCACGGATCGAGGGGGAGTGTTGGAGATATTTTGAATCCGGCGCGCTCCGTGGTTACCCTGGTGTGGGGTCGGCGCCCCCGTACGCTTCGGGCCCGGGCACAACCCGCACGCCACCGCGGCCCTTTGCCGTGTTTTTTAGATAGACGTTACAGTTCCGTTTTAGCCACCATATTGTTTGGTCTGACTCCACAACATATCCAACATATTATATAATCCATATATTTTCTGTGACCCTGATAATTTCACCCCAGCTTCCCAAATAAATACCCCTAAACATATTCAACCTGAATGATATTTTCTATTTGCCTATACAATTGTACGTTCAATTCCTAATAAATTAGGGGGAGTAATTGGATTAATATTTTCAATTCTAATTTTAATAATTCTACCTTTTAACGGATTAACAGAATTTAAAACTACTAAATTTTATCCAATTAATCAATTTTATTTTTGAATATTTATATCAACATGTATTATTTTAACATGAACAGGTGCTAAACCAATTGAGTATACTTACATATTTATTGCTCAAATTAGTGCAATTATTTATTTTTCATTTTTTATTATTTCTCCTATAATTAATAAATTATGAGATAAAATTATTTTTATAAAAAATTAATTCTATAAGTTAATGAACTTGAAGCAAGTATATATTTTGAAAATATATGATAGAAATTTAAATTTTCTATTAACTTAATATAAATAATAATTATGTAAAAAAATTACATAATTTAAAAAAAACAAAAAACAAAATATATGGTAAAATAAATTTTCAACGTGTATATATTAAATCATCATACCGTAAACGAGGTATAATTGCTCGAATAAAAATAATAATAAAAATTATAAATAAATAAAATAATAAAAATTTTAAAGAAAATACTTTAAATTCTGTAAATAATACACTTGTTATTATTCTTATAAATATAATTATTATATTGTTACGAGGACCCTTTATGTTAGAAAACCCCTTGACGACGGCGGTCGTCAAGGGTTGTTTCGTAGTTATGAAATGTTGTATGACATATGAGTCGTGATTTGACAGCCTGAGCGCGCGGACGCGTTCTGTATACGACCGTTGAAATAAATAGCAGTTTGTAAAAGTATCACGTCTGTTCTCCCTCGATATGCCCCGACCGCGTCGTAACAATATATTCAGATATAAAAATTAATGCAAACCCTCATCTGTAATATTCTGTATTAAAACCAGAAACTAATTCTGATTCTCCTTCAACTAAATCTATCAGAGCAGCAACACAATCTGAATGTATGTAGTAAACAAATAGTCGACTGATTTCTGTCCAGTCGTTTTGGTTACCGCGTTGTTGTTTCGTTATTAATAAAAGAAAGGTTCATACTCTGCAATAGGTTATGGGCCCAGCTCCCTTGGAATAGTATATTTTAGGTAGTTAATTAAAGTCAATATATCGCGAGTGAAGATAATAAGTGTATGTGCGCGAAAATGAGTACCAGCAGTTATACACGAATAGAAATGTTAGAAAGGGATAATTATGAGACTTGGAAATTACAAGCCGAAGCCCTTTTGGTGAAGAATGATGCATGGGGATATGTGAGTGGTGAGATACCGAAACCGGATTTGGCAGAAGGAGCTATAGTCACAAAGCAGTGGGAAATTGCTGACAAGAAAGCCAGGTCAGATCTAATACTATCTCCCGGGCATTCGTCCGGAGGAGCTGGAAAAGGCGGTGCGCCGCCTCGCGGCCCGGAACACCGCCCCGGGGCCCGACGGCATACACGGTCGTGTGCTGGTGTCTGCTCTTCGGGTCCTGGGGGACAGGTTTAGGCGGCTCATGGAGGGCTGCCTAGGGGAGGGAAAATTCCCCAAACAATGGAAAAAGGGCAGCTCGTGCTGCTGCCAAAGCCGGGGAGGGAGGCAGGTTCCCCCTCGGCGTTCCGGCCCATTTGCCTGCTCGACGAGGCGGGCAAGATCCTCGAGCGGATCATAGCTTCCCGCATCGTCGAGCACCTGGCCGGGGCAGGGCCCGATCTGGCCGACAGCCAGTTCGGTTTCCGGGAGGGGCGGTCAACCGTTGACGCGATTCAGCGGGTCCGCTCCCTCCCGGGGGCGGCAGCGTCGGTCCCAGGGGGTGGAGTGTCGTTGGCAGTATCGCTAGATATTGTCAACGCCTTTAACTCCATCCCCTGGCAAGCAATCAGGGAGGCGTTGGCCTACCACAGGGTACCTCCCTGGTTGCAAAAGGTGATCGGGTCCTTTTTAAAGGACCGGAGCTTCGGCTACCAGAGCCGGGGCGGGAGGGTTGAACGCCCCAGCTGGCGCGGCGTACCCCAGGGATCGGTCTTAGGCCCGACATTGTGGAACCTGGGGTACGACCGCGTCCTTCGAACGGCACTCCCCTCGGGGGTGGCCCTAGTGTGTTACGCGGACACACTGGTGGTCGCCTCCGGGAGGGACTACACGTGCACTCTCCGGCTGGGAGAGTGCGGGGTGGAGTGCGTGGTGGCCTCCATCAAGAGGCTAGGCCTCGAGGTCGCCCCGTCGAAGACCAAAGCGACTTGGTTCTTCGACGGGGCTAGGAGGGGCCCCCCACCGGACACGCCAATGCGGGTGGGGGACGAGGCTGTCGAGGTCGGCACCCGGATGAAATATCTGGGGGTCACCCTCGACAGCCAATGGTCATTCGGGGCCCACCTTGAAGAGGTGGTGCCCCGGGTCGAGAAGGCGGCGGCGGCGCTGGGACGCCTGCTGCCCAACCTGGGGGGACCACAGGTGGGCGTCCGCCGCCTGTACGAGGGGGTGGTGCGGTGCACCGCTCTTTACGGCGCGCCCGCGTGGGCGGGGTCCCTCGCGGGGTGCCGGCGGAACCGCCAGCTCCTCTGCCGAGCAGAGCGGACCCTCGCCGTGCGGGTCGTCTGGGGGTACCGCACCGTATCCCAGCGGGCGGCGGCCCTACTTGGGTGTTCCCCCCCATGGGAACTCAAGGCGGCGGAGGCCGCGGAGATATATGAAATCTCCGCGGCCCTCAAAGGGACGCCGGCCTCGGCGGAAAGCCGAGCGTCAGAGCTGGAGGCCGGCAGGAGCCGGGCCCGGCTGCACACCTTTGAAAGGTGGCGTAGCCAATTGGAGGAGCCCGGCTCCGGAGAAAGGACGGTGAAGGCCGTCCTTCCGGTCCTCCAGCAGTGGCTGGGGAGGGAGGGAAGGCTCACCTTCCGGTTGACGCAGGTGCTCACCGGGCATGGTTGCTTCGGTGAGTTCCTGAATACGATCGGAAGGGAGCCCACCCCGCAATGTCATCATTGCGGGGAGGACGTGGACTCGGCGCAACACACCCTGGAGGAGTGTCCCTCCTGGGCTGCAGAGCGCCGAGTCCTTCGTCTAAGCATCGGGCCGGACCTGTCGCTGCAAGCCGTCGTCAAGGCGATGGTGAGCGGCGAGAGGTCATGGGGAGCGGTAGCCTCCTTCTGTGAACAGGTAATGTCACGGAAGGAGGCCGCGGAAAGGGCCCGCGAAGCCGCGGACCCTGAAGGAAGGGGGCGAAGGCGGGGACGAAGGCGGGGACGGAGAGCCCCGGCTCCGCCAGCTGCCGCGGCGGCTATGTAATAGCCGCCGGAGCCACCAGGCTGCCTGGGTTGGTGGTTCCGAGGTGGGGGATGCAGTGTCGTGGGCGCACTGCATCCCCAAAAATTAAAAATTTGAACTGGCCCTTCTGAGGGCCGGGCGCTGGGACCCCGAGCAGAGTTCTCAAGAGGGCCTCGGGGTCCCAAAAAGCGCCACGGCTGGAGTCCACCGAGGGGTTTTAGCCGGTAAGAATCCGGCACTACCCCGGCCTCCCCCCCAGAGGGAGACCGGGGTGTCTATGAAGATTTCCCCACGTATAAAAAAAAAAAGATCTAATACTATCTATCCACCCTCATGCATTAAAACAAATCAAGAATTTTACCTCATCTCGAGATGTTTGGCTTAAATTAGAAAGTACCTATCAATCTAAGGGACCTGCTCGAAAAGCGAACCTTTTAAAACAACTCACTTTGCAAAAAATGCGTGAAGGTGAAGACACACGAGACCACATTTCTAAATTCTTTGATGTGGTTGACAAGCTACAAGAAATGGATGTAGACATCAATAAGGATTTGTTAGCCATAATGTTATTGTATAGTCTCCCAGAGAAATTTGAAAATTTCCGATGTGCAATCGAATCCAGAGATGAATTACCAACACCGGAAATATTGAAGATAAAGATAGTTGAAGAAACTGATGCACGCAATCAGAAATTAAAGGAAGAAGTTCCGAATGCAATGATGGTTGGAAGACAAGCATTCAAAAATCATAAATTCCGGAACAATAGGCCCAACGAGCGTAGGGAAGAACATAAAGAAGAATTCAAATTCCGTTGCCATAAATGCAAAAAGGTGGGACACAAAGCTATAGACTGCAGACTAGAAGATGGGAAATACAAACCTTGGAAGTCGGGAAAGCAGAGTCCCAAGGAATCTAACTTACTAGTCACAGATAGAAAAGACTATGCTTTAAAGTCCGGACGCGACATAAGTATTATGTTAATAAACGACATATATTAATAATACAAGCGATTGGTGCTTAGATAGTGGTTGTACATCGCATATTACGAAGAAAGAAGAAAGCCTAAAGAATCTGGAGTCATATGAGTTCGAAGACTTGAATTTAGCGACTAACAATACATCAGCTAAAGTATTGGCGAAAGGGACAGCATCTATTATTACCTCAAACAAAGATGGCAGTCAGAAAATAAATTTATTAAATACCTTATATGTTCCAGGATTACGCACAAATTTAATGTCTGTTTCAAAGATTACAGACAAGGGATATAATGTAACCTTCGGTAGAAACGGTGCTCTAGTCAAGGATAGAGCAGGAAGCATTTTAATGCGCGCTGACAGAATCGATGGTTTATATTACATTAGGCAAAACACACAATATGCAGGAAGAATGTCGAGTGAATCAGAAGAAAATTTAAAAATATGGCATGAGAGATACGGACACTTGAACGGAAGAGATCTGAAGAAAATGATTGCTAACAAAGAGGTATGTGGCATCAGAATCAGAACACAAAAAGAACTACCTACGTGTGAAGTATGCTTAAAAGGCAAACTTACGCAGACACCTTTCCCAAAAGAGTCCAGTCGTAAATCGGAACTGCTAGAATTAGTACACACAGACTTATGTGGACCGATGAGGAGAGAGTCATTGAATGGGTCAAAATATTTCTTAATCTTCATAGAAGACAGAACGAGGTGGTGCGAAGTAAGATTCTTGAAGAGGAAAAGCGAAGCCCTCACTGAATTCAAAAAGTACAAGAGCATGGTTGAAAACTTCACTGGTAGAAAAATCAAATACATTCAGTCCGACAACGGAAAAGAATATTGCAGTAAAGAATTTGACGACTATTTAAAAAAATCTGGAATCCAAAGAAGATTGACAATCCCGCACACACCGTAACAAAATGGCACCGCGGAACGCATGAATAGAACACTTGTGGAAATGGCAAGATGTCTACTAATTTAATCGAAACTATCCCCATCGTTTTGGGCAGAAGCACTGCATACAGCTAATTACATCCGCAATAGATGCCCCGCAAACCACTTAAATGGGCAAACACCTTATAAACTTTGGACCGGTAAAAGGCCAAATGTGAAATATTTCCGAACATTGGGATGTAAAGGATATGCATTGGACCGAGATACAAACAAAGGAAAATTTTCTCCAAGATCCAGAGAGTGTATATTCGTAGGTTATTCCTTGGAATCTAAAGGTTACCGAGTTTGGGTACCTAGTGAAAGGAAAATAATTGTATCCAGAGATATAAAATTCTTCGAAGAAATTGGTGCCGGAACAAAATATGAAGAATTCGTTAATGAAAATAGGATGATTAATGGAAACAAACTAAAGGAAAGAAAATATGCTGAAATAGAGACAAAAACGATCAGAGACCTCGGAAAACAAAACTTATTACAAGAAGAAGAAGAAGATGATGATGGAGAATACGAAGAAGCTATGGAGTGTACTCACGAAGAACCACAAAATAATGAAAACAGTGAAACCTGCGAACAAAGGGAAGAAGATGGGTTAAATAACCAACATCAAGAGCAAGAACAGGTAATACAAAATCCAGAAGTACAGTTGCGAAGAACCGTGGGGAGACCAAAAATAATAAGGACGGGAAATCCAGGAAGACCCAAGAAACAATATCACTATGAGGTAGCACAACAAGTCACTACAAAAGAAGAAGAGACAGAAGAACATGTGGATACAAATGAAATTTCGGCTAAAAAGGCAATGGCCAGTAAAGATAGGGAAGAGTGGAAAGCAGCCATACGTAGTGAGATAATGTCTATGATCAAAAATAATACGTGGGAAATCGTAGATCGACCAAGGGACCGAAGCATCGTAAGCTGTCGTTTAATATTACGGAATAAATGTAAGGCTGACGGGACGCTGGATAGGAGGAAGGCGAGACTCGTAGCTCGAGGTTTTACACAAGTCCCGGGAATGGACTTTCATGAAACTTTTGCACCAGTAGCAAGATTGAGTTCCATAAGGACATTAATCGCTCTAGCAGTTGAGCGAGACATGCTGGTTGATCATCTTGATGTATCGACCGCTTTTCTGAATGGAGATATAGATGAAGAGATATACATGGAAATACCAGAAACATTACAAGACATAAGATCAGCAAAGGACAGTAAAATCAGCAAGGATCAGAAGATCAGAATTAACAAAATATTGCAAGATATTAAAGGCGAGAATAAAGTCTGTTTACTAAAAAAGGCAATTTATGGTTTGAAACAATCAAGCAGACAATGGAATATTAGACTTGATGAGAAATTGCGTGAATTAGGATTGCAATCGATGAATCCTGACCCCTGTGTTTACTTCAAAATAATGAACGAAAATTTGGTTATCGTGGCGATTTATGTCGATGATATATTAATGATATCAAGAAATAGAGAACACATGGAAGAATTAAAACAAGGACTAATGTCAACGTTTGAAATGAAGGACTTAGGACCCATTCGGCATTGCTTAGGAATTAAGTTCACGCGGAGTAAGGGGAAGATGGCGATGACTCAGAAGACCTATATTGAAGACACATTGAGAAAATTTGGCATGAGTGATGCGAAACCGATTTCTACTCCTTGTGAACTAAATAAACGGGATATAAAGGAAGAAACCAATGAAGATGTATCGGGAGCCGAAATTAAAGGGTTGCCATATAGGGAACTGATAGGATCGTTGATGTACATAGCCATTGCCACGAGACCAGACATAGCTCACGTGGTGAGCTGGCTCAGTCAATTCAGCTCCAATTTTGATCAAAACCATTGAAAAGCTGCGAAAAGAGTTCTGCGATACTTGAGGGGAAGCCTAAATTATGGATTAGTGTTCACCAAAGCCAAAGAAGATTTAATGGGATATGTTAACGCGGATTGGGGAGCCTGCCCGGATGATGGAAGGTCATATACTGGTTACATCTTCAAATATGGTAATGCAGCTATAAGCTGGGAATCACGGAAGTAGCGAACAGTAGCCCTGTCTAGTACGGAGGCAGAGTACATGGCTCTGACAGAAGCGATGAAAGAAGCAATCAACCTCCAAACTTTCCTGAAAGAATTAGGCGTTAGAGATGAGACGCCATTGACACTGTGGAACCACAATCAAGGAGCACAAAAATTGGCCAGAAACGCCGTATTTCACAGGAGGACCAAGCATATCGACATAAGGCATCATTTCGTCCGCGATGCATTGAAAGAAAGATCTGTGGTATTAAAATATATGCCCACGCAGGAAATGATGGCCGATGTGCTGACGAAGGGACTACCACGTTCAAAACACGAACACTGTCGCGATTTACTGGGAGTCCAGTCAATCGAAGATTGAAGTTGAAGACTCTGTGGAGAGTAACAACATTTACGATTGAGGGGAAGTATTAGAGCAGCAACACAATCTGAATGTATGTAGTAAACAAATAGTCGACTGGTTTCTGTCCAGTCGTTTTGGTTACCGCGTTGTTGTTTCGTTATTAATAAAAAAAAAGGTTTATACTCTGCAATAATATAGGTATATAATGTGAAATTATTTTTATTACCAGAGATTTTTTTATTAAAATAAATTAATTAATAAATTACTTATATTAATTGAATAAATTATAAATTTTATTGGGATAAAAGAATTAGGTCATTGTTTTTGGTATAATATTAAAAGAAAGAATATGTTTTTATTTAGATACTTTTCGTTAAAGTGGGGATTAACGATTTTTATTTTGATAAAAAAAAGCTTTCTCGTTGAATTGATGTTTTTATTTAGATACTTTTCGTTAAAGTGGAGATTAACGATTTTTATTTTGAAAAAAAAAGCTTTCTCGTTGAATTGATGTTTTTATTTAGATACTTTTCGTTAAAGTGGGGATTAACGATTTTTATTTTGATAAAAAAAAGCTTTCTCGTTGAATTGATGTTTTTATTTAGATACTTTTCGTTAAAGTGGGGATTAACAATAAATAGAGTTTTATAAAAAAATTTATATTATAAATTAATATTTTATACTATTTATACAAAAATGTAATTTTTGTTTTAAAATTAATAATATAAATAGTGTAATAAATAAAAATTAGTATTATTTAAATAATTAAATTATAATTAATATAAAATATTAAAAAATAATTAAAGTTAGATTTAGTATTTTAAAAAAATTTAGTTAATTTAGTGCCAGCAACTGCGGTTATACTAATAAAATAAATTAATTTAGGATTAATTAGAATAAGTTGAAATTTAATTGTTTTAAAATTTTTATTTTTTTGGTGAAATAAATAATGTAAAATTTTTAAAAATTTAATTATAAATTATTTAAAATTTTTTTTATAAAACTAGGATTAGATACCCTATTATAGAATAAAAAATAATATTAATTTAGTAAATGTTGAATCATTAAATAAAGAAAATTTGGCAGTATTTAATTTAAATTAGAGGAACTTTGTTTAAATAAGTGACCAGTAGTTGTTTCACCCGATCACGAGCCTCATAGTTAATTTCTTTTTCTTGAGTGTACCGAGTTTATTTGACCGGCGTGATTCGAAAAGGAAATACAAAAACTATAGAGGTCCGATAACATGACAATGATTGTTTTCGTCTAGACCGTGCGAAACCAGAGATCGGCACGTCTGACCGGTACATATTACCGTTTGAAGACGTTCGAATTCGCGAATAGTAAACGGATATGAGAGAGAGTGAGAAAGAGCTAATAGTTTGACGAAAGCGCCGCGTAACGAGTAATTACTCGTTCGCGCTTGTCGACGACGGTGTAACGTCGCAGACAGTCAGTTCTTCTTAGAGAGTCCTCAGCAACAGTTCGCACGGAGCGCATCGATTGTCGATCGTGCTCCCGTTATAACGAACACTGCTTTCAGCTTAACACCAGCAAATTGTGAAACTGAATCGAGAATAACACACGACGATTCGTGTTGACTCTTCAGCACAATAGCTGCGCCTTTTAGTAATTTAGCGGTCTTTACCCTGAATTAGTACTGGGGCGAAAATCGGTGGGTTCACCTGGTTTTCGCCAACCATTGTTATTCGACGTGGGAGCGTCAGGAGTCCACTCCTTGGATGACCACTGGTCGGCGGAGCACTACGTTAGTTGGCGCGCTATTCTAAACTTAAGACCCGCTACTCGTTCTCTACCGGGAATCGCCTTGGAACGTTTAGAGTAACCAAAGAGCGACCGGAGAGTTTCGATATCGCTTCCAGGCTTCCAGGACTATTGCGTCCAGGCTTCCTTCACGACGCGGCGTGTTGAGGAAGACGGGTTAGAATTAGCGTTGGTCCACTCTTACTCCACGTCAAGGCGTGTTGAGAAAGAAACGGTTAGATCAGTCTCCGTTGTCAGCCACCGGGACTAGTTACTAGTAACCGTGGATCTCCCCGCTCGCGGAATCCATACAGGAGATTTACAACCTCCGCCTTCGTTTTCCGTTCGAGGCAATACGACTGTGCGGTCGTTGCACTAAAGATTTCATTGCGTTAAATCTAGCCGACCGCCACGATTGTGTTCCTGAAAAAGACGGAACAGATCGGCCAAAACAGTCGACGCGTGGCTTACCGCATTTAAAAGCCACGCACCAGTGCACGCATTAGCACACACAGCACGGTTACCGTTGCTGTTTAAGTGTGCGCGTCAAAACATTCCCGAGACTGTACGTTAATACGATTATCGTATTTCAGGTGATTACACCCGTTCGTTCTTTTTCTGTTGTTCCAGAGATTATAACCTAGGACAACCAGGCCCGCCGACAGCCAGGCCACCAAGAAGTCAAATTCTTGTGATCGGCAAAACACTTTGTATTATACAGAGCGAAAAGGGTCTGAAATAAACGACTGTCCTTTTCAGGACAGTCAAAGGGAATCAAAGGCATATTGGTTTGGAGTTACCTTTACCCACTCTCCCTCGTCCGGACCGGAGGAGGAAGTTTCACTTCCTCCAATATCGGTTGGAGTTGGCCGATATTTCAAACAAATTTCAAAAAGAATAATTGATAGTCCTCGATAAAAAATACTTGAATATATTTTATGTATTGTCGTTTTAATTAATTATATTATTATTTTATTTTAATAAATTATATATAAATGAAAATTCAGATCAAAGTGTAGAATATTTAAGAATTAATTAGTTACAATAAATTAAATTTTTGGATTAATAGTTTTAAAATTATTATAAAATTGGATTTAAGAGTAAATTTAAATAATTATTTAAATTGAAATTTATTTTTAAATGTGTACAAATTGCCCGTCATTCTCACTATAAAATGAGAAAAGTCGTAACAAAGTAAAGATACTAGAAAGTGTTTTTAGATAAAATTTAATATTTAAATCTTTTAAAAGATTAATTAGTTTATTCCTAAAATTTTTAACATTTAAATAAATTATTTTGTATTTTAATTATTAATTTGAAAAAAAATTTAAGAATTTAAGTTTAAGTAATAAATTAGACAACATTTTTTTTATAAAATAAATGAAAGTGAGTTATAAAATTTTAGTTAAAAAGATTTGTTATTGAACCTTTTGTATCAGGGTTTATTAATTTAATATTTATATAAAATATTCTCGAAATTAAAAGATTTAATTAGAAATAATTTTTTTTTTAGAATAAGAATTTTTAATTTTTAATTGGTGATGAAAAGTTATTCGTTTTTATTGATATCTAGTTTTTTTAGAGATAAATTTAATTTAGATTTTAATTAATAAAATTATTTATTTTTTTATAATTTTAATATTAAAATTAATAAATTATGGGATAAACTATAATTTAAAATTAACATTTTTTTTTATTAAATTAGTATTCTTAACCCTTTGCGGACCGAGCGCTCTTCACCGTTTCGTTCCAGCAGGACCGCGCTGCATTCGTAGTTTCGTTCTAGCAGGTCCGCACAGATTTCACCAGTCGCTTATCCGCTTGGTAGCGATTACTTTCGAAAACATTTATGACTAACGTAACGTACTTATGAATTAGGAGGTATATAAAATAAAATTGTAAGATTTTTTTTAAACATTATTTTTTATTGTTTACAGTTTATAATTGACCATCGTATGGTACCGTTTAAAACATTCTCCGATATGCAATCCCGGTTTTCTCTCGCAGGTTTCGCATATATAAGAAGTCTCTTTTCTACCACCTGGAACTTTTCGGTTTGAACAAACTGCACAATCCTTGTGTTTGTGCTGGGGATGTATTGTAATAATATGCAATGTTCCATCTAGTCGCTGTTCCTTGTCGCTGGATGATGGTCGTCCACGTTTTGCTGTTGTACGGAAGTCCCCCACAAGCTCAAGCAACAGTTTTTCTCTGAACTGTTTGTGCGAAATGTTTTTGTTGGTATTAGGAGGAGATGCTTTATATAAAATATAAGCATTGATAATTGATGCTTCCAAACCCCAGAAAAACAGTTTCCTCCACCATTTTAGGGTTTTGCGAAGGAAACAGTAGGATGCAGTGTATTGGTCTGCTAAATCGACGCCGCCCATGTTTTTATTATATTGAATTATTGTGGTTGGTTTCAAGACTGGCTGCGTTCTATTATTCCTAACTCTTCTATCTCTGACAATTTCGGATCTTGACGTACCACACGTTGATAGCATAGTCACGACACGTTTATCGCGCCATGCAAGCAACAATATGTCATGTTTGCGATAAGCAATTGTTTCCCCAATCCTTAATTTCGGTGATTTCATCGAGAAAGGTATTCCCTTTCTATTCGTCATTACTGTTCCCGTTAAATGACATTGCAAATTATGTAATTTTTGGCCAAGTATGATGCTAGTATAAAGTCTATCGGTAAACATATGGTATCCTGTAGCTTCGGGTATTGACTGTTGTGGATTATTATATAGATGTAAAACAATCCGGCAAGATGCGGCCCTTGCATCTTGTCTCCCGTAGAAAATTCGATGGAATTGGAATATGTGTCGTTTTCAGTGACATTCTGCCAATCGCTGTTCTGGTCCGTTTCATTATTACTTTCAGATGTATCACCAATTCTATTTATACGTCTGCTTCGTCTGAATGTAACCACGTCCTCTGCATCTTCACTACTTTCGATTTCTGATGCACACATTCTTTGAAATTGTTGTTCTACGTCGCCCAAACAATCACTATCATCACTTTCAAATTCATTGTCACGCACTGTTGTACGTCGACTCTGTCGTCTAGCCATATTCTTTACAAAAAAAAATTATTTTATAGAAATTTAGGCCTTGAAAATGCTTTCTAGTTGTGCTACGAAATCGAACTGTATACCACGATGGGTTTGAAAATACTAAAACTGTCCGGTCAAGCCGTACATATTATAAGGTATTTTCAATCAGGGTTTATGATACGGACGTGACTTGAACGCTATTTTTGAGGATTAACCATTTCTTTGTGCATGCTCTTCATTATTAGCTATTTTATGAAGGCTTTACATCTGGAAGGACTTATACTCAGGATTGAGAACTTTTTGGACTGTCCTTCCAGATGTGACCTTCCGGACTCAATAGTAATAGCCGTATCATAAACTCTATCGGACCGTGTCGCCTGCACACCACCCTCTCAGACCTCCTGAGAGCCCCCGGCCGGACCCTGACCGGGCCCCGACCGGGCGCGATCTTGAGGTCACCTGGGTAGAAGGAAAGTTCAGGAAATTCCTGGGCCGTACCTTGACGAAAGGGTCCGCCTCCTGAAGGGGTCCGAGGGCGGTTTTGGGAAGCAGGGTAGGTGATGGTTTTTATTGGATCACCCGACATTCGCGGTTATCCTTAACAAAAACTGAGCCCTTAATTTCAAGAGGCATAGCCTATTTCGGATATGCTACACTGCAGTTCTTATCTTATATCATTTAGATTAAGAATGAGACATTTTCGGGTGAAACTTGATTCAGGACGTGCCCGAACGCAAAGCGATGTCGTGCCACACTCGACATAGGACGCGCTAGAACGAAAAGCGATGTCGTGCCACACTCGACATAGGACGTGCTAGAACGAAATGCGATGTCGAGCCCCACTCGACATAGGACCGCAAAGGGTTAATATTTGAATTTTATAAAATAAATTTAATAATTTATTAAAATTAAAATATGATTTATAAAAAATTTAATTAATTACAGAAAAATATTAAAAAATTATTTTTTAATAATTATAATGATAAAATTAGTAAAAATATTTATATAATTAAATTTTAATATTAAAATTTAGTTAAAGAATTAGGCAAATTTATTATTCGCTTGTTTATCAAAAACATGTCTTTTTGTTTATAATTTAAGGTCGGGTCTGCCCAATGAAAATTTTGTAATGGCTGCAGTATTTTAACTGTACAAAGGTAGCATAATCAATTGTCTTTTTAATGAAGGCTTGAATGAAAGATTTGACGAAATAATAACTGTTTCAATTGAATAATATTGAATTTTATTTTTTAGTAAAAAAGCTAAAATTTTATTATAAGACGAGAAGACCCTATAGATTTTTATTTTAAAATTTTTATTTTATTTAAAATTATTTATTTTATTTAAAATAAAAATTTTTATTTAATTTTAATATTTAATTGGGAGGATTTTTAAATTTGATAAACTTTAAATTGTTACTTACAATAATTTTTGTATTAAATGAATTTTTAGAAAAATTTAAAAGAATAAAATACTTTAGGGATAACAGCGTAATATTTTTAGATAGATCTTATTGATAAAAATGTTTGCGACCTCGATGTTGAATTAAGATAAAAATTAGAAGTATAAGTTTAATATTTAAGTCTGTTCGACTTTTAAAATCTTACATGATTTGAGTTCAGATCGGTGTGAACCAGATCGGTTTCTATCTATTTATAATTAAAAATAATAAATTTGTACGAAAGGATCATTTATTAAAAATATTTTTTAAAAGAAGAATAATTATAATTATATTGTTTTGGCAGAAAAGTGTAATAATTTTAGAAATTATAAATAAATTAATTTTATATTAATTTAAACAATCATTTTAATTAATTATATAATTTTAAATTTAGTTTCATTTATTTTACTTATTATTATAATATTAGTGTTTGGTTTTTGGGTAAAACGCAGGAATGAAATATAATATAAGATTTAAACGGATGAACAATATTATATTTAGGAACATTAAAACACATACATAATGGAGACAGAATAAATAGTACGACCGACCGCTAACAAATCTAAAACGCAACCACCGAAAATCAATAGACAAAAGAACATACAAGAACGAAAGTCATCTAGATCATACATGCATGTCGATATACTATTTCCAACAATTAGTAAGAGTTGGATTTTTAGTACTTGTAGAACGAAAAATTTTAGGATATATTCAATACCGTAAAGGTCCAAATAAAGTAGGAGTAATAGGATTATTTCAACCCTTAGGTGATGCAATTAAATTATTTTCTAAAGAAATTATTATTTTAAGAAATTCTAGAATTTTATTTTTTCATCTAATACCTATAATAATAATAATAATTTCTTTATTAATTTGAATTGTTATACCCTTTTCTAATAATATTTGAAGAATAGAATTTAATTCTTTAGTAATAATATGTTTTTTTGGGGCAAGAGTTTATCCTGTAATAATTATAGGATGATCATCTAATTCTAATTATTCAATAATTGGGGCTTTACGAGCTGTTGTTCAATCAATTTCTTATGAAATTAATTTATTTTTAATTTTGTTTAATTTTTTTATTATATCCTTTAATTTTTCTTTTCTTGATTTTCAATTTTTTCAAGAATTTGAATTTTTTTTTATTTACTTACCTATTTTAGTTTTTTGAATTAAATCGATCCCCATTTGATTTTATTGCAGAGTATGAACCTTTCTTTTATTAATAACGAAACAACAACGCGGTAACCAAAACGACTGGACAGAAACCAGTCGACTATTTGTTTACTACATACATTCAGATTGTGTTGCTGCTCTAATACTTCCCCTCAATCGTAAATGTTGTTACTCTCCACAGAGTCTTCAACTTCAATCTTCGATTGACTGGACTCCCAGTAAATCGCGACAGTGTTCGTGTTTTGAACGTGGTAGTCCCTTCGTCAGCACATCGGCCATCATTTCCTGCGTGGGCATATATTTTAATACCACAGATCTTTCTTTCAATGCATCGCGGACGAAATGATGCCTTATGTCGATATGCTTGGTCCTCCTGTGAAATACGGCGTTTTTGGCCAATTTTTGTGCTCCTTGATTGTGGTTCCACAGTGTCAATGGCGTCTCATCTCTAACGCCTAATTCTTTCAGGAAAGTTTGGAGGTTGATTGCTTCTTTCATCGCTTCTGTCAGAGCCATGTACTCTGCCTCCGTACTAGACAGGGCTACTGTTCGCTACTTCCGTGATTCCCAGCTTATAGCTGCATTACCATATTTGAAGATGTAACCAGTATATGACCTTCCATCATCCGGGCAGGCTCCCCAATCCGCGTTAACATATCCCATTAAATCTTCTTTGGCTTTGGTGAACACTAATCCATAATTTAGGCTTCCCCTCAAGTATCGCAGAACTCTTTTCGCAGCTTTTCAATGGTTTTGATCAAAATTGGAGCTGAATTGACTGAGCCAGCTCACCACGTGAGCTATGTCTGGTCTCGTGGCAATGGCTATGTACATCAACGATCCTATCAGTTCCCTATATGGCAACCCTTTAATTTCGGCTCCCGATACATCTTCATTGGTTTCTTCCTTTATATCCCGTTTATTTAGTTCACAAGGAGTAGAAATCGGTTTCGCATCACTCATGCCAAATTTTCTCAATGTGTCTTCAATATAGGTCTTCTGAGTCATCGCCATCTTCCCCTTACTCCGCGTGAACTTAATTCCTAAGCAATGCCGAATGGGTCCTAAGTCCTTCATTTCAAACGTTGACATTAGTCCTTGTTTTAATTCTTCCATGTGTTCTCTATTTCTTGATATCATTAATATATCATCGACATAAATCGCCACGATAACCAAATTTTCGTTCATTATTTTGAAGTAAACACAGGGGTCAGGATTCATCGATTGCAATCCTAATTCACGCAATTTCTCATCAAGTCTAATATTCCATTGTCTGCTTGATTGTTTCAAACCATAAATTGCCTTCTTTAGTAAACAGACTTTATTCTCGCCTTTAATATCTTGCAATATTTTGTTAATTCTGATCTTCTGATCCTTGCTGATTTTACTGTCCTTTGCTGATCTTATGTCTTGTAATGTTTCTGGTATTTCCATGTATATCTCTTCATCTATATCTCCATTCAGAAAAGCGGTCGATACATCAAGATGATCAACCAGCATGTCTCGCTCAACTGCTAGAGCGATTAATGTCCTTATGGAACTCAATCTTGCTACTGGTGCAAAAGTTTCATGAAAGTCCATTCCCGGGACTTGTGTAAAACCTCGAGCTACGAGTCTCGCCTTCCTCCTATCCAGCGTCCCGTCAGCCTTACATTTATTCCGTAATATTAAACGACAGCTTACGATGCTTCGGTCCCTTGGTCGATCTACGATTTCCCACGTATTATTTTTGATTATAGACATTATCTCACTACGTATGGCTGCTTTCCACTCTTCCCTATCTTTACTGGCCATTGCCTTTTTAGCCGAAATTTTACTTGTATCCACATGTTCTTCTGTCTCTTCTTCTTTTGTAGTGACTTGTTGTGCTACCTCATAGTGATATTGTTTCTTGGGACTTCCTGGATTTCCCGTCCTTATTATTTTTGGTCTCCCCACGGTTCTTCGCAACTGTACTTCTGGATTTTGTATTACCTGTTATTGCTCCTGATGTTGGTTATTCAACCCATCTTCTTCCCTTTGTTCGCAGGTTTCACTGTTTTCATTATTTTGTGGTTCTTCGTGAGTACACTCCATAGCTTCTTCGTATTCTTCATCATCATCTTCTTCTTCTTCTTGTAATAAGTTTTGTTTTCCGAGGTCTCTGATCGTTTTTGTCTCTATTTCAGCATATTTTCTTTCCTTTAGTTTGTTTCCATTAATCATCCTATTTTCATTAACGAATTCTTCATATTTTGTTCCGGCACCAATTTCTTCGAAGAATTTTATATCTCTGGATACAATTATTTTCCTTTCACTAGGTACCCAAACTCGGTAACCTTTAGATTCCAAGGAATAACCTACGAATATACACTCTCTGGATCTTGGAGAAAATTTTCCTTTGTTTGTATCTCGGTCCAATGCATATCCTTTACATCCCAATGTTCGGAAATATTTCACATTTGGCCTTTTACCGGTCCAAAGTTTATAAGGTGTTTGCCCATTTAAGTGGTTTGCGGGGCATCTATTGCGGATGTAATTAGCTGTATGCAGTGCTTCTGCCCAAAACGATAGTTTCGATTAAATTAGTAGACATCTTGCCATTTCCACAAGTGTTCTATTCATGCGTTCCGCGGTGCCATTTTGTTACGGTGTGTGCGGGATTGTCAATCTTCTTTGGATTCCAGATTTTTGTAAATAGTCGTCAAATTCTTTACTGCAATATTCTTTTCCGTTGTCGGACTGAATGTATTTGATTTTTCTACCAGTGAAGTTTTCAACCATGCTCTTGTACTTTTTGAATTCAGTGAGGGCTTCGCTTTTCCTCTTCAAGAATCTTACTTCGCACCACCTCGTTCTGTCTTCTATGAAGATTAAGAAATATTTTGACCCATTCAATGACTCTCTCCTCATCGGTCCACATAAGTCTGTGTGTACTAATTCTAGCAGTTCCGATTTACGACTGGACTCTTTTGGGAAAGGTGTCTGCGTAAGTTTGCCTTTTAAGCATACTTCACACGTAGGTAGTTCTTTTTGTGTTCTGATTCTGATGCCACATACCTCTTTGTTAGCAATCATTTTCTTCAGATCTCTTCCGTTCAAGTGTCCGTATCTCTCATGCCATATTTTTAAATTTTCTTCTGATTCACTCGACATTCTTCCTGCATATTGTGTGTTTTGCCTAATGTAATATAAACCATCGATTCTGTCAGCGCGCATTAAAATGCTTCCTGCTCTATCCTTGACTAGAGCACCGTTTCTACCGAAGGTTACATTATATCCCTTGTCTGTAATCTTTGAAACAGACATTAAATTTGTGCGTAATCCTGGAACATATAAGGTATTTAATAAATTTATTTTCTGACTGCCATCTTTGTTTGAGGCAATAATAGATGCTGTCCCTTTCGCCAATACTTTAGCTGATTTATTGTTAGTCGCTAAATTCAAGTTTTCGAACTCATATGACTCCAGATTCTTTAGGCTTTCTTCTTTCTTCGTAATATGCGATGTACAACCACTATCTAAGCACCAATCGCTTGTACTTATGTCGTGTCCGGACTTTAAAGCATAGTCTTTTCTATCTGTGACTAGTAAGCTAGATTCCTTGGGACTCTGCTTTCCCGACTTCCAAGGTTTGTATTTCCCATCTTCTAGTCTGCAGTCTATAGCTTTGTGTCCCACCTTTTTGCATTTATGGCAACGGAATTTGAATTCTTCTTTATGTTCTTCCCTACGCTCGTTGGGCCTATTGTTCCGGAATTTGTGATTTTTGAATGCTTGTCTTCCAGCCATCATTGCATTCGGGACTTCTTCCTTTAATTTCTGATTGCGTGCATCACTTTCTTCAACTATTTTTATCTTTAGTATTTCCGGTGATGGTAATTCATCTCTGGATTCGATTGCACATCGGAAATTTTCAAATTTCTCTGGGAGACTATACAATATCATTATGGCTAACAAATCTGTATTGATTTCTACATCCATTTCTTGTAGCTTGTCAACCACATCAAAGAATTTAGAAATGTGGTCTCGTGTGTCTTCACCTTCACGCATTTTATGCAAAGTGAGTTGTTTTAAAAGATTCGCTTTTCGAGCAGGTCCCTTAGATTGATAGATACTTTCTAATTTAAGCCAAACATCTCGAGATGTGGTACAATTCTTGATTTGTTTTAATGCATGAGGGTGGATAGATAGTATTAGATCTGACCTGGCTTTCTTGTCAGCAATTTCCCACTGCTTTGTGACTATAGCTCCTTCTGCCAAATCCGGTTTCGGTATCTCACCACTCACATATCCCCATGCATCATTCTTCACCAAAAGGGCTTCGGCTTGTAATTTCCAAGTCTCATAATTATCCCTTTCTAACATTTCTATTCGTGTACAACTGCTGGTACTCATTTTCACGCACATACACTTATTACCTTCACTCGCGATATATTGACTTTAATTAACTACCTAAAATATACTATTCCAAGGGAGCTGGGCCCATAACCTATTGCAGAGTATAAACCTTTTTTTTTTATTAACCCACCCAATACTGTGCCGGAGTCAAAAATGACCCGAGCGATTCAATCCAATGTCAAAGTTGTGTGTGTCATCGTCTTATCTACCACTACATGTTGTGTCGAATAAACATACAATGTACGTGTGCCTGCTTCTTCTGGGCTCGGAAGGTTTCCAGTCAGTCTATCATAGAGATTTTAAGGAGAAAGACGTGTGTAAATTCATAAGTTTATTCGACCAAAAATTTCATTTTTTGTTATTTTTATTGCTGACATTCGACGCAAACGAAGAAAATCTTACGTTGTGCTCGTAATCCTGATGCGAATGAATAAAAAAATTTTATTTTTTATAATTTACGGTTGTTTACTAAACATAATCCCAATTACAACAGCATAAGAAATAAAAAAGAAGAAAAAAATTCGGGGGACCGTCACTGTGAGTACAACATGGATGAGAAACTTGGCTCGCACGAGTGTCACTATGTTAGTACAATATCGGTGAGGGCCCCGCATAGTATTGGAATGTCGGTGTGGGTCAGAATTGACTCCGGCATAGTCCGTAGTGCGAGGGTTAATAACGAAACAACAACGCGGTAACCAAAACGACTCGACAGAAACCAGTCGACTATTTGTTTACTACATACATTCAGATTGTGTTGCTGCTCTAATATATATAAATTAAGAAATCTCTAGTAACAAAAATAATTTTACATTATATACCTATATAAATTAAAAAATCTCGAGTAACAAAAATAATTTACATTATACACCTATATAAATTAAACAATCTCTAGTAACAAAAATAATTTTACATTATATACCTATATAAATTAAAAAAACTGTAGTAACAAAAATAATTTTACATTATATACCTATATAAATTAAAAAATATCTAGTAATAAAAATCAATTAATTATTATTTATATATATATATTAATATTTATATATATAAATATTTTTTTTATATATAATTAAAATAAATTTATAAATATATAATATTAATATATGTTATTATATTAAATTATAAAAAAAATTTAATATAAATTATTATATTATATATATAGTATAGTTTATATTTATGATTTAATAATTTATATATATATATATATTAATATTATATAAATTATATTTATTAATATATATATTATTAATAATATAAGAGTATAAATTTATTACCGATAATATATATATTAATTATATTAAATATATATATATAATTTATATAAAATATTATTTATATAAATAATAATATATTTATAAATATATTATATTATTATATTTAATTATAATGTATATGGACCGATATCTGTGGCGATGTCACTCGAAACCGTATGTGTTTGACGAAACTAAGTGGTCGACCTTGTGAGAGAGGAAACTCCAAATGCGAAATATATTTCCATTTTAAACTAATTGTTCTATCTGAAAGTGTTCGATATTGTGCCTGGAGAAGTGCGTGTTCTCTGAAATCTGTGGCGATGCTTCTCGAAACCGTATGTGTTCGACGAATCTAAATGGTCGACCTTGTGAGAGAGGAAACTCCAGAAGCGAAACCTAGTTCCATTTAAAACTAATTGTTCCTTCTGAATCTAAGTGTTCGATACTGTGCTAGGAGAAGCGCCTGTTCTCTGAAATCTGTGGCGATGCCACTCGAAACCGTATGTGTTCGACGAAATTAAGTGGCCGACCTTGTGAGAGAGGAAACTCCAGATGCGAAACTTAGTTCCATTTTAAACTAATTGTTCTATCTGAAACTAAGTTTTCGATACTGTGCCAGGAGAAGCGCCCGTTCTGTGAAACCTGTGGCGATACCACTCGAAACGGTATGTGTTCGACGAAACTGAGTGGTCCACCTTGTGACAGAGGAAACTCCAGATGCGAAACATAGTGCCATTTTAAACTAATTGTTCTATCTGAAACTAAGTGTTCGATACTGTGCCAGGAGAAGCGCCCGTTCTGTGAAACCTGTGGCGATACCACTCGAAACGGTATGTGTTCGACGAAACTGAGTGGTCGACCTTGTGAGAGAGGAAACTCCAGACGCGAAATTTAGTGCCATTTTAAACTAATTGTTCTATCTGAAACTAAGTGTTCGATACTGTGCCAGCAGAAGCGCCCGTTCTGTGAAACTTGTGGCGATACCACTCGAAACGGTATGTGTTCGACGAAACTGAGTGGTCCACCTTGTGACAGAGGAAACTCCAGACGCGAAACTTAGTGCCATTTTAAACTAATTGTTCTATCTGAAACTAAGTGTTCGATACTGTGCCAGGAGAAGCGCCTGTCCTCTGAAATCTGTGGCGATGCTACTCGAACCCGTATGTGTTCGACGAATCTAAATGGCCGAACTTGTGAGAGAGGAAACTCCAGATGCGAAACTTAGTTCCATTTTAAACTAATTGTTCTATCTGAAAGTGTTCGATACTATGCCAGGAGAAGCGCCTGTTCTCTGAAATCAGTGGCGATGCTACTCGAAACCGTATGTGTTCGACGAAACTAAGTGGTCGACCTTCTGAGAGAGGAAACTCCGGATGCGAAACTCAGTTCCATTTTAAACTAATTGGTCTATCTGAAAGTGTTCGATACTGTGCCAGGAGAAGCGCCTGTTCTCTGAAATCAGTGACGATGCCACTCGAAACCGTATGTGTTCGACGAAACTAAGTGGTCGACCTTGTGAGAGAGGAAACTCCAGATGCGAATCTTAGTTCCATTTTAAACTAATTGTTCTATCTGAAACTAAGTGTTCGATATTGTGCCAGGAGAAGCGTCCGTTCTCTGAAACCTGTGGCGATACTACTAGAAACGGTATGTGTTCGACGAAACTAAGTGGTTGACCTTCTGAGAGAGGAAACTCCGGATGCGAAACTTAGTTCCATTTTAAACTAAATGTTCCAACTGAAACTAAGTGTTCGATACTGTGCCAGGAGAAGCGCCTGTTCTCTGAAATCTGTGGCGATGCCACTCGAAAACGTATGTGTTCGACGAAACTAAGTGGCCGACCTTGTGAGAGAGGAAACTCCAGTTGCGAAACATAGTTCAATTTTAAACTAAAAGTTCCATCTGAAACTAAATGTTCGATACTGTGCCAGGAGAAGCGCCTCTTCTCTGAAATCTGTGACGATGCCACTCGAAACCGTATGTGTTCGACGAAACTAAGTGGCCGACCTTGTGAGAGGGGAAACTTCATATGCGAAACTTAGTTCCATTTTAAATTAATTGTTCTATCTGAAACTAAGTGTTCGATACTGTGCCAGAAGAAGCGCCCGTTCTGTGAAACCTGTGGCGATACCACTCGAAACGGTATGTGTTCGACGAAACTGAGTGGTCCACCTTGTGACAGAGGAAACTCCAGACGCGAAACTTAGTGCCATTTTAAACTAATTGTTCTATCTGAAACTAAGTGTTCGATACTGTGCCAGCAGAAGCGCCCGTTCTGTGAAACCTGTGGTGATACCACTCGAAACGGTATGTGTTCGACGAAACTGAGTGGTCCACCTTGTGACAGAGGAAACTCCAGACGCGAAACTTAGTGCCATTTTAAACTAATTGTTCTATCTGAAACTAAGTATTCGATACTGTGCCAGGAGAAGCGCCTGTTCTCTGAAATCTGTCGCGATGCTACTCGAAGCCGTATGTGTTCGACGAAACTAAGTGGCAGACCTTGTGAGAGAGGAAACTTCAGATGCGAAACTTAGTTCCATTTTAAATTAATTGTTCTATCTGAAACTAAGTGTTCGATACTGTGCCAGGAGAAGCGCCCGTTCTGTGAAACCTGTGGCGATACCACTCGGAACGGTAAGTGTTCGACGAAACTGAGTGGTCGACCTTGTGAGAGAGGAAACTCCAGACGCGAGACTTAGTGCCATTTTAAACTAATTGTTCTATCTGAAACTAAGTGTTCGATACTGTGCCAGGAGAAGCGTCCGTTCTCTGAAACCTGTGGCGATACTACTCGAAACGGTATGTGTTCGACGAAACTAAGTGGTCGACCTTCTGAGAGAGGAAACTCCGGATGCGAAACTTAGTTCCATTTTAAACTAATTGTTCTATCTGAAACTAAGTGTTCGATACTGTGCCAGGAGAAGCGCCTGTTCTCTGAAATCTGTGGCGATGCCACTCGAAACGGTATGTGTTCGACGAAACTGAGTGGTCGACCTTGTGAGAGAGGAAACTCCAGATGCGAATCTTAGTTCCATTTTAAACTAATTGTTCTATCTGAAACTAAGTGTTCGATACTGTGCCAGGAGAAGCGCCTGTCCTCTGAAATCTGTGGCGATGCTACTCGAACCCGTATGTGTTCGACGAATCTAAATGGCCGACCTTGTGAGAGAGGAAACTCCAGATGCGAAACTTCGTTCCATTTTAAACTAATTGTTCTATCTGAAAGTGTTCGATACTATGCCAGGAGAAGCGCCTGTTCTCTGAAATCAGTGGCGATGCTACTCGAACCCGTATGTGTTCGACGAAACTAAGTGGCCGACCTTGTGAGAGAGGAAACTTCATATGCGAAACTTAGTTCCATTTTAAATTAATTGTTCTATCTGAAACTAAGTGTTCGATACTGTGCCAGGAGAAGCGCCCGTTCTGTGAAGCCTGTGGCGATACCACTCGAAACGGTATGTGTTCGACGAAACTGAGTGGTCCACCTTGTGACAGGGGAAACTCCAGACGCGAAACTTAGTGCCATTTTAAACTAATTGTTCTATCTGAAACTAAGTGTTCGATACTGTGCCAGGAGAAGCGCCCGTTCTGTGAAACCTGTGGCGATACCACTCGAAACGGTATGTGTTCGACGAAACTGAGTGGTCGACCTTGTGAGAGAGGAAACTCCAGACGCGAAATTTAATGCCATTTTAAACTAATTGTTCTATCTGAAACTAAGTGTTCGATACTGTGCCAGCAGAAGCGCCCGTTCTGTGAAACTTGTGGCGATACCACTCGAAACGGTATGTGTTCGACGAAACTGAGTGGTCCACCTTGTGACAGAGGAAACTCCAGACGCGAAACTTAGTGCCATTTTAAACTAATTGTTCTATCTGAAACTAAGTGTTCGATACTGTGCCAGCAGAAGCGCCCGTTCTGTGAAACCTGTGGCGATGCTACTCGAACCCGTATGTGTTCGACGAATCAAAATGGTCGACCTTGTGAGAGAGGAAACTCCAGATGCGAAACTTAGTTCCACTTTAAACCAAATGTTCCGTCCGAAACTAAGTGTGCGATACTGTGCCAGGAGAAGCGCCTGTTCTCTGAAATCTGTGGCGATGCCACTCGAAACCGTATGTGTTCGACGAAACTAACTGGACGACCTTGTGAGAGAGGAAACTCCAGATGCGGAACATAGTTCCATTTTAAACTAATTGTTCTATCTGAAAGTGTTCGATACTGTGCCAGGAGAAGCGCCTGTTCTCTGAAATCAGTGACGATGTTACTCGAACCCGTATGTGTTCGACGTAACTAAATGGCCGACCTTGTGAGAGAGGAAACTCCAGATGCGGAACTTAGTTCCATTTTCAACTAATTGTTCTATCTGAAACTAAGTGTTCGATACTGTGCCAGGAGAAGCGCCTGTCCTCTGAAATCTGTGGCGATGCTACTCGAACCCGTATGTGTTCGACGAATCTAAATGGCCGACCTTGTGAGAGAGGAAACTCCGGATGCGAAACTCAGTTCCATTTTAAACTAATTGGTCTATCTGAAAGTGTTCGATACTGTGCCAGGAGAAGCGCCTGTTCTCTGAAATCAGTGACGATGCCACTCGAAACCGTATGTGTTCGACGAAACTAAGTGGTCGACCTTGTTAGAGAGGAAACTCCAGATGCGAAACCTAGTCCAATTTTAAAGTAAATGTTCCATCTGAAAATAAGTGTCGGATACTGTGCCAGGAGAAGCGCCTGTTCTCTGAAATCTGTGGCGATGCCACTCGAAACCGTATTTGTTCGACGAATCTAAGTGGTTGACCTTGTGAGAGAGGAAACTCCAGGTGCGGAACATAGTTCAATTTTAAACTAAATGGTCCATCTGAAACTAAGTGTTCGATTCTGTGCCAGCAGAAGCGCCTGTTCTCTGAAATCTGTGGCGATGCCACTCGAAACCGTATGCGTTCGGCGAAACTAAGTGGTCGACCTTGTGAGAGAGGAAACTCCAGATGCGAATCTTAGTTCCATTTTAAACTAATTGTTCTATCTGAAACTAAGTGTTCGATATTGTGCCAGGAGAAGCGTCCGTTCTCTGAAACCTGTGGCGATACTACTCGAACCCGTATGTGTTCGACGAATCTAAATGGCCGACCTTGTGAGAGAGGAAACTCCAGATGCGGAACATAGTTCCATTTTAAACTAATTGTTCTATCTGAAACTAAGTGTTCGATACTGTGCCAGGAGAAGCGCCTGTCCTCTGAAATCTGTGGCGATGCTACTCGAACCCGTATGTGTTCGACGAATCTAAATGGCCGACCTTGTGAGAGAGGAAACTCCAGATGCGAAACTTAGTTCCATTTTAAACTAATTGTTCTATCTGAAAGTGTTCGATACTATGCCAGGAGAAGCGCCTGTTCTCTGAAATCAGTGGCGATGCTACTCGAACCCGTATGTGTTCGACGAAACTAAGTGGTCGACCTTCTGAGAGAGGAAACTCCGGATGCGAAACTCAGTTCCATTTTAAACTAATTGGTCTATCTGAAAGTGTTCGATACTGTGCCAGGAGAAGCGCCTGTTCTCTGAAATCAGTGACGATGCTACTCGAAACCGTATGTGTTCGACGAAACTAAGTGGTCGACCTTGTTAGAGAGGAAACTCCAGATGCGAAACCTAGTCCAATTTTAAAGTAAATGTTCCATCTGAAAATAAGTGTCGAATACTGTGCCAGGAGAAGCGCCCGTTCTGTGAAACCTGTTGCGATACCACTCGAAACGGTATGTGTTCGACGAAACTGAGTGGTCGACCTTGTGAGAGATGAAACTCCAGACGCGAAATTTAGTGCCATTTTAAACTAATTGTTCTATCTGAAACTAAGTTTTCGATACTCTGCCAGTAGAAGCGCCTGCTCTCTGAAATCTGTGGCGATGCTACTCGAAACCGTATGTGTTCGACGAAACTATGTGGTCGACCTTGTGAGAGGGGAACTCCAGATGCAGAATTAGTAAAATTTTAAACTAATTGTTCTATCTGAAACTAAGTGTTCGACAGTGTGCCAGGAGAAGCGCCTGTTCTGTGAAACCTGTGGCGATACCACTCGAAACGGTATGTGTTCGACGAAACTGAGTGTTCGACATTGTGAGAGAGGAAACTCCAGACGCAAAACTTAGTGCCATTTTAAACTAATTGTTCTATCTGAAACTAAGTGTTCGATACTGTGCCAGCAGAAGCGCCTGTTCTCTGAAATCTGTGGCGATGCCACACGAAACCGTATGCGTTCGGCGAAACTAAGTGGTCGACCTTGTGAGAGAGGAAACTCCAGATGCGAAACATAGTTCAATTTTAAATTAAAAGTTCCATCTGAAACTAAATGTTCGATACTGTGCCAGGAGAAGCGCCCGTTCTGTGAAACCTGTGGCGATACCACTCGAAACGGTATGTGTTCGACGAAACTGAGTGGTCGACCTTGTGAGAGATGAAACTCCAGACGCGAAATTTAGTGCCATTTTAAACTAATTGTTCTATCTGAAACTAAGTATTCGATACTCTGCCAGTAGAAGCGCCTGCTCTCTGAAATCTGTGGCGATGCTACTCGAAACCGTATTTGTTCGACGTAACTAAGTGGCCGACCTTGTGAGAGAGGAAACTCCAGATGCGAAACTTAGTTCCATTTTAAACTAATTGTTCTATCTGAAACTAAGTGTTCGTTACTGTGCCAGGAGAAGCGCCTGTTCTCTGAAATCTGTGGCGATGCTACTCGCAACCGTATGTGTTCGACGAAACTAAGTGGTCGACCTTGTGGGAGAGGAATCTCCAGATGCGAAAATTAGTTCCATTTTAAACTGATTGTTCTATCTGAAACTATGTGTTCGACACTGTGCCAGGAGAAGCGCCTGTTCTCTGAAATGTGTAGCGATGCCACTCGAAACCGTATGTGTTAGACGAAATTAAGTGGTTGACCTTGTGAGAGAGCATACTCCAGATGCGAAACATAGTCCATTTTAAACTAATTGTTCTGCCTGAAATAAGTGTTCGATACTGTGCCAGGAGAAGCGCCTGCTCTCTGAAAACTGTGGCGATGCTACTCGAAACCGTATGTGTTCGACGAAACTAAGTGGTCGACTTTGTGAGAGAGGAAACTCCAGATGCGAAACTTACTTCCATTTAAACTAATTGTTCTATCTGAAACTAAGTGTTCGATTCTGTGCCAGGAGAAGCGCCTGTTCTCCGAAATCAGTGGCGATGCTACTCGAACCCGTATTTGTTCGACGTAACTAAGTGGCCGACCTTGTGAGAGAGGAAACTCCAGATGCGAAATTTAGTTCCATTTTAAACTAATTGTTCTATCTGAAACTCAGTGTTCGTTACTGTGCCAGGAGAAGCGCCTGTTCTCTGAAATCTGTGGCGATGCTACTCGCAACCGTATGTGTTCGACGAAACTAAGTGGTCGACCTTGTGGGAGAGGAATCTCCAGATGCGAAACTTAGTTCCATTTTAAACTGATTGTTCTATCTGAAACTAAGTGGTCGATACTGTGCCAGGAGAAGCGCCTGTTCTCTGAAATCTGTGGCGATGCCACTCGAAACCGTATGTGTTCGACGAAACTAAGTGGCCGACCTTGTGAGAGAGGAAACTCCAGATGCGGAACTTAGTTCCATTTTAAACTAATTGTTCTATCTGAAACTATGTGTTCGACACTGTGCCAGGAGAAGCGCCTGTTCTCTGACATGTGTAGCGATGCCACTCGAAACCGTATGTGTTCGACGAAAATAGGTGGTTGACCTTGTGAGAGAGGATACTCCAGAAGCGAAACATAGTTCCATTTTAAACGAATTGTTCTACCTGAAACTATGTGTTCGATAATGTGCCAGGAGAAGCGCCCGATCTCTGAAATCTGTGGCGATGCCACTCTAAACCGTATGTGTTCGACGAAACTAAGTGGCCGACCTTGTGAGAGAGGAATCTCCAGATGCGAAACTTAGTTCCATTTTAAACTAATTGTTCTATCGGAAACTAAGTGTTCGATAGTGTGCCAGGAGAAGCGCCAGTTCTCTGAAACTTGTGGCGTTGCTACTCGAAGCCGAATGTGTTCGACGAAAGTAAGTGGTAGACCGTGTGAGAGAGGAAACTCCAAATGCGAAACATAGTTCCATTTTAAGCTAAGTGTTCTATCGGAAACTAAGTGTTCGATAGTGTGCCAGGAGAAGCGCCAGTTCTCTGAAACTTGTGGCGTTGCTACTCGAAGCCGAATGTGTTCGACGAAAGTAAGTGGTAGACCGTGTGAGAGAGGAAACTCCAAATGCGAAACATAGTTCCATTTTAAACTAATTGTTCTATCTGAAACTAAGTGTTCGTTACTGTGCCAGGAGAAGCGCCTGCTCTCTGAAAACTGTGGCGATGCTACTCGAAACCGTATGTGTTCGACGAAACTAAGTGGTCGACTTTGTGAGAGAGGAAACTCCAGATGCGAAACTTACTTCCATTTAAACTAATTGTTCTATCTGAAACTAAGTGTTCGATTCTGTCCCAGGAGAAGCGCCTGTTCTCTGAAATCAGTGGCGATGCTACTCGAACCCGTATGTGTTCGACGTAACTAAGTGGCCGACCTTGTGAGAGAGGAAAATCCAGATGCGAAACTTAGTTCCATTTTAAACTAATTGTTCTATCTGAAACTAAGTGGTCGATACTGTGCCAGGAGAAGCGCCTGTACTCTGAAATCTGTGGCGATGCCACTCGAAACCGTATGTGTTCGACGAAACTAAGTGGCCGACCTTGTGAGAGAGGAAACTCCAGAAGCGAAACTTAGTTCCATTTCAAACTAATTGTTCTATCTGAAACTAAGTGTTCGATACTGTGCCAGGAGAAGCGCCTGTTCTCTGAAATCTGTCGCGATGCTACTCGAAACCGTAAGTGTTCGACGAAACTAAGTGGTCGACCTTCTGAGAGAGGAAACTCCAGACGCGAAACTTAGTTCCATTTTAAACTAATTGTTCTACCTGAAACTATGTGTTCGATAGTGTGCCAGGAGAAGCGCCCGTTCTCTGAAATCTGTGGCGATGCCACTCGAAACCGTATGTGTTCGACGAAACTAAGTGGGCGACCTTGTGGGACAGGATACTCCAGATGCGAAACTTAGTTCCATTTTAAACTAATTGTTCTATCTGAAACTATGTGTTCGACACTGTGCCAGGAGAAGCGCCTGTTCTCTGAAATGTGTAGCGATGCCACTCGAAACCGTATGTGTTCGACGAAATTAAGTGGTTGACCTTGTGAGAGAGCATACTCCAGATGCGAAACATAGTCCATTTTAAACTAATTGTTCTGCCTGAAATAAGTGTTCGATACTGTGCCAGGAGAAGCGCCTGCTCTCTGAAAACTGTGGCGATGCTACTCGAAACCGTATGTGTTCGACGAAACTAAGTGGTCGACTTTGTGAGAGAGGAAACTCCAGATGCGAAACTTACTTCCATTTAAACTAATTGTTCTATGTGAAACTAAGTGTTCGATTCTGTGCCAGGAGAAGCGCCTGTTCTCTGAAATCTGTCGCGATGCTACTCGAAACCTTAAGTGTTCGACGAAACTAAGTGGTCGACCTTGTGGGAGAGGAAACTCCAGATGCGAAACTTAGTTCCATTTTACACTGATTGTTCTATCTGAAACTAAGTGTTCGATACTGTGCCAGGAGAAGCACCTGTTCTCTGAAATCTGTGGCGATGCCACTCGAAACCGTATGTGTTCGACGAAATTAAGTGGACGACCTTGTGAGAGAAGAAACTCCAGATGCGGAACTTAGTTCCATTTTAAACTAATTGTTCTATCTGAAACTAAGTGTTCGATACTGTGCCAGGAGAAGCGCCTGTTCTCTGAACTGTGTGGCGATGCCACTCGAAACCGTATGTGTTCGACGAAACTAAGTGGCCGACCTTGTGAGAGAGGAAACTCCAGATGCGAAGCTTAGTTCCATTTTAAAGTAATTGTTCTATATGATACTAAGTGTTCGATAGTGTGCCAAGTGAAGCGCCTGTTCCTGAAATCTGTGGCGATGCCACTCGAAACCGTATGTGATCGACGAAACTAAGTGGTTGTCCTTGTGAGAGAGGATACTCCAGATGCGAAACTTAGTTCCATTTTAAACTAATTGTTCTCTCTGAAACTAAGTGTTCGATACTGTGCCAGGAGAAGCGCCTGTTCCCTGAACTGTGTGGCGATGCTGCTCGAAACCGTATGTGTTCGACGAAACAAAGTTGTTGAACTGGTGAGAGAGGAAACTCCAGATGAGAAACTTAGTTCCATTTTAAACCAAATGTTCCATCTGAAACTAAGTGTTCGATACAGTGCCAGGAGAAGCGCCTGTTCTCTGAAATCTGTGGTGATGCCACTCGAAACCGTATGTGTTCGATGAAACGAAGTGGTCTCCCTTGTGAGAGAGGAGACTCCAGCTGCGAAACATAGTTCAATTTTAAACTAATTGTTCTATCTGATACTAAGTGTTCGATAATGTGCCAGGAGAAGCGCCTTTTCTCTGAAATCTGTGGCGATGCCACTCGAAACCGCATGTGTTCGACGAAACTAAGTGGCCGACCTTGTTCGAGAAGAAACTTCAGATGCGAAAATAAGTTCCATTTTAAAATAATTGTTCTATCTGAAACTAAGTGTTCGATATTGTGCCAGCAGAAGCGCCTGTTCTCTGAAATCTGTGGCGATACCACTCGAAACTCTATGTGTTCGAAGAAACTAAGTGGTCGACCTTGTGAGAGAGGAAACTCTAGATGCGAAACTTAGTTCCATTTTAAACTAATTGTTCTATCTGAAACTAAGTGTTCGGTACTGTGCCAGGAGAAGCGCCTGTTCTCTGAAATCTGTGGCGATGCCACTCGAAACCGTATGTGTTCGAGGAAACTAAGTGGTTGACCTTGTGGGAGAGGATAATCCAGATGCGAAAGAGAGTTCCATTTTAACTAATTGTTCTGTCTGAAGTAAGTGTTCGATACCGTGCCAGGAGAAGCGCCTTTTCTCTGAAATCTGTGGCGATGCTACTCGAAACCGTATGTCTTCGTCGAAACTAAGTGGTCGACCTTGTGAGAGAGGAAACTCCAGATGCGAAACTTAGTTCCATTTTAAACTAATTGTTCTATCTGAAACTGAGTGTTCGATACTGTGCCAAGAGAAGCGCCTGTTCCCTGAACTGTGTGGCGATGCTGCTCGAAACCGTATGTGTTCGACGAAACAAAGTTGTTGAACTTGTGAGAGAGGAAACTCCAGATGAGCAACTTAGTTCCATTTTAAACCAAATGTTCCATCTGAAACTAAGTGTTCGATACTGTGCCAGGAGAAGCGCCTGTTCTCTGAAATCTGTGGTGATGCCACTCGAAACCGTATGTGTTCGATGAAACGAAGTGGTCCCCCTTGTGAGAGAGGAGACTCCAGCTGCGAAACATAGTTCAATTTTAAACTAATTGTTCTATCTGATACTAAGTGTTCGATACTGTGCCAGGAGAAGCGCCTTTTCTCTGAAATCTGTGGCGATGCCACTCGAAACCGTATGTGTTCGACGAAACTAAGTGGCCGACCTTGTTCGAGAAGAAACTTCAGATGCGAAAATAAGTTCCATTTTAAAATAATTGTTCTATCTGAAACTAAGTGTTCGATAGTGTACCAGGAGAAACGCCTGTTCTCTGAAATGTGTGGCGATACCACTCGAAACTGTATATGTTCGAAGAAACTAAGTGGTCGACCTTGTGAGAGAGGAAACTCTAGATGCGAAACTTAGTTCCATTTTAAACTAATTGTTCTATCTGAAACTAAGTGTTCGGTACTGTGCCAGGAGAAGCGCCTGTTCTCTGAAATCTGTGGCGATGCCACTCGAAACCGTATGTGTTCGACGAAACTGAGTGGTCGATCTTGTGAGAGAGGAAACTCCAGATGCGAAAATTAGTTCCATTTTAAACTACTTGTTCTATCTGAAACTAAGTGTTCGATACTGTGCCAGGAGAAGCGCCTGTTCTCTCAACTGTGTGGCGATGCCGCTCGAAACCGTATGTGTCGACGAAACTAAGTGGTCGACCTTGTGAGAGAGGAAACTCCAGATGCGAAATTTAGTTTCATTTTAATCTTATTGTTCTATCTCAAACTTAGTTTTCGATACTGTGCCAGGAGAAGCGCCTGTTCTCTGAAATCTGTTGCGATGCCACTCGAAACCGTATGTGTTCGACGAAACTAAGTCGTCGATGTTGTGAGAGAGGAAACTCCAGATGCGAAACAGAGTTCCATTTTAAACTAATTGTTCTGTCTGAAGTAAGTGTTCGATACTGTGCCAGGAGAAGCGCCTGTTCTCTGAAATCTGTGGCGATGCCACTCGAAACCGAATGTGTTCAACGAAACTAAGTCGTCCACCTTATGAGAGAGGAAACTCAAGATGCGAAAATTATTTCAATTTTAAACTAATTGTTCTATCTGAAACTAAGTGTTCGATACTGTGCCAGGAGAAGCGCCTGTTCTCTGAACTGTGTGGCGATGCCACTCGAAACCGTATGTGTTCGACGAAACTAAGTGGCCGACCTTGTGAGAGAGGAAACTCCAGATGCGAAGCTTAGTTCCATTTTAAAGTAATTGTTCTATATGATACTAAGTGTTCGATACTGTGCCAGGAGAAGCGCCTGTTCTCTGAAATCTGTGGCGATGCCACTCGAAACCGTATGGGTTCGACGAAACTGAGTGGTCGATCTTGTGAGAGAGGAAACTCCAGATGCGAAACTTAGTTCCATTTTAAACTACTTGTTCTATCTGAAACTAAGTGTTCGATACTGTGCCAGAAGAAGCGCCTGTTCTCTCAACTGTGTGGCGATGCCGCTCGAAACCGTATGTGTCGACGAAACTAAGCGGTCGACCTTGTGAGAGAGGAAACTCCAGATGCGAAATTTAGTTTCATTTTAATCTTATTGTTCTATCTCAAACTTAGTTTTCGATACTGTGCCAGGAGAAGCGCCTGTTCTCTGAAATCTGTTGCGATGCCACTCGAAACCGTATGTGTTCGACGAAACTAAGTCGTCGATGTTGTGAGAGAGGAAACTCCAGATGCGAAACAGAGTTCCATTTTAAACTAATTGTTCTGTCTGAAGTAAGTGTTCGATACTGTGCCAGGAGAAGCGCCTGTTCTCTGAAATCTGTGGCGATGCCACTCGAAACCGAATGTGTTCAACGAAACTAAGTCGTCCACCTTATGAGAGAGGAAACTCAAGATGCGAAAATTATTTCAATTTTAAACTAATTGTTCTATCTGAAACTAAGTGTTCGATACTGTGCCAGGAGAAGCGCCTGTTCTCTGAACTGTGTGGCGATGCCACTCGAAACCGTATGTGTTCGACGAAACTAAGTGGCCGACCTTGTGAGAGAGGAAACTCCAGATGCGAAGCTTAGTTCCATTTTAAAGTAATTGTTCTATATGATACTAAGTGTTCGATACTGTGCCAGGAGAAGCGCCTGTTCTCTGAAATCTGTGGCGATGCCACTCGAAACCGTATGGGTTCGACGAAACTGAGTGGTCGATCTTGTGAGAGAGGAAACTCCAGATGCGAAACTTAGTTCCATTTTAAACTACTTGTTCTATCTGAAACTAAGTGTTCGATACTGTGCCAGAAGAAGCGCCTGTTCTCTCAACTGTGTGGCGATGCCGCTCGAAACCGTATGTGTCGACGAAACTAAGCGGTCGACCTTGTGAGAGAGGAAACTCCAGATGCGAAATTTAGTTTCATTTTAATCTTATTGTTCTATCTCAAACTTAGTTTTCGATACTGTGCCAGGAGAAGCGCCTGTTCTCTGAAATCTGTTGCGATGCCACTCGAAACCGTATGTGTTCGACGAAACTAAGTGGTCGATGTTGTGAGAGAGGAAACTCCAGATGCGAAACAGAGTTCCATTTTAAACTAATCGTTCTATCTGAAACTAAGTGTTCGATACTGTGCCAGGAGAAGCGCCTGTTCTCTGAAATCTGTCGCGATGCTACTCGAAACCGTATGTGTTCGACGAAACTAAGTGGTCGACCTTGCGAGAGAGGAAACTCCTGATGCGAAACTTAGTACCATTTTAAACTAATTTTTCTATCTGAAACTAAGTGTTCGATACTGAGCCAGGAGAAGCGCCTGTTCTCTGAAATCTGTGGCGATGCTACTCGAAACCGTATGTGTTCGACGAAAATAAGTGGTCGACCTTGTGGTAGAGGAAACTCCAGATGCGAAACATAGTGCCATTTTAAATTTAAGTGTTCCATCTGAAACTAAGTGTTCGATACAGTGCCAGGAGACGCGCCTGTTCTCTGAAATCTGTGGCGATGCCACTCGAAACCGTATGTGTTCGACGAAACTAAGTGGTCGACCTTGTGAGGGAGGAAACTCCAAATGCGAAACATAGTTCCATTTTAAGCTAAGTTTTCTACCTGTAACTAAGTGTTCGATACTGTGCCAGGAGAAGCGCCTGTTCTCAGAAATATGTGGCGATGCTACTCGAAACCGTATGTGTTCGACGAAACTAAGTGGCCGACCTTGTGAGAGAGGAAACTCCAGATGCGAAGCTTAGTTCCATTTTAAAGTAATTGTTCTATCTGATACTAAGTGTTCGATACTGTGCCAGGAGAAGCGCCTGTTCTCTGAAATCTGTGGCGATGCTACTCGAAACCGTATGTGTTCGACGAAACTAATTGGTCGACCTTCTGAGAGAGGAAACTCCAGATGCGAAACTTAGTTCCATTTTAAAGTAATTGTTCTATCTGAAACTAAGTGTTCGATACTGTGCCAGGAGAAGCCCATGTTCTCTGAAATCTGTGGCGATGCCACTCGAAACCTTATGTGTTCGACGATACTAAGTGGCCGAACTTGTGAGAGAGGAAACTCCAGATGCGAAGCTTAGATCCATTTTAAAGTAATTGTTCTATCTGATACTAAGTGTTGGATAATGAGCCAGGAGAAGCGCCTGTTCTTTGAAATCTGTGGCGATGCCACTCGAAACCGTATGTGTTCGACGAAACTAAGTGGCCGACCTTCTGAGAGAGGAAACTCCAGATGCGAAACTTAGTCCCATTTTAAATTAAATGTTCCATCTGAAACTAAGTGTTCGATACTGTGCCAGGAGAAGCGCCTGTTCTCTGAAATCTGTCGCGATGCTACTCGAAACCGTATGTTTTCGACGAAACGAAGTGGTCGACCTTCTGAGAGAGGAAACTCCAGATGCCAGACTTTGTTCCATTTTAAACTGATTGTTCTATCTGATACTAAGTGTTCGATACTGTGCCAGGAGAAGCGCCTGTTCTCTGAAATCTGTGGCGATGCTACTCGAAACCGTATGTGTTCGACGAAACTAATTGGTCGACCTTCTGAGAGAGGAAACTCCAGATGCGAAACTTAGTTCCATTTTAAAGTAATTGTTCTATCTGAAACTAAGTGTTCGATACTGTGCCAGGAGAAGCCCATGTTCTCTGAAATCTGTGGCGATGCCACTCGAAACCTTATGTGTTCGACGATACTAAGTGGCCGAACTTGTGAGAGAGGAAACTCCAGATGCGAAGCTTAGATCCATTTTAAAGTAATTGTTCTATCTGATACTAAGTGTTGGATAATGAGCCAGGAGAAGCGCCTGTTCTTTGAAATCTGTGGCGATGCCACTCGAAACCGTATGTGTTCGACGAAACTAAGTGGCCGACCTTCTGAGAGAGGAAACTCCAGATGCGAAACTTAGTCCCATTTTAAATTAAATGTTCCATCTGAAACTAAGTGTTCGATACTGTGCCAGGAGAAGCGCCTGTTCTCTGAAATCTGTCGCGATGCTACTCGAAACCGTATGTTTTCGACGAAACGAAGTGGTCGACCTTCTGAGAGAGGAAACTCCAGATGCCAGACTTTGTTCCATTTTAAACTGATTGTTCTATCTGAAACAAAGTGATCGATAATGAGCCAGGAGAAGCGCCTGTTCTCTGAAATCTGTGGCGATGCTACTCGAAACCGTATGTGTTCGACGAAACTAAGTGGCCGACCTTGTGAGAGAGGAAACTCCAGATGCGAAGCTTAGTTCCATTTTAAAGTAATTGTTCTATCTGATACTAAGTGTTCGATACTGTGCCAGGAGAAGCGCTTGTTCTTTGAAATCTGTGGCGATGCCACTCGAAACCGTATGTGTTCGACGAAACTAAGTGGTCGACCTTCTGAGAGAGGAAACTCCAGATGCGAAACTTAGTTCCATTTTAAACTAATTGTTCTATCTGAAACTAAGTGTTCGATAATGTGCCAGGAGAAGCGCCTGTTCTCTGAACTGTGTGGCGATGCCGCTCGAAACCGTATGTGTTCGCCGAAACTAAGTGTTCGACCTTGTGAGAGAGGAAACTCCAGATGCGAAACTAAGTTCCATTTTAAACTAAATGTTCCATCTGAAACTAAGTGTTCGATACTGTGCCAGGAGAAGCGCCTGTTCTCTGAAATCTGTGGCGATGCCACTCGAAACCGTATGTGTTCGACGATACTAAGTGGCCGAACTTGTGAGAGAGGAAACTCCAGATGCGAAGCTTAGTTCCATTTTAAACTGATTGTTCTATCTGAAACAAAGTGATCGATAATGAGCCAGGAGAAGCGCCTGTTCTCTGAAATCTGTGGCGATGCTACTCGAAACCGTATGTGTTCGACGAAACTAAGTGGCCGACCTTGTGAGAGAGGAAACTCCAGATGCGAAGCTTAGTTCCATTTTAAAGTAATTGTTCTATCTGAAACTAAGTGTTCGATACTGTGCCAGGAGAAGCCCATGTTCTCTGAAATCTGTGGCGATGCCACTCGAAACCTTATGTGTTCGACGATACTAAGTGGCCGAACTTGTGAGAGAGGAAACTCCAGATGCGAAGCTTAGATCCATTTTAATGTAATTGTTCTATATGATACTAAGTGTTCGATAATGAGCCAGGAGAAGCGCCTGTTCTTTGAAATCTGTGGCGATGCCACTCGAAACCGTATGTGTTCGACGAAACTAAGTGGCCGACCTTCTGAGAGAGGAAACTCCAGATGCGAAACTTAGTCCCATTTTAAATTAAATGTTCCATCTGAAACTAAGTGTTCGATACTGTGCCAGGAGAAGCGCCTGTTCTCTGAAATCTGTCGCGATGCTACTCGAAACCGTATGTTTTCGACGAAACGAAGTGGTCGACCTTCTGAGAGAGGAAACTCCAGATGCCAGACTTTGTTCCATTTTAAACTGATTGTTCTATCTGAAACAAAGTGATCGATAATGAGCCAGGAGAAGCGCCTGTTCTCTGAAATCTGTGGCGATGCTACTCGAAACCGTATGTGTTCGACGAAACTAAGTGGCCGACCTTGTGAGAGAGGAAACTCCAGATGCGAAGCTTAGTTCCATTTTAAAGTAATTGTTCTATCTGATACAAAGTGTTCGATAATGAGCCAGGAGAAGCGCCTGTTCTCTGAAATCTGTGGCGATGCTACTCGAAACCGTATGTGTTCGACGAAACTAATTGGTCGACCTTCTGAGAGAGGAAACTCCAGATGCGAAACTTAGTTCCATTTTAAAGTAATTGTTCTATCTGAAACTAAGTGTTCGATACTGTGCCAGGAGAAGCCCATGTTCTCTGAAATCTGTGGCGATGCCACTCGAAACCTTATGTGTTCGACGATACTAAGTGGCCGAACTTGTGAGAGAGGAAACTCCAGATGCGAAGCTTAGATCCATTTTAAAGTAATTGTTCTATCTGATACTAAGTGTTGGATAATGAGCCAGGAGAAGCGCCTGTTCTTTGAAATCTGTGGCGATGCCACTCGAAACCGTATGTGTTCGACGAAACTAAGTGGCCGACCTTCTGAGAGAGGAAACTCCAGATGCGAAACTTAGTCCCATTTTAAATTAAATGTTCCATCTGAAACTAAGTGTTCGATACTGTGCCAGGAGAAGCGCCTGTTCTCTGAAATCTGTCGCGATGCTACTCGAAACCGTATGTTTTCGACGAAACGAAGTGGTCGACCTTCTGAGAGAGGAAACTCCAGATGCCAGACTTTGTTCCATTTTAAACTGATTGTTCTATCTGAAACAAAGTGATCGATAATGAGCCAGGAGAAGCGCCTGTTCTCTGAAATCTGTGGCGATGCTACTCGAAACCGTATGTGTTCGACGAAACTAAGTGGCCGACCTTGTGAGAGAGGAAACTCCAGATGCGAAGCTTAGTTCCATTTTAAAGTAATTGTTCTATCTGAAACTAAGTGTTCGATACTGTGCCAGAAGAAGCGCCTGTTCTCTCAACTGTGTGGCGATGCCGCTCGAAACCGTATGTGTCGACGAAACTAAGCGGTCGACCTTGTGAGACAGGAAACTCCAGATGCGAAATTTAGTTTCATTTTAATCTTATTGTTCTATCTCAAACTTAGTTTTCGATACTGTGCCAGGAGAAGCGCCTGTTCTCTGAAATCTGTTGCGATGCCACTCGAAACCGTATGTGTTCGACGAAACTAAGTGGTCGATGTTGTGAGAGAGGAAACTCCAGATGCGAAACAGAGTTCCATTTTAAACTAATCGTTCTATCTGAAACTAAGTGTTCGATACTGTGCCAGGAGAAGCGCCTGTTCTCTGAAATCTGTCGCGATGCTACTCGAAACCGTATGTGTTCGACGAAACTAAGTGGTCGACCTTGCGAGAGAGGAAACTCCTGATGCGAAACTTAGTACCATTTTAAACTAATTTTTCTATCTGAAACTAAGTGTTCGATACTGAGCCAGGAGAAGCGCCTGTTCTCTGAAATCTGTGGCGATGCTACTCGAAACCGTATGTGTTCGACGAAAATAAGTGGTCGACCTTGTGGTAGAGGAAACTCCAGATGCGAAACATAGTGCCATTTTAAATTTAAGTGTTCCATCTGAAACTAAGTGTTCGATACAGTGCCAGGAGACGCGCCTGTTCTCTGAAATCTGTGGCGATGCCACTCGAAACCGTATGTGTTCGACGAAACTAAGTGGTCGACCTTGTGAGGGAGGAAACTCCAAATGCGAAACATAGTTCCATTTTAAGCTAAGTTTTCTACCTGTAACTAAGTGTTCGATACTGTGCCAGGAGAAGCGCCTGTTCTCAGAAATATGTGGCGATGCTACTCGAAACCGTATGTGTTCGACGAAACTAAGTGGCCGACCTTGTGAGAGAGGAAACTCCAGATGCGAAGCTTAGTTCCATTTTAAAGTAATTGTTCTATCTGATACTAAGTGTTCGATACTGTGCCAGGAGAAGCGCCTGTTCTCTGAAATCTGTGGCGATGCTACTCGAAACCGTATGTGTTCGACGAAACTAATTGGTCGACCTTCTGAGAGAGGAAACTCCAGATGCGAAACTTAGTTCCATTTTAAAGTAATTGTTCTATCTGAAACTAAGTGTTCGATACTGTGCCAGGAGAAGCCCATGTTCTCTGAAATCTGTGGCGATGCCACTCGAAACCTTATGTGTTCGACGATACTAAGTGGCCGAACTTGTGAGAGAGGAAACTCCAGATGCGAAGCTTAGATCCATTTTAAAGTAATTGTTCTATCTGATACTAAGTGTTGGATAATGAGCCAGGAGAAGCGCCTGTTCTTTGAAATCTGTGGCGATGCCACTCGAAACCGTATGTGTTCGACGAAACTAAGTGGCCGACCTTGTGAGAGAGGAAACTCCAGATGCGAAACTTAGTTTCCTCTCTCTATCTGATAGAGAGGAAACTAAGTGTTCGATACTGTGCCAGGAGAAGCGCCTGTTCTCTGAAATCTGTCGCGATGCTACTCGAAACCGTATGTTTTCGACGAAACGAAGTGGTCGACCTTCTGAGAGAGGAAACTCCAGATGCCAGACTTTGTTCCATTTTAAACTGATTGTTCTATCTGAAACAAAGTGATCGATAATGAGCCAGGAGAAGCGCCTGTTCTCTGAAATCTGTGGCGATGCTACTCGAAACCGTATGTGTTCGACGAAACTAAGTGGCCGACCTTGTGAGAGAGGAAACTCCAGATGCGAAGCTTAGTTCCATTTTAAAGTAATTGTTCTATCTGATACTAAGTGTTCGATACTGTGCCAGGAGAAGCGCTTGTTCTTTGAAATCTGTGGCGATGCCACTCGAAACCGTATGTGTTCGACGAAACTAAGTGGTCGACCTTCTGAGAGAGGAAACTCCAGATGCGAAACTTAGTTCCATTTTAAACTAATTGTTCTATCTGAAACTAAGTGTTCGATAATGTGCCAGGAGAAGCGCCTGTTCTCTGAACTGTGTGGCGATGCCGCTCGAAACCGTATGTGTTCGCCGAAACTAAGTGTTCGACCTTGTGAGAGAGGAAACTCCAGATGCGAAACTAAGTTCCATTTTAAACTAAATGTTCCATCTGAAACTAAGTGTTCGATACTGTGCCAGGAGAAGCGCCTGTTCTCTGAAATCTGTGGCGATGCCACTCGAAACCGTATGTGTTCGACGATACTAAGTGGCCGAACTTGTGAGAGAGGAAACTCCAGATGCCAGACTTTGTTCCATTTTAAACTGATTGTTCTATCTGAAACAAAGTGATCGATAATGAGCCAGGAGAAGCGCCTGTTCTCTGAAATCTGTGGCGATGCTACTCGAAACCGTATGTGTTCGACGAAACTAAGTGGCCGACCTTGTGAGAGAGGAAACTCCAGATGCGAAGCTTAGTTCCATTTTAAAGTAATTGTTCTATCTGAAACTAAGTGTTCGATACTGTGCCAGGAGAAGCCCATGTTCTCTGAAATCTGTGGCGATGCCACTCGAAACCTTATGTGTTCGACGATACTAAGTGGCCGAACTTGTGAGAGAGGAAACTCCAGATGCGAAGCTTAGATCCATTTTAATGTAATTGTTCTATATGATACTAAGTGTTCGATAATGAGCCAGGAGAAGCGCCTGTTCTTTGAAATCTGTGGCGATGCCACTCGAAACCGTATGTGTTCGACGAAACTAAGTGGCCGACCTTCTGAGAGAGGAAACTCCAGATGCGAAACTTAGTCCCATTTTAAATTAAATGTTCCATCTGAAACTAAGTGTTCGATACTGTGCCAGGAGAAGCGCCTGTTCTCTGAAATCTGTCGCGATGCTACTCGAAACCGTATGTTTTCGACGAAACGAAGTGGTCGACCTTCTGAGAGAGGAAACTCCAGATGCCAGACTTTGTTCCATTTTAAACTGATTGTTCTATCTGAAACAAAGTGATCGATAATGAGCCAGGAGAAGCGCCTGTTCTCTGAAATCTGTGGCGATGCTACTCGAAACCGTATGTGTTCGACGAAACTAAGTGGCCGACCTTGTGAGAGAGGAAACTCCAGATGCGAAGCTTAGTTCCATTTTAAAGTAATTGTTCTATCTGATACTAAGTGTTCGATACTGTGCCAGGAGAAGCGCCTGTTCTCTGAAATCTGTGGCGATGCTACTCGAAACCGTATGTGTTCGACGAAACTAATTGGTCGACCTTCTGAGAGAGGAAACTCCAGATGCGAAACTTAGTTCCATTTTAAAGTAATTGTTCTATCTGAAACTAAGTGTTCGATACTGTGCCAGGAGAAGCCCATGTTCTCTGAAATCTGTGGCGATGCCACTCGAAACCTTATGTGTTCGACGATACTAAGTGGCCGAACTTGTGAGAGAGGAAACTCCAGATGCGAAGCTTAGATCCATTTTAAAGTAATTGTTCTATCTGATACTAAGTGTTGGATAATGAGCCAGGAGAAGCGCCTGTTCTTTGAAATCTGTGGCGATGCCACTCGAAACCGTATGTGTTCGACGAAACTAAGTGGCCGACCTTCTGAGAGAGGAAACTCCAGATGCGAAACTTAGTCCCATTTTAAATTAAATGTTCCATCTGAAACTAAGTGTTCGATACTGTGCCAGGAGAAGCGCCTGTTCTCTGAAATCTGTCGCGATGCTACTCGAAACCGTATGTTTTCGACGAAACGAAGTGGTCGACCTTCTGAGAGAGGAAACTCCAGATGCCAGACTTTGTTCCATTTTAAACTGATTGTTCTATCTGAAACAAAGTGATCGATAATGAGCCAGGAGAAGCGCCTGTTCTCTGAAATCTGTGGCGATGCTACTCGAAACCGTATGTGTTCGACGAAACTAAGTGGCCGACCTTGTGAGAGAGGAAACTCCAGATGCGAAGCTTAGTTCCATTTTAAAGTAATTGTTCTATCTGATACTAAGTGTTCGATACTGTGCCAGGAGAAGCGCTTGTTCTTTGAAATCTGTGGCGATGCCACTCGAAACCGTATGTGTTCGACGAAACTAAGTGGTCGACCTTCTGAGAGAGGAAACTCCAGATGCGAAACTTAGTTCCATTTTAAACTAATTGTTCTATCTGAAACTAAGTGTTCGATAATGTGCCAGGAGAAGCGCCTGTTCTCTGAACTGTGTGGCGATGCCGCTCGAAACCGTATGTGTTCGCCGAAACTAAGTGTTCGACCTTGTGAGAGAGGAAACTCCAGATGCGAAACTAAGTTCCATTTTAAACTAAATGTTCCATCTGAAACTAAGTGTTCGATACTGTGCCAGGAGAAGCGCCTGTTCTCTGAAATCTGTGGCGATGCCACTCGAAACCGTATGTGTTCGACGAAACTAAGTGGCCGACCTTGTGAGAGAGGAAACTCCAGAAGCGAAACTTAGTCCCATTTTAAACTAATTGTTCTATCTGAAACTAAGTGTTCGATACTGTGCCAGGAGAAGCACCTGTTCTCTGAAATCTGTCGCGATGCTACTCGAAACCGTATGTGTTCGCCGAAACTAAGTGGTCGACCTTGTGAGAGAGGAAACTCCAGATGCGAAACTTAGTTCCATTTTAAACTAAATGTTCCATCTGAAACTAAGTGTTCGATACTGTGCCAGGAGAAGCGCCTGTTCTCTGAAATCTGTCGCGATGCTACTCGAAACCGTATGTGTTCGACGAAACGAAGTGGTCGACCTTCTGAGAGAGGAAACTCCAGATGCGAAACTTAGTTCCATTTTAAACTAATTGTTCTATCTGAAACTAAGTGTTCGATATTGTGCCAGGAGAAGCGCCTGTTCTCTGAAATCTGTGGCGATGCTACTCGAAAACGTATGTGTTCGACGAAACTAAGTGTTCGCTACTGTGCCAGGAGAAGCGCCTGTTCTCTGAAATCTCTGGCGATGCTACTCGAAACCGTATGTGTTCGACGAAACTAAGTGGTCGACCTTCTGAGTGAGGAAACTCCAGATGCGAAGCTTAGTTCCATTTTAAACTAATTGTTCTATCTGAAACTAAGTGTTCGATAGTGTACCAGGAGAAACGCCTGTTCTCTGAAATGTGTGGCGATACCACTCGAAACTGTATGTGTTCGAAGAAACTAAGTTGTCGACCTTGTGAGAGAGGAAACTCTAGATGCGAAACTTAGTACCATTTTAAACTAATTGTTCTATCTGAAACTAAGTGTTCGGTACTGTGCCAGGAGAAGCGCCTGTTCTCTGAAATCTGTGGCGATGCCACTCGAAACCGTATGTGTTCGACGAAACTAAGTGGTCGACCTTGTGGGAGAGGATAATCCAGATGCGAAACAGTGTTCCATTTAAACTAATTGTTCTGTCTGAAGTAAGTGTTCGATACCGTGCCAGGAGAAGCGCCTGTTCTCTGAAATCTGTGGCGATGCTACTCGAAACCGCATGTGTTCGTCGAAACTAAGTGGTCGACCTTGTGAGAGAGGAAACTCCAGATGCGAAACTTAGTTCCATTTTAAACTAATTGTTCTCTCTGAACCTAAGTGTTCGATACTGTGCCAGGAGAAGCGCCTGTTCCCTGAACTGTGTGGCGATGCCGCTCGAAACCGTATGTGTTCGACGAAACTAAGTTGTTGATCTTGTGAGAGAGGAAACTCCAGATGAGAAACTTAGTTCCATTTTAAACCAAATGTTCCATCTGAAACTAAGTGTTCGATACTGTGCCAGGATGAGCGCCTGCTCTCTGAAATCTGTGGCGATGCCACTCGAAAGCGTATGTGTTCGACGAACCTAAGTGGCCGACCTTGTGCGAGAGGAAACTTCAGATGTGAAACTCAGTTCCATTTTAAACCAAATGTTCCATCTGAAACTAAGTGTTCGATACTGTGCCAGGAGAAGCGCCTGTTCTCTGAAAGCAGTGGCGATGCTACTCGAAACCGTATGTGTTTGACGAAACTAAGTGGTCCACTTTGTGAGAGAGAAAACTCCAGAAGTGAAACTTAGTTTCATTTAAAGCTAACTGTTCTATCTGAAACTAAGTGTTCGATAATGTGCCAGGAGAAGCGCCTGTTCTCTGAAATCTGTGGCGATGCTACTCGAAAACGTATGTGTTCGACGAAACTAAGTGTTCGATACTGTGCCAGGAGAAGCGCCTGTTCTCTGAAATCTGTGGCGATGCTACTCAAAACCGTATGTGTTCGACGAAACTAAGTGGTCGACCTTCTGAGAGAGGAAACTCCAGATGCGAAATATAGTTCAATTTTAAATTAAATGTTCCATCTGAAACTAAGTGTTCGATACTGTACCAGGAGAAGCGCCTCTTCTCTGAAATCTGTGGCGATGCCACTCGAAACCGTATGTGTTCGACGAAACTAAGTGGCCGACCTTGTGAGAGAGGAAACTTCAGATGCGAAACTTAGTTCCATTTAAAACTAATTGTTCCATCTGAAACTAAGTGTTCGATACTGTGCCAGGAGAAGCGCCTGTTCTCTGAAATCTGTGGCGATGCTACTCGAAACCGTATGTGTTCGACGAAACTAAGTGGTCGACCTTTTGAGAGAGGAAACTCCAGATGCGAAACTTAGTTACATTTTAAACTAATTGTTCTATCTGAAACTAAGTGTTCGATACTGTGCCAGGAGAAGCGCCTGTTCTCTGAAATCTGTGGCTATGCTACTCGAAACCGTATCTGTTCGACGAATCTAAATGGTCGACCTTGTGAGAGAGGAAACTCCAGATGCGAATCTTATTTCCATTTTAAACTAATTGTTCTATCTGAAACTAAGTGTTCGATACTGTGCCAGCAGAAGCGCCTGTTCTCTGAAATCTGTGGCGATGCCACTCGAAACCGTATGCGTTCGGCGAAACTAAGTGGTCGACCTTGTGAGAGAGGAAACTCCACATGCGAAACATAGTTCCATTTTAAACTAATTGTTCTATCTGAACCTAAGTGTTCGATACTGTGCCAGGAGAAGCGCCTGTTCTCTGAAATCTGTGGCGATGCCACTCGAAACCGTATGTGTTCGACGAAAATAAGTGGCCGACCTTGTGAGAGAGGAAACTCCAGACGTGAAATTAGGGCCATTTTAAACTAAATGTTCTATCTGAAACAAAGTGTTCGATACTGTGCCAGGAGAAGTGCCTGTTCTCTGAAATCAGTGGCGATGCTACTCGAAACCGTATGTGTTCGACGAAACTAAGTGGTAGACCTTGTGAGAGAGGAAACTCCAGATGCGAAGCTTAGTTCCATTTTAAACGAATTGTTCTATCTGATGCTAAGTGTTCGATACTGTGCCAGGAGAAGCGCCTGTTCTCTTAAATCAGTGGCGATGCCACTCGAAACCGTATGTGTTCGACGAAACTAAGTTGTCGACCTTGTGAGAGAAGAAACTTTGGATGCGAAACTCAGTTCCATTCTAAACTAATCGTTCTATCTGAAACTAAGTGTTCGATACTGTGCCAGGAGAAGCGCCTGTTCTCTGAAATCTGTGGCGATGCTACTCGACACCGTATGTGTTCGACGAAACTAAGTGGTCGATCTTGTGAGAGAGGAAATTCCAGATGCGAAACTTAGTTCCATTTTAAACCAAATGTTCCATCTGAAACTAAGTGTTCGTTAATCTGCCAGTAGAAGCGCCTGTTCTCTGAAACCTGTGGCGTTGCTACTCGAAACCGTATATTATCGACGAAACTAAGTGGTCGACCTTGTGAGAGAGAAAACTCCAGGCGCGAAACTTAGTGCCCTTTTAAACTAGTTGTTCTATCTGCAACTAAGTGTTCGATACTGTGCCAGCAGAAGCGCCTGTTCCCTGAAATCTGTGGCAATGCCACTCGAAACCGTATGTGTTCGACGAAATTAAGTGGTCGCCTTGTGAGACAGGAAACTCCAGATGCGAAACATAGTTCAATTTTAAACTAAATGTTCCATCTGAAACTAGGTGTTCGATACTGTGCCAGCAGAAGCGCCTGTTCTCTGAAATCTGTGGCGATGCCACTCGAAACCGTATGCGTTCGGCGAAACTAAGTGGTCGACCTTGTGAGAGAGGAAACTCCAGATGCGAAACATAGTTCAATTTTAAACTAAATGTTCCATCTGAAACTAAGTGTTCGATACTGTGCCAGGGGAAGCGCCCGTTTTGTGATATCTGCGGCGAGGCCGCTCGAAACCGTATGTGTTCGTCGAAACTAAGTGGTCGCCCTTGTGAGAGAGTAAACTCCAGGTGCGAAACTTAGTACCATTTTAAATTAATTGTTCTATCTGAAACTAAATGTTCGATACTGTCCCAGGAGAAGCGCCCGTTCTGTGAAACCTGTGGCGATAACACTACAAACGGTGTGTGTTCGAGGAATCTGAGTGGTCGACCTTGTGAGAGTGGAAACTCTAGACGTGAAACTTAGTGCCATTTTAAACTAATAGTTCCATCTGAAACTAAGTGTTCGATACTGTGCCAGCAGAAGCGCCTGTTCTCTGAAATTTGTGGCGATGCCACTCGAAACCGTATGCGTTCGGCGAAACTAAGTGGTCGACCTAGTGAGAGAGGAAACTCCAGATGCGAAACATAGTTCAATTTTAAACTAAATATTCCATCTGAAACTAAGTGTTCGATACTGTGCCAGGAGAAGCCCCTGCTCTCTGAAATCAGTGGCGATGCTACTCGAAACCGTATGTGTTCGACGAAGCTAAGTGGCCCACATTGTGAGAGGGGAAACACCAAATGCGAAACATAGTTCCATTTTAAACTAAGTGTTCTATCTGTAACTATGTGTTCGATACTGCGCCAGGAGAAGGGCCTGTTCTCTGAAATCGGTGGCGATACTACTCGAAAACGTATGTGTTCGACGAAACTAAGTGGTCGACCTTGTGAGGGAGGAAACTCCAGATGCGAAGCTTAGTTCCATTTTAAACGAATTGTTCTATCTGATGCTAAGTGTTCGATACTGTGCCAGGAGAAGCGCCTGTTCTCTTAAATCAGTGGCGATGCCACTCGAAACCGTATGTGTTCGACGAAACTAAGTGGTCGACCTTGTGAGAGAAGAAACTCTGGATGCGAAACTTGGTTCCATTTTAAACTAATTGTTCTATCTGATACTAAGTGGTCGATACTGTGCCAGGAGAAACTCCTGTTCTGCGAAATCGGTGGCGATACTACTCGAAACCGTATGTGTTCGATGAAACTAAGTTGTCGACCATGTGTGAGAAGAATCTCCAGATGCGAAACTTAGTTCCATTTTAAACAAATCGTTCTATCTGAAACTAAGTGGTCGATAGAGTGCCAGGAGGCGCGCCTGTTCTCTGAAATCTGTGGCGATGCAACTCGAAACCGTATGCGTTCGGCGAAACTAAGTGGTCGACCTTGTGAGAGAGGAAACTCCAGATGCGAAGCTTAGTTCCATTTTAAACGAATTGTTCTATCTGATGCTAAGTGTTCGATACTGTGCCAGGAGAAGCGCCTATTCTCTTAAATCAGTGGCGATGCCACTCGAAACCGTATGTGTTCGACGAAACTAAGTTGTCGACCTTGTGAGAGAAGAAACTTTGGATGCGAAACTCATTTCCATTCTAAACTAATCCTTCTATCTGAAACTAAGTGTTCGATTCTGTGCCAGGAGAAGCGCCTGTTCTCTGAAATCTGTGGCGATGCCACTCGAAACCGTATGTGTTCGACGATACTAAGTGGCCGACCTTGTGAGAGAGGAAACTCCAGATGCGAAACATAGTTCCATTTTAAACTAATTGTTCTATCTGAAACTATGTGTTCGATACTGTGCGAGGAGAAGCGCCTGTTCTCTGAAATCTGTGGCGATGCCACTCGAAACGGTATATTATCGACGAAACTAAGTGGTCGACCTTGTGAGAGAGAAAACTCCAGGCGCGAAACTTAGTGCCCTTTTAAACTAGTTGTTCTATCTGCAACTAAGTGTTCGATACTGTGCCAGCAGAAGCGCCTGTTCCCTGAAATCTGTGGCAATGCCACTCGAAACCGTATGTGTTCGACGAAATTAAGTGGTCGCCTTGTGAGGGAAGAAATTCCAGATGCGAATCATAGTTCCATTTTAAACTAATTGTTCTATCTGAAGCTAAGTGTTCGATACTGTGCCAGGAGAAGCGCCTGTTCTCTGAAATCTGTGGCGATGCCACTCGAAACCGTATGTGTTCGACGATACTAAGTGGCCGACCTTGTGAGAGAGGAAACTCCAGATGCGAAACATAGTTCCATTTTAAACTAATTGTTCTATCTGAAACTATGTGTTCGATACTGTGCCAGGAGAAGCGCCTGTTCTCTGAAATCTGTGGCGATGCCACTCGAAACGGTATATTATCGACGAAACTAAGTGGTCGACCTTGTGAGAGAGAAAACTCCAGGCGCGAAACTTAGTGCCCTTTTAAACTAGTTGTTCTATCTGCAACTAAGTGTTCGATACTGTGCCAGCAGAAGCGCCTGTTCCCTGAAATCTGTGGCAATGCCACTCGAAACCGTATGTGTTCGACGAAATTAAGTGGTCGCCTTGTGAGGGAAGAAATTCCAGATGCGAATCATATTTCCATTTTAAACTAATTGTTCTATCTGAAAGTGTTCGATACTGTGCCAGGAGGTGCGCCTGTTCTCTGAAATCGGTGGCGATGCTACTCGAAACCGTATGTGTTCGACTAAACTAAGTGGTCGACCTTGTGAGAGAGGAAACTCCAGATGCGAAACTTAGTTCCATTTAAAACTAATTGTTGTATCTGAAACTTAGTGTTTGATACTGTGCCGGGAGAAGCGCCTGTTCCCTGAAATCAGTGGCGATGCCACTCGAAACCGTATGTGTTCGACGAAACTAAGTGGTCGACCTTGTGAGAGAGGAAACTCCAGAAGCGAAGCTTAGTTCCATTTTAAACGAACTGTTCTATCTGATGCTAAGTGTTCGATACTGTGCCAGGAGAAGCGCCTGTTCTCTTAAATCAGTGGCGATGCCACTCGAAACCGTATGTGTTCGACGAAACTAAGTTGTCGACCTTGTGAGAGAAGAAACTCTGGAGGCGAAACTCAGTTCCATTTTAAACTAATCGTTCTATCTGAAACTAAGTGTTCGATACTGTGCCAGGAGAAGCGCCTGTCCTCTAAAATCTGTGGCGATGCTACTCGACACCGTATGTGTTCGACGAAACTAAGTGGTCGAACTTGTGAGAGAGGAAACTCCAAATGCGAAACATAGTTCAATTTTAAACTAAATGTTCCATCTGAAACTAAGTGTTCGATACTGTGCCAGGAGAAGCGCCTGCTCTCTGAAATCAGTGGCGATGCTACTCGAAACCGTATGTGTTCGACGAAACTAAGTGGCCCACATTGTGAGAGAGGAAACTCCAGACGCAAAACATAGTGCCATTTTAAACTAATTGTTCTATCTGAAACTAAGTGTTCGATACTGTGCCAGCAGAAGCGCCTGTTCTCTGAAATCTGTGGCGATGCCACTCCAAAGCGTATGCGTTCGGCGAAACTAAGTGGTCCACCTTGTGAGACAGGAAACTCCAGATGCGAAACATAGTTCAATTTTAAACTAAATGTTCCATCTGAAACTAGGTGTTCGATACTGTGCCAGCAGAAGCGCCTGTTCTCTGAAATCTGTGGCGATGCCACTCGAAACCGTATGCGTTCGGCGAAACTAAGTGGTCGACCTTGTGAAAGAGGAAACTCCAGATGCGACACATAGTTCAATTTTAAACTAAATGTTCCATCTCAAACTAAGTGTTCGATACTGTGCCAGGGGAAGCGCCCGTTTTGTGATATCTGCGGCGAGGCCACTCGAAACCGTATGTGTTCGTCGAAACTAAGTGGTCGACCTTGTGAGAGAGTAAGCTCCAGGTGCGAAACTTAGTACCATTTTAAATTAATTGTTCTATCTGAAACTAAATGTTCGATACTGTCCCAGGAGAAGCGCCCGTTCTGTGAAACCTGTGGCGATAACACTACAAACGGTGTGTGTTCGAGGAATCTGAGTGGTCGACCTTGTGAGAGTGGAAACTCTAGACGTGAAACTTAGTGCCATTTTAAACTAATAGTTCCATCTGAAACTAAGTGTTCGATACTGTGCCAGCAGAAGCGCCTGTTCTCTGAAATTTGTGGCGATGCCACTCGAAACCGTATGCGTTCGGCGAAACTAAGTGGTCGACCTAGTGAGAGAGGAAACTCCAGATGCGAAACATAGTTCAATTTTAAACTAAATGTTCCATCTGAAACTAAGTGTTCGATACTGTGCCAGGAGAAGCGCCTGCTCTCTGATATCAGTGGCGATGCTACTCGAAACCGTATGTGTTCGACGAAGCTAAGTGGCCCACATTGTGAGAGGCGAAACACCAAATGCGAAACATAGTTCCATTTTAAACTAATTGTTCTATCTGTAACTATGTGTTCGATACTGCGCCAGGAGAAGGGCCTGTTCTCTGAAATCTGTGGCGATACCACTCGAAACCGTATGTGTTCGACGAAACTAAGTGGCCGACATTGTGAGGGAGGATACACCAAATGCGGAACATAGTTGCATTTTAAACTAATTGTTCTATCTGAATCTATGTGTTCGATACTGTGCCAGGAGAAGCGCCTGTTCCCTGAAATCTGTGGCAATGCCACTCGAAACCGTATGTGTTCGACGAGACTAAGTGGTCGACCTTGTGAGAGAGGAAACTCCAAATGCGAAACATATTTCCATTTTAAACTAATTGTTCTATCGGAAACTCAGTGTTCGATACTGTGCCAGGAGAAACTCCCGTTCTGCGAAATCTGTGGCGATACTACTCGAAACCGTATGTGTTCGACGAAACTAAGTGGTCGACCTTGTGGGAGAGGAAACTCCAGATGCGAAACATAGTTTCATTTTAAACTGATTGTTCTATCTGAAACTAAGTGTTCGTTACTGTGCCAGGAGAAGCGCCTGTTCTCTGAAATCTGTGGCGATGCCACTCGAAACCGTATGTGTTCGGTGAAACTAAGTGGCCGACCTTGTGAGAGAGGAAACTCCAAATGCGAAGCTTTGTTCCATTTTCAACTAATTTTTCTCCCTGCAACTAAGTGTCCGATACTGTGCCAGGAGAAGCGCCTGTTCTCTGAAATCTGTGGCGATGCTACTCGAAACCGTATGTGTTCGACGAAACTAAGTGGTCGAAATGGTGAGAGAGGAAACTCCAGATGCGGAACTTAGTTCCATTTTAAACTGATTGTTCTACCTGAAACTAAGTGTTCGATACTGTGCCGGGAGAAGCGCCTGTTTTCTGAAATCTGTGGCGATGCTACTCGAAACCGTATGTGTTCGACAAAACTGAGTGGTCGATACTGTGCCAGGAGAAACTCCCGTTCGGCGAAAACTGTGGCGATACAACTCGAAACCGTATGTGTTCGACGAAACTAAGTGGTCGACCTTGTGAGAGAGGAAACTCCAAATGCGAAACATAGTTCCATTCTAAACTAATTGTTCTCTCTGAAACTAAGTGTTCGATAATGTGCCAGCAGAAGCGCATGTTCTCTGAAATTTCTGGCGATGCTACTCGAAACCCCATGTGTTCGACGAAACTAAGTGGTCGACCTTGTGACAGAGGAAACTCCAGAAGTGAAATTTAGTTTCATTTAAAACTAATTGTTCCATCTGATACTAAGTGTTCGATAATGTGCCAGCAGAAGCGCATGTTCTCTGAAATCTCTGGCGATGCTACTCGAAACCCTATGTGTTCGACGAAACTAAGTGGTCGACCTTGTGAGAGAGGAAACTCCAGAAGTGAAATTTAGTTTCATTTAAAACTAAATGTTCTATCTGAAACTAAGTGTTCGATAATGTGCCAGGAGATGCGCCAGTTCTCTGAAATCTGTGGCGATACCACTCGAAACCGTATGTGTTCGACGAAACTAAGTGGATGAAGTTGTGAGAGAGGATACTCCAGATGCGAAACATAGTTCCATTTTAAACTAATTGTTCTGTCTGAAATAAGTGTTCGATACTGCGCCAGGAGAAGCGCCTGTTTTCTGAAATCTGTGGCGATGCTACTCGAAACCCTATGTGTTCGACGAAACTAAGTGGTCGACCTTGTGAGAGAGGAAACTCCAGAAGTGAAATTTAGTTTCATTTAAAACTAACTGTTCTATCTGAAACTAAGTGTTCGATAATGTGCCAGGAGATGCGCCAGTTCTCTGAAATCTGTGGCGATACCACTCGAAACCGTATGTGTTTGACGAAACTAAGTGGTCCACCTTCTGAGAGAGGAAACTCAAAATGCGAAACACAGTCCAATTTTAAACTAAGTTTTCGATACTGTGCCAGGAGAAGCGCCTGTTCTGCGAAATCTGTGGCGATACAACTCGAAACCGTATGTGTTCGACGAAAGTAAGTGGTAGACCGTGTGAGAGAGGAAACTCCAGATGCGAAAATTAGTTCCATTTTAAACTTATTGTTCTATCTAAAACTAAGTTTTCGATACTGTGCCAGGAGAAGCGCCTGCTCTCTGAAATCTGTGGCGATGCTACTCGAAACCGTATGTGTTCGACGAAACTAAGTGGTCGTTCTTGTGAGAGAGGATACTCCAGATGCGAAACATAGTTCCATTTTAAACTAATTGTTCGGTCTGACATAAGTGTTCGATACTGTGCCTGGAGAAGCGCCTGCTCTCTGAAATCTGTGGCGATGCTACTCGAAACCCTATGTGTTCGACGAAACTAAGTGGTCGACCTTGTGACAGAGGAAACTCCAGAAGTGAAATTTAGTTTCATTTAAAACTAACTGTTCGATCTGAAACTAAGTGTTCGATACTGTGCCAGGAGAAGCGCATGTACTCTGAAATCTGTGGCGATGCTACTCGAAACCGTATGTGGGCGACGAAACTAAGTGGTCCACCTTGTGAGAGAGGAAACTCCAGATGCGGAGCATAGTTCCATTTTAAACTAAGTGTTCTATCTGAAAGTATGTTTTCGATACTGTGCCACGAGAAGCGTAGAGAATGTAGTGTTAAAATATAGTATAAGAATGACTGAGTTAAACACCCGTTAAGTAGCACTATCGGCTGTCCAACCAAGTACTCTACGCCCTGATGCCTAAAACAATATTTCGGTCGTGGGCGGTGTGAAACTTCATAATTTACGTTCCAACGAAATGCAAAAAACACCAATGTATTAGGTGGGCCAATGAGTTCGTTCCGGTTTCAGCCGTTACAGTAAAACGCCGTTTTTTTCAAATACAATTTATTTTATTTACATACATAGTCACCATTCTTTTCAATTACTTCTTGCCACTTCTCAGGTAGCTTCATAATTCCTTTCGCATAAAAGTCTTTCCTTTTTTTTATTAAAAAACTCCGCCACGTGCTTTTGGAGGACCTCAAAGTTTTCAAATTGTTTTCCGGTAACCGAATTTTGAATGCACCGAAATAAATAATAATCTGATGGGGCTATGTCAGGAGAGTACGGAGGTACTCAGTACCAGTAACATTCCTTTTAAAATTGATTCATTTCGATGCCGATTCAACAGAGCCATGTACACACAACTTTGATATTAATCCCATCTTCCGTAAACAATCATGCACGGTGGATTTTTTCATTTGAAGTTCCGATGGAATTTCACGCACTTGAATGCAACGATTTTGCTCCACTAATGCACGTACAGCACTGTTGTCAGCAGTATGTGGTCGTCCAGCGCGATGGTCATCTTCTAATGAAAAATTTCCTTAACGAAAATGATCAAACCATTTTCTGCACGTACGATCTGTTACAGCACCTTCCCCATAAAAAACACAAATATTTCTCAAAGTTTCTGAACCGTTATACCCTTTACGAAACTCTTATAACATGATGTGTCGAAAATGAATTTTGTTGTCCGTCATGATTTTAGTTTAGATATTACAGAAAAACTTAAAAAAATACGTCTAATTCGCACGAAAGCAAAACTAGAAGTGTACTGGAATATGTACATTTTTACCTGAGTATGTACTGTGGTTTATTACTCAGGTAAGAAGGTAATAAGTCGCCGCGCCGAAAACGGAACGAACTTTTTGGACCACCTAATAGAAGAACCTAGTTGAGCCCCAGAGGACCCGTAGAAGACATGTGACTGTTTTCCAACAGTGGGTGGTGGAATCGTCACATTCCGCACCGTGCATCATGATCCGGTGTATGCAAAATTGAAGCAAACCCTGATTCATGGAATTCCGATTTTCGGGCTGATTTCTTAAAAAGTAGTCAGAGAGTTGTCGCTCATTGGTGAACCTAATCATCCGGAACATGGACCGCAAGATATTTGCCACCTATAAAATACGTGCAGATACGCACACGGGGATCATATGCACACGTGCATCAGTCGTGTTAGCATGGAGTCCTTCAGTTTCTTGCTACATGCAATCGGGACGCCACGCTCGGCAAATGTGGACTTCGTCCATGAGTTACCTCTGGAAATATCGCAGTTGATTCTGCGGCAATTGGATTCTGCATCTTTACTGAGCGCAGCGCTTGTTTCCCGGAAGTGGCTATCGGTTTGCCGGGCCGATGTGAAACTCAGGCAAAGGGTAAGGAGATACCTCAGGAAGAAGGCGGAGCGGATTCGGTCGGACTACATTGGGAGGCCCACAATGGATGTAGTCAGACGTCATGGGTTCAGAATGAATTCACGTGTTAGAAATATGCAAAGATCTGCGCCTCAGACCAGTATTGACGCATATTGCGCCAGAACGGGCGCTTCTCCTGGCACAGTATCGAACACTTAGTTTCAGATAGAACGATTAGTTTAAAATGGTACTAAATTTCGCATCTGGAGTTTCCTCTCTCACAAGGTCGACCACTTAATTTCGTCGAACACATACGGTTTCGAGTGGCATCGCCACAGATTTCAGAGAACAGGCGCTTCTCCTGGCACAGTATCGAACACTTAGTTTCAGGTAGAACAATTAGTTTAAAATGGAACTATGTTTCGCAACTGGAGATTCCTCTCTCACAAGATTGACGACTTAGTTTCGTCGAACAGATACGGTTTCGAGTAGCATCGCCACAGAATTCAGAGAACAGGCGCTTCTCCTGGCACATTATCGAACACTTATTTTCAGGTTGAACAATTAGTTTAAAATGCAACTATGTTTCGCAACTGGAGATTCCTCTCTCACAAAATCGACGACTTAGTTTCGTCGAACACAGACGGTTTCGAGTGGCATCGCCACAGATTTCAGAGAACAGGCGCTACTCCTGGCACAGTATCGAACACTTAGTTTCAGATAGAACAATTAGTTTAAAATGGAACTAAGCTTCAAATCTGGAGTTTCCTCTCTCACAAGATCGACGACTTAGTTTCGTCGAACACATACGGTTTCGAGTGGCATCGCCACAGATTTCAGAGAACAGGCGCTTCTCCTGGCACAGTATCGAACACTTAGTTTCAGGTTGAACAATTAGTTTAAAATGGAACTATGTTTCGCAACTGGAGATTCCTCTCTCACAAGATCGACGACTTAGTTTCGTCGAACACAGACGGTTTCGAGTGGCATCGCCACAGATGTCAGAGAACAGGCGCTACTCCTGGCACAGTATCGAACACTTAGTTTCAGATAGAACAATTAGTTTAAAATGGAACTAAGTTTCGTGTCCGGAGTTTCCTCTCTCAGAAGGTCGACCACTTAGTTTCGTCGAACACATTCGGTTTCGAGTGGCATCGCCACAGATTTCAGAGAACAGGCGCTTCTCCTGGCACAGTATCGAAGACTTAGTATCAGATAGAACAATTAGTTTAAAATGGAACGAAGCATCGCATCAGGAGTTTCCTCTCTCACAAGGTCGACCACTTAGTTTCGTCGAACACATACGGTTTCGAGTGGTATCGCCACAGATTTCAGAGAACAGGCGCTTCTCCTGGCACAGTATCGAACACTTATGTCAGACAGAAAAATGAGTTTAAAATGGAACTATGTTTCGCAACTGGAGTTTCCTCCCTCACAAGGCGGCCACTTAGTTTCGTGGAAAACATTCGGTTTCGAGTAGCATCGCCACAGATTTCAGAGGACAGGCGCTTCTCCTGGCACAGTATAGAACACTTAGTTTCAGGTAGAACAATTAGTTTAAATTGGACCTAAGTTTCGCATCTGCAGTTTCCTCTCTCACAAGGTCGGCCACTTAGTTTCGTCGAACACATACGGTTTCGAGTGGCATCGCCACAGATATCAGAGAACAGCCGCTTCTCCTGGCACAGTATTGAACACTTAATTTCAGATGGAACAATTAGTTTAAAATGGAACTAAGTTTCGCATCTGAAGTTTCCTCTCTCACAAGTTCGGCAACTTAGTTTCGTCGAACACATACGGTTTCGAGTGGCATCGCCACAGATTTCAGAGAACAGGCGCTTCTCCTGGCAGAGTATCGAACACTTAGTTTCAGATGGAACATTTAGTTTAAAATTGAACTATGTTTCGCATCTGGAGTTTCCTCTCTCACAAGGTCGACCACTTAGTTTCGCCGAACGCATACGGTTTCGAGTGGCATCGCCACAGATTTCAGAGAACAGGCGCTTCTCCTGGCACAGTATCGAACAGATAGTTTCAGATAGAACAATTAGTTTAAAATGGAACTAAGTTTCGCATCCGGAGTTTCCTCTCTCAGAAGGTCGACCACTTAGTTTCGTCGAACACACACGGTTTCGAGTAGCAACGCCACAGGTTTCAGAGAACAGGCGCTTCTACTGGCAGATCATCGAACACTTAGTTTCAGATGGAACACTTTGTTTAAAATGGAACTATGTTTCGCATTTGGAGTTTCCTCCCTCACACGGTCTACCACTTAGTTTCGTCGAACACATACGGTTTCGAGTGGCATCGCCACAGATTTCATAGAACAGGCGCTTCTCCTGGCACAGTATCGAACACTTAGTTTCAGATAGAACAATCAGTTTTAAATGAAACTTAGTTTGGCATCTGGAGCTTCCTCTCCCACAAGGTCGACCACTTAGTTTCGTCGAACAGATACGGGTTCGAGTAGCATCGCCACTGATTTCAGAGAACAGGCGCTTCTCCTGGCACAGTATCGAACACTTTCAGATAGAACAATTAGTTTAAAATGGAACTAAGTTCCGCATCTGGAGTGACCTCTCTCACAAGGTCGGCCACTTAGTTTTGTCGAACACATACGGTTTCGAGTGGCATCGCCACAGATTTCAGAGAACAGGTGTTTCTCCTGGCACAGTATCGAACACTTAGTTTCAGATAGAACAATTAGTTTAAAATGGAACTAAATTTCGCATCTGGAGTTTCCTTTCTCACAAGGTCGACCACTTAGTTTCGTCGAACATATACGGTTTCGAGTGGCATCGCCACAGATTTCACAGAACAGGCGTTTCTCCTGGCACACTATCGAACACTTAGTTTCAGATAGAACAATTAGTTTAAAATGGAACTAAGTTTCGCATCTGGATATTCCTCTCTCACAAGGTCGACAACTCAGTTTCGTCGAACACATACGGTTTCGAGTAGCATCGCCACAGAATTCAGAGAACAGGCGCTTCTCCTGGCACAGTATCGAACACTTAGTTTCAGATAGAACAATCAGTTTTAAATGAAACTTAGTTTGGCATCTGGAGCTTCCTCTCCCACAAGGTCGACCACTTAGTTTCGTCGAACAGATACGGGTTCGAGTAGCATCGCCACTGATTTCAGAGAACAGGCGCTTCTCCTGGCACAGTATCGAACACTTTCAGATAGAACAATTAGTTTAAAATGGAACTAAGTTCCGCATCTGGAGTGTCCTCTCTCACAAGGTCGGCCACTTAGTTTTGTCGAACACATACGGTTTCGAGTGGCATCGCCACAGATTTCAGAGAACAGGTGTTTCTCCTGGCACAGTATCGAACACTTAGTTTCAGATAGAACAATTAGTTTAAAATGGAACTAAATTTCGCATCTGGAGTTTCCTTTCTCACAAGGTCGACCACTTAGTTTCGTCGAACACATACGGTTTCGAGTGGCATCGCCACAGATTTCAGAGAACAGGCGCTTCTCCTGGCACAGTATCGAACACTTAGTTTCAGGTAGAACAATTAGTTTAAAATGGAACTATGTTTCGCAACTGGAGATTCCTCTCTCACAAGATTGACGACTTAGTTTCGTCGAACAGATACGGTTTCGAGTAGCATCGCCACAGAATTCAGAGAACAGGCGCTTCTCCTGGCACATTATCGAACACTTATTTTCAGGTTGAACAATTAGTTTAAAATGCAACTATGTTTCGCAACTGGAGATTCCTCTCTCACAAGATCGACGACTTAGTTTCGTCGAACACAGACGGTTTCGAGTGGCATCGCCACAGATTTCAGAGAACAGGCGCTACTCCTGGCACAGTATCGAACACTTAGTTTCAGATAGAACAATTAGTTTAAAATGGAACTAAGCTTCAAATCTGGAGTTTCCTCTCTCACAAGATCGACGACTTAGTTTCGTCGAACACATACGGTTTCGAGTGGCATCGCCACAGATTTCAGAGAACAGGCGCTTCTCCTGGCACAGTATCGAACACTTAGTTTCAGGTAGAACAATTAGTTTAAAATGGAACTATGTTTCGCAACTGGAGATTCCTCTCTCACAAGATCGACGACTTAGTTTCGTCGAACACAGACGGTTTCGAGTGGCATCGCCACAGATGTCAGAGAACAGGCGCTACTCCTGGCACAGTATCGAACACTTAGTTTCAGATAGAACAATTAGTTTAAAATGGAACTAAGTTTCGTGTCCGGAGTTTCCTCTCTCAGAAGGTCGACCACTTAGTTTCGTCGAACACATTCGGTTTCGAGTGGCATCGCCACAGATTTCAGAGAACAGGCGCTTCTCCTGGCACAGTATCGAAGACTTAGTATCAGATAGAACAATTAGTTTAAAATGGAACGAAGCATCGCATCAGGAGTTTCCTCTCTCACAAGGTCGACCACTTAGTTTCGTCGAACACATACGGTTTCGAGTGGTATCGCCACAGATTTCAGAGAACAGGCGCTTCTCCTGGCACAGTATCGAACACTTATGTCAGACAGAAAAATTAGTTTAAAATGGAACTATGTTTCGCAACTGGAGTTTCCTCCCTCACAAGGCGGCCACTTAGTTTCGTGGAAAACATTCGGTTTCGAGTAGCATCGCCACAGATTTCAGAGGACAGGCGCTTCTCCTGGCACAGTATAGAACACTTAGTTTCAGGTAGAACAATTAGTTTAAATTGGACCTAAGTTTCGCATCTGCAGTTTCCTCTCTCACAAGGTCGGCCACTTAGTTTCGTCGAACACATACGGTTTCGAGTGGCATCGCCACAGATATCAGAGAACAGCCGCTTCTCCTGGCACAGTATTGAACACTTAATTTCAGATGGAACAATTAGTTTAAAATGGAACTAAGTTTCGCATCTGAAGTTTCCTCTCTCACAAGTTCGGCAACTTAGTTTCGTCGAACACATACGGTTTCGAGTGGCATCGCCACAGATTTCAGAGAACAGGCGCTTCTCCTGGCAGAGTATCGAACACTTAGTTTCAGATGGAACATTTAGTTTAAAATTGAACTATGTTTCGCATCTGGAGTTTCCTCTCTCACAAGGTCGACCACTTAGTTTCGCCGAACGCATACGGTTTCGAGTGGCATCGCCACAGATTTCAGAGAACAGGCGCTTCTCCTGGCACAGTATCGAACAGATAGTTTCAGATAGAACAATTAGTTTAAAATGGAACTAAGTTTCGCATCCGGAGTTTCCTCTCTCAGAAGGTCGACCACTTAGTTTCGTCGAACACACACGGTTTCGAGTAGCAACGCCACAGGTTTCAGAGAACAGGCGCTTCTACTGGCAGATCATCGAACACTTAGTTTCAGATGGAACACTTTGTTTAAAATGGAACTATGTTTCGCATTTGGAGTTTCCTCTCTCACACGGTCTACCACTTACTTTCGTCGAACACATTCGGCTTCGAGTAGCATCGCCACAGATTTCATAGAACAGGCGCTTCTCCTGGCACAGTATCGAACACTTAGTTTCAGATAGAACAATCAGTTTTAAATGAAACTTAGTTTGGCATCTGGAGCTTCCTCTCCCACAAGGTCGACCACTTAGTTTCGTCGAACAGATACGGGTTCGAGTAGCATCGCCACTGATTTCAGAGAACAGGCGCTTCTCCTGGCACAGTATCGAACACTTTCAGATAGAACAATTAGTTTAAAATGGAACTAAGTTCCGCATCTGGAGTGTCCTCTCTCACAAGGTCGGCCACTTAGTTTTGTCGAACACATTCGGTTTCGAGTGGCATCGCCACAGATTTCAGAGAACAGGTGTTTCTCCTGGCACAGTATCGAACACTTAGTTTCAGATAGAACAATTAGTTTAAAATGGAACTAAATTTCGCATCTGGAGTTTCCTTTCTCACACGGTCTACCACTTACTTTCGTCGAACACATTCGGCTTCGAGTAGCATCGCCACAGATTTCATAGAACAGGCGCTTCTCCTGGCACAGTATCGAACACTTAGTTTCAGATAGAACAATCAGTTTTAAATGAAACTTAGTTTGGCATCTGGAGCTTCCTCTCCCACAAGGTCGACCACTTAGTTTCGTCGAACAGATACGGGTTCGAGTAGCATCGCCACTGATTTCAGAGAACAGGCGCTTCTCCTGGCACAGTATCGAACACTTTCAGATAGAACAATTAGTTTAAAATGGAACTAAGTTCCGCATCTGGAGTGTCCTCTCTCACAAGGTCGGCCACTTAGTTTTGTCGAACACATTCGGTTTCGAGTGGCATCGCCACAGATTTCAGAGAACAGGTGTTTCTCCTGGCAGAGTATCGAACACTTAGTTTCAGATGGAACATTTAGTTTAAAATTGAACTATGTTTCGCATCTGGAGTTTCCTCTCTCACAAGGTCGACCACTTAGTTTCGCCGAACGCATACGGTTTCGAGTGGCATCGCCACAGATTTCAGAGAACAGGCGCTTCTCCTGGCACAGTATCGAACAGATAGTTTCAGATAGAACAATTAGATTAAAATGGAACTAAGTTTCGCATCCGGAGTTTCCTCTCTCAGAAGGTCGACCACTTAGTTTCGTCGAACACACACGGTTTCGAGTAGCAACGCCACAGGTTTCAGAGAACAGGCGCTTCTACTGGCAGATCATCGAACACTTAGTTTCAGATGGAACACTTTGTTTAAAATGGAACTATGTTTCGCATTTGGAGTTTCCTCTCTCACACGGTCTACCACTTACTTTCGTCGAACACATTCGGCTTCGAGTAGCATCGCCACAGATTTCATAGAACAGGCGCTTCTCCTGGCACAGTATCGAACACTTAGTTTCAGATAGAACAATCAGTTTTAAATGAAACTTAGTTTGGCATCTGGAGCTTCCTCTCCCACAAGGTCGACCACTTAGTTTCGTCGAACAGATACGGGTTCGAGTAGCATCGCCACTGATTTCAGAGAACAGGCGCTTCTCCTGGCACAGTATCGAACACTTTCAGATAGAACAATTAGTTTAAAATGGAACTAAGTTCCGCATCTGGAGTGTCCTCTCTCACAAGGTCGGCCACTTAGTTTTGTCGAACACATTCGGTTTCGAGTGGCATCGCCACAGATTTCAGAGAACAGGTGTTTCTCCTGGCACAGTATCGAACACTTAGTTTCAGATAGAACAATTAGTTTAAAATGGAACTAAATTTCGCATCTGGAGTTTCCTTTCTCACAAGGTCGACCACTTAGTTTCGTCGAACATATACGGTTTCGAGTGGCATCGCCACAGATTTCACAGAACAGGCGTTTCTCCTGGCACACTATCGAACACTTAGTTTCAGATAGAACAATTAGTTTAAAATGGAACTAAGTTTCGCATCTGGATATTCCTCTCTCACAAGGTCGACAACTCAGTTTCGTCGAACACATACGGTTTCGAGTAGCATCGCCACAGATTTCAGAGAACAGGCGCTTCTCCTGGCACAGTATCGAACACATAGTTTCAGATAGAACAATTAGTTTAAAATGGAAATAAGTTTCGCATCTGGAGTTTCCTCTCTCACAAGGTCGACCACTTAGTTTCGTCGAACCCATACGGTTTCCAATGGTATCGCCACAGATTTCAGAGAACAGGCGCTTCTCCTGGCACATTATCGAACACCTAGTTTCAGGTAGAACAATTAGTTTAAAATGGAACAAAGCTTCGCATCTGGAGTTTCCTCTCTCACAAGGTGGACCACTTAGTTTCGTTGAACACATACGGTTTAGAGTAGCATCGCCACAGATTTCAGAGAACAGGCGCTTCTCCTGGCAAAGTATCGAACACTTAGTTTCAGGTAGAACAATTAGTTTAACATGGAACTATGTTTCGCATCTGGAGATTCCTCTCTCACAAGGTCGACGACTTAGTTTCGTCGAACACATACGGTTTGGAGTGCGCATCTCCACAGATTTCAAAGAACGGCGCTTCTCCTGGCACAGTGTCGAACACTTAGTTTCAGATATAACAATTAGTTTAAAATGGAACTATTTTTCGCATCTGGAATTTCCTCTCTCACAAGGTCGACCACTTAGTTTCGTCGAACACATAGGGTTTCGAGTTGTATAGCCACAGATTTTGCCGAACGGGAGTTTCTCCTTAGTTTCAGGTAGAACAATTAGTTTAACATGGAACTATGTTTCGCATCTGGAGATTCCTCTCTCACAGTATCGACCACTCAGTTTTGTCGAACACATACGGTTTCGAGTAGCATCGCCACAGATTTCAGAGAACAGGCGCTTCTCCTGGCACAGTGTCGAACACTTAGTTTCAGATATAACAATTAGTTTAAAATGGAACTATTTTTCGCATCTGGAATTTCCTCTCTCACAAGGTCGACCACTTAGTTTCGTCGAACACATAGGGTTTCGAGTTGTATAGCCACAGATTTTGCCGAACGGGAGTTTCTCCTTAGTTTCAGGTAGAACAATTAGTTTAACATGGAACTATGTTTCGCATCTGGAGATTCCTCTCTCACAGTATCGACCACTCAGTTTTGTCGAACACATACGATTTCGAGTAGCATCGCCACAGATTTCAGAGAACAGGCGCTTCTCCTGGCACAGTATCGAACACTTAGTTTCAGATAGAACAATTAGTTTAAAATGGAACTATGTTTCGCATCCGGAGTTTCCTCTCTCAGAAGGTTGACCACTTAGTTTCGTCGAACACATACGGTTTCGAGTACCAACGCCACAGGTTTCAGAGAACAGGCGCTTCTACTGGCAGATTATCGAACACTTAGTTTCAGATGGAACACTTAGTTTAAAATGGAACTATGTTTCGCATTTGGAGTTTCCTCCCTCACACGGTCTACCACTTACTTTCGTCGAACATATTCGGCTTCGAGTGGCATCGCCACAGATATCAGAGAACAGTCGCTTCTCCTGGCACAGTATCGAACACTTTGTTTCAGATAGAACACTTAGCTTAAAATTGAACTATGTTTCGCATTTGGAGTTTCCTCTCTCACACGGTCTACCACTTACTTTCGTCGAACACATTCGGCTTCGAGTGGCATCGCCACAGATTTCAGAGAACAGTCGCTTCTCCTGGCACAGTATCGAACACTTGGTTTCAGATAGAACAATTAGTTTAAAATGGAACTAAGTTTCGCATCCGGAGTTTCCTCTCTCAGAAGGTCGACCACTTACTTTCGTCGAACACATTCGGCTTCGAGTAGCATCGCCACAGATTTCATAGAACAGGCGCTTCTCCTGGCACAGTATCGAACACTTAGTTTCAGATAGAACAATCAGTTTTAAATGAAACTTAGTTTGGCATCTGGAGCTTCCTCTCCCACAAGGTCGACCACTTAGTTTCGTCGAACAGATACGGGTTCGAGTAGCATCGCCACTGATTTCAGAGAACAGGCGCTTCTCCTGGCACAGTATCGAACACTTTCAGATAGAACAATTAGTTTAAAATGGAACTAAGTTCCGCATCTGGAGTGTCCTCTCTCACAAGGTCGGCCACTTAGTTTTGTCGAACACATTCGGTTTCGAGTGGCATCGCCACAGATTTCAGAGAACAGGTGTTTCTCCTGGCACAGTATCGAACACTTAGTTTCAAATAGAACAATTAGTTTAAAATGGAACTAAATTTCGCATCTGGAGTTTCCTTTCTCACAAGGTCGACCACTTAGTTTCGTCGAACATATACGGTTTCGAGTGGCATCGCCACAGATTTCACAGAACAGGCGTTTCTCCTGGCACACTATCGAACACTTAGTTTCAGATAGAACAATTAGTTTAAAATGGAACTAAGTTTCGCATCTGGATATTCCTCTCTCACAAGGTCGACAACTCAGTTTCGTCGAACACATACGGTTTCGAGTATCATCGCCACAGATTTCAGAGAACAGGCGCTTCTCCTGGCACAGTATCGAACACATAGTTTCAGATAGAACAATTAGTTTAAAATGGAAATAAGTTTCGCATCTGGAGTTTCCTCTCTCACAAGGTCGACCACTTAGTTTCGTCGAACCCATACGGTTTCCAATGGTATCGCCACAGATTTCAGAGAACAGGCGCTTCTCCTGGCACATTATCGAACACCTAGTTTCAGGTAGAACAATTAGTTTAAAATGGAACAAAGCTTCGCATCTGGAGTTTCCTCTCTCACAAGGTGGACCACTTAGTTTCGTTGAACACATACGGTTTAGAGTAGCATCGCCACAGATTTCAGAGAACAGGCGCTTCTCCTGGCAAAGTATCGAACACTTAGTTTCAGGTAGAACAATTAGTTTAACATGGAACTATGTTTCGCATCTGGAGATTCCTCTCTCACAAGGTCGACGACTTAGTTTCGTCGAACACATACGGTTTGGAGTGCGCATCTCCACAGATTTCAAAGAACGGCGCTTCTCCTGGCACAGTGTCGAACACTTAGTTTCAGATATAACAATTAGTTTAAAATGGAACTATTTTTCGCATCTGGAATTTCCTCTCTCACAAGGTCGACCACTTAGTTTCGTCGAACACATAGGGTTTCGAGTTGTATAGCCACAGATTTTGCCGAACGGGAGTTTCTCCTTAGTTTCAGGTAGAACAATTAGTTTAACATGGAACTATGTTTCGCATCTGGAGATTCCTCTCTCACAGTATCGACCACTCAGTTTTGTCGAACACATACGGTTTCGAGTAGCATCGCCACAGATTTCAGAGAACAGGCGCTTCTCCTGGCACAGTGTCGAACACTTAGTTCCAGATATAACAATTAGTTTAAAATGGAACTATTTTTCGCATCTGGAATTTCCTCTCTCACAAGGTCGACCACTTAGTTTCGTCGAACACATAGGGTTTCGAGTTGTATAGCCACAGATTTTGCCGAACGGGAGTTTCTCCTTAGTTTCAGGTAGAACAATTAGTTTAACATGGAACTATGTTTCGCATCTGGAGATTCCTCTCTCACAGTATCGACCACTCAGTTTTGTCGAACACATACGATTTCGAGTAGCATCGCCACAGATTTCAGAGAACAGGCGCTTCTCCTGGCACAGTATCGAACACTTAGTTTCAGATAGAACAATTAGTTTAAAATGGAACTATGTTTCGCATCCGGAGTTTCCTCTCTCAGAAGGTTGACCACTTAGTTTCGTCGAACACATACGGTTTCGAGTACCAACGCCACAGGTTTCAGAGAACAGGCGCTTCTACTGGCAGATTATCGAACACTTAGTTTCAGATGGAACACTTAGTTTAAAATGGAACTATGTTTCGCATTTGGAGTTTCCTCCCTCACACGGTCTACCACTTACTTTCGTCGAACATATTCGGCTTCGAGTGGCATCGCCACAGATATCAGAGAACAGTCGCTTCTCCTGGCACAGTATCGAACACTTTGTTTCAGATAGAACACTTAGCTTAAAATTGAACTATGTTTCGCATTTGGAGTTTCCTCTCTCACACGGTCTACCACTTACTTTCGTCGAACACATTCGGCTTCGAGTGGCATCGCCACAGATTTCAGAGAACAGTCGCTTCTCCTGGCACAGTATCGAACACTTGGTTTCAGATAGAACAATTAGTTTAAAATGGAACTAAGTTTCGCATCCGGAGTTTCCTCTCTCAGAAGGTCGACCACTTAGTTTCGTCGAACACATACGGCTTCGAGTAGCAACGCCACAGATTTCAGAGAACAGTCGCTTCTCCTGGCACAGTATCAAACACTTAGTTACAGATAGAACGATTAGTTTAAAATGGAACTAAGTTTCGCATCTGGAGTTTCCTCTCTCACAAGGTCGACCATTTCGATTCGTCGAACACATACGGTTTCGAGTATCATCGCCACAGATTTCAGAGAACAGGCGCTTCTCGTGGCACAGTATCGAACACTTCCAGATAGAACAATTAGTTTAAAATGGAACTAAGTTTCGCATCTGGAGTTTCCCCTCACACAAGATCGACCACTTAATTTCGTCGAACACATACGGTTTCGAGTGCCATCGCCACGGATTTCAGAGAACAGGCGCTTCTCCTGGCACAGTATCGAACACTTAGATTCAGATAGAACAAGTAGTTTTAAATGAAACTATGTTTGGCATCTGGAGTTTCCTCTCTCACAATGTCAACCACTTAGTTTCGTCGAACACATACGGTTTCGAGTAGCATCGCCACAGATTTCAGAGAACAGGCGCTTCTCCTGGCACAGTATCGAACATTTTCAGACAGAACAATTGTTTAAAATGGAACTAAGTTTCGCATCTGGAGTTTCCTCTCTCACAAGGTCGGCCACTGAGTTTCGTCGAACACATACGGTTTCGATTGGCATCGCCACAGATTTCAGAGAACGCGCGCTTCTCCTGGCACAGTATCGAACACTTAGTTTCAGATAGAACAATTAGTTAAAATGGAACTAAGCTTCGCATCTGGAGTTTCCTCTCTCAGAAGGTCGAGCACTTAGTTTCGTCGAACACATACGGTTTCGAGTGGCATCGCCACAGATTTCAGAGAACAGGCGCTTCGCCTGGCACAGTATCGAACACTTATTTCAGACCGAACAATTAGTTTAAAATGGAACTAAGTTACGCATCTGGAGTTTCCTCTCTCACAAGGTCGGTCACTTAGTTTCGCGGAACACATGCGGTTTCGAGTGGCATCGCCACAGATTTCAGGGAACAGGCGTTTCTCCTGGCACAGTATCGAACACTTTCAGATAGAACAATTCGTTTAGAATGGTACTAAGCTTCGCATCTGGAGTTTCCTCTCTCACAAGCCGGCCACTCAGTTTCGTCGAACACATAAGGTTTCGAGTAGCATCGCCACAGATTTCAGAGAGCAGGCGCTTCTCCTGGCACAGTATCGAACACTTATGTCAGACAGAACAATTAGTTTAAATTGGAACTAAGTTTCGCATCTGGAGTTTCCTCTCTCACAAGGTGGATCACTTAGTTTCGTCGACCACATACGGTTTCGAGTAGCATCGCCACAGATTTCAGAGAACAGCGCTTCTCCTGGCACATTATCGAACACTTAGTTTCAGCTAGAATATATAGTTTTAAATGGAAATATTTTTCGCATTTGGAGTTTCCTCTCTCACAAAGTCGACCACTTAGTTTCGTCGAACACATACGGTTTCGAGTGACATCGCCACAGATTTCAGAGAAAAGGCGCTACTCCTGGCACAATATCGAACACTTAGTATCAGATAGAACAATTAGTTTAAAATGGAACTATGTTCCGCATCTGGAGTATCCTCTCTTACAAGGTCAACCACTTAGTTTCGTCGAACACATACGGTTTCGAGTGGCATCGCCACAGATTTCAGAGAACAGGCGCTTCTCCTGGCACAGTATCGAACACTTAGTTTCAGATAGAACAAATAGTTTAAAATGGAACTAAGTTTCGCATCTGGAGTTTCCTCTCTCACAAGGTCGACCACTTAGTTTCGACGAACACATACGGTTTCGAGTGGCATCGCCACAAATTTCAGCGAACGGGCGCTTCTCCTGGCACAGTATCTAACGCTTAGTTTCAGATAGAACAATTAGTTTAAAATGGTACTAAGTTTCGCATCTGGAGTTTCCTCTCTCACAAGGCGACTACTTAATTTCGTGGAACACATACGGTATCGAGTAGCATCGCCAAAGATTTCAGAGAACAGGCGCTTCTCCTGGCACAGTATCGAACACTTTCAGATAGAACAATTCGTTTAGAATGGTACTAAGCTTCGCATCTGGAGTTTCCTCTCTCACAAGCCGGCCACTCAGTTTCGTCGAACACATAAGGTTTCGAGTAGCATCACCACAGATTTCAGAGAACAGGCGCTTCTCCTGGGAGAGTATCGAACACTTAGTATGAGATAGAACAATTAGTTTAAAAAGGAACTATCTTTCGCGTCTGGAGTATCCTCTCTCACAAGGTGGATCACTTAGTTTCGTCGACCACATACGGTTTCGAGTGGCATCGCCACAGATTTCAGAGAACAGGCGCTTCTCCTGGCACATTATCGAAAACTTAGTTTCAGCTAGAATATATAGTTTTAAATGGAAATATGTTTCGCATTTGGAGTTTCCTCTCTCACAAAGTCGACAACTTAGTTTCGTCGAACACATACGGTTTCGAGTGGCATCGCCACAGATTTCAGCGAACGGGCGCTTCTCCTGGCACAATATCGAACTCTTAGTATCAGATAGAACAATTAGTTTAAAATGGAACTATGTTTCGCATCTGGAGTTTCCTCTCTCACAAGGTCGGCCACTTAGCTTCGACGAACACATACGGTTTCGAGTGGCATCGCCACAGATTTCAGAGAACAGGCGTATATCGTGGCACAGTATCGAACACTTAGTTCCAGGTAGAACAATTAGTTTAAATTGGAACAAAGCTTCGCATCTGGAGTTTCCTCTCTCACAAGGGCGACCAATTAGGTTCGTGGAACACATACGGTTTCGAGTGGCATCGCCACATATTTCAGAGAACAGGCGCTTCGCCTGGCACAGTATCGAACACTTATTTCAGACGGAACAATTAGTTTAAAATGGAACTATGTTTCGCATCTGGAGTATCCTCTCCCACAAGGTCGACCACTTAGTTTCGCCGAACACATAATGTTTCGAGTGGCACCGCCACAGATTTCAGAGAACAGGCGCTTCTCCTGGCACAGTATCGAAGACATAGTTTCAGATAGAACAATTAGTTTAAAATGGAACTAAGTTTCGCATCTGGAGTTTCCTCTCCCACAAGGCGGCCACTTAGTTTCGTCGAACACATACGGTTTTGAGTGGTACCGCCAAAGGTTTCGCAGAACAGCGTTTCTCCTGGCACATTACATACGGTTTGATCGTCACAGATTTCAGAGAACAGGCGCTTCTCCTGGCACAGTACCGAATACATAGTTTCAGATCGAACATTTAGTTTAAAATGGAAATATCTTTCGCATTTGGAGTTTCCTCCCTCACAAGGTCGACCACTTAGTTTGGTCGAACACATACGGTTTCGAGTAGCATCGCCACAGATTTCAGAGAACAGGCGCTTCTCCTGGCACTGTACCGAACACTTATTTCAGATAGAACAATTAGTTTAAAATGGAATTAAGCTTCGCATCTGGAGTTTCCCCTCTCACAAGGTCGGCCACTTAGTTTCGTCGAACACATACGGTTTCGAGTAGCATCGCCACAGATTTCAGAGAACAGGCGCTTCTCCTGGCACAGTATCGAACACTTAGTATCAGATAGAACAGTTAGTTTAAAATGGATCTATGTTTCGCATCTGGAGTGGCCTCTCTCACAAGGTCGACCACTTAGTTTCGTCGAACACATACGGTTTCGAGTAGTATCGCCACAGATTTCGCAGAACGGGAGTGTCTCCTGGCACAGTATCGAACACATAGTTTCAGATGGAACAATTATTTTTAAATGGAACTAAGTTTCGCCTCTGGAGTTTCCCCTTTCAAAAGGCGACCACTCAGTTTCGTCGAACACATACGGTTTCGAGTGGCATCGCCACAGATTTCAGAGAACAGGCGCTTCTCCTAGCACAGTATCGAACACTTAGTATCAGATAGAACAATTAGTTTAAAATGGAACTAAGTTACGCATCTGGAGTATCCTCTCTCACAAGGCGGCCACTTAGTTTCGTGTAGCACATTTGGTTTCGAGTAGCATCGCCACAGATTTCAGAGAACAGGCGCTTCTCCTGGCACAGTATCGAACACCTAGTTTCAGAGAGAACAATTAGTTTAAAATGGAACTATATTTCGTATTTGGAGTTTCCTCTCTCACAAGGTGGACCACTTAGTTTCATCGAACACATACGGTTTCGAGTAGCATCGCCACAGATTTCAGAGAACAGGTGCGTCTCCTGGCACAGTATCGAACACTTAGTTTCAGATAGAACCATTAGTTTAAAATGGTACTAAATTTCGCATCTGGAATTTCCTCTCTCACAAGGCGGCCACTTAGTTTCGTGGATCACATTCGGTTTCGAGTGGCATCGCCACAGATCCCAGAGAACAGGCGCTTCTCCTGGCACAGTATCGAACACTTAGTTTCAGATAGAACAATTAGTTTAAAATGGAACTATGTTTCGCATTTGGAGTTTCCTCTCTCGCAAGGTGGACCACTTAGTTTCGTCGAACACGTACGGTTTCGAGTAGCATCGCCACCGATTTCAGAGAACAGGTGCGTCTCCTGGCGCAGTATCGAACACAGAGTTTCAGTTACAACAATTAGTTTAAAATGGTACTAAATTTCGCATCTGGAGTTTCCTCTCTCACAAGGTCGACCACTTAGTTTCGATGAACACATACGGTTTCGAGTAGCATCGCCACCGATTTCAGAGAACAGGTGCGTCTCCTGGCGCAGTATCGAACACTCAGTTACAGATAGAACAATTAGTTTAAAATGGAACAAAGCTTCGCATTTGGAGTTGCCTCCCTCACAAGGTCGACCACTTAGTTTCGTCGAACACATACGGTTTCGAGTAGCATCGCCACAGATTTCAGAGAACAGGCGCTTCGCCTGGCACAGTATCGAACACTTATTTCAGACAGAACAATTAGTTTAAAATGGGACTATGTTTCGCATCTGGAATATCCTCTCTCACAAGATCAACCACTTAGTTTCGTCGAACACATACGGTTTCGAGTAGCATCGCCACAGATTTCAGAGAACAGGCCCTTCTCCTGGCACAGTATCGAACACTTATTTCAGACAGAACAATTAGTTTAAAATGTAACTATGTTTCGTATCTGGAGTATCCTCCCTCACAAGGTCGACCACTTAGTTTCGTCGTACACATACGGTTTCGAGTGGCATCGCCAGAGATTTCAGTGAACAGGCGCTTCTCCTGGCACAGCATCGAACACATAGTTTCAGATAGAACAATTAGTTTAAAATGGAACTATGTTTCGCTTCTGGAGTTTCTTCTCTCACAAGGTCGACCACTTAGTTTCGTCGAACACATACGGTTTCGAGTAGCATCGCCACAGATTTCAGAGAGCAGGCGCTTCTCCTGGCACAGTATCGAACACTTATTAAAGACAGAACAATTTGTTTAAAATATAAATATGTTTCGCATCTGGAGTATCCTCCCTCACAAGGTCGACCACTTAGTTTCATCGCACACATACGGTTTCGAGTGGCATCGCCACAGATTTCAGAGAACAGGCGCTTCTCCTGGTACAGTATCGAACACTTAGTTTCAGATAGAACAGTTACTTTTAAATGAAACTATGTTTCACTTCTGGAGTTTCCACTCTCACAAGGCCGACCACTTAGTTTCGTCGAACACATACGGTTTGGAGTGGTATCGCCACAGATTTCGCAGAACAGGCGCTTCTGCTGGCACAGTATCGAACACTTAGTGTCAGATAGAACAATTAGTTTAAAATGGCACTAAGTTTCGCGTCTGGAGTTTCCTCTCTCACCATGTCGACCACTCAGTTTCGTGGAACACATACCGTTTCGAGTGTTATCGCCACAGGTTTCACAGAACGGGCGCTTCTCCTGGCACAGTATCGAACACTTAGTTTCAGATAGAACAATTAGTTTAAAATGGAACTAAGTTTCGCATCTGGAGATACCTCTCTCACAAGGTCGACTACTTAGTATCGCCGAACAAATACGGTTTCGAGTGACATCGCCACAGATTTCAGAGAACAGGCGCTTCTTCTGGCACAGTATCGAACACTTTCAGATAGAACAATTAGTTTCAAATGGAACTGAGTACCGCATCTGGAGTTTCCTCTCTCAGAAGGTCGACCACTTAGTTTCGTCGAACACATACGGTTTCGAGCGTCATCGCCACACAGTTCAGAGAACAGGCGCTTCTCCTGGCACAGTATCGAACACTTAGTTTCAGATAGTACAATAAGATTAAAATGGAACTAAGTTTCGCATCTGAAGTTTCCTCTCTCACAAGGTCGACCAATTAGATTCGTCGAACACATACGGTTTCGAGTGGCATCGCCACAGATTTCAGAGAACAGGCGCTTCTCCTGGCACAGTATCGAACACTTAGTATTGGACAGAACAATTAGATTAAAATGGAATTAAGTTTCGCATCTGGAGTTTCCTCTCTCACAAGGTCGACCAATTAGATTCGTCGAACACATACGGTTTCGAGTGTCATCGCCACAGATTTCAGAGAACACGTGCTTCTCCTGGCACATTGTCGAACACTTAGTTTCAGATAGAACAATTTGTTTAAAATGGAACTAAGTTTCGCATCTGGAGATTCCTCTCCCACAAGGTCGGACAATTAGATTCGTCGAACACATACGGTTTCGAGTGGCATCGCCACAGATTTCAGAGAACAACCGCTTCTCGAGGCACAGTATCGAACACTTATTTCAGACGGAACAATTAGTTTAAAATGGAACTATGTTTCGCATCTGGAGTATCCTCTCTCACAAGGTCGACCACTTAGTTTCGTCGAATACATACGGTTTCGAGTGTTATCGCCACAGGTTTCACAGAACGGGCGCTTCTCCTGGCACAATATCGAACACTTAGTTTCAGATAGAACAATTAGTTTAAAATGGAACTAAGTTTCGCATCTGGAGATACCACTCTCACAAGGTCGACTACTTAGTTTCGCCGAACAAATACGGTTTCGAGTGGCATCGCCACAGATTTCAGAGAACAGGCGCTTCTTCTGGCACAGTATGGAACACTTTCAGATAGAACAATTAGTTTAAAGTGGAACTAAGTTTCGCATCTGGAGTTTCCTCTCTCACAAGGTCAACCACTGAGTTTCGCCGAACACATAATGTTTCGAGTGGCACCGCCACAGATTTCAGAGAACAGGCGCTTCTCCTGGCACAGTATCGCACACTTAGTATTGGACAGGACAATTAGTTTAAAATGGAACTACGTACCGCAACTGGAGTTTCCTCTCTCACCATGTCGACCACTCAGTTTCGTGGAACACATACCGTTTCGAGTGTTATCGCCACAGGTTTCACAGAACGGGCGCTTCTCCTGGCACAGTATCGAACACTTAGTTTCAGATAGAACAATTAGTTTAAAATGGAACTAAGTTTCGCATCTGGAGATACCACTCTCACAAGGTCGACTACTTAGTTTCGCCGAACAAATACGGTTTCGAGTGGCATCGCCACAGATTTCAGAGAACAGGCGCTTCTTCTGGCACAGTATGGAACACTTTCAGATAGAACAATTAGTTTAAAGTGGAACTAAGTTTCGCATCTGGAGTTTCCTCTCTCACAAGGTCAACCACTGAGTTTCGCCGAACACATAATGTTTCGAGTGGCACCGCCACAGATTTCAGAGAACAGGCGCTTCTCCTGGCACAGTATCGCACACTTAGTATTGGACAGGACAATTAGTTTAAAATGGAACTACGTACCGCAACTGGAGTTTCCTCTCTCACCATGTCGACCACTCAGTTTCGTGGAACACATACCGTTTCGAGTGTTATCGCCACAGGTTTCACAGAACGGGCGCTTCTCCTGGCACAGTATCGAACACTTAGTTTCAGATAGAACAATTAGTTTAAAATGGAACTAAGTTTCGCATCTGGAGATACCACTCTCACAAGGTCGACTACTTAGTTTCGCCGAACAAATACGGTTTCGAGTGGCATCGCCACAGATTTCAGAGAACAGGCGCTTCTTCTGGCACAGTATGGAACACTTTCAGATAGAACAATTAGTTTAAAGTGGAACTAAGTTTCGCATCTGGAGTTTCCTCTCTCACAAGGTCAACCACTGAGTTTCGCCGAACACATAATGTTTCGAGTGGCACCGCCACAGATTTCAGAGAACAGGCGCTTCTCCTGGCACAGTATCGCACACTTAGTATTGGACAGGACAATTAGTTTAAAATGGAACTACGTACCGCAACTGGAGTTTCCTCTCTCACTATGTCGACCACTCAGTTTCGTGGAACACATACCGTTTCGAGTGTTATCGCCACAGGTTTCACAGAACGGGCGCTTCTCCTGGCACAGTATCGAACACTTAGTTTCAGATAGAACAATTAGTTTAAAATGGAACTAAGTTTCGCATTTGTAGTTTCCTCTCTCACAAGGTCGACTACTTAGTTTCGCCGAACAAATACGGTTTCGAGTGGCATCGCCACAGGTTTCAGAGAACAGGCGCATCTTCTGGCACAGTATCGAACACTTTCAGATAGAACAATTAGTTTAAAATGGAACTAAGTTTCGCATCTGGAGTTTCCTCTCTCACAAGGTCGACCACTGAGTTTCGCCGAACACATAATGTTTCGTGTGGCACCGCCACAGATTTCAGAGAACAGGCGCTTCTCCTGGCACAGTATCGAACACTTGGTTTCAGATAGAACAATTAGTTTAAAATGGCACTAAGTTTCGCGTCTGGAGTTTCCTCTCTCACCATGTCGACCACTCAGTTTCGTGGAACACATACCGTTTCGAGTGTTATCGCCACAGGTTTCACAGAACGGGCGCTTCTCCTGGCACAGTATCGAACACTTAGTTTCAGATAGAACAATTAGTTTAAAATGGAACTAAGTTTCGCATTTGGAGTTTCCTCTCTCACAAGGTTGGCTACTTAGTTTCGCCGAACAAATACGGTTTCGAGTGGCATCGCGACAGATTTCAGAGAACAGGCGCTTCTTCTGGCACAGTATCGAACACTTTCAGATAGAACAGTTTGTTTAAAATGGAACTAAGTTTCGCATCTGGAGATACCTCTCTCACAAGGTCGACTACTTAGTATCGCCGAACAAATACGGTTTCGAGTGGCATCGCCACAGATTTCAGAGAACAGGCGCTTCTTCTGGCACAGTATCGAACACTTTCAGATAGAACAATTAGTTTAAAATGGAACTAAGTTTCGCATCTGGAGTTTCCTCTCTCACAAGGTCGACCACTGAGTTTCGCCGAACACATAATGTTTCGAGTGGCACCGTCACAGATTTCAGAGAACAGGCGCTTCTCCTGGCACAGTATCGAACACTTAGTTTCAGATAGAACAATTTGTTTAAAATGGAACTAAGTTTCGCATCTGGAGATTCCTCTCCCACAAGGGCGACCAATTAGGTTCGTGGAACACATACGGTTTCGAGTGGCATCGCCACATATTTCAGAGAACAGGCGCTTCGCCTGGCACAGTATCGAACACTTATTTCAGACGGAACAATTAGTTTAAAATGGAACTATGTTTCGCATCTGGAGTATCCTCTCCCACAAGGTCGACCACTTAGTTTCGCCGAACACATAATGTTTCGAGTGGCACCGCCACAGATTTCAGAGAACAGGCGCTTCTCCTGGCACAGTATCGAACACTTAGTATTGGACAGAACAATTAGTTTAAAATGGAACTACGTACCGCAACTGGAGTTTCCTCTCTCACCATGTCGACCACTCAGTTTCGTGGAACACATACCGTTTCGAGTGTTATCGCCACAGGTTTCACAGAACGGGCGCTTCTCCTGGCACAGTATCGAACACTTAGTTTCAGCTAGAACAATTAGTTTAAAATGGAACTAAGTTTCGCATCTGGAGATACCTCTCTCACAAGGTCGACTACTTAGTATCGCCGAACAAATACGGTTTCGAGTGGCATCGCCACAGATTTCAGAGAACAGGCGCTTCTTCTGGCACAGTATCGAACACTTTCAGATAGAACAATTAGTTTAAAATGGAACTAAGTTTCGCATCTGGAGTTTCCTCTCTCACAAGGTCGACCACTGAGTTTCGCCGAACACATAATGTTTCGAGTGGCACCGCCACAGATTTCAGAGAACAGGCGCTTCTCCTGGCACAGTATCGAACACTTAGTTTCAGATAGAACAATTAGTTTAAAATGGAACTGAGTTTCGCATTTGGAGTTTCCTCTCTCACAAGGTCGGCTACTTAGTTTCGCCGAACAAATACGGTTTCGAGTGGCATCGCCACAGATTTCAGAGAACAGGCGCTTCTGCTGGCACAGTATCGAACACTTTCAGATAGAACAGTTTGTTTAAAATGGCACTAAGTTTCGCGTCTGGAGTTTCCTCTCTCACCATGTCGACCACTCAGTTTCGTGGAACACATACCGTTTCGAGTGTTATCGCCACAGGTTTCACAGAACGGGCGCTTCTCCTGGCACAGTATCGAACACTTAGTTTCAGATAGAACAATTAGTTTAAAATGGAACTGAGTTTCGCATTTGGAGTTTCCTCTCTCACAAGGTCGGCTACTTAGTTTCGCCGAACAAATACGGTTTCGAGTGGCATCGCCACAGATTTCAGAGAACAGGCGCTTCTGCTGGCACAGTATCGAACACTTTCAGATAGAACAGTTTGTTTAAAATGGAACTAAGTTTCGCATCTGGAGATACCTCTCTCACAAGGTCGACTACTTAGTATCGCCGAACAAATACGGTTTCGAGTGGCATCGCCACAGATTTCAGAGAACAGGCGCTTCTTCTGGCACAGTATCGAACACTTTCAGATAGAACAATTAGTTTAAAATGGAACTAAGTTTCGCATCTGGAGTTTCCTCTCTCACAAGGTCGACTACTTAGTATCGCCGAACAAATACGGTTTCGAGTGGCATCGCCACAGATTTCAGAGAACAGGCGCTTCTTCTGGCACAGTATCGAACACTTTTAGATAGAACAATTAGTTTAAAATGGAACTAAGTTTCGCATCTGGAGTTTCCTCTCTCACAAGGTCGACCACTGAGTTTCGCCGAACACATAATGTTTCGAGTGGCACTGTCACAGATTTCAGAGAACAGGCGCTTCTCCTGGCACAGTAACGAACACTTAGTTTCAGATAGAACAATTTGTTTAAAATGGAACTAAGTTTCGCATCTGGAGATTCCTCTCCCACAAGGGCGACCAATTAGATTCGTGGAACACATACGGTTTCGAGTGGCATCGCCACAGATTTCAGAGAACAGGCGCTTCGCCTGGCACAGTATCGAAAACTTATTTCAGACGGAACAATTAGTTTAAAATGGAACTATGTTTCGCATCTGGAGTATCCTCTCTCACAAGGTCGACCACTTAGTTTCGTCGAATACATACGGTTTCGAGTGGCATCGCCACAGATTTCAGAGAACAGGTGCTTCTCCTGGCACAGTGTCGAACACTTAGTTTCAGATAGAACAATTTGTTTAAAATGGAACTATGTTCCGCATCTGGTGAAACCTCTCTCACAAGGTCGACCACTTAGATTCGTCGAACACATACGGTTTCGAGTGGCATCGCCACAGATTTCAGAGAACAGGCGCTTCCCCTGGCAGAGTATCGAACACTTTCAGTTATAACAATTAGTGTAAAATGGAACAAAGTTTCGCATCTGGAGTTTCCTCTCTCACAAGGTCTGCCACTTAGTATCGTCGAACACATACGGTTTCGAGTAGCATGGCCACAGATTTCAGAGAACAGGCGCTTCTTCTGGCACAGTATCGAACACTTCTAGATAGAACAATTAGTGTAAAATGGAACAAAGTTTCGCATCTGGAGTTTCCTCTCTCACAAGGTCTGCCACTTAGTTTCGCCGAACAAATACGGTTTCGAGTGGCATCGCCACAGATTTCAGAGAACAGGCGCTTCTGCTGGCACAGTATCGAACACTTTCAGATAGAACAGTTTGTTTAAAATGGAACTAAGTTTCGCATCTGGAGTTTCCTCTCTCACAAGGTCGACCACTTAATTTCGTCGAACACATACGGTTTCGAGTGGCATCGTCACACATTTCAGAGAACAGGCGCTTCTTCTGGCACAGTATCGAACACTTTTAGATAGAACAATTAGTTTAAAATGGAACTAAGTTTCGCATCTGGAGTTTCCTCTCTCACAAGGTCGACCACTGAGTTTCGCCGAACACATAATGTTTTGAGTGGCACCGTCACAGATTTCAGAGAACAGGCGCTTCGCCTGGCACAGTATCGAAAACTTATTTCAGACGGAACAATTAGTTTAAAATGGAACTATGTTTCGCATCTGGAGTATCCTCTTACACAAGGTCGACCACTTAGTTTCGTCGAATACATACGGTTTCGAGTGGCATCGCCACAGATTTCAGAGAACAGGTGCTTCTCCTGGCACAGTGTCGAACACTTAGTTTCAGATAGAACAATTTGTTTAAAATGGAACTATGTTCCGCATCTGGTGAAACCTCTCTCACATTGTCGACCACTTAGATTCGTCGAACACATACGGTTTCGAGTGGCATCGCCACAGATTTCAGAGAACAGGCGCTTCCCCTGGCAGAGTATCGAACACTTTCAGTTATAACAATTAGTGTAAAATGGAACAAAGTTTCGCATCTGGAGTTTCCTCTCTCACAAGGTCTGCCACTTAGTATCGTCGAACACATACGGTTTCGAGTAGCATGGCCACAGATTTCAGAGAACAGGCGCTTCTCCTGGCACAGTACCGAACACTTAGTTTCAGATAGAACAATTACTTTAAAATGGAACTATGTTTCGCATCTGGAGTTTCCTCTACCACAAGGTCGACCACTTATTTTCGTCGAACACATACGGTTTCGAGTGGCATCGCCACAGGTTTCAGAGAACTGCCGCTTCTCCTGGCACAGTATCGAACACTTAGTATCAGATAGAACAACTACTTTAAAATGGAAATAAGCTTCGCATCTGGAGTTTCCTCTCTCACAAGGTGGACCACTTAGTTTCGTCGAACACATCCGGTTTCAAGTGGTATGGCCAGAGATTTCAGAGAACAGGCGCTTCTCCTGGCACAGTATCGAACACTTTCAGATAGAACAATTAGTGTAAAATGGAACAAAGCTTCGCATCTGGAGTTTCCTCTCTCACAAGGTGGACCACTTAGTTTCGTCGAACACATACGGTTTCGAGTAGCATCGCCACAGATTTCAGCGAACAGGCGCTTCTCCTGGCACAATATCGAACACTTTCAGATAGAACAATTAATTTAAAATGGATCTAAGTTTCGCATCTGGAGTTTCCTCTCTCACACGGTCTACCACTAACTTTCGTCGAACACATTCGGCTCCGAGTAGCAACGCCACAGGTATCAGAGAACAGGCGCTTCTTCTGGCACAGTATCGAACACTTCTAGATAGAACAATTAGTGTAAAATGGAACAAAGTTTCGCATCTGGAGTTTCCTCTCTCACAAGGTCTGCCACTTAGTTTCGCCGAACAAATACGGTTTCGAGTGGCATCGCCACAGATTTCAGAGAACAGGCGCTTCTGCTGGCACAGTATCGAACACTTTCAGATAGAACAGTTTGTTTAAAATGGAACTAAGTTTCGCATCTGGAGTTTCCTCTCTCACAAGGTCGACCACTTAATTTCGTCGAACACATACGGTTTCGAGTGGCATCGTCACACATTTCAGAGAACAGGCGCTTCTTCTGGCACAGTATCGAACACTTTTAGATAGAACAATTAGTTTAAAATGGAACTAAGTTTCGCATCTGGAGTTTCCTCTCTCACAAGGTCGACCACTGAGTTTCGCCGAACACATAATGTTTTGAGTGGCACCGTCACAGATTTCAGAGAACAGGCGCTTCTCCTGGCACAGTATCGAACACTTAGTATCAGATAGAACAACTACTTTAAAATGGAAATAAGCTTCGCATCTGGAGTTTCCTCTCTCACAAGGTGGACCACTTAGTTTCGTCGAACACATCCGGTTTCAAGTGGTATGGCCAGAGATTTCAGAGAACAGGCGCTTCTCCTGGCACAGTATCGAACACTTTCAGATAGAACAATTAGTTTAAAATGGAACTAAGTTTCGCATCTGGAGTTTCCTCTCTCACAAGGTCGGCCACTTAGTTTCGTCGAACACATACGGTTTCGAGTGGCATCGCCACAGATTTCAGAGAACAGGCGCTTCTCCTGACACAGTATCGAACACTTAGTTTCAGATAGACCAATTAGTTTAAAATGGAAGTAAGTTTCGCATCTGGAGTTTCCTCTGTCACAAGGTCGACCACTCAGTTTCATCGAACACATACCGTTTCGAGTGGTATCGCCACAGGTTTCACAAAACGGGCGCTTCTCCTGGCACAGTATCGAATACTTAGTTTCAGAGAGAACAATTCATTTAACATGGAACTATGTCTCGCATCTGTAGTTTCCTCTCTCACAAGGTCGGCCACTTAGTTTCGTCGAACCCATAAGGTTTCGAGTGGCATCGCCACAGATTTCAGAGAACAGGCGCTTCGCCTTGCACAGTATCGAGCACTTAGTTTCAGATAGAACAATTAGTTTAAAATGGAACTAAGTTTCGCATCTGGAGTTTCCTCTATCACAAGGTCGACCACTTAGTTTCATCGAACACATACGGTTTCGAGTAGCATCGCCACAGATTTCAGAGAACAGGCGCCTCTCCTGGCACAGTATCGAACACATAGTTTCAGATAGAACAATTAGTTTAAAATGGAAGTAAGTCTCGCATCTGAAGTTTCCTCTCTCACAAGGTCGGCCACTTAGTTTCCTCGAACACATACGGTTTCGAGTTGTATCGCCACAGATTTCAGAGAACTGGCGCTTCTCCTGGCACATTATCGAACACTTAGTTTCAGATAGAACAGTTAGTTTTAAATGGATCTAAGTTTCGCATCTGGAGTTTCCTCTCTCACACGGTCTACCACTTACTTTCGTCGAACACATTCGGCTCCGAGTAGCAACGCCACAGGTATCAGAGAACAGGCGCTTCTACTGGCAGAGTATCGAATATTTAGTTTCAGATAGAACATTTAGTTTAAGATGGAAATATGTTTCGCATTTGGAGTTTCCCCTCTCACAAGGTCGACCACTTAGTTTCGTCGAACTCATACGGTTTCGAGTGGCATCGCCACAGATTTCAGAGAACAGGCGCTTCTCCTGACACAGTATCGAACACTTAGTTTCAGATAGACCAATTAGTTTAAAATGGAAGTAAGTTTCGCATCTGGAGTTTCCTCTGTCACAAGGTCGACCACTCAGTTTCATCGAACACATACCGTTTCGAGTGGTATCGCCACAGGTTTCACAAAACGGGCGCTTCTCCTGGCACAGTATCGAATACTTAGTTTCAGAGAGAACAATTCATTTAACATGGAACTATGTCTCGCATCTGTAGTTTCCTCTCTCACAAGGTCGGCCACTTAGTTTCGTCGAACCCATAAGGTTTCGAGTGGCATCGCCACAGATTTCAGAGAACAGGCGCTTCGCCTTGCACAGTATCGAGCACTTAGTTTCAGATAGAACAATTAGTTTAAAATGGAACTAAGTTTCGCATCTGGAGTTTCCTCTATCACAAGGTCGACCACTTAGTTTCATCGAACACATACGGTTTCGAGTAGCATCGCCACAGATTTCAGAGAACAGGCGCCTCTCCTGGCACAGTATCGAACACATAGTTTCAGATAGAACAATTAGTTTAAAATGGAAGTAAGTCTCGCATCTGAAGTTTCCTCTCTCACAAGGTCGGCCACTTAGTTTCCTCGAACACATACGGTTTCGAGTTGTATCGCCACAGATTTCAGAGAACTGGCGCTTCTCCTGGCACATTATCGAACACTTAGTTTCAGATAGAACAGTTAGTTTTAAATGAAACTAAATTTCACTTCTGGAGTTTCCTCTCTCACAAGGTGGACCACTTAGTTTGGTCGAACACATACGGTTTCGAGGAGCAATGACACAGGTTTCAGAGAACAGGCGCTTCTACTGGCAGAGTATCGAATACTTAGTTTCAGAGAGAACATTTAGTTTAAAATGCAAATATGTTTCGCATTTGGAGTTTCCCCTCTCACAAGGTCGACCACTTAGTTTCGTCGAACTCATACGGTTTCGAGTGGCATCGCCACAGATTTCAGAGAACAGGCGCTTCTCCTGACACAGTATCGAACACTTAGTTTCAGATAGATCAATTAGTTTAAAATGGAAGTAAGTTTCGCATCTGGAGTTTCCTCTGTCACAAGGTCGACCACTCAGTTTCATCGAACACATACCGTTTAGAGTGGTATCGCCACAGGTTTCACAAAACGGGCGCTTCTCCTGGCACAGTATCGAACACTTAGTTTCAGAGAGAACAATTCATTTAACATGGAACTATGTCTCGCATCTGTAGTTTCCTCTCTCACAAGGTCGGCCACTTAGTTTCGTCGAACCCATAAGGTTTCGAGTGGCATCGCCACAGATTTCAGAGAACAGGCGCTTCGCCTTGCACAGTATCGAGCACTTAGTTTCAGATAGAACAATTAGTTTAAAATGGAACTAAGTTTCGCATCTGGAGTTTCCTCTATCACAAGGTCGACTACTTAGTTTCATCGAACACATACGGTTTCGAGTAGCATCGCCACAGATTTCAGAGAACAGGCGCCTCTCCTGGCACAGAATCGAACACATAGTTTCAGATAGAACAATTAGTTTAAAATGGAAGTAAGTCTCGCATCTGAAGTTTCCTCTCTCACAAGGTCGGCCACTTAGTTTAGTCGAACACATACGGTTTCGAGTGGCATCGCCACAGATTTCAGAGAGCAGGCGCTTCTCCTGGCACAGTGTCGAACACTTACTTTCAGATGGAACATTTAGTTTAAAATTGACCTATGTTTCGCATCTGGAGTTTCCTCTCTCACAAGGTCCACCACTTAGTTTCGCCGAACGCATACGGTTTCGAGTGGCATCGCCACAGATTTCAGAGAGCAGGCGCTTCTCCTGGCACAGTATCGAACACTTACTTTCAGATGGAACATTTAGTTTAAAATTGACCTATGTTTCGCATCTGGAGTTTCCTCTCACACAAGGTCCACCACTTAGTTTCGCCGAACGCATACGTTTTCGAGTGGCATCGCCACAGATTTCAGAGAACAGGCGCTTCTGCTGGCAGAGTATCGAGTACTTAGTTTCAGATAGAACAATTTGTTTAAAATGGAAATATATTTCGCATTTGGAGTTTCCTTCCTCACAAGGTCGTCCACTTAGTTTCGTCGAACACATACGGTTTCGAGTAGCATCGCCACAGATTTTAGAGAACAGGTGCTTCTCCTGGCACAGTATCGAACACTTAGTTTCAGATAGAACAATTAGTTTAAAATGGAAATATATTTCGCATTTGGGGTTTCCTTCCTCACAAGGTCGTCCACTTAGTTTCGTCGAACACATACGGTTTCGAGTGGCATCGCCCGAGATTTCAGAGAACAGGCGTTACTCCTGGCACAGTATCGAATACTTAGTTTCAGATAGAACAATTAGTTTAAATGGAACTAAGTTTCGCATCTGGAGTTTGCTCTCTCACAAGGTCGACCGCTTAGTTTCGACGAAACACATACGGTTTCGAGTAGCATCGCCACATATTTAAGAGAACAGTCGCTTCTCCTGGCACAGTATCGAACACTTAGTTTCAGATAGAACAATTAGTTTAAAATGGAAATAAGTCTCGCATCTGAAGTTTCCTCTCTCACAAGGTCGGCCACTTAGTTTCGTCGAACACATACGGTTTCGAGTGGCATCGCCACAGATTTCAGAGAGCAGGCGCTTCTCCTGGCACAGTGTCGAACACTTACTTTCAGTTGGAACATTTAGATTAAAATTGACCTATGTTTCGCATCTGGAGTTTCCTCTCACACAAGGTCCACCACTTAGTTTCGCCGAACGCATACGTTTTCGAGTGGCATCGCCACAGATTTCAGAGAACAGGCGCTTCTGCTGGCAGAGTATCGAATACTTAGTTTCAGATAGAACAATTTGTTTAAAATGGAAATATATTTCGCATTTGGAGTTTCCTTCCTCACAAGGTCGTCCACTTAGTTTCGTCGAACACATAGGGTTTCGAGTAGCATCGCCACAGATTTTAGAGAACAGATGCTTCTCCTGGCACAGTATCGAACACTTAGTTTCAGATAGAACAATTAGTTTAAAATGGAAATATATTTCGCATTTGGAGTTTCCTTCCTCAAAAGGTCGTCCACTTAGTTTCGTCGAACACATACGGTTTCGAGTAGCATCGCCACAGATTTTAGAGAACAGGTGCTTCTCCTGGCACAGTATCGAACACTTAGTATCAGATAGAACAATTAGTTTAAAATGGAACTAAGTTTCGCAGCTGGAGTTTCCTCTCTCAGAAGGTCGACCACTTAGTTTCGCCGAACGCATACGGTTTCGAGTGGCATCGCCACAGATTTCAGAGAGCAGGCGCTTCTCCTGGCACAGTATCGAACACTTAGTTTCAGATGGAACATTTAGTTTAAAATTGACCTATGTTTCGCATCTGGAGTGTCCTCTCACACAAGGTCCACCACTTAGTTTCGCCGAACGCATACGTTTTCGAGTGGCATCGCCACAGATTTCAGTGAAGAGGCGCTTCTGCTGGCAGAGTATCGAATACTTAGTTTCAGATAGAACAATTAGTTTAAAATGTAACTAGTTTCGCATCTGGAGTTTCCTCTCTCACAAGGTCGGCCACTTAGTTTCGTCGAACACATACGGTTTCGAGTTGTATCGCCACAGATTTCAGAGAACAGGCCCTTCTCCTGGCACAGTATTGAACACTTAGTTTCAGATAGAACAATTAGTTTAAAATGGAACTATGTTTCGCATCTGGAGTTTCCTCTCTCACAAGGTCGGCCACTTAGTTTCGTCGAACACATACGGTTTCGAGTTGTATCGCCACAGATTTCAGAGAACAAGCGCTTCTCCTGGCACATTATCGAACACTTAGTTACAGATAGAACAATTAGTTTAAAATGCAACTATGTTTCGCATCTGGAGTTTGCTCTCTCACAAGGTCGACCGCTTAGTTTCGACGAAACACATACGGTTTCGAGTAGCATCGCCACATATTTAAGAGAACAGTCGCTTCTCCTGGCACAGTATCGAACACTTAGTTTCAGATAGAACAATTAGTTTAAAATGGAACTATGTTTCGCATCCGGAGTTTCCTCCCCTCACCATGTCGACCACTTAGTTTCGTCGAACACATACAGTTTCGAGTAGCATCGCAACAGATTTCAAAGAACAGGCGCTTCTCCTGGCACAGTATCGAACACTTAGATTCACATAGAACAATTAGTTTAAAATGGAACTAAGTTTCGCAACTGGAGTTTCCTCTATCACAAGGTCGACCACTTAGTTTCATCGAACACATACGGTTTCGAGTAGCATCGCCACAGATTTCAGAGAACAGGCGCTTCTCCTGGCACAGTGTCGAACACTTACTTTCAGATGGAACATTTAGTTTAAAATTGACCTATGTTTCGCATCTGGAGTTTCCTCTCTCACAAGGTCCACCACTTAGTTTCGCCGAACGCATACGGTTTCGAGTCGCATCGCCACAGATTTCAGAGAGCAGGCGCTTCTCCTGGCACAGTATCGAACACTTACTTTCAGATGGAACATTTAGTTTAAAATTGACCTGTGTTTCGCATCTGGAGTTTCCTCTCACACAAGGTCCACCACTTAGTTTCGCCGAACGCATACGTTTTCGAGTGGCATCGCCACAGATTTCAGAGAACAGGCGCTTCTGCTGGCAGAGTATCGAATACTTAGTTTCAGATAGAACAATTTGTTTAAAATGGAAATATATTTCGCATTTGGAATTTCCTTCCTCACAAGGTCGTCCACTTAGTTTCGTCGAACACATACGGTTTCGAGTAGCATCGCCACAGATTTTAGAGAACAGGTGCTTCTCCTGGCACAGTATCGAACACTTAGTTTCAGATAGAACAATTAGTTTAAAATGGAAATATATTTCGCATTTGGGGTTTCCTTACTCACAAGGTCGTCCACTTAGTTTCGTCGAACACATACGGTTTCGAGTGGCATCGCCCGAGATTTCAGAGAACAGGCGTTACTCCTGGCACAGTATCGAATACTTAGTTTCAGATAGAATAATTAGTTTAAATGGAACTAAGTTTCGCATCTGGAGTTTGCTCTCTCACAAGGTCGACCGCTTAGTTTCGACGAAACACATACGGTTTCGAGTAGCATCGCCACATATTTAAGAGAACAGTCGCTACTCCTGGCACAGTATCGAACACTTAGTTTCAGATAGAACAATTAGTTTAAAATGGAACTATGTTTCGCATCTGGAGTTTCCTCTCTCACAAGGTCGGCCACTTAGTTTCGTCGAACACATACGGTTTCGAGTTGTATCGCCACAGATTTCAGAGAACAGGCGCTTCTCCTGGCACATTATCGAACACTTAGTTACAGATAGAACAATTAGTTTAAAATGCAACTATGTTTCGCATCTGGAGTTTGCTCTCTCACAAGGTCGACCGCTTAGTTTCGACGAAACACATACGGTTTCGAGTAGCATCGCCACATATTTAAGAGAACAGTCGCTTCTCCTGGCACAGTATCGAACACTTAGTTTCAGATAGAACAATTAGTTTAAAATGGAACTATGTTTCGCATCCGGAGTTTCCTCCCCTCACCATGTCGACCACTTAGTTTCGTCGAACACATACAGTTTCGAGTAGCATCGCCACAGATTTCAAAGAACAGGCGCTTCTCCTGGCACAGTATCGAACACTTAGATTCACATAGAACAATTAGTTTAAAATGGAACTAAGTTTCGCAACTGGAGTTTCCTCTATCACAAGGTCGACCACTTAGTTTCATCGAACACATACGGTTTCGAGTAGCATCGCCACAGATTTCAGAGAACAGGCGCCTCTCCTGGCACAGTATCGAAACATAGTTTCAGATAGAACAATTAGTTTAAAATGGAAGTAAGTCTCGCATCTGAAGTTTCCTCTCTCACAAGGTCGGCCACTTAGTTTCGTCGAACACATACGGTTTCGAGTGGCATCGCCACAGATTTCAGAGAGCAGGCGCTTCTCCTGGCACAGTGTCGAACACTTACTTTCAGATGGAACATTTAGTTTAAAATTGGCCTATGTTTCGCATCTGGAGTTTCCTCTCTCACAAGGTCCACCACTTAGTTTCGCCGAACGCATACGGTTTCGAGTGGCATCGCCACAGATTTCAGAGAGCAGGCGCTTCTCCTGGCACAGTATCGAACACTTACTTTCAGATGGAACATTTAGTTTAAAATTGACCTATGTTTCGCATCTGGAGTTTCCTCTCACACAAGGTCCACCACTTAGTTTCGCCGAACGCATACGTTTTCGAGTGGCATCGCCACAGATTTCAGAGAACAGGCGCTTCTGCTGGCAGAGTATCGAATACTTAGTTTCAGATAGAACAATTTGTTTAAAATGGAAATATATTTCGCATTTGGAATTTCCTTCCTCACAAGGTCGTCCACTTAGTTTCGTCGAACACATACGGTTTCGAGTAGCATCGCCACAGATTTTAGAGAACAGGTGCTTCTCCTGACACAGTATCGAACACTTAGTTTCAGATAGAACAATTAGTTTAAAATGGAAATATATTTCGCATTTGGGGTTTCCTTCCTCACAAGCTCGTCCACTTAGTTTCGTCGAACACATACGGTTTCGAGTGGCATCGCCCGAGATTTCAGAGAACAGGCGTTACTCCTGGCACAGTATCGAATACTTAGTTTCAGATAGAACAATTAGTTTAAATGGAACTAAGTTTCGCATCTGGAGTTTGCTCTCTCACAAGGTCGACCGCTTAGTTTCGACGAAACACATACGGTTTCGAGTAGCATCGCCACATATTTAAGAGAACAGTCGCTTCTCCTGGCACAGTATCGAACACTTAGTTTCAGATAGAACAATTAGTTTAAAATGGAACTAAGTTTCGCAACTGGAGTTTCCTCTATCACAAGGTCGACCACTTAGTTTCATCGAACACATACGGTTTCGAGTAGCATCGCCACAGATTTCAGAGAACAGGCGCCTCTCCTGGCACAGTATCGAACACATAGTTTCAGATAGAACAATTTGTTCTCTCACAAGGTCGACCGCTTAGTTTCGACGAAACACATACGGTTTCGAGTAGTATCGCCACATATTTAAGAGAACAGTCGCTTCTCCTGGCACAGTATCGAACACTTAATTTCAGATAGAACAATTAGTTTAAAATGGAAGTAAGTCTCGCATCTGAAGTTTCCTCTCTCACAAGGTCGGCCACTTAGTTTCGTCGAACACATACGGTTTCGAGTGGCATCGCCACAGATTTCAGAGAGCAGGCGCTTCTCCTGGCACAGTGTCGAACACTTACTTTCAGATGGAACATTTAGTTTAAAATTGACCTATGTTTCGCATCTGGAGTTTCCTCTCACACAAGGTCCACCACTTAGTTTCGCCGAACGCATACGTTTTCGAGTGGCATCGCCACAGATTTCAGAGAACAGGCGCTTCTGCTGGCAGAGTATCGAATACTTAGTTTCAGATAGAACAATTTGTTTAAAATGGAAATATATTTCGCATTTGGAGTTTCCTTCCTCACAAGGTCGTCCACTTAGTTTCGTCGAACACATACGGTTTCGAGTAGCATCGCCACAGATTTTAGAGAACAGGTGCTTCTCCTGGCACAGTATCGAACACTTAGTTTCAGATAAAACAATTAGTTTAAAATGGAAATATATTTCGCATTTGGAGTTTCCTTCCTCACGAGGTCGTCCACTTAGTTTCGTCGAACACATACGGTTTCGAGTAGCATCGCCACAGATTTCAGAGAACAGGCGCTTCTCCTGGCACATTATCGAACACTTAGTTACAGATAGAACAATTAGTTTAAAATGCAACTATGTTTCGCATCTGGAGTTTCCTCTCTCACAAGGTCGGCCACTTAGTTTCGTCGAACACGTACGGTTTCGAGTGGTATCGCTAAAAATTTCAGAGAACAGGCGCTTCTCCTGGCACAGTATCGAACACTTAGTTTCCGATGGAACAATTAGTTTTAAATGGAACTAGGTTTCGCATCTGGAGTTTCCTCTTTCACAAGGCGACCACTTAGTTTCGTCGAACACATACGGTTTCGAGTGCGATCGCCACAGATTTCAGAGAACAGACGCTTCTACTGGCACAGTATCGAACACATAGTTTCAGATAGAACAATTAGTTTGAAATGCAACTATGTTTCGCATCTGAAGTTTCCTGTCTCACAAAGTTGGCCACTTAGTTTCGTCGAACACATACGGTTTCGAGTAGCATCGCCACATATTTAAGAGAACAGTCGCTTCTCCTGGCACAGTATCGAACACTTAGTTTCAGATAGAACAATTAGTTTAAAATGGAACTATGTTTCGCATCTGGAGTTTCCTCTCTCACAAGGTCGGCCACTTAGTTTCGTCGAACACATACGGTTTCGAGTTGTATCGCCACAGATTTCAGAGAACAGGCGCTTCTACTGGCAGAGGATCGAATACTTAGTTTCAGATAGAACATTTAGTTTAAAATGGAAATAAGCTTCGCATCTGGAGTTTCCTCTCTCACAAGGTCGACCACTTAGTTTCGTCGAACACATACGGTTTCGAGTGGCATCGCCACAGATTTCAGAGAACAGGTGCTTCTCCTGGCACAGTATCGAACACTTAGTTTCAGATAGAACAATTAGTTTAAAATGGAACTAAGTTTCGCAACTGGAGTTTCCTCTATCACAAGGGCGACCACTTAGTTTCATCGAACACATACGGTTTCGAGTAGCATCGCCACAGATTTCAGAGAACAGGCGCCTCTCCTGGCACAGTATCGAACACATAGTTTCAGATAGAACAATTTGTTCTCTCACAAGGTCGACCGCTTAGTTTCGACGAAACACATACGGTTTCGAGTAGTATCGCCACATATTTAAGAGAACAGTCGCTTCTCCTGGCACAGTATCGAACACTTAATTTCAGATAGAACAATTAGTTTAAAATGGAAGTAAGTCTCGCATCTGAAGTTTCCTCTCTCACAAGGTCGGCCACTTAGTTTCGTCGAACACATACGGTTTCGAGTGGCATCGCCACAGATTTCAGAGAGCAGGCGCTTCTCCTGGCACAGTGTCGAACACTTACTTTCAGATGGAACATTTAGTTTAAAATTGACCTATGTTTCGCATCTGGAGTTTCCTCTCACACAAGGTCCACCACTTAGTTTCGCCGAACGCATACGTTTTCGAGTGGCATCGCCACAGATTTCAGAGAACAGGCGCTTCTGCTGGCAGAGTATCGAATACTTAGTTTCAGATAGAACAATTTGTTTAAAATGGAAATATATTTCGCATTTGGAGTTTCCTTCCTCACAAGGTCGTCCACTTAGTTTCGTCGAACACATACGGTTTCGAGTAGCATCGCCACAGATTTTAGAGAACAGGTGCTTCTCCTGGCACAGTATCGAACACTTAGTTTCAGATAATACAATTAGTTTAAAATGGAAATATATTTCGCATTTGGAGTTTCCTTCCTCACGAGGTCGTCCACTTAGTTTCGTCGAACACATACGGTTTCGAGTAGCATCGCCACAGATTTTAGAGAACAGGTGCTTCTCCTGGCACAGTATCGAACACTTAGTTTCAGATAGAACAATTAGTTTAAAATGGAACTAAGTTTCGCAGCTGGAGTTTCCTCTCTCAGAAGGTCGACCACTTAGTTTCGCCGAACGCATACGGTTTCGAGTGGCATCGCCACAGATTTCAGAGAGCAGGCGCTTCTCCTGGCACAGTATCGAACACTTACTTTCAGATGGAACATTTAGTTTAAAATTGACCTATGTTTCGCATCTGGAGTTTCCTCTCACACAAGGTCCACCACTTAGTTTCGCCGAACGCATACGTTTTCGAGTGGCATCGCCACAGATTTCAGTGAACAGGCGCTTCTGCTGGCAGAGTATCGAATACTTAGTTTCAGATAGAACAATTAGTTTAAAATGCAACTATGTTTCGCATCTGGAGTTTCCTCTCTCACAAGGTCGGCCACTTAGTTTCGTCGAACACATACGGTTTCGAGTAGCATCGCCACAGATTTCAGAGAACAGGCGCTTCTCCTGGCACATTATCGAACACTTAGTTACAGATAGAACAATTAGTTTAAAATGCAACTATGTTTCGCATCTGGAGTTTCCTCTCTCACAAGGTCGGCCACTTAGTTTCGTCGAACACGTACGGTTTCGAGTGGTATCGCTAAAAATTTCAGAGAACAGGCGCTTCTCCTGGCACAGTATCGAACACTTAGTTTCCGATGGAACAATTAGTTTTAAATGGAACTAGGTTTCGCATCTGGAGTTTCCTCTTTCACAAGGCGACCACTTAGTTTCGTCGAACACATACGGTTTCGAGTGCGATCGCCACAAATTTCAGAGAACAGACGCTTCTACTGGCACAGTATCGAACACATAGTTTCAGATAGAACAATTAGTTTGAAATGCAACTATGTTTCGCATCTGAAGTTTCCTGTCTCACAAAGTTGGCCACTTAGTTTCGTCGAACACATACGGTTTCGAGTAGCATCGCCACATATTTAAGAGAACAGTCGCTTCTCCTGGCACAGTATCGAACACTTAGTTTCAGATAGAACAATTAGTTTAAAATGGAACTATGTTTCGCATCTGGAGTTTCCTCTCTCACAAGGTCGGCCACTTAGTTTCGTCGAACACATACGGTTTCGAGTTGTATCGCCACAGATTTCAGAGAACAGGCGCTTCTACTGGCAGAGGATCGAATACTTAGTTTCAGATAGAACATTTAGTTTAAAATGGAAATAAGCTTCGCATCTGGAGTTTCCTCTCTCACAAGGTCGACCACTTAGTTTCGTCGAACACATACGGTTTCGAGTGGCATCGCCACAGATTTCAGAGAACAGGTGCTTCTCCTGGCACAGTATCGAACACTTAGTTTCAGATAGAACAATTAGTTTAAAATGGAACTAAGTTCCGCATCTGGAGTTTCCTCTCTCACAAGGTCGTCCACTTAGTTTCGTCGAACACATACGGTTTCGAGTGGCACCGCAACAGATTTCAGAGAACAGGCGCTTCTCCTGGCACAGTATCGCACACTTAGTTTCGGACGGAACATTTGGTTTAAAGTGGAACAAAGTTTCGCATCTGGAGTTTCCTCTCTCACAAGGTCGAACATTTAGATTCGTCGAACACATACGGGTTAGAGTAGCATCGCCACTGATATCAGAGAACAGGCGCTTCTCCTGGCACAGTATCGAACACTTTCAGATAGAACAATTAGTTTAAAATGGAATTAAGTTCCGTATCTGGAGTTTCCTCTCTCACAAGGTCGGCCACTTAGTTACGTCGAACACATACGGGTTCGAGTAGCATCGCCACTGATTTCAGAGAACAGGCACTTCTCCTGGCACAGTATCGAACACTTTCAGATAGAACAATTAGTTTAAAATGGAATTAAGTTCCGTATCTGGAGTTTCCTCTCTCACAAGGTCGGCCACTTAGTTTCGTCGAACACATACGGTTTCGAGTGGCATCGCCACAAATTTCAGGGAACAGGCGCTTCTCCTGGCACAGTATCGAACACATAGTTTCAGATACAACAATTAGTTTAAAATGGAACTAAGTTCCGCATCTGGAGTTTCCTCTCTCACAAGGTCGTCCACTTAGTTTCGTCGAACACATAAGGTTTCGAGTAGCACCGCAACAGATTTCAGAGAACAGGCGCTTCTCCTGGCACAGTATCGCACACTTAGTTTCGGACGGAACATTTGGTTTAAAGTGGAACAAAGTTTCGCATCTGGAGTTTCCTCTCTCACAAGGTCGAACATTTAGATTCGTCGAACACATACGGGTTAGAGTAGCATCGCCACTGATTTCAGAGAACAGGCGCTTCTCCTGGCACAGTATCGAGCACTTTCAGATAGAACAATTAGTTTAAAATGGAACTAAGTTTCGCATCTGGAGTTTCCTCTCTCACAAAGTCGACCACTTAGTTTCGTCGAACACATACGGTTTCGAGTGGCATCGCCACAGATTTCAGAGAACAGGCGCTTCTCCTGGCACAGTATCGAAAACTTAGTTTCAGATAGAACAATTAGTTTAAAATGGAACTAAGTTTCGCATCTGGAGTTTCCTCTCTCAGAAGGTCGACCACTTAGTTTCGTCGAACACATACGGTTTCGAGCGGCATCGCCACACAGTTCAGAGAACAGGCGCTTCTCCTGGCACAGTATCGAACACTTAGTTTCAGATAGAACAATTAATTTAAAATGGAACTAAGAATCACATCTGGAGTTTCCTCTCTCACAAGGTCGGCCACTTAGTTTCGTCGAACACATACGTTTTCGAGTGGCATCGCCACAGATTTCAGAGAACAGGCGCTTCTCCTGGCACAGTATCGAACACTTAGTTTCAGATAGAACAATTAATTTAAAATGGAACTAAGTTCCGCATCCGGAGTTTCCTCTCTCAGAAGGTCGACCACTTAGTTTCGTCGAACACATACGGTTTCGAGTGGCATCGCCACATATTTCAGAGAACAGGCGCTCCACCTGGCACAGTATCGAACACTTAGTTTCAGATGGAATATTTAGTTTAAAAGTGAACTATGTTTCGCATCTGGAGTTACCTCTCTCACAAGTTCGACCACTTAGCTTCGCCGAACGCATACGGTTTCGAGTGGCATCGCCACAGATTTCAGAGAACAGGCGCTCCTCCTGGCTCATTATCGATCACTTAGTTTCAGATAGAAAAATCAGTTTAAAATGGAACTAAGTTTCGCATCTGGAGTTTCCTCTCTCATAAGGTCGGCCACTTAGTTTCGTCGAACACATACGGTTTCGAGTGGCATCGCCACAGATTTCAGAGAACAGGCGCCTCTCCTGGCACAGTATCGAACACTTAGTTTCAGATAGAACAATTAATTTAAAATGGAACTAAGAATCACATCTGGAGTTTCCTCTCTCACAAGGTCGGCCACTTAGTTTCGTCGAACACATACGTTTTCGAGTGGCATCGCCAAAAATTTCAGAGAACAGGCGCTTCTCCTGGCACAGTATCGAACACTTAGTTTCAGATAGAACAATTAATTTAAAATGGAACTAAGTATCACATCTGGAGTTTCCTCTCTCACAAGGTCGGCCACTTAGTTTCGTCGAACACATACGTTTTCGAGTGGCATCGCCACAGATTTCAGAGAACAGGCGCTTCTCCTGGCACAGTATCGAACACTTAGTTTCAGATAGAACAATTAATTTAAAATGGAACTAAGAATCACATCTGGAGTTTCCTCTCTCACAAGGTCGGCCACTTAGTTTCGTCGAGCACATACGTTTTCGAGTGGCATCGCCAGAGATTTCAGAGAACAGGCGCTTCTCCTGGCACAGTATCGAACACTTAGTTTCAGATAGAACAATTAATTTAAAATGGAACTAAGAATCACATCTGGAGTTTCCTCTCTCACAAGGTCGGCCACTTAGTTTCGTCGAACACATACGTTTTCGAGTGGCATCGCCACAGATTTCAGAGAACAGGCGCTTCTCCTGGCACAGTATCGAACACTTAGTTTCAGATAGAACAATTAATTTAAAATGGAACTAAGAATCACATCTGGAGTTTCCTCTCTCACAAGGTCGGCCACTTAGTTTCGTCGAGCACATACGTTTTCGAGTGGCATCGCCACAGATTTCAGAGAACAGGCGCTTCTCCTGGCACAGTATCGAACACTTAGTTTCAGATAGAACAATTAATTTAAAATGGAACTAAGAATCACATCTGGAGTTTCCTCTCTCACAAGGCCGGCCACTTAGTTTCGTCGAACACATACGTTTTCGAGTGGCATCGCCACAGATTTCAGAGAACAGGCGCTTCTCCTGGCACAGTATCGAACACATAGTTTCAGATAGAACAATTAGTTTAAATAGGAACTAAGTTTCGCTGCTGGAGTTTCCTCTCTCACAAGGTCGGCCACTTAGTTTCTTCGAACACATACGTTTTCGAGTGGCATCGCCACAGATTTCAGAGAACAGGCGGTTCTCCTGGCACAGTATCGAACACTTAGTTTCAGATAGAACAATTAGTTTAAAATGGAACTAAGTTTCGCATCTGGAGTTTACTATCACACAAGGTCGACAGCTTTGTTTCGACGAACACAGACGGTTTCGAGTAGTATCGCCACAGATTTCGCAGAACGGTAGTTTCTCCTGGCACAGTATCGAACACTTAGTTTCAGATAGAACAATTAGTTTAGAATGCAACTATGTTTCGCATCTGGAGTTTCCTCTCTCACAAGGTCGACCGCTTAGTTTCGACGAACACATACGGTTTCGAGTAGCATCGCCACAGATTTCAGAGAACGGGCGCTTCTCCTGGCACAGTATCGAACACTTAATATCATATAGAACAATTATTTTAAAATGGAATTAAGTTTCGCATTTGGAGTTTCCTCTCTCAAAGGTCGACAACTTAGTTTCGTCGAACAAATACGGTTTCGAGTGGCATCGCCACAGATTTCAGAGATCAGACGTTTCTACTGGCAGAGTATCGAACACTTAGTTTCAGGTAGAACAATTAGTTTAAAATGGAACTAACTTTCGCATCTGGAGTTTCCTGTCCCACAAGGCCGACCACTTACTTTCGTCCAACACATACGGTTTCGAGTGGCATCGCCACAGATTTCAGAGAACAGGCGCTTCTCCTGGCACAGTATCGAGCACTTAGTTTCGGATAGTACAATTTGTTTAAAATGGAACTATGTTTCGCATCTGGAGTTTTCTCTCTCACAAATTCGACCGCTTGGTTTCGTCGAACACATACGGTTTCGAGTAGCATCGCCACAGATTTCAGAGAACGGGCGCTTCTCCTGGCACAGTATCCAACACTTAATATCATATAGAACAATTATTTTAAAATGGAATTAAGTTTCGCATTTGGAGATTCCTCTCTCACAAGGTCGACCACTTAGTTTCGTCGAACACATACTCTTTCGAGTGGCATCACCACAGATTTCAGAGAACAGGCGCTTCTCCTGGCACAGTATCGGAAACTTAGTTTCAGATAGAACAATTAGTTTAAAATGGAACTAAGTTTCGCATCTGGAGTTTCCTCTCTCACAAGGTCGGCCACTTAGTTTCGTCGAACACATACGGTTTCGAGTGGCATCGCCACAGATTTCAGAGAACAGGCGCTTCTCCTGGCACAGTATCGAAAACTTAGTTTCAGATATAACAATTAGTTTAAAATGGAACTAAGTTTCGCATCTGGAGTTTCCTCTCTCACAAGGTCGGCCACTTAGTTTCGTCGAACACATACGGTTTCGAGTAGCATCGCCACAGATCTCAGAGAACAGGCGCTTCTCCTGGCACAGTGTCGAAAACATAGTTCCATATAGAACAATTAGTTTAAAATGCTACTAAGTTTCGCATCTGGAGTTTCTCCTCTCACAAGGTCGACCACTTAGTTTCGTCGAACTCATACGGGTTCGAGTTTCACCGCCACAGATTTCAGAGAACAGGCCCTTCTCCTGGCACAGTATCGAACACTTAGTTTCAGATAGAGCAATTAGTTTAAAGTGGAACTAAGTTTCGCCTTTGGAGTTTACTCTCCCACAAGGTCGACCACTTAGTTTCGTCGAACACATACGGTTTCGAGTGGCACCGCCACAGATTTCAGAGAACAGGCGCTTCTCCTGGCACAGAATCGAACACTTAGTTTCAGAGAGAACAATTAGTTTAAAATGGAATTATGTTTCGCATCTGGAGTATCCTCTCTCACAAGATCAACCACTTAGTTTCGTCGAACACATACGGTTTCGAGTAGCATCGCCACTGATTTCAGAGAACAGGCGCTTCTCCTGGGACAGTATCGAACACTTAGTTTCAGATAGAACAAACAGTTTAAAATGAAGCTAAGTTTTGCATCTGGAGTTTCCTCTCTCACAAGGTCGGCCACTTAGTTTCGTCGAACACATACGGTTTCGAGTGGCATCGCCACAGATTTCAGAGAACAGGCGCTTCTCCTGGCACAGTATCGAACACTTAGTATCAGATAGAACAATTAGTTTCTAATGGAAATAAGCTTCGAATCCGGAGTTTACTCTCCCACAAGGTCGACCACTTAGTTTCGTCGAACACATTCGGTTTCGAGTGGCACGGCCACAGATTTCGCCGAACGGCTATTCTCCTGACACAGTATAGAACGCTTAGTATCAGATAGAACAATTAGTTTAAGAAGGAACAAAGCTTCGCATCTGGAGTTTCCTTTCTCAAAAGGTGGACCACTTAGTTTCGTCGAACACATACGGTTTCGAGTAGCATCGCCACACATTTCAGAGAACAGGCGCTCCTCCTGGCATAGTATCGAACAATTAGTTAAAAATGGAACTAAATTTCGCATCTGGAATTTCCTCCCTCACAAGGTAGACCACTTAGTTTCGTCGAACACATACGGTTTCGAGCGGCATCGCCACAGAGTTCAGAGGACAGGCGATTCTCCTGGCACAGTATCGAACACTTAGTTTCAGATAGAACAATTAGTTTAAAATGGAACTAGGTTTCACATCTGGAGTTTCCTCTCTCACAAGGTCGACCACTTAGTTTCGTCGAACACATTCGGTTTCGAGTGGCACGGCCACAGATTTCGCCGAACGGCTATTCTCCTGACACAGTATAGAACGCTTAGTGTCAGATAGAACAATTAGTTTAGGAAGGAACAAAGCTTCGCATCTGGAGTTTCCTTTCTCAAAAGGTGGACCACTTAGTTTCGTCGAACACATACGGTTTCGAGTAGCATCGCCACACATTTCAGAGAACAGGCGCTCCTCCTGGCATAGTATCGAACAATTAGTTAAAAATGGAACTAAATTTCGCATCTGGAATTTCCTCCCTCACAAGGTAGACCACTTAGTTTCGTCGAACACATACGGTTTCGAGCGGCATCGCCACAGAGTTCAGAGGACAGGCGATTCTCCTGGCACAGTAACGAACACTTAGTTTCAGATAGAACAATTAGTTTAAAATGGAACTAGGTTTCACATCTGGAGTTTCCTCTCTCACAACGTCGACCAGTTTGTTTCGTCGAACACATACGGTTTCGAGTAGCATTGCCACTGATTTCAGAGAACAGACCCTTCTCCTGGCACTTTATCGAACACATAGATTCAGATAGAACAATTAGTTTAAAATGGAACTAAGTTTCGCATCTGGAGTTTCCCCTCCCACAAGGTCGATCACTTAGTTTCGTCGAACACATACGGTTTCGAGTAGCATCGCCACAGATTTCAGAGAACAGGCGCTTCTCCTGGCACAGTGTCGAACACATAGTTCCATATAGAACAATTAGTTTAAAATGCTACTAAGTTTCGCATCTGGAGTTTCTCCTCTCACAAGGTCGACCACTTAGTTTCGTTGAACTCATACGGGTTCGAGTGGCACCGCCACAGATTTCAGAGAACAGGCCCTTCTCCTGGCACAGTATCGAACACTTAGTTTCAGATAGAGCAATTAGTTTAAAGTGGAACTAAGTTTCGCATTTGGAGTTTACTCTCCCACAAGGTCGACCACTTAGTTTCGTCGAACACATACGGTTTCGAGTAGCATCGCCACAGATTTCAGAGAACAGTCGCTTCTCCTGGCACAGTATCGAGCACTTAGTTTCAGATAGAACAATTAGTTTTAAATGTAACTAAATTTCGCATCTGCAGTTTTCTCTCTCATAAGGTGGACCACTTAGTTTCGTCGAACACATACGGTTTCGAGTAGCATCGCCACAGATTTCAGAGAACAGGCGCTTCTCCTGGCACAGTATCGAACACTTAGATTCAGAAGGAACAATTAGTTTAAAATGGAACTAAGTTTCGCATCTGGAGTTTCCTCTCTCAAAAGGTCGACCACTTAGTTTCGTCGAACACATACGGTTTCGAGTAGCATCGCGACAGGTTTCAGAGAAGAGGCGCGTTTCCTGGCACTGTATCGAACACTTAGTTTCAGATGGAACACTTAGTTTTAAATGGAACTAAGTTTCGCTTCTGGAGTTTCCTCTCTCACAAGGTCGACCACTTAGTTTCGTCGAACATATAAGGTTTCGAGTGGCATCGCGACAGATTTCCGAGAACAGGCGCGTCTCCTGGCACAGTATCGAACATTTTCAGATAGAACAATTAGTTTAAAATGGTCCTAAGTTTCGCATTTGGAGTTTCTTCCCGCACAAGGCGACCACTTAGTCTCGTCGAACACATACGGTTTCGAGTAGCATCGCCACAGATTTCAGAGAACAGGCGCCTCTCCTGGCACAGTATCGAACACTTAGTTTAAGATGGAACACATAGTTTTAAATGGAACTAAATTTCGCTTCTGGAGTTTCCTCTCTCACAAGGTCGACCATTTAGATTCGTCGAACACATACGGTTTCGAGTAGCATCGCCACAGATTTCAGAGAGCAGGCGCGTCTCCTGGCACTGTATCGAACACTTAGTTTCAGATGGAACACTTAGTTTTAAATGGAACTAAGTTTCGCTTCTGGAGTTTCCTCTCTCACAAGGTCGACCATTTAGTTTCGTCGAACACATACGGTTTCGAGTGGCATTGCCACAGATTTCAAGGCACAGGCGCTTCACCTGGCACAGTATCGAACACATAGTTTCAGATAGAACAATAAGTTTAAAATGGTACTATGTTTCGCATCTGGAGTTTCCTCTTTCACAAGGCGACCACTTAGTTTCGTGGAACACATACGGTTTCGAGTAGCATCGCCACAGATTTCAGAGAACAGGCGCCTCTCCTGGCACAGTATCGAACACTTAGTTTCAGATAGAACACTTAGTTTTAAATGGAACTAAGTTTCGCTTCTGGAGTTTCCTCTCTCACAAGGTCGGCCACTTAGTTTCGTCGAACACATACGTTTTCGAGTGGCATCGCCACAGATTTCAGAGAACAGGGGCTTCCCCTGGCACAGTATCGAACACTTAGTTTCAGAGAGAACAATTAGTTTGAAATGGAAATAAGTTTCGCATCTGAAGTTTCCTCTCTCACAAGGTCGGCCACTTAGTTTCGTCGAACACATACGTTTTCGAGTGGCATCGGCACAGATTTCAGAGAACAGGCGCTTCTTCTGGCACAGTATCGGACACATAGTTTCAGATAGACCAATTAGTTTAAAATGGAACTGAGTTTCGCTTCCGGAGTTTCCTCTCTCAGAAGGTCGACCACTTAGTTTCGTCGAACACATACGGTTTCGAGTATCATCGCCACAGATTTCAGAGAACAGGCGCTTCTCCTGGCACAGTATCGAACACTTAGATTCAGAAGGAACAATTAGTTTAAAATGGAACTAAGTTTCGCATCTGGAGTTTCCTCTCTCAAAAGGTCGACCACTTAGTTTCGTCGAACACATACGGTTTCGAGTAGCATCGCGACAGGTTTCAGAGAAGAGGCGCGTCTCCTGGCACTGTATCGAACACTTAGTTTCAGATGGAACACTTAGTTTTAAATGGAACTATGTTTCGCTTCTGGAGTTTCCTCTCTCACAAGGTCGACCACTTAGTTTCGTCGAACATATACTGTTTCGAGTGGCATCGCGACAGATTTCCGAGAACAGGCGCTTCTCCTGGCACAGTATCGAACATTTTCAGATAGAACAATTAGTTTCAAATGGTACTAAGTTTCGCATTTGGAGTTTTTTCCCGCACAAGGCGACCACTTAGTCTCGTCGAACACATACGGTTTCGAGTAGCATCAGCACAGATTTCAGGGAACAGGCGCCTCTCCTGGCACAGTATCGAACACTTAGTTTAAGATAGAGCACTTAGTTTAAAATTGAACTATGTTTCGCGTCTGGAGTTTCCTCTCTCACAAGGTCGGCCACTTAGTTTCGTCGAACACATACGTTTTCGAGTGGCATCGCCACAGATTTCAGAGAACAGGGGCTTCCCCTGGCGCAGTATCGAACACTTAGTTTCAGAGAGAACAATTAGTTTGAAATGGAAATAAGTTTCGCATCTGAAGTTTCCTCTCTCACAAGGTCGGCCACTTAGTTTCGTCGAACACATACGTTTTCGAGTGGCATCGGCACAGATTTCAGAGAACAGGCGCTTCTTCTGGCACAGTATCGGGCACATAGTTTCAGATAGACCAATTAGTTTAAAATGGAACTGAGTTTCGCATCCGGAGTTTCCTCTCTCAGAAGGTCGACCACTTAGTTTCGTCGCACACATACGGTTTCGAGTGGCATCGGCACAGATTTCAGAGAACAGGCGCTTCATCTGGCACAGTATCGGACACATAGTTTCAGATAGACCAATTAGCTTAAAATGGAACTGAGTTTCGCATCCGGAGTTTCCTCTCTCAGAAGGTCGACCACTTAGTTTCGTCGAACACATACGGTTTCGAGTAGCATCGCGACAGGTTTCAGAGAAGAGGCGCGTCTCCTGGCACTGTATCGAACACTTAGTTTCAGATGGAACACTTAGTTTTAAATGGAACTAAGTTTCGCTTCTGGAGTTTCCTCTCTCACAAGGTCGACCACTTAGTTTCGTCGAACATATACGGTTTCGAGTGGCATCGCGACAGATTTCCGAGAACAGGCGCTTCTCCTGGCACAGTATCGAACATTTTCAGATAGAACAATTAGTTTAAAATGGTACTAAGTTTCGCATTTGGAGTTTCTTCCCGCACAAGGCGACCACTTAGTCTCGTCGAACACATACGGTTTCGAGTAGCATCGCCACAGATTTCAGAGAACAGGCGCCTCTCCCGGCACAGTATCGAACACTTAGTTTAAGATAGAACACTTAGTTTTAAATGGAACTAAGTTTCGCTTCTGGAGTTTCCTCTCTCACAAGGTCGACCATTTACATTCGTCGAACATATACGGTTTCGAGTAGCATCGCCACAGATTTCAGAGAACAGGCGCGTCTCCTGGCACTGTATCGAACACTTAGTTTCAGATGGAACACTTAGTTTTAAATGGAACTAAGTTTCGCTTCTGGAGTTTCCTCTCTCACAAGGTCGACCATTTAGTTTCGTCGAACACATACGTTTTCGAGTGGCATCGGCACAGATTTCAGAGAACAGGCGCTTCATCTGGCACAGTATCGGACACATAGTTTCAGATAGACCAATTAGCTTAAAATGGAACTGAGTTTCGCATCCGGAGTTTCCTCTCTCACAAGGTCGACCACTTAGTTTCGTCGAACATATACGGTTTCGAGTGGCATCGCGACAGATTTCCGAGAACAGGCGCTTCTCCTGGCACAGTATCGAACATTTTCAGATAGAACAATTAGTTTAAAATGGTACTAAGTTTCGCATTTGGAGTTTCTTCCCGCACAAGGCGACCAGTTAGTCTCGTCGAACACATACGGTTTCGAGTAGCATCGCCACAGATTTCAGAGAACAGGCGCCTCTCCTGGCACAGTATCGAACACTTAGTTTAAGATCGAACACTTAGTTTTAAATGGAACTAAGTTTCGCTTCTGGCGTTTCCTCTCTCACAAGGTCGACCACTTAGTTTCGTCGAACACATACGTTTTCGAGTGGCATCGGCACAGATTTCAGAGAACAGGCGCTTCATCTGGCAGAGTATCGGACACATAGTTTCAGATAGACCAATTAGCTTAAAATGGAACTGAGTTTCGCATCCGGAGTTTCCTCTCTCAGAAGGTCGACCACTTAGTTTCGTCGAACACATACGGTTTCGAGAATCATCGCCACAGATTTCAGAGAACAGGCGCTTCTCCTGGCACAGTATCGAACACTTAGATTCAGAAGGAACAATTAGTTTAAAATGGAACTAAGTTTCGCATCTGGAGTTTCCTCTCTCAAAAGGTCGACCACTTAGTTTCGTCGAACACATACGGTTTCGAGTAGCATCGCGACAGGTTTCACAGAGCGGGCGCTTCTCCTGGCACAGTATCGAGCACTTAGTTTCAGAGAGAACAATTAGTTTAAAATGGAACTAAGTTCCGCATCTGGAGTTTCCTCTCTCACAAGGTCGGCCACTTAGTTTCGTCGAACACATACGGTTTCGAGTAGCATCGCGACAGGTTTCAGAGAAGAGGCGCGTCTCCTGGCACTGTATCGAACACTTAGTTTCAGATGGAACACTTAGTTTTAAATGGAACTAAGTTTCGCTTCTGGAGTTTCCTCTCTCACAAGGTCGACCACTTAGTTTCGTCGAACATATACGGTTTCGAGTGGCATCGCGACAGATTTCCGAGAACAGGCGCTTCTCCTGGCACAGTATCGAACATTTTCAGATAGAACAATTAGTTTAAAATGGTACTAAGTTTCGCATTTGGAGTTTCTTCCCGCACAAGGCGACCAGTTAGTCTCGTCGAACACATACGGTTTCGAGTAGCATCGCCACAGATTTCAGAGAACAGGCGCCTCTCCTGGCACAGTATCGAACACTTAGTTTAAGATAGAACACTTAGTTTTAAATGGAACTAAGTTTCGCTTCTGGAGTTTCCTCTCTCACAAGGTCGACCATTTAGATTCGTCGAACACATACGGTTTCGAGTAGCATCGCCACAGATTTCAGAGAACAGGCGCGTCTCCTGGCACTTTATCGAACACTTAGTTTCAGATGGAACACTTAGTTTTAAATGGAACTAAGTTTCGCTTCTGGAGTTTCCTCTCTCACAAGGTCGACCATTTAGTTTCGTCGAACACATACGGTTTCGAGTGGCATTGCCACAGATTTCAGGGCACAGGCGCTTCACCTGGCACAGTATCGAACACATAGTTTCAGATAGAACAATAAGTTTAAAATGGTACTATGTTTCGCATCTGGAGTTTCCTCTTTCACAAGGCGACCACTTAGTTTCGTGGAACACATACGGTTTCGAGTAGCATCGCCACAGATTTCAGAGGACAGGCGCCTCTCCTGGCACAGTATCGAACACTTAGTTTCAGATAGAACACTTAGTTTTAAATGGAACTAAGTTTCGCTTCTGGCGTTTCCTCTCTCACAAGGTCGACCACTTAGTTTCTTCGAACACATACGTTTTCGAGTGGCATCGGCACAGATTTCAGAGAACAGGCGCTTCTCCTGGCACAGTATCGAACATTTTGTTTCAGATGGAACTTTTAGTTTAAAATTGAACTATGTTTCGCGTCTGGAGTTTCCTCACTCACAAGGTCGGCCACTTAGTTTCGTCGAACACATACGTTTTCGAGTGGCATCGCCACAGATTTCAGAGAACAGGGGCTTCCCCTGGCACAGTATCGAACACTTAGTTTCAGAGAGAACAATTAGTTTGAAATGGAAATAAGTTTCGCATCTGAAGTTTCCTCTCTCACAAGGTCGGCCACTTAGTTTCGTCGAACACATACGGTTTCGAGTGGCATGGTACTATGTTTCGCATCTGGAGTTTCCTCTTTCACAAGGCGACCACTTAGTTTCGTGGAACACATACGGTTTCGAGTAGCATCGCCACAGATTTCAGAGGACAGGCGCCTCTCCTGGCACAGTATCGAACACTTAGTTTCAGATAGAACACTTAGTTTTAAATGGAACTAAGTTTCGCTTCTGGCGTTTCCTCTCTCACAAGGTCGACCACTTAGTTTCGTCGAACACATACGTTTTCGAGTGGCATCGGCACAGATTTCAGAGAACAGGCGCTTCATCTGGCAGAGTATCGGACACATAGTTTCAGATAGACCAATTAGCTTAAAATGGAACTGAGTTTCGCATCCGGAGTTTCCTCTCTCAGAAGGTCGACCACTTAGTTTCGTCGAACACATACGGTTTCGAGAATCATCGCCACAGATTTCAGAGAACAGGCGCTTCTCCTGGCACAGTATCGAACACTTAGATTCAGAAGGAACAATTAGTTTAAAATGGAACTAAGTTTCGCATCTGGAGTTTCCTCTCTCAAAAGGTCGACCACTTAGTTTCGTCGAACACATACGGTTTCGAGTAGCATCGCGACATGTTTCACAGAACGGGCGCTTCTCCTGGCACAGTATCGAGCACTTAGTTTCAGAGAGAACAATTAGTTTAAAATGGAACTAAGTTCCGCATCTGGAGTTTCCTCTCTCACAAGGTCGGCCACTTAGTTTCGTCGAACACATACGGTTTCGAGTAGCATCGCGACAGGTTTCAGAGAAGAGGCGCGTCTCCTGGCACTGTATCGAACACTTAGTTTCAGATGGAACACTTAGTTTTAAATGGAACTAAGTTTCGCTTCTGGAGTTTCCTCTCTCAAAAGGTCGACCACTTAGTTTCGTCGAACATATACGGTTTCGAGTGGCATCGCGACAGATTTCCGAGAACAGGCGCTTCTCCTGGCACAGTATCGAACATTTTCAGATAGAACAATTAGTTTAAAATGGTACTAAGTTTCGCATTTGGAGTTTCTTCCCGCACAAGGCGACCAGTTAGTCTCGTCGAACACATACGGTTTCGAGTAGCATCGCCACAGATTTCAGAGAACAGGCGCCTCTCCTGGCACAGTATCGAACACTTAGTTTAAGATCGAACACTTAGTTTTAAATGGAACTAAGTTTCGCTTCTGGCGTTTCCTCTCTCACAAGGTCGACCACTTAGTTTCGTCGAACACATACGTTTTCGAGTGGCATCGGCACAGATTTCAGAGAACAGGCGCTTCATCTGGCAGAGTATCGGACACATAGTTTCAGATAGACCAATTAGCTTAAAATGGAACTGAGTTTCGCATCTGGAGTTTCCTCTCTCAGAAGGTCGACCACTTAGTTTCGTCGAACACATACGGTTTCGAGAATCATCGCCACAGATTTCAGAGAACAGGCGCTTCTCCTGGCACAGTATCGAACACTTAGATTCAGAAGGAACAATTAGTTTAAAATGGAACTAAGTTTCGCATCTGGAGTTTCCTCTCTCAAAAGGTCGACCACTTAGTTTCGTCGAACACATACGGTTTCGAGTAGCATCGCGACAGGTTTCACAGAGCGGGCGCTTCTCCTGGCACAGTATCGAGCACTTAGTTTCAGAGAGAACAATTAGTTTAAAATGGAACTAAGTTCCGCATCTGGAGTTTCCTCTCTCACAAGGTCGGCCACTTAGTTTCGTCGAACACATACGGTTTCGAGTAGCATCGCGACAGGTTTCAGAGAAGAGGCGCGTCTCCTGGCACTGTATCGAACACTTAGTTTCAGATGGAACACTTAGTTTTAAATGGAACTAAGTTTCGCTTCTGGAGTTTCCTCTCTCACAAGGTCGACCACTTAGTTTCGTCGAACATATACGGTTTCGAGTGGCATCGCGACAGATTTCCGAGAACAGGCGCTTCTCCTGGCACAGTATCGAACATTTTCAGATAGAACAATTAGTTTAAAATGGTACTAAGTTTCGCATTTGGAGTTTCTTCCCGCACAAGGCGACCAGTTAGTCTCGTCGAACACATACGGTTTCGAGTAGCATCGCCACAGATTTCAGAGAACAGGCGCCTCTCCTGGCACAGTATCGAACACTTAGTTTAAGATAGAACACTTAGTTTTAAATGGAACTAAGTTTCGCTTCTGGAGTTTCCTCTCTCACAAGGTCGACCATTTAGATTCGTCGAACACATACGGTTTCGAGTAGCATCGCCACAGATTTCAGAGAACAGGCGCGTCTCCTGGCACTTTATCGAACACTTAGTTTCAGATGGAACACTTAGTTTTAAATGGAACTAAGTTTCGCTTCTGGAGTTTCCTCTCTCACAAGGTCGACCATTTAGTTTCGTCGAACACATACGGTTTCGAGTGGCATTGCCACAGATTTCAGGGCACAGGCGCTTCACCTGGCACAGTATCGAACACATAGTTTCAGATAGAACAATAAGTTTAAAATGGTACTATGTTTCGCATCTGGAGTTTCCTCTTTCACAAGGCGACCACTTAGTTTCGTGGAACACATACGGTTTCGAGTAGCATCGCCACAGATTTCAGAGGACAGGCGCCTCTCCTGGCACAGTATCGAACACTTAGTTTCAGATAGAACACTTAGTTTTAAATGGAACTAAGTTTCGCTTCTGGCGTTTCCTCTCTCACAAGGTCGACCACTTAGTTTCTTCGAACACATACGTTTTCGAGTGGCATCGGCACAGATTTCAGAGAACAGGCGCTTCTCCTGGCACAGTATCGAACATTTTGTTTCAGATGGAACTTTTAGTTTAAAATTGAACTATGTTTCGCGTCTGGAGTTTCCTCACTCACAAGGTCGGCCACTTAGTTTCGTCGAACACATACGTTTTCGAGTGGCATCGCCACAGATTTCAGAGAACAGGGGCTTCCCCTGGCACAGTATCGAACACTTAGTTTCAGAGAGAACAATTAGTTTGAAATGGAAATAAGTTTCGCATCTGAAGTTTCCTCTCTCACAAGGTCGGCCACTTAGTTTCGTCGAACACATACGGTTTCGAGTGGCATGGTACTATGTTTCGCATCTGGAGTTTCCTCTTTCACAAGGCGACCACTTAGTTTCGTGGAACACATACGGTTTCGAGTAGCATCGCCACAGATTTCAGAGGACAGGCGCCTCTCCTGGCACAGTATCGAACACTTAGTTTCAGATAGAACACTTAGTTTTAAATGGAACTAAGTTTCGCTTCTGGCGTTTCCTCTCTCACAAGGTCGACCACTTAGTTTCGTCGAACACATACGTTTTCGAGTGGCATCGGCACAGATTTCAGAGAACAGGCGCTTCATCTGGCAGAGTATCGGACACATAGTTTCAGATAGACCAATTAGCTTAAAATGGAACTGAGTTTCGCATCCGGAGTTTCCTCTCTCAGAAGGTCGACCACTTAGTTTCGTCGAACACATACGGTTTCGAGAATCATCGCCACAGATTTCAGAGAACAGGCGCTTCTCCTGGCACAGTATCGAACACTTAGATTCAGAAGGAACAATTAGTTTAAAATGGAACTAAGTTTCGCATCTGGAGTTTCCTCTCTCAAAAGGTCGACCACTTAGTTTCGTCGAACACATACGGTTTCGAGTAGCATCGCGACATGTTTCACAGAACGGGCGCTTCTCCTGGCACAGTATCGAGCACTTAGTTTCAGAGAGAACAATTAGTTTAAAATGGAACTAAGTTCCGCATCTGGAGTTTCCTCTCTCACAAGGTCGGCCACTTAGTTTCGTCGAACACATACGGTTTCGAGTAGCATCGCGACAGGTTTCAGAGAAGAGGCGCGTCTCCTGGCACTGTATCGAACACTTAGTTTCAGATGGAACACTTAGTTTTAAATGGAACTAAGTTTCGCTTCTGGAGTTTCCTCTCTCACAAGGTCGACCACTTAGTTTCGTCGAACATATACGGTTTCGAGTGGCATCGCGACAGATTTCCGAGAACAGGCGCTTCTCCTGGCACAGTATCGAACATTTTCAGATAGAACAATTAGTTTAAAATGGTACTAAGTTTCGCATTTGGAGTTTCTTCCCGCACAAGGCGACCACTTAGTCTCGTCGAACACATACGGTTTCGAGTAGCATCGCCACAGATTTCAGAGAACAGGCGCCTCTCCTCGCACAGTATCGAACACTTAGTTTAAGATAGAACACTTAGTTTTAAATGGAACTAAGTTTCGCTTCTGGAGTTTCCTCTCTCACAAGGTCGACCATTTAAATTCGTCGAACACATACGGTTTCGAGTAGCATCGCCACAGATTTCAGAGAACAGGCGCGTCTCCTAGCACTGTATCGAACACTTAGTTTCAGATGGAACACTTAGTTTTAAATGGAACTAAGTTTCGCTTCTGGAGTTTCCTCTCTCACAAGGTCGACCATTTAGTTTCGTCGAACACATACGGTTTCGAGTGGCATTGCCACAGATTTCAGGGCACAGGCGCTTCACCTGGCACAGTATCGAACACATAGTTTCAGATAGAACAATAAGTTTAAAATGGTACTATGTTTCGCATCTGGAGTTTCCTCTTTCACAAGGCGACCACTTAGTTTCGTGGAACACATACGGTTTCGAGTAGCATCGCCACAGATTTCAGAGAACAGGCGCCTCTCCTGGCACAGTATCGAACACTTAGTTTCAGATAGAACACTTAGTTTTAAATGGAACTAAGTTTCGCTTCTGGCGTTTCCTCTCTCACAAGGTCGACCACTTAGTTTCGTCGAACACATACGTTTTCGAGTGGCATCGGCACAGATTTCAGAGAACAGGCGCTTCATCTGGCACAGTATCGGACACATAGTTTCAGATAGACCAATTAGCTTAAAATGGAACTGAGTTTCGCATCCGGAGTTTCCTCTCTCAGAAGGTCGACCACTTAGTTTCGTCGAACACATACGGTTTCGAGAATCATCGCCACAGATTTCAGAGAACAGGCGCCTCTCCTGGCACAGTATCGAACACTTAGTTTCAGATAGAACACTTAGTTTTAAATGGAACTAAGTTTCGCTTCTGGCGTTTCCTCTCTCACAAGGTCGACCACTTAGTTTCGTCGATCACATACGTTTTCGAGTGGCATCGGCACAGATTTCAGAGAACAGGCGCTTCATCTGGCACAGTATCGGACACATAGTTTCAGATAGACCAATTAGCTTAAAATGGAACTGAGTTTCGCATCCGGAGTTTCCTCTCTCAGAAGGTCGACCACTTAGTTTCGTCGAACACATACGGTTTCGAGAATCATCGCCACAGATTTCAGAGAACAGGCGCTTCTCCTGGCACAGTATCGAACACTTAGATCCAGAAGGAACAATTAGTTTAAAATGGAACTAAGTTTCGCATCTGGAGTTTCCTCTCCCACAAGGTCGACCACTTAGTTACGTTGATCACATACGGTTTCGAGTGGCAACGCCACAGATTTCACATAACGGCGCTTCTCCTCGCACAGTATCGAACACTTAGTTTCAGATAGAACAATTAATTTAAAATGGAACTAAGTTTCGCATCTGAAGTTTCCTCTCTCACAAGGTCGGCCACTTAGTTTTGTCGAACACATACGGTTTCGAGTAGCATTGCCACAGATTTCATAGAACACGCGCTTCTCCAGGCACAGTATCGAACACTTAGTTTCAGATAGAACAATTAGTTTAAAATGGAACTAAGTTTCGCATCTGGAGTTTCCTCTCTCACAAGGTCGACCGCTTGGTTTCGGCGAACACATACGGTTTCGAGTAGCATCGCCACAGATTTCAGAGAACGGGCGCTTCTCCTGGCACAGTATCCAACACTTAATATCATATAGAACAATTATTTTAAAATGGAATTAAGTTTCGCATTTGGAGTTTCCTCTCTCACAAGGTCGACCACTTAGTTTCGTCGAACACATACTCTTTCGAGTGGCATCACCACAGATTTCAGAGAACAGGCGCTTCTCCTGGCACAGTATCGAAAACTTAGTTTCAGATAGAACAATTAGTTTAAAATGGAACTAAGTTTCGCATCTGGAGTTTCCTCTCTCACAAGGTCGGCCACTTAGTTTCGTCGAACACATACGGTTTCGAGTGGCATCGGCACAGATTTCAGAGAACAGGCGCTTCTTCTGGCACAGTATCGGACACATAGTTTCAGATAGACCAATTAGTTTAAAATGGAACTGAGTTTCGCATCCGGAGTTTCCTCTCTCAGAAGGTCGACCACTTAGTTTCGTCGAACACATACGGTTTCGAGTATCATCGCCACAGATTTCAGAGAACAGGCGCTTCTCCTGGCACAGTATCGAACACTTAGATTCAGAAGGAACAATTAGTTTAAAATGGAACTAAGTTTCGCATCTGGAGTTTCCTCTCTCAAAAGGTCGACCGCTTAGTTTCGTCGAACACATACGGTTTCGAGTAGCATCGCGACAGGTTTCAGAGAAGAGGCGCGTCTCCTGGCACTGTATCGAACACTTAGTTTCAGATGGAACACTTAGTTTTAAATGGAACTAAGTTTCGCTTCTGGAGTTTCCTCTCTCACCAGGTCGACCACTTAGTTTCGTCGAACATATACGGTTTCGAGTGGCATCGCGACAGATTTCCGAGAACAGGCGCTTCTCCTGGCACAGTATCGAACGTTTTCAGATAGAACAATTAGTTTAAAATGGTACTAAGTTTCGCATTTGGAGTTTCTTCCCGCACAAGGCGACCACTTAGTCTCGTCGAACACATACGGTTTCGAGTAGCATCGCCACAGATTTCAGAGAACAGGCGCCTCTCCTGGCACAGTATCGAACACTTAGTTTAAGATAGAACACTTAGTTTTAAATGGAACTAAGTTTCGCTTCTGGAGTTTCCTCTCTCACAAGGTCGGCCACTTAGTTTCGTCGAACACATACGTTTTCGAGTGGCATCGCCACAGATTTCAGAGAACAGGGGCTTCCCCTGGCACAGTATCGAACACTTAGTTTCAGAGAGAACAATTAGTTTAAAATGGAACTAAGTTCCGCATCTGGAGTGTCCTCTCTCAGAAGGTCGACCACTTAGTTTCGTCGAACACATACGTTTTCGAGTGGCATCGGCACAGATTTCAGAGAACAGGCGCTTCATCTGGCACAGTATCGGACACATAGTTTCAGATAGACCAATTAGTTTAAAATGGAACTGAGTTTCGCATCCGGAGTTTTCTCTCTCAGAAGGTCGACCACTTGGTTTCGTCGAACACATACGGTTTCGAGTGGCATCGCCACAGATTTCAGAGAACAGGCGCTACTTCTGGCACAGTGTCGAACACTTAGTTTCAGAGAGAACAATTAGTTTAAAATGGAACTCTCTTTCGCATTCGGAGTTCCCTCTCCCACAAGGTCGACCACTTAGTTTCGTTGATCACATACGGTTTCGAGTGGCAACGCCACAGATTTCACATAACGGCGCTTCTCCTGGCACAGTATCGAACACTTAGTTTCAGATAGAACAATTAATTTAAAATGGAACTAAGTTTCGCATCTGAAGTTTCCTCTGTCACAAGGTCGGCCACTTAGTTTCGTCGAACACATACGGTTTCGAGTGGCATCGCCACAGATTTCAGAGAACAGGCGCTTCTCCTGGCACAGTATCGAACATTTTGTTTCAGATGGAACTTTTAGTTTAAAATTGAACTATGTTTCGCGTCTGGAGTTTCCTCACTCACAAGGTCGGCCACTTAGTTTCGTCGAACACATACGTTTTCGAGTGGCATCGCCACAGATTTCAGAGAACAGGGGCTTCCCCTGGCACAGTATCGAACACTTAGTTTCAGAGAGAACAATTAGTTTGAAATGGAAATAAGTTTCGCATCTGAAGTTTCCTCTCTCACAAGGTCGGCCACTTAGTTTCGTCGAACACATACGGTTTCGAGTGGCATCGCCACAGATTTCAGAGAACAGGCGCTTCTCCTGGCACAGTATCGAACACTTAGATTCAGAAGGAACAATTAGTTTAAAATGGAACTAAGTTTCGCATCTGGAGTTTCCTCTCTCAAAAGGTCGACCGCTTAGTTTCGTCGAACACATACGGTTTCGAGTAGCATCGCGACAGGTTTCAGAGAAGAGGCGCGTCTCCTGGCACTGTATCGAACACTTAGTTTCAGATGGAACACTTAGTTTTAAATGGAACTAAGTTTCGCTTCTGGAGTTTCCTCTCTCACCAGGTCGACCACTTAATTTCGTCGAACATATACGGTTTCGAGTGGCATCGCGACAGATTTCCGAGAACAGGCGCTTCTCCTGGCACAGTATCGAACGTTTTCAGCTAGAACAATTAGTTTAAAATGGTACTAAGTTTCGCATTTGGAGTTTCTTCCCGCACAAGGCGACCACTTAGTCTCGTCGAACACATACGGTTTCGAGTAGCATCGCCACAGATTTCAGAGAACAGGCGCCTCTCCTGGCACAGTATCGAACACTTAGTTTAAGATAGAACACTTAGTTTTAAATGGAACTAAGTTTCGCTTCTGGAGTTTCCTCTCTCACAAGGTCGGCCACTTAGTTTCGTCGAACACATACGTTTTCGAGTGGCATCGCCACAGATTTCAGAGAACAGGGGCTTCCCCTGGCACAGTATCGAACACTTAGTTTCAGAGAGAACAATTAGTTTAAAATGGAACTAAGTTCCGCATCTGGAGTGTCCTCTCTCAGAAGGTCGACCACTTAGTTTCGTCGAACACATACGTTTTCGAGTGGCATCGGCACAGATTTCAGAGAACAGGCGCTTCATCTGGCACAGTATCGGACACATAGTTTCAGATAGACCAATTAGTTTAAAATGGAACTGAGTTTCGCATCCGGAGTTTTCTCTCTCAGAAGGTCGACCACTTGGTTTCGTCGAACACATACGGTTTCGAGTGGCATCGCCACAGATTTCAGAGAACAGGCGCTACTTCTGGCACAGTGTCGAACACTTAGTTTCAGAGAGAACAATTAGTTTAAAATGGAACTCTCTTTCGCATTCGGAGTTCCCTCTCCCACAAGGTCGACCACTTAGTTTCGTTGATCACATACGGTTTCGAGTGGCAACGCCACAGATTTCACATAACGGCGCTTCTCCTGGCACAGTATCGAACACATAGTTTCAGATAGAACAATTAGTTTAAAATGGAACTAAGTTTCGCAGCTGAAGTTTCCTCTGTCACAAGGTCGGCCACTTAGTTTCGTCGAACACATACGGTTTCGAGTGGCATCGCCACAGATTTCAGAGAACAGGCGCTTCTCCTGGCACAGTATCGAACATTTTGTTTCAGATGGAACTTTTAGTTTAAAATTGAACTATGTTTCGCGTCTGGAGTTTCCTCACTCACAAGGTCGGCCACTTAGTTTCGTCGAACACATACGTTTTCGAGTGGCATCGCCACAGATTTCAGAGAACAGGGGCTTCCCCTGGCACAGTATCGAACACTTAGTTTCAGAGAGAACCATTAGTTTGAAATGGAAATAAGTTTCGCATCTGAAGTTTCCTCTCTCACAAGGTCGGCCACTTAGTTTCGTCGAACACATACGGTTTCGAGTGGCATCGCCACAGATTTCGGAGAACAGGCGCTTCTCCTGGCACAGTATCGAACATTTTGTTTCAGATGGAACTTTTAGTTTAAAATTGAACTATGTTTCGCGTCTGGAGTTTCCTCTCTCACAAGGTCGGCCACTTAGTTTCGTCGAACACATACGTTTTCGAGTGGCATCGCCACAGACTTCAGAGAACAGGGGCTTCCCCTGGCACAGTATCGAACACTTAGTTTCAGAGAGAACAATTAGTTTTAAATGGAACTAAGTTTCGCTTCTGGAGTTTCCTCTCTCACAAGGTCGGCCACTTAGTTTCGTCGAACACATACGTTTTCGAGTGGCATCGCCACAGACTTCAGAGAACAGGGGCTTCCCCTGGCACAGTATCGAACACTTAGTTTCAGAGAGAACAATTAGTTTGAAATGGAAATAAGTTTCGCATCTGAAGTTTCCTCTCTCACAAGGTCGACCACTTAGTTTCGTCGAACACATACTCTTTCGAGTGGCATCACCACAGATTTCAGAGAACAGGCGCTTCTCCTGGCACAGTATCGAAAACTTAGTTTCAGATAGAACAATTAGTTTAAAATGGAACTAAGTTTCGCATCTGGAGTTTCCTCTCTCACAAGGTCGGCCACTTAGTTTCGTCGAACACATACGGTTTCGAGTGGCATCGCCACAGATTTCAGAGAACAGGCGCTTCTCCTGGCACAGTATCGAAAACTTAGTTTCAGATAGAACAATTAGTTTAAATGGAACTAAGTTTCGCATCTGGAGTTTCCTCTCTCACAAGGTCGGCCACTTAGTTTCGTCGAACACATACGGTTTCGAGTGGCATCGCCACAGATTTCAGAGAACAGGCGCTTCTCCTGGCACAGTATCGAACACTTAGTTTCAGATGGAACAGTTAGTTTAAAATGGAACTAAGTTTCGCATCTGGAGTTTCCTCTCTCAAAAGGTCGATCACTTAGTTTCGTCGAACACATACGGTTTCGAGTAGCATCGCCACTGATTTCAGAGAACAGGCGCTTCTCCTGGCACAGTATCGAACACTTGGTTTCAGAGAGAACAATTAGTTTGAAATGGAAATAAGTTTCGCATCTGAAGTTTCCTCTCTCACAAGGTCGGCCACTTAGTTTCGTCGAACACATACGTTTTCGAGTGGCATCGGCACAGATTTCAGAGAACAGGCGCTTCATCTGGCACAGTATCGGACACATAGTTTCAGATAGACCAATTAGTTTAAAATGGAACTGAGATTCGCATCCGGAGTTTCCTCTCTCAGAAGGTCGACCACTTAGTTTCGTCGAACACATACGGTTTCGAGTATCATCGCCACAGATTTCAGAGAACAGGCGCTTCTCCTGGCACAGTATCGAACATTTTGTTTCAGATGGAACTTTTAGTTTAAAATTGAACTATGTTTCGCGTCTGGAGTTTCCTCTCTCACAAGGTCGGCCACTTAGTTTCGTCGAACACATACGTTTTCGAGTGGCATCGCCACAGATTTCAGAGAACAGGGGCTTCCCCTGGCACAGTATCGAACACTTAGTTTCAGAGAGAACAATTAGTTTGAAATGGAAATAAGTTTCGCATCTGAAGTTTCCTCTCTCACAAGGTCGACCACTTAGTTTCGTCGAACACATACTCTTTCGAGTGGCATCACCACAGATTTCAGAGAACAGGCGCTTCTCCTGGCACAGTATCGAAAACTTAGTTTCAGATAGAACAATTAGTTTAAAATGGAACTAAGTTTCGCATCTGGAGTTTCCTCTCTCACAAGGTCGGCCACTTAGTTTCGTCGAACACATACGGTTTCGAGTGGCATCGCCACAGATTTCAGAGAACAGGCGCTTCTCCTGGCACAGTATCGAAAACTTAGTTTCAGATAGAACAATTAGTTTAAAATGGAACTAAGTTTCGCATCTGGAGTTCCCTCTCTCACAAGGTCGGCCACTTAGTTTCGTCGAACACATACGGTTTCGAGTGGCATCGCCACAGATTTCAGAGAACAGGCGCTTCTCCTGGCACAGTATCGAACACTTAGTTTCAGATGGAACAGTTAGTTTAAAATGGAACTAAGTTTCGCATCTGGAGTTTCCTCTCTCAAAAGGTCGATCACTTAGTTTCGTCGAACACATACGGTTTCGAGTAGCATCGCCACTGATTTCAGAGAACAGACGCTTCTCCTGGCACAGTATCGAACACTTGGTTTCAGAGAGAACAATTAGTTTGAAATGGAAATAAGTTTCGCATCTGAAGTTTCCTCTCTCACAAGGTCGACCACTTAGTTTCGTCGAACACATACTCTTTCGAGTGGCATCACCACAGATTTCAGAGAACAGGCGCTTCTCCTGGCACAGTATCGAAAACTTAGTTTCAGATAGAACAATTAGTTTAAAATGGAACTAAGTTTCGCATCTGGAGTTTCCTCTCTCACAAGGTCGGCCACTTAGTTTCGTAGAACACATACGGTTTCGAGTGGCATCGCCACAGATTTCAGAGAACAGGCGCTTCTCCTGGCACAGTATCGAAAACTTAGTTTCAGATAGAACAATTAGTTTAAAATGGAACTAAGTTTCGCATCTGGAGTTTCCTCTCTCACAAGGTCGATCACTTAGTTTCGTCGAACACATACGGTTTCGAGTAGCATCGCCACTGATTTCAGAGAACAGGCGCTTCTCCTGGCACAGTATCGAACACTTGGTTTCAGAGAGAACAATTAGTTTGAAATGGAAATAAGTTTCGCATCTGAAGTTTCCTCTCTCACAAGGTCGGCCACTTAGTTTCGTCGAACACATACGTTTTCGAGTGGCATCGGCACAGATTTCAGAGAACAGGCGGTTCATCTGGCACAGTATCGGACACATAGTTTCAGATAGACCAATTAGTTTAAAATGGAACTGAGATTCGCATCCGGAGTTTCCTCTCTCAGAAGGTCGACCACTTAGTTTCGTCGAACACATACGGTTTCGAGTATCATCGCCACAGATTTCAGAGAACAGGCGCTTCTCCTGGCACAGTATCGAACATTTTGTTTCAGATGGAACTTTTAGTTTAAAATTGAACTATGTTTCGCGTCTGGAGTTTCCTCTCTCACAAGGTCGGCCACTTAGTTTCGTCGAACACATACGTTTTCGAGTGGCATCGCCACAGATTTCAGAGAACAGGGGCTTCCCCTGGCACAGTATCGAACACTTAGTTTCAGAGAGAACAATTAGTTTGAAATGGAAATAAGTTTCGCATCTGAAGTTTCCTCTCTCACAAGGTCGACCACTTAGTTTCGTCGAACACATACTCTTTCGAGTGGCATCACCACAGATTTCAGAGAACAGGCGCTTCTCCTGGCACAGTATCGAAAACTTAGTTTCAGATAGAACAATTAGTTTAAAATGGAACTAAGTTTCGCATCTGGAGTTTCCTCTCTCACAAGGTCGGCCACTTAGTTTCGTCGAACACATACGGTTTCGAGTGGCATCGCCACAGATTTCAGAGAACAGGCGCTTCTCCTGGCACAGTATCGAAAACTTAGTTTCAGATAGAACAATTAGTTTAAAATGGAACTAAGTTTCGCATCTGGAGTTTCCTCTCTCACAAGGTCGGCCACTTAGTTTCGTCGAACACATACGGTTTCGAGTGGCATCGCCACAGATTTCAGAGAACAGGCGCTTCTCCTGGCACAGTATCGAACACTTAGTTTCAGATGGAACAGTTAGTTTAAAATGGAACTAAGTTTCGCATCTGGAGTTTCCTCTCTCAAAAGGTCGACCACATACGGTTTCGAGTAGCTTCGCGACAGGTTTCACAGAACGGGAGCTTCTCCTGGCACTGTATCGAACACTTAGTTTCAGATAGAACAATTAGTTTAAAATGGCACTAAGTTTCGCTTCTGGAGTTTCCTCTCTCACAAGGTGGACCACTCAGTTTCGTCGAACACATACCGTTTCGAGTGGTATCGCCACAGGTTTCACAGAACGGGCGCTTCTCCTGGCACAGTATCGAACACTTAGTTTCAGATAGAACAATTAATTTAAAATGGAACTAAGTTTCGCATCTGAAGTTTCCTCTCTCACAAGGTCGGCCACTTAGTTTCGTCGAACACATACGGTTTCGAGTGGCATCGCCACAGATTTCAGAGAACAGGCTCTTCTCCTGGCACAGTATCGAACATTTTGTTTCAGATGGAACTTTTAGTTTAAAGTTGAACTATGTTTCGCGTCTGGAGTTTCCTCTCTCACAAGGTCGGCCACTTAGTTTCGTCGAACACATACGTTTTCGAGTGGCATCGCCACAGATTTCAGAGAACAGGGGCTTCCCCTGGCACAGTATCGAACACTTAGTTTCAGAGAGAACAATTAGTTTGAAATGGGAATAAGTTTCGCATCGGAAGTTTCCTCTCTCACAAGGTCGGCCACTTAGTTTCGTCGAACACATACGTTTTCGAGTGGCATCGGCACAGATTTCAGAGAACAGGCGCTTCTTCTGGCACAGTATCGGACACATAGTTTCAGATAGACCAATTAGTTTAAAATGGAACTGAGTTTCGCATCCGGAGTTTCCTCTCTCAGAAGGTCGACCACTTAGTTTCGTCGAACACATACGGTTTCGAGTATCATCGCCACAGATTTCAGAGAACAGGCGCTTCTCCTGGCACAGTATCGAACACTTAGATTCAGAAGGAACAATTAGTTTAAAATGGAACTAAGTTTCGCATCTGGAGTTTCCTCTCTCAAAAGGTCGACCGCTTAGTTTCGTCGAACACATACGGTTTCGAGTAGCATCGCCACACATTTCAGAGAACAGACGCTTCGCCTGGCACCGTATCGAACACTTAGTATCAGATAGAACAATTAGTTTAAAATGGATCTATGTTTCGCATCTGGAGTGTCCTCTCTCACAAGGTCGACCACTTAGCTTCGTCAAACACATACGGTTTCGAGTAGCATCGCCACAGATTTCAGAGAACAGGCGCTTCTCCTGGCACAGTATCGAACACTTAGTTTCAGAGAGAACAATTAGTTTAAAATGGAACTATGTTTCGCATTTGGAGTTTCCTCTCTCACAAGGTGGACAACTTAGTTTCGTCAAACACATACGGTTTCGAGTAGCATCGCCACCGATTTCAGAGAACACGCATTTCTCCTGGCACAGTATCGAACACTTATTTCAGACAGAACAATTAGTTTAAAATGGAACTATGTTTCGCATTGGGAGTTTCCTCTCTCACAAGGTCAACCACTTAGTTTCGTCGAACACATACGGTTTCGAGCGGCATCGCCACACATTTCAGAGAACAGACGCTTCGCCTGGCACCGTATCGAACACTTAGATTCAGATAGAACAATTAGTTTAAAATAGAACTATGCTTCGCATCTGGAGTATCCTCTCTCACAAGGTCAACCACTTAGTTTCGTCGAACACGTACGGTTTCGAGTGGCAGCGCCACAGATTTCAGAGAACAGGCGCTTCTCCTGGCACCGTATCGAACACTTATTTCAGACAGAACAATTAGTTTAAAATGCAACTACATTTCGCATGTGGAGTTTCCTCTCTCACAAGGTGGACAACTTAGTTTCGTCAAACACATAAGGTTTCGAGTAGCATCGCCACAGATTTCAGAGAACAGGCGCGTCTCCTGGCACAGTATCGAACACTTAGTTTCAGATAGAACAATTAGTTTAAGATGGATCTATGTTTCGCATCTGGAGTATCCTCTCTCACAAGGTCGACCACTTAGTTTCGTCGAACACATACGGTTTCGAGTAGTATCGCCACAGACTTCGCAGAACGGGAGTTTCTCCTGGCACAGTATCGAACACTTAGTTTCAGATAGAACAATTAGGTTAAAATGGAACTATGTTTCGCAACTGGAGATTCCTCTCTCACAAGATCGACGACTTAGTTTCGTCGAACACATACGGTTTCGAGTAGCATCATCACAGATTTCAGAGAACGGGCGCTTCTCCTGGCACAGTATGGAAGACTTAATATCATATAGAACAATTATTTTAAAATGGAATTAAGTTTCGCATTTCGAGTTTCCTCTCTCACAAGGTCGACGACTTAGTTTCGTTTGACAAATACGGTTTCGAGTGGCATCGCCACACATTTCAGAGAACAGGCGCTTCTCCTAGCACAGTATCGAACACTTAGTATCAGATAGAACAATTAGTTTAAAATGGAACTAAGTTTCGCATCTGGAGTATCCTCTCTCACAAGGTCGACCACTTAGTTTCGTCGAACACATACGGTTTCGAGTAGCATCATCACAGATTTCAGAGAACGGGCGCTTCTCCTGGCACAGTATGGAACACTTAATATCATATAGAACAATTATTTTAAAATGGAATTAAGTTTCGCATTTCGAGTTTCCTCTCTCACAAGGTCGACGACTTAGTTTCGTCTGACAAATACGGTTTCGAGTGGCATCGCCACAGATTTCAGAGAACAGGCGCTTCTCCTAGCACAGTATCGAACACATAGTTTCAGATAGAACAATTAATTTTAAATGGAACTAAGTTTCGCATCTGGAGTTTCCTCTTTCACAAGACGACCACTTAGTTTCGTCGAACACATACGGTTTCGAGTGGCATCGCCACAGATTTCAGAGAACAGGCGCTTCTCCTGGCACAGTATGGAACACTTAGTTTCAGATAGAACAATTTGTTTCAAATGGATCTAAGTTTCGCATCTGGAGTTTCCTCTCTCACAAGGTCGACCACTTAGTTTCGTCGAACAAATACGGTTTCGAGTGGTATCGCCACAGATTTCAGAGAACGGGCGCTTCTCCTGGCACAGTATGGAACACTTAATATCATATAGAACAATTATTTTAAAATGGAATTAAGTTTCGCATTTCGAGTTTCCTCTCTCACAAGGTCGACAACTTAGTTTCGTCGAACAAATACGGTTTCGAGTGGCATCGCCACAGATTTCAGAGAACAGGCGCTTCTCCTAGCACAGTATCTAACACTTAGTATCAGATAGAACAATTAGGTTAAAATGGAACTATGTTTCGCAACTGGAGATTCCTCTCTCACAAGATCGACGACTTAGTTTCGTCGAACACGTACGGTTTCGAGTCGCATCGCCACAGATTTCAGAGAACAGGCGGTACTCCTGGCACAGTATCGAACACTTAGTTTCAGATAGAACAATTAGTTTCAAATGGAACTAAGTTTCGCATCTGGAGTTTCCTCTCTCACAAGGTCGGCCACTTAGTTTCGTCGAACACATACGGTTTCGAGTAGCATCGCCACAGATGCGAAACTTAGTTCCATTTTAAACTAATTGTTCTATCTGGAACTAAGTGTTCGATCGTGTGCCACGATAAATGCCTGTTCTCAGAAAAAAGGGGCGATGCCACTCGAAACCGTATGTGTTCGACGAAACTCCAGATGCGAAACATAGTTCCATTTTAAACCAAATGTTCCATCTGCAACTAAGTGTTCGATACTGTGCCAGGAGAAGCGCCTGTTCTCTGAGATCAGTGGCGATGCTACGCGAAACCGTATGTGCTCGACGAAACTAAGTGGTCCACCTTGCGAGAGAGGAAACTCCAAATGCGAAACATAGTTCCATTTTAAACTAATTGTTCTCTCTGAAACTAAGTGTTCGATACTGTGCCAGCAGAAGCGCCTGTTCTCTGAAATCTGTGGCGATGCCACTCGAAACCGTATGCGTTCGGCGAAACTAAGTGGTCGACCTTGTGAGAGAGGAAACTCCAGATGCGAAACATAGTTCAATTTTAAACTAATTGTTCTATCTGAAACTAAGTGTTCGATACTGTGCCAGGAGAAGCGCCTGTTCTCTGAAATCTGTCGCGATGCTACTCGAAACCGTATGTGTTCGACGAAATTAAGTGGTCGACCTTCTGAGAGAGGAAACTCCAGATGCGAAATTTAGTTCCATTTTAAACTAATTGTTCTACCTGAAACTATGTGTTCGACACTGTGCCAGGAGAAGCGCCTGTTCTCTGAAATCTGTGGCGATGCCACTCAAAACCGTATGTGTTCGAGGAAACTAAGTGGTCGACCTTGTGGGACAGGAAACTCCAGATATGAAAATTAGTTCCACTTTAAACTTATTGTTCTATCTGAAACTATGTGTTCGACACTGTGCCAGGAGAAGCGCCTGTTCTCTGAAATCTGTGGCGATGCCACTCGAAACTGTATGTGTTGGACGAAACTGAGTTGTCGATACTGTGCCAGGCGAAGCGCCTGTTCTCTGAAATGTGTAGCGATGCCACTCGAAACCATATGTGTTCGAGGAAACTAAGTGGTCGACCTTGTGGGACAGGAAACTCCAGATGCGAAAATTAGTTCCATTTTAAACTAATTGTTCGGTCTGAAATAAGTGTTCGATACTGTGCCAGGAGAAGCGCCTGCTCTCTGAAAACTGGGGCGATGCTACTCGAAACCGAATGTTTTCCACGAAACTAAGTGCCCGCCTTGTGAGGGAGGAAACTCCAGATGCGAAACTTAGTTCCATTTTAAACTAATTGTTCTATCTGTAACTAAGTGTTCGATACTGCGCCAGGAGAAGCGCCTGGTCTCTGAAATCGGTGGCGATGCTACTCGAAACCGTATGTGTTCATCGAAACTAAGTGGTCGACCTTGTGAGAGAGGAAACTCCAGCAGCGAAACTTAGTTCCATTTTAAACTAATTGTTCTATCTGAAAGTGTTCGATACTGTGCCAGGAGAAGCACCAGTTCTCTGAAATCAGTGGCGATGCTACTCGAAACCGTATGCGTTCGGCGAAACTAAGTGGTCGACCTTGTGAGAGCGGAAACTCCAGATGCGAAACAGTTCAATTTTAAACTAAATGTTCCATCTGAAACTAAGTGTTCGATACTGTGCCAGGAGAAGCGCCTGTTCTCTGAAATCTGTGGCGATGCCACTCGAAACCGTATGCGTTCGGCGAAACTAAGTGGTCGACCTTGTGAGAGCGGAAAGTCCAGATGCGAAACAGTTCAATTTTAAACTAAATGTTCCATCTGAAACTAAGTCTTCGATACCGTGCCAGGAGAAGCGCCTGTTCTCTGAAATCTCTGGCGATGCCACTCGAAACCGTATGCGTTCGGCGAAACTAAGTGGTCGACCTTGTGAGAGCGGAAACTCCAGATGCGAAACAGTTCAATTTTAAACTAAATGTTCCATCTGAAACTAAGTGTTCGATACTGTGCCAGGAGAAGCGCCTGTTCTCTGAAATCTGTGGCGATGCTACTCGAAACCGTATGTGTTCATGGAAACTAAGTGGTCGACCTTGTGAGAGAGGAAACTCCAGATGCGAAGCTTAGTTCCATTTTAAACTAATAGTTCTATCTGAAACTAAGTGTTCGATACTGTGCCAGGAGAAGCGCCTGGTCTCTGAAATCGGTGGCGATGCTACCCGAAACCGTATGTGTTCATCGAAACTAAGTGGTCGACCTTGTGAGAGAGGAAACTCCAGATTCGAAGCTTAGTTCCATTTTAAACTAATAGTTCTATCTGAAACTAAGTGTTCGATACTGTGCCAGGAGAAGCGCCTGTTCTCTGAAATCTGTGGCGATGCTACTCGAAACCGAATGTGTTAAACGAAACTAAGTGACGAAACTAAGTCACGCCTTGTGAGAGGGGAAACTCCAGATGCGAAACTTAGTACCATTTTAAACTAATTGTTCTATCTGAAACTAAGTGTTCGATACTGTGCCAGGAGAAGCGCCTGTTCTCTGAGATCTGTGGCGATGCTACTCGAAACCGTATGTGTTCGACGAAACTAAGTGGTCGACCTTGTGAGAGAGCAAACTCCAGATGCGAAACTTAGTTCCATTTTAAACTAATTGTTCTATCTGAAACTAAGTGTTCGATACTGTGCCAGGAGTAGCGCCTGTTCTCTGAAATCGGTGGCGATGCTACTCGAAACCGTATGTGTTCATCGAAACTAAGTGGTCGACCTTGTGAGAGAGGAAACTCCAGATGCGAAGCTTAGTTCCATTTTAAACTAATAGTTCTATCTTAAACTAAGTGTTCGATACTGTGCCAGGAGAAGCGCCTGTTCTCCGAAATCTGTGGCGATGCCACTCGAAACCGTATGTGTTCGACGATACTAAGTGGCCGACCTTGTGAGAGAGGAAACTCCAGATGCGAAGTTTAGTTCCATTTTAAACTAATAGTTCTCTCTGATACTAAGTGTTCGATACTGTGCCAGGAGAAGCGCCTGTTCTCTGAAATCTCTGGTGATGCCACTCGAAACCGTATGCGTTCGGCGAAACTAAGTGGTCGACCTTGTGAGAGCGGAAACTCCAGATGCGAAACAGTTCAATTTTAAACTAAATGTTCCATCTGAAACTAAGTGTTCGATACTGTGCCAGGAGAAGCGCCTGTTCTCTGAAATCTGTGGCGATGCCACTCGAAACCGTATTCGTTCGGCGAAACTAAGTGTCGACCTTGTGAGAGCGGAAAGTCCAGATGCGAAACAGTTAAATTATAAACTAAATGTTCCATCTGAAACTAAGTGTTCGATACTGTGCCAGGAGAAGCGCCTGTTCTCTGAAATCTCTGGCGATGCCACTCGAAACCGTATGCGTTCGGCGAAACTAAGTGGTCGACCTTGTGAGAGCGGAAACTCCAGATGCGAAACAGTTCAATTTTAAACTAAATGTTCCATCTGAAACTAAGTGTTCGATACTGTGCCAGGAGAAGCGCTTGTTCTCTGAAATCTGTGGCGATGCCACTCGAAACCGTATGCGTTCGGCGAAACTAAGTGGTCGAACTTGTGAGAGCGGAAACTCCAGATGCGAAACAGTTCAATTTTAAACTAAATGTTCCATCTGAAACTAAGTGTTCGATACTGTGCCAGGAGAAGCGCCTGTTCTCTGAAATCGGTGGCGATGCTACTCGAAACCGTATGTGTTCGACGAAACTAAGTGGTCGAACTTGTGAGGTAGAAAACTCCAGATGCGAAACTTAGTTCCATTTTAAACTAATTGTTCTATCTGAAACTAAGTGTTCGATAATGTGCCAGGAGAACCGCCTGTTCTCTGAAACCAGTGGCGATGCCACTCGAAACCGTATGTGTTCGACAAAACAAAGTGGTCGACTTTGTGAGAGAGGAAACTCCAAATGCGAAGCTTAGTTCCATTTTAAACTAATTGTTCTATTTGATACTAAATGGTCGATACTGTGCCAAGAGAAGCGCCTGTTCTCTGATATCTGTGGCGATGCCACTCGAAACAGTATGTGTTCGACGAAACTAAGTGGTCGACCTTGTGAGAGAGGAAACTCCAGATGCGAAACCTAGTTCCATTTCAATCTTATTGTTCTATCTGAAACTAAGTGTTCGATACTGTGTCAGGAGAAGCGCCTGTTCTCTGAAATCTCTGGCGATGCAACTCGAAACCGTATGCGTTCGGCGAAACTAAGTGGTCGACCTTGTGAGAGCGGAAACTCCAGATGCGAAGCAGTTCAATTTTAAACTAAATGTTCTATCTGCAACTATGTGTTCGATACTGTGCCAGGAGAAGCGCCTGTTCTCTGAAATCTGTGGCGATGCCACTCGAAACCCTATGTGTTCGACGAAACTAAGTCGTCGATCTTGTGAGAGAGGAAACTCCAGATGCGAAGCTTAGTTCCATTTTAAACTAATAGTTCTATCTGATACTAAGTGGTCGATACTGTGCCAGGAGAAGCGCCTGTTCTCTGAAATCGGTGGCGATGCTACTCGAAACCGTATGTGTTCATCGAAACTAAGTGGTCGACCTTGTGAGAGAGGAATGTCCAGTAGCGAAACTTAGTTCCATTTTAAACTAATTGTTCTATCTGAAACTAAGTGTTCGAGAATGTGCCAGGAGAAGCGCCTGCTCTCTGAAATCTGTGGCGATGCCACTCGAAACCGTATGCGTTCGGCGAAACTAAGTGGTCGACCTTGTGAGAGCGGAAACTCTAGATGCGAAACAGTTCAATTTTAAACTAAATGTTCCATCTGAAACTAAGTGTTCGATACTGTGCCAGGAGAAACGCCTGTTCTCTGAAATCTGTGGCGATGCCACTCGAAACCGTATGCGTTCGGCGAAACTAAGTGGTCGACCTTGTGAGAGCGGAAAGTCCAGATGCGAAACAGTTCAATTTTAAACTAAATGTTCCATCTGAAACTAAGTGTTCGATACCGTGCCAGGAGAAGCGCCTGTTCTCTGAAATCTCTGGCGATGCCACTCGAAACCGTATGCGTTCGGCGAAACTAAGTGGTCGACCTTGTGAGAGCGGAAACTCCAGATGCGAAACAGTTCAATTTTAAACTAAATGTTCCATCTGAAACTAAGTGTTCGATACTGTGCCAGGAGAAGCGCCTGTTCTCTGAAATCTGTGGCGATGCCACTCGAAACCGTATGCGTTCGGCGAAACTAAGTGATCGACCTTGTGAGAGCGGAAACTCCAGATGCGAAACAGTTCAATTTTAAACTAAATGTTCCATCTGAAACTAAGTGTTCGATACTGTGCCAGGAGAAGCGCCTGTTCTCTGAAATCGGTGGCGATGCTACTCGAAACCGTATGTGTTCGACGAAACTAAGTGGTCGAACTTGTGAGGGAGAAAACTCCAGATGCGAAACTTAGTTCCATTTTAAACTAATTGTTCTATCTGAAACTAAGTGGTGATAATGTGCCAGGAGAAGCGCCTGTTCTCTGAAACCAGTGGCAATGCCACTCGAAACCGTATGTGTTCGACAAAACAAAGTGGTCGACTTTGTGAGAGAGGAAACTCCAGATGCGAAACTTATTTCCATTTTAATCTAATTGTTCTATCTGAAATTTAGTGTTCCATACTGTGCCAGGAGAAGCGCCTGTTCTCTGATATCTGTGGCGATGCCACTCGAAACAGTATGTGTTCGACGAAACTAAGTGGTCGATCTTGTGAGAGAGGAAACTCCAGATGCGAAACCTAGTTCCATTTCAATCTTATTGTTCTATCTGAAACTAAGTGTTCGATACTGTGTCAGGAGAAGCGCCTGTTCTCTGAAATCTCTGGCGATGCAACTCGAAACCGTATGCGTTCGGCGAAACTAAGTGGTCGACCTTGTGAGAGCGGAAACTCCAGATGCGAAACAGTTCAATTTTAAACTTAATGTTCCATCTGAAACTAAGTGTTCGATACTGTGCCGGGAGAAGCGCCTGTTCACTGAAATCTGTGGCGATGCCACTCGAAACCGTATGCGTTCGGCGAAACTAAGTGGTCGACCTTGTGAGAGCGGAAACTCCAGATGCGAAACAGTACAATTTTAAACTAAATGTTCCTTCTGAAACTAAGTTGTCGATACTGTGCCAGGAGAAGCGCCTCTTCGCTGAAATCTGTGGCGATGCCATTCGAAACCGTATGTGTTCGACGAAACTAAGTGCTCGACCTAGTGGGAGAGGAAACTCCAAATGCGAAACTTAGTTCCATTTTAAACTAATTGTTCTATCTGCAACTATGTGTTCGATACTGTGTCAGGAGAAGCGCCTGTTCTCTGAAATCTGTGGCGATGCCACACGAAACCCTATGTGTTCGACGAAACTAAGTCGTCGATCTTGTGAGAGAGGAAACTCCAGATGCGAAGCTTAGTTCCATTTTAAACTAATAGTTCTATCTGAAAAAAGTATTCGATACTGTGCCAGGAGAAGCGCCTGCTCTCTGAAAACTGTGGCGATGCTAATCGAAACCGTATGTGTTCGACGAAACTAAGTGGTCGACCGTGTGAGAGAGGAAACTCCAGATGCGAAACTTACTTCCATTTTAAACTAATTGTTCTATCTGAAACTAAGTGTTCGATACTGTGTCAGGAGGAGCGCCTGTTCTCTGAAATCTGTGGCGATGCCACTCGAAACCGTATGAGTTCGACGAAACTAAGTGGTCGAACTTGTGAGAGAGGAAACTCCAGATGCGAAGTTTTGATCCATTTTAAACTAATTGTTCTATCCGATACTAAGTGTTCGATACTGTGCCAGGAGAAGCGGTTGTTCTGTGAAATCTGTGGCGATGCCCCACGAAACCATATGTGTTCGACGAAACTAAGTGGTCGACCTTGTGAGAGGGGAAACTCCAAATGCGAAACATAGTTCCATTTTAATCTTATTGTTCTACCTGAAACTAAGTTTTCGATACTGTGCCAGGAGGAGCGCCTGTTCTCTGAAATCTGTGGCGATGCCACTCGAAACCGTATGTGTTCGACGAAAATAAGTGGCCGACATTGTGAGAGAGGAAACTTCAGATGCGAAACTTACTTCCATTTTAAACTAATTGTTCTATCTGAAACTAAGTGTTCGATAATCTGCCAGGAGAAGCGCCTGTTCTATGTAATCTGTGGCGATGCTACTCGAAACCGTATGTGTTTGACGAATCTAAATGGTCGACTTTGTGAGAGAGGAAACTCCAGATGCGAAACTTAGTTCCATTTAAAACTAATTGTTCCATCTGAAACTAAGTATTCAATACTCTGCCAGTAGAAGCGCCTGTTCTCTGAAACCTGTGGCGTTGCTACTCGAAGCCGAATGTGTTCGGCGAAACTAAGTGGTCGACCTTGTGAGAGAGGAAACTCCAGATGCGAAATTTTGTACAATTTTAAACTAATTGTTCTATCTGTAACTAAGTGTTCGATACTGCGCCAGGAGAAGCGCCTGGTCTCTGAAATCGGTGGCGATGCTACTCGAAACCGTATGTGTTCATCGAAACTAAGTGGTCGACCTTGTGAGAGAGGAAACTCCAGATGCGAAGCTTAGTTCCATTTTAAACTAATAGTTCTATCTGAAACTAAGTGTTCGATACTGTGCCAGGAGAAGCGCCTGGTCTCTGAAATCGGTGGCGATGCTACTCGAAACCGTATGTGTTCATCGAAACTAAGTGGTCGACCTTGTGAGAGAGGAAACTCCAGATGCGAAGCTTAGTTCCATTTTAAACTAATAGTTCTATCTGAAACTAAGTGTTCGATACTGTGCCAGGAGAAGCGCCTGTTCTCTGAAATCTGTGGCGATGCTACTCGAAACCGAATATGTTAAACGAAACTAAGTGACGAAACTAAGTCACGCCTTGTGAGAGGGGAAACTCCAGATGCGAAACTTAGTACCATTTTAAACTAATAGTTCTATCTGAAACTAAGTGTTCGATACTGTGCCAGGAGAAGCGCCTGGTCTCTGAAATCGGTGGCGATGCTACTCGAAACCGTATGTGTTCATCGAAACTAAGTGGTCGACCTTGTGAGAGAGGAAACTCCAGATGCGAAGCTTAGTTCCATTTTAAACTAATAGTTCTATCTGAAACTAAGTGTTCGATACTGTGCCAGGAGAAGCGCCTGTTCTCTGAAATCTGTGGCGATGCTACTCGAAACCGAATATGTTAAACGAAACTAAGTGACGAAACTAAGTCACGCCTTGTGAGAGGGGAAACTCCAGATGCGAAACTTAGTACCATTTTAAACTAATTGTTCTATCTGAAACTAAGTGTTCGATACTGTGCCAGGAGAAGCGTCTGTTCTCTGAGATCTGTGGCGATGCTACTCGAAACCGTATGTGTTCGACGAAACTAAGTGGTCGACCTTGTGAGAGAGCAAATTCCAGATGCGAAACTTAGTTCCATTTTAAACTAATTGTTCTATCTGAAACTAGGTGTTCGATACTGTGTCAGGAGAAGCGCCTGTTCTCTGAAATCTCTGGCGATGCAACTCGAAACCGCATGCGTTCGGCGAAACTAAGTGGTCGACCTTGTGAGAGCGGAAACTCCAGATGCGAAACAGTTCAATTTTAAACTAAATGTTCCATCTGAAACTAAGTGTTCGATACTGTGCCGGGAGAAGCGCCTGTTCACTGAAATCTGTGGCGATGCCACTCGAAACCGTATGCGTTCGGCGAAACTAAGTGGTCGACCTTGTGAGAGCGGAAACTCCAGATGCGAAACAGTTCAATTTTAAACTAAATGTTCCTTCTGAAACTAAGTGTTCGATACTGTGCCAGGAGAAGCGCCTGTTCGCTGAAATCTGTGGCGATGCCATTCGAAACCGTATGTGTTCGACGAAACTAAGTGCTCGACCTAGTGGGAGAGGAAACTCCAAATGCGAAACTTAGTTCCATTTTAAACTAATTGTTCTATCTGCAACTATGTGTTCGATACTGTGCCAGGAGAAGCGCCTGTTCTCTGAAATCTGTGGCGATGCCACTCGAAACCCTATGTGTTCGACGAAACTAAGTCGTCGATCTTGTGAGAGAGGAAACTCCAGATGCGAAGCTTAGTTCCATTTTAAACTAATAGTTCTATCTGATACTAAGTGGTCGATACTGTGCCAGGAGAAGCGCCTGTTCTCTGAAATCGGTGGCGATGCTACTCGAAACCGTATGTGTTCATCGAAACTAAGTGGTCGACCTTGTGAGAGAGGAATCTCCAGTAGCGAAAATTAGTTCCATTTTAAACTAATTGTTCTATCTGAAACTAAGTGTTCGAGAATGTGCCAGGAGAAGCGCCTGCTCTCCGAAATCTGTGGCGATGCCACTCGAAACCGTATGTGTTCGACGATACTAAGTGGCCGACCTTGTGAGAGAGGAAACTCCAAATGCGAAGCTTAGTTCCATTTTAAACTAATTGTTCTATTTGATACTAAATGGTCGATACTGTGCCAGGAGAAGCGCCTGCTCTCTGAAATCTGTGGCGATGCCACTCGAAACCGTATGTGTTCGACGAAACTAAGTGGTCCACCTTCTGAGAGAAGAAACTCCAGATGCGAAATTTATTTCCATTTTAAACTAATTGTTCTATCTGAAATTTAGTGTTCCATACTGTGCCAGGAGAAGCGCCTGTTCTCTGATATCTGTGGCGATGCCACTCGAAACAGTATGTGTTCGACGAAACTAAGTGGTCGACCTTGTGAGAGAGGAAACTCCAGATGCGAAACCTAGTTCCATTTCAATCTTATTGTTCTATCTGAAACTAAGTGTTCGATACTGTGTCAGGAGAAGCGCCTGTTCTCTGAAATCTCTGGCGATGCCACTCGAAACCGTATGCGTTCGGCGAAACTAAGTGGTCGACCTTGTGAGAGCGGAAACTCCAGATGCGAAACAGTTCAATTTTAAACTAAATGTTCCATCTGAAACTAAGTGTTCGATACTGTGCCGGGAGAAGCGCCTGTTCTCTGAAATCTGTGGCGATGCCACTCGAAACCGTATGCGTTCGGCGAAACTAAGTGGTCGACCTTGTGAGAGCGGAAACTCCAGATGCGAAACAGTTCAATTTTAAACTAAATGTTCCATCTGAAACTAAGTGTTCGATACTGTGCCAGGAGAAGCGCCTGTTCGCTGAAATCTGTGGCGATGCCATTCGAAACCGTATGTGTTCGACGAAACTAAGTGGTCGACCTAGTGGGAGAGGAAACTCCAAATGCGAAACTTAGTTCCATTTTAAACTAATTGGTCTATCTGCAACTATGTGTTCGATACTGTGCCAGGAGAAGCGCCTGTTCTCTGAAATGTGTGGCGATGCCACTCGAAACCGTATGTGTTCGCCGAAACTAAGTGGTCGATCTTTTGAGAGAGGAAACTCCAGATGCGAAACTTAGTTCCATTTTAAACTAATTGTTCTATCTGAAACTAAGTGTTCGATACTGTGCCAGGAGAGGCGCATGTTCTCTGAAATCTGTGGCGATGCCACTCGCAACCGTATGTGTTCGACGGACCTAAGTGGTCGACCTTGTGAGAGAGGAAACTCCAAATTGCGAAACTTAGTTCATTTTAAACTAATAATCCTATCTGACACTAAGTGTTCGATTCTGTGCCAGGAGAAACGCCTGTTCTCTGAAATGTGTGGCGATGCCACTCGAAACCGTATGTGTTCGACGAAACTAAGTGGTCGACCTTGTGAGAGAGGATTCACCAGATGCGGAACATAGTTCCATTTTAAACTAATTGTTCTATCTGAAACTAAGTGTTCGATACTGTTCCAGGAGAAGCGCCTGTTCTCTGAAATCTGTGGCGATGCCACTCGAAACCGTATGTGTTCGACGAAACTAAGTGGTCGACCTTGTGAGAGGGGAAACTCCAAATGCGAAACATATTTCCATTTTAAACTAAATGTTCTATCTGAAACTAAGTATTCGATACTCTGCCAGTAGAAGCGCCCGTACTCTGAAACCTGTGGCGTTGCTACTCGAAGCCGAATGTGTTCGACGAAAGTAAGTGGTAGACCGTGTGAGAGAGAAAACTCCAAATTCGAAAAATAGTTCCATTTTAAGCCAAGTGTTCTATCTGTAACTAAGTGTTCGATACTGTGCCGGGAGAAGCGCCTGTTCTCTGAAATCTGTGGCGATGCTACTCGAAACCGTATGTGTTCGACGAAACTAAGTGGTCCACCTTGTGAGAGAGGAAACTCCAGATGCGAAGCTTAGTTCCATTTTAAAGTAATTGTTCTATCTGATACTAATTGTCGATACTGTGCCAGGAGAAGCGCCAGTTCTCTGAAATCTGTGGCGATGCCACTCGAAACCGTATGTGTTCGACGAAACTAAGTGGTCGACCTTGTGGGAGAGGAAACTCCAGATGCGAAACTTAGTTCCATTTTAAACTAATTGTTCTATCTGAAACTATGTGTTCGACACTGTGCCAGGAGAAGCGCCTGTTCTCTGAAATGTGTAGCGATGCCACTCGAAACCGTATGTGTTCGACGGACCTAAGTGGTTGACCTTGTGAGAGAGGATACTCCAGATGCGAAACATAGTTCCATTTTAAACTAATCGTTCTGTCTGAAAAAAGTATTCGATACTGTGCCAGGAGAAGCGCCTGCTCTCTGAAAACTGTGGCGATGCTAATCGAAACCGTATGTGTTCGACGAAACTAAGTGGTCGACCGTGTGAGAGAGGAAACTCCAGATGCGAAACTTACTTCCATTTTAAACTAATTGTTCTATCTGAAACTAAGTGTTCGATACTGTGTCAGGAGGAGCGCCTGTTCTCTGAAATCTGTGGCGATGCCACTCGAAACCGTATGAGTTCGACGAAACTAAGTGGTCGAACTTGTGAGAGAGGAAACTCCAGATGCGAAGTTTTGATCCATTTTAAACTAATTGTTCTATCCGATACTAAGTGTTCGATACTGTGCCAGGAGAAGCGGTTGTTCTGTGAAATCTGTGGCGATGCCCCACGAAACCATATGTGTTCGACGAAACTAAGTGGTCGACCTTGTGAGAGGGGAAACTCCAAATGCGAAACATAGTTCCATTTTAATCTTATTGTTCTACCTGAAACTAAGTTTTCGATACTGTGCCAGGAGGAGCGCCTGTTCTCTGAAATCTGTGGCGATGCCACTCGAAACCGTATGTGTTCGACGAAAATAAGTGGCCGACATTGTGAGAGAGGAAACTTCAGATGCGAAACTTACTTCCATTTTAAACTAATTGTTCTATCTGAAACTAAGTGTTCGATAATCTGCCAGGAGAAGCGCCTGTTCTATGTAATCTGTGGCGATGCTACTCGAAACCGTATGTGTTTGACGAATCTAAATGGTCGACTTTGTGAGAGAGGAAACTCCAGATGCGAAACTTAGTTCCATTTAAAACTAATTGTTCCATCTGAAACTAAGTATTCAATACTCTGCCAGTAGAAGCGCCTGTTCTCTGAAACCTGTGGCGTTGCTACTCGAAGCCGAATGTGTTCGACGAAAGTAAGTGGTAGACCGTGTGAGAGGGGAAACTCCAAATGCGAAACATAGTTCCATTTTAATCTTATTGTTCTACCTGAAACTAAGTGTTCGATACTGTGCCAGGAGAAGCGCCAGTTCTCTGAAACCTGTGGCGATTCCACTCGAAACCGTATGTCTTTGACGAAACTAAGTGGTCCACCTTGTGAGAGAGGAAACTCCAGAAGTGAAATTTAGTTTCATTTAAAACTAACTGTTCTATCTGAAACCAAGTGTTCGATAATGTGCCAGGAGAAGCGCCAGTTCTCTGAAATCTGTGGCGATACAACTCGAAACCGTATGTGTTCGAGGAAACTAAGTGGTCGACCTTGTGGGACAGGAAACTCCAGATGCGAAACTCAGTTCCATTTTAAACTAATTGTTCTATCTGAAACTATGTGTTCAACACTGTGCCAGGAGAAGCGCCTGTTCTCTGAAATGTGTAGCGATGCCACTCGAAACCGTATGTGTTCGACGGACCTAATTGGTTGACCTTGTGAGAGCGGATACTCCAGATGCGAAACATAGTTCCATTTTAAACTAATCGTTCTGTCTGAAAAAAGTATTCGATACTGTGCCAGGAGAAGCGCCTGCTCTCTGAAAACTGTGGCGATGCTAATCGAAACCGTATGTGTTCGACGAAACTAAGTGGTCGACCGTGTGAGAGAGGAAACTCCAGATGCGAAACTTACTTCCATTTTAAACTAATTGTTCTACCTGAAACTAAGTGTTCGATACTGTGCCAGGAGAAGCGCCAGTTCTCTGAAACCTGTGGCGATTCCACTCGAAACCGTATGTCTTTGACGAAACTAAGTGGTCCACCTTGTGAGAGAGGAAACTCCAGAAGTGAAATTTAGTTTCATTTAAAACTAACTGTTCTATCTGAAACCAAGTGTTCGATAATGTGCCAGGAGAAGCGCCAGTTCTCTGAAATCTGTGGCGATACAACTCGAAACCGTATGTGTTCGAGGAAACTAAGTGGTCGACCTTGTGGGACAGGAAACTCCAGATGCGAAACTCAGTTCCATTTTAAACTAATTGTTCTATCTGAAACTATGTGTTCGACACTGTGCCAGGAGAAGCGCCTGTTCTCTGAAATGTGTAGCGATGCCACTCGAAACCGTATGTGTTCGACGGACCTAATTGGTTGACCTTGTGAGAGCGGATACTCCAGATGCGAAACATAGTTCCATTTTAAACTAATCGTTCTGTCTGAAAAAAGTATTCGATACTGTGCCAGGAGAAGCGCCTGCTCTCTGAAAACTGTGGCGATGCTAATCGAAACCGTATGTGTTCGACGAAACTAAGTGGTCGACCGTATGAGAGAGGAAACTCCAGATGCGAAACTTACTTCCATTTTAAACTAATTGTTCTATCTGAAACTATGTGTTCGATACTGTGCCAGGAGAAGCGTCTGTTCTCTGGAATCGGTGGCGATGCTACTCGAAACCGTATGTGTTCGACGAAACTAAGTAGTCGACCTTGTGAGAGAGGAATCTCCAGATGCGAAACTTAGTTCCATTTTAAACTAATCGTTCTATCTGAAACTAAGTGATCGATACTGTGCCAGGGGAAGTGCCTGTTCTCTGAAATCTGTGGCGATGCTACTCGAAACTGTATTTGTTCGACGAAACTAAGTGGTCGACCTTGTGAGAGAGGAAACTCCAGCAGCGAAACTTAGTTCCTCTTTAAACTAATTGTTCTATCTGAAACTAAGTATTCGATACTGTGCGAGTAGAAGCGTCTGTTCTCTGAAATCTGTGGCGATGCCACTCGAAACCGTATTTGTTCGACGAAACTGAGTGGTCGACCGTGTGAGAGAGGAATCTTCAGATGCGAAACTTAGTTCCATTTCAAATTAATTGTTCTATCTGAAATTAAGTGTTCGCTACTGTGCCAGGAGGAGCGCCCGTTCTGTGAAACCTGTGGCGATACCATTCGAAACGGTATGTGTTCGACGAAACTGAGTGGTCGACTTTGTGAGAGAGGAAACTCAACATGCGACACATAGTTACATTTTAAACTAATTGTTCTATCTGAAATTAAGTGTTCGCTACTGTGCCGGGAGAAGCGGCTGTTCTCTGAAATGTATGGCGATGCCACTCGAAACCGTATGTGTTCGACGAAACTAAGTGGTCGACCTTGTGAGAGAGGATTCACCAGATGCGGAACATAGTTCCATTTTAAACAAATTGTTCCATCTGAAACTAAGTGTTCGATACTGTGCCAGGAGAAGCGCCTGTTCTCTGAAATCTGTGGTGATGCCACTCGAAACCGTATGTGTTCGACGAAACTAAGTGGTCGACCTTGTGAGAGAGGATTCACCAGATGCGGAACATAGTTCCACTTTAAACTAATTGTTCTATCTGAAAATAAGTGTTCGATACTGTGCCAGGAGAAGCGCCTGTTCTCTGAAATCTGTGGCGATGCCACTCCAAACCGTATGTGTTCGACGAAACTAAGTAGTCGATATTGTGAGAGAGGCATCTCCAGATGCGAAACTTATTTCCATTTTAAAATAATTGTTCTATCTGAAACTAAGTGTTCGATACTGTGCCAGGAGAAGCGCCTGTTCTCTAAAATCTGTGGCGTTGCTACTCGAAGCCGAATGTGTTCGACGAAAGTAAGTGGTAGACCGTGTGAGAGGGGAAACTCCAAATGCGAAACATAGTTCCATTTTAATCTTATTGTTCTACCTGAAACTAAGTGTTCGATACTGTGCCAGGAGAAGCGCCTGTTCTCTAAAATCTGTGGCGATGCCCCTCGAAACCGTATGTGTTCGAGGAAACTAAGTGGTCGACCTTGTGAGAGAGGAACCTCCTGATGCGAAACTTAGTTCCATTTTAAACTAATTGTTCTATCTGAAACTATGTGTTCGATAATGTGCCAGGCGAAACGCCGTTCTCCGAAATCTGTGGCGATTCCACTCGAAACTGTATGTGTTCGACGAAACTAAGTGGTCGACCTTGTGAGAGAGAAAACTCCAGATGCGAAACTTAGTTCCATTTTAAACTAATCGTTCTATCTGAAACTAAGTGATCGATACTGTGCCAGGGGAAGTGCCTGTTCTCTGAAATCTGTGGCGATGCTACTCGAAACTGTATTTGTTCGACGAAACTAAGTGGTCGACCTTGTGAGAGAGGAAACTCCAGCAGCGAAACTTAGTTCCTCTTTAAACTAATTGTTCTATCTGAAACTAAGTATTCGATACTGTGCGAGTAGAAGCGTCTGTTCTCTGAAATCTGTGGCGATGCCACTCGAAACCGTATTTGTTCGACGAAACTAAGTGGTCGACCTTGTGAGAGAGGATTCACCAGATGCGGAACATAGTTCCATTTTAAACTAATTGTTCTATCTGAAACTAAGTGTTCGATACTGTTCCAGGAGAAGCGCCTGTTCTCTGAAATCTGTGGCGATGCCACTCGAAACCGTATGTGTTCGACGAAACTATGTGGTCGACCTTGTGAGTGAGGAAACTCCAGATGCGAAGATTTGTTCCATTTTAAACTAATTGTTCTATCCGATACTAAGTGTTCGATACTGTGCCAGGAGAAGCGGTTGTTCTGTGACATCTGAGGCGATGCCCCACGAAACCGTATGTGTTCGACGAAACTAAGTGGTCGCCTTGTGAAAGAGGAAACTGCAGATGCGAAACTTAGTTCCATTTAAAACTAATTGTTCCATCTGAAACTAAGTATTCAATACTCTGCCAGTAGAAGCGCCTGTTCTCTGAAACCTGTGGCGTTGCTACTCGAAGCCGAATGTGTTCGACGAAAGTAAGTGGTAGACCGTGTGAGAGGGGAAACTCCAAATGCGAAACATAGTTCCATTTTAATCTTATTGTTCTACCTGAAACTAAGTGTTCGATACTGTGCCAGGAGAAGCGCCAGTTCTCTGAAACCTGTGGCGATTCCACTCGAAACCGTATGTCTTTGACGAAACTAAGTGGTCCACCTTGTGAGAGAGGAAACTCCAGAAGTGAAATTTAGTTTCATTTAAAACTAACTGTTCTATCTGAAACCAAGTGTTCGATAATGTGCCAGGAGAAGCGCCAGTTCTCTGAAATCTGTGGCGATACAACTCGAAACCGTATGTGTTCCAGGAAACTAAGTGGTCGACCTTGTGGGACAGGAAACTCCATATGCGAAACTCAGTTCCATTTTAAACTAATTGTTCTATCTGAAACTATGTGTTCGACACTGTGCCAGGAGAAGCGCCTGTTCTCTGAAATGTGTAGCGATGCCACTCGAAACCGTATGTGTTCGACGGACCTAATTGGTTGACCTTGTGAGAGCGGATACTCCAGATGCGAAACATAGTTCCATTTTAAACTAATCGTTCTGTCTGAAAAAAGTATTCGATACTGTGCCAGGAGAAGCGCCTGCTCTCTGAAAACTGTGGCGATGCTAATCGAAACCGTATGTGTTCGACGAAACTAAGTGGTCGACCGTGTGAGAGAGGAAACTCCAGATGCGAAACTTACTTCCATTTTAAACTAATTGTTCTATCTGAAACTATGTGTTCGATACTGTGCCAGGAGAAGCGTCTGTTCTCTGGAATCGGTGGCGATGCTACTCGAAACCGTATGTGTTCGACGAAACTAAGTAGTCGACCTTGTGAGAGAGGAATCTCCAGATGCGAAACTTATTTCCATTTTAAAATAATTGTTCTATCTGAAACTAAGTGTTCGATACTGTGCCAGGAGAAGCGCCTGTTCTCTAAAATCTGTGGCGATGCCCCTCGAAACCGTATGTGTTCGAGGAAACTAAGTGGTCGACCTTGTGAGAGAGGAACCTCCTGATGCGAAACTTAGTTCCATTTTAAACTAATTGTTCTATCTGAAACTATGTGTTCGATAATGTGCCAGGCGAAACGCCGTTCTCCGAAATCTGTGGCGATTCCACTCGAAACTGTATGTGTTCGACGAAACTAAGTGGTCGACCTTGTGAGAGAGAAAACTCCAGATGCGAAACTTAGTTCCATTTTAAACTAATCGTTCTATCTGAAACTAAGTGATCGATACTGTGCCAGGGGAAGTGCCTGTTCTCTGAAATCTGTGGCGATACTACTCGAAACTGTATTTGTTCGACGAAACTAAGTGGTCGACCTTGTGAGAGAGGAAACTCCAGCAGCGAAACTTAGTTCCTCTTTAAACTAATTGTTCTATCTGAAACTAAGTATTCGATACTGTGCGAGTAGAAGCGTCTGTTCTCTGAAATCTGTGGCGATGCCACTCGAAACCGTATTTGTTCGACGAAACTGAGTGGTCGACCGTGTGAGAGAGGAATCTTCAGATGCGAAACTTAGTTCCATTTCAAATTAATTGTTCTATCTGAAATTAAGTGTTCGCTACTGTGCCAGGAGGAGCGCCCGTTCTGTGAAACCTGTGGCGATTCCATTCGAAACGGTATGTGTTCGACGAAACTGAGTGGTCGACTTTGTGAGAGAGGAAACTCAACATGCGACACATAGTTACATTTTAAACTAATTGTTCTATCTGAAATTAAGTGTTCGCTACTGTGCCGGGAGAAGCGGCTGTTCTCTGAAATGTATGGCGATGCCACTCGAAACCGTATGTGTTCGACGAAACTAAGTGGTCGACCTTGTGAGAGAGGATTCACCAGATGCGGAACATAGTTCCATTTTAAACAAATTGTTCTATCTGAAACTAAGTGTTCGATACTGTGCCAGGAGAAGCGCCTGTTCTCTGAAATCTGTGGTGATGCCACTCGAAACCGTATGTGTTCGACGAAACTAAGTGGTCGACCTTGTGAGAGAGGAAACTCCAGCAGCGAAACTTAGTTCCTCTTTAAACTAATTGTTCTATCTGAAACTAAGTATTCGATACTGTGCGAGTAGAAGCGTCTGTTCTCTGAAATCTGTGGCGATGCCACTCGAAACCGTATTTGTTCGACGAAACTAAGTGGTCGACCTTGTGAGAGAGGATTCACCAGATGCGGAACATAGTTCCATTTTAAACTAATTGTTCTATCTGAAACTAAGTGTTCGATACTGTTCCAGGAGAAGCGCCTGTTCTCTGAAATCTGTGGCGATGCCACTCGAAACCGTATGTGTTCGACGAAACTATGTGGTCGACCTTGTGAGTGAGGAAACTCCAGATGCGAAGATTTGTTCCATTTTAAACTAATTGTTCTATCCGATACTAAGTGTTCGATACTGTGCCAGGAGAAGCGGTTGTTCTGTGACATCTGAGGCGATGCCCCACGAAACCGTATGTGTTCGACGAAACTAAGTGGTCGCCTTGTGAAAGAGGAAACTGCAGATGCGAAACTTAGTTCCATTTAAAACTAATTGTTCCATCTGAAACTAAGTATTCAATACTCTGCCAGTAGAAGCGCCTGTTCTCTGAAACCTGTGGCGTTGCTACTCGAAGCCGAATGTGTTCGACGAAAGTAAGTGGTAGACCGTGTGAGAGGGGAAACTCCAAATGCGAAACATAGTTCCATTTTAATCTTATTGTTCTACCTGAAACTAAGTGTTCGATACTGTGCCAGGAGAAGCGCCAGTTCTCTGAAACCTGTGGCGATTCCACTCGAAACCGTATGTCTTTGACGAAACTAAGTGGTCCACCTTGTGAGAGAGGAAACTCCAGAAGTGAAATTTAGTTTCATTTAAAACTAACTGTTCTATCTGAAACCAAGTGTTCGATAATGTGCCAGGAGAAGCGCCAGTTCTCTGAAATCTGTGGCGATACAACTCGAAACCGTATGTGTTCCAGGAAACTAAGTGGTCGACCTTGTGGGACAGGAAACTCCATATGCGAAACTCAGTTCCATTTTAAACTAATTGTTCTATCTGAAACTATGTGTTCGACACTGTGCCAGGAGAAGCGCCTGTTCTCTGAAATGTGTAGCGATGCCACTCGAAACCGTATGTGTTCGACGGACCTAATTGGTTGACCTTGTGAGAGCGGATACTCCAGATGCGAAACATAGTTCCATTTTAAACTAATCGTTCTGTCTGAAAAAAGTATTCGATACTGTGCCAGGAGAAGCGCCTGCTCTCTGAAAACTGTGGCGATGCTAATCGAAACCGTATGTGTTCGACGAAACTAAGTGGTCGACCGTGTGAGAGAGGAAACTCCAGATGCGAAACTTACTTCCATTTTAAACTAATTGTTCTATCTGAAACTATGTGTTCGATACTGTGCCAGGAGAAGCGTCTGTTCTCTGGAATCGGTGGCGATGCTACTCGAAACCGTATGTGTTCGACGAAACTAAGTAGTCGACCTTGTGAGAGAGGAATCTCCAGATGCGAAACTTATTTCCATTTTAAAATAATTGTTCTATCTGAAACTAAGTGTTCGATACTGTGCCAGGAGAAGCGCCTGTTCTCTAAAATCTGTGGCGATGCCCCTCGAAACCGTATGTGTTCGAGGAAACTAAGTGGTCGACCTTGTGAGAGAGGAACCTCCTGATGCGAAACTTAGTTCCATTTTAAACTAATTGTTCTATCTGAAACTATGTGTTCGATAATGTGCCAGGCGAAACGCCGTTCTCCGAAATCTGTGGCGATTCCACTCGAAACTGTATGTGTTCGACGAAACTAAGTGGTCGACCTTGTGAGAGAGAAAACTCCAGATGCGAAACTTAGTTCCATTTTAAACTAATCGTTCTATCTGAAACTAAGTGATCGATACTGTGCCAGGGGAAGTGCCTGTTCTCTGAAATCTGTGGCGATACTACTCGAAACTGTATTTGTTCGACGAAACTAAGTGGTCGACCTTGTGAGAGAGGAAACTCCAGCAGCGAAACTTAGTTCCTCTTTAAACTAATTGTTCTATCTGAAACTAAGTATTCGATACTGTGCGAGTAGAAGCGTCTGTTCTCTGAAATCTGTGGCGATGCCACTCGAAACCGTATTTGTTCGACGAAACTGAGTGGTCGACCGTGTGAGAGAGGAATCTTCAGATGCGAAACTTAGTTCCATTTCAAATTAATTGTTCTATCTGAAATTAAGTGTTCGCTACTGTGCCAGGAGGAGCGCCCGTTCTGTGAAACCTGTGGCGATTCCATTCGAAACGGTATGTGTTCGACGAAACTGAGTGGTCGACTTTGTGAGAGAGGAAACTCAACATGCGACACATAGTTACATTTTAAACTAATTGTTCTATCTGAAATTAAGTGTTCGCTACTGTGCCGGGAGAAGCGGCTGTTCTCTGAAATGTATGGCGATGCCACTCGAAACCGTATGTGTTCGACGAAACTAAGTGGTCGACCTTGTGAGAGAGGATTCACCAGATGCGGAACATAGTTCCATTTTAAACAAATTGTTCTATCTGAAACTAAGTGTTCGATACTGTGCCAGGAGAAGCGCCTGTTCTCTGAAATCTGTGGTGATGCCACTCGAAACCGTATGTGTTCGACGAAACTAAGTGGTCGACCTTGTGAGAGAGGATTCACCAGATGCGGAACATAGTTCCACTTTAAACTAATTGTTCTATCTGAAACTAAGTGTTCGATACTGTGCCAGGAGAAGCGCCTGTTCTCTGAAATCTGTGGCGATGCCACTCCAAACCGTATGTGTTCGACGAAACTAAGTAGTCGATATTGTGAGAGAGGCATCTCCAGATGCGAAACTTATTTCCATTTTAAAATAATTGTTCTATCTGAAACTAAGTGTTCGATACTGTGCCAGGAGAAGCGCCTGTTCTCTAAAATCTGTGGCGATGCCCCTCGAAACCGTATGTGTTCGAGGAAACTAAGTGGTCGACCTTGTGAGAGAGGAACCTCCTGATGCGAAACTTAGTTCCATTTTAAACTAATTGTTCTATCTGAAACTATGTGTTCGATAATGTGCCAGGCGAAACGCCGTTCTCCGAAATCTGTGGCGATTCCACTCGAAACTGTATGTGTTCGACGAAACTAAGTGGTCGACCTTGTGAGAGAGAAAACTCCAGATGCGAAACTTAGTTCCATTTTAAACTAATCGTTCTATCTGAAACTAAGTGATCGATACTGTGCCAGGGGAAGCGCCTGTTCTCTGAAATCTGTGGCGATGCTACTCGAAACTGTATTTGTTCGACGAAACTAAGTGGTCGACCTTGTGAGAGAGGAAACTCCAGCAGCGAAACTTAGTTCCTCTTTAAACTAATTGTTCTATCTGAAACTAAGTATTCGATACTGTGCGAGTAGAAGCGTCTGTTCTCTGAAATCTGTGGCGATGCCACTCGAAACCGTATTTGTTCGACGAAACTGAGTGGACGACCTTGTGAGAGAGGAATCTTCAGATGCGAAACTTAGTCCCATTTCAAATTAATTGTTCTATCTGAAATTAAGTGTTCGCTACTGTGCCAGGAGGAGCGCACGTTCTGTGAAACCTGTGGCGATACCATTCGAAACGGTATGTGTTCGACGAAACTGAGTGGTCGACTTTGTGAGAGAGGAAATTCAACATGCGACACATAGTTACATTTTAAACTAATTGTTCTATCTGAAATTAAGTGTTCGCTACTGTGCCGGGAGAAGCGGCTGTTCTCTGAAATGTATGGCGATGCCACTCGAAACCGTATGTGTTCGACGAAACTAAGTGGTCGACCTTGTGAGAGAGGATTCACCAGATGTGGAACATAGTTCCACTTTAAACTAATTGTTCTATCTGAAACTAAGTGTTCGATACTGTGCCAGGAGAAGCGCCTGTTCTCTGAAATCTGTGGCGATGCCACTCCAAACCGTATGTGTTCGACGAAACTAAGTAGTCGATATTGTGAGAGAGGCATCTCCAGATGCGAAACTTATTTCCATTTTAAAATAATTGTTCTATCTGAAACTAAGTGTTCGATGCTGTGCCAGGAGAAGCGCCTGTTCTCTAAAATCTTTGGCGATGCCACTCGAAACCGTATGTGTTCGAGGAAACTAAGTGGTCGACATTGTGAGAGAGGAACCTCCTGATGCGAAACTTAGTTCCATTTTAAACTAATTGTTCTATCTGAAACTATGTGTTCGATAATGTGCCAGGCGAAACGCCGTTCTCCGAAATCTGTGGCGATTCCACTCGAAACTGTATGTGTTCGACGAAACTAAGTGGTCGACCTTGTGAGAGAGAAAACTCCAGATGCGAAACTTAGTTCCATTTTAAACTAATCGTTCTATCTGAAACTAAGTGATCGATACTGTGCCAGGGGAAGCGCCTGTTCTCTGAAATCTGTGGCGATGCTACTCGAAACTGTATTTGTTCGACGAAACTAAGTGGTCGACCTTGTGAGAGAGGAAACTCCAGCAGCGAAACTTAGTTCCTCTTTAAACTAATTGTTCTATCTGAAACTAAGTATTCGATACTGTGCGAGTAGAAGCGTCTGTTCTCTGAAATCTGTGGCGATGCCACTCGAAACCGTATTTGTTCGACGAAACTGAGTGGACGACCTTGTGAGAGAGGAATCTTCAGATGCACAACTTAGTTCCATTTCAAATTAATTGTTCTATCTGAAATTAAGTGTTCGCTACTGTGCCAGGAGGAGCGCCCGTTCTGTGAAACCTGTGGCGATACCATTCGAAACGGTATGTGTTCGACGAAACTGAGTGGTCGACTTTGTGAGAGAGGAAACTCAACATGCGACACATAGTTACATTTTAAACTAATTGTTCTATCTGAAATTAAGTGTTCGCTACTGTGCCGGGAGAAGCGGCTGTTCTCTGAAATGTATGGCGATGCCACTCGAAACCGTATGTGTTCGACGAGACTAAGTGGTCGACCTTGTGAGAGAGGATTCACCAGATGCGGAACATAGTTCCACTTTAAACTAATTGTTCTATCTGAAACTAAGTGTTCGATACTGTGCCAGGAGAAGCGCCTGTTCTCTGAAATCTGTGGCGATGCCACTCCAAACCGTACGTGTTCGACGAAACTAAGTAGTCGATATTGTGAGAGAGGCATCTCCAGATGCGAAACTTATTTCCATTTTAAAATAATTGTTCTATCTGAACCTAAGTGTTCGATACTGTGCCAGGGGAAGCGCCTGTTCTCTGAAATCTGTGGTGATGCCACTCGAAACCGTATGGGTTCGACGAAACTAAGTGGTCGACCTTGTGAGAGAGGATTCACCAGATGCGGAACATAGTTCCACTTTAAACTAATTCTTCTATCTGAAACTAAGTGTTCGATACTGTGCCAGGAGAAGCGCCTGTTCTCTGAAATCTGCGGCGATGCCACTCCAAACCGTATGTGTTCGACGAAACTAAGTAGTCGACCTTGTGAGAGAGGCATCTCCAGATGCGAAACTTATTTCCATTTTAAAATAATTGTTCTATCTGAAACTAAGTGTTCGATACTGTGCCAGGAGAAGCGCCTGTTCTCTAAAATCTGTGGCGATGCCACTCGAAACCGTATGTGTTCGAGGAAACTAAGTGGTCGACCTTGTGAGAGAGGAACCTCCTGATGCGAAACTTAGTTCCATTTTAAACTAATTGTTCTATCTGAAACTATGTGTTCGATAATGTGCCAGGCGAAACGCCGTTCTCCGAAATCTGTGGCGATTCCACTCGAAACTGTATGTGTTCGACGAAACTAAGTGGTCGACCTTGTGAGAGAGAAAACTCCAGATGCGAAACATAGTTCCATTTTAAACTAATCGTTCTATCTGAAACTAAGTGATCGATGCTGTGCCAGGGGAAGCGCCTGTTCTCTGAAATCTGTGGCGATGCTACTCGAAACTGTATTCGTTCGACGAAACTAAGTGGTCGACCTTGTGAGAGAGGAAACTCCAGCAGCGAAACTTAGTTCCTCTTTAAACTAATTGTTCTATCTGAAACTAAGTATTCGATACTGTGCGAGTAGAAGCGTCTGTTCTCTGAAATCTGTGGCGATGCCACTCGAAACCGTATTTGTTCGACGAAACTGAGTGGTCGACCTTGTGAGAGAGGAATCTTCAGATGCGAAACTTAGTTCCATTTCAAATTAATTGTTCTATCTGAAACTAAGTGTTCGCTACTGTGCCAGGAGGAGCGCCCGTTCTGTGAAACCTGTGGCGATACCATTCGAAACGGTATGTGTTCGACGAAACTGAGTGGTCGACTTTGTGAGAGAGGAAACTCAACATGCGACACATAGTTACATTTTAAACTAATTGTTCTATCTGAAATTAAGTGTTCGCTACTGTGCCGGGAGAAGCGGCTGTTCTCTGAAATGTATGGCGATGCCACTCGAAACCATATGTGTTCGACGAAACTAAGTGGTCGACCTTGTGAGAGAGGATTCACCAGATGCGGAACATAGTTCCATTTTAAACAAATTGTTCTATCTGAAACTAAGTGTTCGATACTGTGCCAGGAGAAGCGCCTGTTCTCTGAAATCTGTGGTGATGCCACTCGAAACCGTATGTGTTCGACGAAACTAAGTAGTCGACCTTGTGAGAGAGGATTCACCAGATGCGGAACATAGTTCCACTTTAAACTAATTGTTCTATCTGAAACTAAGTGTTCGATACTGTGCCAGGAGAAGCGCCTGTTCTCTGAAATCTGTGGCGATGCCACTCCAAACCGTATGTGTTCAACGAAACTAAGTAGTCGATATTGTGAGAGAGGCATCTCCAGATGCGAAACTTATTTCCATTTTAAAATAATTGTTCTATCTGAAACTAAGTGTTCGATACTGTGCCAGGAGAAGCGCCTGTTCTCTAAAATCTGTGGCGATGCCACTCGAAACCTTATGTGTTCGAGGAAACTAAGTGGTCGACCTTGTGAGAGAGGAACCTCCTGATGCGAAACTTAGTTCCATTTTAAACTAATTGTTCTATCTGAAACTATGTGTTCGATAATGTGCCAGGCGAAACGCCGTTCTCCGAAATCTGTGGCGATTCCACTCGAAACTGTATGTGTTCGACGAAACTAAGTGGTCGACCTTGTGAGAGAGAAAACTCCAGATGCGAAACTTAGTTCCATTTTAAACTAATCGTTCTATCTGAAACTAAGTGATCGATACTGTGCCAGGGGAAGCGCCTGTTCTCTGAAATCTGTGGCGATGCTACTTGAAACTGTATTTGTTCGACGAAACTAAGTGGTCGACCTTGTGAGAGAGGAAACTCCAGCAGCGAAACTTAGTTCCTCTTTAAACTAATTGTTCTATCTGAAACTAAGTATTCGATACTGTGCGAGTAGAAGCGTCTGTTCTCTGAAATCTGTGGCGATGCCACTCGAAACCGTATTTGTTCGACGAAACTGAGTGGTCGACCTTGTGAGAAAGGAATCTTCAGATGCGAAGTTTAGTTCCATTTTAAACAAATTGTTCTATCTGAAACTAAGTGTTCGATACTGTGCCAGGAGAAGCGCCTGTTCTCTGAAATCTGGGGTGATGCCACTCGAAACCGTATGCGTTCGACGAAACTAAGTGGTCGACCTTGTGAGAGAGGATTCACCAGATGCGGAACATAGTTCCATTTTAAACAAATTGTTCTATCTGAAACTAAGTGTTCGATACTGTGCCAGGAGAAGCGCCTGTTCTCTGAAATCTGTGGTGATGCCACTCGAAACCGTATGTGTTCGACGAAACTAAGTGGTCGACCTTGTGAGAGAGGATTCACCAGATGCGGAACATAGTTCCACTTTAAACTAATTGTTCTATCTGAAACTAAGTGTTCGATACTGTGCCAGGAGAAGCGCCTGTTCTCTGAAATCTGTGGCGATGCCACTCCAAACTGTATGTGTTCGACGAAACTAAGTGGTCGACCTTGTGAGAGAGGATTCACCAGATGCGAAACTTAGTTCCATTTTAAACAAATTGTTCTATCTGAAACTAAGTGATCGATACTGTGCCAGGGGAAGCGCCTGTTCTCTGAAATCTGTGGCGATGCTACTCGAAACTGTATTTGTTCGACGAAACTAAGTGGTCGACCTTGTGAGAGAGGAAACTCCAGCAGCGAAACTTAGTTCCTCTTTAAACTAATTGTTCTATCTGAAACTAAGTATTCGATACTGTGCGAGTAGACGCGTCTGTTCTCTGAAATCTGTGGCGATGCCACTCGAAACCGTATGTGTTCGACGAAACTAAGTAGTCGACCTTGTGAGAGAGGAATCTCCAGATGCGAAACTTAATTCCATTTTAAAATAATTGTTCTATCTGAAACTAAGCGTTCGATACTGTGCCGGGAGAAGCGCCTGTTCTCTGAAATCTGTGGTGATGCCACTCGAAACCGTATGTGTTCGACGAAACTAAGTGGTCGACATTGTGAGAGAGGATTCACCAGATGCGGAACATAGTTCCACTTTAAACTAATTGTTCTATCTGAAACTAAGTGTTCGATACTGTGCCAGGAGAAGCGCCTGTTCTCTGAAATCTGTGGCGATGCCACTCCAAACCGTATGTGTTCGACGAAACTAAGTAGTCGGCCTTGTGAGAGAGGCATCTCCAGATGCGAAACTTATTTCCATTTTAAAATAATTGTTCTATCTGAAACTAAGTGTTCGATACTGTGCCAGGAGAAGCGCCTGTTCTCTAAAATCTGTGGCGATGCCACTCGAAACCGTATGTGTTCGAGGAAACTAAGTGGTCGACCTTGTGAGAGAGGAACCTCCTGATGCGAAACTTAGTTCCATTTTAAACTAATTGTTCTATCTGAAACTATGTGTTCGATAATGTGCCAGGCGAAACGCCGTTCTCCGAAATCTGTGGCGATTCCACTCGAAACTGTATGTGTTCGACGAAACTAAGTGGTCGACCTTGTGAGAGAGAAAACTCCAGATGCGAAACTTAGTTCCATTTTAAACTAATCGTTCTATCTGAAACTAAGTGATCGATACTGTGCCAGGGGAAGCGCCTGTTCTCTGAAATCTGTGGCGATGGTACTCGAAACTGTATTTGTTCGACGAAACTAAGTTGTCGACCTTGTGAGAGAGGAAACTCCAGCAGCGAAACTTAGTTCCTCTTTAAACTAATTGTTCTATATGAAACTAAGTATTCGATACTGTGCGAGTAGACGCGTCTGTTCTCTGAAATCTGTGGCGATGCCACTCGAAATCGTATTTGTTCGACGAAACTGAGTGGTCGACCTTGTGAGAGAGGAATCTTCAGATGCGAAACTTAGTTCCATTTTAAACAAATTTTTCTATCTGAAACTAAGTGATCGATACTGTGCCAGGGGAAGCGCCTGTTCTCTGAAATCTCTGGCGATGCTACTCGAAACTGTATTTGTTCGACGAAACTAAGTGGTCGACCTTGTGAGAGAGGAAACTCCAGCAGCGAAACTTAGTTCCTCTTTAAACTAATTGTTCTATCTGAAACTAAGTATTCGATACTGTGCGAGTAGAAGCGTCTGATCTCTGAAATCTGTGGCGATGCCACTCGAAACCGTATGTGTTCGACGAAACTAAGTGGTCGACCTTGTGAGAGAGGAACCTCCTGATGCGAAACTTATTTCCATTTTAAACTAATGGTTCCATCTGAAACTAAGTAGTCGATACTATGCCAGGAGAAGCGCCTGTTCTCTGAAATCTGTGGCGATGCTACTCGAAACCGTATGTGTTCGACGAAACTAAGTGGTCGACCTTCTGAGAGAGGGAACTCCGGATGCGAAACATCGTTCCATTTTAACCTAATTGTTCTATCTGAAACTATGTGTTCGACACTGTGCCAGGAGAAGCGCCTGTTCTCTGAAATATGTGGCCATGCCACTCGAAACCGTATGTGTTCGACGAATCTAAGTGGTCGACCTTGTGGGAGAGGAAACTCCACATGCGAAACTTACTTCCATTTTAAACTAATTATTCTATCTGAAACTAAGTGTTCGATACTGTGCCAGGAGATGCGCCTGTTCTCTGAAATCTGTGGCGTTGCCACTCGAAACCGTATGTGTTCAACGAAACTAAGTGGCCGACCTTGTGATTGAACAAACTCCAGCAGCGAAACTTAGTTCCTCTTTAAACTAATTGTTCTATCTGAAACTAAGTATTCGATACTGTGCGAGTAGAAGCGTCTGTTCTCTGAAATCTGTGGCGATGCCACTCGAAACCGTATTTGTTCGACGAAACTGAGTGGTCGACCTTGTGAGAAAGGAATCTTCAGATGCGAAGTTTAGTTCCATTTTAAACAAATTGTTCTATCTGAAACTAAGTGTTCGATACTGTGCCAGGAGAAGCGCCTGTTCTCTGAAATCTGGGGTGATGCCACTCGAAACCGTATGTGTTCGACGAAACTAAGTGGTCGACCTTGTGAGAGAGGATTCACCAGATGCGGAACATAGTTCCATTTTAAACAAATTGTTCTATCTGAAACTAAGTGTTCGATACTGTGCCAGGAGAAGCGCCTGTTCTCTGAAATCTGTGGTGATGCCACTCGAAACCGTATGTGTTCGACGAAACTAAGTGGTCGACCTTGTGAGAGAGGATTCACCAGATGCGGAACATAGTTCCACTTTAAACTAATTGTTCTATCTGAAACTAAGTGTTCGATACTGTGCCAGGAGAAGCGCCTGTTCTCTGAAATCTGTGGCGATGCCACTCCAAACCGTATGTGTTCGACGAAACTAAGTGGTCGACCTTGTGAGAGAGGATTCACCAGATGCGAAACTTAGTTCCATTTTAAACAAATTGTTCTATCTGAAACTAAGTGATCGATACTGTGCCAGGGGAAGCGCCTGTTCTCTGAAATCTGTGGCGATGCTACTCGAAACTGTATTTGTTCGACGAAACTAAGTGGTCGACCTTGTGAGAGAGGAAACTCCAGCAGCGAAACTTAGTTCCTCTTTAAACTAATTGTTCTATCTGAAACTAAGTATTCGATACTGTGCGAGTAGACGCGTCTGTTCTCTGAAATCTGTGGCGATGCCACTCGAAACCGTATGTGTTCGACGAAACTAAGTAGTCGACCTTGTGAGAGAGGAATCTCCAGATGCGAAACTTAATTCCATTTTAAAATAATTGTTCTATCTGAAACTAAGCGTTCGATACTGTGCCGGGAGAAGCGCCTGTTCTCTGAAATCTGTGGTGATGCCACTCGAAACCGTATGTGTTCGACGAAACTAAGTGGTCGACATTGTGAGAGAGGATTCACCAGATGCGGAACATAGTTCCACTTTAAACTAATTGTTCTATCTGAAACTAAGTGTTCGATACTGTGCCAGGAGAAGCGCCTGTTCTCTGAAATCTGTGGCGATGCCACTCCAAACCGTATGTGTTCGACGAAACTAAGTAGTCGGCCTTGTGAGAGAGGCATCTCCAGATGCGAAACTTATTTCCATTTTAAAATAATTGTTCTATCTGAAACTAAGTGTTCGATACTGTGCCAGGAGAAGCGCCTGTTCTCTAAAATCTGTGGCGATGCCACTCGAAACCGTATGTGTTCGAGGAAACTAAGTGGTCGACCTTGTGAGAGAGGAACCTCCTGATGCGAAACTTAGTTCCATTTTAAACTAATTGTTCTATCTGAAACTATGTGTTCGATAATGTGCCAGGCGAAACGCCGTTCTCCGAAATCTGTGGCGATTCCACTCGAAACTGTATGTGTTCGACGAAACTAAGGGGTCGACCTTGTGAGAGAGAAAACTCCAGATGCGAAACTTAGTTCCATTTTAAACTAATCGTTCTATCTGAAACTAAGTGATCGATACTGTGCCAGGGGAAGCGCCTGTTCTCTGAAATCTGTGGCGATGGTACTCGAAACTGTATTTGTTCGACGAAACTAAGTGGTCGACCTTGTGAGAGAGGAAACTCCAGCAGCGAAACTTAGTTCCTCTTTAAACTAATTGTTCTATATGAAACTAAGTATTCGATACTGTGCGAGTAGACGCGTCTGTTCTCTGAAATCTGTGGCGATGCCACTCGAAATCGTATTTGTTCGACGAAACTGAGTGGTCGACCTTGTGAGAGAGGAATCTTCAGATGCGAAACTTAGTTCCATTTTAAACAAATTGTTCTATCTGAAACTAAGTGATCGATACTGTGCCAGGGGAAGCGCCTGTTCTCTGAAATCTCTGGCGATGCTACTCGAAACTGTATTTGTTCGACGAAACTAAGTGGTCGACCTTGTGAGAGAGGAAACTCCAGCAGCGAAACTTAGTTCCTCTTTAAACTAATTGTTCTATCTGAAACTAAGTATTCGATACTGTGCGAGTAGAAGCGTCTGTTCTCTGAAATCTGTGGCGATGCCACTCGAAACCGTATGTGTTCGACGAAACTAAGTGGTCGACCTTGTGAGAGAGGAACCTCCTGATGCGAAACTTATTTCCATTTTAAACTAATGGTTCCATCTGAAACTAAGTAGTCGATACTATGCCAGGAGAAGCGCCTGTTCTCTGAAATCTGTGGCGATGCTACTCGAAACCGTATGTGTTCGACGAAACTAAGTGGTCGACCTTCTGAGAGAGGGAACTCCGGATGCGAAACATCGTTCCATTTTAACCTAATTGTTCTATCTGAAACTATGTGTTCGACACTGTGCCAGGAGAAGCGCCTGTTCTCTGAAATATGTGGCCATGCCACTCGAAACCGTATGTGTTCGACGAATCTAAGTGGTCGACCTTGTGGGAGAGGAAACTCCACATGCGAAACTTACTTCCATTTTAAACTAATTATTCTATCTGAAACTAAGTGTTCGATACTGTGCCAGGAGATGCGCCTGTTCTCTGAAATCTGTGGCGTTGCCACTCGAAACCGTATGTGTTCAACGAAACTAAGTGGCCGACCTTGTGATTGAACAAACTCCAGATGCGAAACTTAGTTCCATTTTAAACTAATTGTTCTATCTGAAATTGTTCGATACTGTTCCAGGAGAAGCGCCTGTTCTCTGAAATCTCTGGCGATGCCACTCGAAACCGTATGTGTTCGACGAAATTAAGTCGTCGACCTTGTGCGAAAGGAAACTCCAGATGCGAAACATTGTTCCATTTTAAACTAATTGATCTATCTGGAACTAAGTGTTCGATACTGTGCCAGGAGAAGCGCCTGTTCTCTGAAATCAGTGGCGATGTTACTCGAAACCGTATGTGTTCGACGATACTAAGTTGTCGACCTTGTGAGAGAGGAAACTCCAGATGCGAAACTTAGTTCCATTTTAAACTAATTGTTCTATCTGAAACTAAGTGTTCGATACTGTGCCAGGAGAAGCGCCTGTTCTCTAAAATCTGTGGCGTTGCCACTCGAAACCGTATGTGTTCAACGAAACTAAGTGGTCTACCTTGTGAGAGAGGAAACTCCAAATGCGAAATATAGTCCCATTTTAAACTAAGTGTTCTATCTGTAACTAAGGGTTCGATAATGTGCCAGGAGAAGCGCCTGTTCTCTGAAATCTGTGGCGTTGCCACTCGAAACCGTATGTGTTCAACGAAACTAAGTGGCCGACCTTGTGATTGAACAAACTCCAGATGCGAAACTTAGTTCCATTTTAAACTAATTGTTCTATCTGAAATTGTTCGATACTGTTCCAGGAGAAGCGCCTGTTCTCTGAAATCTCTGGCGATGCCACTCGAAACCGTATGTGTTCGACGAAATTAAGTCGTCGACCTTGTGCGAAAGGAAACTCCAGATGCGAAACATTGTTCCATTTTAAACTAATTGATCTATCTGGAACTAAGTGTTCGATACTGTGCCAGGAGAAGCGCCTGTTCTCTGAAATCAGTGGCGATGCTACTCGAAACCGTATGTGTTCGACGAAACTAAGTGGTCGACCTTGTGAGAGAGGAAACTCCAGATGCGAAACTTAGTTCCATTTTAAACTAATTGTTCTATCTGAAACTAAGTATTCGATACTGTGCGAGTAGACGCGTCTGTTCTCTGAAATCTGTGGCGATGCCACTCGAAATCGTATTTGTTCGACGAAACTGAGTGGTCGACCTTGGAAGAGAGGAATCTTCAGATGCGAAACTTAGTTCCATTTTAAACAAATTGTTCTATCTGAAACTAAGTGATCGATACTGTGCCAGGGGAAGCGCCTGTTCTCTGAAATCTCTGGCGATGCTACTCGAAACTGTATTTGTTCGACGAAACTAAGTGGTCGACCTTGTGATTGAACAAACTCCAGCAGCGAAACTTAGTTCCTCTTTAAACTAATTGTTCTATCTGAAATTGTTCGATACTGTTCCAGGAGAAGCGCCTGTTCTCTGAAATCTCTGGCGATGCCACTCGAAACCGTATGTGTTCGACGAAATTAAGTCGTCGACCTTGTGCGAAAGGAAACTCCAGATGCGAAACATTGTTCCATTTTAAACTAATTGATCTATCTGGAACTAAGTGTTCGATACTGTGCCAGGAGAAGCGCCTGTTCTCTGAAATCAGTGGCGATGTTACTCGAAACCGTATGTGTTCGACGATACTAAGTTGTCGACCTTGTGAGAGAGGAAACTCCAGATGCGAAACTTAGTTCCATTTTAAACTAATTGTTCTATCTGAAACTAAGTGTTCGATACTGTGCCAGGAGAAGCGCCTGTTCTCTAAAATCTGTGGCGATGCCACTCGAAACCGTATGTGTTCGACGAAACTAAGTGGTCGACCTTGTGAGAGAGGAACCTCCTGATGCGAAACTTATTTCCATTTTAAACTAATGGTTCCATCTGAAACTAAGTAGTCGATACTATGCCAGGAGAAGCGCCTGTTCTCTGAAATCTGTGGCGATGCTACTCGAAACCGTATGTGTTCGACGAAACTAAGTGGTCGACCTTCTGAGAGAGGGAACTCCGGATGCGAAACATCGTTCCATTTTAACCTAATTGTTCTATCTGAAACTATGTGTTCGACACTGTGCCAGGAGAAGCGCCTGTTCTCTGAAATATGTGGCCATGCCACTCGAAACCGTATGTGTTCGACGAATCTAAGTGGTCGACCTTGTGGGAGAGGAAACTCCACATGCGAAACTTACTTCCATTTTAAACTAATTATTCTATCTGAAACTAAGTGTTCGATACTGTGCCAGGAGATGCGCCTGTTCTCTGAAATCTGTGGCGTTGCCACTCGAAACCGTATGTGTTCAACGAAACTAAGTGGCCGACCTTGTGAGAGAGGAAACTCCAAATGCGAAATATAGTTCCATTTTAAACTAAGTGTTCTATCTGTAACTAAGGGTTCGATACTGTGCCAGCAGAAGCGCCTGTTCTCTGAAACCTGTGGCGATGCTACTCGAAAACGTATATGTTCGACGAAACTAAGTGTTCGATACTGTGCCAGGAGAAGCGCCTGTTCTCTGAAATCTGTGGCGTTGCCACTGGAAACCGTATGTGTTTGACGAATCTAAGTGGTCCACCTTGGGAGAGAGGAAACTCCAAATGCGAAACATAGTTCCATTTTAAACTAATTGTTCTCTCTGAAACTAAGTGTTCGATACTGTGCCAGGAGAAGCGCCTGTTCTCTGAAATCTGTGGCTTTGCCACTCGAAACCGTATGTGTTCAACGAAACTAAGTGGCCGACCTTGTGATTGAGGAAACTCCAGATGCGAAACTTAGTTCCATTTTAAACTAATTGTTCTATCTGAAATTGTTCGATACTGTTCCAGGAGAAGCGCCAGTTCTCTGAAATCTCTGGCGATGCCACTCGAAACCGTATGTGTTCGACGAAATTAAGTCGTCGACCTTGTGCGAAAGGAAACTCCAGATGCGAAACATTGTTCCATTTTAAACTAATTGACCTATCTGGAACTAAGTGTTCGATACTGTGCCAGGAGAAGCGCCTGTTCTCTGAAATCAGTGGCGATGCTACTCGAAACCGTATGTGTTCGACGAAACTAAGTTGTCGACATTGTGAGAGAGGAAACTCCAGATGCGAAACTTAGTTCCATTTTAAACTAATTGTTCTATCTGAAACTAAGTGTTCGATACTGTGCCAGCAGAAGCGCCTGTTCTCTGAAATATGTGGCCATGCCACTCGAAACCGTATGTGTTCGACGAATCTAAGTGGTCGACCTTGTGGGAGAGGAAACTCCACATGCGAAACTTACTTCCATTTTAAACTAATTATTCTATCTGAAACTAAGTGTTCGATACTGTGCCAGGAGATGCGCCTGTTCTCTGAAATCTGTGGCGTTGCCACTCGAAACAGTATGTGTTCAACGAAACTAAGTGGCCGACCTTGTGATTGAACAAACTCCAGATGCGAAACTTAGTTCCATTTTAAACTAATTGTTCTATCTGAAATTGTTCGATACTGTTCCAGGAGAAGCGCCTGTTCTCTGAAATCTCTGGCGATGCCACTCGAAACCGTATGTGTTCGACGAAATTAAGTCGTCGACCTTGTGCGAAAGGAAACTCCAGATGCGAAACATTGTTCCATTTTAAAGTAATTGATCTATCTGGAACTAAGTGTTCGATACTGTGCCAGGAGAAGCGCCTGTTCTCTGAAATCAGTGGCGATGCTACTCGAAACCGTATGTGTTCGACGATACTAAGTTGTCGACCTTGTGAGAGAGGAAACTCCAGATGCGAAACTTAGTTCCATTTTAAACTAATTGTTCTATCTGAAACTAAGTGTTCGATACTGTGCCAGGAGAAGCGCCTGTTCTCTAAAATCTGTGGCGTTGCCACTCGAAACCGTATGTGTTCAACGAAACTAAGTGGTCTACCTTGTGAGAGAGGAAACTCCAAATGCGAAATATAGTTCCATTTTAAACTAAGTGTTCTATCTGTAACTAAGGGTTCGATACTGTGCCAGGAGAAGCGCCTGTTCTCTGAAACCTGTGGCGATTCTACTCGAAAACGTATGTGTTCGACGAAACTAAGTGTTCGATACTGTGCCAGGAGAAGCGCCTGTTCTCTGAAATCTGTGGCGTTGCCACTGGAAACCGTATGTGTTTGACGAAACTAAGTGGTCCACCTTGGGAGAGAGGAAACTCCAAATGCGAAACATAGTTCCATTTTAAACTAATTGTTCTCTCTGAAACTAAGTGTTCGATACTGTGCCAGGAGAAGCGCCTGTTCTCTGAAATCTGTGGCGTTGCCACTCGAAACCGTATGTGTTCAACGAAACTAAGTGGCCGACCTTGTGATTGAACAAACTCCAGATGCGAAACTTAGTTCCATTTTAAACTAATTGTTCTATCTGAAATTGTTCGATACTGTTCCAGGAGAAGCGCCTGTTCTCTGAAATCTCTGGCGATGCCACTCGAAACCGTATGTGTTCGACGAAATTAAGTCGTCGACCTTGTGCGAAAGGAAACTCCAGATGCGAAACATTGTTCCATTTTAAACTAATTGATCTATCTGGAACTAAGTGTTCGATACTGTGCCAGGAGAAGCGCCTGTTCTCTGAAATCAGTGGCGATGCTACTCGAAACCGTATGTGTTCGACGAAACTAAGTGGTCGACCTTGTGAGAGAGGAAACTCCAGATGCGAAACTTAGTTCCATTTTAAACTAATTGTTCTATCTGAAACTAAGTGTTCGATACTGTGCCAGGAGAAGCGCCTGTTCTCTAAAATCTGTGGCGTTGCCACTCGAAACCGTATGTGTTCAACGAAACTAAGTGGTCGACCTTGTGAGAGAGGAAACTCCAAATGCGAAATATAGTTCCATTTTAAACTAAGTGTTCTATCTGTAACTAAGGGTTCGATACTGTGCCAGGAGAAGCGCCTGTTCTCTGAAATCTGTGGCGTTGCCACTGGAAACCGTATGTGTTTGACGAAACTAAGTGGTCCACCTTGGGAGAGAGGAAACTCCAAATGCGAAACATAGTTCCATTTTAAACTAATTGTTCTCTCTGAAACTAAGTGTTCGATACTGTGCCAGGAGAAGCGCCTGTTCTCTGAAATCTGTGGCGTTGCCACTCGAAACCGTATGTGTTCAACGAAACTAAGTGGTCGACCTTGTGGGAGAGGAAACTCCAGATGCGGAACGTAGTTCCATTTTAACCAAATTGTTCCATCTGAAACTAAGTGTTCGATACTGTGCCAGGAGAAGCGCGTGTTCTCCGAAATCTGTGGCGATGCCAATCGAAACCGTTTGTGTTCGACGAAACTAAGTGGTCGCCTTGTCAGAGAGGAAACTCCAGATGCGAAACTCAGTTCCATTTAAAACTAAATGTTCTATCTGAAACTAAGTGTTCGATACTGTGCCAGGAGAAACTCCCGTTCTGCGAAATCTGTGGCGATACCACTCGAAACCGTATGTGTTCGAAGAAACTAAGTGGCCGACCTTGTGAGAGAGGAAACTACAGATGCGAAACATAGTTGCATTTTAAACTAATTGTTCTATCTGAACCTAAGTGTTCGATACTGTGCCAGTAGAAACTCCCTTTCTGCGAAATCTGTGGCGATACTACTCGAAACCGTATGTGTTCGACGAAACTAAGTGGTCGAGCTTGTGAGGGAAGAAACTCCAGATGCGAAATTTAGTACAATTTTAAACTAATTGTTCTATCTGAAACTATGTGTCTGATACTGTGCCAGGAGAAGCACCTGTTCTCTGAAATCTGTGGCGTTGCCACTCGATACCGTATGTGTTCAACGAAACTAAGTGGTCGCCCTTGTGAGGGAGGGTACTCCAGATGCGAAACATAGTTCCATTTTAAATTAATTGTTCTATCTGAGACTAAGTGTTCGATACTGTGCCAGGACAAGTGCCTGTTCTCTGAATTCTGTGACGATGCTACTCCAAACCGTATGTGTTCGAGGAAACTAGGTGGTCGACCTTATGGGAGAGGAAACTCCAGATGCGGAACGTAGTTCCATTTTAACCAAATTGTTCTATCTGAAACTAAGTGTTCGATACTGTGCCAGGAGAAGCGCCTGTCCTCTGAAATCTGTGGCGATGCTACTCGAAACCGTATGTGTTTGACGAAACTAAGTTGCCGACCTTGTGAGAGAGGAAACTTCAGATGCGAAACTTAGTTCCATTTCAAATTAATTGTTCTATCTGAAATTAAGTGTTCGATACTGTGCCAGGAGAAGCGCCTGTTCTCTGCAATCTGTGGCGATGCCACTCGAAACCGTATGTGTTCGACGAAACTAGGTGGTCGACCTTGTGAGAGAGGAAACTCCAGATGCGAAACTTATTTCCATTTTAAACTAATTGTTCTCTCTGAAACTAAGTGTTCGATACTGTGCCAGGAGAAGCGCCTGTTCTCCGAAATCTGTGGCGATGCCACTCGATACCGTATGTGTTCAACGAAACTAAGTGGTCGACCTGGTGAGGGAGGGTACTTCAGATGCGAAACTTAGTTCCATTTCAAATTAATTGTTCTATCTGAAATTAAGTGTTCGATACTGTGCCAGGAGAAGCGCCTGTTCTCTGCAATCTGTGGCGATGCCACTCGAAACCGTATGTGTTCGACGAAATTAAGTGGTCGCCTTGTGAGGGAAGAAACTCCAGATGCGAAATTTAGTACAATTTTAAACTAATTGTTCTATCTGAAACTATGTGTCTGATACTGTGCCAGGAGAAGCGCCTGTTCTCTGAAATCTGTGGCGTTGCCACTCGATACCGTATGTGTTCAACGAAACTAAGTGGTCGACCTTGTGAGGGAGGGTACTCCAGATGCGAAACATAGTTCCATTTTAAATTAATTGTTCTATCTGAGACTAAGAGTTCGATACTGTGCCAGGACAAGTGCCTGTTCTCTGAATTCTGTGACGATGCTACTCCAAACCGTATGTGTTCGAGGAAACTAGGTGGTCGACCTTGTGGGAGAGGAAACTCCAGATGCGGAACGTAGTTCCATTTTAACCAAATTGTTCTATCTGAAACTAAGTGTTCGATACTGTGCCAGGAGAAGCGCCTGTCCTCTGAAATCTGTGGCGATGCTACTCGACATCGTATGTGTTTGACGAAACTAAGTTGCCGACCTTGTGAGAGAGGAAACTTCAGATGCGAAACTTAGTTCCATTTCAAATTAATTGTTCTATCTGAAATTAAGTGTTCGATACTGTGCCAGGAGAAGCGCCTGTTCTCTGCAATCTGTGGCGATGCCACTCGAAACCGTATGTGTTCGACGAAACTAGGTGGTCGACCTTGTGAGAGAGGAAACTCAAGATGCGACACATAGTTACATTTTAAACTAATTGTTCTGTCTGACATAAGTGTTCGATACTGTGCCAAGAGAAGCGCCTGCTCTCTGAAATCTGTGGCGATGCTACTCGAAACCGTGTGTGTTCGACGAAACTGAGTGGTCGACATTGTGAGAGAGGGAACTCCAGACGCAAAACTTAGTGACATTTTAAACAAATTCTTCTCTCTGGAACTAAGTGTTCGATACTGTGCCAGCAGAAGCGCCTGTTCTGTGAAATGTGTGGCGATGCCACTCGAAACCGTATGTGTTTGACGAAACTAAGTTGCCGACCTTGTGAGAGAGGAAACTTCAGATGCGAAACTTAGTTCCATTTCAAATTAATTGTTCTATCTGAAATTAAGTGTTCGATATTGTGCCAGGAGAAGCGCCTGTTCTCTGAAATCTGTGGCGATGCCACTCGAAACCGTATGTGTTCGACGAAACTAGGTGGTCGACCTTGTGAGAGAGGAAACTCCAGATGCGAAACTTATTTCCATTTTAAACTAATTGTTCTCTCTGAAACTAAGTGTTCGATACTGTGCCAGGAGAAGCGCCTGTTCTCCGAAATCTGTGGCGATGCCACTCGATACCGTATGTGTTCAACGAAACTAAGTGGTCGACCTTGTGAGGGAGGGTACTTCAGATGCGAAACTTAGTTCCATTTCAAATTAATTGTTCTATCTGAAATTAAGTGTTCGATACTGTGCCAGGAGAAGCGCCTGTTCTCTGCAATCTGTGGCGATGCCACTCGAAACCGTATGTGTTCGACGAAATTAAGTGGTCGCCTTGTGAGGGAAGAAACTCCAGATGCGAAATTTAGTACAATTTTAAACTAATTGTTCTATCTGAAACTATGTGTCTGATACTGTGCCAGGAGAAGCGCCTGTTCTCTGAAATCTGTGGCGTTGCCACTCGATACCGTATGTGTTCAACGAAACTAAGTGGTCGACCTTGTGAGGGAGGGTACTCCAGATGCGAAACATAGTTCGATTTTAAATTAATTGTTCTATCTGAGACTAAGTGTTCGATACTGTGCCAGGACAAGTGCCTGTTCTCTGAATTCTGTGACGATGCTACTCCAAACCGTATGTGTTCGAGGAAACTAGGTGGTCGACCTTGTGGGAGAGGAAACTCCAGATGCGGAACGTAGTTCCATTTTAACCAAATTGTTCTATCTGAAACTAAGTGTTCGATACTGTGCCAGGAGAAGCGCCTGTCCTCTGAAATCTGTGGCGATGCTACTCGAAATCGTATGTGTTTGACGAAACTAAGTTGCCGACCTTGTGAGAGAGGAAACTTCAGTTGCGAAACTTAGTTCCATTTCAAATTAATTGTTCTATCTGAAATTAAGTGTTCGATACTGTGCCAGGAGAAGCGCCTGTTCTCTGCAATCTGTGGCGATGCCACTCGAAACCGTATGTGTTCGACGAAACTAGGTGGTCGACCTTGTGAGAGAGGAAACTCAAGATGCGACACATAGTTTCATTTTAAACTAATTGTTCTGTCTGACATAAGTGTTCGATACTGTGCCAAGAGAAGCGCCTGCTCTCTGAAATCTGTGGCGATGCTACTCGAAACCGTGTGTGTTCGACGAAACTGAGTGGTCGACTATTGTGAGAGAGGGAACTCCAGACGCAAAACTTAGTGACATTTTAAACTAATTCTTCTCTCTGGAACTAAGTGTTCGATACTGTGCCAGCAGAAGCGCCTGTTCTGTGAAATGTGTGGCGATGCCACTCGAAACCGTATGTGTTTGACGAAACTAAGTTGCCGACCTTGTGAGAGAGGAAACTTCAGATGCGAAACTTAGTTCCATTTCAAATTAATTGTTCTATCTGAAATTAAGTGTTCGATATTGTGCCAGGAGAAGCGCCTGTTCTCTGAAATCTGTGGCGATGCCACTGGAAACCGTATGTGTTTGACGAAACTAAGTGGTCCACCTTGGGAGAGAGGAAACTCCAAATGCGAAACATAGTTCCATTTTAAACTAATGGTTCTATCTGAAACTAAGTGTTCGATACTGTGCCAGGAGAAGCGCCTGTTCTCTGAAATCAGTGGCGATGCTACTAGAAACCGTATGTGTTCGACAAAACTAAGTGGTCCACCTAGTGGGAGAGGAAACTCCAGATACGAAACATAGTTCCATTTTAAACTAATGATTCTATCTGAAACTAAGTGTTGGATACTGTGCCAGGAGAAGCGCCTGTGCTCTGAAATCTGTGGCGATGCTACTCGAAACCGTATGTGTTTGACGAAACTAAGTTGCCGACCTTGTGAGAGAGGAAACTTCAGATGCGAAACTTAGTTCTATTTCAAATTAATTGTTCTATCTGAAATTAAGTGTTCGATACTGTGCCAGGAGAAGCGCCTGTTCTCTGAAATCTGTGGCGATGCCACTGGAAACCGTATGTGTTCAACGAAACTAAGTGGCCGACCTTGTGATTGAGGAAACTCCAGATGCGCAACTTAGTTCCATTTTAAACTAATTGTTCTATCTGAAATTGTTCGATACTGTTCCAGGAGAAGCGCCTGTTCTCTGAAATCTCTGGCGATGCCACTCGAAACCGTATGTGTTCGACGAAACTAAGTGATTGACCTTGTGAGGGAGGATTCACCAGATGCGGAACATAGTTCCATTTTAAACTAATTGTTCTACCTGAAACTAAGTGTTCGATACTGTGCCAGGAGAAGCGCCTGTTCTCTGAACTGTGTGGCGATGACGCTCGAAACCGTATGTGTTCGACGAAACTAAGTGGTCGACCTTGTGAGAGAGGAAACTTCAGATGCGAAACTTAGTGCCATTTTAATCTTATTGTACTATCTGAAACTAAGTGTTCGATAATGTGACAGGAGAAGCGCCTGTGCTCTGAAATCTGTGGCGATGCTACTCGAAACCGTATGTGTTTGACGAAACTAAGTTGCCGACCTTGTGAGAGAGGAAACTTCAGATGCGAAACTTAGTTCTATTTCAAATTAATTGTTCTATCTGAAATTAAGTGTTCGATACTGTGCCAGGAGAAGCGCCTGTTCTCTGAAATCTGTGGCGATGCCACTGGAAACCGTATGTGTTCAACGGAACTAAGTGGCCGACCTTGTGATTGAGGAAACTCCAGATGCGAAACTTAGTTCCATTTTAAACTAATTGTTCTATCTGAAATTGTTCGATACTGTTCCAGGAGAAGCGCCTGTTCTCTGAAATCTCTGGCGATGCCACTCGAAACCGTATGTGTTCGACGAAACTAAGTGATTGACCTTGTGAGGGAGGATTCACCAGATGCGGAACATAGTTCCATTTTAAACTAATTGTTCTACCTGAAACTAAGTGTTCGATACTGTGCCAGGAGAAGCGCCTGTTCTCTGAACTGTGTGCCGATGACGCTCGAAACCGTATGTGTTCGACGAAACTAAGTGGTCGACCTTGTGAGAGAGGAAACTTCAGATGCGAAACTTAGTTCCATTTTAATCTTATTGTACTATCTGAAACTAAGTGTTCGATAATGTGACAGGAGAAGCGCCTGTTCACTGAAATCTGTGGCGATGCCACTCGAAACCGTATGTGTTCGACGAAACTAAGTGGTCGCCTTGTGAAAGAGGAAACTCCAGATGCGAAACTTAGTACCATTTTAAACTAATTGTTCTACCTGAAACTATGTGTTCGACACTGTGCTAGGAGAAGCGCCTGTTCTCTGCAATCTGTGGCGATGCCACTCGAAACCGTATGTGTTCGACGAAACTAGGTGGTCGACCTTGTGAGAGAGGAAACTCCAGATGCGAAACTTATTTCCATTTTAAACTAATTGTTCTCTCTGAAACTAAGTGTTCGATACTGTGCCAGGAGAAGCGCCTGTTCTCCGAAATCTGTGGCGATGCCACTGGAAACCGTATGTGTTTGACGAAACTAAGTGGTCCACCTTGGGAGAGAGGAAACTCCAAATGCGAAACATAGTTCCATTTTAAACTAATGGTTCTATCTGAATCTAAGTGTTCGATACTGTGCCAGGAGAAGCGCCAGTTCTCTGAAATCAGTGGCGATGCTACTAGAAACCGTATGTGTTCGACAAAACTAAGTGGTCCACCTAGTGGGAGAGGAAACTCCAGATACGAAACATAGTTCCATTTTAAACTAATGGTTCTATCTGAAACTAAGTGTTCGATACTGTGCCAGGAGAAGCGCCTGTTCTCTGAAATCAGTGGCGATGCTACTAGAAACCGTATGTGTTCGTCAAAACTAAGTTGTCCACCTAGTGGGAGAGGAAACTCCAGATACGAAACATAGTTCCATTTTAAACTAATGGTGCTATCTGAAACTAAGTGTTCGATACTGTGCCAGGAGAAGCGCCTGTTCGCTGAAATCTGTGGCGATGCCACTGGAAACAGTATGCGTTCGGCGAAACGAAGTGGTCGACCTTGTGAGAGAGGAAACTCCAGATGCGAAACATAGGTCAATTTTAAACTAAATGTTCCATCTGAAAGTAAGTGTTCGATACTGTGCCAGGAGAAGCGCCTGTTCTCTGAAATCTGTGGCGATGCCACTCGAAACGGTATGTGTTCGACGAAACCGAGTGGTCGACCTTGTGAGAGAGGAAACTCAAGATGCGACACATAGTTACATTTTAAACTAATTGTTCTGTCTGACATAAGTGTTCGATACTGTGCCAAGAGAAGCGCCTGCTCTCTGAAATCTGTGGCGATGCTACTCGAAACCGTGTGTGTTCGACGAAACTGAGTGGTCGACATTGTGAGAGAGGGAACTCAAGACGCAAAACTTAGTGACATTTTAAACTAATTCTTCTCTCTGGAACTAAGTGTTCGATACTGTGCCAGCAGAAGCGCCTGTTCTGTGAAATGTGTGGCGATGCCACTCGAAACCGTATGTGTTTGACGAAACTAAGTTGCCGACCTTGTGAGAGAGGAAACTTCAGATGCGAAACTTAGTTCCATTTCAAATTAATTGTTCTATCTGAAATTAAGTGTTCGATACTGTGCCAGGAGAAGCGCCTGTTCTCTGAAATCTGTGGCGATGCCACTGGAAACCGTATGTGTTTGACGAAACTAAGTGGTCCACCTTGGGAGAGAGGAAACTCCAAATGCGAAACATAGTTCCATTTTAAACTAATGGTTCTATCTGAAACTAAGTGTTCGATACTGTGCCAGGAGAAGCGCCTGTTCTCTGAAATCAGTGGCGATGCTACTAGAAACCGTATGTGTTCGACAAAACTAAGTGGTCCACCTAGTGGGAGAGGAAACTCCAGATGCGAAACATAGTTGCATTTCACTCTAATTGTTCTATCTGTAACTAAGTGTTCGATAATGTGCCAGGAGAAGCGCCTGTTCTCTGAAATCTGTGGCGATACCACTCGAAACCGTATGTGTTCGACGAAACTACGTGGCCGACCTTGTGAGAGAGGAAACTCCAGATGCGAAACATAGTTGCATTTTAAACTAATTGTTCCATCTGTAACTAAGTGTTCGATAATGTGCCAGGAGAAGCGCCTGTTCTCTGAAATATGTGGCGATGCCACTCGAAACCATATGTGTTCGGCGAAACTAAGTGGTTGACCTTGTGAGAGATGATACTCCAGATGCGAAACATAGTTCCATTTTAAACTAATTGTTCTATCTGAAACTAAGTGTTCGATAATGTGCCAGGAGAAGCGCCTGTTCTCTGAAATATGTGGCGACACCACTCGAAACCGTAAGTGTTCGACGAAACTAAGTGGCCGACCTTGTGAAAGAGGAAACCCCAGATGCGAAACATAGTTGCATTTTAAACTAATTGTTCCATCTGAAACTAAGTGTTCGATACTGTGCCAGGAGAAGCGCCTGTTCTCTGAAATCTGTGGCGATACCACTCGAAACCGTATGTGTTCGACGAAACTAAGTGGCCGACCTTGTGAGAGAGGAAACTCCAGATGCGAAACGTAGTTGCATTTTTAACTAATTGTTCTATCTGTAACTAAGTGTTCGATAATGTGCCAGGGCGCCTGTTCTCTGAAATCTGTGGCGATACCACTCGAAACCGTATGTGTTCGACGAAACTAAGTGGCCGACCTTGTGAGAGAGGAAACTCCAGATGCGAAACATAGTTGCATTTTAAACTAATTGTTCTATCTGTAACAAAGTGTTCGATAATATGCCAGGAGAAGCGCCTGTTCTCTGAAATCTGTGGCGATGCCACTCGAAACCGTATGTGTTCGACGAAACTAAGTTGTTGACCTTGTGAGAGAGTAAACTCCAGATGCGAGACATAGTTCCATTTTAAACTAATTGTTCTATCTGAAACTAAGTGTTCGATACTGTGCCATGAGAAACTCCCGTTCTGCGAAATCTGTGGCGATACTACTCGAAACCGTATGTGTTCGACGAAACTAAGTGGTCGACCTTCTGAGAGAGGAAACTCCAAATGCGAAACGTATTTCCATTTTAAACTAATTATTCTAACTGAAACTAAGTGTTCGATACTGTGCCAGGAGAAGCGCCTGTTCTCTGAAACCTGTGGCGATGCCAATCGAAACCGTCTGTGTTCGACGAAACTAAGTGGCCGCCTTGTGAAAGAGGAAACTCCAGATGCAAAACTTAGTTCCATTTAAAACTAATTGTTCCATCTGAAACTAAGTGTTCGATACTGTGCCAGGAGAAGCGCCTGTTCTCTGAAATCTGTGGCGATACCACTCGAAACCGTATGTGTTCGACGAAACTAAGTGGCCGACCTTGTGAGAGAGGGAACTCCAGATGCGAAACATAGTTGCATTTTAAACTAATTGTTCTATCTGTAACTAAGTGTTCGATAATGTGCCAGGAGAAGCGCCTGTTCTCTGAAATCTGTGGCGATACCACTCGAAACCGTATGTGTTCGACGAAACTAAGTGGCCGCCTTGTGGGAGAGGAAACTCCAGATGCGAAACTTAGTTCCATTTTAAACTAATTGTCCTATCTGAAACTATGTCTTCGATACTGTGCCAGGAGAAGCGCCTGTTCTCTGAAATCTGTGGCCATGCTACTCGAAACCGTATGTGTTCGACGAAACGAAGTGGTTGACCTTGTGAGAGAGGATACTCCAGATGCGAAACGTAGTTCCATTCTAAACTAATTGTTCTATCTGTAACTAAGTGTTCGATACTGTGCCAGGAGAAACTCCCGTTCTGCGATATTTGTGGCGATACTACTCGAAACCGTATGTGTTCGACGAAACTAAGTGGCCGACCTTGTGAGAGAGGAAACTCCAGATGCGAAACTTAGTTCCATTTTAAACTAATTGTTCTATCCGAAACTAAGTGTTCGATACTGTGCCAGGGGAAGTGCGCGTTCTCTGAAATCTGTGGCGATGCCACTCGAAACCGTATGTGTTCGACGAATCTAAATGGTCGACCTTGTGAGAGAGGAAACTCCAGATGCGAAACGTAGTTCCATTTTAAACTAATTGTTCTATCTGAAACTATGTGTTCGATAATCTACCAGGAGAAGCGCCTGTGCTCTGAAATGTGTGGCGATGACACTCGAAACCGTATTGTGTTCGACGAAACTAACTGGTTGACCTTGTGAGAGAGGAAACTACGGATGCGAAACTTAGTTCCATTTTAAACTAATTGTTCTATCTGAAACTATGTGTTCGACAGTGTGCCAGGAGAAGCGCCTGTTCTCTGAAATGTGTAGCGATGACACTCGAAACCGTATGTGTTCGACGAAACTAAGTGGTCGACCTTGTGAGAGAGGATTCACTAGATGCGGAACATAGTTCCATTTTAAACTAATTGTTCTATCTGAAACTAAGTGTTCGATACTGTGTCAGGAGAAGCGCCTGTTCTCTGAAATCTGTGGCGATGCCCCTCGAAACGGTATGTGTTCGACGAAACTAAGTGGTCGACTTTGTGAGAGAGGAAACTGCAGATGCGAAACTTACTTCCATTTTAAAATAATTGTTCTATCTGAAACTAAGTGTTCGATAATGTGCCCGGAGGAGCGGCTGTTCTGTGAAGTGTGTGGCGATGCCACTCGAAACCGTATGTGTTCGACGAGACTAAGTGGTCGCCTTGTGAGAGAGGAAACTCCAGATGCGAAACTTAGTACCATTTTAAACTAATAGTTCTATCTGAAACTAAATGTTCGATAGTGTGCTAGGAGAAGCGCCTGTTCTCTGAAATGTGTGGCGATGCCACTCGAAACCTTATGTCTTTCGTCGAAACTAAGTGGTCGACCTTGTGAGAGAGGAAACTCCAGATGCGAAACTTATTTCCATTTTAAACTAATTTTTCTCTCTGAAACTAAGTTTTCGATACTGTGCCAGGAGAAGCGCCTGTTCTCTGAAATCTGTGGCGATGCCACTGGAAACCGTATGTGTTTGACGAAACTAAGTGGTCGACCTTGTGAGAGAGGAAACTCCAAATGCGAAACATAGTTCCATTTTAAACTAATGGTTCTATCTGAAACTAAGTGTTCGATACTGTGCCAGGAGAAGCGCCTGTTCTCTGAAATCAGTGGCGATGCTACTAGAAACCGTATGTGTTCGAAAAAACTAAGTGGTCCACCTAGTGGGAGAGGAAACTCCAGATACGAAACATAGTTCCATTTTAAACTAATGGTTCTATCTGAAACTAAGTGTTCGATACTGTGCCAGGAGAAGCGCCTGTCCTCTGAAATCTGTGGCGATGCTACTCGAAACCTTATGTGTTTCGTCGAAACTAAGTGGTCGACCTTGTGAGAGAGGAAACTCCAGATGCGAAACTTAGTTCCATTTTAAACTAATTGTTCTATCTGAAACTAAGTGTTCGATACTGTGACAGGAGAAGCGCCTGTTCTCTGAAATCTGTGGCGATGCCACTCGAAACCGTATGTGTTCCACGAAACTAAGTGGTCGACCTTGTAAGAGAGGAAACTCCAGGCGCGAAACTTAGTTCCATTTTAACCTAATTGTTCTATCTGAAACTATGTGTTCGACACTGTGCCAGGAGAAGCGCCTGTTCTCTGAAATATGTGGCCATGCCACTCGAAACCGTATGTGTTCGACGAATCTAATTGGTCGACCTTGTGAGAGAGGAAACTCCAGTTGCGAAACATTGTTCCATTTTAAACTAATTGATCTATCTGAAACTATGTGTTCGACACTGTGCCAGGAGAAGCGCCTGTTCTCTGAAATCTGTGGCGATGCCACTCGAAACCGTATGTCTTCCACGAAACTAAGTGGTCGACCTTGAAAGAGAGGAAACTCCAAATGCCAAACATAGTTCCATTTTAAACTAATTTTTCTATGTGGAACTTAAGTGTTCGATACTGTGCCAGGAGAAGTGCCTGTCCTCTGAAATCAGTGGCGATGCTACTCGAAACCGTATGTGTTCGACGAAACTAAGCGGTCGACCTTGTGGGAGAGGAAACTCCAGATGCGAAACTTACTTCCATTTTAAACATTATTCTATCTGAAACTAAGTGTTCGATACTGTGCCAGGAGAGGCGCCTGTTCTCTGAAATCTGTGGCGATGCTACTCGAAACCGTATGTGTTCGACGAAACTAAGTGGTCGCCTTGTGAAAGAGGAAACTCCAGATGCGAAACTTAGTTCCATTTTAAACTAATTGTTCTACCTGAAACTATGTGTTCGACACTGTGCCAGGAGAAGCGCCTGTTCTCTGAAATATGTGGCCATGCCACTCGAAACCGTATGTGTTCGACGAATCTAAGTGGTCGACCTTGTGGGAGAGGAAACTCCACATGCGAAACTTACTTCCATTTTAAACATTATTCTATCTGAAACTAAGTGTTCGATACTGTGCCAGGAGAGGCGCCTGTTCTCTGAAATCTGTGGCGATGCTACTCGAAACCGTATGTCTTCGACGAAACTAAGTGGTCGCCTTGTGAAAGAGGAAACTCCAGATGCGAAACTTAGTACCACATTAAACTAATTGTTCTACCTGAAACTATGTGTTCGACACTGTGCTAGGAGAAGCGCCTGTTCCTTGCAATCTGTGGCGATGCCACTCGAAACCGTATGTGTTCGACGAAACTAGGTGGTCGACCTTGTGAGAGAGGAAACTCCAGATGCGAAACTTATTTCCATTTTAAACTAATTGTTCTCTCTGAAACTAAGTGTTCGATACTGTGCCAGGAGAAGCGCCTGTTCTCCGAAATCTGTGGCGATGCCACTCGAAACCGTATGTGTTCGACGAAACTAAGTGGCCGACCTTGTGAGAGAGGAAACTCAAGATGCGAAACATATTTCCATTTTAAACTAATTGTTCCATCTGAAACTAAGTGTTCGATAATGTGCCAGGAGAAGCGCCTGTTCTCTGAAATCTGTGGCGATGCCACTCGAAACCGTCTGTGTTCGACGAAACTAAGTGGTCGACCTTGTGGGAGAGGAAACTCCAGATGCGAAACTTAGTTCCATTTTAAACTAATTGTTCTACCTGAAACTTTGTGTTCGATAATGTGCCAGGAGAAGCGTCTGTACTCTGACATCGGTGGCGATGCTACTCGAAACCGTATGTGTTCGACGAAACAAAGTGGTCGAACTTGTGAGAGAGGAAACTACAAATGCGAAACTTAGTTCCATTTTAAACTAATTTTTCTATCTGAAACTAAGTGTTCGATACTGTGCCAGGAGAAGCGCCTGTTCTCTGAAATCTGAGGCGATGCTACTCGAAACGGTATGTGTTCGACGAAACTAAGTGGTCGACCTTGTGAGAGAGGAAACTGCAGATGCGAATCTTACTTCCATTTTAAACTAATTGTTCTATCTGAAACTACGTGTTCGATACTGTGCCAGAAGAGGCGGCTGTTCTCTGAAATCTGTGGCGTTGCTACACGAAACCGAATGTGTTCGACGAAAGTAAGTTGTCGACCTTGTGAGAGAGGAAACTCCAGAAGCGAAACTTAGTTCCATTTTAAACTAATTGTTCTATCTGAAACTATGTCTTCGATACTGTGCCAGGAGAAGCACCTGTTCTCTTAAATCTGTGGCGTTGCTACTCGAAACCGTATGTGTTCGAGGAAACTAAGTGGTTGATCTTGTGAGAGAGGATACTCCAAATGCGAGACATAGTTCCATTTTAAACTAATTGTTCTATCTGAAACTAAGTGTTCGATAATGTGCCAGGAGAAGCGCCTGTTCTCTGAAATCTGTGGCGATACCACTCCAAACCGTATGTGTTCGACGAAACTAAGTGGTTGACCTTGTGAGAGAGGATACTCCAGATGCGAAACATAGTTGCATTTTAAACTAATTGTTCTATCTGAAACTAAGTGTTCGATACTGTGCCAGGAGAAACTCCCGTTCTGCGAAATCTGTGGCGATGCCACTCGAAACCGTATGCGTTCGACGAAACTAAGTGGTTGACCTTGTGAGAGAGGATACTCCAGATGCGAAACATAGTTCCATTTTAAACTAATTGTTCTATCTGAAACTAAGTGTTCGATACTGTGCCAGGAGAAGCGCCTGTTCTCTGAAATCTGTGGCGATACCACTCGAAACCGTATGTGTTCGACGAAACTAAGTGGCCGACCTTGTGAGAGAGGAAACTCCAGATGCGAAACATAGTTGCATTTTAAACTAATTGTTCTATCTGAAACTAAGTGTTCGATACTGTGCCAGGAGAAACTCCCGTTCTGCGAAATCTGTGGCGATACTACTCGAAACCGTATGTGTTCGACGAAACTAAGTGGTCGCCTTGTGAAAGAGGAAACTCCTGATGCGAAACTTAGTTCCATTTAAAACTAATTGTTCCATCTGAAACTAAGTGTTCGATACTGTGCCAGGAGAACCGCCTGTTCTCTGAAATCTGTGGCGATACCACGCGAAACCGTATATGTTCGACGAAACTAAGTGGCCGACCTTGTGAGAGAGGAAACTCCAGATGCGAAACATAGTTGCATTTCACTCTAATTGTTCTATCTGTAACTAAGTGTTCGATAATGTGCCAGGAGAAGCGCCTGTTCTCTGAAATCTGTGGCGATACCACTCGAAACCGTATGTGTTCGACGAAACTACGTGGCCGACCTTGTGAGAGAGGAAACTCCAGATGCGAAACATAGTTGCATTTTAAACTAATTGTTCCATCTGTAACTAAGTGTTCGATAATGTGCCAGGAGAAGCGCCTGTTCTCTGAAATATGTGGCGATGCCACTCGAAACCATATGTGTTCGGCGAAACTAAGTGGTTGACCTTGTGAGAGATGATACTCCAGATGCGAAACATAGTTCCATTTTAAACTAATTGTTCTATCTGAAACTAAGTGTTCGATAATGTGCCAGGAGAAGCGCCTGTTCTCTGAAATCTGTGGCGACACCACTCGAAACCGTATGTGTTCGACGAAACTAAGTGGTCGATCTTGTGAGAGAGGAAACTCCAGATGCGAAACATAGTTCCATTTTAAACTAAGTGTTCTATCTGTAACTAAGTGTTCGACACTGTGCCTGGAGAAGCGCCTGTTCTCTGAAATCGGTGGCGATGCTACTCGAAACCGTATGTGTTCGACGAAACTAAGTGGTCCACCTTGTGAGACAGGAAACTCCAAATGCGAAGCTTAGTTCCGTTTTAAAGTAATTGTTCTATCCGATACTAAGTGTTCGATACTGTGCCGGGAGAAGCGCCTGTTGTCTGAAATCTGCGGCGGTGTCACTCGAAACCGTATCTGTTCGACGAAATTAAGTGGTCGCCTTGTGAGGGAGGAAGCACCAAATGCGAAACTTAGTTTCATTTTAAACTAATCGTACTATCTGAAACTAAGTGTACGATACTGTGCCAGGAGAAGCGCCTGTTCTCTGAAATCTGTCGCGATGCCACATGAAACCGTATGTGTTCGACGAAACTAAGTGGTCGACCATGTGAGAGAGGAACCTCCAGATGCGACACTTAGTTCCATTTTAAACTAATCGTTCTATCTGAAACTAAGTGTTCGATACTGTGCTAGGAGTAGCGCCGGGTCTCTGAGATCAGTGGCGATGCTTCTCGAAACCGTATGTGTTCATCGAAACTAAGTGGTCGACCTTGTGAGACAGGAAACTCCAGATGCGAAGCTTAGTTCCATTTTAAGTAATTGTACTGTCCGATACTAAGTGTTCGATACTGTGCCGGGAGAAGCGCCTGTTCTCTGAAATCTGTGGCGATGCTACTCGAAACCGTATGTGTTCGACGAAACTAAGTGGTCGATCTTGTGAGAGAGGAAACTCCAGATGCGAAACTTAGTTCCATTTAAAACTAATTGTTCTATCTGAAACTAAGTGTTCGACAGTGTGCCAGGAGAAACGCCTGATCTCTGAAATCTGTGGCGATGCCACTCGAAACCGTATGTGATCGACGAAACTAAGTGGTCGACCTTGTGAGGGAGGAAACTCCAAATGCGAAACTTAGTTCCATTTTGAACTAATTGTTCTATCTGAAACTAAGTGTTCGATAATGTGCCAGGAGAAGCGCCTGTCATCTGAAACCTGTGGCGATGCTACTCGAAACCGAATGTGTTCGACGAAACTAAGTGGTCGACCATGTGAGAGAGGAACCTCCAGATGCGACACTTAGTTCCATTTTAAACTAATCGTTCTATCTGAAACTAAGTGTTCGATACTGTGCTAGGAGTAGCGCCGGGTCTCTGAGATCAGTGGCGATGCTTCTCGAAACCGTATGTGTTCATCGAAACTAAGTGGTCCACCTTGTGAGACAGGAAACTCCAAATGCGAAGCTTAGTTCCGTTTTAAAGAAATTGTTCTATCCGATACTAAGTGTTCGATACTGTGCCAGGAGAAACGCCTGATCTCTGAAATCTGTGGCGATGCCACTCGAAACCGTATGTGATCGACGAAACTAAGTGGTCGACCTTGTGAGGGAGGAAACTCCAAATGCGAAACTTAGTTCCATTTTGAACTAATTGTTCTATCTGAAACTAAGTGTTCGATAATGTGCCAGGAGAAGCGCCTGTCATCTGAAACCTGTGGCGATGCTACTCGAAACCGAATGTGTTCGACGAAACTAAGTGGTCGACCTTGTGAGAGAGGAAACTCCAGATGCGAAACATAGTTCCATTTTAAACTAAGTGTTCTATCTGTAACTAAGTGTTCGACACTGTGCCAGGAGAAGCGCCTGTTCTCTGAAATCGGTGGCGATGCTACTCGAAACCGTATGTGTTCGACGAAACTAAGTGGTCCACCTTGTGAGACAGGAAACTCCAAATGCGAAGCTTAGTTCCGTTTTAAAGAAATTGTTCTATCCGATACTAAGTGTTCGATACTGTGCCGGGAGAAGCGCCTGTTGTCTGAAATCTGCGGCGGTGTCACTCGAAACCGTATCTGTTCGACGAAATTAAGTGGTCGCCTTGTGAGGGCAGAAACTCCAGATGCGAAATTTAGTACAATTTTAAACTAATTGTTCTATCTATAACTAAGTGTTCGATACTGTGCCAGGAGAAACGCCTGTTCTCTGAAATAGGTGGCGATGCTACTCGAAACTGTATCTGTTCGACGAAACTAAGTGGTCGAACTTGTGAGAGAGGAAACTACAAATGCGAAACTTAGTTCCATTTAAAACTAATTGTTCTATCTGAAACTAAGTGTTCGATACTGTGCCAGGAGAAGCGCCTGTTCTCTGAAATGTGTGGCGATGCTACTCGAAACCGTATGTGTTCGACGAATCTAAATGTTCGACGTTGTGGGACAGGAATCTCCAGATGCGAAACTTAGTTCCATTTTAAACAAATTGTTCTATCTGAAACTAAGTGCTCGATACTGTGCCAGTAGAAGCGCCCGTTCTGTGAAACGTGTGGCGATACCACTCGAAACGGTATGCGTTCGACGAAACTAAGTGGTCGAACTTGTGAGAGAGGAAACTACAAATGCGAAACTTAGTTCCATTTAAAACTTATTGTTCTATCTGAAACTAAGTGTTCGATACTGTGCCAGGAGAACCGCCTGTTCTCTGAAATGTGTGGCGATGCTACTCGAAACCGTATGTGTTCGACGAATCTAAATATTCGACGTTGTGGGACAGGAATCTCCAGATGCGAAACTTAGTTCCATTTAAAACTAATTGTTCTATCAGAAACTAAGTTTTCGATACTGTGCCGGGAGAAACGCCTGTTCTCTGAAATCTGTGGCGATGCCACTCGAAACCGTATGTGTTTGACGAAACTAAGTGGTTGACCTTGTGAGGGATGAAACTCCAAATGCGAAACATAGTTCCATTTTAAACTAAGTGTTCTATCTGTAACTAAGTGTTCGACACTGTGCCAGGAGAAGCGCCTGTTCTCTGAAATCGGTGGCGATTGTTCTATCCGATACTAAGTGTTCGATACTGTGCCGGGAGAAGCGCCTGTTGTCTGAAATCTGCGGCGGTGCCACTCGAAACCGTTTCTGTTCGACGAAATTAAGTGGTCGCCTTGTGAGGGAAGAAACTCCAGATGCGAAATTTAGTACAATTTTAAACTAATTGTTCTATCTATAACTAAGTGTTCGATACTGTACCAGGAGAAACGCCTGTTCTCTGAAATCTGTGGCGATGCCACATGAAACCGTATGTGTTCGTCGAAACTAAGTTGCCAATACTGTGCCAGGAGGAACTCCCGTTCGGCCAAATCTGTAGCGATACCACTCGAAACCGTATGTGTTCGACGAAACTAAGTGGTCGACCTTGTGAGAGAGGAAGCACCAAATGCGAAACTTAGTTTCATTTTAAACTAATTGTACTATCTGAAACTAAGTGTACGATACTGTGCCAGGAGAAGCGCCTGTTCTCTGAAATCTGTGGCGATGCCACATGAAACCGTATGTGTTCGACGAAACTAAGTGGTCGACCATGTGAGAGAGGAACCTCCAGATGCGACACTTAGTTCCATTTTAAACTAATCGTTCTATCTGAAACTAAGTGTTCGATACTGTGCTAGGAGTAGCGCCGGGTCTCTGAGATCAGTGGCGATGCTTCTCGAAACCGTATGTGTTCATCGAAACTAAGTGGTCGACCTTGTGAGACAGGAAACTCCAGATGCGAAGCTTAGTTCCATTTTAAGTAATTGTTCTATCCGATACTAAGTGTTCGATACTGTGCCGGGAGAAGCGCCTGTTGTCTGAAATCTGCGGCGGTGTCACTCGAAACCGTATCTGTTCGACGAAATTAAGTGGTCGCCTTGTGAGGGAGGAAGCACCAAATGCGAAACTTAGTTTCATTTTAAACTAATTGTACTATCTGAAACTAAGTGTACGATACTGTGCCAGGAGAAGCGCCTGTTCTCTGAAATCTGTCGCGATGCCACATGAAACCGTATGTGTTCGACGAAACTAAGTGGTCGACCATGTGAGAGAGGAACCTCCATATGCGACACTTAGTTCCATTTTAAACTAATCGTTCTATCTGAAACTAAGTGTTCGATACTGTGCTAGGAGTAGCGCCGGGTCTCTGAGATCAGTGGCGATGCTTCTCGAAACCGTATGTGTTCATCGAAACTAAGTGGTCGACCTTGTGAGACAGGAAACTCCAGATGCGAAGCTTAGTTCCATTTTAAGTAATTGTACTGTCCGATACTAAGTGTTCGATACTGTGCCGGGAGAAGCGCCTGTTCTCTGAAATCTGTGGCGATGCTACTCGAAACCGTATGTGTTCGACGAAACTAAGTGGTCGATCTTGTGAGAGAGGAAACTCCAGATGCGAAACTTAGTTCCATTTAAAACTAATTGTTCTATCTGAAACTAAGTGTTCGACAGTGTGCCAGGAGAAACGCCTGATCTCTGAAATCTGTGGCGATGCCACTCGAAACCGTATGTGATCGACGAAACTAAGTGGTCGACCTTGTGAGGGAGGAAACTCCAAATGCGAAACTTAGTTCCATTTTGAACTAATTGTTCTATCTGAAACTAAGTGTTCGATAATGTGCCAGGAGAAGCGCCTGTCATCTGAAACTTGTGGCGATGCTACTCGAAACCGAATGTGTTCGACGAAACTAAGTGGTCGACCTTGTGAGAGAGGAAACTCCAGATGCGAAACATAGTTCCATTTTAAACTAAGTGTTCTATCTGTAACTAAGTGTTCGACACTGTGCCAGGAGAAGCGCCTGTTCTCTGAAATCGGTGGCGATGCTACTCGAAACCGTATGTGTTCGACGAAACTAAGTGGTCCACCTTGTGAGACAGGAAACTCCAAATGCGAAGCTTAGTTCCGTTTTAAAGAAATTGTTCTATCTGATACTAAGTGTTCGATACTGTGCCGGGAGAAGCGCCTGTTGTCTGAAATCTGCGGCGGTGTCACTCGAAACCGTATCTGTTCGACGAAATTAAGTGGTCGCCTTGTGAGGGCAGAAACTCCAGATGCGAAATTTAGTACAATTTTAAACTAATTGTTCTATCTATAACTAAGTGTTCGATACTGTGCCAGGAGAAACGCCTGTTCTCTGAAATAGGTGGCGATGCTACTCGAAACTGTATCTGTTCGACGAAACTAAGTGGTCGAACTTGTGAGAGAGGAAACTACAAATGCGAAACTTAGTTCCATTTAAAACTAATTGTTCTATCTGAAACTAAGTGTTCGATACTGTGCCAGGAGAAGCGCCTGTTCTCTGAAATGTGTGGCGATGCTACTCGAAACCGTATGTGTTCGACGAATCTAAATGTTCGACGTTGTGGGACAGGAATCTCCAGATGCGAAACTTAGTTCCATTTTAAACAAATTGTTCTATCTGAAACTAAGTGCTCGATACTGTGCCAGGAGAAGCGCCCGTTCTGTGAAACGTGTGGCGATACCACTCGAAACGGTATGCGTTCGACGAAACTAAGTGGTCGAACTTGTGAGAGAGGAAACTACAAATGCGAAACTTAGTTCCATTTAAAACTTATTGTTCTATCTGAAACTAAGTGTTCGATACTGTGCCAGGAGAACCGCCTGTTCTCTGAAATGTGTGGCGATGCTACTCGAAACCGTATGTGTTCGACGAATCTAAATATTCGACGTTGTGGGACAGGAATCTCCAGATGCGAAACTTAGTTCCATTTAAAACTAATTGTTCTATCAGAAACTAAGTTTTCGATACTGTGCCGGGAGAAACGCCTGTTCTCTGAAATCTGTGGCGATGCCACTCGAAACCGTATGTGTTTGACGAAACTAAGTGGTTGACCTTGTGAGGGATGAAACTCCAAATGCGAAACATAGTTCCATTTTAAACTAAGTGTTCTATCTGTAACTAAGTGTTCGACACTGTGCCAGGAGAAGCGCCTGTTCTCTGAAATCGGTGGCGATTGTTCTATCCGATACTAAGTGTTCGATACTGTGCCGGGAGAAGCGCCTGTTGTCTGAAATCTGCGGCGGTGCCACTCGAAACCGTTTCTGTTCGACGAAATTAAGTGGTCGCCTTGTGAGGGAAGAAACTCCAGATGCGAAATTTAGTACAATTTTAAACTAATTGTTCTATCTATAACTAAGTGTTCGATACTGTGCCAGGAGAAACGCCTGTTCTCTGAAATCTGTGGCGATGCCACATGAAACCGTATGTGTTCGTCGAAACTAAGTTGCCAATACTGTGCCAGGAGGAACTCCCGTTCGGCCAAATCTGTAGCGATACCACTCGAAACCGTATGTGTTCGACGAAACTAAGTGGTCGACCTTGTGAGAGAGGAAGCACCAAATGCGAAACTTAGTTTCATTTTAAACTAATTGTACTATCTGAAACTAAGTGTACGATACTGTGCCAGGAGAAGCGCCTGTTCTCTGAAATCTGTGGCGATGCCACATGAAACCGTATGTGTTCGACGAAACTAAGTGGTCGACCATGTGAGAGAGGAACCTCCAGATGCGACACTTAGTTCCATTTTAAACTAATCGTTCTATCTGAAACTAAGTGTTCGATACTGTGCTAGGAGTAGCGCCGGGTCTCTGAGATCAGTGGCGATGCTTCTCGAAACCGTATGTGTTCATCGAAACTAAGTGGTCGACCTTGTGAGACAGGAAACTCCAGATGCGAAGCTTAGTTCCATTTTAAGTAATTGTACTGTCCGATACTAAGTGTTCGATACTGTACCGGGAGAAGCGCCTGTTCTCTGAAATGTGTGGCGATGCTACTCGAAACCGTATGTGTTCGACGAATCTAAATGTTCGACGTTGTGGGACAGGAATCTCCAGATGCGAAACTTAGTTCCATTTTAAACAAATTGTTCTATCTGAAACTAAGTGCTCGATACTGTGCCAGGAGAAGCGCCCGTTCTGTGAAACGTGTGGCGATACCACTCGAAACGGTATGCGTTCGACGAAACTAAGTGGTCGAACTTGTGAGAGAGGAAACTACAAATGCGAAACTTAGTTCCATTTAAAACTTATTGTGCTATCTGAAACTAAATGTTCGATACTGTGCCAGGAGAAGCGCCTGTTCTCCGAAATGTGTGGCGATGCTACTCCAAACCGTATGTGTTCGACGAAACTAAGTGGTCCACCTTGTGAGACAGGAAACTCCAGATGCGAAGCTTAGTTCCATTTTAAAGTAATTGTTCTATCCGATACTAAGTGTTCGATACTGTGCCGGGAGAAGCGCCTGTTGTCTGAAATCTGCGGCGGTGCCACTCGAAACCGTATCTGTTCGACGAAATTAAGTGGTCGCCTTGTGAGGGAAGAAACTCCAGATGCGAAATTTAGTACAATTTTAAACTAATTGTTCTATCTATAACTAAGTGTTCGATACTGTGCCAGGAGAAACGCCTGTTCTCTGAAATAAGTGGCGATGCTACTCGAAACTGTATCTGTTCGACGAAACTAAGTGGTCGAACTTGTGAGAGAGGAAACTACAAATGCGAAATTTAGTTCCATTTAAAACTAATTGTTCTATCTGAAACTAAGTGTTCGATACCGTGCCAGGAGAAGCGCCTGTTCTCTGAAATCTGTGGGAATGCCACTCGAAACCGTATGTGTTCGACGAAACTAAGTGGTCGACCTTGTGAGAGAGGAAACTCCAGATGCGAAACATAGTTCAATTTTAAACTAATTGTTCTATCTGAAACTAAGTGTTCGATACTGTACCAGCAGAAGCGCCTGTTCTCTGAAATCTGTGGCGATGCCACTCGAAACCGTATGCGTTCGGCGAAACTAAGTGGTCGACCTTGTGAGAGAGGAAACTCCAGATGCGAAACATAGTTCAATTTTAAACTAAGTGTTCCATCTGAAACTAAGTGTTCGATACTCTGCCAGGAGAAGCGCCTGTTCTCTGAAATCTGTGGCGATGCCCCTCGAAACAGTATGTGTTCGACGAAACTAAGTGGTCGACCTTGTGGGAGAGGAAACTCCAGAAGCGAAATATAGTTCAATTTTAAACTAATTGTTCTATCTGAAACTAAGTGTTCGATACTGTACCAGCAGAAGCGCCTGTTCTCTGAAATCTGTGGCGATGCCACTCGAAACCGTATGCGTTCGGCGAAACTAAGTGGTCGACCTTGTGAGAGAGGAAACTCCAGATGCGAAACATAGTGCAATTTTAAAATAAATGTTCCATCTGAAACTAAGTGTTCGATACTGTGCCAGGAGAAGCGCCTGTTCTCTGGAATCTGTGGCGATGCTACTCGAAACCGTATGTGTTCGAGGAAACTAAGTGGTCGACCTTGTGGGAAAGGAAACTCCAGATGCGAAGCTTTGTTCCAATTTAAACTAATTCTTCTATCTGATATTAAGTGTTCGATACTGTGCCAGTAGAAGCACCTGTTCTCTGAAATCTCTGGCGATGCTACTCGAAACCGTATGTGTTCGACGAAACTAAGTGGTCGACCTTGTGGTAGAGGAAACTCCAGATGCGAAACATAGATCCATTTAAAACTCACTGTTCTACCAGAATCGAAGTTTTCGATACTGTGCCATGAGAAGCGCCTGTTCTCTGAAATCTGTGGCGGTGCCACTCGAAACCGTATGTGTTCGACGAAACTAAGTCCTCGACCTTGTGAGAGAGGACACTCCAGATACGAAGCTTAGTTCCATTTTAAACTAATTGTTCTATCTGATACTAAGTGTTCGATACTGTGCCAGGAGAAGCGCCTGTTGTCTGAAATGTGTGGCGATTTCACTCGGAACCCTATGTGTTCGAGGAAACTAAGTGGTTGATCTTGTGAGAGCCGACAAGCGTGCCCCTCTGGTACGCGGGCGCCTCGAATATCTTAACACTATTTATATTATTAATTTTAAAACAAAAATTACATTTTTGTATAAATAGTATAAAATATTAATTTATAATATAAAAATTTTTATGAAACTCTATTTATTGATAATCCCCACTTTAACGAAAAGTATCTAAATAAAAACATATTCTTTCTTTTAATATTATACCAAAAACAATGACCTAATTCTTTTATCCCAATAAAATTTATAATTTATTTAATTAATATAAGTAATTTATTAATTAATTTATTTCAATAAAAAATCTCTGGTAATAAAAATAATTTCACATTATATACCTATATAAATTAAAAAATCTCTATCACTTTAACGAAAATTATCTAAATAAAAACATCAATCCAACGAGAAAGCTTTTTTTTATCAAAATAAAAATCGTTAATCCCCACTTTAACGAAAAGTATCTAAATAAAAACATATTCTTTCTTTTAATATTATACCAAAAACAATGACCTAATACTTTTATCCCAATAAAATTTATAATTTATTTAATTAATATAAGTAATTTATTAATTAATTTATTTCAATAAAAAATCTCTGGTAATAAAACTAATTTCACATTATATACCTATATAAATTAAAAAATCTCTATCACTTTAGCGAAAAGTATCTAAATAAAAACATCAATTCAACGAGAAACCTTTTTTTTATCAAAATAAAAATCGTTAATCTCCACTGTAACGAAAAGTATCGAAATAAAAACATCAATTCAACCAGAAAGCTTTTTTTTATCAAAATAAAAATCGTTAATCCCCACTCTAACGAAAAGTATCTAAATAAAAACATATTCTTTCTTTTAATATTTTACCAAAAACAATGACCTAATTCTTTTATCCCAATATAATTTATAATTTATTTAATTAATATAAGTAATTTATTAATTAATGTATTTTAATAAAAAATCTCTGGTAATAAAAATAATTTCACATTATATACCTATATAAATTAAAAAATCTCTAGTAACAAAAATAATTTTACATTATATACCTATATAAATTAAAAAATCTCTAGTAATAAAAATCAATTAATTATTATTTATATTGTTAGAACATGCAAAGTGCGCGCTTTAATGCGTGAGCATCGCTCTCCTTATACACTAGGGAGATATCACCTTTCTTTTGTTTTTTTTTCTGGTTCTGTTCGTGGGCTCTCATCGCCTCGTGGTAATGCAATTCTTCTTGTACAATTATTTTATTCATTCTAATTATATATATATATATATATACATTAACAGTAATTGTGATACGTGTTTTGTATTTATTCCTCTGCCTAACATAATCCACAAAAGACCCGTCAACAGGTTATGGGCTCAGGGCAGGTAAATAAAAGATAATAATAAAATAAAAGAAAAGTGAGGTTAAGTGCGAACACGTGCCAAGTGCAGAGAAAAGTTTCCACAACCATGGGTTCAACAAATATTCAGAACATTGAAAAATTAAACGATACGAATTATGAATCATGGAAGATCCAAATGAAAAGTATTTTGAGATATAACGAATTGTGGGACTACGTGAATGGTATAAAGAATAGAACTGAAGAAAATGGAGCCGCATGGAAAACGCATGACGAAAAGGCTCTCGATCTAATCATACGGAGTCTTAATAAGAACCAATATACACACGTAAAACGGGCAGAAACGTCGAAGGAAGCTTGGGAAGCATTAAATAATGTTCAACAATCTAGAGGCCCTATGCGACAGTGTGTATTATTTAAACAACTATATAGAATGAAAAAAGATTCCAAACAAAGTATGGCTCAGTACATCAACGACTTCATACACAAATCTGAACAATTACAAGAGTCTGGAATAATATTACCAGAATCTATTTGGCCAATAATGCTATTAATGTCACTACCCAGTGAATATGAAACCTTTTGCATAGCAATAGAGTCAAGAGATAAAATGCCTACGTTAGAAGAACTAACAATAAAATTAATTGAAGAAGAAATTAGAAAAATAGATATTAATGAAGTAAAGGACTCAGATAAGGAAGTAGCATTACTGACAAGGAAGAAATTCTCAAATGACAGAGCGATACAGAGAGAAAATTACCAGAAGCAGAAACCCGGGGAGAGCAACCATATATCCAAAAACTGCAGAAGCCGACAAAAACATGGTCAGTGGAGCAACAGTGCACATGTGCAAAGATAAAGCTCAATTCATAAACCTTGACAAAGAACAAAGGGACAAAGTGTATACAGCCACAGAAGAAAGCACAAACTCCTTAGGAAGAGGAAATATCAAGATAAATGTGCACTCCAAAAATCAAAGTACGAATGACATTAAACTAGCAAATGTTATGTGGGTTCCTGAATTCAGAAACAACCTGATGTCCGTATCAAGCATCACAGAAAATGGTTATACAGTAACGTTTACAAAACACTCAGCCTTTGTGAAGCGTAAGGATAATTCCATAGCGTTAACAGCTCATAAACGGAATGGTTTGTATATTGTGGAAACAAAGGCTAGGTCATTTAAACTTTAACGATGTAAATAAACTGCACAATAAAAATATGGTGATCGGTATGAACATAAATCAAAGAAGTGCAATAAACTCTCCACAGTGTAAAACGTGCGACTTGAGCAAAATAAATCAAACACCCTTTAAGGAATCAGAAAGGGTAGAGAAAGAAATACTAGGATTGATCCACACGGACGTATGCGGTCCTATGAGTGTACCATCATTAGGGGGAGCAAAGTATGTCGCAACATTCATCGACGACAAAACTAGATTCACAGAAATAGCTGTACTAAAACAAAAATCCGAAATTTTGTCTGCATTTAAAGCGTATAAAAACCGAGTAGAGAAACAAACCGGAAAAGAAATCAAAAAAATCAGGAGTGACAACGCCAAAGAATATCTTTCAAAGGAATTCTCAAATTACCTTGAGCAAGAGGGAATAGCAAGGCAACTGTCGACCCCGTATACACCGCAGCAGAACGGAGTAGCCGAACGCGCCAACAGGACAATAGTGGAAATGGCGAGAAGTATGTTAACCCAATCAAAATTACAAATGAGCCTATGGGCAGAAGCAGTAAATGCGGCCGTATACATTAGGAACAGATGCCCTACCAAAAAGTTGAACGAAGTCACACCATATGAACAATGGACAGGCGAAAAACCCTATGTAGGATTTTTAAGGATATTCGGTAGCAGCGCAGTAGCGCTGGAAAAAGGAACAAAAACAAACAAATTTATGCCAAAAGGCAAAGAATATGTCTTAGTCGGATACTCCGACGTGTCAAAGGCATACAGACTATGGGAACGTGGAATTCGTCATGTCGTCACAAGAAGAGACGTACGATTCCACGAAAAACTACACGATGTAGAGAACCCGAATGACCACTATTCCATACTCCTGTATAGAAATGATCCTCGAGAAACGTACAGAGAAGAACATATTAAAGAGGAGGAACCGGGGCAAAACTCAGAACAAGAGCACCCCGACATCAACAATGAAGATTCCGAAGTAATCCCCAGCGACACCGAAGATGCTGATGAAGACGTCACACCAACTTTAAGGAAAGGGAAAGGCCGCCCAAAAATACTACGAACCGGCAAACCGGGAAGGCCAAGGAAGTTATTTAATTACACAGCAAACGTGGGTGAAGAAGAACACGGTGAACCAAGAACACTAAAAGAAGCCATGAACAGCGGAGACAGATCATTCTGACTGGAAGCTATGAAAAAGGAATATAATTCTCTTGTAGAAAATAAAACATGGGAGCTTACAGATAAACCAGATAACGCCAGGATACTCTCAAATAGATGGGTGTTTAAGATAAAGAAAAATCAAGACGGCACAATAAATAAGTACAAAGCTCGATTAGTGGCCAGAGGAAACGAACAGAAGAAAGGGATCGACTACGATGAAGTCTTTGCGCCCGTAGTTCGACTAGAAATCGTACGAATTCTCTTAGCCGGAGCAGCGGAAAACAGGATGCACGTACATCACATGGATGTCGTCACTGCCTATGTACAAGGGGAATTAACGGGTACCATATTCATGCAACAGCCAGAAATGTTCACTGAAACTGGTAAAGAAAATAAAGTGTGTAGTCTGAAGAGACCATTGTACGGTCTTAAACAAGCCGGAAGAGACTGGTATCACACCATAAATAATTATCTAATCAGTATTAGTTTTAAGAGATCTGAAATTAAACCGTGTGTCTATACATGCATAACCAAGGAAATGGAAGTAGTGGTAATCATATATGTCGACGACATACTACTGGCGTCGAAAGATCTACGAGCACTCACGAAAATAAAACAACGATTAAAGAATAAGTTCAAAATAAATGATCTGGGTAAAGTTACGAATATTCTGGGTATTTCCATAGAAAGAGAAGGAGACACTGGGCAAATAAAATTAAATCAACGTAAATATATAGAAGAAACTCTAAAGAAATTTGGAATGGAAGACTGCAAACCCGCGAGTACACCTTTGGTACCGAATGAAACCTTTAACAACATTGATGAAACTACAGAAGATATGACAAAGGTGCCATATAGGGAACTCATAGGGGCATTAATATATTTATCAAATGCTACTCGACCTGACATAGCATTCGCCGCAAACTTTCTAAGTCAATTTAACACGTGTCCAAAGAATTACCAATGGAAAGCAGCCAAACACGTTTTAAGATACCTTAAAGGAACCATAAACTACAGCATCACATACTCCAAAAGAGATAAACTAGTCGAAGTTTATGTAGACTCCGACTGGGCCGGAGACGAGAACGGGAGAAGGTCACGTTCTGGATACGTTACCATGTTAGCCGGAGGACCCACCAGTTGGGAATCAAAGAAACAAAAATCAGTGGCCCTATCAACAATGGAGGCCGAGTATATGGCAATATCCGAAGCAGCCAAAGAGGCATTCTACTTAAAGAGAATGTTATTAAACTTAGGATTTAGTAATTTAGTTCGCGATAAGATTAGTATATTTTGTGACAATCAAAGCGCTATCCAGCTAAGTAAAAATAATATGTTTCACCGTAAAAGTAAGCACATAGATATTAGGTATCACTACACGAGAGAAATGCTGGAGAACGGCGAAATAGATGTAAAGTACATTTCTACAAATGAAATGACCGCGGACGTACTAACGAAGTCTTTACCTAAAAATAAGTTGGAAAAATGTATCGATTTGTTATGCCTTTTTTTTTCTCGAGGGGAAATCTTCGATAGACACCCCGGCCTCCTTTGGTGGGAGGCCGGGGTAGTGTCGGATTTCTACCGACTAAAACCCCCCGGTGGTCATCCTCAGGCGTTAGGGGGAGTACCCGGGAACACTTCGTATTGATCCGGATACCCCCCCGCCTTGCCCCCTGAAGGGGGGCCAATCCACTATTTGGGATGCGGTGCGACCACAACACCGCATCCCTCTACCTCTGGGGCCACCCTATCGGCTGCCTGGACCCCAATCCAGACAGCCTAGTGGCCCCGACGACTCCGACGGTCGCCGCGTCCGGTGCCGGAGGCGGGACGTGTACGTCTCCGCCTTCGGCCCCTACCCTCTGGGTCCGCTGCCTCGCGGGCCCTTTCCGCGGCCTCCTTCCGCGACATAACTTGTTCGCAGAAGGAGGCTACGGCTCCCCACTCCTCTTCGCCGCCCACCATCGCTTTTACGACGGCGGGCAGCGAGAGGTCCCACCCTATGATGTTCCGAAGGACTCGGCGCTCCCCTGCCCAGGAGGGACACTCCTCCAGGGTGTGCTGCGCCGAGTCCTTCTCTTCACCGCAGTGATGACACTGCGGGGACGGCTCCCTTCCGATCTTGTGCAGATACTCACCGAAGCACCCATGCCCGGTGAGTACCTGTGTTAGACGGAAGGTGAGCCGTCCCCTCCTTTCCAGCCAACGCTGGAGGACCGGCAGGATGGCCCTGACGGTCCTTTCCCCGGAGCCGGGCTCCTCCAATTGGCTGCGCCACCTTTCCAGGGTGTGCAGCCCCGCCCGGCTCCTGCCGGCCTCCATCTCCGCTGCACGGTACTCAGCCGCATCCGGCGTTTCTTTGAGGGCCGCGGAGATCCTGTAGACCTCCGCGGCTTCCTCCGCCTTGAGCTCCCAAGGGGGAGAGCACCCAAGCAGGGACGCCGCCCTCAGGGAGACGGTGCGGTACCCCCTGGCGACCCGCGCGGCTAGGGGCCTTTGTGCTCGGGAAAGGAGCTGGCGATTACGCTTGCTCCTCCCGAGCGACCCCGCCCACACGGGTGCACCATATAGGGCGGCACTCCGCACCACCCCCTCGTACAGGCGGCGTACACCCGCCTGAGGTCCCCCACGTTGGGCAGCAAGCGGCCCAAGACCGCCGCTGTCCGTTCCACTCGGGGCACCACCTCTTCGAGGTGGGGCCCAAAGCTCCAGTGGCTGTCGAGGGTGACACCCAGATAATTCATCCGGCTGCCCATCTCGACAGCCACGCCTCCCACCGTGACCGGAGTCTCGGGGGGAGGGCCCCTCCTGACCCCGTCGAAGAACCACATTGCCTTGTTCTTCGACGGGGACACCTCCAGGCCTAGCCGCCTTATGGCGGCCACCACGCATTCCGCACCGCACTCCGCCAGACGGAGAGTGCGGGCGTAATCCCTCCCGGAGGTGACCACCAGTGTGTCATCTGCGTAACACACCAGCACCACCCCCGGGGGAAGCGCACACCGCAAGACGCGGTCATACGCAAGGTTCCACAGGGTCGGGCCTAGCACCGAACCCTGCGGGACACCGCGCCAGCTAGGGCGTTCAGCCCTCCCGTCCCGCGTCGGGTAGCCAATGGACCTGTCCTGCAGGAAGGACCCGACTATCCTGCGCAAGTAGGGAGGCACGCGGTGATACACCAGCGCCTCCCTAATCGCCTGCCAGGGGACGGAGTTGAAAGCGTTGACGATATCGAGCGATATCGCCAACACAACTCCACCCCCCGGGGCCGACACCGCCGTCCCGGCGAGGGAGCGCACCCGCTGGATCGCGTCCAACGTGGAGCGCCCCTCCCGGAAACCGAACTGGCTGTCGGCCAGATCGGGCCCCACCCCGGACAGGTGCTCGGCGAGGCGGAAAGCTATGATCCTCTCGAGGATCTTTCCCGCCCCGTCGAGCAGGCATATGGGCCGATAGGCGGAAGGGCTGTCGGCCGCCCTCCCTGGTTTAGGGAGCAGCACCAGCTGCCCCCTTTTCCAGGCCCCCGGGAAGACCCCCTCTGTGAGGCAGTCCTCCATGAGGCGTCGAAACCTACTCCCCAGGACCCGGAGGGCAGCCACGAGCACGCGGCCGCGGATGCCGTCGGGACCCGGGGCGGTGCTTCGGGCTGCAAGGCGGCGCTCCGCCCTGTCCAGCTCCTCGCTGCCGATCCCAGGCACAGGGACGCGATCATGTCGCGCCCCCTGCTCCTGGGTCCGCCGTCGAGCCTCCTGCTCATCCTGAGGAAAGAGGTTATCGACGACGGAGTCCAGGAGCTCCGGTTCCATCGACTCGGTCACAGGGGGGGCCCACGGGCGGATCTGATTCAGAACCACCCGGTATGGGCGACCCCACGGATCGCGATCGATGGTGGCGAGGAGCTGGCTCCAGGCCTCCGCCTTGGCCCTTAGGACAGCCTCCTCCTCCTCCGCGGTGGAGCTTGCGCGCCTGCGGGCCCTGAGGTACGCCCTCCGCGCACGCGTACTGGTGTCCCTCAGGTCGGAAATTTCCGACGACCACCAGTACGCGGCGCGGGGCGAGAAGGCCCTGGCCCGGGGCATGGCGGTGTCAGAGACAGCCGCCATGGCCGCACGGAACCAGGCCTCCTCCTCCTCAGGTCTCTCGCCCCTGCGCTCAGCCCAGGCTACCGCCTGGATTGCCGCGCGCAGGGCCACCTCGTCCAGTCTTTTAAGGGCCCATCGGGGGGGCGATTCCCTAGCCGATGAGCCAGACTGGTTGGGAGGTTTGGGAGTCGAGACGCTCATGACCACGTGAGCGTGGTCTGACATCGTCTCAACCCCCAACACCCTCCACCCACTCACCCTGCGCACGGCGGAGGGCGACGCCCATGTCAGGTCGACTATGGACGCCCCCCGCCGCCGCACGAAGGTGGGGGTGGACCCCTCATTGAGGAGCCTTAACTCCAGACCGGCCGCCCAATGGAGCAGCTCCCGCCCCCTCATGTCCGTACTGGGGGAACCCCACGCAGTAGCGTGAGAGTTGAAATCCCCCAGGACGAGCAAGGGACGCGGCAGGATGCGGGTGACGCACCCCCCAACCCGGTCCAGGAACGCTACAAAAGCGTCCCGGCCGCAATTGGGGGAGACGTAAACCCCCACCACCGCCACGCTGCCCCACTGGACGGCTACGTAGCCATCCCCCCGCTCTATGAGAGCCGGGGGGGAGGCATCCCCGGAGCGCCATTCCATAGAATGGCTACCGAGCCCAAGGCGTCTCCGGACCACGAAGGGTGATCCGGAACCCTGTAGGGCTCGGCCGCAACGACCAGCCCGACTTTCCACTCGCGCGCGGCCTGGACCACTAAGTCCTGTGCCACGCGCCTGTGGTTCAGGTTGGTCTGGAGGAGGTTGATCCCCAGTCATTGGGGGTCAGCCTCCTCCCGGACCTCCTCCTGGGATGACTCCACGCCCATGCCCCCCTCCCCCGACGGGGGGGACGTCCTCGCGCGGGGCAGGCATGGATGCGGCCTCCTCTGCCGGGCGAGCCGGCGCCTCTTGCCTCTAAGGAGGCGCCACCGCCTCGGCGGGCTCCACCTCCATAGCCTCCCCGGCTGGAGAGGCGGATTCCGCACTCCCCAACTCGGGTGGCCCTATAGCTAGGGCGGCCGCAGCGGGGGTCGAGGGCGCCGCTATGGCAGGCCTCTCCCGCCGCGCTCCCCCTCTGCCCTTGGAGGAGGGCCTTTGTGGGGGTGCGCACCCTTTCGTACCGAGACGGTGCGCCGCCCGTCGCCCAAGGTCCGTGCACAGCGGACACTTGGGCGGGGCCGAACACACCGCCGCGGCGTGGGTCACATCCCCGCAATTGTAGCACCGAGCGCTACGGTCGGTACTACGCTTGCATTGGTGCCTGGAGTGCCCCAGCGCCAGGCACCGATAGCACTGGAGGGCACGGGCTTCCAAAGCCTGCACCCTCACAGCGCTCCAGCCCACCCTCAGACGGCCAGCTGCGACAATTTTGCGCGCCGCTGAGAGTGGGCATTGAACCCATGCCGTGCCGAGCCGCGAAGGGGCGCGCCGGATCTCTCCGACGCGCACCTCGCCCCCGTCACAGGCGCCCGTGGTGGCAACCGCCTCCACCACGTCCGCTACCCGCACGGAGTCGTCGAGGTCGCGAACCCTCAGCTCCGCCTTTTTGACGGGCCTCGCGACCTTGACACCCGTGCCGGCCAAGACCTCGGCCATCCGCGTGGCCAAGGCCTTCGCCTTCTCCTGCCGGTCCTCACCGGAGACCTCTAAGATGAGGCCCCCGGTGATGGCTCTTTTGGGCCGAACCTCTTCGAGGCCCACGTCTTCCAGGCGGATATTCCGTCTGGCGGTGGACATCGCCTCGTCGATGGTCATTGCGGCGCCCTCCCCCACGGTGAGGGTGACCGCGGCCGTTTTGGGGGGACGCCGAAGACTCGGGGCCCTTTCCCCCCCAGGTGTTGTGGGGGGCTTGGGGCCCTTGGAGGTCGAAGGGCCCGGCGCCTTCGGTTTAACCGTTGGCTTGGGGCCCTTCGGCCTTTTATTTCCCGAGGAAGGCGGTGGGCCCGAGGGGCCGACCGTCTTTCTCTTCCCCCCGTCCTGGCTCACCACCTCGGCGAAGGTGGGCCTCTGGGGAGGGGGGGCTTCCGCCGAGGCGACCTGCTTGGGCGCCTTTTTGGCTGCCGCAGGTCGCCGTGAGAGGAACCTCTCCTCGAAAGAGGCCAATTTGGCCTCAATCAGCGTCGACACCCGCTCGAGCAGGCGGTTCTCCGCAATGCCCGGCCGGGCGTCGGCCCGCGACAGCCGACCCGGAGAGGTTCCCCCACTCGCCCATACCGGCGGCGACAAATGTCGCTCCGCCGGAGGGGGCGGTGAGGCTCCCCGTCCCCGCAACGCCTCCACTGTTGCCTCGAGCTGGGAGACGGTCCTCCTCAGCTCCTTTGCCTCCCTGCTACGGGCCCTCGCCTCATTGCTCAGGCGGCCGGTCTCCCGCCGCAACCACTCCGCGTCCCTTGCGGATTCGGACCTCTTTATGAGCTCCGTGATTGCGTTCTTAGTGTACCGGGCCGCCCAGCGCAACACACGGACGTTCGTCCCCTTGAGGTTGGACGAGATGGCAGCGACTTTTTCCACCGCCCTCATCCGCTCCAGGATTTGGCTGGCGAGGGCCCCCATCGCCTCGCCTTCCATCTCCGCGGCCAACTCAGCCTCGGAAGGGAGTTCGCCCCTCGACTGGCGGCCGTACGCCTCGCAAGGATCCATATCCATCGCGGAAGTGGAAGGGGCGTCGCCTTTGCGACGCTCGTCCCACTTCCGCTTCCTTATCGATCTGTGGGAGGCGACGGACGACGTGTCGTCCGACTCCTCCGCAGCCCTAGCAATTGTTGAGGACTTACCCCCACGCCTGGCCCGCTGTGTCCTCGGAGGTGGCATTGCTGAGGTATCCGAGAGGACATCCCTCAGGACCACCACTGGCGTCCTTCCCTCATTGTCCGTGTTCCTGTCCGCGCTGGTCTCCATAATCCTTGTCCTTGCCTTGTTGTCGTTTTTGTTTGTCCGTCCGGTTTTTATTTTAATTGTTTTCTCCATATAGTTCCCACGAGTAGGTCGGAAGGGGTGGTCCACCCAGGCAGAGCCGCCTTACCTGGGTAAGCCTAAAATACGACGGGGTTTCGGCAGGTGCCCCGAAGGGACCGTTTGCGACTGACTAAGTTTTACATCCGGCCAGCCATTCAGCCATCGGCACGGTGCCTGCACACCTTAGCTTCGGATGGTTCGCGAAAAATTCGTCGAGGAGCCGAAGGCTTCCACCTAGGGTGATGACCCGGTTTTAGCCGAGTCAGCAGCCCTGGCTTCCGCCCCACTCCCGACCCTGAAAACCTTGGGGGGGGGCTGCCGGTTTGCTTTCCGCCTAGTGTGTTGACCTCTGAAAAGGCCCCCACCCTGGCTTCCAGGTGCCCCGACGGCCAGCTTCCGAGTAGCCGGGCTACAGGAGTTGCCAGACTCCCAGCTTTTCCTCCCCCCGAGGGAGATCACGAGTTCCCCTTTCCACCTAGGGTGTTGACCTTTGGAAAGGCCCCCAGCCCCGGCTTCCAGGTTCCCCCGCGACCTACCCTCCCTGGAGGATTGGCGATTGCGAGTCCATCCTTCCGCCTAGGGTGTTGACCCTTGAGAAGGCCCCCAGCCCTGGCTTCCGGATCCCTCGACAATCCCCCCTCCTCCCGGTCCTACCCACCCTGGAGGATTGGCGATTGCGAGTCCATCCTTCCGCCTAGGGTGTTGACCTTTGAACAGGCCCCCACCCTGGCTTCCGGATCCCTCGTCAATCCCCCCTCCTCCCGGTCCTACCCTCCCTGGAGGATTGGCGATTGCGAGTCCATCCTTCCCCCTCGGGTGTTGACCTTTGAAAAGGCCCCCACCCTGGCTTCCGGATCCCTCGACAATCCCCCCTCCTACTGGTGCTCTTAGTTGATCCCTCCCCATCGGCCTGCCCGGCATGCTAGTAGCTACCGGTATAGCCCGATGGATCATCGAGATACTAAGCTCCCCCACCACGACAAGGTGAGCACCACGGGGGAGCGATTTGTTATGCCTGAAGAATTGTTAAATGATTTAGTTAGAAATTAGTTTACCGTACACTTTGAAAGGGGGAGTGTTAGAACATTCAAAGTGCGCGCTTTAATGCGTGAGCATCGCTCTCCTTATACACTAGGGAGATATCACCTTTCTTTTGTTTTTTTTCTGGTTCTGTTCGTGGGCTCTCATCGCCTCGTGGTAATGCAATTCTTGTGCAATTATTTTATTCATTCTAGTTATATATACAGTCGGGGTCACAATTGAGTGGACACCCGCCTATCATATGTGAAAACGTCGCATTTCAGTGATTTTTTCTAATTAATTTCTTATTTTTTCCCATTTTATCGTAGGTTATGTATTTGTGAATAGATTTTGTAAGCAATTTTATAGAATAATGTGCGTTATTTTAAGTAAGATTAATTACAATGTAAGTACTGACAAAATCGGGTGGACAAAATTGAGTGGACACTTTTATTTATTTCATATTTCAGGCTATTTATACAGTTTTAATATTTTGTATTCCCTCCTTTAGCCTTAATGACCACTTGTAACCGCCTAGGAATGCTTTCGATTAAGTGTTCAATCTTGAATTTTGTTATACTCTGCCACGATTGTTGCAAACCATCGAATAAGCATGTTTTATTAATCCTGCTTGTAATTGGCACCTCGTTTTCGAGTAGGGCCCACAAGTTTTCAATAGGATTCAAGTCCGGACTTTGTGGTGGTCAATCCAAAAACTTTATCTGCGAATCTTTGAAAAACTCCATAGTTTTGTTTGCCTTGTGTATCGGTGCGTTGTCCTCTTGGAAGATAAAATCATGGGCAATATCCATTTTCTTCACCGATTTTTCAAAATTTTCGTTTATTACGTCGACATATCGGGCAGCATTAGTAATTCTGTCGAGTAACACCAAATTTCCAATTCCGGACCAAGATACACACCCCCACACCATAATGGCACCTCCACCGTGTTTCATGGCATTGGAAATGAAGTTTTGCCCGAGTGCTTCATTCGATTTTCTCCAGATTTTTTGCCTCTTTTTCTTTCCAAACAATTCAAATTTACTTTCATCACTCCACACAACTTTTTCCAAAACGAAATGGGTTTATTAATGTACTTTTTGCAGAAACTTAAGCCCTTCCGTTTATTCGAATCCCTTATGAATGGTTTCCGTAGCGGTAGCCGACTATGCAAATTATGTGCTCCGTTGCGAATTTGAAGTATTTTTGTTGTGTTGTCTATTTTATACAAAATACTATAGCTGGTGCCGCTGTTGTTTGCATTTTATTGGCTATGTATTGGTTTTTCCAAGGGGGTGGTCCGATGTACCGCGCGAAGGTGTCGCTCAGGTGCCTTGAAAATTAGGGTGTCTGGCGACACAGGTATCAACCCGCTCGGTGCCGATATCTGGTCGCCAGATGCGATCAGTTGACTGCTTAGCCCCTCAGGTGCTTTTGTTTAGTAAAAATAAAGGATTTTCCTTTGTACCTGGATTTGACTTGTTTCGCGACGGACTATCCACATTAAACGAAAAATTTGCGAAAAACGATGAAGCCAGTGTGACGAAAACGTTAATACTGACTAGAATCTGAAATAGTCTTTAAAAATTTATAGAAATTTGAAACGTTGTAACATCTGTAACATTTTTATCTCATCCGGAATACACTGTCCACTCAATTTTGTCCACCCGATTTTGTCAGTACTTACATTGTAATTAATCTAACTTAAAATAAAGCACATTATTCTATAAAATTGCTTGCAAAATCTATTCACAAATACATAACCTACGATAAAATGTAAAAAAATAAGAAATTAATTAGAAAAAATCACTGAAATGCGACGTTTTCACATATGATAGGCGGGTGTCCACTCAATTGTGACCCCGACTGTATATACATTAACAGTAATTGTGATACGTGTTTTGTATTTATTCCTCTGCCTAACATAATCCACCAAAGACCCGTCAACATATATATATATTTTTTTTTATATATAATTAAAATAAATTTATAAATATATAATATTAATATATGTTATTATATTAAATTATAAAAAAATTTTATTAGAGCAGCAACACAATCTGAATGTATGTAGTAAACAAATAGTCGACTGGTTTCTGTCCAGTCGTTTTGGTTACCGCGTTGTTGTTTCGTTATTAATAAAAAAAGGTTTATGCTCTGCAATAGGTTATGGGCCCAGCTCCCTTGGAATAGTATATTTTAGGTAGTTAATTAAAGTCAATATCGCGAGTGAAGATAATAGGTGTAGTGTATGTGCGCGAAAAAGAGTACCAGCAGTTATACACGAATAGAAATGTTAGAAAGGGATAAGAGAGTGGTTTATTATGCAAAAGTGCTTCAAATACGCTCCTATAACTCAATCTAACATTCAAAAGATACGTCGTCGGTGAAAATATTTTCAATTCGGACTTAGTCTCGGTACGGAGAGGCTACCGAGAAGCGCTACCGACGAAGACTTTCGGATTAATTAAAAATCAACCGTAAGAGATAGAGCCGTGGTTTATTATGCAAAAGTGCTTCAAATACGCTCCTATAACTCAATCTAACATTCAAAAGATACGTCGTCGGTGAAAATATTTTCAATTCGGACTTAGTCTCGGCACGGAGAGGCTACCGTGAAGCGCTACCGACGAAAACTTTCTGGTTAATTTAAAAATCAACCGTAAGAGATAGAGCCGTGGTTTATTAAGCAAAAGTGCTTCAAATACGCTCCTATAACTGAACATAACATTTAAAAGATACGTCGTCGGTGAAAATATTTTCAATTCGGACTTAGTCTCGGCACGGAGAGGCTACCGTGAAGCGCTACCGACGAAGACTTTCTGGTTAATTTAAAAATCAACCGTAAGAGATAGAGCCGTGGTTTATTATGCAAAAGTGCTTCAAATACGCTCCTAAAACTCAATCTAACATTCAAAAGATACGTCGTCGGTGAAAATATTTTCAATTCGGACTTAGTCTCTGTACGGAGAGGCTACCGAGAAGCGCTACCGACGAAGACTTTCTGATTAATTTAAAAATCAACCGTAAGAGATAGAGCCGTGGTTTATTAAGCAAAAGTGCTTCAAATACGCTCCCATAACTGAACATATCATTTAAAAGATACGTCGTCGGTGAAAATATTTTCAATTCGGACTTAGTCTCGGCACGGAGAGGCTACCGTGAAGCGCTACCGACGAAGACTTTCTGGTTAATTTAAAAATCAACCGTAAGAGATAGAGCCGTGGTTTATTAAGCAAAAGTGCTTCAAATACGCTCCTATAACTGAACATAACATTTAAAAGATACGTCGTCGGTGAAAATATTTTCAATTCGGACTTAGTCTCGGCACGGAGAGGCTACCGTGAAGCGCTACCGACGAAGACTTTCTGGTTAATTTAAAAATCAACCGTAAGAGATACAGCCGTGGTTTATTATGCAAAAGTGCTTCAAATACGCTCCTAAAACTCAATCTAACATTCAAAAGATACGTCGTCGGTGAAAATATTTTCAATTCGGACTTAGTCTCTGTACGGAGAGGCTACCGAGAAGCGCTACCGACGAAGACTTTCTGATTAATTTAAAAATCAACCGTAAGAGATAGAGCCGTGGTTTATTAAGCAAAAGTGCTTCAAATACGCTCCCATAACTGAACATATCATTTAAAAGATACGTCGTCGGTGAAAATATTTTCAATTCGGACTTAGTCTCGGCACGGAGAGGCTACCGTGAAGCGCTACCGACGAAGACTTTCTGGTTAATTTAAAAATCAACCGTAAGAGATAGAGCCGTGGTTTATTAAGCAAAAGTGCTTCAAATACGCTCCTATAACTGAACATAACATTTAAAAGATACGTCGTCGGTGAAAATATTTTCAATTCGGACTTAGTCTCGGCACGGAGAGGCTACCGTGAAGCGCTACCGACGAAGACTTTCTGGTTAATTTAAAAATCAACCGTAAGAGATAGAGCCGTGGTTTATTATGCAAAAGTGCTTCAAATACGCTCCTAAAACTCAATCTAACATTCAAAAGATACGTCGTCGGTGAAAATATTTTCAATTCGGACTTAGTCTCTGTACGGAGAGGCTACCGTGAAGCGCTACCGACGAAGACTTTCTGGTTAATTTAAAAATCAACCGTAAGAGTTAGAGCCGTGGTTTATTATGCAAAAGTGCTTCAAATACGCTCCTATAACTCAATCTAACATTCAAAAGATACGTCGTCGGTGAAAATATTTTCAATTCGGACTTAGTCTCTGTACGGAGAGACTACCGAGAAGCGCTACCGAGGAAGAGTTTCTGATTAATTTAAAAATCAACCGTAAGAGATGGAGCCGTGGTTTATTAAGCAAAAGTGCTTCAAATACGCTCCTATAACTGAACATAACATTTAAAAGATACGTCGTCGGTGAAAATATTTTCAATTCGGACTTAGTCTCGGCACGGAGAGGCTACCGTGAAGCGCTACCGACGAAGACTTTCTGGTTAATTTAAAAATCAACCGTAAGAGATAGAGCCGTGGTTTATTATGCAAAAGTGCTTCAAATACGCTCCTAAAACTCAATCTAACATTCAAAAGATACGTCGTCGGTGAAAATATTTTCAATTCGGACTTAGTCTCTGTACGGAGAGGCTACCGAGAAGCGCTACCGACGAAGACTTTCTGATTAATTTAAAAATCAACCGTAAGAGATAGAGCCGTGGTTTATTAAGCAAAAGTGGTTCAAATACGCTCCCATAACTGAACATATCATTTAAAAGATACGTCGTCGGTGAAATTATTTTCAATTCGGACTTAGTCTCGGCACGGAGAGGCTACCGTGAAGCGCTACCGACGAAGACTTTCTGGTTAATTTAAAAATCAACCGTAAGAGATAGAGCCGTGGTTTATTATGCAAAAGTGCTTCAAATACGCTCCTAAAACTCAATCTAACATTCAAAAGATACGTCGTCGGTGAAAATATTTTCAATTCGGACTTAGCCTCTGTACGGAGAGGCTACCGAGAACCGCTACCGACGAAGACTTTCTGATTAATTTAAAAATCAACCGTAAGAGATAGAGCCGTGGTTTATTTAGCAAAAGTGCTTCAAATGCGCTCCTATAACTCAATCTAACATTTAAAAGGTACCTCGTCGGTGAAAATAATTTCAGTTCGGACTTAGATTTTTTTCTACCGAGTGGCTACCACGAAGAGTCGCCGACGACGACTTTAGAAATTATTTAAAAATCAACCGTAAGAGGTAGAGCCGTGGTTTATTATGCAAAAGTGCGTCAAATACGCTCCAATAACTGATCATAACATTTAAAAGATACGTCGTCGGTGAAAATATTTTCAATTCGGACTTAGTCTCTGTACGGAGAGGCTACCGAGAACCGCTACCGACGAAGACTTTCTGATTAATTTAAAAATCAACCGTAAGAGATAGAGCCGTGGTTTATTAAGCAAAAGTGCTTCAAATACCCTCCTATAACTCAATCTAACATTTAAAAGGTACCTCGTCGGTGAAAATAATTTCAGTTCGGACTTAGATTTTTTCCTACCGAGTGGCTACCGTGAAGAGTCGCCGACGAGGACTTTAGAAATTATTTCAAAATCAACCGTTAGAGATAGAGCCGTGGTTTATTAAGCAAAAGTGCGTCAAATACGCTCCCATAACTGAACATAACATTTAAAAGATACGTCGTCGGTTTAAATATTTTCAATTCGGACTTAGTCTCTGTAGGGAGAGGCTACCGAGAACCGCTACCGACGAAGACTTTCCGATTAATTTAAAAATCAACCGTAAGAGATAGAGCCGTGGTTTACTAAGCAAAAGTGCTTCAAATACGCTCCTATAACTCAATCTAACATTTAAAAGGTACCTCGTCGGTGAAAATAATTTCAGTTCGGACTTAGATTTTTTCCTACCGAGTGGCTACCGTGAAGAGTCGCCGACGATGACTTTAGAAATTATTTAAAAATTAACCGTAAGAGATAGAGCCGTGGGTTATTAAGCAAAAGTGCGTCAAATACGCTCCCTTAACTGAACATAACATTTAAAAGATACGTCGTCGGTGAAAATATTTTCAATTCGGACTTAGTCTCTGTACGGAGAGGCTACCGAGAAGCGCTACCGACGAAGACTTTCTGATTAATTTAAAAATCAACCGTAAGAGATAGAGCCGTGGTTTATTAAGCAAAAGTGCTTCAAATACGCTCCTATAACTCAATCTAACATTTAAAAGGTACCTCGTCGGTGAAACTAATTTCAGTTCGGACTTAGATTTTTTTCTACCGTGTGGCTACCACGAAGAGTCGCCGACGACGACTTTAGAAATTATTTAAAAATCAACCGTAAGAGGTAGAGCCGTGGTTTATTATGCAAAAGTGCGTCAAATACGCTCCAATAACTGATCATAACATTTAAAAGATACGTCGTCGGTGAAAATATTTTCAATTCGGACTTAGTCTCTGTACGGAGAGGCTACCGAGAACCGCTACCGACGAAGACTTTCTGATTAATTTAAAAATCAACCGTAAGAGATAGAGCCGTGGTTTATTAAGCAAAAGTGCTTCAAATACGCTCCTATAACTCAATCTAACATTCAAAAGGTACCTCGTCGGTGAAAATAATTTCAGTTCGGACTTAGATTTTTTCCTACCGAGTGGCTACCGTGAAGAGTCGCCGACGACGACTTTAGAAATTATTTAAAAATCAACCGTAAGAGATAGAGCCGTGGGTTATTAAGAAAAAGCGCGTCAAATACGCTCCCATAACTGAACATAACATTTAAAAGATACGTCGTCGGTGAAAATATTTTCAATTCGGACTTAGTCTCTGTACGGAGAGGCTACCGAGAAGCGCTACCGACGAAGACTTTCTGATTAATTTAAAAATCAACCGTAAGAGATAGAGCCGTGGTTTATTAAGCAAAAGTGCTTCAAATACGCTCCTATAACTCAATCTAACATTTAAAAGGTACCTCGTCGGTGAAAATAATTTCAGTTCGGACTTAGATTTTTTCCTACCGAGTGGCTACCGTGAAGAGTCGCCGACGACGACTTTAGAAATTATTTAAAAATCAACCGTAAGAGATAGAGCCGTGGGTTATTAAGCAAAAGTGCGTCAAATACGCTCCCATAACTGAACATAACATTTAAAAGATACGTCGTCGGTGAAAATATTTTCAATTCGGACTTAGTCTCTGTACGGAGAGGCTACCGAGAAGCGCTACCGACGAAGACTTTCTGATTAATTTAAAAATCAACCGTAAGAGATAGAGCCGTGGTTTATTAAGCAAAAGTGCTTCAAATACGCTCCTATAACTCAATCTAACATTTAAAAGGTACCTCGTCGGTGAAACTAATTTCAGTTCGGACTTAGATTTTTTCCTACCGAGTGGCTACCACGAAGAGTCGCCGACGACGACTTTAGAAATTATTTAAAAATCAACCGTAAGAGGTAGAGCCGTGGTTTATTATGCAAAAGTGCGTCAAATACGCTCCCATAACTGATCATAACATTTAAAAGATACGTCGTCGGTGAAAAGATTTCCAATTCGGACTTAGTATCTGTAGGGAGAGGCTACCGAGAACCGCTACCGACGAAGACTTTCTGATTAATTTAAAAATCAACCGTAAGAGATAGAGCCGTTGTTTATTAAGCAAAAGTGCTTCAAATACGCTCCTATAACTCAATCTAACATATAAAAGGTACCTCGTCGGTGAAAATAATTACAGTTCGGAATTAGATTTTTTCCTACCGAGTGGCTACCGTGAAGAGTCGCCGACGATGACTTTAGAAATTATTTAAAAATTAACCGTAAGAGATAGAGCCGTGGGTTATTAAGCAAAAGTGCGTCAAATACGCTCCCATAACTGAACATAACATTTAAAAGATACGTCGTCGGTGAAAATATTTTCAATTCGGACTTAGTCTCTGTACGGAGAGGCTACCGAGAAGCGCTACCGACGAAGACTTTCTGATTAATTTAAAAATCAACCGTAAGAGATAGAGCCGTGGTTTATTAAGCAAAAGTGCTTCAAATACGCTCCTATAACTCAATCTAACATTTAAAAGGTACCTCGTCGGTGAAACTAATTTCAGTTCGGACTTAGATTTTTTTCTACCGTGTGGCTACCACGAAGAGTCGCCGACGATGACTTTAGAAATTATTTAAAAATCAACCGTAAGAGATAGAGCCGTGGTTTATTATGCAAAAGTGCGTCAAATACGCTCCAATAACTGATCATAACATTTAAAAGATACGTCGTCGGTGAAAATATTTTCAATTCGGACTTAGTCTCTGTACGGAGAGGCTACCGAGAACCGCTACCGACGAAGACTTTCTGATTAATTTAAAAATCAACCGTAAGAGATAGAGCCGTGGTTTATTAAGCAAAAGTGCTTCAAATACGCTCCTATAACTCAATCTAACATTTAAAAGGTACCTCGTCGGTGAAAATAATTTCAGTTCGGACTTAGATTTTTTCCTACCGAGTGGCTACCGTGAAGAGTCGCCGACGACGACTTTAGAAATTATTTAAAAATCAACCGTAAGAGATAGAGCCGTGGGTTATTAAGCAAAAGTGCGTCAAATACGCTCCCATAACTGAACATAACATTTAAAAGATACGTCGTCGGTGAAAATATTTTCAATTCGGACTTAGTCTCTGTACGGAGAGGCTACCGAGAAGCGCTACCGACGAAGACTTTCTGATTAATTTAAAAATCAACCGTAAGAGATAGAGCCGTGGTTTATTAAGCAAAAGTGCTTCAAATACGCTCCTATAACTCAATCTAACATTTAAAAGGTACCTCGTCGGTGAAACTAATTTCAGTTCGGACTTAGATTTTTTCCTACCGAGTGGCTACCACGAAGAGTCGCCGACGACGACTTTAGAAATTATTTAAAAATCAACCGTAAGAGGTAGAGCCGTGGTTTATTATGCAAAAGTGCGTCAAATACGCTCCAATATCTGATCATAACATTTAAAAGATACGTCGTCGGCGAAAAGATTTTCAATTCGGACTTAGTATCTGTAGGGAGAGGCTACCGACAACCGCTACCGACGAGGACTTTCTGATTAATTTAAAAATCAACCGTAAGAGATAGAGCCGTGGTTTATTAAGCAAAAGTGCTTCAAATACGCTCCTATAACTCAATCTAACATTTAAAAGGTACCTCGTCGGTGAAAATAATTTCAGTTCGGACTTAGATTTTTTCCTACCGAGTGGCTACCGCGAAGAGTCGCCGACGATGACTTTAGAAATTATTTAAAAATCAACCGTAAGAGATAGAGCCGTGGTTTATTAAGAAAATGTGCGTCAAATACGCTCCCATAACTGATCATAACATTTAAAAGATACGTCGTCGGTGAAAATATTTTCAATTCGGACTTAGTCTCTGTAGGGAGAGGCTACCGAGAACCGCTACCGACGAAGACTTTCTGATTAATTTAAAAATCAACCGTAAGAGATAGAGCCGTGGTTTATCAAGCAAAAGTGCTTCAAATACGCTCCTATAACTCAATCTAACATTTAAAAGGTACCTCGTCGGTGAAACTAATTTCAGTTCGGACTTAGATTTTTTCCTACCGAGTGGCTACCGTGAAGAGTCGCCGACGACGACTTTAGAAATTATTTAAAAATCAACCGTAAGAGATAGAGCCGTGGGTTATTAAGCAAAAGTGCGTCAAATACGCTCCCATAACTGAACATAACATTTAAAAGATACGTCGTCGGTGAAAATATTTTCAATTCGGACTTAGTCTCTGTACGGAGAGGCTACCGAGAAGCGCTACCGACGAAGACTTTCTGATTAATTTAAAAATCAACCGTAAGAGATAGAGCCGTTGTTTATTAAGCAAAAGTGCTTCAAATACGCTCCTATAACTCAATCTAACATATAAAAGGTACCTCGTCGGTGAAAATAATTACAGTTCGGACTTAGATTTTTTCCTACCGAGTGGCTACCGCGAAGAGTCGCCGACGACGACTTTAGAAATTATTTAAAAATCAACCGTAAGAGGTAGAGCCGTGGTTTATTAAGAAAATGTGCGTCAAATACGCTCCCATAACTGATCATAACATTTAAAAGATACGTCGTCGGTGAAAAGATTTTCAATTCGGACTTAGTATCTGTAGGGAGAGGCTACCGACAACCGCTACCGACGAGGACTTTCTGATTAATTTAAAAATCAACCGTAAGAGATAGAGCCGTGGTTTATTAAGCAAAAGTGCTTCAAATACGCTCCTATAACTCAATCTAACATTTAAAAGGTACCTCGTCGGTGAAAATAATTTCAGTTCGGACTTAGATTTTTTCCTACCGAGTGGCTACCGCGAAGAGTCGCCGACGACGACTTTAGAAATTATTTAAAAATCAACCGTAAGAGATAGAGCCGTGGTTTATTAAGAAAATGTGCGTCAAATACGCTCCCATAACTGATCATAACATTTAAAAGATACGTCGTCGGTGAAAATATTTTCAATTCGGACTTAGTCTCTGTAGGGAGAGGCTACCGAGAACCGCTACCGACGAAGACTTTCTGATTAATTTAAAAATCAACCGTAAGAGATAGAGCCGTGGTTTATCAAGCAAAAGTGCTTCAAATGCGCTCCTATAACTCAATCTAACATTTAAAAGGTACCTCGTCGGTGAAACTAATTTCAGTTCGGACTTAGATTTTTTCCTACCGAGTGGCTACCGTGAAGAGTCGCCGACGACGACTTTAGAAATTATTTAAAAATCAACCGTAAGAGATAGAGCCGTGGTTTATTAAGCAAAAGTGCGTCAAATACGCTCCCATAACTGAACATAACATTTAAAAGATATGTCGTCGGTTTAAATATTTTCAATTCGGACTTAGTCTCTGTACGGAGAGGCTACCGAGAAGCGCTACCGACGAAGACTTTCTGATTAATTTAAAAATCAACCGTAAGAGATAGAGCCGTGGTTTATTAAGCAAAAGTGCTTCAAATACGCTCCTATAACTCAATCTAACATTTAAAAGGTACCTCGTCGGTGAAAATAATTTCAGTTCGGACTTAGATTTTTGCCTACCGAGTGGCTACCGTGAAGAGTCGCCGACGACGACTTTAGAAATTATTTAAAAATCAACCGTAAGAGATAGAGCCGTGGGTTATTAAGCAAAAGTGCGTCAAATACGCTCCCATAACTGAACATAACATTTAAAAGATACGTCGTCGGTGAAAATATTTTCAATTCGGACTTAGTCTCTGTACGGAGAGGCTACCGAGAAGCGCTACCGACGAAGACTTTCTGATTAATTTAAAAATCAACCGTAAGAGATAGAGCCGTGGTTTATTAAGCAAAAGTGCTTCAAATACGCTCCTATAACTCAATCTAACATTTAAAAGGTACCTCGTCTGTGAAAATAATTTCAGTTCGGACTTAGATTTTTTCCTACCGAGTGGCTACCACGAAGAGTCGCCGACGACGACTTTAGAAATTATTTAAAAATCAACCGTAAGAGGTAGAGCCGTGGTTTATTATGCAAAAGTGCGTCAAATACGCTCCAATAACTGATCATAACATTTAAAACATACGTCGTCGGCGAAAATATTTTCAATTCGGACTTAGTCTCTGTACGGAGAGGCTACCGAGAACCGCTACCGACGAAGACTTTCTCATTAATTTAAAAATCAACCGTAAGAGATAGAGCCGTGGTTTATTAAGCAAAAGTGCTTCAAATACGCTCCTATAACTCAATCTAACATTTAAAAGGTACCTCGTCGGTGAAAATAATTTCAGTTCGGACTTAGATTTTTTCCTACCGAGTGGCTACCGTGAAGAGTCGCCGACGACGACTTTAGAAATTATTTAAAAATCAACCGTAAGAGATAGAGCCGTGGGTTATTAAGCAAAAGTGCGTCAAATACGCTCCCATAACTGAACATAACATTTAAAAGATACGTCGTCGGTGAAAATATTTTCAATTCGGACTTAGTCTCTGTACGGAGAGGCTACCGAGAAGCGCTACCGACGAAGACTTTCTGATTAATTTAAAAATCAACCGAAAGAGATAGAGCCGTGGTTTATTAAGCAAAAGTGCTTCAAATACGCTCCTATAACTCAATCTAACATATAAAAGGTACCTCGTCGGTGAAAATAATTACAGTTCGGACTTAGATTTTTTCCTACCGAGTGGCTACCGTGAAGAGTCGCCGACGACGACTTTAGAAATTATTTAAAAATCAACCGTAAGAGATAGAGCCGTGGTTTATTAAGAAAAAGTGCGTCAAATACGCTCCCATAACTGAACATAACATTTAAAAGATACGTCGTCGGTGAAAATATTTTCAATTCGGACTTAGTCTCTGTACGGAGAGGCTACCGAGAAGCGCTACCGACGAAGACTTTCTGATTAATTTAAAAATCAACCGTAAGAGATAGAGCCGTGGTTTATTAAGCAAAAGTGCTTCAAATACGCTCCTATAACTCAATCTAACATTTAAAAGGTACCTCATCGGTGAAACTAATTTCAGTTCGGACTTAGATTTTTTCCTACCGAGTGGCTACCGTGAAGAGTCGCCGACGACGACTTTAGAAATTATTTAAAAATCAACCGTAAGAGATAGAGCCGTGGTTTATTAAGAAAAAGTGCGTCAAATACGCTCCCATAACTGAACATAACATTTAAAAGATACGTCGTCGGTGAAAATATTTTCAATTCGGACTTAGTCTCTGTACGGAGAGGCTACCGAGAAGCGCTACCGACGAAGACTTTCTGATTAATTTAAAAATCAACCGTAAGAGATAGAGCCGTGGTTTATTAAGCAAAAGTGCTTCAAATACGCTCCTATAACTCAATCTAACATTTAAAAGGTACCTCATCGGTGAAACTAATTTCAGTTCGGACTTAGATTTTTTCCTACCGAGTGGCTACCACGAAGAGTCGCCGACGACGACTTTAGAAATTATTTAAAAATCAACCGTAAGAGGTAGAGCCGTGGTTTATTATGCAAAAGTGCGTCAAATACGCTCCAATAACTGATCAAAACATTTAAAAGATACGTCGTCAGTGAAAATATTTTCAATTCGGACTTAGTCTCTGTAGGGAGAGGCTACCGAGAACCGCTACCGCCGAAGACTTTCTGATTAATTTAAAAATCAACCGAAAGAGATAGAGCCGTGGTTTATGAAGCAAAAGTGCTTCAAATACGCTCCTATAACTCAGTCTAACATTTAAAAGGTACCTCGTCGGTGAAAATAATTTCAGTTCGGACTTAGATTTTTTCCTACCGAGTGGCTACCGCGAAGAGTCGCCGACGACGACTTTAGAAATTATTTAAAAATCAACCGTAAGAGATAGAGCCGTGGTTTATTAAGAAAATGTGCGTCAAATACGCTCCCATAACTGATCATAACATTTAAAAGATACGTCGTCGGTGAAAATATTTTCAATTCGGACTTAGTCTCTGTAGGGAGAGGCTACCGAGAACCGCTACCGACGAAGACTTTCTGATTAATTTAAAAATCAACCGAAAGAGATAGAGCCGTTGTTTATTAAGCAAAAGTGCATCAAATACGCTCCTATAACTCAATCTAACATATAAAAGGTACCTCGTCGGTGAAAATAATTACAGTTCGGACTTAGATTTTTTCCTACCGAGTGGCTACGGTGAAGCGTCGCCGACGACGACTTTAGAAAGTATTTTAAAATCAACCGTAAGAGATGGAGCCGTGGGTTATTAAGCAAAAGTGCGTCAAATACGCTCCCATAACTGAACATAACATTTAAAAGATACGTCGTCGGTGAAAATATTTTCAATTCGGACTTAGTCTCTGTACGGAGAGGCTACCGAGAAGCGCTACCGACGAAGACTTTCTGATTAATTTAAAAATCAACCGTAAGAGATAGAGCCGTGGTTTATTAAGCAAAAGTGCTTCAAATACGCTCCTATAACTCAATCTAACATTTAAAAGGTACCTCGTCGGTGAAACTAATTTCAGTTCGGACTTAGATTTTTTCCTACCGAGTGGCTACCACGAAGAGTCGCCGACGACGACTTTAGAAATTATTTAAAAATCAACCGTAAGAGGTAGAGCCGTGGTTTATTATGCAAAAGTGCGTCAAATACGCTCCCATAACTGATCATAACATTTAAAAGATACGTCGTCGGTGAAAAGATTTCCAATTCGGACTTAGTATCTGTAGGGAGAGGCTACCGAGAACCGCTACCGACGAAGACTTTCTGATTAATTTAAAAATCAACCGTAAGAGATAGAGCCGTTGTTTATTAAGCAAAAGTGCTTCAAATACGCTCCTATAACTCAATCTAACATATAAAAGGTACCTCGTCGGTGAAAATAATTACAGTTCGGACTTAGATTTTTTCCTACCGAGTGGCTACCGTGAAGAGTCGCCGACGATGACTTTAGAAATTATTTAAAAATTAACCGTAAGAGATAGAGCCGTGGGTTATTAAGCAAAAGTGCGTCAAATACGCTCCCATAACTGAACATAACATTTAAAAGATACGTCGTCGGTGAAAATATTTTCAATTCGGACTTAGTCTCTGTACGGAGAGGCTACCGAGAAGCGCTACCGACGAAGACTTTCTGATTAATTTAAAAATCAACCGTAAGAGATAGAGCCGTGGTTTATTAAGCAAAAGTGCTTCAAATACGCTCCTATAACTCAATCTAACATTTAAAAGGTACCTCGTCGGTGAAACTAATTTCAGTTCGGACTTAGATTTTTTTCTACCGTGTGGCTACCACGAAGAGTCGCCGACGATGACTTTAGAAATTATTTAAAAATCAACCGTAAGAGATAGAGCCGTGGTTTATTATGCAAAAGTGCGTCAAATACGCTCCAATAACTGATCATAACATTTAAAAGATACGTCGTCGGTGAAAATATTTTCAATTCGGACTTAGTCTCTGTACGGAGAGGCTACCGAGAACCGCTACCGACGAAGACTTTCTGATTAATTTAAAAATCAACCGTAAGAGATAGAGCCGTGGTTTATTAAGCAAAAGTGCTTCAAATACGCTCCTATAACTCAATCTAACATTTAAAAGGTACCTCGTCGGTGAAAATAATTTCAGTTCGGACTTAGATTTTTTCCTACCGAGTGGCTACCGTGAAGAGTCGCCGACGACGACTTTAGAAATTATTTAAAAATCAACCGTAAGAGATAGAGCCGTGGGTTATTAAGCAAAAGTGCGTCAAATACGCTCCCATAACTGAACATAACATTTAAAAGATACGTCGTCGGTGAAAATATTTTCAATTCGGACTTAGTCTCTGTACGGAGAGGCTACCGAGAAGCGCTACCGACGAAGACTTTCTGATTAATTTAAAAATCAACCGTAAGAGATAGAGCCGTGGTTTATTAAGCAAAAGTGCTTCAAATACGCTCCTATAACTCAATCTAACATTTAAAAGGTACCTCGTCGGTGAAACTAATTTCAGTTCGGACTTAGATTTTTTCCTACCGAGTGGCTACCACGAAGAGTCGCCGACGACGACTTTAGAAATTATTTAAAAATCAACCGTAAGAGGTAGAGCCGTGGTTTATTATGCAAAAGTGCGTCAAATACGCTCCAATATCTGATCATAACATTTAAAAGATACGTCGTCGGCGAAAAGATTTTCAATTCGGACTTAGTATCTGTAGGGAGAGGCTACCGACAACCGCTACCGACGAGGACTTTCTGATTAATTTAAAAATCAACCGTAAGAGATAGAGCCGTGGTTTATTAAGCAAAAGTGCTTCAAATACGCTCCTATAACTCAATCTAACATTTAAAAGGTACCTCGTCGGTGAAAATAATTTCAGTTCGGACTTAGATTTTTTCCTACCGAGTGGCTACCGCGAAGAGTCGCCGACGACGACTTTAGAAATTATTTAAAAATCAACCGTAAGAGATAGAGCCGTGGTTTATTAAGAAAAAGTGCGTCAAATACGCTCCCATAACTGATCATAACATTTAAAAGATACGTCGTCGGTGAAAATATTTTCAATTCGGACTTAGTCTCTGTAGGGAGAGGCTACCGAGAACCGCTACCGACGAAGACTTTCTGATTAATTTAAAAATCAACCGTAAGAGATAGAGCCGTGGTTTATCAAGCAAAAGTGCTTCAAATGCGCTCCTATAACTCAATCTAACATTTAAAAGGTACCTCGTCGGTGAAACTAATTTCAGTTCGGACTTAGATTTTTTCCTACCGAGTGGCTACCGTGAAGAGTCGCCGACGACGACTTTAGAAATTATTTAAAAATCAACCGTAAGAGATAGAGCCGTGGGTTATTAAGCAAAAGTGCGTCAAATACGCTCCCATAACTGAACATAACATTTAAAAGATACGTCGTCGGTGAAAATATTTTCAATTCGGACTTAGTCTCTGTACGGAGAGGCTACCGAGAAGCGCTACCGACGAAGACTTTCTGATTAATTTAAAAATCAACCGTAAGAGATAGAGCCGTTGTTTATTAAGCAAAAGTGCTTCAAATACGCTCCTATAACTCAATCTAACATATAAAAGGTACCTCGTCGGTGAAAATAATTACAGTTCGGACTTAGATTTTTTCCTACCGAGTGGCTACCGCGAAGAGTCGCCGACGACGACTTTAGAAATTATTTAAAAATCAACCGTAAGAGGTAGAGCCGTGGTTTATTAAGAAAATGTGCGTCAAATACGCTCCCATAACTGATCATAACATTTAAAAGATACGTCGTCGGTGAAAAGATTTTCAATTCGGACTTAGTATCTGTAGGGAGAGGCTACCGACAACCGCTACCGACGAGGACTTTCTGATTAATTTAAAAATCAACCGTAAGAGATAGAGCCGTGGTTTATTAAGCAAAAGTGCTTCAAATACGCTCCTATAACTCAATCTAACATTTAAAAGGTACCTCGTCGGTGAAAATAATTTCAGTTCGGACTTAGATTTTTTCCTACCGAGTGGCTACCGCGAAGAGTCGCCGACGACGACTTTAGAAATTATTTAAAAATCAACCGTAAGAGATAGAGCCGTGGTTTATTAAGAAAATGTGCGTCAAATACGCTCCCATAACTGATCATAACATTTAAAAGATACGTCGTCGGTGAAAATATTTTCAATTCGGACTTAGTCTCTGTAGGGAGAGGCTACCGAGAACCGCTACCGACGAAGACTTTCTGATTAATTTAAAAATCAACCGTAAGAGATAGAGCCGTGGTTTATCAAGCAAAAGTGCTTCAAATGCGCTCCTATAACTCAATCTAACATTTAAAAGGTACCTCGTCGGTGAAACTAATTTCAGTTCGGACTTAGATTTTTTCCTACCGAGTGGCTACCGTGAAGAGTCGCCGACGACGACTTTAGAAATTATTTAAAAATCAACCGTAAGAGATAGAGCCGTGGGTTATTAAGCAAAAGTGCGTCAAATACGCTCCCATAACTGAACATAACATTTAAAAGATACGTCGTCGGTGAAAATATTTTCAATTCGGACTTAGTCTCTGTACGGAGAGGCTACCGAGAAGCGCTACCGACGAAGACTTTCTGATTAATTTAAAAATCAACCGTAAGAGATAGAGCCGTTGTTTATTAAGCAAAAGTGCTTCAAATACGCTCCTATAACTCAATCTAACATATAAAAGGTACCTCGTCGGTGAAAATAATTACAGTTCGGACTTAGATTTTTTCCTACCGAGTGGCTACCGCGAAGAGTCGCCGACGACGACTTTAGAAATTATTTAAAAATCAACCGTAAGAGGTAGAGCCGTGGTTTATTAAGAAAATGTGCGTCAAATACGCTCCCATAACTGATCATAACATTTAAAAGATACGTCGTCGGTGAAAAGATTTTCAATTCGGACTTAGTATCTGTAGGGAGAGGCTACCGACAACCGCTACCGACGAGGACTTTCTGATTAATTTAAAAATCAACCGTAAGAGATAGAGCCGTGGTTTATTAAGCAAAAGTGCTTCAAATACGCTCCTATAACTCAATCTAACATTTAAAAGGTACCTCGTCGGTGAAAATAATTTCAGTTCGGACTTAGATTTTTTCCTACCGAGTGGCTACCGCGAAGAGTCGCCGACGACGACTTTAGAAATTATTTAAAAATCAACCGTAAGAGATAGAGCCGTGGTTTATTAAGAAAATGTGCGTCAAATACGCTCCCATAACTGATCATAACATTTAAAAGATACGTCGTCGGTGAAAATATTTTCAATTCGGACTTAGTCTCTGTAGGGAGAGGCTACCGAGAACCGCTACCGACGAAGACTTTCTGATTAATTTAAAAATCAACCGTAAGAGATAGAGCCGTGGTTTATCAAGCAAAAGTGCTTCAAATGCGCTCCTATAACTCAATCTAACATTTAAAAGGTACCTCGTCGGTGAAACTAATTTCAGTTCGGACTTAGATTTTTTCCTACCGAGTGGCTACCGTGAAGAGTCGCCGACGACGACTTTAGAAATTATTTAAAAATCAACCGTAAGAGATAGAGCCGTGGTTTATTAAGCAAAAGTGCGTCAAATACGCTCCCATAACTGAACATAACATTTAAAAGATATGTCGTCGGTTTAAATATTTTCAATTCGGACTTAGTCTCTGTACGGAGAGGCTACCGAGAAGCGCTACCGACGAAGACTTTCTGATTAATTTAAAAATCAACCGTAAGAGATAGAGCCGTGGTTTATTAAGCAAAAGTGCTTCAAATACGCTCCTATAACTCAATCTAACATTTAAAAGGTACCTCGTCGGTGAAAATAATTTCAGTTCGGACTTAGATTTTTGCCTACCGAGTGGCTACCGTGAAGAGTCGCCGACGACGACTTTAGAAATTATTTAAAAATCAACCGTAAGAGATAGAGCCGTGGGTTATTAAGCAAAAGTGCGTCAAATACGCTCCCATAACTGAACATAACATTTAAAAGATACGTCGTCGGTGAAAATATTTTCAATTCGGACTTAGTCTCTGTACGGAGAGGCTACCGAGAAGCGCTACCGACGAAGACTTTCTGATTAATTTAAAAATCAACCGTAAGAGATAGAGCCGTGGTTTATTAAGCAAAAGTGCTTCAAATACGCTCCTATAACTCAATCTAACATTTAAAAGGTACCTCGTCTGTGAAAATAATTTCAGTTCGGACTTAGATTTTTTCCTACCGAGTGGCTACCACGAAGAGTCGCCGACGACGACTTTAGAAATTATTTAAAAATCAACCGTAAGAGGTAGAGCCGTGGTTTATTATGCAAAAGTGCGTCAAATACGCTCCAATAACTGATCATAACATTTAAAACATACGTCGTCGGCGAAAATATTTTCAATTCGGACTTAGTCTCTGTACGGAGAGGCTACCGAGAACCGCTACCGACGAAGACTTTCTCATTAATTTAAAAATCAACCGTAAGAGATAGAGCCGTGGTTTATTAAGCAAAAGTGCTTCAAATACGCTCCTATAACTCAATCTAACATTTAAAAGGTACCTCGTCGGTGAAAATAATTTCAGTTCGGACTTAGATTTTTTCCTACCGAGTGGCTACCGTGAAGAGTCGCCGACGACGATTTTAGAAATTATTTAAAAATCAACCGTAAGAGATAGAGCCGTGGGTTATTAAGCAAAAGTGCGTCAAATACGCTCCCATAACTGAACATAACATTTAAAAGATACGTCGTCGGTGAAAATATTTTCAATTCGGACTTAGTCTCTGTACGGAGAGGCTACCGAGAAGCGCTACCGACGAAGACTTTCTGATTAATTTAAAAATCAACCGAAAGAGATAGAGCCGTGGTTTATTAAGCAAAAGTGCTTCAAATACGCTCCTATAACTCAATCTAACATATAAAAGGTACCTCGTCGGTGAAAATAATTACAGTTCGGACTTAGATTTTTTCCTACCGAGTGGCTACCGTGAAGAGTCGCCGACGACGACTTTAGAAATTATTTAAAAATCAACCGTAAGAGATAGAGCCGTGGTTTATTAAGAAAAAGTGCGTCAAATACGCTCCCATAACTGAACATAACATTTAAAAGATACGTCGTCGGTGAAAATATTTTCAATTCGGACTTAGTCTCTGTACGGAGAGGCTACCGAGAAGCGCTACCGACGAAGACTTTCTGATTAATTTAAAAATCAACCGTAAGAGATAGAGCCGTGGTTTATTAAGCAAAAGTGCTTCAAATACGCTCCTATAACTCAATCTAACATTTAAAAGGTACCTCATCGGTGAAACTAATTTCAGTTCGGACTTAGATTTTTTCCTACCGAGTGGCTACCGTGAAGAGTCGCCGACGACGACTTTAGAAATTATTTAAAAATCAACCGTAAGAGATAGAGCCGTGGTTTATTAAGAAAAAGTGCGTCAAATACGCTCCCATAACTGAACATAACATTTAAAAGATACGTCGTCGGTGAAAATATTTTCAATTCGGACTTAGTCTCTGTACGGAGAGGCTACAAAGAAGCGCTACCGACGAAGACTTTCTGATTAATTTAAAAATCAACCGTAAGAGATAGAGCCATGGTTTATTAAGCAAAAGTGTTTCAAATACGCTCCTATAACTCAATCTAACATTTAAAAGGTACCTCATCGGTGAAACTAATTTCAGTTCGGACTTAGATTTTTTCCTACCGAGTGGCTACCACGAAGAGTCGCCGACGACGACTTTAGAAATTATTTAAAAATCAACCGTAAGAGGTAGAGCCGTGGTTTATTATGCAAAAGTGCGTCAAATACGCTCCAATAACTGATCAAAACATTTAAAAGATACGTCGTCAGTGAAAATATTTTCAATTCGGACTTAGTCTCTGTAGGGAGAGGCTACCGAGAACCGCTACCGCCGAAGACTTTCTGATTAATTTAAAAATCAACCGAAAGAGATAGAGCCGTGGTTTATGAAGCAAAAGTGCTTCAAATACGCTCCTATAACTCAGTCTAACATTTAAAAGGTACCTCGTCGGTGAAAATAATTTCAGTTCGGACTTAGATTTTTTCCTACCGAGTGGCTACCGCGAAGAGTCGCCGACGACGACTTTAGAAATTATTTAAAAATCAACCGTAAGAGATAGAGCCGTGGTTTATTAAGAAAATGTGCGTCAAATACGCTCCCATAACTGATCATAACATTTAAAAGATACGTCGTCGGTGAAAATATTTTCAATTCGGACTTAGTCTCTGTAGGGAGAGGCTACCGAGAACCGCTACCGACGAAGACTTTCTGATTAATTTAAAAATCAACCGAAAGAGATAGAGCCGTTGTTTATTAAGCAAAAGTGCATCAAATACGCTCCTATAACTCAATCTAACATATAAAAGGTACCTCGTCGGTGAAAATAATTACAGTTCGGACTTAGATTTTTTCCTACCGAGTGGCTACGGTGAAGCGTCGCCGACGACGACTTTAGAAAGTATTTTAAAATCAACCGTAAGAGATGGAGCCGTGGTTTATTATGCAAAAGTGCGTCAAATACGCTCCCATAACTGATCAAAACATTTAAAAGATACGTCGTCAGTGAAAATATTTTCAATTCGGACGTAGTCTCTGTAGGGAGAGGCTACCGAGAACCGCTACCGACGAAGACTTTCTGATTAATTTAAAAATCAACCGAAAGAGATAGAGCCGTGGTTTATTAAGCAAAAGTGCTTCAAATACGCTCCTATAACTCAATCTAACATATAAAAGGTACCTCGTCGGTGAAAATAATTACAGTTCGGACTTAGATTTTTTCCTACCGAGTGGCTACCGTGAAGAGTCGCCGACGACGACTTTAGAAATTATTTAAAAATCAACCGTAAGAGATAGAGCCGTGGTTTATTAAGAAAAAGTGCGTCAAATACGCTCCCATAACTGAACATAACATTTAAAAGATACGTCGTCGGTGAAAATATTTTCAATTCGGACTTAGTCTCTGTAGGGAGAGGCTACCGAGAACCGCTACCGACGAAGACTTTCTGATTAATTTAAAAATCAACCGAAAGAGATAGAGCCGTGGTTTATTAAGCAAAAGTGCTTCAAATACGCTCCTATAACTCAATCTAACATATAAAAGGTACCTCGTCGGTGAAAATAATTACAGTTCGGACTTAGATTTTTTCCTACCGAGTGGCTACCGTGAAGAGTCGCCGACGACGACTTTAGAAATTATTTAAAAATCAACCGTAAGAGATAGAGCCGTGGTTTATTAAGAAAAAGTGCGTCAAATACGCTCCCATAACTGAACATAACATTTAAAAGATACGTCGTCGGTGAAAATATTTTCAATTCGGACTTAGTCTCTGTACGGAGAGGCTACCGAGAAGCGCTACCGACGAAGACTTTCTGATTAATTTAAAAATCAACCGTAAGAGATAGAGCCGTGGTTTATTAAGCAAAAGTGCTTCAAATACGCTCCTATAACTCAATCTAACATTTAAAAGGTACCTCATCGGTGAAACTAATTTCAGTTCGGACTTAGATTTTTTCCTACCGAGTGGCTACCGTGAAGAGTCGCCGACGACGACTTTAGAAATTATTTAAAAATCAACCGTAAGAGATAGAGCCGTGGTTTATTAAGAAAAAGTGCGTCAAATACGCTCCCATAACTGAACATAACATTTAAAAGATACGTCGTCGGTGAAAATATTTTCAATTCGGACTTAGTCTCTGTACGGAGAGGCTACCGAGAAGCGCTACCGACGAAGACTTTCTGATTAATTTAAAAATCAACCGTAAGAGATAGAGCCGTGGTTTATTAAGCAAAAGTGCTTCAAATACGCTCCTATAACTCAATCTAACATTTAAAAGGTACCTCATCGGTGAAACTAATTTCAGTTCGGACTTAGATTTTTTCCTACCGAGTGGCTACCACGAAGAGTCGCCGACGACGACTTTAGAAATTATTTAAAAATCAACCGTAAGAGGTAGAGCCGTGGTTTATTATGCAAAAGTGCGTCAAATACGCTCCAATAACTGATCAAAACATTTAAAAGATACGTCGTCAGTGAAAATATTTTCAATTCGGACTTAGTCTCTGTAGGGAGAGGCTACCGAGAACCGCTACCGCCGAAGACTTTCTGATTAATTTAAAAATCAACCGAAAGAGATAGAGCCGTGGTTTATGAAGCAAAAGTGCTTCAAATACGCTCCTATAACTCAGTCTAACATTTAAAAGGTACCTCGTCGGTGAAAATAATTTCAGTTCGGACTTAGATTTTTTCCTACCGAGTGGCTACCGCGAAGAGTCGCCGACGACGACTTTAGAAATTATTTAAAAATCAACCGTAAGAGATAGAGCCGTGGTTTATTAAGAAAATGTGCGTCAAATACGCTCCCATAACTGATCATAACATTTAAAAGATACGTCGTCGGTGAAAATATTTTCAATTCGGACTTAGTCTCTGTAGGGAGAGGCTACCGAGAACCGCTACCGACGAAGACTTTCTGATTAATTTAAAAATCAACCGAAAGAGATAGAGCCGTTGTTTATTAAGCAAAAGTGCATCAAATACGCTCCTATAACTCAATCTAACATATAAAAGGTACCTCGTCGGTGAAAATAATTACAGTTCGGACTTAGATTTTTTCCTACCGAGTGGCTACGGTGAAGCGTCGCCGACGACGACTTTAGAAAGTATTTTAAAATCAACCGTAAGAGATGGAGCCGTGGTTTATTATGCAAAAGTGCGTCAAATACGCTCCCATAACTGATCAAAACATTTAAAAGATACGTCGTCAGTGAAAATATTTTCAATTCGGACGTAGTCTCTGTAGGGAGAGGCTACCGAGAACCGCTACCGACGAAGACTTTCTGATTAATTTAAAAATCAACCGAAAGAGATAGAGCCGTGGTTTATTAAGCAAAAGTGCTTCAAATACGCTCCTATAACTCAATCTAACATATAAAAGGTACCTCGTCGGTGAAAATAATTACAGTTCGGACTTAGATTTTTTCCTACCGAGTGGCTACCGTGAAGAGTCGCCGACGACGACTTTAGAAATTATTTAAAAATCAACCGTAAGAGATAGAGCCGTGGTTTATTAAGAAAAAGTGCGTCAAATACGCTCCCATAACTGAACATAACATTTAAAAGATACGTCGTCGGTGAAAATATTTTCAATTCGGACTTAGTCTCTGTAGGGAGAGGCTACCGAGAACCGCTACCGACGAAGACTTTCTGATTAATTTAAAAATCAACCGAAAGAGATAGAGCCGTGGTTTATTAAGCAAAAGTGCTTCAAATACGCTCCTATAACTCAATCTAACATTTAAAAGGTACCTCGTCGGTGAAACTAATTACAGTTCGGACTTAGATTTTTTCCTACCGAGTGGCTACCGTGAAGAGTCGCCGACGACGACTTTAGAAATTATTTAAAAATCAACCGTAAGAGATAGAGCCGTGGTTTATTAAGAAAAAGTGCGTCAAATACGCTCCCATAACTGATCATAACATTTAAAAGATACGTCGTCAGTGAAAATATTTTCAATTCGGACTTAGTCTCTGTAGGGAGAGGCTACCGAGAACCGCTACCGACGAAGACTTTCTGATTAATTTAAAAATCAACCGAAAGAGATAGAGCCGTGGTTTATTAAGCAAAAGTGCTTCAAATACGCTCCTATAACTCAATCTAACATATAAAAGGTACCTCGTCGGTGAAAATAATTACAGTTCGGACTTAGATTTTTTCCTACCGAGTGGCTACCGTGAAGAGTCGCCGACGACGACTTTAGAAATTATTTAAAAATCAACCGTAAGAGATAGAGCCGTGGTTTATTAAGAAAAAGTGCGTCAAATACGCTCCCATAACTGATCATAACATTTAAAAGATACGTCGTCAGTGAAAATATTTTCAATTCGGACTTAGTCTCTGTAGGGAGAGGCTACCGAGAACCGCTACCGACGAAGACTTTCTGATTAATTTAAAAATCAACCGAAAGAGATAGAACCGTGGTTTATTAAGGAAAAGTGCTTCAAATACGCTCCTATAATTTCAATCTAACATTTAAAAGGTACCTCGTCGGTGAAACTAATTTCAGTTCGGACTTAGATTTTTTCCTACCGAGTGGCTACGGTGAAGAGTCGCCGACGACGACTTTAGAAATTATTTAAAAATCAACCGTAAGAGGTAGAGCCGTGGTTTATTAAGAAAAAGTGCGTCAAATACGCTCCCATAACTGATCATAACATTTAAAAGATACGTCGTCAGTGAAAATATTTTCAATTCGGACTTAGTCTCTGTAGGGAGAGGCTACCGAGAACCGCTACCGACGAAGACTTTCTGATTAATTTAAAAATCAACCGAAAGAGATAGAGCCGTGGTTTATTAAGGAAAAGTGCTTCAAATACGCTCCTATAATTTCAATCTAACATTTAAAAGGTACCTCGTCGGTGAAACTAATTTCAGTTCGGACTTAGATTTTTTCCTACCGAGTGGCTACCCCGAAGAGTCGCCGACGACGACTTTAGAAATTATTTAAAAATCAACCGTAAGAGGTAGAGCCGTGGTTTATTATGCAAAAGTGCGTCAAATACGCTCCAATAACTGATCATAACATTTAAAAGATACGTCGTCCGTGAAAATATTTTCAATTCGGACTTAGTCTCTGTAGGGAGAGGCTACCGACAACCGCTACCGACGAAGACTTTCTGATTAATTTAAAAATCAACCGTAAGAGATAGAGCCGTGGTTTATTAAGCAAAAGTGCTTCAAATACGCTCCTATAACTCAATCTAACATTTAAAAGGTACCTCGTCGGTGAAAATAATTTCAGTTCGGACTTAGATTTTTTCCTACCGAGTGGCTACGGTGAAGAGTCGCCGACGACGACTTTAGAAATTATTTAAAAATCAACCGTAAGAGATAGAGCCGTGGTTTATTAAGAAAAAGTGCGTCAAATACGCTCCCATAACTGATCATAACATTTAAAAGATACGTCCTCAGTGAAAATATTTTCAATTCGGACTTAGTCTCTGTAGGGAGAGGCTACCGACAACCGCTACCGACGAAGACTTTCTGATTAATTTAAAAATCAACCGTAAGAGATAGAGCCGTGGTTTATTAAGCAAAAGTGCTTCAAATACGCTCCTATAACTCAATCTAACATTTAAAAGGTACCTCGTCGGTGAAAATAATTTCAGTTCGGACTTAGATTTTTTCCTACCGAGTGGCTACGGTGAAGAGTCGCCGACGACGACTTTAGAAATTATTTAAAAATCAACCGTAAGAGATAGAGCCGTGGTTTATTAAGAAAAAGTGCGTCAAATACGCTCCCATAACTGATCATAACATTTAAAAGATACGTCGTCAGTGAAAATATTTTCAATTCGGACTTAGTCTCTGTAGGGAGAGGCTACCGAGAACCGCTACCGACGAAGACTTTCTGATTAATTTAAAAATCAACCGAAAGAGATAGAGCCGTGGTTTATTAAGCAAAAGTGCTTCAAATACGCTCCTATAACTCAATCTAACATTTAAAAGGTACCTCGTCGGTGAAACTAATTACAGTTCGGACTTAGATTTTTTCCTACCGAGTGGCTACCCCGAAGAGTCGCCGACGACGACTTTAGAAATTATTTAAAAATCAACCGTAAGAGGTAGAGCCGTGGTTTATTAAGCAAAAGTGCGTCAAATACGCTCCCATAACTGATCTTAACATTTAAAAGATACGTCGTCAGTGAAAATATTTTCAATTCGGACTTAGTCTCTGTAGGCAGAGGCTACCGAGTACCGCTACCGACGAAGACTTTCTGATTAATTTAAAAATCAACCGAAAGAGATAGAACCGTGGTTTATTAAGCAAAAGTGCTTCAAATACGCTCCTATAACTCAATCGAACATTTAAAAGGTACCTCGTCGGTGAAAATAATTACAGTTCGGACTTAGATTTTTTCCTACCGAGTGGCTACCGTGAAGAGTCGCCGACGACGACTTTAGAAATTATTTAAAAATCAACCGTAAGAGATAGAGCCGTGGTTTATTAAGAAAAAGTGCGTCAAATACGCTCCCATAACTGATCATAACATTTAAAAGATACGTCGTCAGTGAAAATATTTTCAATTCGGACTTAGTCTCTGTAGGGAGAGGCTACCGAGAACCGCTACCGACGAAGACTTTCTGATTAATTTAAAAATCAACCGAAAGAGATAGAACCGTGGTTTATTAAGCAAAAGTGCTTTAAATACGCTCCTATAACTCAATCGAACATTTAAAAGGTACCTCGTCGGTGAAAATAATTACAGTTCGGACTTAGATTTTTTCCTACCGAGTGGCTACGGTGAAGAGTCGCCGACGACGACTTTAGAAAGTATTTTAAAATCAACCGTAAGAGATGGAGCCGTGGTTTATTATGCAAAAGTGCGTCAAATACGCTCCCATAACTGATCATAACATTTAAAAGATACGTCGTCAGTGAAAATATTTTCAATTCGGACTTAGTCTCTGTAGGGAGAGGCTACCGAGAACCGCTACCGACGAAGACTTTCTGATTAATTTAAAAATCAACCGAAAGAGATAGAGCCGTGGTTTATTAAGCAAAAGTGCTTCAAATACGCTCCTATAACTCAATCTAACATTTAAAAGGTACCTCGTCGGTGAAACTAATTACAGTTCGGACTTAGATTTTTTCCTACCGAGTGGCTACCCCGAAGAGTCGCCGACGACGACTTTAGAAATTATTTAAAAATCAACCGTAAGAGATAGAGCCGTGGTTTATTAAGCAAAAGTGCGTCAAATACGCTCCCATAACTGAACATAACATTTAAAAGATACGTCGTCGGTGAAAATATTTTCAATGCGGACTTGATCTCTGTAGGGAGAGGCTACCGAGAACCGCTACCGACGAAGACTTTCTGATTAATTTAAAAATCAACCGAAAGAGATAGAGCCGTTGTTTATTAAGCAAAAGTGCTTCAAATACGCTCCTATAACTCAATCTAACATATAAAAGGTACCTCGTCGGTGAAAATAATTACAGTTCGGACTTAGATTTTTTCCTACCGAGTGGCTACCGTGAAGAGTCGCCGACGACGACTTTAGAAATTATTTAAAAATCAACCGTAAGAGATAGAGCCGTGGTTTATTAAGCAAAAGTGCGTCAAATACGCTCCCATAACTGATCTTAACATTTAAAAGATACGTCCTCAGTGAAAATATTTTCAATTCGGACTTAGTCTCTGTAGGCAGAGGCTACCGAGTACCGCTACCGACGAAGACTTTCTGATTAATTTAAAAATCAACCGAAAGAGATAGAACCGTGGTTTATTAAGCAAAAGTGCTTTAAATACGCTCCTATAACTCAATCGAACATTTAAAAGGTACCTCGTCGGTGAAAATAATTACAGTTCGGACTTAGATTTTTTCCTACCGAGTGGCTACCGTGAAGAGTCGCCGACGACGACTTTAGAAATTATTTAAAAATCAACCGTAAGAGATAGAGCCGTGGTTTATTAAGAAAAAGTGCGTCAAATACGCTCCCATAACTGATCATAACATTTAAAAGATACGTCGTCAGTGAAAATATTTTCAATTCGGACTTAGTCTCTGTAGGGAGAGGCTACCGAGAACCGCTACCGACGAAGACTTTCTGATTAATTTAAAAATCAACCGAAAGAGATAGAACCGTGGTTTATTAAGCAAAAGTGCTTTAAATACGCTCCTATAACTCAATCGAACATTTAAAAGGTACCTCGTCGGTGAAAATAATTACAGTTCGGACTTAGATTTTTTCCTACCGAGTGGCTACGGTGAAGAGTCGCCGACGACGACTTTAGAAAGTATTTTAAAATCAACCGTAAGAGATGGAGCCGTGGTTTATTATGCAAAAGTGCGTCAAATACGCTCCCATAACTGATCATAACATTTAAAAGATACGTCGTCAGTGAAAATATTTTCAATTCGGACTTAGTCTCTGTAGGGAGAGGCTACCGAGAACCGCTACCGACGAAGACTTTCTGATTAATTTAAAAATCAACCGAAAGAGATAGAGCCGTGGTTTATTAAGCAAAAGTGCTTCAAATACGCTCCTATAACTCAATCTAACATTTAAAAGGTACCTCGTCGGTGAAACTAATTACAGTTCGGACTTAGATTTTTTCCTACCGAGTGGCTACCGTGAAGAGTCGCCGACGACGACTTTAGAAATTATTTAAAAATCAACCGTAAGAGATAGAGCCGTGGTTTATTAAGAAAAAGTGCGTCAAATACGCTCCCATAACTGATCATAACATTTAAAAGATACGTCGTCAGTGAAAATATTTTCAATTCGGACTTAGTCTCTGTAGGGAGAGGCTACCGAGAACCGCTACCGACGAAGACTTTCTGATTAATTTAAAAATCAACCGACAGAGATAGAGCCGTGGTTTATTAAGCAAAAGTGCTTCAAATACGCTCCTATAACTCAATCTAACATATAAAAGGTACCTCGTCGGTGAAAATAATTACAGTTCGGACTTAGATTTTTTCCTACCGAGTGGCTACCGTGAAGAGTCGCCGACGACGACTTTAGAAATTATTTAAAAATCAACCGTAAGAGATAGAGCCGTGGTTTATTAAGAAAAAGTGCGTCAAATACGCTCCCATAACTGAACATAACATATAAAAGATACGTCGTCGGTGAAAATATTTTCAATTCGGACTTAGTCTCTGTACGGAGAGGCTACCGAGAAGCGCTACCGACGAAGACTTTCTGATTAATTTAAAAATCAACCGTAAGAGATAGAGCCGTGGTTTATAAAGCAAAAGTGCTTCAAATACGCTCCTATAACTCAATCTAACATTTAAAAGGTACCTCGTCGGTGAAACTAATTTCAGTTCGGACTTAGATTTTTTCCTACCGAGTGGCTACCCCGAAGAGTCGCCGACGACGACTTTAGAAATTATTTAAAAATCAACCGTAAGAGATAGAGCCGTGGTTTATTAAGCAAAAGTGCGTCAAATACGCTCCCATAACTGAACATAACATTTAAAAGATACGTCGTCGGTGAAAATATTTTCAATGCGGACTTGATCTCTGTAGGGAGAGGCTACCGAGAACCGCTACCGACGAAGACTTTCTGATTAATTTAAAAATCAACCGTAAGAGATAGAGCCGTGGTTTATTAAGCAAAAGTGCGTCAAATACGCTCCCATAACTGATCATAACATTTAAAAGATACGTCGTCGGTGAAAATATTTTCAATTCGGACTTAGTCTCTGTACGGAGAGGCTACCGAGAAGCGCTACCGACGAAGACTTTCTGATTAATTTAAAAATCAACCGTAAGAGATAGAGCCGTGGTTTATTAAGCAAAAGTGCTTCAAATACGCTCCTATAACTCAATTGAACATTTAAAAGGTACCTCGTCGGTGAAAATAATTTCAGTTCGGACTTAGATTTTTTCCTACCGAGTGGCTACCGTGAAGAGTCGCCGACGACGACTTTAGAAATTATTTAAAAATCAACCGTAAGAGATAGAGCCGTGGTTTATTAAAAAAAAGTGCGTCAAATACGCTCCCATAACTGATCATAACATTTAAAAGATACGTCGTCGGTGAAAATATTTTCAATTCGGACTTAGTCTCTGTACGGAGAGGCTACCGAGAAGCGCTACCGACGAAGACTTTCTGATTAATTTAAAAATCAACCGTAAGAGATAGAGCCGTGGTTTATTAAGCAAAAGTGCTTCAAATACGCTCCTATAACTCAATCGAACCTTTAAAAGGTACCTCGTCGGTGAAAATAATTTCAGTTCGGACTTAGATTTTTTCCTACCGAGTGGCTACCGTGAAGAGTCGCCGACGACGACTTTAGAAATTATTTAAAAATCAACCGTAAGAGATAGAGCCGTGGTTTATTAAGAAAAAGTGCGTCAAATACGCTCCCATAACTGATCATAACATTTAAAAGATACGTCGTCGGTGAAAATATTTTCAATTCGGACTTAGTCTCTGTAGGGAGAGGCTACCGAGAAGCGCTACCGACGAAGACTTTCTGATTAATTTAAAAATCAACCGTAAGAGATATAGCCGTGGTTTATTAAGCAAAAGTGCTTCAAATACGCTCCTATAACTCAATCTAACATTTAAAAGGTACCTCGTCGGTGAAAATAATTTCAGTTCGGACTTAGATTTTTTCCTACCGAGTGGCTACCGTGAAGAGTCGCCGACGACGACTTTAGAAATTATTTAAAAATCAACCGTAAGAGATAGAGCCGTGGTTTATTAAGCAAAAGTGCGTCAAATACGCTCCCATAACTGAACATAAAATTTAAAAGATACGTCGTCGGTGAAAATATTTTCAATTCGGACTTAGTCTCTGTACGGAGAGGCTACCGAGAAGCGCTACCGACGAAGACTTTCTGATTAATTTAAAAATCAACCGTAAGAGATAGAGCCGTGGTTTATTAAGAAAAAGTGCTTCAAATACGCTCCTATAACTCAATCTAACATTTAAAAGGTACCTCGTCGGTGAAAATAATTTCAGTTCGGACTTAGATTTTTTCCTACCGAGTGGCTACCGTGAAGGGTCGCCGACGACGTCTTTAGAAATTATTTAAAAATCAACCGTAAGAGATAGAGCCGTGGTTTATTAAGAAAAAGTGCGTCAAATACGCTCCCATAACTGATCATAACATTTAAAAGATACGTCGTCGGTGAAAATATTTTCAATTCGGACTTAGTCTCTGTAGGGAGAGGCTACCGAGAACCGCTACAGACGAAGACTTTCTGATTAATTTAAAAATCAACCGTAAGAGATAGAGCCGTGGTTTATTAAGCAAAAGTGCTTCAAATACGCTCCTATAACTCAATCTAACATTTAAAAGGTACCTCGTCGGTGAAAATAATTTCAGTTCGGACTTAGATTTTTTCCTACCGAGTGGCTACCGTGAAGAGTCGCCGACGACGACTTTAGAAATTATTTAAAAATCAACCGTAAGAGATAGAGCCGTGGGTTATTAAGCAAAAGTGCGTCAAATACGCTCCCATAACTGAACATAACATTTAAAAGATACGTCGTCGGTGAAAATATTTTCAATTCGGACTTAGTCTCTGTACGGAGAGGCTACCGAGAAGCGCTACCGACGAAGACTTTCTGATTAATTTAAAAATCAACCGTAAGAGATAGAGCCGTTGTTTATTAAGCAAAAGTGCTTCAAATACGCTCCTATAACTCAATCTAACATTTAAAAGGTACCTCGTCGGTGAAAATAATTTCAGTTCGGACTTAGCTTTTTTCCTACCGAGTGGCTACCGTGAAGGGTCGCCGACGACGACTTTAGAAATTATTTAAAAATCAACCGTAAGAGATAGAGCCGTGGTTTATTAAGAAAAAGTGCGTCAAATACGCTCCCATAACTGATCATAACATTTAAAAGATACGTCGTCGGTGAATATATTTTCAATTCGGACTTAGTCTCTCTAGGGAGAGGCTACCGAGAACCGCTACCGACGAAGACTTTCTGATTAATTTAAAAATCAACCGTAAGAGATAGAGCCGTGGTTTATTAAGCAAAAGTGCTTCAAATACGCTCCTATAACTCAATCTAACATTTAAAAGGTACCTCGTCGGTGAAAATAATTTCAGTTCGGACTTAGATTTTTTCCTACCAAGTGGCTACCGTGAAGAGTCACCGACGACGACTTTAGAATTTATTTAAAAATCAACCGTAAGAGATAGAGCCGTGGTTTATTAAGAAAAAGTGCGTCAAATACGCTCCCATAACTGATCATAACATTTAAAAGAGACGTCGTCGGTGAAAATATTTTCAATTCGGACTTAGTCTCTGTAGGGAGAGGCTACCGAGAACCGCTACCGACGAAGACTTTCTGATAATATTTAAAAATCAACCGTAAGAGATAGAGCCGTGGTTTATTAAGCAAAAGTGCTTCAAATACGCTCCTACAACTCAATCTAACATTTAAAAGGTACCTCGTCTGTGAAAATAATTTCAGTTCGGACTTAGATTTTTTCCTACCGAGTGGCTACCGTGAAGAGTCGCCGACGACGACTTTAGAAATTATTTAAAAATCAACCGTAAGAGATAGAGCCGTGGTTTATTAAGAAAAAGTGCGTCAAATACGCTCCCATAACTGATCATAACATTTAAAAGATACGTCGTCGGTGAAAATATTTTCAATTCGGACTTAGTCTCTGTAGGGAGAGGCTACCGAGAACCGCTACCGACGAAGACTTTCTCATTAATTTAAAAATCAACCGTAAGAGATAGAGCCGTGGTTTATTAAGCAAAAGTGCTTCAAATACGCTCCTATAACTCAATCTAACATTTAAAAGGTACCTCGTCGGTGAAAATAATTTCAGTTCGGACTTAGATTTTTTCCTACCGAGTGGCTACCGTGAAGAGTCGCCGACGACGACTTTAGAAATTATTTAAAAATCAACCGTAAGAGATAGAGCCGTGGTTTATTAAGAAAAAGTGCGTCAAATACGCTCCCATAACTGAACATAAAATTTAAAAGATACGTCGTCGGTGAAAATATTTTCAATTCGGACTTAGTCTCTGTACGGAGAGGCTACCGAGAAGCGCTACCGACGAAGACTTTCTGATTAATTTAAAAATCAACCGTAAGAGATAGAGCCGTGGTTTATTAAGCAAAAGTGCTTCAAATACGCTCCTATAACTCAATCTAACATTTAAAAGGTACCTCGTCTGTGAAAATAATTTCAGTTCGGACTTAGATTTTTTCCTACCGAGTGGCTACCGTGAAGAGTCGCCGACGACGACTTTAGAAATTATTTAAAAATCAACCGTAAGAGATAGAGCCGTGGTTTATTAAGAAAAAGTGCGTCAAATACGCTCCCATAACTGATCATAACATTTAAAAGATACGTCGTCGGTGAAAATATTTTCAATTCGGACTTAGTCTCTGTAGGGAGAGGCTACCGAGAACCGCTACCGACGAAGACTTTCTCATTAATTTAAAAATCAACCGTAAGAGATAGAGCCGTGGTTTATTAAGCAAAAGTGCTTCAAATACGCTCCTATAACTCAATCTAACATTTAAAAGGTACCTCGTCGGTGAAAATAATTTCAGTTCGGACTTAGATTTTTTCCTACCGAGTGGCTACCGTGAAGAGTCGCCGACGACGACTTTAGAAATTATTTAAAAATCAACCGTAAGAGATTTAGCCGTGGTTTATTAAGCAAAAGTGCTTCAAATACGCTCCTATAACTCAATCTAACATTTAAAAGGTACCTCGTCTGTGAAAATAATTTCAGTTCGGACTTAGATTTTTTCCTACCAAGTGGCTACCGTGAAGAGTCACCGACGACGACTTTAGAATTTATTTAAAAATCAACCGTAAGAGATAGAGCCGTGGTTTATTAAGAAAAAGTGCGTCAAATACGCTCCCATAACTGATCATAACATTTAAAAGAGACGTCGTCGGTGAAAATATTTTCAATTCGGACTTAGTCTCTGTAGGGAGAGGCTACCGAGAACCGCTACCGACGAAGACTTTCTGATTAATTTAAAAATCAACCGTAAGAGATAGAGCCGTGGTTTATTAAGCAAAAGTGCTTCAAATACGCTCCTATAACTCAATCTAACATTTAAAAGGTACCTCGTCTGTGAAAATAATTTCAGTTCGGACTTAGATTTTTTCCTACCGAGTGGCTACCGTGAAGAGTCGCCGACGACGACTTTAGAAATTATTTAAAAATCAACCGTAAGAGATAGAGCCGTGGTTTATTAAGAAAAAGTGCGTCAAATACGCTCCCATAACTGAACATAAAATTTAAAAGATACGTCGTCGGTGAAAATATTTTCAATTCGGACTTAGTCTCTGTACGGAGAGGCTACCGAGAAGCGCTACCGACGAAGACTTTCTGATTAATTTAAAAATCAACCGTAAGAGATAGAGCCGTGGTTTATTAAGCAAAAGTGCTTCAAATACGCTCCTATAACTCAATCTAACATTTAAAAGGTACCTCGTCGGTGAAAATAATTTCAGTTCGGACTTAGATTTTTTCCTACCGAGTGGCTACCGTGAAGGGTCGCCGACGACGAGTTTAGAAATTATTTAAAAATCAACCGTAAGAGATAGAGCCGTGGTTTATTAAGAAAAAGTGCGTCAAATACGCTCCCATAACTGATCATAACATTTAAAAGATACGTCGTCGGTGAAAATATTTTCAATTCGGACTTAGTCTCTGTAGGGAGAGGCTACCGAGAACCGCTACCGACGAAGACTTTCTCATTAATTTAAAAATCAACCGTAAGAGATAGAGCCGTGGTTTATTAAGCAAAAGTGCTTCAAATACGCTCCTATAACTCAATCTAACATTTAAAAGGTACCTCGTCGGTGAAAATAATTTCAGTTCGGACTTAGATTTTTTCCTACCGAGTGGCTACCGTGAAGAGTCGCCGACGACGACTTTAGAAATTATTTAAAAATCAACCGTAAGAGATTTAGCCGTGGTTTATTAAGCAAAAGTGCTTCAAATACGCTCCTATAACTCAATCTAACATTTAAAAGGTACCTCGTCTGTGAAAATAATTTCAGTTCGGACTTAGATTTTTTCCTACCGAGTGGCTACCGTGAAGAGTCACCGACGACGACTTTAGAAATTATTTAAAAATCAACCGTAAGAGATAGAGCCGTGGTTTATTAAGAAAAAGTGCGTCAAATACGCTCCCATAACTGATCATAACATTTAAAAGATACGTCGTCGGTGAAAATATTTTCAATTCGGACTTAGTCTCTGTAGGGAGAGGCTACCGAGAACCGCTACCGACGAAGACTTTCTGATTAATTTAAAAATCAACCGTAAGAGATAGAGCCGTGGTTTATTAAGCAAAAGTGCTTCAAATACGCTCCTACAACTCAATCTAACATTTAAAAGGTACCTCGTCTGTGAAAATAATTTCAGTTCGGACTTAGATTTTTTCCTACCGAGTGGCTACCGTGAAGAGTCGCCGACGACGACTTTAGAAATTATTTAAAAATCAACCGTAAGAGATAGAGCCGTGGTTTATTAAGAAAAAGTGCGTCAAATACGCTCCCATAACTGATCATAACATTTAAAAGATACGTCGTCGGTGAAAATATTTTCAATTCGGACTTAGTCTCTGTAGGGAGAGGCTACCGAGAACCGCTACCGACGAAGACTTTCTGATTAATTTAAAAATCAACCGTAAGAGATAGAGCCGTGGTTTATTAAGCAAAAGTGCTTCAAATACGCTCCTATAACTCAATCTAACATTTAAAAGGTACCTCGTCGGTGAAAATAATTTCAGTTCGGACTTAGATTTTTTCCTACCGAGTGGCTACCGTGAAGGGTCGCCGACGACGTCTTTAGAAATTATTTAAAAATCAACCGTAAGAGATAGAGCCGTGGTTTATTAAGAAAAAGTGCGTCAAATACGCTCCCATAACTGATCATAACATTTAAAAGATACGTCGTCGGTGAAAATATTTTCAATTCGGACTTAGTCTCTGTAGGGAGAGGCTACCGAGAACCGCTACAGACGAAGACTTTCTGATTAATTTAAAAATCAACCGTAAGATATAGAGCCGTGGTTTATTAAGCAAAAGTGCTTCAAATACGCTCCTATAACTCAATCTAACATTTAAAAGGTACCTCGTCGGTGAAAATAATTTCAGTTCGGACTTAGATTTTTTCCTACCGAGTGGCTACCGTGAAGAGTCGCCGACGACGACTTTAGAAATTATTTAAAAATCAACCGTAAGAGATAGAGCCGTGGGTTATTAAGCAAAAGTGCGTCAAATACGCTCCCATAACTGAACATAACATTTAAAAGATACGTCGTCGGTGAAAATATTTTCAATTCGGACTTAGTCTCTGTACGGAGAGGCTACCGAGAAGCGCTACCGACGAAGACTTTCTGATTAATTTAAAAATCAACCGTAAGAGATAGAGCCGTTGTTTATTAAGCAAAAGTGCTTCAAATACGCTCCTATAACTCAATCTAACATTTAAAAGGTACCTCGTCGGTGAAAATAATTTCAGTTCGGACTTAGCTTTTTTCCTACCGAGTGGCTACCGTGAAGGGTCGCCGACGACGACTTTAGAAATTATTTAAAAATCAACCGTAAGAGATAGAGCCGTGGTTTATTAAGAAAAAGTGCGTCAAATACGCTCCCATAACTGATCATAACATTTAAAAGATACGTCGTCGGTGAAAATATTTTCAATTCGGACTTAGTCTCTCTAGGGAGAGGCTACCGAGAACCGCTACCGACGAAGACTTTCTGATTAATTTAAAAATCAACCGTAAGAGATAGAGCCGTGGTTTATTAAGCAAAAGTGCTTCAAATACGCTCCTATAACTCAATCTAACATTTAAAAGGTATCTCGTCTGTGAAAATAATTTCAGTTCGGACTTAGATTTTTTCCTACCGAGTGGCTACCGTGAAGAGTCGCCGACGATGACTTTAGAAATTATTTAAAAATCAACCGTAAGAGATAGAGCCGTGGTTTATTAAGAAAAAGTGCGTCAAATACGCTCCCATAACTGATCATAACATTTAAAAGATACGTCGTCGGTGAAAATATTTTCAATTCGGACTTAGTCTCTGTAGGGAGAGGCTACCGAGAACCGCTACCGACGAAGACTTTCTGATTAATTTAAAAATCAACCGTAAGAGATAGAGCCGTGGTTTATTAAGCAAAAGTGCTTCAAATACGCTCCTATAACTCAATCTAACATTTAAAAGGTACCTCGTCTGTGAAAATAATTTCAGTTCGGACTTAGATTTTTTCCTACCGAGTGGCTACCGTGAAGAGTCGCCGACGACGACTTTAGAAATTATTTAAAAATCAACCGTAAGAGATAGAGCCGTGGTTTATTAAGAAAAAGTGCGTCAAATACGCTCCCATAACTGATCATAACATTTAAAAGATACGTCGTCGGTGAAAATATTTTCAATTCGGACTTAGTCTCTGTAGGGAGAGGCTACCGAGAACCGCTACCGACGAAGACTTTCTGATTAATTTAAAAATCAACCGTAAGAGATAGAGCCGTGGTTTATTAAGCAAAAGTGCTTCAAATACGCTCCTATAACTCAATCTAACATTTAAAAGGTACCTCGTCTGTGAAAATAATTTCAGTTCGGACTTAGATTTTTTCCTACCGAGTGGCTACCGTGAAGAGTCGCCGACGACGACTTTAGAAATTATTTAAAAATCAACCGTAAGAGATAGAGCCGTGGTTTATTAAGAAAAAGTGCGTCAAATACGCTCCCATAACTGATCATAACATTTAAAAGATACGTCGTCGGTGAAAATATTTTCAATTCGGACTTAGTCTCTGTAGGGAGAGGCTACCGAGAACCGCTACCGACGAAGACTTTCTCATTAATTTAAAAATCAACCGTAAGAGATAGAGCCGTGGTTTATTAAGCAAAAGTGCTTCAAATACGCTCCTATAACTCAATCTAACATTTAAAAGGTACCTCGTCGGTGAAAATAATTTCAGTTCGGACTTAGATTTTTTCCTACCGAGTGGCTACCGTGAAGAGTCGCCGACGACGACTTTAGAAATTATTTAAAAATCAACCGTAAGAGATTTAGCCGTGGTTTATTAAGCAAAAGTGCTTCAAATACGCTCCTATAACTCAATCTAACATTTAAAAGGTACCTCGTCTGTGAAAATAATTTCAGTTCGGACTTAGATTTTTTCCTACCAAGTGGCTACCGTGAAGAGTCACCGACGACGACTTTAGAATTTATTTAAAAATCAACCGTAAGAGATAGAGCCGTGGTTTATTAAGAAAAAGTGCGTCAAATACGCTCCCATAACTGATCATAACATTTAAAAGAGACGTCGTCGGTGAAAATATTTTCAATTCGGACTTAGTCTCTGTAGGGAGAGGCTACCGAGAACCGCTACCGACGAAGACTTTCTGATAATATTTAAAAATCAACCGTAAGAGATAGAGCCGTGGTTTATTAAGCAAAAGTGCTTCAAATACGCTCCTACAACTCAATCTAACATTTAAAAGGTACCTCGTCTGTGAAAATAATTTCAGTTCGGACTTAGATTTTTTCCTACCGAGTGGCTACCGTGAAGAGTCGCCGACGACGACTTTAGAAATTATTTAAAAATCAACCGTAAGAGATAGAGCCGTGGTTTATTAAGAAAAAGTGCGTCAAATACGCTCCCATAACTGATCATAACATTTAAAAGATACGTCGTCGGTGAAAATATTTTCAATTCGGACTTAGTCTCTGTAGGGAGAGGCTACCGAGAACCGCTACCGACGAAGACTTTCTCATTAATTTAAAAATCAACCGTAAGAGATAGAGCCGTGGTTTATTAAGCAAAAGTGCTTCAAATACGCTCCTATAACTCAATCTAACATTTAAAAGGTACCTCGTCGGTGAAAATAATTTCAGTTCGGACTTAGATTTTTTCCTACCGAGTGGCTACCGTGAAGAGTCGCCGACGACGACTTTAGAAATTATTTAAAAATCAACCGTAAGAGATAGAGCCGTGGTTTATTAAGAAAAAGTGCGTCAAATACGCTCCCATAACTGAACATAAAATTTAAAAGATACGTCGTCGGTGAAAATATTTTCAATTCGGACTTAGTCTCTGTACGGAGAGGCTACCGAGAAGCGCTACCGACGAAGACTTTCTGATTAATTTAAAAATCAACCGTAAGAGATAGAGCCGTGGTTTATTAAGCAAAAGTGCTTCAAATACGCTCCTATAACTCAATCTAACATTTAAAAGGTACCTCGTCTGTGAAAATAATTTCAGTTCGGACTTAGATTTTTTCCTACCGAGTGGCTACCGTGAAGAGTCGCCGACGACGACTTTAGAAATTATTTAAAAATCAACCGTAAGAGATAGAGCCGTGGTTTATTAAGAAAAAGTGCGTCAAATACGCTCCCATAACTGATCATAACATTTAAAAGATACGTCGTCGGTGAAAATATTTTCAATTCGGACTTAGTCTCTGTAGGGAGAGGCTACCGAGAACCGCTACCGACGAAGACTTTCTCATTAATTTAAAAATCAACCGTAAGAGATAGAGCCGTGGTTTATTAAGCAAAAGTGCTTCAAATACGCTCCTATAACTCAATCTAACATTTAAAAGGTACCTCGTCGGTGAAAATAATTTCAGTTCGGACTTAGATTTTTTCCTACCGAGTGGCTACCGTGAAGAGTCGCCGACGACGACTTTAGAAATTATTTAAAAATCAACCGTAAGAGATTTAGCCGTGGTTTATTAAGCAAAAGTGCTTCAAATACGCTCCTATAACTCAATCTAACATTTAAAAGGTACCTCGTCTGTGAAAATAATTTCAGTTCGGACTTAGATTTTTTCCTACCAAGTGGCTACCGTGAAGAGTCACCGACGACGACTTTAGAATTTATTTAAAAATCAACCGTAAGAGATAGAGCCGTGGTTTATTAAGAAAAAGTGCGTCAAATACGCTCCCATAACTGATCATAACATTTAAAAGAGACGTCGTTGGTGAAAATATTTTCAATTCGGACTTAGTCTCTGTAGGGAGAGGCTACCGAGAACCGCTACCGACGAAGACTTTCTGATTAATTTAAAAATCAACCGTAAGAGATAGAGCCGTGGTTTATTAAGCAAAAGTGCTTCAAATACGCTCCTATAACTCAATCTAACATTTAAAAGGTACCTCGTCTGTGAAAATAATTTCAGTTCGGACTTAGATTTTTTCCTACCGAGTGGCTACCGTGAAGAGTCGCCGACGACGACTTTAGAAATTATTTAAAAATCAACCGTAAGAGATAGAGCCGTGGTTTATTAAGAAAAAGTGCGTCAAATACGCTCCCATAACTGAACATAAAATTTAAAAGATACGTCGTCGGTGAAAATATTTTCAATTCGGACTTAGTCTCTGTACGGAGAGGCTACCGAGAAGCGCTACCGACGAAGACTTTCTGATTAATTTAAAAATCAACCGTAAGAGATAGAGCCGTGGTTTATTAAGCAAAAGTGCTTCAAATACGCTCCTATAACTCAATCTAACATTTAAAAGGTACCTCGTCGGTGAAAATAATTTCAGTTCGGACTTAGATTTTTTCCTACCGAGTGGCTACCGTGAAGGGTCGCCGACGACGACTTTAGAAATTATTTAAAAATCAACCGTAAGAGATAGAGCCGTGGTTTATTAAGAAAAAGTGCGTCAAATACGCTCCCATAACTGATCATAACATTTAAAAGATACGTCGTCGGTGAAAATATTTTCAATTCGGACTTAGTCTCTGTAGGGAGAGGCTACCGAGAACCGCTACCGACGAAGACTTTCTCATTAATTTAAAAATCAACCGTAAGAGATAGAGCCGTGGTTTATTAAGCAAAAGTGCTTCAAATACGCTCCTATAACTCAATCTAACATTTAAAAGGTACCTCGTCGGTGAAAATAATTTCAGTTCGGACTTAGATTTTTTCCTACCGAGTGGCTACCGTGAAGAGTCGCCGACGACGACTTTAGAAATTATTTAAAAATCAACCGTAAGAGATAGAGCCGTGGTTTATTAAGAAAAAGTGCGTCAAATACGCTCCCATAACTGATCATAACATTTAAAAGATACGTCGTCGGTGAAAATATTTTCAATTCGGACTTAGTCTCTGTAGGGAGAGGCTACCGAGAACCGCTACCGACGAAGACTTTCTGATTAATTTAAAAATCAACCGTAAGAGATAGAGCCGTGGTTTATTAAGCAAAAGTGCTTCAAATACGCTCCTATAACTCAATCTAACATTTAAAAGGTACCTCGTCAGTGAAAATAATTTCAGTTCGGACTTAGATTTTTTCCTACCGAGTGGCTACCGTGAAGAGTCGCCGACGACGACTTTAGAAATTATTTAAAAATCAACCGTAAGAGATAGAGCCGTGGTTTATTAAGAAAAAGTGCGTCAAATACGCTCCCATAACTGATCATAACATTTAAAAGATACGTCGTCGGTGAAAATATTTTCAATTCGGACTTAGTCTCTGTAGGGAGAGGCTACCGAGAACCGCTACCGACGAAGACTTTCTCATTAATTTAAAAATCAACCGTAAGAGATAGAGCCGTGGTTTATTAAGCAAAAGTGCTTCAAATACGCTCCTATAACTCAATCTAAAATTTAAAAGGTACCTCGTCGGTGAAAATAATTTCAGTTCGGACTTAGATTTTTTCCTACCGAGTGGCTACCGTGAAGAGTCGCCGACGACGACTTTAGAAATTATTTAAAAATCAACCGTAAGAGATTTAGCCGTGGTTTATTAAGCAAAAGTGCTTCAAATACGCTCCTATAACTCAATCTAACATTTAAAAGGTACCTCGTCTGTGAAAATAATTTCAGTTCGGACTTAGATTTTTTCCTACCAAGTGGCTACCGTGAAGAGTCACCGACGACGACTTTAGAAATTATTTAAAAATCAACCGTAAGAGATAGAGCCGTGGTTTATTAAGAAAAAGTGCGTCAAATACGCTCCCATAACTGATCATAACATTTAAAAGATACGTCGTCGGTGAAAATATTTTCAATTCGGACTTAGTCTCTGTAGGGAGAGGCTACCGAGAACCGCTACCGACGACGACATTCTGATTAATTTAAAAATCAACCGTAAGAGATAGAGCCGTGGTTTATTAAGCAAAAGTGCTTCAAATACGCTCCTATAACTCAATCTAACATTTAAAAGGTACCTCGTCTGTGAAAATAATTTCAGTTCGGACTTTGATTTTTTCCTACCGAGTGGCTACCGTGAAGAGTCGCCGACGACGACTTTAGAAATTATTTAAAAATCAACCGTAAGAGATAGAGCCGTGGTTTATTAAGAAAAAGTGCGTCAAATACGCTCCCATAACTGATCATAACATTTAAAAGATACGTCGTCGGTGAAAATATTTTCAATTCGGACTTAGTCTCTGTAGGGAGAGGCTACCGAGAACCGCTACCGACGAAGACTTTCTCATTAATTTAAAAATCAACCGTAAGAGATAGAGCCGTGGTTTATTAAGCAAAAGTGCTTCAAATACGCTCCTATAACTCAATCTAACATTTAAAAGGTACCTCGTCGGTGAAAATAATTTCAGTTCGGACTTAGATTTTTTCCTACCGAGTGGCTACCGTGAAGAGTCGCCGACGACGACTTTAGAAATTATTTAAAAATCAACCGTAAGAGATTTAGCCGTGGTTTATTAAGCAAAAGTGCTTCAAATACGCTCCTATAACTCAATCTAACATTTAAAAGGTACCTCGTCGGTGAAAATAATTTCAGTTCGGACTTAGATTTTTTCCTACCGAGTGGCTACCGTGAAGGGTCGCCGACGACGACTTTAGAAATTATTTAAAAATCAACCGTAAGAGATAGAGCCGTGGTTTATTAAGAAAAAGTGCGTCAAATACGCTCCCATAACTGATCATAACATTTAAAAGATACGTCGTCGGTGAAAATATTTTCAATTCGGACTTAGTCTCTGTAGGGAGAGGCTACCGAGAACCGCTACCGACGAAGACTTTCTCATTAATTTAAAAATCAACCGTAAGAGATAGAGCCGTGGTTTATTAAGCAAAAGTGCTTCAAATACGCTCCTATAACTCAATCTAACATTTAAAAGGTACCTCGTCGGTGAAAATAATTTCAGTTCGGACTTAGATTTTTTCCTACCGAGTGGCTACCGTGAAGAGTCGCCGACGACGACTTTAGAAATTATTTAAAAATCAACCGTAAGAGATTTAGCCGTGGTTTATTAAGCAAAAGTGCTTCAAATACGCTCCTATAACTCAATCTAACATTTAAAAGGTACCTCGTCTGTGAAAATAATTTCAGTTCGGACTTAGATTTTTTCCTACCGAGTGGCTACCGTGAAGAGTCACCGACGACGACTTTAGAAATTATTTAAAAATCAACCGTAAGAGATAGAGCCGTGGTTTATTAAGAAAAAGTGCGTCAAATACGCTCCCATAACTGATCATAACATTTAAAAGATACGTCGTCGGTGAAAATATTTTCAATTCGGACTTAGTCTCTGTAGGGAGAGGCTACCGAGAACCGCTACCGACGAAGACTTTCTGATTAATTTAAAAATCAACCGTAAGAGATAGAGCCGTGGTTTATTAAGCAAAAGTGCTTCAAATACGCTCCTACAACTCAATCTAACATTTAAAAGGTACCTCGTCTGTGAAAATAATTTCAGTTCGGACTTAGATTTTTTCCTACCGAGTGGCTACCGTGAAGAGTCGCCGACGACGACTTTAGAAATTATTTAAAAATCAACCGTAAGAGATAGAGCCGTGGTTTATTAAGAAAAAGTGCGTCAAATACGCTCCCATAACTGATCATAACATTTAAAAGATACGTCGTCGGTGAAAATATTTTCAATTCGGACTTAGTCTCTGTAGGGAGAGGCTACCGAGAACCGCTACCGACGAAGACTTTCTGATTAATTTAAAAATCAACCGTAAGAGATAGAGCCGTGGTTTATTAAGCAAAAGTGCTTCAAATACGCTCCTATAACTCAATCTAACATTTAAAAGGTACCTCGTCAGTGAAAATAATTTCAGTTCGGACTTAGATTTTTTCCTACCGAGTGGCTACCGTGAAGAGTCGCCGACGACGACTTTAGAAATTATTTAAAAATCAACCGTAAGAGATAGAGCCGTGGTTTATTAAGAAAAAGTGCGTCAAATACGCTCCCATAACTGATCATAACATTTAAAAGATACGTCGTCGGTGAAAATATTTTCAATTCGGACTTAGTCTCTGTAGGGAGAGGCTACCGAGAACCGCTACCGACGAAGACTTTCTCATTAATTTAAAAATCAACCGTAAGAGATAGAGCCGTGGTTTATTAAGCAAAAGTGCTTCAAATACGCTCCTATAACTCAATCTAAAATTTAAAAGGTACCTCGTCGGTGAAAATAATTTCAGTTCGGACTTAGATTTTTTCCTACCGAGTGGCTACCGTGAAGAGTCGCCGACGACGACTTTAGAAATTATTTAAAAATCAACCGTAAGAGATTTAGCCGTGGTTTATTAAGCAAAAGTGCTTCAAATACGCTCCTATAACTCAATCTAACATTTAAAAGGTACCTCGTCTGTGAAAATAATTTCAGTTCGGACTTAGATTTTTTCCTACCAAGTGGCTACCGTGAAGAGTCACCGACGACGACTTTAGAAATTATTTAAAAATCAACCGTAAGAGATAGAGCCGTTGTTTATTAAGAAAAAGTGCGTCAAATACGCTCCCATAACTGATCATAACATTTAAAAGATACGTCGTCGGTGAAAATATTTTCAATTCGGACTTAGTCTCTGTAGGGAGAGGCTACCGAGAACCGCTACCGACGAAGACTTTCTGATTAATTTAAAAATCAACCGTAAGAGATAGAGCCGTGGTTTATTAAGCAAAAGTGCTTCAAATACGCTCCTACAACTCAATCTAACATTTAAAAGGTACCTCGTCTGTGAAAATAATTTCAGTTCGGACTTAGATTTTTTCCTACCGAGTGGCTACCGTGAAGAGTCGCCGACGACGACTTTAGAAATTATTTAAAAATCAACCGTAAGAGATAGAGCCGTGGTTTATTAAGAAAAAGTGCGTCAAATACGCTCCCATAACTGATCATAACATTTAAAAGATACGTCGTCGGTGAAAATATTTTCAATTCGGACTTAGTCTCTGTAGGGAGAGGCTACCGAGAACCGCTACCGACGAAGACTTTCTCATTAATTTAAAAATCAACCGTAAGAGATAGAGCCGTGGTTTATTAAGCAAAAGTGCTTCAAATACGCTCCTATAACTCAATCTAACATTTAAAAGGTACCTCGTCGGTGAAAATAATTTCAGTTCGGACTTAGATTTTTTCCTACCGAGTGGCTACCGTGAAGAGTCGCCGACGACGACTTTAGAAATTATTTAAAAATCAACCGTAAGAGATAGAGCCGTGGTTTATTAAGCAAAAGTGCTTCAAATACGCTCCTATAACTCAATCTAACATTTAAAAGGTACCTCGTCTGTGAAAATAATTTCAGTTCGGACTTAGATTTTTTCCTACCGAGTGGCTACCGTGAAGAGTCGCCGACGACGACTTTAGAAATTATTTAAAAATCAACCGTAAGAGATAGAGCCGTGGTTTATTAAGAAAAAGTGCGTCAAATACGCTCCCATAACTGATCATAACATTTAAAAGATACGTCGTCGGTGAAAATATTTTCAATTCGGACTTAGTCTCTGTAGGGAGAGGCTACCGAGAACCGCTACCGACGAAGACTTTCTGATTAATTTAAAAATCAACCGTAAGAGATAGAGCCGTGGTTTATTACGCAAAAGTGCTTCAAATACGCTCCTATAACTCAATCTAACATTTAAAAGGTACCTCGTCGGTGAAAATAATTTCAGTTCGGACTTAGATTTTTTCCTACCGAGTGGCTACCGTGAAGAGTCGCCGACGACGACTTTAGAAATTATTTAAAAATCAACCGTAAGAGATAGAGCCGTGGTTTATTAAGAAAAAGTGCGTCAAATACGCTCCCATAACTGATCATAACATTTAAAAGATACGTCGTCGGTGAAAATATTTTCAATTCGGACTTAGTCTCTGTAGGGAGAGGCTACCGAGAACCGCTACCGACGAAGACTTTCTGATTAATTTAAAAATCAACCGTAAGAGATAGAGCCGTGGTTTATTAAGCAAAAGTGCTTCAAATACGCTCCTATAACTCAATCTAACATTTAAAAGGTACCTCGTCTGTGAAAATAATTTCAGTTCGGACTTAGATTTTTTCCTACCGAGTGCCTACCGTGAAGAGTCGCCGACGACGACTTTAGAAATTATTTAAAAATCAACCGTAAGAGATAGAGCCGTGGTTTATTAAGAAAAAGTGCGTCAAATACGCTCCCATAACTGATCATAACATTTAAAAGATACGTCGTCGGTGAAAATATTTTCAATTCGGACTTAGTCTCTGTAGGGAGAGGCTACCGAGAACCGCTACCGACGAAGACTTTCTGATTAATTTAAAAATCAACCGTAAGAGATAGAGCCGTGGTTTATTAAGCAAAAGTGCTTCAAATACGCTCCTACAACTCAATCTAACATTTAAAAGGTACCTCGTCTGTGAAAATAATTTCAGTTCGGACTTAGATTTTTTCCTACCGAGTGGCTACCGTGAAGAGTCGCCGACGACGACTTTAGAAATTATTTAAAAATCAACCGTAAGAGATAGAGCCGTGGTTTATTAAGAAAAAGTGCGTCAAATACGCTCCCATAACTGATCATAACATTTAAAAGATACGTCGTCGGTGAAAATATTTTCAATTCGGACTTAGTCTCTGTAGGGAGAGGCTACCGAGAACCGCTACCGACGAAGACTTTCTGATTAATTTAAAAATCAACCGTAAGAGATAGAGCCGTGGTTTATTAAGCAAAAGTGCTTCAAATACGCTCCTACAACTCAATCTAACATTTAAAAGGTACCTCGTCTGTGAAAATAATTTCAGTTCGGACTTAGATTTTTTCCTACCGAGTGGCTACCGTGAAGAGTCGCCGACGACGACTTTAGAAATTATTTAAAAATCAACCGTAAGAGATAGAGCCGTGGTTTATTAAGAAAAAGTGCGTCAAATACGCTCCCATAACTGATCATAACATTTAAAAGATACGTCGTCGGTGAAAATATTTTCAATTCGGACTTAGTCTCTGTAGGGAGAGGCTACCGAGAACCGCTACCGACGAAGACTTTCTGATTAATTTAAAAATCAACCGTAAGAGATAGAGCCGTGGTTTATTAAGCAAAAGTGCTTCAAATACGCTCCTATAACTCAATCTAACATTTAAAAGGTACCTCGTCGGTGAAAATAATTTCACTTCGGACTTAGATTTTTTCCTACCGAGTGGCTACCGTGAAGAGTCGCCGACGACGAATTTAGAAATTATTTAAAAATCAACCGTAAGAGATAGAGCCGTGGTTTATTAAGAAAAAGTGCGTCAAATACGCTCCCATAACTGATCATAACATTTAAAAGATACGTCGTCGGTGAAAATATTTTCAATTCGGACTTAGTCTCTGTAGGGAGAGGCTACCGAGAACCGCTACCGACGAAGACTTTGTTACGTGCCAAGCACATATAAAAAAATTAAATATAAAAAAGAAAGAGGAAGTTAAAATTCCTGAGTAGGCATCACACGTGCCCGATCTTACGACACGGTATCGATGAACTATTAGTCTGCAAAAACTGAATTTAAGCAACCGCGAATATCCTCCGAACAGCGGCCACGTTTCGCTAATAAGCAAAATTGCAATAGCGAGAGGCTGTGGATGAGGGCGGGTTGATGAACTTTGGCGGAATTCTTTGAACAGGAAACGGGTGATTTCCTAAGTGGGAAGAATGAGCACAGCTCTTGGAATTCCCCCCCTTAGCGGTTCCAAAATCAACAAAAAGGAGCAGGAAATCACCGCAAGTTGCAATCGTTAGTCAAATCGCGAGGTGCGTGGCGTTTTGCCCTTGTTGCTATTTTGAGCCAGAGTTCGGGTTAAATTAGTGAAGTTACTTCCATAATTACCGAAGGACTCAGCAAACAAGAATTATTCAAATCCAAAATCAATCTTCACCCCTATATATTAAATTTTTCTTTATAGTATTTATAGTAGTTTATCGTATTTATAGTATAGTGAAAACAGAAGTGAAGAGTTCATCAGCCATTCCTTCATCTTCGGGCTCCCTCAGCATCAGAGCTAGCGAAAACATTGCTTCCAAGATAGTATTCATTGGTGAGTTTTCCATACTTATGTTAGCATCGCGATACGAGGACCCAAACATATGTTTATATGCTTGTCGGAATTTCCCTTGGGCCCATTCGTAAACTCAGCACTTTAGGAATTTACCAATCTAAGACTCCAACTAAAACAAGTATTGTAAAATTGTCATCCATTCTGGACTCCGATATTTCTGAACTATTCCGTGTAATTGTTTTTGTATAATGTGAAGAACCAATAGAACAGGCCAATAAGGTATTCATCCTCTATTCTGCGTTAACACCTATTTCATTCCTGACCTATGCGCGGATTCCGTATGGAATCTTAGATGATACAACCCATCCTAAATTAAATTTATTCAAGCGTTACGCGCGGAACGGCTAACCGCTCGGCCCACGAAATAATTCCTTACGCACGTAACAGGCTGAATTGGTGTCAGAAGTGGGATAAGTATTGTCAATTAGCGCATGTGTTAGTGCAGAATAATTAAAGGATCGTATAGATTTCGAGATTCGCACACTGTTACATAGATGGTTCAAATAATCAACATCAATTATAATTACACGATAGCGATTGCTGAATTTTCCTTCACTTAATTTATCAAAATGGCCACAAATTCCTCTCGTAATGCAGCAGCACAAGTTTCTGCAAATGTTTCATTGGACGAATTACACGTTACTAATTTGATGATGGCTTCTATGGCTGAATGCTTCACAATTCAACACAGTACACTAAACATTCCTTTCTTTGACGGGAAAAACATTCCCCTTAAAAATTTCTTAGGTGACGTTCAAAATGGTGCAGTCTATGTGCCACCAGCACTGGAAACATCATATGTCAGGGCAATATTAGGAAAATTGCAGGGAACAGCGAGAGATAGTATTTGGGGTAAAAATTTCCAAAAACTAGATGATCTCGTAAAACATTTAAAGGAAAGATTTGCGCCGGGTAAAACATATCCATACTACCATCACGAAATAGAAAATATCCGAATGGGACGCGGAGAAGCGGTCAGTGACTTTGCAGATCGTTTAAATATCCTAATCAGCGGTGCTCGAGTCGCTTTAGAAGATAAATATGGAGAACGCGCTAACCAAATGATGGCTCCCGTAGAGGAATGTGCTTTAGAGGCTTTTATTCGAGGATTACCCGACGAAATTGCTGTCGCGGTTGATTCGCGTGAACCAAAGAAGATACAGGACGCTGTAAAAATTGCTGCACGAATAGAAACCCGAATGAAATCAGGAATAATCCCCGGTGGTGAACCTTCGCGATTAATGTTATCACAACATTCAGTTCCGAATTCAGATTCTCGTGACTTACCTACCACCTACACAAACCGCTCCCAAACCTTGCGAAAGCAAGATTCGAGGAGTCCCAGTCCCATGAGAAATCCGAACTATAATCGCGCAAATTCACCGATTACCATTCTAAAATCTGCACGTCCTACATCATCTGTTCCTTACAAGCATCACCATTATCCATTGCCACCGCATCCTTATCCATACTATCCACCGTATTTTTATCCACCAATGCCATATCCGCCTTACAGTCCAATATACGATCACCCTCAATCTTTCCATATGAATCCAAACTTGACTAATCATACTCTAACCAGAGCAAACTCTCCAACCCCAGTTCCTTCGCGAAGCATTGAACCTTCAAGATCCAACACACCCACTAACCAAAATTCCAGATCTTCTTCCCCTATCCCAACATTTGATCATTTTAACTCGAATTCGCCGAGAAGGAACAGTGAAAATTTAAACTCCCGCACAACTCGTCGTGCCGGCGCGACGGCGAGTTACTCGAATCAGGAGCGTCGAACAGTAAAATTTTTGGAAGCAGAGGAATCGTCTATTCCTATAAACGACAGCTAGAATCACCATTAATTAAAATGTCTGCGAAAGAATTACGCAATAAATCTGGTTTATTTTTGGTTGATACAGGCGCAGATATAAATCTGATAAAATTAAATGCTTTGCACGAAGACGTCGAAGTAGACCTTCAAGAATCAGTCTCTATAACTGGAATTACTCCGGAAAAATTGAGAACTTTAGGAACAACTACCGTTACACTTTTGGAACAACCACTTAAATTTCACGTCGTTAGATCATCGTTTCCCTTGCATAATGATGGAATTTTAGGCAAAGATTACTTACGTCAAGAGCAGGCGGAAATCTCGTTCGCTCATAATACCTTAGTTACAAAAACAGAACCCATCAGACCTTTTAGATTCATTGGGGAAGAACCAAATCATAAATCTAAACGTAGTCCTCGTTCGCAAATTCTTACGATTAAAGCTCGCACTCGTCAACCGATAGCTATAGACGTGGTTAATTCAGAAATAAAAGAAGGATACTTGCCAAAGTTAGAATCAGTAGAAGGCTTATACATAGGCGAAGCAGCTGTTAGTGTACGCGATGGTGTCTGTCACGTATTAGCAATTAATACGTTGGAAGAAGACATACAGGTCGAAGTTACTCCACAAGAAGTAATTCCCTTTGAGTACTATGATTTTCCCGAAGAAGAATATTTCGATTCAGACTCAGAAGTTCAAAATTTGCCCATAGTTCACGATAGGTTTTTCGAAATTCTAAAACGTTTGCGTTTAGATCACCTAAATGACGAGGAACGAGACCATATAATCGAAATTATAGAAGAATACCCAAATCGCTTTTATTTGCCAGGAGACCAATTACCTTTCACCCCGTTAATAAAACATACAATTCCGACATCAGATGATTTACCGATTAATACTAGACAGTATCGCTTTCCACCGGTTCACAAGGAAGAAATACATCGTCAAATTTTGACAAAATTAAACAATAGGATAATTAAACCATCAAATTCGCCTTATAATTCACCTCTCTGGATCGTCCCTAAGAAACCTGATTCTCAAGGAAAACCCAGGTGGAGAATGGTAATTGATTTTCGCAAACTTAACGAAAAAACGATAGGAGATGCATATCCGTTACCAAATATAACCGATATTCTGGATCAATTAGGCCAAGCTAGATATTTCTCGATCATCGATCTCGCGAGTGAATTCCAACAAATAGAGATGGATCCAAAGGATAGGGCTAAAACAGCCTTTACAACTCCTAATGGGCACTACGAGTATATCCGTATGCCCGAAGGTTTGAAAAATGCACCTGCCACCTTTCAACGGCTTATGGATCAAACGTTACGTGGTTTGCAGGGAACGGAAGTTTTCGTTTATCTCGATGACATTGTAGTGTACGCAAAAACTCTTGAAGAACACGGAAAGAAAATTCGTAGATTATTTAATCGGTTAGAAAAAGCTAAATTGACATTACAACCCGATAAATGTGAATTTTTGAAAACTGAAGTAGCATACCTAGGACATATAATTAGTCAAAAGGGTGTAAGACCAGATCCAAAAAAGATTATAGCAGTAAAAAACTTTCCTCGACCAAAAACAGCAAAGAATGTCAGACAATTTTTAGGTTTAGCAGGTTATTATCGCAGATTTATTAAAGATTTTGCAGCAAAATCCAAACCATTAACAGAATTGTTAAAAAAGAACGCGACCTTCGTTTGGGGAAAGGAACAAAAACGTAGCTTCCAGGAATTACGAAAAGCGCTCTGTAGAGGTCCAATTCTTCAATATCCAAATTTTGATAAGCCTTTCACTTTAACAACAGACGCCTCAGATTTTGCGATAGGAGCAATACTTAGTCAGGAGGTTGATGGAAACGATTTACCAATAGCTTATCTTTCTAGAACTTTAACAAACCCTGAGAAAAATTATTTCACCACCGAAAAAGAATGTTTGGCAGTATTATACGCAATTTTACATTTTAGGCCGTATCTTTACGGTAGGAAATTCACGTTAGTTAGCGATCACGAACCCCTGAAATGGATAGACTCCATAAAGGATCCAGGGCAACGTTTAATTCGATGGAGATTGAAATTGCGTGACTACGACTATAATTTCGTTCATAAAGCAGGAAAATTAAACACAAGTGCAGACGCGTTATCCAGAAATCCTGTCGTTAAATTTAATCTCTCAGATACTAGCAGTACCGACTCTGACAGTGAACTTGAATCATCAAAAATTCTACCGATTCAAGAACAACCAGCAAAATCTAAACTTAGCTCAGCAGGAACCACATCTAGACCAATATCCAAATCAGTTTCGGAAGCACCCAGAAAACCAGGAAGGCCCATTGGATCGAAAAATAAACAAAAAATTTCAAATCCTTTAAATATCAGTGCAGTAGCAACTAGGACTCGAAATCAATTAAAACCCAACGTTTACATTCCACCACGACCTACAGTTCCATCGTCAGCAGATACGCCAGACGTAGATTCCGATAATTCACATGACGAGTCATCAGAACCACCCATATTACGGAAAAGGAAAAGTGTAATGCCAAGCCTGGATCTACACAAGAAAATTACTTCAAAGCATCCGAAAGGGAAAGTATTGGAACCAATTGCCGAGGACGTTGACACTGAAACAGTAGACGAGACAACAATAAACGCTGACACCATACTACTAGAATTACAACCACCAGCAGAGGACAGTGACGATGACGTTTTTCTAGATGACGAACGAAGACTGTCTATAAACAAACAGGAATTACATGACTCTTTCAAACGTTTTGACGAATCTCTTAAAGAACACAGCGAAATTATGGAAGAATCATCAGGTAATACTTCGGACACTGACGAACTAGACGACGTAGAGTTAAATAATAGAATAGAAAAATTACTTAAACAATATGGAACAGAAGGACATGATAAATCAAAACCTGACTGTACACTGGAAACATCCGAGCAGACCAAAATTCATTGGCAACCCCATAGATCCACATTACCTACTCCTATTCCACATTCTAAACCATTGGCATTGTCAACTCCTTTTCCAGCTTCACCAATCAATACGAGACAGAATGCACTTCTACCAGGACACTTCAGTGAAACTAAATCAAAATCTGTTGGTATACCAAGGCGAATAATTCCAAGGACGGTATCAGGTAACGAGACGTACTGCACTGGCATCCAGCTGACTCAGGGAATTCCCCCGGATATCACACCTAGCTCTCCCGTAAATCTTTCTCGGAAACCACAGCGCTCTTCAAAGAAATTAATTAATATTAGCCGAGAAAATTTGACCTACTCACATGATAATTATGTTCACTTTATTTCTGCTGATTGCGAATTGACAACATCCGTAGGAAAATTGCTAACAGATATAGGCGCTATCAGTGTTGAAAATTTCAGAGAAATTAAACCAAAGGAAGGTCAAGTACTAATCACTAGACAGGGGAAGTACAAAATATTTAGCATCGTTGTGCAGAAACATCATTTTGACGAGACTTCCGTCGCGAAAATAAAAACGGGGCTTAGGAACTTAAAATTAATTCTTCCAAATTCCGATATTAATTCCTTTCGAATTTCAAAATCCGGTGATTATACCGATTCACTTACTCTCGAATCGCTAAAAGAAACCCTAACAGAAATCTTCGAGGAAATCGACATCGAAATTACAATTTGCCTTGGGAAAATTCAAATTCCTCCCGAAGAACTTCGTCATAATATAATTTCAGAATTACATGAAGGCATAATCGGCGGTCACAAAGGAGTAACTAAAACGTATCGTAGGATTCGCGAAAGATTCTATTGGCCAGGAATGAGGAATGATATTCAAAATTTCATTAGAACTTGCCATAGCTGTCAAGAAAATAAATTAGTCAGAACAAAAACGCGTGAACCAATGATAATCACAGATACCCCTATAGAACCGTTTGCTAAAGTATCATTAGATACTGTGGGACCCCTACCTACAACCCCTGATGGCAATCGGCACATATTGACTATGCAAGATAATTTGACAAAATATTGTATTGCCGTACCCGTACCGGATATAAAAGCTGAAACAATTGCTCACGCGATAGTAACACATTTAATCTTACAATTTGGAGCTCCGCGTATTATATTAACCGACAGAGGAACAAGTTTTATAAACAAGATTCTAAAGGAATTAACAAAAATCTTCAAAATTCATCACGTAACAACGTCTGGTTACAGACCACAGACAAACGGTGCTTTAGAAAGGAGCCATATAGTATTAACGGACTATATAAAACATTATATAAATGATTTCGATGATTGGGATAAGTTAGTTCCGTTTGCCATGTTCTCATACAACACCTCAGTACACGAAGCCACTAACTTCACTCCATATGAATTAGTTTTTGGAAAATTAGCTCGTTACCCTAGTTCATTTCCCGAAGATGATGATATGCTAACGTATAATTCATATCTTCGTGAATTGATAATTCGACTTTCCGAATCACAAATATTAGCCGGACAAAATTTAATTTCTGCTAAACATAAGTCTAAAGGATATTATGATGAAAAGGCACGACCATTCCCAGGAAAAGTAGGAGATATGGCTCGCGTTCTAGTAGAACCCAGGAAAGGAAAGTTCAGTACTCGATATCATGGTCCCTATAAAATAGTTGGAGTTTTGGAGAAAAATAATATTGTTTTGGAAGATGGTAATGGTAAAAGATTCATCAAACACGCAGATAAAGTAGAATTGGCTGCACAGTAATTTCCAAATTCATAAAATACTAATCATTGATGCCTGATATTTGATAAGGAATGGCAATGGACTCGGCGATGCTCATCCTATTACTGGGGCTAGTAGCAGCGGATAAGAATAATTGCAATAGTTTTGTTTAGATAATACTAAATTTAAAAGATCAGGATGAGTTATATCGAATCACTTAAATCGATACTTACTCGGAAATTTACTTTAAGGAATCACAAACGACTCAAAACAAGTACACCAGCACATAAATTCTGTTTTTATTAATCACAAATCATATATCAAAAGGAAATCCAAATAATTTGGGAGACACATTAATAGTATCTCCACTGAATTCAATCCACTGTATGAATTCGATTGCAAATTGGACCAATTGGCAAAACAATCATCACAACGGAGAAGTTACATCACAACCAATTTCTTCAACTGGAGCAATACTACTCTGCAACCGAAGTATCATCATGCACATAATATTTTGGCCACTAATTAAGAAGAAGAGGAACAAGGAAGACAACCATCCAAACAACAGCACTAGAGGAAGACTCACAATCAACAACATCAAGAAATCGGGATTGTCGATTACAAAAACTCAGAATGTTACACTTAATTATTTTATATTAATTTTCTTCTATTGTTTTGGTTGAAAACTTGTTGCATGCATTTATTCATTGTTTATTATCTTTTATTATTTTACTCTTGTTTGATTAATATTTACATGACCGAGAAAATGGACTCTGTCGAAAATACCATGAATAGATCCAGGAGGAGCGGAAGGAACGTAGCGTATGTTACCTTCAGCACCACCGAGGAGGCCGGAGCACTATCATTCTGTGTGATGTCATTCGTACGCAAAAAGCGAAAGACAAAGGAGACACTGAGCAAGTGAGCAGAGCTTGGCGTTCCCGGAGTGTCAACAACCTTCTCCAGGGAAACTCAACTGACATTGTCGGTTAACCAATAGCCTTATGGAAGTACAACATCCAACCTTTACTACTAGGCAGTAGTTCGATTTGGACCTACTCTACGGAAAATGGTCCTAGACAATCATTATAACTTGTCATCATCAACATAAATCACGGAACAACTATCAGAACCGAAGTTCTTCGTGGACTCGGAAATCTTTCGACTCTGCGGCACCCTTCGACAAGAAGATGTTAAGAAGCCAGGATGACGAGCTGGAGAGCATCCACTACATGACGTACGAGTCTCTGCCTTGCTGAAGCCTCTGTTATTACAACAACGGTCATCCTCGGAGGGATGCTGAATGGTTAGCGTATTCTCACGATTCTTTCGTTTAAACGCGATAAATTAAATATTTTATATTAGATCATCTGTACATTTTTCTAATAGTACTTTGCGAAATCCATATTTTTCTCATAATTTAGTTAAGCGAATCATGCACGAGCAATCAATCATAAGCAATAATTTATATTTCATATAAGTTCAACCATTTTATGTAGAACCACCTGTTCAATAATTGCGAAAAATTGTATACATACGAACATCTCTCGAACTTAACCTACGGTTAAACATCATCGAGGACGATGATGATTCTAAGGGGGGAGGGGTGTTACGTGCCAAGCACATATAAAAAAATTAAATATAAAAAAGAAAGAGGAAGTTAAAATTCCTGAGTAGGCATCACACGTGCCCGATCTTACGACACGGTATCGATGAACTATTAGTCTGCAAAAACTGAATTTAAGCAACCGCGAATATCCTCCGAACAGCGGCCACGTTTCGCTAATAAGCAAAATTGCAATAGCGAGAGGCTGTGGATGAGGGCGGGTTGATGAACTTTGGCGGAATTCTTTGAACAGGAACCGGGTGATTTCCTAAGTGGGAAGAATGAGCACAGCTCTTGGAATTCCCCCCCTTAGCGGTTCCAAAATCAACAAAAAGGAGCAGGAAATCACCGCAAGTTGCAATCGTTAGTCAAATCGCGAGGTGCGTGGCGTTTTGCCCTTGTTGCTATTTTGAGCCAGAGTTCGGGTTAAAATTAGTGAAGTTACTTCCATAATTACCGAAGGACTCAGCAAACAAGAATTATTCAAATCCAAAATCAATCTTCACCCCTATATATTAAATTTTTCTTTATAGTATTTATAGTAGTTTATCGTATTTATAGTATAGTGAAAACAGAAGTGAAGAGTTCATCAGCCATTCCTTCATCTTCGGGCTCCCTCAGCATCAGAGCTAGCGAAAACATTGCTTCCAAGATAGTATTCATTGGTGAGTTTTCCATACTTATGTTAGCATCGCGATACGAGGACCCAAACATATGTTTATATGGTTGTCGGAATTTCCCTTGGGCCCATTCGTAAACTTAGCACGTTAGGAATTTACCAATCTAAGACTCCAACTAAAACAAGTATTGTAAAATTGTCATCCATTCTGGACTCCGATATTTCTGAACTATTCCGTGTAATTGTTTTTGTATAATGTGAAGAACCAATAGAACAGGCCAATAAGGTATTCATCCTCTATTCTGCGTTAACACCTATTTCATTCCTGACCTATGCGCGGATTCCGTATGGAATCTTAGATGATACAACCCATCCTAAATTAAATTTATTCAAGCGTTACGCGCGGAACGGCTAACCGCTCGGCCCACGAAATAATTCCTTACGCACGTAACAACTTTCTGATTAATTTAAAAATCAACCGTAAGAGATAGAGCCGTGGTTTATTAAGCAAAAGTGCTTCAAATACGCTCCTATAACTCAATCTAACATTTAAAAGGTACCTCGTCGGTGAAAATAATTTCAGTTCGGACTTAGATTTTTTCCTACCGAGTGGCTACCGTGAAGAGTCGCCGACGACGACTTTAGAAATTATTTAAAAATCAACCGTAAGAGATAGAGCCGTGGTTTATTAAGAAAAAGTGCGTCAAATACGCTCCCATAACTGATCATAACATTTAAAAGATACGTCGTCGGTGAAAATTTTTCAATTCGGACTTAGTCTCTGTAGGGAGAGGCTACCGAGAACCGCTACCGACGAAGACTTTCTGATGAATTTAAAAATCAACCGTAAGAGATAGAGCCGTGGTTTATTAAGCAAAAGTGCTTCAAATACGCTCCTATAACTCAATCTAACATTTAAAAGGTACCTCGTCTGTGAAAATAATTTCAGTTCGGACTTAGATTTTTTCCTACCGAGTGCCTACCGTGAAGAGTCGCCGACGACGACTTTAGAAATTATTTAAAAATCAACCGTAAGAGATAGAGCCGTGGTTTATTAAGAAAAAGTGCGTCAAATACGCTCCCATAACTGATCATAACATTTAAAAGATACGTCGTCGGGGAAAATGTTTTCAATTCGGACTTAGTCTCTGTAGGGAGAGGCTACCGAGAACCGCTACCGACGAAGACTTTCTGATTAATTTAAAATTCAACCGAAAGAGATAGAGCCGTTGTTTATTAAGCAAAAGTGCTTCAAATACGCTCCTATAACTCAATCTAACATATAAAAGGTACCTCGTCGGTGAAAATAATTACAGTTCGGACTTAGATTTTTTCCTAACGAGTGGCTACGGTGAAGAGTCGCCGACGACGACTTTAGAAAGTATTTTAAAATCAACCGTAAGAGATGGAGCCGTGGTTTATTATGCAAAAGTGCGTCAAATACGCTCCCATAACTGATCATAACATTTAAAAGATACGTCGTCAGTGAAAATATTTTCAATTCGGACTTAGTCTCTGTACGGAGAGGCTACCGAGAACCGCTACCGACGAAGACTTTCTGATTAATTTAAAAATCAACCGTAAGAGATAGAGCCGTGGTTTATTAAGAAAAAGTGCGTCAAATACGCTCCCATAACTGAACATAACATTTAAAAGATACCTCGTCGGTGAAAATATTTTCAATTCGGACTTAGTCTTTGTAGGGAGAGGCTACCGAGAACCGCTACCGACGAAGACTTTCTGATTAATTTAAAAATCAACCGTAAGAGATAGAGCCGTGGTTTATTAAGCAAAAGTGCTTCAAATACGCTCCTATAACTCAATCTAACATTTAAAAGGTACCTCGTCGGTGAAAATAATTTCAGTTCGGACTTAGTCTCTGTAGGGAGAGGCTACCGAGAACCGCTACCGACGAAGACTTTCTGATTAATTTAAAATTCAACCGAAAGAGATAGAGCCGTTGTTTATTAAGCAAAAGTGCTTCAAATACGCTCCTATAACTCAATCTAACATTTAAAAGGTACCTCGTCGGTGAAAATAATTTCAGTTCGGACTTAGATTTTTTCCTACCGAGTGGCTACCGTGAAGAGTCGCCGACGACGACTTTAGAAATTATTTAAAAATCAACCGTAAGAGATAGAGCCGTGGTTTATTAAGAAAAAGTGCGTCAAATACGCTCCCATAACTGATCATAACATTTAAAAGATACGTCGTCAGTGAAAATATTTTCAATTCGGACTTAGTCTCTGTAGGGAGAGGCTACCGAGAACCGCTACCGACGAAGACTTTCTGATTAATTTAAAATTCAACCGAAAGAGATAGAGCCGTTGTTTATTAAGCAAAAGTGCTTCAAATACGCTCCTATAACTCAATCTAACATATAAAAGGTACCTCGTCGGTGAAAATAATTACAGTTCGGACTTAGATTTTTTCCTAACGAGTGGCTACGGTGAAGAGTCGCCGACGACGACTTTAGAAAGTATTTTAAAATCAACCGTAAGAGATGGAGCCGTGGTTTATTATGCAAAAGTGCGTCAAATACGCTCCCATAACTGATCATAACATTTAAAAGATACGTCGTCAGTGAAAATATTTTCAATTCGGACTTAGTCTCTGTAGGGAGAGGCTACCGAGAACCGCTACCGACAAAGACTTTCTGATTAATTTAAAAATCAACCGAAAGAGATAGAGCCGTGGTTTATTAAGCAAAAGTGCTTCAAATACGCTCCTATAACTCAGTCTAACATTTAAAAGGCACATCGTCGGTGAAAATAATTACAGTTCGGGCTTGGATTTTTTCCTACCCAGTGGCTACCGTGAAGAGTCGCCGACGACGACTTTAGAAATTATTTAAAAATCAACCGTAAGAGATAGAGCCGTGGTTTATTAAGAAAAAGTGCGTCAAATACGCTCCCATAACTGATCATAACATTTAAAAGATACGTCGTCAGTGAAAATATTTTCAATTCGGACTTAGTCTCTGTAGGGAGAGGCTACCGAGAACCGCTACCGACGAAGACTTTCTGATTAATTTAAAAATCAACCGAAAGAGATAGAGCCGTGGTTTATTAAGCAAAAGTGCTTCAAATACGCTCCTATAACTCAGTCTAACATTTAAAAGGTACCTCGTCGGTGAAAATAATTACAGTTTGGACTTAGATTTTTTCCTACCCAGTGGCTACCGTGAAGAGTCGCCGACGACGACTTTAGAAATTATTTAAAAATCAACCGTAAGAGATAGAGCCGTGGTTTATTAAGCAAAAGTGCGTCAAATACGCTCCCATAACTGAACATAAGATTTAAAAGATACGTCGTCGGTGAAAATATTTTCAATGCGGACTTGATCTCTGTAGGGAGAGGCTACCGAGAACCGCTACCGACGAAGACTTTCTGATTAATTTAAAAATCAACCGAAAGAGATAGAGCCGTGGTTTATTAAGCAAAAGTGCTTCAAATACGCTCCTATAACTCAATCTAACATTTAAAAGGTACCTCGTCGGTGAAACTAATTACAGTTCGGACTTAGATTTTTTCCTACCGAGTGGCTACGGTGAAGAGTCGCCGACGACGACTTTAGAAAGTATTTTAAAATCAACCGTAAGAGATAGAGCCGTGGTTTATTATGCAAAAGTGCGTCAAATACGCTCCCATAACTGATCATCACATTTAAAAGATACGTCGTCAGTGAAAATATTTTCAATTCGGACTTAGTCTCTGTAGGGAGAGGCTACCGAGAACCGCTACCGACGAAGACTTTCTGATTAATTTAAAAATCAACCGAAAGAGATAGAGCCGTGGTTTATTAAGCAAAAGTGCTTCAAATACGCTCCTATAACTCAATCTAACATATAAAAGGTACCTCGTCGGTGAAAATAATTACAGTTCGGACTTAGATTTTTTCCTAACGAGTGGCTACGGTGAAGAGTCGCCGACGACGACTTTAGAAAGTATTTTAAAATCAACCGTAAGAGATGGAGCCGTGGTTTATTATGCAAAAGTGCGTCAAATACGCTCCCATAACTGATCATAACATTTAAAAGATGTTCGTCGGTGAAAATATTTTCAATTCGGACTTAGTCTCTGTAGGGAGAGGCTACCGAGAACCGCTACCGACGAAGACTTTCTGATTAATTTAAAAATCAACCGAAAGAGATAGAGCCGTGGTTTATTAAGAAAAAGTGCGTCAAATACGCTCCCATAACTGATCATAACATTTAAAAGATACGTCGTCGGTGAAAATATTTTCAATTCGGACTTAGTCTCTGTACGGAGAGGCTACCGAGAACCGCTACCGACGAAGACTTTCTGATTAATTTAAAAATCAACCGTAAGAGATAGAGCCGTGGTTTATTAAGCAAAAGTGCTTCAAATACGCTCCTATAACTCAATCTAACATTTAAAAGGTACCTCGTCGGTGAAAATAATTACAGTTCGGACTTAGATTTTTTCCTACCGAGTGGCTACCGTGAAGAGTCGCCGACGACGACTTTAGAAAGTATTTTAAAATCAACCGTAAGAGATAGAGCCGTGGTTTATTATGCAAAAGTGCGTCAAATACGCTCCCATAACTGATCATCACATTTAAAAGATACGTCGTCAGTGAAAATATTTTCAATTCGGACTTAGTCTCTGTAGGGAGAGGCTACCGAGAACCGCTACCGACGAAGACTTTCTGATTAATTTAAAAATCAACCGAAAGAGATAGAGCCGTGGTTTATTAAGCAAAAGTGCTTCAAATACGCTCCTATAACTCAATCTAACATATAAAAGGTACCTCGTCGGTGAAAATAATTACAGTTCGGACTTAGATTTTTTCCTAACGAGTGGCTACGGTGAAGAGTCGCCGACGACGACTTTAGAAAGTATTTTAAAATCAACCGTAAGAGATGGAGCCGTGGTTTATTATGCAAAAGTGCGTCAAATACGCTCCCATAACTGATCATAACATTTAAAAGATGTTCGTCGGTGAAAATATTTTCAATTCGGACTTAGTCTCTGTAGGGAGAGGCTACCGAGAACCGCTACCGACGAAGACTTTCTGATTAATTTAAAAATCAACCGAAAGAGATAGAGCCGTGGTTTATTAAGAAAAAGTGCGTCAAATACGCTCCCATAACTGATCATAACATTTAAAAGATACGTCGTCGGTGAAAATATTTTCAATTCGGACTTAGTCTCTGTACGGAGAGGCTACCGAGAACCGCTACCGACGAAGACTTTCTGATTAATTTAAAAATCAACCGTAAGAGATAGAGCCGTGGTTTATTAAGCAAAAGTGCTTCAAATACGCTCCTATAACTCAATCTAACATTTAAAAGGTACCTCGTCGGTGAAAATAATTACAGTTCGGACTTAGATTTTTTCCTACCGAGTGGCTACCGTGAAAAGTCGCCCAAGACGACTTTAGAAATTATTTAAAAATCAACCGTAAGAGATAGAGCCGTGGTTTATTAAGAAAAAGTGCTTCAAATACGCTCCTATAACTCAATCTAACATTTAAAAGGTACCTCGTCGGTGAAAATATTTTCAATTCGGACTTAGTCTCTGTAGGGAGAGGCTACCGAGAACCGCTACCGACGAAGAATTTCTGATTAATTTAAAAATCAACCGTAAGAGATAGAGCCGTGGTTTATTAAGAAAAAGTGCGTCAAATACGCTCCCATAACTGATCATAACATTTAAAAGATACGTCGTCGGTGAAAATATTTTCAATTCGGACTTAGTCTCTGTACGGAGAGGCTACCGAGAACCGCTACCGACGAAGACTTTCTGATTAATTTAAAAATCAACCGTAAGAGATAGTGCCGTGGTTTATTAAGCAAAAGTGCTTCAAATACGCTCCTATAACTCAATCTAACATTTAAAAGGTACCTCGTCGGTGAAAATAATTACAGTTCGGACTTAGATTTTTTTCCTACCGAGTGGCTACCGTGAAAATTCGCCCAAGACGACTTTAGAAATTATTTAAAAATCAACCGTAAGAGATAGAGCCGTGGTTTATTAAGAAAAAGTGCGTCAAATACGCTCCCATAACTGATCATAACATTTAAAAGATACGTCGTCCGTGAAAATATTTTCAATTCGGACTTAGTCTCTGTAGGGAGAGGCTACCGAGAACCGCTACCGACGAAGACTTTCTGATTAATTTAAAAATCAACCGAAAGAGATAGAGCCGTGGTTTATTAAGCAAAAGTGCTTCAAATACGCTCCTATAACTCAATCTAACATTTAAAAGGTACCTCGTCGGTGAAAATAATTACAGTTCGGACTTAGATTTTTCCCTACCGAGTGGCTACCGCGAAGAGTCCCCGACGACGACTTTAGAAATTATTTAAAAATCAACCGTAAGAGATAGAGCCGTGGTTTATTAAGAAAAAGTGCGTCAAATACGCTCCCATAACTGATCATAACATTTAAAAGATACGTCGTCCGTGAAAATATTTTCAATTCGGACTTAGTCTCTGTAGGGAGAGGCTACCGAGAACCGCTACCGACGAAGACTTTCTGATTAATTTAAAAATCAACCGAAAGAGATAGAGCCGTGGTTTATTAAGCAAAAGTGCTTCAAATACGCTCCTATAACTCAATCTAACATTTAAAAGGTACCTCGTCGGTGAAAATATTTTCAATTCGGACTTAGTCTCTGTAGGGAGAGGCTACCGAGAACCGCTACCGACGAAGAATTTCTGATTAATTTAAAAATCAACCGTAAGAGATAGAGCCGTGGTTTATTAAGAAAAAGTGCGTCAAATACGCTCCCATAACTGATCATAACATTTAAAAGATACGTCGTCGGTGAAAATATTTTCAATTCGGACTTAGTCTCTGTACGGAGAGGCTACCGAGAACCGCTACCGACGAAGACTTTCTGATTAATTTAAAAATCAACCGTAAGAGATAGAGCCGTGGTTTATTAAGCAAAAGTGCTTCAAATACGCTCCTATAACTCAATCTAACATTTAAAAGGTACCTCGTCGGTGAAAATAATTACAGTTCGGACTTAGATTTTTTTCCTACCGAGTGGCTACCGTGAAAAGTCGCCCAAGACGACTTTAGAAATTATTTAAAAATCAACCGTAAGAGATAGAGCCGTGGTTTATTAAGAAAAAGTGCGTCAAATACGCTCCCATAACTGATCATAACATTTAAAAGATACGTCGTCCGTGAAAATATTTTCAATTCGGACTTAGTCTCTGTAGGGAGAGGCTACCGAGAACCGCTACCGACGAAGACTTTCTGATTAATTTAAAAATCAACCGAAAGAGATAGAGCCGTGGTTTATTAAGCAAAAGTGCTTCAAATACGCTCCTATAACTCAATCTAACATTTAAAAGGTACCTCGTCGGTGAAAATAATTACAGTTCGGACTTAGATTTTTTCCTACCGAGTGGCTACCGCGAAGAGTCCCCGACGACGACTTTAGAAATTATTTAAAAATCAACCGTAAGAGATAGAGCCGTGGTTTATTAAGAAAAAGTGCGTCAAATACGCTCCCATAACTGATCATAACATTAAAAAGATACGTCGTCCGTGAAAATATTTTCAATTCGGACTTAGTCTCTGTAGGGAGAGGCTACCGAGAACCGCTACCGACGAAGACTTTCTGATTAATTTAAAAATCAACCGAAAGAGATAGAGCCGTGGTTTATTAAGCAAAAGTGCTTCAAATACGCTCCTATAACTCAATCTAACATTTAAAAGGTACCACGTCGGTGAAAATATTTTCAATTCGGACTTAGTCTCTGTAGGGAGAGGCTACCGAGAACCGCTACCGACGAAGAATTTCTGATTAATTTAAAAATCAACCGTAAGAGATAGAGCCGTGGTTTATTAAGAAAAAGTGCGTCAAATACGCTCCCATAACTGATCATAACATTTAAAAGATACGTCGTCGGTGAAAATATTTTCAATTCGGACTTAGTCTCTGTACGGAGAGGCTACCGAGAACCGCTACCGACGAAGACTTTCTGATTAATTTAAAAATCAACCGTAAGAGATAGAGCCGTGGTTTATTAAGCAAAAGTGCTTCAAATACGCTCCTATAACTCAATCTAACATTTAAAAGGTACCTCGTCGGTGAAAATAATTACAGTTCGGACTTAGATTTTTTTCCTACCGAGTGGCTACCGTGAAAAGTCGCCCAAGACGACTTTAGAAATTATTTAAAAATCAACCGTAAGAGATAGAGCCGTGGTTTATTAAGAAAAAGTGCGTCAAATACGCTCCCATAACTGAACATAACATTTAAAAGATACGTCGTCGGTGAAAATATTTTCAATTCGGACTTAGTCTTTGTAGGGAGAGGCTACCGAGAACCGCTACCGACGAAGATTTTCTGATTAATTTAAAAATCAACCGAAAGAGATAGAGCCGTGGTTTATTAAGCAAAAGTGCTTCAAATACGCTCCTATAACTCAATATAACATTTAAAAGGTACCTCGTCGGTGAAAATAATTACAGTTCGGACTTAGATTTTTTCCTACCGAGTGGCTACGGTGAAGAGTCGCCGACGACGACTTTAGAAAGTATTTTAAAATCAACCGTAAGAGATAGAGCCGTGGTTTATTATGCAAAAGTGCGTCAAATACGCTCCCATAACTGATCATCACATTTAAAAGATACGTCGTCAGTGAAAATATTTTCAATTCGGACTTAGTCTCTGTAGGGAGAGGCTACCGAGAACCGCTACCGACGAAGACTTTCTGATTAATTTAAAAATCAACCGAAAGAGATAGAGCCGTGGTTTATTAAGCAAAAGTGCTTCAAATACGCTCCTATAACTCAATCTAACATTTAAAAGGTACCTCGTCGGTGAAAATAATTACAGTTCGGACTTAGATTTTTTCCTACCGAGTGGCTACGGTGAAGAGTCGCCGACGACGACTTTAGAAAGTATTTTAAAATCAACCGTAAGAGATAGAGCCGTGGTTTATTATGCAAAAGTGCGTCAAATACGCTCCCATAACTGATCATCACATTTAAAAGATACGTCGTCAGTGAAAATATTTTCAATTCGGACTTAGTCTCTGTAGGGAGAGGCTACCGAGAACCGCTACCGACGAAGACTTTCTGATTAATTGAAAAATCAACCGTAAGAGATAGAGCCGTGGTTTATTAAGAAAAAGTGCGTCAAATACGCTCCCATAACTGATCATAACATTTAAAAGATACGTCGTCGGTGAAAATATTTTCAATTCGGACTTGGTCTCTGTACGGAGAGGCTACCGAGAACCGCTACCGACGAAGACGTTCTGATTAATTTAAAAATCAACCGTAAGAGATAGAGCCGTGGTTTATTAAGCAAAAGTGCTTCAAATACGCTCCTATAACTCAATCTAACATTTAAAAGGTACCTCGTCGGTGAAAATAATTACAGTTCGGACTTAGATTTTTTCCTACCGAGTGGCTACCGCGAAGAGTCGCCGACGACGACTTTAGAAATTATTTAAAAATCAACCGTAAGAGATAGAGCCGTGGTTTATTAAGAAAAAGTGCGTCAAATACGCTCCCATAACTGATCATAACATTTAAAAGATACGTCGTCGGTGAAAATATTTTCAATTCGGACTTGGTCTCTGTAGGGAGAGGCTACCGAGAACCGCTACCGACGAAGACTTTCTGATTAATTTAAAAATCAACCGAAAGAGATAGAGCCGTGGTTTATTAAGCAAAAGTGCTTCAAATACGCTCCTATAACTCAGTCTAACATTTAAAAGGCACCTCGTCGGTGAAAATAATTACAGTTCGGGCTTGGATTTTTTCCTACCCAGTGGCTACCGTGAAGAGTCGCCGACGACGACTTTAGAAATTATTTAAAAATCAACCGTAAGAGATAGAGCCGTGGTTTATTAAGAAAAAGTGCGTCAAATACGCTCCCATAACTGATCATAACATTTAAAAGATACGTCGTCAGTGAAAATATTTTCAATTCGGACTTAGTCTCTGTAGGGAGAGGCTACCGAGAACCGCTACCGACGAAGACTTTCTGATTAATTTAAAAATCAACCGAAAGAGATAGAGCCGTGGTTTATTAAGCAAAAGTGCTTCAAATACGCTCCTATAACTCAGTCTAACATTTAAAAGGTACCTCGTCGGTGAAAATAATTACAGTTTGGACTTAGATTTTTTCCTACCCAGTGGCTACCGTGAAGAGTCGCCGACGACGACTTTAGAAATTATTTAAAAATCAACCGTAAGAGATAGAGCCGTGGTTTATTAAGCAAAAGTGCGTCAAATACGCTCCCATAACTGAACATAAGATTTAAAAGATACGTCGTCGGTGAAAATATTTTCAATGCGGACTTGATCTCTGTAGGGAGAGGCTACCGAGAACCGCTACCGACGAAGACTTTCTGATTAATTTAAAAATCAACCGAAAGAGATAGAGCCGTGGTTTATTAAGCAAAAGTGCTTCAAATACGCTCCTATAACTCAATCTAACATTTAAAAGGTACCTCGTCGGTGAAACTATTTACAGTTCGGACTTAGATTTTTTCCTACCGAGTGGCTACGGTGAAGAGTCGCCGACGACGACTTTAGAAAGTATTTTAAAATCAACCGTAAGAGATAGAGCCGTGGTTTATTATGCAAAAGTGCGTCAAATACGCTCCCATAACTGATCATCACATTTAAAAGATACGTCGTCAGTGAAAATATTTTCAATTCGGACTTAGTCTCTGTAGGGAGAGGCTACCGAGAACCGCTACCGACGAAGACTTTCTGATTAATTTAAAAATCAACCGAAAGAGATAGAGCCGTGGTTTATTAAGCAAAAGTGCTTCAAATACGCTCCTATAACTCAATCTATCATTTAAAAGTTACCTCGTCGGTGAAAATAATTACAGTTCGGACTTAGATTTTTTCCTACCGAGTGGCTACCGCGAAGAGTCGCCGACGACGACTTTAGAAATTATTTAAAAATCAGCCGTAAGAGATAGAGCCGTGGTTTATTAAGAAAAAGTGCGTCAAATACGCTCCCATAACTGAACATAACATTTAAAAGATACGTCGTCGGTGAAAATATTTTCAATTCGGACTTAGCCTTTGTAGGGAGAGGCTACCGAGAACCGCTACCGACGAAGACTTTCTGATTAATTTAAAAATCAACCGAAAGAGATAGAGCCGTGGTTTATTAAGCAAAAGTGCTTCAAATACGCTCCTATAACTCAATCTAACATTTAAAAGGTACCTCGTCGGTGAAAATATTTTCAATTCGGACTTAGTCTCTGTAGGGAGAGGCTACCGAGAACCGCTACCGACGAAGAATTTCTGATTAATTTAAAAATCAACCGTAAGAGATAGAGCCGTGGTTTATTAAGAAAAAGTGCGTCAAATACGCTCCCATAACTGATCATAACATTTAAAAGATACGTCGTCGGTGAAAATATTTTCAATTCGGACTTAGTCTCTGTACGGAGAGGCTACCGAGAACCGCTACCGACGAAGACTTTCTGATTAATTTAAAAATCAACCGTAAGAGATAGAGCCGTGGTTTATTAAGAAAAAGTGCTTCAAATACGCTCCTATAACTCAATCTAACATTTAAAAGGTACCTCGTCGGTGAAAATAATTACAGTTCGGACTTAGATTTTTTTCCTACCGAGTGGCTACCGTGAAAAGTCGCCCAAGACGACTTTAGAAATTATTTAAAAATCAACCGTAAGAGATAGAGCCGTGGTTTATTAAGAAAAAGTGCGTCAAATACGCTCCCATAACTGATCATAACATTTAAAAGATACGTCGTCCCTGAAAATATTTTCAATTCGGACTTAGTCTCTGTAGGGAGAGGCTACCGAGAACCGCTACCGACGAAGACTTTCTGATTAATTTAAAAATCAACCGAAAGAGATAGAGCCGTGGTTTATTAAGCAAAAGTGCTTCAAATACGCTCCTATAACTCAATCTAACATTTAAAAGGTACCTCGTCGGTGAAAATAATTACAGTTCGGACTTAGATTTTTTCCTACCGAGTGGCTACCGCGAAGAGTCCCCGACGACGACTTTAGAAATTATTTAAAAATCAACCGTAAGAGATAGAGCCGTGGTTTATTAAGAAAAAGTGCGTCAAATACGCTCCCATAACTGATCATAACATTTAAAAGATACGTCGTCCGTGAAAATATTTTCAATTCGGACTTAGTCTCTGTAGGGAGAGGCTACCGAGAACCGCTACCGACGAAGACTTTCTGATTAATTTAAAAATCAACCGAAAGAGATAGAGCCGTGGTTTATTAAGCAAAAGTGGTTCAAATACGCTCCTATAACTCAATCTAACATTTAAAAGGTACCTCGTCGGTGAAAATATTTTCAATTCGGACTTAGTCTCTGTAGGGAGAGGCTACCGAGAACCGCTACCGACGAAGAATTTCTGATTAATTTAAAAATCAACCGTAAGAGATAGAGCCGTGGTTTATTAAGAAAAAGTGCGTCAAATACGCTCCCATAACTGATCATAACATTTAAAAGATACGTCGTCGGTGAAAATATTTTCAATTCGGACTTAGTCTCTGTACGGAGAGGCTACCGAGAACCGCTACCGACGAAGACTTTCTGATTAATTTAAAAATCAACCGTAAGAGATAGAGCCGTGGTTTATTAAGCAAAAGTGCTTCAAATACGCTCCTATAACTCAATCTAACATTTAAAAGGTACCTCGTCGGTGAAAATAATTACAGTTCGGACTTAGATTTTTTTCCTACCGAGTGGCTACCGTGAAAAGTCGCCCAAGACGACTTTAGAAATTATTTAAAAATCAACCGTAAGAGATAGAGCCGTGGTTTATTAAGAAAAAGTGCGTCAAATACGCTCCCATAACTGATCATAACATTTAAAAGATACGTCGTCCCTGAAAATATTTTCAATTCGGACTTAGTCTCTGTAGGGAGAGGCTACCGAGAACCGCTACCGACGAAGACTTTCTGATTAATTTAAAAATCAACCGAAAGAGATAGAGCCGTGGTTTATTAAGCAAAAGTGCTTCAAATACGCTCCTATAACTCAATCTAACATTTAAAAGGTACCTCGTCGGTGAAAATAATTACAGTTCGGACTTAGATTTTTTCCTACCGAGTGGCTACCGCGAAGAGTCCCCGACGACGACTTTAGAAATTATTTAAAAATCAACCGTAAGAGATAGAGCCGTGGTTTATTAAGCAAAAGTGCTTCAAATACGCTCCTATAACTCAATCTAACATTTAAAAGGTACCTCGTCGGTGAAAATATTTTCAATTCGGACTTAGTCTCTGTAGGGAGAGGCTACCGAGAACCGCTACCGACGAAGAATTTCTGATTAATTTAAAAATCAACCGTAAGAGATAGAGCCGTGGTTTATTAAGAAAAAGTGCGTCAAATACGCTCCCATAACTGATCATAACATTTAAAAGATACGTCGTCGGTGAAAATATTTTCAATTCGGACTTAGTCTCTGTACGGAGAGGCTACCGAGAACCGCTACCGACGAAGACTTTCTGATTAATTTAAAAATCAACCGTAAGAGATAGAGCCGTGGTTTATTAAGCAAAAGTGCTTCAAATACGCTCCTATAACTCAATCTAACATTTAAAAGGTACCTCGTCGGTGAAAATAATTACAGTTCGGACTTAGATTTTTTTCCTACCGAGTGGCTACCGTGAAAAGTCGCCCAAGACGACTTTAGAAATTATTTAAAAATCAACCGTAAGAGATAGAGCCGTGGTTTATTAAGAAAAAGTGCGTCAAATACGCTCCCATAACTGAACATAACATTTAAAAGATACGTCGTCGGTGAAAATATTTTCAATTCGGACTTAGTCTTTGTAGGGAGAGGCTACCGAGAACCGCTACCGACGAAGATTTTCTGATTAATTTAAAAATCAACCGAAAGAGATAGAGCCGTGGTTTATTAAGCAAAAGTGCTTCAAATACGCTCCTATAACTCAATATAACATTTAAAAGGTACCTCGTCGGTGAAAATAATTACAGTTCGGACTTAGATTTTTTCCTACCGAGTGGCTACGGTGAAGAGTCGCCGACGACGACTTTAGAAAGTATTTTAAAATCAACCGTAAGAGATAGAGCCGTGGTTTATTATGCAAAAGTGCGTCAAATACGCTCCCATAACTGATCATCACATTTAAAAGATACGTCGTCAGTGAAAATATTTTCAATTCGGACTTAGTCTCTGTAGGGAGAGGCTACCGAGAACCGCTACCGACGAAGATTTTCTGATTAATTGAAAAATCAACCGTAAGAGATAGAGCCGTGGTTTATTAAGAAAAAGTGCGTCAAATACGCTCCCATAACTGAACATAACATTTAAAAGATACCTCGTCGGTGAAAATATTTTCAATTCGGACTTAGTCTTTGTAGGGAGAGGCTACCGAGAACCGCTACCGACGAAGACTTTCTGATTAATTTAAAAATCAACCGAAAGAGATAGAGCCGTGGTTTATTAAGCAAAAGTGCTTCAAATACGCTCCTATAACTCAATCTAACATTTAAAAGGTACCTCGTCGGTGAAAATAATTACAGTTCGGACTTAGATTTTTTCCTACCGAGTGGCTACGGTGAAGAGTCGCCGACGACGACTTTAGAAAGTATTTTAAAATCAACCGTAAGAGATAGAGCCGTGGTTTATTATGCAAAAGTGCGTCAAATACGCTCCCATAACTGATCATCACATTTAAAAGATACGTCGTCAGTGAAAATATTTTCAATTCGGACTTAGTCTCTGTAGGGAGAGGCTACCGAGAACCGCTACCGACGAAGACTTTCTGATTAATTGAAAAATCAACCGTAAGAGATAGAGCCGTGGTTTATTAAGAAAAAGTGCGTCAAATACGCTCCCATAACTGATCATAACATTTAAAAGATACGTCGTCGGTGAAAATATTTTCAATTCGGACTTGGTCTCTGTACGGAGAGGCTACCGAGAACCGCTACCGACGAAGACGTTCTGATTAATTTAAAAATCAACCGTAAGAGATAGAGCCGTGGTTTATTAAGCAAAAGTGCTTCAAATACGCTCCTATAACTCAATCTAACATTTAAAAGGTACCTCGTCGGTGAAAATAATTACAGTTCGGACTTAGATTTTTTCCTACCGAGTGGCTACCGCGAAGAGTCGCCGACGACGACTTTAGAAATTATTTAAAAATCAACCGTAAGAGATAGAGCCGTGGTTTATTAAGAAAAAGTGCGTCAAATACGCTCCCATAACTGATCATAACATTTAAAAGATACGTCGTCGGTGAAAATATTTTCAATTCGGACTTGGTCTCTGTAGGGAGAGGCTACCGAGAACCGCTACCGACGAAGACTTTCTGATTAATTTAAAAATCAACCGTAAGAGATAGAGCCGTGGTTTATTAAGAAAAAGTGCGTCAAATACGCTCCCATAACTGATCATAACATTTAAAAGATACGTCGTCGGTGAAAATATTTTCAATTCGGACTTAGTCTCTGTACGGAGAGGCTACCGAGAACCGCTACCGACGAAGACTTTCTGATTAATTTAAAAATCAACCGTAAGAGATAGAGCCGTGGTTTATTAAGCAAAAGTGCTTCAAATACGCTCCTATAACTCAATCTAACATTTAAAAGGTGCCTCGTCGGTGAAAATAATTACAGTTCGGACTTAGATTTTTTCCTACCGAGTGGCTACCGTGAAGAGTCGCCGAAGACGACTTTAGAAATTATTTAAAAATCAACCGTAAGAGATAGAGCCGTGGTTTATTAAGAAAAAGTGCGTCAAATACGCTCCCATAACTGATCATAACATTTAAAAGATACGTCGTCCGTGAAAATATTTTCAATTCGGACTTAGTCTCTGTAGGGAGAGGCTACCGAGAACCGCTACCGACGAAGACTTTCTGATTAATTTAAAAATCAACCGAAGGAGATAGAGCCGTGGTTTATTAAGCAAAAGTGCTTCAAATACGCTCCTATAACTCAATCTAACATTTAAAATTTTAGTTTCAGATAGAACAATTAGTTTAAAATGGAACTAAGATTCGCATCTGGAGATTCCTCTCTCACAAGGTGACCATTTAGATTCGTCGAACACATACGGTTTCGAGTGCCATCGCCACAGATTTCAGAGAACAGCCGCTTCTCCTGGCAGAGTATCGAACACTTAATTTCAGATGGAACCATTAGTTTAAAATGGAACTAAGTTTCGCATCTGAAGTTTCCTCTCTCAAAAGGTCGGCCTCTTAGTTTCGTGGAACACAGACGGTTTCGATTGGCATCGCCACAGATTTCAGAGAACAGGCGCTTCTCCTGGCACAGCATCGAACACTTAGTGTCACATAGGATTATTAATTTAAAATGAACTAAGTTTCGCAATTTGGAGTTTCCTCTCTCACAAGGTCGACCACTTAGTTTCGTCGAACACATACGGTTTCGAGTAGCAGCGCGACAGATTTCAGAGAACAGGCGCTTCTCCTGGCACAATATCAAACACTTAGTTTCAGATAGAACAATCAGTTTAAAATGGAACTAAGTTCCGCATCTGGAGTTTCCTCCCACACAAGGTCGACCATTTAGATTCGTCGAACACATACGGTTTCGAGTAGCATCGCGACAGATTTCAGAGAACAGGTGCTTCTCCTGGCACAGTATCGAACACTTAGTTTCAGATAGAACAATTAGTTTAAAATGGAACTCTGTTTCGCATCTGGAGTATCCTCTCTCACAAGGTCAACCACTTAATTGCGACGAACACATACGGTTTCGAGTGGCATCGCCACAGATTTCAGAGAACAGTCGCTTCTCCTGGCACAGTATCGAGCACTTATTTCAGACAGAACAATTAGTTTAAAATGGAACTATGTTTCGCATCTGGAGTATCCTCTCTCACAAGGTCAACCACTTAGTTTCGTCGAACACACACGGTTTCGAGTGGCATCGCCACAGATTTCAGAGAACAGGCGCTTCTCCTGGCACAGTCTCGAACACTTAGTTACAGATAGAACACTTAGTTTAAAATGGAACTGTGTTTCGTATTTGGAGTTTCCTCTCTCACAAGGTGGACCACTCAGTTTCGTCAAACACATACGGTTTCGAGTGGCATCGCCAGAGATTTCAGAGAACAGGCGCTTCTCGTGGCACAGTATCGAACACTTAGTTTCAGATGGAACAGTTGGTTTAAAATGGAAATACGTTTCGCATCTGGAGTTTCTTCTCTCACAAGGCGACCACTTAGTTTCGTCGGACACATACGGTTTCGAGTGGCATCGCCACATATTTCAGAGAACAGGCGCATCTCCTGGCACAGTATCGAACACTTAGTTTCAGATAGAACAATTAGTTTAAAATGGAAATAAGTTTCACATCTGGAGTTTGCTCTCTCACAATGTCGACCATTTAGATTCGTCGAGCACATACGGTTTCGAGTATCACCGCCACAGATTTCAGAGAACAGGAGCTTCTCCTGGCAGAGTATCGAACACCTATTTCAGACAGAACAATTAGTTTAAAATGGAAATAAGTTTCGCATCTGGAGTATCCTCTCTCACAAGGTCAACCCCTTAGTTTCGTCGAGCACACACGGTTTCGAGTGGCATCTCCACAGATTTCAGCGAACAGGCGCTTCTCCTGGCAGAGTCTCGAACACTTAGTTACAGGTAGAACACTTAGTTTAAAATGGAACTGTGTTTCGCATTTGGAGTTTCCTCTCTCACAAGGTGGACCACTTAGTTTCGTCGAACACACACGGTTTCGAGTGGCATCGCCTCAGATTTCAGAGAACAGGCGTTTCTCCTGGCACAGTATCGAACACTTAGTTTCAGATTGAACATTTAGTTTAAAATTGAACTATGTTTCGCATTTGGAGTTTCCTCTCTCACAAGGTCGGCCACTTAGTTTCGTCGAACACATACGGTTTCAAGTGGTATCGCCACAGATTTCAGCGAACTGGCGCATCTCCTGGCACATTATCGAAAACTTAGTTTCAGATAGAACAATTGGTTTAAAATGGAGCTAATTTTTGCATCTGGAGTTTCATCTCTCACAAGGTCGACGACTTAATTGCGACGAACACATACGGTTTCGAGTGGCATCGCCACAGATTTCAGAGAACAGGCGCTTCTCCTGGCACAGTATCGAGCACTTAGTATCAGATAGAACAATTCGTTTAAAATGGAAATACGTTTCGCATCTGGAGTTTCTTCTCTCACAAGGCGACCACTTAGTTTCGTCGGACACATACGGTTTCGAGTGGCATCGCCACATATTTCAGAGAACAGGCGCATCTCCTGGCACAGTATCGAACACTTAGTTTCAGATAGAACAATTAGTTTAAAATGGAAATAAGTTTCACATCTGGAGTTTGCTCTCTCACAATGTCGACCATTTAGATTCGTCGAGCACATACGGTTTCGAGTGGCATCGCCACAGATTTCAGAGAACAGGCGCTTCTCCTGGCACAGTATCGAGCACTTAGTATCAGATAGAACAATTCGTTTAAAATGGAAATACGTTTCGCATCTGGAGTTTCTTCTCTCACAAGGCGACCACTTAGTTTCGTCGGACACATACGGTTTCGAGTGGCATCGCCACATATTTCAGAGAACAGGCGCATCTCCTGGCACAGTATCGAACACTTAGTTTCAGATAGAACAATTAGTTTAAAATGGAAATAAGTTTCACATCTGGAGTTTGCTCTCTCACAATGTCGACCATTTAGATTCGTCGAGCACATACGGTTTCGAGTATCATCGCCACAGATTTCAGAGAACAGGAGCTTCTCCTGGCAGAGTATCGAACACCTATTTCAGACAGAACAATTAGTTTAAAATGAAAATAAGTTTCACATCTGGAGTTTGCTCTCTCACAATGTCGACCATTTAGATTCGTCGAGCACATACGGTTTCGAGTATCATCGCCACAGATTTCAGAGAACAGGAGCTTCTCCTGGCAGAGTATCGAACACCTATTTCAGACAGAACAATTAGTTTAAAATGGAAATAAGTTTCACATCTGGAGTTTGCTCCCTCAAAAGGTCGACCATTTAGATTCTTCGAGCACATACGGTTTCGAGTGGCATCGCCACATATTTCAGAGAACAGGCGCATCTCCTGGCACAGAATCGAACACTTAGTTTCAGATAGAACAATTAGTTTAAAATGGAAATAAGTTTCACATCTGGAGTTTGCTCTCTCACAATGTCGACCATTTAGATTCGTCGAGCACATACGGTTTCGAGTATCATCGCCACAGATTTCAGAGAACAGGAGCTTCTCCTGGCAGAGTATCGAACACCTATTTCAGACAGAACAATTAGTTTAAAATGGAAATAAGTTTCACATCTGGAGTTTGCTCCCTCACAAGGTCGACCATTTAGATTCGTCGAGCACATACGGTTTCGAGTATCATCGCCACAGATTTCAGAGAACAGGAGCTTCTCCTGGCAGAGAATCGAACACTTATTTCAGACAGAACAATTGGTTTAAAATGGAACTATGTTTCGCATCTGGAGTATCCTCTCTCACAAGGTCAACACCTTAGTTTCGTCGAACACACACGGTTTCGAGTGGCATCTCCACAGATTTCAGAGAGCAGGCGCTTCTCCTGGCACAGTCTCGAACACTTAGTTACAGGTAGAACACTTAGTTTAAAATGGAACTGTGTTTCGCATTTGGAGTTTCCTCTCTCACAAGGTGGACCACTCAGTTTCGTCAAACACTTACGGTTTCGAGTGGCATCGCCTCAGATTTCAGAGAACAGGCGCTTCTCCTGGCACAGTATCGAACACTTAGTTTCAGATGGAACATTTGGTTTAAAATGGAACTAAGTTTCGCATCTGGAGTTTCTTCTCTCACAAGGCGACCACTTAGTTTCGTCGGACACATACGGTTTCGAGTGGCATCGCCACATATTTCAGAGAACAGGCGCATCTCCTGGCACAGTATCGAACACTTAGTTTCAGATAGAACAATTAGTTTAAAATGGAAATAAGTTTCACATCTGGAGTTTGCTCCCTCACAAGGTCGACCATTTAGATTCGTCGAGCACATACGGTTTCCAGTATCATCGCCACAGATTTCAGAGAACAGGCGCTTCTCCTGGCACAGTATCGAACACTTATTTCAGACAGAACAATTAGTTTAAAATGGAACTATGTTTCGCATCTGGAGTATCCTCTCTCACAAGGTCAACCACTTAGTTTCGTCGAACACACACGGTTTCGAGTGGCATCGCCACAGATTTCAGAGAACAGGCGCTTCTCCTGGCACAGTCTCGAACACTTAGTTACAGATAGAACACCTAGTTTAAAATGGAACTGTATTTCGTATTTGGAGTTTCCTCTCTCACAAGGTGGACCACTCAGTTTCGTCAAACACTTACGGTTTCGAGTGGCATCGCCTCAGATTTCAGAGAACAGGCGTTTCTCCTGGCACAGTATCGAGCACTTAGTTTCAGATAGAACAAATCGTTTAAAATGGAAATACGTTTCGCATCTGGAGTTTCTTCTCTCACAAGGCGACCACTTAGTTTCGTCGGACACATAAGGTTTCGAGTGGCATCGCCACATATTTCAGAGAACAGGCGCATCTCCTGGTACAGTATCGAACACTTAGTTTCAGATAGAACAATTAGTTTAAAATGGAAATAAGTTTCACATCTGGAGTTTGCTCCCTCACAAGGCGACCACTTAGTTTCGTCGGACACATACGGTTTCGAGTGGCATCGCCACATATTTCAGAGAACAGGCGCATCTCCTGGCACAGTATCGAACACTTAGTTTCAGATAGAACAATTAGTTTAAAATGGAAATAAGTTTCACATCTGGAGTTTGCTCTCTCACAATGTCGAACATTTAGATTCGTCGAGCACATACGGTTTCGAGTATCATCGCCACAGATTTCAGAGAACAGGAGCTTCTCCTGGCAGAGTATCGAACACTTATTTCAGACAGAACAATTAGTTTAAAATGGAACTATGTTTCGCATCTGTAGTATCCTCACTCACAAGGTCAACCACTTAGTTTCGTCGAACACACACGGTTTCGAGTGGCATCTCCACAGATTTCTTAGAACAGGCGCTTCTCCTGGCACAGTCTCGAACACTTAGTATCAGATAGAACAACTACTTTAAAATGGAACTAAGCTTCGCATCTCGAGATTCCTCTCTCACAAGGTGGACCACTTAGTTTCATCGAACATATACGGTTTCGAGTGGCATCGCCACATATTTCAGAGAACAGGCGCATCTCCTGGCACAGTATCGAACACTTAGTTTAAAATGGAACTGTGTTTCGCATTTGGAGTTTCCTCTCTCACAAGGTGGACCACTCAGTTTCGTCAAACACTTACGGTTTCGAGTGGCATCGCCACAGATTTCGGAGAACAGGCGCTTCTCCTAGCACAGTATCGAACACTTAGTATCAGATAGAACAACTACTTTAAAATGGAACTAAGCTTCGCATCTCGAGATTCCTCTCTCACAAGGTGGACCACTTAGTTTCATCGAACATATACGGTTTCGAGTGGCATCGCCACATATTTCAGAGAACAGGCGCATCTCATGGCACAGTATCGAACACTTAGTTTCAGATAGAACAATTAGTTTAAAATGGAAATAAGTTTCACATCTGGAGTTTGCTCCCTCACAAGGTCGACCATTTAGATTCGTCGAGCACATACGGTTTCGAGTATCATCGCCACAGATTTCAGAGAACAGGCGCTTCTCCTGGCACAGTATCGAACACTTATTTCAGACAGAACAATCAGTTTAAAATGGAACTATGTTTCGCATCTGGAGTATCCTCTCTCACAAGGTCAACCACTTAGTTTCGTCGAACACACACGGTTTCGAGTGGCATCGCCACAGATTTCAGAGAACAGGCGCTTCTCCTGGCACAGTCTCGAACACTTAGTTACAGATAGAACACTTAGTTTAAAATGGAACTGTGTTTCGTATTTGGAGTTTCCTCTCTCACAAGGTGGACCACTCAGTTTCGTCAAACACTTACGGTTTCGAGTGGCATCGCCTCAGATTTCAGAGAACAGGCGTTTCTCCTGGCACAGTATCGAGCACTTAGTTTCAGATAGAACAATTCGTTTAAAATGGAAATACGTTTCGCATCTGGAGTTTCTTCTCTCACAAGGCGACCACTTAGTTTCGTCGGACACATACGGTTTCGAGTGGCATCGCCACATATTTCAGAGAACAGGCGCATCTGCTGGCACAGTATCGAACACTTAGTTTCAGATAGAACAATTAGTTTAAAATGGAAATAAGTTTCACATCTGGAGTTTGCTCCCTCACAAGGTCGACCATTTAGATTCGTCGAGCACATACGGTTTCCAGTATCATCGCCACAGATTTCAGAGAACAGGCGCTTCTCCTGGCACAGTATCGAACACTTATTTCAGACAGAACAATTAGTTTAAAATGGAACTATGTTTCGCATCTGGAGTATCCTCTCTCACAAGGTCAACCACTTAGTTTCGTCGAACACACACGGTTTCGAGTGGCATCGCCACAGATTTCAGAGAACAGGCGCTTCTCCTGGCACAGTCTCGAACACTTAGTTACAGATAGAACACCTAGTTTAAAATGGAACTGTGTTTCGTATTTGGAGTTTCCTCTCTCACAAGGTGGACCACTCAGTTTCGTCAAACACTTACGGTTTCGAGTGGCATCGCCTCAGATTTCAGAGAACAGGCGTTTCTCCTGGCACAGTATCGAGCACTTAGTTTCAGATAGAACAAATCGTTTAAAATGGAAATACGTTTCGCATCTGGAGTTTCTTCTCTCACAAGGCGACCACTTAGTTTCGTCGGACACATAAGGTTTCGAGTGGCATCGCCACATATTTCAGAGAACAGGCGCATCTCCTGGTACAGTATCGAACACTTAGTTTCAGATAGAACAATTAGTTTAAAATGGAAATAAGTTTCACATCTGGAGTTTGCTCCCTCACAAGGCGACCACTTAGTTTCGTCGGACACATACGGTTTCGAGTGGCATCGCCACATATTTCAGAGAACAGGCGCATCTCCTGGCACAGTATCGAACACTTAGTTTCAGATAGAACAATTAGTTTAAAATGGAAATAAGTTTCACATCTGGAGTTTGCTCTCTCACAATGTCGAACATTTAGATTCGTCGAGCACATACGGTTTCGAGTATCATCGCCACAGATTTCAGAGAACAGGAGCTTCTCCTGGCAGAGTATCGAACACTTATTTCAGACAGAACAATTAGTTTAAAATGGAACTATGTTTCGCATCTGTAGTATCCTCACTCACAAGGTCAACCACTTAGTTTCGTCGAACACACACGGTTTCGAGTGGCATCTCCACAGATTTCTTAGAACAGGCGCTTCTCCTGGCACAGTCTCGAACACTTAGTATCAGATAGAACAACTACTTTAAAATGGAACTAAGCTTCGCATCTCGAGATTCCTCTCTCACAAGGTGGACCACTTAGTTTCATCGAACATATACGGTTTCGAGTGGCATCGCCACATATTTCAGAGAACAGGCGCATCTCCTGGCACAGTATCGAACACTTAGTTTAAAATGGAACTGTGTTTCGCATTTGGAGTTTCCTCTCTCACAAGGTGGACCACTCAGTTTCGTCAAACACTTACGGTTTCGAGTGGCATCGCCACAGATTTCGGAGAACAGGCGCTTCTCCTAGCACAGTATCGAACACTTAGTATCAGATAGAACAACTACTTTAAAATGGAACTAAGCTTCGCATCTCGAGATTCCTCTCTCACAAGGTGGACCACTTAGTTTCATCGAACATATACGGTTTCGAGTGGCATCGCCACATATTTCAGAGAACAGGCGCATCTCATGGCACAGTATCGAACACTTAGTTTCAGATAGAACAATTAGTTTAAAATGGAAATAAGTTTCACATCTGGAGTTTGCTCCCTCACAAGGTCGACCATTTAGATTCGTCGAGCACATACGGTTTCGAGTATCATCGCCACAGATTTCAGAGAACAGGCGCTTCTCCTGGCACAGTATCGAACACTTATTTCAGACAGAACAATCAGTTTAAAATGGAACTATGTTTCGCATCTGGAGTATCCTCTCTCACAAGGTCAACCACTTAGTTTCGTCGAACACACACGGTTTCGAGTGGCATCGCCACAGATTTCAGAGAACAGGCGCTTCTCCTGGCACAGTCTCGAACACTTAGTTACAGATAGAACACTTAGTTTAAAATGGAACTGTGTTTCGTATTTGGAGTTTCCTCTCTCACAAGGTGGACCACTCAGTTTCGTCAAACACTTACGGTTTCGAGTGGCATCGCCTCAGATTTCAGAGAACAGGCGTTTCTCCTGGCACAGTATCGAGCACTTAGTTTCAGATAGAACAATTCGTTTAAAATGGAAATACGTTTCGCATCTGGAGTTTCTTCTCTCACAAGGCGACCACTTAGTTTCGTCGGACACATACGGTTTCGAGTGGCATCGCCACATATTTCAGAGAACAGGCGCATCTGCTGGCACAGTATCGAACACTTAGTTTCAGATAGAACAATTAGTTTAAAATGGAAATAAGTTTCACATCTGGAGTTTGCTCCCTCACAAGGTCGACCATTTAGATTCGTCGAGCACATACGGTTTCCAGTATCATCGCCACAGATTTCAGAGAACAGGCGCTTCTCCTGGCACAGTATCGAACACTTATTTCAGACAGAACAATTAGTTTAAAATGGAACTATGTTTCGCATCTGGAGTATCCTCTCTCACAAGGTCAACCACTTAGTTTCGTCGAACACACACGGTTTCGAGTGGCATCGCCACAGATTTCAGAGAACAGGCGCTTCTCCTGGCACAGTCTCGAACACTTAGTTACAGATAGAACACCTAGTTTAAAATGGAACTGTGTTTCGTATTTGGAGTTTCCTCTCTCACAAGGTGGACCACTCAGTTTCGTCAAACACTTACGGTTTCGAGTGGCATCGCCTCAGATTTCAGAGAACAGGCGTTTCTCCTGGCACAGTATCGAGCACTTAGTTTCAGATAGAACAAATCGTTTAAAATGGAAATACGTTTCGCATCTGGAGTTTCTTCTCTCACAAGGCGACCACTTAGTTTCGTCGGACACATAAGGTTTCGAGTGGCATCGCCACATATTTCAGAGAACAGGCGCATCTCCTGGCACAGTATCGAACACTTAGTTTCAGATAGAACAATTAGTTTAAAATGTAAATAAGTTTCACATCTGGAGTTTGCTCCCTCACAAGGCGACCACTTAGTTTCGTCGGACACATACGGTTTCGAGTGGCATCGCCACATATTTCAGAGAACAGGCGCATCTCCTGGCACAGTAACGAACACTTAGTTTCAGATAGAACAATTAGTTTAAAATGGAAATAAGTTTCACATCTGGAGTTTGCTCTCTCACAATGTCGAACATTTAGATTCGTCGAGCACATACGGTTTCGAGTATCATCGCCACAGATTTCAGAGAACAGGGGCTTCTCCTGGCAGAGTATCGAACACTTATTTCAGACAGAACAATTAGTTTAAAATGGAACTATGTTTCGCATCTGTAGTATCCTCACACACAAGGTCAACCACTTAGTTTCGTCGAACACACACGGTTTCGAGTGGCATCTCCACAGATTTCTTAGAACAGGCGCTTCTCCTGGCACAGTCTCGAACACTTAGTATCAGATAGAACAACTACTTTAAAATGGAACTAAGCTTCGCATCTCGAGATTCCTCTCTCACAAGGTGGACCACTTAGTTTCATCGAACATATACGGTTTCGAGTGGCATCGCCACATATTTCAGAGAACAGGCGCATCTCCTGGCGCAGTATCGAACACTTAGTTTCAGATAGAACAATTAGTTTAAAATGGAAATAAGTTTCACATCTGGAGTTTGCTCCCTCACAAGGTCGACCATTTAGATTCGTCGAGCACATACGGTTTCGAGTATCATCGCCACAGATTTCAGAGAACAGGCGCTTCTCCTGGCACAGTATCGAACACTTATTTCAGACAGAACAATCAGTTTAAAATGGAACTATGTTTCGCATCTGGAGTATCCTCTTTCACAAGGTCAACCACTTAGTTTCGTCGAACACACACGGTTTCGAGTGGCATCGCCACAGATTTCAGAGAACAGGCGCTTCTCCTGGCACAGTCTCGAACACTTAGTTACAGATAGAACACTTAGTTTAAAATGGAACTGTGTTTCGTATTTGGAGTTTCCTCTCTCACAAGGTGGACCACTCAGTTTCGTCAAACACTTACGGTTTCGAGTGGCATCGCCTCAGATTTCAGAGAACAGGCGTTTCTCCTGGCACAGTATCGAGCACTTAGTTTCAGATAGAACAATTCGTTTAAAATGGAAATACGTTTCGCATCTGGAGTTTCTTCTCTCACAAGGCGACCACTTAGTTTCGTCGGACACATACGGTTTCGAGTGGCATCGCCACATATTTCAGAGAACAGGCGCATCTCCTGGCACAGTATCGAACACTTCGTTTCAGATAGAACAATTAGTTTAAAATGGAAATAAGTTTCACATCTGGAGTTTGCTCCCTCACAAGGTCGACCATTTAGATTCGTCGAGCACATACGGTTTCGAGTATCATCGCCACAGATTTCAGAGAACAGGCGCTTCTCCTGGCACAGTATCGAACACTTATTTCAGACACAACAATTAGTTTAAAGTGGAACTATGTTTCGCATCTGGAGTATCCTCTCTCACAAGGTCAACCACTTAGTTTCGTCGAATACACACGGTTTCGAGTGGCATCGCCACAGATTTCAGAGAACAGGCGCTTCTCCTGGCACAGTCTCGAACACTTAGTTACAGATAGAACACTTAGTTTAAAATTGAACTGTGTTTCGTATTTGGAGTTTCCTCTCTCACAAGGTGGACCACTCAGTTTCGTCAAACACTTACGGTTTCGAGTGGCATCGCCTCAGATTTCAGAGAACAGGCATTTCTCCTGGCACAGTATCGAGCACTTAGTTTCAGATAGAACAATTCGTTTAAAATGGAAATATGTTTCGCATCTGGAGTTTCCTCTCTCACAAGGTCGACGACTTAGTTTCGTCGAACACATACGGTTTCGAGTGGCATCGCCACAGAGTTCAGAGAACAGGCGCTTCTCCTGGCACAGTATCGAACACATAGTTGCAGATAGAACAATTAGTTTAAAATGGACCTATGTTTCGCATTTGGAGTTTCCTCTCTCACAAGTTCGACAACTTAGTTTCGTCGAACACATTCGGTTTCGAGTAGCTTCGCCACAGATTTCGCAGCACGGCGTTTCTCCTGGCACATTATCGAACACATAGTTTCAGATAGAACAATTAGTTTGAAATGGAACTATGTTTCGCATCTGGAGTTTCCTCTCTCACAAGGTCGACGACTTAGTTTCGTCGAACACATACGGTTTCGAGTGGCATCGCCACAGAGTTCAGAGAACAGGCGCTTCTCCTGGCACAGTATCGAACACTCAGTTACAGATAGAACAATTAGTTTAAAATGGACCTATGTTTCGCATTTGGAGTTTCCTCTCTCACAAGTTCGACCACTTAGTTTCGTCGAACACATACGGTTTCGAGTGGCATCGCCACAGATTTCAGAGAACAGGCGCTTCTCCTGGCACAGTATCGAACACATAGTTGCAGATAGAACAATTAGTTTAAAATGGAACTAAGTTTCGCATCTGGAGTTTCCCCTCTCACAAGGTCGGCCACTTACTTTCGTGGAACACATTCGGTTTCGAGTAGCATCGCCACAGATTTCGCAGCACGGCGTTTCTCCTGGCACATTATCGAACACATAGTTTCAGATAGAACAATTAGTTTAAAATGGAACTATGTTTCGCATCTGGAGTTTCCTCTCTCACAAGGTCGACGACTTAGTTTCGTCGAACACATACGGTTTCGAGTGGCATCGCCACAGAGTTCAGAGAACAGGCGCTTCTCCTGGCACAGTATCGAACACTCAGTTACAGATAGAACAATTAGTTTAAAATGGACCTATGTTTCGCATTTGGAGTTTCCTCTCTCACAAGTTCGACCACTTAGTTTCGTCGAACACATACGGTTTCGAGTGGCATCGCCACAGATTTCAGAGAACAGGCGCTTCTCCTGGCACAGTATCGAACACATAGTTGCAGATAGAACAATTAGTTTAAAATGGACCTATGTTTCGCATTTGGAGTTTCCTCTCTCCCAAGTTCGACCACTTAGTTTCGTCGAACACATACGGTTTCGAGTGGCATCGCCACAGATTTCAGAGAACAGGCACTTCTCCTGGCACAGTATCGAACACTAAGTTTCAGAGAGAACAATTAATTTAAAATGGAACTAAGTTTCGCATCTGAAGTTTCCTCTCTCACAAGGTCGGCCACTTAGTTTCGTCGAACACATACGGTTTCGAGGAGCATCGCCACAGATTTCAGAGAACAGGCGCTTCTCCTAGCACAGTATCGAACACTTAGTTTCAGATAGAACAATTAGTTTAAAATGGAACTATGTTTCGCATCTGGAGTTTCCTCTCCCACAAGGTCGACCACTTAGTTTCGTCGAACACATACGGTTTCGAGTGGCATCGCCCGAGATTTCAGAGAACAGGCGCTACTCCTGGCACAGTATCGAATACTTAGTTTCAGTTAGAACAATTAATTTAAAATGGGACAAAGTTTCGCATCTGGAGTTTCCTCTCTCAGAAGGTCGACCACTTAGTTTCGTCGAACACATACGGTTTCGAGTAGCATCGCGACAGATTTCAGAGAACAGCCGCTTCTCCTGGCACAGTATCGAACACTTAGTTTCAGATAGAACAATTAGTTTAAAATGGAACTAAGTTTCGCATCTGAAGTTTCCTATCTCACAAGGTCGGCCACTCAGTTTCGTCGAACACATACGGTTTCGAGTGGCATCACCCGAGATTTCAGAGAACAGGCGCTACTCCTGGCACAGTATCGAATACTTAGTTTCAGATAGAACAATTAGTTTAAATGGAACTAAGTTTCACATCTGGAGTTTCCTCTCTCACAAGGTCGACCACTTAGTTTCGACGAAACACATACGGTTTCGAGTAGCATCGCCACAGATTTAAGAGAACAGTCGCTTCTCCTGGCACAGTATCGAACACTTAGTTTCAGATAGAACAATTAGTTTAAAATGGAACTATGTTTCGCATCTGGAGTTTCCTCTCTCAGAAGGTCGACCACTTATTTTCGTCGAACACATACGGTTTCGAGTGGCATCGCCACAGATTTCAGAGAACTGGCGCTTCTCCTGGCACAGTATCGAAAACTTAGTTTCAGAGAGAAGAATTAGTTTAAAATGGAAATAAGTTTCGCACCTGGAGTTTCCTCTCCCACAAGGTCGACCACCTAGTTTCGTCGAACACATACGGTTTCGAGTAGCATCGCCACAGATTTCAGAGGACAGGCGCTTCTCCTGGCACAGTATCGGACACTTAGTTTCAGATAGGACAATTAGTTTAAAATGGAAATAAGTTTCGCATCTGGAGTTTCCTCTCTCACAAGGTCGACCGCTTAGTTTCGACGAACACATACGGTTTCGAGTAGCATCGCCACAGATTTCAGAGAACAGGCGTTTCTCCTGGCACAGTATCGAACACTTAGTCTCAGATAGAACAATTAGTTTAAAATGGAATTGTGTTTCGCATCGGGAGTTTCCTCTCTCACAAGGTCGACCATTTAGTTTCGTCGGAGATATACGGTTTCGAGTAGCATCGCCACAGATTTCAGAGAACAGGCGCTTCTCCTTGCACAGTATCGAACACTTAGTTACAGATAGAACACTTAGTTTAAAATGGAACTGTGTTTCGCATTTGGAGTTTCCTCTCTCACAAGGTGGACCACTTAGTTTCGTCAAATACATACGGTTTCCAGTGGCATCGCCACAGGTTTCAGAGAACTGGCGCTTCTTCTGGCACGGTATCGAACACTTAGTTTCAGATAGAACAATTAGTTTAAAATGGAACTAAGTTTCGCATCTGGAGATTCCTCTCTCACAAGGCGGCCACATAGTTTCGTGGAACACATTCGGTTTCGAGTACCATCGTCACAGATTTCAGAGAACAGGCGCTTCTCCTGGCACAGTATCGAACACTTAGTATCAGATAGAACTATTCGTTTAAAATGGAACTAAGTTTCGCATCTGGTGTTTCCTCTCCCACAAGGTCGACCACTTAGTTTCGTCGAACACATACGGTTTCGAGTGGCATCGCCCGAGATTTCAGAGAACAGGCGCTACTCCTGGCACAGTATCGAATACTTAGTTTCAGTTAGAACAATTAATTTAAAATGGGACAAAGTTTCGCATCTGGAGTTTCCTCTCTCAGAAGGTCGACCACTTAGTTTCGTCGAACACATACGGTTTCGAGTAGCATCGCGACAGATTTCAGAGAACAGCCGCTTCTCCTGGCACAGTATCGAACACTTAGTTTCAGATAGAACAATTAGTTTAAAATGGAACTAAGTTTCGCATCTGAAGTTTCCTATCTCACAAGGTCGGCCACTCAGTTTCGTCGAACACATACGGTTTCGAGTGGCATCGCCCGAGATTTCAGAGAACAGGCGCTACTCCTGGCACAGTATCGAATACTTAGTTTCAGATAGAACAATTAGTTTAAATGGAACTAAGTTTCACATCTGGAGTTTCCTCTCTCACAAGGTCGACCACTTAGTTTCGACGAAACACATACGGTTTCGAGTAGCATCGCCACAGATTTAAGAGAACAGTCGCTTCTCCTGGCACAGTATCGAACACTTAGTTTCAGATAGAACAATTAGTTTAAAATGGAACTATGTTTCGCATCTGGAGTTTCCTCTCCCACAAGGTCGACCACTTAGTTTCGTCGAACACATACGGTTTCGAGTGGCATCGCCCGAGATTTCAGAGAACAGGCGCTACTCCTGGCACAGTATCGAATACTTAGTTTCAGTTAGAACAATTAATTTAAAATGGGACAAAGTTTCGCATCTGGAGTTTCCTCTCTCAGAAGGTCGACCACTTAGTTTCGTCGAACACATACGGTTTCGAGTAGCATCGCGACAGATTTCAGAGAACAGCCGCTTCTCCTGGCACAGTATCGAACACTTAGTTTCAGATAGAACAATTAGTTTAAAATGGAACTAAGTTTCGCATCTGAAGTTTCCTATCTCACAAGGTCGGCCACTCAGTTTCGTCGAACACATACGGTTTCGAGTGGCATCGCCCGAGATTTCAGAGAACAGGCGCTACTCCTGGCACAGTATCGAATACTTAGTTTCAGATAGAACAATTAGTTTAAATGGAACTAAGTTTCACATCTGGAGTTTCCTCTCTCACAAGGTCGACCACTTAGTTTCGACGAAACACATACGGTTTCGAGTAGCATCGCCACAGATTTAAGAGAACAGTCGCTTCTCCTGGCACAGTATCGAACACTTAGTTTCAGATAGAACAATTAGTTTAAAATGGAACTATGTTTCGCATCTGGAGTTTCCTCTCCCAGAAGGTCGACCACTTATTTTCGTCGAACACATACGGTTTCGAGTGGCATCGCCACAGATTTCAGAGAACTGGCGCTTCTCCTGGCACAGTATCGAAAACTTAGTTTCAGAGAGAACAGTTAGTTTAAAATGGAAATAAGTTTCGCATCTGGAGTTTCCTCTCTCACAAGGTCGACCGCTTAGTTTCGACGAACACATACGGTTTCGAGTAGCATCGCCACAGATTTCAGAGAACAGGCGTTTCTCCTGGCACAGTATCGAACATTTAGTCTCAGATAGAACAATTAGTTTAAAATGGAATTGTGTTTCGCATCGGGAGTTTCCTCTCTCACAAGGTCGACCATTTAGTTTCGTCGGAGATATACGGTTTCGAGTAGCATCGCCACAGATTTCAGAGAACAGGGGCTTCTCCTTGCACAGTATCGAACACTTAGTTACAGATAGAACACTTAGTTTAAAATGGAACTGTGTTTCGCATTTGGAGTTTCCTCTCTCACAAGGTGGACCACTTAGTTTCGTCAAATACATACGGTTTCCAGTGGCATCGCCACAGGTTTCAGAGAACTGGCGCTTCTTCTGGCACGGTATCGAACACTTAGTTTCAGATAGAACAATTAGTTTAAAATGGAACTAAGTTTCGCATCTGGAGATTCCTCTCTCACAAGGCGGCCACATAGTTTCGTGGAACACATTCGGTTTCGAGTACCATCGTCACAGATTTCAGAGAACAGGCGCTTCTCCTGGCACAGTATCGAACACTTAGTATCAGATAGAACTATTAGTTTAAAATGGAACTAAGTTTCGCATCTGGTGTTTCCTCTCCCACAAGGTCGACCACTTAGTTTCGTCGAACACATACGGTTTCGAGTGGCATCGCCCGAGATTTCAGAGAACAGGCGCTACTCCTGGCACAGTATCGAATACTTAGTTTCAGTTAGAACAATTAATTTAAAATTGGACAAAGTTTCGCATCTGGAGTTTCCTCTCTCAGAAGGTCGACCACTTAGTTTCGTCGAACACATACGGTTTCGAGTAGCATCGCGACAGATTTCAGAGAACAGCCGCTTCTCCTGGCACAGTATCGAACACTTAGTTTCAGATAGAACAATTAGTTTAAAATGGAACTAAGTTTCGCATCTGAAGTTTCCTATCTCACAAGGTCGGCCACTCAGTTTCGTCGAACACATACGGTTTCTAGTGGCATCGCCACAGATTTCAGAGAACAGGCGCTTCTCCTGGCACAGTATCGAACACATAGTTGCAGATAGAACAATTAGTTTAAAATGGAACTAAGTTTCGCATCTGGAGTTTCCCCTCTCACAAGGTCGGCCACTTACTTTCGTGGAACACATTCGGTTTCGAGTAGCATCGCCACAGATTTCGCAGCACGGCGTTTCTCCTGGCACATTATCGAACACATAGTTTCAGATAGAACAATTAGTTTAAAATGGAACTATGTTTCGCATCTGGAGTTTCCTCTCTCACAAGGTCGACGACTTAGTTTCGTCGAACACATACGGTTTCGAGTGGCATCGCCACAGAGTTCAGAGAACAGGCGCTTCTCCTGGCACAGTATCGAACACTCAGTTACAGATAGAACAATTAGTTTAAAATGGACCTATGTTTCGCATTTGGAGTTTCCTCTCTCACAAGTTCGACCACTTAGTTTCGTCGAACACATACGGTTTCGAGTGGCATCGCCACAGATTTCAGAGAACAGGCGCTTCTCCTGGCACAGTATCGAACACATAGTTGCAGATAGAACAATTAGTTTAAAATGGACCTATGTTTCGCATTTGGAGTTTCCTCTCTCACAAGTTCGACCACTTAGTTTCGTCGAACACATACGGTTTCGAGTGGCATCGCCACAGATTTCAGAGAACAGGCACTTCTCCTGGCACAGTATCGAACACTAAGTTTCAGAGAGAACAATTAATTTAAAATGGAACTAAGTTTCGCATCTGAAGTTTCCTATCTCACAAGGTCGGCCACTTAGTTTCGTCGAACACATACGGTTTCGAGTAGCATCGCGACAGATTTCAGAGAACAGCCGCTTCTCCTGGCACAGTATCGAACACTTAGTTTCAGACAGAACAATTAGTTTAAAATGGAAATAAGTTTCGCATCTGAAGTTTCCTATTTCACAAGGTCGGCCACTCAGTTTCGTCGAACACATACGGTTTCGAGTGGCATCGCCCGAGATTTCAGAGAACAGGCGCTACTCCTGGCACAGTATCGAATACTTAGTTTCAGAGAGAACAATTAGTTTAAATGGAACTACGTTTCACATCTGGAGTTTCCTCTCTCACAAGGTCGACCACTTAGTTTCGACGAAACACATACGGTTTCGAGTAGCATCGCCACAGATTTAAGAGAACAGTCGCTTCTCCTGGCACAGTATCGAACACTTAGTTTCAGATAGAACAATTAGTTTAAAATGGAACTATGTTTCGCATCTGGAGTTTCCTCTCTCAGAAGGTCGACCACTTATTTTCGTCGAACACATACGGTTTCGAGTGGCATCGCCACAGATTTCAGAGAACTGGCGCTACTCCTGGCACAGTATCGAAAACTTAGTTTCAGAGAGAAGAATTAGTTTAAAATGGAAATAAGTTTCGCACCTGGAGTTTCCTCTCCCACAAGGTCGACCACCTAGTTTCGTCGAACACATACGGTTTCGAGTAGCATCGCCACAGATTTCAGAGGACAGGCGCTTCTCCTGGCACAGTATCGGACACTTAGTTTCAGATAGGACAATTAGTTTAAAATGGAAATAAGTTTCGCATCTGGAGTTTCCTCTCTCACAAGGTCGACCGCTTAGTTTCGACGAACACATACGGTTTCGAGTAGCATCGCCACAGATTTCAGAGAACAGGCGTTTCTCCTGGCACAGTATCGAACACTTAGTCTCAGATAGAACAATTAGTTTAAAATGGAATTGTGTTTCGCATCGGGAGTTTCCTCTCTCACAAGGTCGACCATTTAGTTTCGTCGGAGATATACGGTTTCGAGTAGCATCGCCACAGATTTCAGAGAACAGGCGCTTCTCCTTGCACAGTATCGAACACTTAGTTACAGGTAGAACACTTAGTTTAAAATGGAACTGTGTTTCGCATTTGGAGTTTCCTCTCTCACAAGGTGGACCACTTAGTTTCGTCAAATACATACGGTTTCCAGTGGCATCGCCACAGGTTTCAGAGGACTGGCGCTTCTTCTGGCACGGTATCGAACACTTAGTTTCAGATAGAACAATTAGTTTAAAATGGAACTAAGTTTCGCATCTGGAGATTCCTCTCTCACAAGGCGGCCACATAGTTTCGTGGAACACATTCGGTTTCGAGTACCATCGTCACAGATTTCAGAGAACAGGCGCTTCTCCTGGCACAGTATCGAACACTTAGTATCAGATAGAACTATTAGTTTAAAATGGAACTAAGTTTCGCATCTGGTGTTTCCTCTCCCACAAGGTCGACCACTTAGTTTCGTCGAACACATACGGTTTCGAGTGGCATCGCCACAGATTTCAGAGAACAGGCGCTACTCCTGGCACAGTATCGAATACTTAGTTTCAGTTAGAACAATTAATTTAAAATGGGACAAAGTTTCGCATCTGGAGTTTCCTCTCTCAGAAGGTCGACCACTTAGTTTCGTCGAACACATACGGTTTCGAGTAGCATCGCGACAGATTTCAGAGAACAGCCGCTTCTCCTGGCACAGTATCGAACACTTAGTTTCAGATAGAACAATTAGTTTAAAATGGAACTAAGTTTCGCATCTGAAGTTTCCTATCTCACAAGGTCGGCCACTCAGTTTCGTCGAACACATACGGTTTCGAGTGGCATCGCCCGAGATTTCAGAGAACAGGCGCTACTCCTGGCACAGTATCGAATACTTAGTTTCAGATAGAACAATTAGTTTAAATGGAACTAAGTTTCACATCTGGAGTTTCCTCTCTCACAAGGTCGACCACTTAGTTTCGACGAAACACATACGGTTTCGAGTAGCATCGCCACAGATTTAAGAGAACAGTCGCTTCTCCTGGCACAGTATCGAACACTTAGTTTCAGATAGAACAATTAGTTTAAAATGGAACTATGTTTCGCATCTGGAGTTTCCTCTCTCAGAAGGTCGACCACTTATTTTCGTCGAACACATACGGTTTCGAGTGGCATCGCCACAGATTTCAGAGAACTGGCGCTTCTCCTGGCACAGTATCGAATACTTAGTTTCAGATAGAACAATTAGTTTAAATGGAACTACGTTTCACATCTGGAGTTTCCTCTCTCACAAGGTCGACCACTTAGTTTCGACGAAACACATACGGTTTCGAGTAGCATCGCCACAGATTTAAGAGAACAGTCGCTTCTCCTGGCACAGTATCGAACACTTAGTTTCAGATAGAACAATTAGTTTAAAATGGAACTATGTTTCGCATCTGGAGTTTCCTCTCTCAGAAGGTCGACCACTTATTTTCGTCGAACACATACGGTTTCGAGTGGCATCGCCACAGATTTCAGAGAACTGGCGCTACTCCTGGCACAGTATCGAAAACTTAGTTTCAGAGAGAAGAATTAGTTTAAAATGGAAATAAGTTTCGCACCTGGAGTTTCCTCTCCCACAAGGTCGACCACCTAGTTTCGTCGAACACATACGGTTTCGAGTAGCATCGCCACAGATTTCAGAGGACAGGCGCTTCTCCTGGCACAGTATCGGACACTTAGTTTCAGATAGGACAATTAGTTTAAAATGGAAATAAGTTTCGCATCTGGAGTTTCCTCTCTCACAAGGTCGACCGCTTAGTTTCGACGAACACATACGGTTTCGAGTAGCATCGCCACAGATTTCAGAGAACAGGCGTTTCTCCTGGCACAGTATCGAACACTTAGTCTCAGATAGAACAATTAGTTTAAAATGGAATTGTGTTTCGCATCGGGAGTTTCCTCTCTCACAAGGTCGACCATTTAGTTTCGTCGGAGATATACGGTTTCGAGTAGCATCGCCACAGATTTCAGAGAACAGGCGCTTCTCCTTGCACAGTATCGAACACTTAGTTACAGGTAGAACACTTAGTTTAAAATGGAACTGTGTTTCGCATTTGGAGTTTCCTCTCTCACAAGGTGGACCACTTAGTTTCGTCAAATACATACGGTTTCCAGTGGCATCGCCACAGGTTTCAGAGGACTGGCGCTTCTTCTGGCACGGTATCGAACACTTAGTTTCAGATAGAACAATTAGTTTAAAATGGAACTAAGTTTCGCATCTGGAGATTCCTCTCTCACAAGGCGGCCACATAGTTTCGTGGAACACATTCGGTTTCGAGTACCATCGTGACAGATTTCAGAGAACAGGCGCTTCTCCTGGCACAGTATCGAACACTTAGTATCAGATAGAACTATTAGTTTAAAATGGAACTAAGTTTCGCATCTGGTGTTTCCTCTCCCACAAGGTCGACCACTTAGTTTCGTCGAACACATACGGTTTCGAGTGGCATCGCCCGAGATTTCAGAGAACAGGCGCTACTCCTGGCACAGTATCGAATACTTAGTTTCAGTTAGAACAATTAATTTAAAATGGGACAAAGTTTCGCATCTGGAGTTTCCTCTCTCAGAAGGTCGACCACTTAGTTTCGTCGAACACATACGGTTTCGAGTAGCATCGCGACAGATTTCAGAGAACAGCCGCTTCTCCTGGCACAGTATCGAACACTTAGTTTCAGATAGAACAATTAGTTTAAAATGGAACTAAGTTTCGCATCTGAAGTTTCCTATCTCACAAGGTCGGCCACTCAGTTTCGTCGAACACATACGGTTTCGAGTGGCATCGCCCGAGATTTCAGAGAACAGGCGCTACTCCTGGCACAGTATCGAATACTTAGTTTCAGATAGAACAATTAGTTTAAATGGAACTAAGTTTCACATCTGGAGTTTCCTCTCTCACAAGGTCGACCACTTAGTTTCGACGAAACACATACGGTTTCGAGTAGCATCGCCACAGATTTAAGAGAACAGTCGCTTCTCCTGGCACAGTATCGAACACTTAGTTTCAGATAGAACAATTAGTTTAAAATGGAACTATGTTTCGCATCTGGAGTTTCCTCTCCCACAAGGTCGACCACTTAGTTTCGTCGAACACATACGGTTTCGAGTGGCATCGCCCGAGATTTCAGAGAACAGGCGCTACTCCTGGCACAGTATCGAATACTTAGTTTCAGTTAGAACAATTAATTTAAAATGGGACAAAGTTTCGCATCTGGAGTTTCCTCTCTCAGAAGGTCGACCACTTAGTTTCGTCGAACACATACGGTTTCGAGTAGCATCGCGACAGATTTCAGAGAACAGCCGCTTCTCCTGGCACAGTATCGAACACTTAGTTTCAGATAGAACAATTAGTTTAAAATGGAACTAAGTTTCGCATCTGAAGTTTCCTATCTCACAAGGTCGGCCACTCAGTTTCGTCGAACACATACGGTTTCGAGTGGCATCGCCCGAGATTTCAGAGAACAGGCGCTACTCCTGGCACAGTATCGAATACTTAGTTTCAGATAGAACAATTAGTTTAAATGGAACTAAGTTTCACATCTGGAGTTTCCTCTCTCACAAGGTCGACCACTTAGTTTCGACGAAACACATACGGTTTCGAGTAGCATCGCCACAGATTTAAGAGAACAGTCGCTTCTCCTGGCACAGTATCGAACACTTAGTTTCAGATAGAACAATTAGTTTAAAATGGAACTATGTTTCGCATCTGGAGTTTCCTCTCTCAGAAGGTCGACCACTTATTTTCGTCGAACACATACGGTTTCGAGTGGCATCGCCACAGATTTCAGAGAACTGGCGCTTCTCCTGGCACAGTATCGAATACTTAGTTTCAGATAGAACAATTAGTTTAAATGGAACTACGTTTCACATCTGGAGTTTCCTCTCTCACAAGGTCGACCACTTAGTTTCGACGAAACACATACGGTTTCGAGTAGCATCGCCACAGATTTAAGAGAACAGTCGCTTCTCCTGGCACAGTATCGAACACTTAGTTTCAGATAGAACAATTAGTTTAAAATGGAACTATGTTTCGCATCTGGAGTTTCCTCTCTCAGAAGGTCGACCACTTATTTTCGTCGAACACATACGGTTTCGAGTGGCATCGCCACAGATTTCAGAGAACTGGCGCTACTCCTGGCACAGTATCGAAAACTTAGTTTCAGAGAGAAGAATTAGTTTAAAATGGAAATAAGTTTCGCACCTGGAGTTTCCTCTCCCACAAGGTCGACCACCTAGTTTCGTCGAACACATACGGTTTCGAGTAGCATCGCCACAGATTTCAGAGGACAGGCGCTTCTCCTGGCACAGTATCGGACACTTAGTTTCAGATAGGACAATTAGTTTAAAATGGAAATAAGTTTCGCATCTGGAGTTTCCTCTCTCACAAGGTCGACCGCTTAGTTTCGACGAACACATACGGTTTCGAGTAGCATCGCCACAGATTTCAGAGAACAGGCGTTTCTCCTGGCACAGTATCGAACACTTAGTCTCAGATAGAACAATTAGTTTAAAATGGAATTGTGTTTCGCATCGGGAGTTTCCTCTCTCACAAGGTCGACCATTTAGTTTCGTCGGAGATATACGGTTTCGAGTAGCATCGCCACAGATTTCAGAGAACAGGCGCTTCTCCTTGCACAGTATCGAACACTTAGTTACAGGTAGAACACTTAGTTTAAAATGGAACTGTGTTTCGCATTTGGAGTTTCCTCTCTCACAAGGTGGACCACTTAGTTTCGTCAAATACATACGGTTTCCAGTGGCATCGCCACAGGTTTCAGAGGACTGGCGCTTCTTCTGGCACGGTATCGAACACTTAGTTTCAGATAGAACAATTAGTTTAAAATGGAACTAAGTTTCGCATCTGGAGATTCCTCTCTCACAAGGCGGCCACATAGTTTCGTGGAACACATTCGGTTTCGAGTACCATCGTGACAGATTTCAGAGAACAGGCGCTTCTCCTGGCACAGTATCGAACACTTAGTATCAGATAGAACTATTAGTTTAAAATGGAACTAAGTTTCGCATCTGGTGTTTCCTCTCCCACAAGGTCGACCACTTAGTTTCGTCGAACACATACGGTTTCGAGTGGCATCGCCCGAAATTTCAGAGAACAGGCGCTACTCCTGGCACAGTATCGAATACTTAGTTTCAGTTAGAACAATTAATTTAAAATGGGACAAAGTTTCGCATCTGGAGTTTCCTCTCTCAGAAGGTCGACCACTTAGTTTCGTCGAACACATACGGTTTCGAGTAGCATCGCGACAGATTTCAGAGAACAGCCGCTTCTCCTGGCACAGTATCGAACACTTAGTTTCAGATAGAACAATTAGTTTAAAATGGAACTAAGTTTCGCATCTGAAGTTTCCTATCTCACAAGGTCGGCCACTCAGTTTCGTCGAACACATACGGTTTCGAGTGGCATCGCCCGAGATTTCAGAGAACAGGCGCTACTCCTGGCACAGTATCGAATACTTAGTTTCAGATAGAACAATTAGTTTAAATGGAACTAAGTTTCACATCTGGAGTTTCCTCTCTCACAAGGTCGACCACTTAGTTTCGACGAAACACATACGGTTTCGAGTAGCATCGCCACAGATTTAAGAGAACAGTCGCTTCTCCTGGCACAGTATCGAACACTTAGTTTCAGATAGAACAATTAGTTTAAAATGGAACTATGTTTCGCATCTGGAGTTTCCTCTCTCAGAAGGTCGACCACTTATTTTCGTCGAACACATACGGTTTCGAGTGGCATCGCCACAGATTTCAGAGAACTGGCGCTTCTCCTGGCACAGTATCGAAAACTTAGTTTCAGAGAGAACAGTTAGTTTAAAATGGAAATAAGTTTCGCACCTGGAGTTTCCTCTCCCACAAGGTCGACCACCTAGTTTCGTCGAACACATACGGTTTCGAGTAGCATCGCCACAGATTTCACAGGACAGGCGCTTCTCCTGGCACAGTATCGGACACTTAGTTTCAGATAGGACAATTAGTTTAAAATGGAAATAAGTTTCGCATCTGGAGTTTCCTCTCTCACAAGGTCGACCGCTTAGTTTCGACGAACACATACGGTTTCGAGTAGCATCGCCACAGATTTCAGAGAACAGGCGTTTCTCCTGGCACAGTATCGAACACTTAGTCTCAGATAGAACAATTAGTTTAAAATGGAATTGTGTTTCGCATCGGGAGTTTCCTCTCTCACAAGGTCGACCATTTAGTTTCGTCGGAGATATACGGTTTCGAGTAGCATCGCCACAGATTTCAGAGAACAGGCGCTTCTCCTTGCACAGTATCGAACACTTAGTTACAGATAGAACACTTAGTTTAAAATGGAACTGTGTTTCGCATTTGGAGTTTCCTCTCTCACAAGGTGGACCACTTAGTTTCGTCAAATACATACGGTTTCCAGTGGCATCGCCACAGGTTTCAGAGAACTGGCGCTTCTTCTGGCACGGTATCGAACACTTAGTTTCAGATAGAACAATTAGTTTAAAATGGAACTAAGTTTCGCATCTGGAGATTCCTCTCTCACAAGGCGGCCACATAGTTTCGTGGAACACATTCGGTTTCGAGTACCATCGTCACAGATTTCAGAGAACAGGCGCTTCTCCTGGCACAGTATCGAACACTTAGTATCAGATAGAACTATTAGTTTAAAATGGAACTAAGTTTCGCATCTGGTGTTTCCTCTCCCACAAGGTCGACCACTTAGTTTCGTCGAACACATACGGTTTCGAGTGGCATCGCCCGAGATTTCAGAGAACAGGCGCTACTCCTGGCACAGTATCGAATACTTAGTTTCAGTTAGAACAATTAATTTAAAATGGGACAAAGTTTCGCATCTGGAGTTTCCTCTCTCAGAAGGTCGACCACTTAGTTTCGTCGAACACATACGGTTTCGAGTAGCATCGCGACAGATTTCAGAGAACAGCCGCTTCTCCTGGCACAGTATCGAACACTTAGTTTCAGATAGAACAATTAGTTTAAAATGGAACTAAGTTTCGCATCTGAAGTTTCCTATCTCACAAGGTCGGCCACTCAGTTTCGTCGAACACATACGGTTTCGAGTGGCATCGCCCGAGATTTCAGAGAACAGGCGCTACTCCTGGCACAGTATCGAATACTTAGTTTCAGATAGAACAATTAGTTTAAATGGAACTAAGTTTCACATCTGGAGTTTCCTCTCTCACAAGGTCGACCACTTAGTTTCGACGAAACACATACGGTTTCGAGTAGCATCGCCACAGATTTAAGAGAACAGTCGCTTCTCCTGGCACAGTATCGAACACTTAGTTTCAGATAGAACAATTAGTTTAAAATGGAACTATGTTTCGCATCTGGAGTTTCCTCTCCCACAAGGTCGACCACTTAGTTTCGTCGAACACATACGGTTTCGAGTGGCATCGCCCGAGATTTCAGAGAACAGGCGCTACTCCTGGCACACTATCGAATACTTAGTTTCAGTTAGAACAATTAATTTAAAATGGGACAAAGTTTCGCATCTGGAGTTTCCTCTCTCAGAAGGTCGACCACTTAGTTTCGTCGAACACATACGGTTTCGAGTAGCATCGCGACAGATTTCAGAGAACAGCCGCTTCTCCTGGCACAGTATCGAACACTTAGTTTCAGATAGAACAATTAGTTTAAAATGGAACTAAGTTTCGCATCTGAAGTTTCCTATCTCACAAGGTCGGCCACTCAGTTTCGTCGAACACATACGGTTTCGAGTGGCATCGCCCGAGATTTCAGAGAACAGGCGCTACTCCTGGCACAGTATCGAATACTTAGTTTCAGATAGAACAATTAGTTTAAATGGAACTAAGTTTCACATCTGGAGTTTCCTCTCTCACAAGGTCGACCACTTAGTTTCGACGAAACACATACGGTTTCGAGTAGCATCGCCACAGATTTAAGAGAACAGTCGCTTCTCCTGGCACAGTATCGAACACTTAGTTTCAGATAGAACAATTAGTTTAAAATGGAACTATGTTTCGCATCTGGAGTTTCCTCTCCCACAAGGTCGACCACTTAGTTTCGTCGAACACATACGGTTTCGAGTGGCATCGCCCGAGATTTCAGAGAACAGGCGCTACTCCTGGCACAGTATCGAATACTTAGTTTCAGTTAGAACAATTAATTTAAAATGGGACAAAGTTTCGCATCTGGAGTTTCCTCTCTCAGAAGGTCGACCACTTAGTTTCGTCGAACACATACGGTTTCGAGTAGCATCGCGACAGATTTCAGAGAACAGCCGCTTCTCCTGGCACAGTATCGAACACTTAGTTTCAGATAGAACAATTAGTTTAAAATGGAACTATGTTTCGCATCTGGAGTTTCCTCTCTCAGAAGGTCGACGACTTATTTTCGTCGAACACCTACGGTTTCGAGTGGCATCGCCACAGATTTCAGAGAACTGGCGCTTCTCCTGGCACAGTATCGAAAACTTAGTTTCAGAGAGAACAATTAGTTTAAAATGGAAATAAGTTTCGCACCTGGAGTTTCCTCTCCCACAAGGTCGACCACCTAGTTTCGTCGAACACATACGGTTTCGAGTAGCATCGCCACAGATTTCAGAGGACAGGCGCTTCTCCTGGCACAGTATCGGACACTTAGTTTCAGATAGGACAATTAGTTTAAAATGGAAATAAGTTTCGCATCTGGAGTTTCCTCTCTCACAAGGTCGACCGCTTAGTTTCGACGAACACATACGGTTTCGAGTAGCATCGCCACAGATTTCAGAGAACAGTCGCTTCTCCTGGCACAGTATCGAACACTTAGTTTCAGATAGAACAATTAGTTTAAAATGGAACTATGTTTCGCATCTGGAGTTTCCTCTCTCAGAAGGTCGACCACTTATTTTCGTCGAACACATACGGTTTCGAGTGGCATCGCCCGAGATTTCAGAGAACAGGCGCTACTCCTGGCACAGTATCGAATACTTAGTTTCAGTTAGGACAATTAATTTAAAATGGGACAAAGTTTCGCATCTGGAGTTTCCTCTCTCAGAAGGTCGACCGCTTAGTTTCGACGAACACATACGGTTTCGAGTAGCATCGCCACAGATTTCAGAGAACAGTCGCTTCTCCTGGCACAGTATCGAACACTTAGTTTCAGATAGAACAATTAGTTTAAAATGGAACTATGTTTCGCATCTGGAGTTTCCTCTCTCAGAAGGTCGACCACTTATTTTCGTCGAACACATACGGTTTCGAGTGGCATCGCCCGAGATTTCAGAGAACAGGCGCTACTCCTGGCACAGTATCGAATACTTAGTTTCAGTTAGAACAATTAATTTAAAATGGGACAAAGTTTCGCATCTGGAGTTTCCTCTCTCAGAAGGTCGACCACTTAGTTTCGTCGAACACATACGGTTTCGAGTAGCATCGCGACAGATTTCAGAGAACAGCCGCTTCTCCTGGCACAGTATCGAACACTTAGTTTCAGATAGAACAATTAGTTTAAAATGGAACTAAGTTTCGCATCTGAAGTTTCCTATCTCACAAGGTCGGCCACTCAGTTTCGTCGAACACATACGGTTTCGAGTGGCATCGCCCGAGATTTCAGAGAACAGGCGCTACTCCTGGCACAGTATCGAATACTTAGTTTCAGATAGAACAATTAGTTTAAATGGAACTAAGTTTCACATCTGGAGTTTCCTCTCTCACAAGGTCGACCACTTAGTTTCGACGAAACACATACGGTTTCGAGTAGCATCGCCACAGATTTAAGAGAACAGTCGCTTCTCCTGGCACAGTATCGAACACTTAGTTTCAGATAGAACAATTAGTTTAAAATGGAACTATGTTTCGTATCTGGAGTTTCCTCTCCCACAAGGTCGACCACTTAGTTTCGTCGAACACATACGGTTTCGAGTGGCATCGCCCGAGATTTCAGAGAACAGGCGCTACTCCTGGCACAGTATCGAATACTTAGTTTCAGTTAGAACAATTAATTTAAAATGGGACAAAGTTTCGCATCTGGAGTTTCCTCTCTCAGAAGGTCGACCACTTAGTTTCGTCGAACACATACGGTTTCGAGTAGCATCGCGACAGATTTCAGAGAACAGCCGCTTCTCCTGGCACAGTATCGAACACTTAGTTTCAGATAGAACAATTAGTTTAAAATGGAACTAAGTTTCGCATCTGAAGTTTCCTATCTCACAAGGTCGGCCACTCAGTTTCGTCGAACACATACGGTTTCGAGTGGCATCGCCCGAGATTTCAGAGAACAGGCGCTACTCCTGGCACAGTATCGAATACTTAGTTTCAGATAGAACAATTAGTTTAAATGGAACGAAGTTTCACATCTGGAGTTTCCTCTCTCACAAGGTCGACCACTTAGTTTCGACGAAACACATACGGTTTCGAGTAGCATCGCCACAGATTTAAGAGAACAGTCGCTTCTCCTGGCACAGTATCGAACACTTAGTTTCAGATAGAACAATTAGTTTAAAATGGAACTATGTTTCGCATCTGGAGTTTCCTCTCTCAGAAGGTCGACGACTTATTTTCGTCGAACACCTACGGTTTCGAGTGGCATCGCCACAGATTTCAGAGAACTGGCGCTTCTCCTGGCACAGTATCGAAAACTTAGTTTCAGAGAGAACAATTAGTTTAAAATGGAAATAAGTTTCGCACCTGGAGTTTCCTCTCCCACAAGGTCGACCACCTAGTTTCGTCGAACACATACGGTTTCGAGTAGCATCGCCACAGATTTCAGAGGACAGGCGCTTCTCCTGGCACAGTATCGGACACTTAGTTTCAGATAGGACAATTAGTTTAAAATGGAAATAAGTTTCGCATCTGGAGTTTCCTCTCTCACAAGGTCGACCGCTTAGTTTCGACGAACACATACGGTTTCGAGTAGCATCGCCACAGATTTCAGAGAACAGTCGCTTCTCCTGGCACAGTATCGAACACTTAGTTTCAGATAGAACAATTAGTTTAAAATGGAACTATGTTTCGCATCTGGAGTTTCCTCTCTCAGAAGGTCGACCACTTATTTTCGTCGAACACATACGGTTTCGAGTGGCATCGCCACAGATTTCAGAGAACTGGCGCTTCTCCTGGCACAGTATCGAAAACTTAGTTTCAGAGAGAACAATTAGTTTAAAATGGAAATAAGTTTCGCACCTGGAGTTTCCTCTCCCACAAGGTCGACCACCTAGTTTCGTCGAACACATACGGTTTCGAGTAGCATCGCCACAGATTTCAGAGGACAGGCGCTTCTCCTGGCACAGTATCGGACACTTAGTTTCAGATAGGACAATTAGTTTAAAATGGAAATAAGTTTCGCATCTGGAGTTTCCTCTCTCACAAGGTCGACCACTTAGTTTCGACGAAACACATACGGTTTCGAGTAGCATCGCCACAGATTTAAGAGAACAGTCGCTTCTCCTGGCACAGTATCGAACACTTAGTTTCAGATAGAACAATTAGTTTAAAATGGAACTATGTTTCGCATCTGGAGTTTCCTCTCTCAGAAGGTCGACCACTTATTTTCGTCGAACACATACGGTTTCGAGTGGCATCGCCACAGATTTCAGAGAACTGGCGCTTCTCCTGGCACAGTATCGAAAACTTAGTTTCAGAGAGAACAATTAGTTTAAAATGGAAATAAGTTTCGCACCTGGAGTTTCCTCTCCCACAAGGTCGACCACCTAGTTTCGTCGAACACATACGGTTTCGAGTAGCATCGCCACAGATTTCAGAGGACAGGCGCTTCTCCTGGCACAGTATCGAAAACTTAGTTTCAGAGAGAACAATTAGTTTAAAATGGAAATAAGTTTCGCACCTGGAGTTTCCTCTCCCACAAGGTCGACCACCTAGTTTCGTCGAACACATACGGTTTCGAGTAGCATCGCCACAGATTTCAGAGGACAGGCGCTTCTCCTGGCACAGTATCGGACACTTAGTTTCAGATAGGACAATTAGTTTAAAATGGAACTAAGTTTCGCATCTGGAGATTCCTCTCTCACAAGGCGGCCACATAGTTTCGTGGAACACATTCGGTTTCGAGTACCATCGTCACAGATTTCAGAGAACAGGCGCTTCTCCTGGCACAGTATCGAACACTTAGTATCAGATAGAACTATTAGTTTAAAATGGAACTAAGTTTCGCATCTGGTGTTTCCTCTCCCACAAGGTCGACCACTTAGTTTCGTCGAACACATACGGTTTCGAGTGGCATCGCCCGAGATTTCAGAGAACAGGCGCTACTCCTGGCACAGTATCGAATACTTAGTTTCAGTTAGAACAATTAATTTAAAATGGGACAAAGTTTCGCATCTGGAGTTTCCTCTCTCAGAAGGTCGACCACTTAGTTTCGTCGAACACATACGGTTTCGAGTAGCATCGCGACAGATTTCAGAGAACAGCCGCTTCTCCTGGCACAGTATCGAACACTTAGTTTCAGATAGAACAATTAGTTTAAAATGGAACTAAGTTTCGCATCTGAAGTTTCCTATTTCACAAGGTCGGCCACTCAGTTTCGTCGAACACATACGGTTTCGAGTGGCATCGCCCGAGATTTCAGAGAACAGGCGCTACTCCTGGCACAGTATCGAATACTTAGTTTCAGATAGAACAATTAGTTTAAATGGAACTAAGTTTCACATCTGGAGTTTCCTCTCTCACAAGGTCGACCACTTAGTTTCGACGAAACACATACGGTTTCGAGTAGCATCGCCACAGATTTAAGAGAACAGTCGCTTCTCCTGGCACAGTATCGAACACTTAGTTTCAGATAGAACAATTAGTTTAAAATGGAACTATGTTTCGCATCTGGAGTTTCCTCTCCCACAAGGTCGACCACTTAGTTTCGTCGAACACATACGGTTTCGAGTGGCATCGCCCGAGATTTCAGAGAACAGGCGCTACTCCTGGCACAGTATCGAATACTTAGTTTCAGTTAGAACAATTAATTTAAAATGGGACAAAGTTTCGCATCTGGAGTTTCCTCTCTCAGAAGATCGACCACTTAGTTTCGTCGAACACATACGGTTTCGAGTAGCATCGCGACAGATTTCAGAGAACAGCCGCTTCTCCTGGCACAGTATCGAACACTTAGTTTCAGATAGAACAATTAGTTTAAAATGGAACTAAGTTTCGCATCTGAAGTTTCCTATCTCACAAGGTCGGCCACTCAGTTTCGTCGAACACATACGGTTTCGAGTGGCATCGCCCGAGATTTCAGAGAACAGGCGCTACTCCTGGCACAGTATCGAATACTTAGTTTCAGATAGAACAATTAGTTTAAATGGAACTAAGTTTCACATCTGGAGTTTCCTCTCTCACAAGGTCGACCACTTAGTTTCGACGAAACACATACGGTTTCGAGTAGCATCGCCACAGATTTAAGAGAACAGTCGCTTCTCCTGGCACAGTATCGAACACTTAGTTTCAGATAGAACAATTAGTTTAAAATGGAACTATGTTTCGCATCTGGAGTTTCCTCTCTCAGAAGGTCGACCACTTATTTTCGTCGAACACATACGGTTTCGAGTGGCATCGCCACAGATTTCAGAGAACTGGCGCTTCTCCTGGCACAGTATCGAAAACTTAGTTTCAGAGAGAACAATTAGTTTAAAATGGAAATAAGTTTCGCACCTGGAGTTTCCTCTCCCACAAGGTCGACCACCTAGTTTCGTCGAACACATACGGTTTCGAGTAGCATCGCCACAGATTTCAGAGGACAGGCGCTTCTCCTGGCACAGTATCGGACACTTAGTTTCAGATAGGACAATTAGTTTAAAATGGAAATAAGTTTCGCATCTGGAGTTTCCTCTCTCACAAGGTCGACCGCTTAGTTTCGACGAACACATACGGTTTCGAGTAGCATCGCCACAGATTTCAGAGAACAGGCGTTTCTCCTGGCACAGTATCGAACACTTAGTCTCAGATAGAACAATTAGTTTAAAATGGAATTGTGTTTCGCATCGGGAGTTTCCTCTCTCACAAGGTCGACCATTTAGTTTCGTCGGAGATATACGGTTTCGAGTAGCATCGCCACAGATTTCAGAGAACAGGCGCTTCTCCTTGCACAGTATCGAACACTTAGTTACAGATAGAACACTTAGTTTAAAATGGAACTGTGTTTCGCATTTGGAGTTTCCTCTCTCACAAGGTGGACCACTTAGTTTCGTCAAATACATACGGTTTCCAGTGGCATCGCCACAGGTTTCAGAGAACTGGCGCTTCTTCTGGCACGGTATCGAACACTTAGTTTCAGATAGAACAATTAGTTTAAAATGGAACTAAGTTTCGCATCTGGAGATTCCTCTCTCACAAGGCGGCCACATAGTTTCGTGGAACACATTCGGTTTCGAGTACCATCGTCACAGATTTCAGAGAACAGGCGCTTCTCCTGGCACAGTATCGAACACTTAGTATCAGATAGAACTATTAGTTTAAAATGGAACTAAGTTTCGCATCTGGTGTTTCCTCTCCCACAAGGTCGACCACTTAGTTTCGTCGAACACATACGGTTTCGAGTGGCATCGCCCGAGATTTCAGAGAACAGGCGCTACTCCTGGCACAGTATCGAATACTTAGTTTCAGTTAGAACAATTAATTTAAAATGGGACAAAGTTTCGCATCTGGAGTTTCCTCTCTCAGAAGGTCGACCACTTAGTTTCGTCGAACACATACGGTTTCGAGTAGCATCGCGACAGATTTCAGAGAACAGCCGCTTCTCCTGGCACAGTATCGAACACTTAGTTTCAGATAGAACAATTAGTTTAAAATGGAACTAAGTTTCGCATCTGAAGTTTCCTATCTCACAAGGTCGGCCACTCAGTTTCGTCGAACACATACGGTTTCGAGTGGCATCGCCCGAGATTTCAGAGAACAGGCGCTACTCCTGGCACAGTATCGAATACTTAGTTTCAGATAGAACAATTAGTTTAAATGGAACTAAGTTTCACATCTGGAGTTTCCTCTCTCACAAGGTCGACCACTTAGTTTCGACGAAACACATACGGTTTCGAGTAGCATCGCCACAGATTTAAGAGAACAGTCGCTTCTCCTGGCACAGTATCGAACACTTAGTTTCAGATAGAACAATTAGTTTAAAATGGAACTAAGTTTCGCATCTGGAGTTTCCTCTCCCACAAGGTCGACCACTTAGTTTCGTCGAACACATACGGTTTCGAGTGGCATCGCCCGAGATTTCAGAGAACAGGCGCTACTCCTAGCACAGTATCGAATACTTAGTTTCAGTTAGAACAATTAATTTAAAATGGGACAAAGTTTCGCATCTGGAGTTTCCTCTCTCAGAAGGTCGACCACTTAGTTTCGTCGAACACATACGGTTTCGAGTAGCATCGCGACAGATTTCAGAGAACAGCCGCTTCTCCTGGCACAGTATCGAACACTTAGTTTCAGATAGAACAATTAGTTTAAAATGGAACTAAGTTTCGCATCTGAAGTTTCCTATCTCACAAGGTCGGCCACTCAGTTTCGTCGAACACATACGGTTTCGAGTGGCATCGCCCGAGATTTCAGAGAACAGGCGCTACTCCTGGCACAGTATCGAATACTTAGTTTCAGATAGAACAATTAGTTTAAATGGAACTAAGTTTCACATCTGGAGTTTCCTCTCTCACAAGGTCGACCACTTAGTTTCGACGAAACACATACGGTTTCGAGTAGCATCGCCACAGATTTAAGAGAACAGTCGCTTCTCCTGGCACAGTATCGAACACTTAGTTTCAGATAGAACAATTAGTTTAAAATGGAACTATGTTTCGCATCTGGAGTTTCCTCTCTCAGAAGGTCGACCTCTTATTTTCGTCGAACACATACGGTTTCGAGTGGCATCGCCACAGATTTCAGAGAACTGGCGCTTCTCCTGGCACAGTATCGAAAACTTAGTTTCAGAGAGAACAATTAGTTTAAAATGGAAATAAGTTTCGCACCTGGAGTTTCCTCTCCCACAAGGTCGACCACCTAGTTTCGTCGAACACATACGGTTTCGAGTAGCATCGCCACAGATTTCAGAGGACAGGCGCTTCTCCTGGCACAGTATCGGACACTTAGTTTCAGATAGGACAATTAGTTTAAAATGGAAATAAGTTTCGCATCTGGAGTTTCCTCTCTCACAAGGTCGACCGCTTAGTTTCGACGAACACATACGGTTTCGAGTAGCATCGCCACAGATTTCAGAGAACAGGCGCTTCTCCTGGCACAGTATCGAAACTTAGTTTCAGAGAGAACAATTAGTTTAAAATGGAATTATGTTTCGCATCTGGAGTATCCTCTCTCACAAGATCAACCACTTAGTTTTGTCGAACACATACGTTTTCGAGTGGCATCGCCACACATTTCAGAGAACTGGCGCTTCTGCTGGCACAGTATCGAACAGTTAGTTGCAGAGAGAACAATTAGTTTAAAATGGAAATAAGTTTCGCACCTGGAGTTTCCTCTCCCACAAGGCCGACCACTCAGTTTCGTCGAACGCATACGGTTTCGAGTGGCATCGTCACAGATTTCAGAGAACAGGCGCTTCTCCTGGCACAGTATCGAACACTTAGCTTCAGACAGAACAATTAGTTTAAAATGGCACTGAGTTTCGCGTCTGGAGTTTCCTATCTCACAAGGTCGACCACTCAGTTTCGTCGAACGCATACGGTTTCGAGTGGCATCGCCACAGATTTCAGAGAACAAGCGCTTCGCCTGGCACAGTATCGAACACTTATTTCAAACAGAACAATTAGTTTAAAATGGAACTATGTTTCGCATCTGGAGTATCCTCTCTCACAAGATCAACCACTTAGTTTCGTCGAACACATACGGTTTCGAGTGGCATCGCCACACATTTCAGAGAACTGGCGCGTCTCCTTGCACACTATCGAACACTTAGTTTCAGATAGAACAATTAGTGTAAAATGGAACTAAGTTTCGCATCTGGAGTTTCCTCTCTCACAAGGTCGGCCACTTAGTTTCGTCGAACACATACGGTTCCGAGTGGCATCGCCACAGATTTCAGAGAACAGGCGCTTCTCCAGGCACAGTATCGAACACTTAGTTTCACATAGAACAATTAGTTTAGAATGGTACTAAGTTTCGCATCTGGAGTTTCCTCTCTCACAAGGTCGACCACTTAGTTTCGTCGAACACATACGGTTTCGAGCATCATCGCCACAGATTTCAGAGAACAGGCGCTTCTCCTGGCACAGTGTCGAACACTTAGTATCAGATAGAACAACTAGTTTAAAATGGAACTAAGTTTCGCATCTGAAGTTTCCTCTCTCACAAGGTCGACAACTTAGTTTCGTCGAACACAAACGGTTTCGAGTGGCATCGACACAGATTTCAGAGAACAGGCGCTTCTCCTGGCACAGTATCGAACACTTAGTATCAGATAGAACAATTAGTTTAAAATGGAACTTAGTTTCGCATCTGAAGTTTCCTCTCTCACAAGGTCGACCACTTAGTTTCGTCGAACACAAACGGTTTCGAGTGGCATCGCCAAAGATTTCAGAGAACAGGCGCTTCTCTTGGCACAGTATCGAACACTTAGTTTCAGCTAGAATATTTTGTTTTATATGGGAATATGTTTCGCATGTGGAGTTTCCTCTCTCACAAGGTCGACCACTTAGTTTCGTCGAACACATACGGTTTCGAGTGACATTGCCACAGATTTCAGAGAACAGGCGCTTCTCCTGGCACAGTATCGAACACTTAGTATCAGATAGAACAATTAGTTTAAAATGGAACTATGTTTCGCATCTGGAGTTTCCTCTCTCACAAGGTCGACCACTTAGTTTCGTCGAACACATACGGTTTCGAGTGGTATCGCCACAGATTACAGAGAACAGGCGCTTCTGCTGGCACAGTATCGAAAACTTAGTTTCAGACACAACAATCAGTTTTAAATGGAACTATGTTCCGCATCTGGTGAATCCTCTCTCACAAGGTCGACCACTTAGTTTCGTCGAACACATACGGTTTCGAGTAGCATCGCCACAGATTTCAGAGAACAGGCGCTTCTGCTGGCACAGTATCGAACACTTGGTTTCAGATAGAACAATTAGTTTAAAATGGCACTAAGTTTCGCGTCTGGAGTTTCATCTCTCACAAGGTCGACCGTTTAGATTCGTCGAACACATAAGGTTACGAGTAGCATCGCCACTGAATTCAGAGAACAGGTGCTTTTCCTGGCACAGTATCGAACACTTTCAGATAGAACAATTAGTTTGAAATGGAACTAAGTTTCGTATCTGGAGTTTCCTCTCTCACAAGGTCGGCCACTTAGTTTCGTCGAACACATACGGTTTCGAGTGGCATCGCCACAGATTTCAGAGAACAGGCGCTTCTCCAGGCACAGTATCGAACACTTAGTTTCACATAGAACAATTAGTTTAGAATGGTACTAAGTTTCGCATCTGGAGTTTCCTCTCTCACAAGGTCGACCACTTAGTTTCGTCGAACACATACGGTTTCGAGCATCATCGCCACAAATTTCAGAGAACAGGCGCTTCTGCTGGCACAGTATCGAAAACTTAGTTTCAGACACAACAATTAGTTTAAAATGGAACAAAGCTTCGCATTTGGAGTTTCCTCTCTCACAAGGTCGACCATTTAGTTTCGTCGAACACATACGGTTTCGAGTAGCATCGCCACAGATTTCAGAGAACAGGCGCTTCTGCTGGCACAGTATCGAAAACTTAGTTTCAGACACAACAATTAGTTTAAAATGGAACAAAGCTTCGCATTTGGAGTTTCCTCTCTCACAAGGTCGACCGTTTAGATTCGTCGAACACATAAGGTTACGAGTAGCATCGCCACTGATTTCAGAGAACAGGTGCTTTTCCTGGCACAGTATCGAACACTTAGTTTCAGATAGAACAATTAGTTTAAAATGGCACTAAGTTTCGCGTCTGGAGTTTCCTCTCTCACAAGGTCGACCGTTTAGTTTCGTCGAACACATACGGTTTCGAGGGGCATCGCCACAGATTTCAGAGAACAGGCGCTTCTGCTGGCACAGTATCGAAAACTTAGTTTCAGATAGAACAATTACTTTAAAATGGAACTAAGTTTCGCATTTGGTGTTTCCTCTCTCACAAGTTCGACCACTTAGTTGCGTCTAACACATACGGTTTAGAGTGACATCGCCACAGATTTCAGAGGACAGGCGCTTCTCCTGGCACAGTATCGAACACTTAGTATCAGATAGAACAATTAGTTTAAAATGGAACTATGTTTCGCATTTGGAGTTTCCTCTGTCGCAAGGTGGACCACTTAGTTTCGTCAAACACATACGGTTTCGAGTGGCATCGCCACAGATTTCAGAGAACAGGCCCTTCTGCTGGCACAGTATCGAAAACTTAGTTTCAGACAGAACAATTACTTTAAAATGGAACTAAGTTTCGCATTTGGAGTTTCCTCTCTCACAAGTTCGACCACTTAGTTTCGTCGAACACATACGGTTTCGAGGGGCATCGCCACAGATTTCAGAGAACAGGCGCTTCTGCTGGCACAGTATCGAAAACTTAGTTTCAGATAGAACAATTACTTTAAAATGGAACTAAGTTTCGCATTTGGAGTTTCCTCTCTCACAAGTTCGACCATTTAGTTGCGTCTAACACATACGGTTTAGAGTGACATCGCCACAGATTTCAGAGGACAGGCGCTTCTCCTGGCACAGTATCGAACACTTAGTATCAGATAGAAAAATTAGTTTAAAATGGAACTATGTTTCGCATTTGGAGTTTCCTCTGTCGCAAGGTGGACCACTTAGTTTCGTCAAACACATACGGTTTCGAGTGGCATCGCCACAGATTTCAGAGAACAGGCGCTTCTGCCGGCACAGTATCGAAAACTTAGTTTCAGATAGAAGAATTAGTTTAAAATGGAACTAAGTTTCGCAACTGGCGTTTCCTCTATCACAAGGTCGACCACTTAGGTTCGTCGAACACATACGGTTTCGAGGGGCATCGCCACACATTTCGGAGAACAGGCGCTTCTGCTGGCACAGTATCGAAAACTTAGTTTCAGATAGAACAATTAGTTTAAATGGAACTAAGTTTCACATCTGGAGTTTACTCTCTCACAAGGTCGACCACTTAGTTTCGACGAAACACATACGGTTTCGAGTAGCATCGCCACAGATTTCAGAGAACAGGCGCTTCTCCTGGCACAGTATCGAACACTTAGTTTCAGATAGAACAATTAGTTTAAAATGGAACTATGTTTCGCATCCGGAGTTTCCTCTCCCACAAGGTGGACCAATTAGTTTCGTCGACCACATACGGTTTCGAGTAGCATCGCCACAGATTTCAGAGGACAGGCGCTTCTCCTGGCACAGTATCGAACACTTAGTATCAGATAGAAAAATTAGTTTAAAATGGAACTATGTTTCGCATTTGGAGTTTCCTCTGTCGCAAGGTGGACCACTTAGTTTCGTCAAACACATACGGTTTCGAGTGGCATCGCCACAGATTTCAGAGAACAGGCGCTTCTGCCGGCACAGTATCGAAAACTTAGTTTCAGATAGAAGAATTAGTTTAAAATGGAACTAAGTTTCGCAACTGGCGTTTCCTCTATCACAAGGTCGACCACTTAGGTTCGTCGAACACATACGGTTTCGAGGGGCATCGCCACACATTTCGGAGAACAGGCGCTTCTGCTGGCACAGTATCGAAAACTTAGTTTCAGATAGAACAATTAGTTTAAATGGAACTAAGTTTCACATCTGGAGTTTACTCTCTCACAAGGTCGACCACTTAGTTTCGACGAAACACATACGGTTTCGAGTAGCATCGCCACAGATTTCAGAGAACAGGCGCTTCTCCTGGCACAGTATCGAACACTTAGTTTCAGATAGAACAATTAGTTTAAAATGGAACTATGTTTCGCATCCGGAGTTTCCTCTCCCACAAGGTGGACCAATTAGTTTCGTCGACCACATACGGTTTCGAGTAGCATCGCCACAGATTTCAGAGGACAGGCGCTTCTCCTGGCACAGTATCGAACACTTAGTATCAGATAGAACTATCAGTTTAAAATGGAACTAAGTTTCGCATCTGGGGTTTCCTCTCCCACAAGGTCGACCACTTAGTTTCGTCGAACACATACGGTTTCGAGGGGCATCGCCACAGATTTCAGAGAACAGGCGCTTCTCCTGGCACAGTATCAAACACTTAGTTTCGGAGAGAACAATTAGTTTAAAATGGAAATATATTTCGCATTTGGAGTTTCCTCTCTCACAAGTTCGACCACTTAGTTTCGTCGAACACATAAGGTTTCGAGGGGCATCGCCACAGATTTCAGAGAACAGGCGCTTCTCCTGGCACAGTATCAAACACTTAGTTTCGGAGAGAACAATTAGTTTAAAATGGAAATATATTTCGCATTTGGAGTTTCCTCTCTCACAAGTTCGACCACTTAGTTTCGTCGAACTCATACTGTTTCGAGTGGCATCGCCACACATTTCAGAGGACAGGCGCTTCTCCTGGCACAGTATCGAACACTTAGTTTCAGATAGAACAATTAGTTTAAAATGGAACTATGTTTCGCATTTGGAGTTTCCTCTGTCGCAAGGTGGACCACTTAGTTTCGTCAAACACATACGGTTTCGAGTGGCATCGCCACAGATTTCAGAGAACAGGCGCTTCTCCTGGCACAGTATCGAACACTTAGTTTCAGATAGAACAATTAGGTTAAAATGGAACTAAGTTTCGCATCTGGAGTTTCCTCTCTCACAAGGTCGACCACTTAGCTTCGTCGAACACATACGGTTTCGAGCGGCATCGCCACAGATTTCAGAGAACAGGCGCTTCTCCTGGCACAGTATCGTACACTTAGTTTCAGATAGGATTATTAGTTTAAAAGGGAACTAAATTTTTAAATTTAGAGTATCCTCTCTCACAAGGTCGACCACTTAGTTTCGCCGAACTCATACTGTTTCGAGCGGCCTCGCTACAGATTTCAGAGAACGGGCGCTTCTCCTGGCACAGTATCGAACACTTAGTTTCAGATAGAACAATTAGTTTAAAACGGTACTAAGTTTCGCATCTGGAGTTTCCTCTCTCACAAGGTCGACCACTTTGTTTCGTCGAACACATACGGTTTCGAGTAGCATCGCCACAGATTTCAGAGAGCAGGCCTTTCTCCTGGCACAGTATCGAACACTTATTCCAGACAGAACAATTAGTTTAAAATGGAACTATGTTTCGCATCTGGAGTATCCTCTCTCACAAGGTCAACCACTTAGTTTCGTCGAAGACATACGGTTTCGAGTAGCATCGCCACAGATTTCAGAGAACAGGCGCTTCTCCTGGCACAGTATCGAACACTTAGTTTCAGATAGAACAATTTGTTTAAAATGGAACTAAGTTTCGCATCTGGAGTTTCCTCTCGCACAAAGTCGACCACTTAGTTTCCTCGAAAACATACGGTTTCGAGTAGCATCGCCACAGATTTCAGAGAACAGGCGCTTCTCCTGGCTCATTATCGAACACTTAGTTTCAGATAGAACAATTAGTTTAAAATGGAACTAAGTTTCGCATCTGGAGTGTCCTCTCCCACAAGGTCGACCACTTAGTTTCCTCGAACACATACGGTTTGGAGTGGCATCGCCACAGATTTCAGAGAATAGGCGCTTCTCCTGGCACACTGTCGAACACTCAGTATCAGATAGAACAATTAGTTTTAAATGGAACTAAGTTTCGCATCCGGAGTTTCTTCTCTCACAAGGTCAACCACTTAGTTTCGTCGAACACATACGGTTTCGAGTAGCATCGTCACAGATTTCAGAGAACAGGCGCCTCTCCTGGCACAGTATCGAACACATAGTTTCAGAGAGAACAATTAGTTTAAAATGGAACTAAGTTTCGCATCTGGAGTTTCCTCTCTCACAAGGTCGACCACTCAGTTTCGACGTACCTATACGGTTTCGAGCGGCATCGCTACAGATTTCAGAGAACGGGCGCTTCTCCTGGCACAGTATCGAACACTTAGTTTCAGATAGAACAATTAGTTTAAAATGGTACCAAGTTTCGCATCTGGAGTTTCCTCTCTCACAAGGTCGGCCACTGAGTTTCGTCGAACACATACGGTTTCGATGGGCATCGCCACAGGTTTCACAGAACAGGCGCTTCTCCTGGCACAGTATCGAACACTTACTTCAGATAGAACAATTAATTTGAAATGGAACTAAGTTTCGCATCTGAAGTTTCCTCTCTCACAAGGTCGGCCACTTAGTTTCGTCGAACACATACGGTTTCGAGTGGCATCGCCACAGATTTCAGAGAACAGGCGCTTCTCCTGGCACAGTATCGAACACATAGTTTCAGAGAGAACAATTAGTTTAAAATGGAACTAAGTTTCGCATCTGGATATTCCTCCCTCAAAAGGTCGACCACTTTGTTTCGTCGAACACATACGGTTTCGAGCGGCATCGCCACAGATTTCAGGGAACAGGCGCTTCTCCTAGCACAGTATCGAACACTCAGTAGCAGATAGAACAATTAGTTTAAAATGGAACAAAGCTTCGCATTTGGAGTTTCCTCTCTCACAAGCTCGACCACCTAGTTTCGTCGAACGCATACGGTTTCGAGTGGCATCGCCACAGATTTCAGAGGACAGGCGCTTCTCCTGGCACAGTATCGTACACTTAGTTTCAGATAGGATTATTAGTTTAAAAGGGAACTAAATTTTTTAATTTAGAGTATCCTCTCTCACAAGGTCGACCACTTAGTTTCGCCGAACTCATACGGTTTCGAGCGGCATCGCTACAGATTTCAGAGAACGGGCGCTTCTCCTGGCACAATATCGAACACTTAGTTTCAGATAGAACAATTAGTTTAAAATGGTACTAAGTTTCGCATCTGGAGTTTCCTCTCTCACAAGGTCGGCCACTTAGTTTCGTCGAACACATACGGTTTCGAGGGGCATCGCCACAGGTTTCACAGAACAGGCGCTTCTCCTGGCACAGTATCGAACACTTAGTTCAGATAGAACAATTAATTTGAAATGGAACTAAGTTTCGCATCTGGAGTTTCCTCTCCCACAAGGTCGACCACTCAGTTTCGACGAACACATACGGTTTCCCGCGGCATCGCCACAGATTTCAGAGAACAGGCGCTTCTCCTAGCACAGTATCGAACACTCAGTAGCAGATAGAACAATTAGTTTAAAATGGAACAAAGCTTCGCATTTGGAGTTTCCTCTCTCACAAGCTCGACCACTTAGTTTCGTCGAACGCATACAGTTTCGAGTGGCATCGCCACATATTTCAGAGAACAGGCGCTTCTCCTGGCACATTATCGAACACTTAGTTTCAGATAGAACAATTAGTTTTAAATGGAACTAAGTTTCGCTTCTGGAGTTTCCTCTCTCACAAGGTGGACCACATAGTTTCGTCGAACTCATACGGTTTCGAGCGGCATCGCTACAGATTTCAGAGAACGGGCGCTTCTCCTGGCACATTATCGAACACTTAGTTTCAGATAGAACAATTAGTTTTAAATGGAACTAAGTTTCGCTTCTGGAGTTTCCTCTCTCACAAGGTGGACCACATAGTTTCGTCGAACACATTCGGTATCGAGTGGTATCGCCACAGATTTCAGAGAACAGGCGCTTCTCCTGGCACAGTACCGAACACTTAGGTTCAGATAGAACAATTAGTTTAAAATGGAACTATGTTTCGCATCTGGAGTTTCCTCTACCACAAGGTCGACCACTTATTTTCGTCGAACACATACGGTTCCGAGTAGCATCGCCACAGATTTCAGAGAACAGGCGCTTCTCCTGGCACAGCATCGAACACTTAGTTCAGATATAACAATTAATTTGAAATGGAACTAAGTTTCGCATCTGAAGTTTCCTCTCTCACAAGGTCGGCCACTTAGTTTCGTCGAACACATACGGTTTCGAGTAGCATCGCCACAGATTTCAGAGATCAGGCGCTTCTCCTGGCACATTATCGAACACTCAGTTTCGGATAGAACGATTAGTTTAAAATGGAAAAAAGTTTCGAATCTGGAGTCTCCTCTCTCACAAGGTCGACGACTTAGTTTCGTTGAACACATTCGGTTTCGAGTGTTATCGCCACAGATTTCACAGAACGGGCGCTTATCCTGGCACAGTATCGAACACTTAGTTTCAGATAGAACAATTAGTTTAAAATGGAACCATGTTCCGCATCTGTTGAATCCTCTCCCACAAGGTCGACCACTTAGTTTCGTCGAACACATACGGTTTCGAGCGGCATCGCCACAGATTTCAGAGGACAGGCGCTTCTCCTAGCACAGTATCGAACACTCAGTAGCAGATAGAACTATTAGTTTAAAATGGAACAAAGTTTCGCATTTGGAGTTTCCTCTCTCACAAGCTCGACCACTTAGTTTCGTCGAACGCATACGGTTTCGAGTGGCATCGCCACAGATTTCAGAGGACAGGCGCTTCTCCTGGCACAGTATCGTATACTTAGTTTCAGATAGGATTATTAGTTTAAAAGGGAACTAAATTTTTAAATTTAGAGTTTCCTCTCTCACAAGGTCGGCCACTTAGTTTCGTCGAACACATACGGTTTCGAGTAGCATCGCCACAGATTTCAGAAATCAGGCGCTTCTCCTGGCACAGTATCGAACACTTAGTTAGAGATAGAACACTTAGTTTAAAATGGAACTATGTTTCGCATTTGGAGTTTCCTCTCTCACAAGGTGGACCACTTTGTTTCGTCAAACACACACGGTTTCGAGTGGCATCGCCACAGATTTCAGAGAACAGGCGCTTCTCCTGGCACAGTATCGAACACTTAGTTTCAGATAGAACAATTAGTTTAAAATGGAACTAAGTTTCGCATCTGGAGTTTCCTCTCTCACAAGGTCGACCACTCAGTTTCGACGAACACATACGGTTTCGAGTGGCATCGCCACATATTTCAGAGAACAGGCGCTTCTCCTGGCACAGTATCGAACACTTAGTTTCAGATAGAACAATTAGTTTAAAATGGAATTAAGTTTCGCATCTGGAGTTTCCTCTCTCACAAGGTCGACCACTCAGTTTCGACGAACACATACGGTTTCGAGTAGCATCGCCACCCATTTCAGAAAACAGGCGCTTCTCCTGGCACAGTATGGAACAATTAGTTTCAGATAGAACAATTAGGTTAAAATGGAACTAAGTTTCGCATCTGGAGTTTCCTCTCTCACAAGGTCGACCACTTAGTTTCGTCGAACACATACGGTTTCGAGCGGCATCGCCACAGATTTCAGAGGACAGGCGCTTCTCCTAGCACAGTATCGAACACTCAGTAGCAGATAGAACTATTAGTTTAAAATGGAACAAAGCTTCGCATTTGGAGTTTCCTCTCTCACAAGCTCGACCACTTAGTTTCGTCGAACGCATACGGTTTCGAGTGGCATCCCCACAGATTTCAGAGGACAGGCGCTTCTCCTGGCACAGTATCGTACACTTAGTTTCAGATAGGATTATTAGTTTAAAAGGGAACTAAATTTTTAAATTTAGAGTATCCTCTCTCACAAGGTCGACCACTTAGTTTCGCCGAACTCATACTGTTTCGAGCGGCCTCGCTACAGATTTCAGAGAACGGGCGCTTCTCCTGGCACAGTATCGAACACTTAGTTTCAGATAGAACAATTAGTTTAAAACGGTACTAAGTTTCGCATCTGGAGTTTCCTCTCTCACAAGGTCGACCACTTAGTTTCCTCGAACACATACGGTTTCGAGTAGCATCGCCACAGATTTCAGAGAACAGGCGCTTTTCCTGGCTCATTATCGAACACTTAGTTTCAGATAGAACAATTAGTTTAAAATGGAACTAAGTTTCGCATCTGGAGTGTCCTCTCCCACAAGGTCGACCACTTAGTTTCCTCGAACACATACGGTTTGGAGTAGCATCATCACAGATTTCAGAGAACAGGCACTTCTCCTGGCACATTATCGAACACTTAGTCTCAGATAGAAGAGTTATTTTAAAATGGAACTATGTTTCGCATCTGGAGTATCCTCTCTCACAAGGTCGACGACTTAGTTTCGTTGAACACATACGGTTTCGAGTGGCATCGCCACATATTTCAGAGGACAGGCGCTTCTCCTGGCACAGTATCGAACACTCAGTTTCAGATAGAACGATTAGTTTAAAATGGAACAGAGTTTCGAATCTGGAGTCTCCTCTCTCACAAGGTCGACGACTTAGTTTCGTTAAACACATTCGGTTTCGAGTGTTATCGCCACAGGTTTCACAGAACGGGCGCTTCTCCTGGCACAGCATCGAACACTTTGTTTCAGATAGAACAATTAGTTTAAAATGGAACTATGTTCCGCATCTGGTGAATCCTCTCTCACAAGGTCGACCACTTCGTTTCGTCGAACACATACGGTTTCGAGTGGCATCGCTACACATTTCAGAGAACAGGCGCTTCTCCTGGCACAGCATCGAACACTTAGTTCAGATAGAAAAATTAATTTGAAATGGAACTAAGTTTCGCATCTGAAGTTTCCTCTCTCACAAGGTCGGCCACTTAGTTTCGTCGAACACATACGGTTTCGAGTAGCATCGCCACAGATTTCAGAGATCTGGCGCTTCTCCTGGCACAGTATCGAACACTCAGTTTCAGATAGAACGATTAGTTTAAAATGGAACAAAGTTTCGAATCTGGAGTCTCCTCTCTCACAAGGTCGACGACTTAGTTTCGTTGAACACATTCTGTTTCGAGTGTTATCGCCACAGGTTTCACAGAACGGGCGCTTCTCCTGGCACAGTATCGAACACTTTGTTTCAGATAGAACAATTAGTTTAAAAGGGAACTATGTTTCGCATCTGGAGTTTCCTCTCCCACAAGGTCGACCACTCAGTTTCGTCGAACACATACGGTTTCGAGTAGCATCGCCACAGATTTCAGAGAGCATGCCTTTCTCCTGGCACAGTATCGAACACTTATTTCAGACAGACCAATTAGTTTAAAATGGAACTATGTTTCGCATCTGGAGTATCCTCTCTCACAAGGTCAACCACTTAGTTTCGTCGAAGACATACGGTTTCGAGTAGCATCGCCACAGATTACAGGGAACAGGCGCTTCTCCTGGCACAGTATCGAACACTTAGTTTGAGATAGAACAATTAGTTTAAAGTGGAACAATGTTTCGCATCTGGAGTTTCCTTTCGCACAAGGTCGACGACTTAATTTCGTCGAACACATACGGTTTCGAGTGGCATCGCCAGAGATTTCAGAGAACAGGCGCTTCTCCTGGCACAGTATCGAACACTTTGTTTCAGATAGAACAATTAGTTTAAAATGGAACTAAGTTTCGCATCTGGAGTGTCCTCTCCCACAAGGTCGACCACTTAGTTTCCTCGAACACATATGGTTTGGAGTAGCATCATCACAGATTTCAGAGAACAGGCACTTCTCCTGGCACATTATCGAACACTTAGTCTCAGATAGAAGAGTTATTTTAAAATGGAACTATGTTTCGCATCTGGAGTATCCTCTCTCACAAGGTCGACGACTTAGTTTCGTTGAACACATTCGGTTTCGAGTGTTATCGCCACAGGTTTCACCGAACGGGCGCTTCTCCTGGCACAGTATCGAACACTTTGTTTCAGATAGAACAATTAGTTTAAAATGGAACTATGTTCCGCATCTGGTGAATCCTCTCTCACAAGGTCGACCACTTAGTTTCGTCGAACACATACGGTTTCGAGCGGCATCGCCACAGATTTCAGAGGACAGGCGCTTCTCCTAGCACAGTATCGAACACTCAGTAGCAGATAGAACTATTAGTTTAAAATGGAACAAAGCTTCGCATTTGGAGTTTCCTCTCTCACAAGCTCGACCACTTAGTTTCGTCGAACGCATACGGTTTCGAGTGGCATCGCCACAGATTTCAGAGGACAGGCGCTTCTCCTGGCACAGTATCGTACTCTTAGTTTCAGATAGGATTATTAGTTTAAAAGGGAACTAAATTTTTAAATTTAGAGTATCCTCTCTCACAAGGTCGACCACTTAGTTTCGCCGAACTCATACTGTTTCGAGCGGCCTCGCTACAGATTTCAGAGAACGGGCGCTTCTCCTGGCACAGTATCGAACACTCAGTTTCAGATAGAACAATTAGTTTAAAATGGAATTAAGTTTCGCATCTGGAGTTTCCTCTCTCACAAGGTCGACCACTTAGTTTCGTCGAACACATACGGTTTCGAGTAGCATCGCCACAGATTTCAGAGAACAGGCACTACTCCTGGCACATTATCGAACACTTAGTCTCAGATAGATGGGTTAGTTTAAAAGGGAACTATGTTTCGCATCTGGAGTATCCTCTCTCACAAGGTCGACGACTTAGTTTCGTTGAACACATACGGTTTCGAGTAGCATCGCCACAGATTTCAGAGTACAGGCTCTTCTCCTGGCACAGTATCGAACACTCAGTTTCAGATAGAACAATTAGTTTAAAATGGAACAAAGTTTCGAATCTGGAGTCTCCTGTCTCACAAGGTCGACGACTTAGTTTCGTTGAACACATTCGGTTTCGAGTGTTATCGCCACAGGTTTCACAGAACGGGCGCTTCTCCTGGCACAGTATCGAACACTTTGTTTCAGATAGAACAATTAGTTTAAAATGGAACTAATTTTCGCATCTGGAGTTTCCTCTCCCACAAGGTCGACCACTCAGTTTCGACGAACACATACGGTTTCCAGCGGCATCGCCACAGATTTCAGAGAACAGGCGCTTCTCCTAGCACAGTATCGAATACTCAGTAGCAGATAGAACAATTAGTTTAAAATGGAACAAAGCTTCGCATTTGGAGTTTCCTCTCTCACAAGCTCTACCACTTAGTTTCGTCGAACACATACGGTTTCGAGTAGCAACGCCACAGATTTCAGGGAGCAGGCGCTTCTCCTGGCACAGTATCGAACACTTATTTCACACAGAACAATTAGTTTAAAATGGAACTATGTTTCGCATGTGGAGTATCCTCCCTCACAACTTCAACCACTTAGTTTCGTCGAACACATACGGTTTCGAGGGGCATCGCCACACAGTTCAGAGAACAGGCGCTTCTCCTGGCACATTATCGAACACTTAGTCTCAGATAGAAGAGTTAGTTTAAAAGGGAACTATGTTTCGCATCTGGAGTATCCTCTCTCACAAGGTCGACGACTTAGTTTCGTTGAACACATACGGTTTCGAGTAGCATCGCCACAGATTTCAGAGTACAGGCTCTTCTCCTGGCACAGTATCGAACACTCAGTTTCAGATAGAACAATTAGTTTAAAATGGAACAAAGCTTCGCATTTGGAGTTGCCTCTCTCACAAGCTCGACCACTTAGTTTCGTCGAACACATACGGTTTCGAGTAGCAACGCCACAGATTTCAGGGAGCAGGCGCTTCTCCTGGCACAGTATCGAACACTTATTTCACACAGAACAATTAGTTTAAAATGGAACTATGTCTCGCATCTGGAGTATCCTCCCTCACAACTTCAACCACTTAGTTTCGTCGAACACATACGGTTTCGAGGGGCATCGCCACACAGTTCAGAGTACAGGCGCTTCTCCTGGCACAGTATCGAACACTTAGTTTCAGATAGAACAATTAGTTTAAAATGGAATTAAGTTTCGCATCTGGAGTTTCCTCTCTCACAAGGTCGACCACTTAGTTTCGTCGAACACATACGGTTTCGAGTAGCATCGCCACAGATTTCAGAGAACAGGCGCTTCTCCTGGCACATTATCGAACACTTAGTTTCAGATAGAACAATTGGTTTAAAATGGACCTATGTTTCACATTTAGAGTTTCCTCTCTCACAAGCTCGACCACTTAGTTTCGTCGAACACATACGGTTTCGAGTGGCCTCGCCACAGATTTCACAAAACGGACGCTTCTCCTAGCACAGTATCGAACACTTAGTTTCAGATGGAACATTTAGTTTAAAATTGAACTTTGTTTCGCATTTAGAGTTTCCTCTCCCACAAGCTCGACCACTTAGTTTCGTCGAACACATACGGTTTCGAGTGGACTCGCCACAGATTTCACAAAACGGACGCTTCTCCTGGCACAGTATCGACACTTAGTTTCAGCTGGAACATTTAGTTTAAAATTGGACTAGGTTTCGCATCTGGAGTTTCCTCTCTCAGAAGGTCGACGACTTAATTTCGTCGAACATGTAAGGATTCGAGTGGCATCGCCACAGATTTCAGGGAACAGGCCTTCTCCTGGCACAGTATCGAGCACGTAGTTTCAGATAGAACAATTTGTTTAAAATGGAACTAAGTTTCGCATCTGGAGATTTGTCTCCCACAAGGTCGACCAATTAGATTCGTGGATCACATACGGTTTCGAGTAGCATCGCCACACATTTCAGAGAACAGGCTCTTCTCCTGGCACAGTATCGAACACTTAGTTTCAGATAGAACAATTAGTTTAAAATGAAACTAAATTTCGCAACTGGAGTTTCCTCTCTCACAAGGTCGACGACATAATTTCGTCGAACATGTAAGGATTCGAGTGGCATCGCTACAGATTTCAGAGAACAGGCGCTTCTCCTGGCACAGTATCGAGCACGTAGTTTCAGATAGAACAATTTGTTTAAATTGGAACTACGTTTCGCATCTGGAGATTCCTCTCCCACAAGGTCGACCAATTAGATTCGTCGATCACATACGGTTTCGAGTAGCATCGCCACACATTTCAGAGAACAGGCTCTTCTCCTGGCACAGTATCGAACACTTAGTTTCAGATAGAACAATTAGTTTAAAATGAAACTAAATTTCGCAACTGGAGTTTCCTCTCTCACAAGGTCGACGACATAATTTCGTCGAACATGTAAGGATTCGAGTGGCATCGCCACAGATTTCAGAGAACAGGCTCTTCTCCTGGCACAGTATCGAACACTTAGGTTCAGATAGAACAATTAGTTTAAAATGGAACTAGGTTTCGCATCTGGAGTTTCCTCTCTCAGAAGGTCGACGACTTAATTTCGTCGAACATGTAAGGATTCGAGTGGCATCGCCACAGATTTCAGGGAACAGGCCCTTCTCCTGGCACAGTATCGAGCACGTAGTTTCAGATAGAACAATTAGTTTAAAATGAAACTAAATTTCGCAACTGGAGTTTCCTCTCTCACAAGGTCGGCCACTTAGTTTCGTCGAACACATACGTTTTCGAGTGGCATCGCCACAGATTTCAGAGAGCAGCCGCTTCTCCTGGCACAGTATCGAACACTTTGTTTCGGATAGTACAATTAAATTGGAATGGAACTAAGTTTCGCATCTGAAGTTTCCTCTCTCACAAGGTCGGCCACTTAGTTTCGTCGAACACATACGTTTTCGAGTGGCATCGCCACAGATTTCAGAGAGCAGCCGCTTCTCCTGGCACAGTATCGAACACTTAGTTTCAGATGGAACATTTAGTTTAAAATTGAAATATGTTTCCCATCTGGAATTTCCTCTCCCACAAGGTCGACCACTTAGTTTCGTCGAACACCTTTCGGTTTCGAGTGGCTTCGCCACAGATTTCAGAAAACAGGCGCTACTCCTGGCACAGTATCGAACACTTAGTTTCAGATAGAACAATTAGTTTAAAATGGAACTAAGTTTCGCATCTGGAGTTTCCTCTCTCACAAGGTCGACCACTCACTTTCGTCGAACATATACGGTTTCGAGTAGCATCGCCACAGATTTCAGAGAGCAGCCGCTTCTCCTGGCACAGTATCGAACACTTAGTTTCAGATGGAACATTTAGTTTAAAATTGAACTATGTTTCCCATCTGGAATTTCCTCTCCCACAAGGTCGACCACTTAGTTTCGTCGAACACCTTTCGGTTTCGAGTGGCTTCGCCACAGATTTCAGAAAACAGGCGCTACTCCTGGCAGAGTATCGAACACTTAGTTTCAGATAGAACAATTAGTTTAAAATGGAACTAAGTTTCGCATCTGGAGTTTCCTCTCTCACAAGGTCGACCACTCACTTTCGTCGAACATATACGCTTTCGAGTAGCATCGCCACAGAGTTCAGAGAACAGGCGCTTCTCCTGGCACAGTGTCGCACACTTAGTTTCAGATAGAACATTCAATTTAAAATGGAACTGAGTTTCGCATCTGGAATTTCCTCACCCATGTTACGAGCCCAGGGCGAGTTATGTCTTACTACGTTAGACTGGGCTGTAATTTCTTCTTGGTCACTCCGAGAGGCTGGAGTGAACGGTTCGATGGTAATACTCTATACTGAATGATGGAGCAGGGAAGGTGAAATATCGTACTCTCGTTATTTCGTTAACTAAGGATTATGATACTGTATTCTTTGTTCATACTTGTACAATGAGTTGGCGAGAATGTTCCTTACAATACTGTTTGGTGTTGTTGAGTCCTGAGCGTGCTTACCTATCCCGAGCGAATGTTTCGGTTGCAATCTGAGCACGGCGGATATTTTCGGTAGGTTCTTGGTGATTTGATGTCGTGTGGTCCTGCGTTCGGTGATCGTCCAGGAACTTGGGCACACTTGACTATAACCTTCAAACCGCACTGCACCAAAGGGTGTTTCAAGACTGCCAGTCACGGTGGAAAATTGCTCTTTTAAAGGAAACTTTGTGGCTAGAGCCGAAGGAAAAAGGGTGGGTGAAATGTGCTGAGTTCTTGGAAAATGAAAAAGAAAAGGGGAAGGTCATAAATCCACCCCAAGGTGCATCGCTTATCTGGTATGGGCCTCAAGTTTCCCGGAGGGTCCCGTCCCCCGAACATCACAGCCGCGTCTATTCCATAAATAAAACCCTTGGCCATGGGACCCATTTCCGTTGGTCGTAACTTAGATAACCCCCACGGCCAAGGGCTGCATACGCAACATCTCCCCCTTTACATGAAACATCGCTGGACCGCGATGCTTTCCGTCACATTCGCCCGGAACAGGTAACCCCAGGTGAGGTGTGATGAGAGTCCTTATCTTTAGTGTGTGAGCGTCAGTGTGCTTATTTTACTAAAATTTACAATTTATATATGTGGGAGTCCTGGCATTTGATGGTCCTGGTTGACTATTATATTAAAATTTTTGAATAGAACACATTTTCGGGATAGAATTATACGATCTCTATTCCCGATGAGGTGAGGCCTATTGGTTGCAAGAATGGCGTGAATTGATCCTTTGGAGGATATGACTCGGATTTTGCCCGGAACATCACCAGAGGTTGAGTTGCTGGTTGTTTCTTGCTACTCTTTTCCAAGTGCGTCCAGTAATTAAGCCCAATTAGCAACAATATCAAAAGGATAGCCTCGATCCCCGTTCCCGTGTAGACCGCTGGTCGGATGCGCTGGAATGTGCGGTGATGCAATTCCAATGCCTTTGCCTGTTGTTGTATTTCGGCCAAAGATTGTGTTGCAGAAGCTTCCGTCCACTGGTTACCCTGATATAGGATAATGTCCGGGCTTGCGTTAAGTAATTTGTGTAAATGTACGTTGTTGGTAGGTATCATGGTGGAGATGTTTAGCGAAACAGCCGCCAAGTATTCGCTTTCTTCGGTGGCCCTAATGGTTTCCAAAGAAGTCAACTTGATTGACTCCATTACCGCCGCACATTGTGGCCGTATCCGTATGGTTCCGGCTCCGGTTAAGATCGCTGAACCGGTGGCAAACCCTTTACAGGTGGTCTGTATTCTTTTCTCCGTCGATACATAGTACAACCAGGTCTGCTGTGACCGCAACCGTTGTATTAAAAGGTCCTTGGGTTTAAAAATCCTTACGTCGCACTGGTCCCAGTTCGTGGCTGCTTGGTTGAGCAACAATGCCGCCTCACAGGTCAATTTTCCCTGCGAGCTATAAATGGGTTGAATTGCTGGTCCCAGATACTGACCCTTATGTTGTGAGCAGATACTCAGATATTCCTCATCGACGGTGAAATAGGTTTGCTCGTCGGTGGAAACGGCTATGTACGTCGTGGCCGGTTTTATGAACGCGGCGACGCTGGGGTTTCCATAAATTTGGGTGGAAGGCAATGGGTACGCCTTGTGGAGTGTATAGCTATCTTGATCCAGAAGTGGTACTGAAATTTCCAGAATTATCCTATTTTTTCCGAAGTAAGTCCTTATCTTTGCTACCTCCCCAATTTGTTCGGTTTCTAGCTCCTTTGTGGTGAGAGGGAATTTGTATTTAGTGTTCTCCTTTATTTCTTGTGCTGCCCGGAGTAACTGTGCGGGTGCTAAGATAGCTGGGTGTAGCATTCCTTTCTTGGTAAAAAGGACGGCGTCTAGTAATATTATTAAATTTGACTTGTAGTTGTCGACCTCCCTCTTCACCTGCGATGACCAATACCACATCTGGTTGATTATGTCCATCCGGTCGAGTTCCTCGGCCATTTCTTCGGTGCTATCGGATATCTTTCTCACCTGGACCGCCAGTTGTTCTACTCCTTTTGAAAAGTTTAAGAATTGCTGATGGATTCGGTTGAATTCCGACTGCATGATTTGAGTCTGGTTAGCTACTAGGGAGGAGAATTGATTATTCCGGTCGTAGAGCTTATCCAGTTCCTGGTTATATTGATGCAAGTCCTCCTCTGTCAGTGTTCCGAAAAGCGCTGATGTCTCCAACAAATCCCAGGGGTACGGAACGTTTTACAGGTACTCTGTCTCCTTTTACTAGTGAGCTAAGGAGAGTACGGTACTGTTCAAGGTTCTTTAGTTCTGCCTGGAGTTGTGGCCTTGTTTCTTCACTAATGCAGGGTGAGACTTTATGTTTAATGCAGACTTCCTTGGTCAGATTGAGGTATTGGGTTAGGTTTGGTACTGTTTCCAGAAAACTTTCGATCTCCAAAGCAGTTACGAGTTTCCATTGTGTATGATATAAATGCAGTGATGCTAATTTTTCAAAGTAAATCCCTGGGTTATTTGAGAATTTGTTGATGACTGACTGGGTGGGTTGTGAGTCATTAATTCTCCCGTGCGTCATCCAAGTTATGGTGGCGAGGATTACCAGGCCAATGGTTAAAATGGAGTTTTTCTCCATGTTCAGATCTCTGCAACTGTTTTGCACTCGTCAGGAAGGTAAGCGGGTTTTAGCTTGTCTTGGTGCTTTACTATAGCCTTGTGACTGGGAGTTTGCAACACCACATTATGCAAATCCGTAACATCCAGTATTCGGTATGGTCCTACGTAGTGGGGATCGAATTTACTAATGCGAGGTTCTAACTGAACATATACGAAATCTCCTACGTTAAATTTCACAGGGTTTGATTTCGCGTCATAATATTTCTTTGAACGGACTTTAGCTTTGTTTAAGTTATCGGTGGCTAGATTCCTAATCTTTCCTAATTTAAATATTAGCTCTTCCAAATAATTTCCGTATGTCTTAAGATTTTCACCATCCGGAAATGAACTTGGCGTCCTGGCTAATTTACCGAAAACCAATTCGTGAGGAGTAAAATTAGTAGCCTCATGAACAGAAGTATTATAGGAAAACATTGCAAATGGGATTAGTAGGTCCCAGTCCTCGTATTTGTGCATAAAATGTTTCAAATACTCTGTTAGGACTATGTGACTCCTTTCAAGCGATCCATTCGTCTGTGGACGGTACCCAGACGTGGTTACCTGCTTTATTTTAAAAATCTCTGCTAAGTTGGCCATTAATTTTCCTATAAAACTTGTTCCTCGGTCAGTTAAAATGGCTTTAGGTGTGCCGAACACGGATATAAAATGCCTGGCAAACGCGTCAGCAATGGTAGTAGCTCGAATATTAGGGATGGCTACACCAAGACAATATTTGGTTAAATTATCCTGCATGGTCAGAATGTATCTGTTTCCACTAGGAGTTTCCGGAAGAGGTCCCACTGTATCTAGCGCGATTTTATCAAACGGTTCCGAAGGAGTGTCTGTAATAATCATAGGGTGCCGCGTTTTTGCTCGTAATAACTTTTGCTCTTGGCAACTAGCGCATTCTCTAATGAAATTTTGAATTTCTGCACGCATACCGGACCAATTGAATCGTGACCTTAAGCGGTTTTGAGTTTTATTGACACCCTTGTGTCCACCGATTAAACTACTGTGTGCTTCCCTTATTAATTCCACTCGGTCTGCCTCTAATGGTGTTTTGATTTTTGCATCGCACAGGGTTATCCTTATATTGGTATTTTTAAACGTATTTTTTAATAGACTGTAGAAGGTGGATGGTTGAATATTATCATGTCCGTCGCCTAGGAGGGACATGCGAAGATAACGTACCTTGTATTGTACTAGAGCCTTCTTAAGGTTATTTAAACCAATCGTGATTTCAGATATGGTTGGAGTTTCAAAATGGTGTTTCGATGCTACAATACTAAATATTTTATATCTGTCGTTACCGGATACCAGTATAGTTTCTTTCCGGGGTTTTCCTTCCAGAAGTTTTACCCCGTTTAATTTTTGGGTTTCAAATAGCAATTTACCGATTGGGTGTTTTAAGCTACAGTCTGCTGACAGGAAATGAGCCAAGTGGCCTTTTTCGGAGATAAGTCCATTTGAAGATAGAACGACATTCTTGCTATGATAATTTGATGGATCTGCAGTTGGTTCCTCTTCTGAATCACTATGTTGGACGTTTCGCTATTTTCGTACTCAGACATATCCGAAGTCAATACCCCGAGCAAACTATTTATGTTAGCAATATGACTCGAGGGTGTCAAATTACCTGGTTGTATACTTGATTCTTCATTTACGGTGAGCATTGGTTCGAGACAAGGTACATTGGTTTCCGGAATCGGGGAGCACAATAAATTTCCTTGATCATTCATCGGTTCCTCTTCGTCCGAAGAGGAGGGTAAATTTGTCGGGAATAATTCGATAATTCCGTCTCTTGGTTCATCGAGTCTTCTTGGTTCGACCACAGTATTATTTACTTCCTGATCAAAATTAATTAGTGCTGGCGATTCATGAAGTCGGGAAGCATCTAGGTAATTAGTTGTTTCCAATTCGGTAGAGAATCCCTTGGGTGGTGTATCTATGACACGAAAGGTTTCGTCCTCCAGGGTTTTTTCCATTTCCAGGCTCGGTAGTGCCCTTCGGTTTGATCCAGTAATGATTTGTGAATTTCTTACGTTGACAAATGATCGCTTTGGTGAGGGAGCGCTAATCTGGTCATCGGAAGAATTCGAATCAACTTCTTTATAGAAGGGTGTGGACCGCGTTTTCCTCTTACTCGCGCATACCCTTTTTCCTATTGTACTAGTATTATTGGTAGGCTTGTAATTGCAGTCCTTGTAAATTGGATCCTTATTCCGTTCTCGAGGTATGAGCGGCAAACATATCACTGGGTTCCTGGAGAGTGCATCCGCATTTTTGTTTACCTTACCGGCCTTGTGAACCACATGATAATCGTACTCTAGGAGTTTTAATTTCCACTTTACGAGTCTTGAAGTGGGATCTTTGACTGGGTGCAACCATACTAATGGCCTATGGTCCGTCACCAGGGTAAACCTTTGGCCATAAAGGTACGGTCGGAAATGGTTAATTGCATAGACCATAGCTAGGCACTCTTTTTCGGTGGCTGAATAATTCCTCTCGGCAGGGTTCAATACGCGCGACGCGTAGGCTATGGGTAAATCTTGACCTATGTCTCCTTGACATTAAAACTGCTCCGACTGCGGTTTCCGAAGCATCTGTCGTCACTATGAAAGGTTGGCCAAAATCCGGAAATTGCAGAATAGGTTGATTACACAATTCATTACGTAGCGTCTGAAAGCTATGCTGCTGTTCCTCTTCCCATTTGAACCGTTTTCCTTTCCCTAACAAGCTTGTTAGAGGTTTGGTTTTGAATGAGAACTGTTGTATGAAACGGCGGTAGTAACCTGCGAGTCCCAAAAATTGCTGGATATTCCTCTGAGATTTCGGAACAGGAAAATTTCTAACCGCTTGAATTTTCTTAGGGTCGGGTCTCACACCCTCAGAAGAGATTATGTGACCCAAGTAAGCCACTTCTTTCCGCAGGAATTCGCATTTACTAGTCTGTAGGGTTAGACCATGCTCTCTCAAACGCTTGAGTAACTTCTTTACTTTGATTTTATGTTCCTCCAATGATGATGAGTAAACAACAATGTCATCTATATAGACGAATAATTCCTCACCCTGGAGTCCAGTTAATACCTGATCCATTATTCGTAGTGTCCTAAAGGTGTTGTAAAAGCAGTCTTACTCCTGTCTTTTGGATCCAACTCGATTTGGTGAAATCCGTTGGCCCGGTCAAAAATGGAGCAATATTTCGCGCCGCCCAGTCGGTCCAATATTTCAGTAATTTGTGGTAAGGGATACCTATCGCCTACCTTCTTTTTATTTAAATCCCGAAAATCGATAACCATTCGCCAACGTCTGTTTCCGTCTGCGTCCGGTTTCTTCGGTACTATCCATAGAGGAGAGTTATACGGTGATATGGACTTCGTAATAATACCTTCCTTCAGCATTGCGCTTACTTGCCGTTCGATGCCCTTGCGATGGACCGGTGGATACCGATAATGTCTAGTATTAATCGGAATGTCGTCGGTCGTGTGTAGTGCGTGCTGAAAATTTTTAGCTTTTCCTAATTTATTGCCAGGTAGGAAGAATCGGTCGGCAAATTCCTCTACCAATCCCAATACATGTTCCTTTTCCTCGGCATTTAGGTGATTCAGATGCAGGTTGCGCTTAATTTGATCAGTGCGGTTACGCGTATCACTGATTTGCCCTGTTGAGTTAAATAGTACTCCTCGTCTGAGGATGAACAAATATTATACGGAGTGATATCTTGCGGTTCAATTTCAAATTCGATGTCCTGCGTGTCAGTGTTGCAGGGAAGAACTTGACATTCGCCATTGTTATTTTTTACCGCGGCGTCTCCTATGAATAATTTGTTGGGCGTCCTTAGCCTAGGCAGGTACCCTTCCTTAATTGTTGTATTTGTGATTTTTATTGGAATTTGTTGAATGGTTCGACCCGGTATAACGTGTTTTGTCTTCGTTGCAGAGGGTTGCCTTTTATCGTAATCGTAGAAGTTACAGAATTTCGATGGCCTGGTGGGGGTGTCCCGTAAAACTATTGTGCTATGAAAATACGATATCTCTGCTTCTTCTTGTAGTAAGAACGAGCTACCCAAAAGTCCATCCGCGAGTATCGGTAGGTCCTCCACAACGTAAAAAATGGCCGATGTACCATTAAGGCTTAGAATGGTGGTTCCAAGCGTGAGGACAGGTATTAATAACAGACCGGTTATCTCTATTTCCTCCCTCGATGTGATATCGGCATTTGTTCCCAACGCATTTCGTGAAATTAAATTCACTGAGGCTCCTCCATCTATGATGAATTCTCCCATCCCCGTTTCCAATTCGGGAACCTTGACTCTGATTTTTGGGCTAGGGGATTCCTTGATGAGGATCCTTAGTTTTTCTTCTGGGCGAATCTTACAAATTTTTGACGAGATTGATTTCGCTCGCTCATTGCCTCGTTGGTTCGATGAGCGCGATTGGAGTTTAAATGACCGGTTTTTCCGGCGTATCTTGGCGATTTGGATCTTTCCCTACAGGTCCTTCCATCATGACCCTTAGCTCCGCATTTCCAACAAAATTGTTTCGCAAAATTCTTTGGCTTCCCCACGTGTTCCTTTTCATGTTTATAATCCGAAAATGGGGCGGGCGAAACATCCCGCGAGGACGGTCTCCGAAGGAGCGTCATTGCCGATGCTCGGTGTCTTCGAATCGGAGATTCTTCGTCAGACTCCGATTCTTGACGACTACGATAACGATGAAAACTTACGGGGCTTGGCGAAGAGGGGTAAGACACGTACCTCTCTTTTTCTCTACTTCTAGACCTACTAGGATTTCTGTATTCAAATCTCGAACGTCTATCAGGGGTTCGTTCCCTGCAAGTTTCTCCTCTATTTCGTAGCCGTCGGTCAACTCTTAAAGCTGCCTCAAAAGCATCCTCGAGGTTTCGCAATTCCTTATTTGTCGAATGCACTCGCCAACCGATTTCATTAGGAAGTCCATCCAGAAAATTCTCGATCACGTCGTCGTTTATTTGTTTAACAATTTCCTCGCTATGCGTGGGGTAACGATCCTTAGCCGCGGTACGTGCAGAGTGCCATAAATAAGCAGTCCTATCGATATATCGGGAGAGGTTTTTACCTTCGCGAATTTTCAACCTAGCGATGTCGGTTTGGAAATAAGCTAGATCCCTACCCGGCGCGAATCGTTTTTTTAAATAATTTAATAAAGCTTCCACGTTTTCAAAGCGAAGCTCCAGAACGCAACGTCTCGCGGCACCCGTGAGTTTGGATAATATCACGGCTAGATACTGTGTTTCACTATCTTTAGGAATGAGCGCTAAGCCATTCTGTACCGCTTGGGCAAATACCGATAATGGGGGATTTTCTCCATCAAATACCGGAATACTGAATGCTACATTCTGGATACAGTTTTGTCTGGTCATCATCGCCAACGATGCGGACAAATCATTCATTATAAAAGAAGATGAGCCGTTCTCAAACATTTTGAATAAAAGAAAATGCCTTCCCTGCAATTAGAATTCAACTAAACAGTATCCCACCGCTGTCACCAGTTTGTTACGAGCCCAGGGCGAGTTATGTCTTACTACGTTAGACTGGGCTGTAATTTCTTCTTGGTCACTCCTAGCGGCTGGAGTGAACGGTTCGATGGTAATACTCTATACTGAATGATGGAGCAGGGAAGGTGAAATATCGTACTCTCGTTATTTCGTTAACTAAGGATTATGATACTGTATTCTTTGTTCATACTTTTACAATGAGTTGGCGAGAATGTCCCTTACAATACTGTTTGGTGTTGTTGAGTCCTGAGCGTGCTTACCTATCCCGAGCGAATGTTTCAGTTGCAATCTGAGCACGGCGGATATTTTCGATAGGTTCTTGGTGATTTGATGTCGTGTGGTCCTGCGTTCGCTGGTCGTCCAGGAACTTGGGCACACTTGACAATAACCTTCAAACCGCACTGCACCAAAGGGTGTTTCAAGACTGCCAGTCACGGTGGAAAGTTGCTCTTTTAATGGAAACTTTGTGGCTAGGGCCGAAGGAAACAGGGTGGGTGAAATGTGCTGAGTTCTTGGAAAATGAAAAGGAAAAGGGGAAGGTCATAAATCCACCCCAAGATGCATCGCTTATCTGGTATGGGCCTCAAGTTTCCCGGAGGGTCCCGTCCCCCGAACATCACAGCCGCGTCTATTCCATAAATAAAACCCTTGGCCATGGGACCCATTTCCGTTGGTCGTAACTTAGATAACCCCCACGGCCAAGGGCTGCATACGCAACACCCACAAGGTCGACCACTTAGTTTCTTCGAACACATACGGTTTCGAGTAGCATCACTACAGATTTCAGAGAACAGGCGCTTCTCCTGGCACAGTATCGAACACTTAGTTTCAGATGGAACATTTAGTTTAAAATTGAACTATGTTTCGCATCTGGTGAATCCTCCCTCACAAGGTCGACCACTTAGTTTCGCCGAAAACATAAGATTTCGCGTAGCATCGCCACAGATTTCAGAGATCAGGCGCTTCTCTTGGCACAGTATCGAACACTTTCGGATAGAACAATCCGTTTAAAATGGAACTATGTTTGGCATCTGGAGTATCCTCTCTCACAAGGTCGACCATTTAGTTTCGTCGAACACATACGGTTTCGAGTAGCATCGCCACAGATTTCAGAGAACAGGCGCTTCTCCTGGCACAGTATCGAACACTTAGTATCAGATAGAACAATTACTTTAAAATGGAACTATGCTTCGCATCTGGAGTTTCCTCTCTCACAAGGTCGACCACTTAGTTTCGTCGAACACATACGGTTTCGAGTAGCATCGCCACCGATTTCAGAGAACAGGCCCTTCTCCTGGCACAGTATCGAACACTTAGTATCAGATAGAACAATTACTTTAAAATGGAACTAAGCTTCGTATCTGGAGTTTCCTCTCGCACAAGGTGGACCACTTAGTTTAGTCGACCACATACGGTTTCGAGTAGCATCGCCACAGATTTCAGAGAACAGGCGCTTCTCCTGGCGCAGTATTTAACACTTAGTTACAGGTAGAACACTTAGTTTAAAATGAAAATAAGTTTCGCATTTGGTGTTTCCTCTCTCACAAGGTCGACCACTTAGTTACGTCGAACACATACAGTTTCGAGTAGCATCGCCACAGATTTCGGAGAACGGGCGCTTCCCCTGGCACAGTATCGAACACTTAGTTTCAGATCGAACAATTAGTTTAAAATGGAACTAAGTTTCGCATCTGGAGTTTCCTCTCTCACAATGTCGACCACTTAGTTTCGTCGAACACATACGGTTTCGAGTGGCACCGTCACACATTTCAGAGAACAGGCGCTTCTCTTGGCACAGTATCGAACACTTTCGGATAGAACAATCCGTTTAAAATGGAACTCTGTTTGGCATCTGGAGTATCCTCTCTCACAAGGTCGACCACTTAGTTTCGTCGAACACATACGGTTTCGAGTAGCATCGCCACCGATTTCAGAGAACAGGCCCTTCTCCTGGCACAGTATCGAACACTTAGTATCAGATAGAGCAATTACTTTAAAATGGAACTAAGCTTCGTATCTGGAGTTTCCTCTCGCACAAGGTGGACCACTTAGTTTAGTCGACCACATACGGTTTCGAGTAGCATCGCCACAGATTTCAGAGAACAGGCGCTTCTCCTGGCGCAGTATCTAACACTTAGTTACAGGTAGAACACTTAGTTTAAAATGAAAATAAGTTTCGCATTTGGTGTTTCCTCTCTCACAAGGTCGACCACTTAATTCCGTCGAACACATACGGTTTCGAGTGGCATCGCCACAGATTACAGAGAACAGGCGCTTCTCCTGGCACAGTATCGAACACTTAGTTTCAGATGGAACAATTAGTTTAATATGGAACTAAGTTTCGCATCCGGAGTTTCCTCTCTCAGAAGGTCGACCACTTAGTTTCGTCGAACACATACGGTTTCGAGTGGCATCGCCACGGATTTCAGAGAACAGGCGCTTCTGCTGGCACAGTATCGAACACTTAGTTTCAGATAGAACAATCAGTTTAAATGGAACTAAGTCTGGCATCTGGAGTTTCCTCTCTCACAAGGTCGACCACTTAGTTTCCTCGAACACTTACGGTTTCGAGTGGCATCGCCACAGATTTCAAAGAACAGGCGCTTCTCCTGGCACAGTATCGAACACTTAGTTTCAGATCGAACAATTTGTTTAAAATGGAACTACGTTTCACATCTGGAGATTCCTCTCCCACAAGGTCCAACATTTAGATTCGTCGAACACATACGGTTTCGATTAGCATCGCCACACATTTCAGAGAACAGGCGCTTCTCCTGGCACAGTGTCGAACACTTAGTTTCAGATAGAACAATTAGTTTAAAATTGAACTAAGATTCGCAACTGGAGTTTCCTCTCTCACAAGGTCGACCATTTAGATTCGTCGAACACATACGGTTTCGAGTAGCATCGCCACAGATTTCAGAGAACAGGCGCTTCTCCTGGCACACTGTCGAACACTTAGTTTCAGATAGAACAATTAGTTTAAAATTGAACTAAGATTTGCAACTGGAGTTTCCTCTCTCACAAGGTCGACCATTTAGATTCGTCGAACACATACCGTTTCGAGTAGCATCGCCACAGATTTCAGAGAACAGGCACTTCTCCTGGCACAGTATCGAACACTAAGTTTCAGAGAGAACAGTTAATTTAAAATGGAACTATGTTTCGCATCTGAAGTTTCCTCTCTCACAAGGTCGGCCACTTAGTTTCGTCGAACACATACGGTTTCGAGGAGCATCGCCACAGATTTCAGAGAACAGGCGCTTCTCCTGGCACAGTATCGAACACTCAGTTTTAGATAGAACAATTAGTTTAAAATGGAACTAAGTTTCGCATCTGGAGTTTCCTCTCTCACAAGGTCGACCACTTAGTTTCGTCGAACACATACGGTTTCGAGTGGCATCGCCACAGGTTTCAGAGAACTGGCGCTTCTCCTGGCACAGTATGTAACACTTAGTATCAGATAGAACAATTACTTTAAAATGGAACTAAGCTTCGCATCTGGAGCTTCCTCTCTCACAAGGTGGACCTCCTAGTTTCGTCGAACACCTACGGTTTCGAGTGGCATTGCCACAGATTTCAGAGAACAGGCGGTTCTCCTGGCACAGTACCGAACACTTAGTTTCAGACAGAACAATAAGATTAAAATGGAACTAAGTTTCGCATCTGGAGTTTCCTCTCTCACAAGGCGGCCACTCAGTTTCGTGGAACACATTCGGTTTCGAGAAGTATCGCCACAGATTTCAGAGAACAGGCGCTTCTCCTGGCACAGTATCGAACACTAAGTTTCAGAGAGAACAATTAATTTAAAATGGAACTAAGTTTCGCATCTGAAGTTTCCTCTCTCACAAGGTCGGCCACTTAGTTTCGTCGAATACATACGGTTTCGAGGAGCATCGCCGCAGATTTCAGAGAACAGGCGCTTCTCCTGGCACAGTATCGATCACTTAGTTTCAGATAGAACAATTATTTTAAAATGGAAGTAAGTTTCGCATCTGCAGTTTCCTCTCTCACTAGGTCGACCACTTAGTTTCGTCGAACACATACGGTTTCGAGTAGCATCGCCACAGATTTCAGAGAACAAGCGCTTCTCCTGGCACAGTATCGAACACTTAGTTTCAGAGGGAAAAATTATTTTAAAATGGAAGAAAGTTTCGCATCTGCAGTTTCCTCTCTCACAAGGTCGACAACTTAGTTGCGTCGAACAAATACGGTTTCGAGTGGCATCGCCACAGATTTCAGAGAACAGACGCTTCTCCTAGCACAGTAGCGAAAACTTAGTATCAGATAGAACAATTAGTTTAAAATGGACCTAAGTTTCGCATCTGGAGTATCCTCTCTCACAAGGTCGACCACTTAGTTTCGTCGAACACATACGGTTACGAGTAGTATCGCCACAGATTTCGCAGAACGGGAGTTTCTCCTGCCACAGTATCGAATACTTAGTTTCAGATAGAACAATTAGTTTAAAATGCAACTATGTTTCGCATCTGGAGTTTCCTCTCTCACAAGGTCGGCCACTTAGTTTCGTCGAACACATACGGTTTCGAGTGGTATCGCCACAGATTCCAGAGAACAGGCGCTTCTCCTGGCACAGTATCGAACACTTAGTTTTAGATGGAACAATTAGTTTAAAATGCAACTATATTTCGCATGTGGAGTTTCCTCTCTCACAAGGTCGACCACTTAGTTTCGTCGAACACATACGGTTTCGAGTAGCATCGCCACAGATTTCAGAGAACAAGCCCTTCTCCTGGCACAGTATCGAACACTTAGTTTCAGAGGGAAAAATTATTTTAAAATGGAAGTAAGTTTCGCATCTGCAATTTCCTCTCTCACAAGGTCGACAACTTAGTTGCGTCGAACAAATACGGTTTCGAGTGGCATCGCCACAGATTTCAGAGAACAGACGCTTCTTCTAGCACAGTATCGAAAACTTAGTATCAGATAGAACAATTAGTTTAAAATGGACCTAAGTTTCGCATCTGGAGTATCCTCTCTCACAAGGTCGACCACTTAGTTTCGTCGAACACATACGGTTACGAGTAGTATCGCCACAGATTTCGCAGAACGGGAGTTTCTCCTGGCACAGTATCGAATACTTAGTTTCAGATAGAACAATTAGTTTAAAATGCAACTATGTTTCGCATCTGGAGATTCCTCTCTCACAAGGTCGGCCACTTAGTTTCGTCGAACACATACGGTTTCGAGTGGTATCGCCACAGATTCCAGAGAACAGGCGCTTCTCCTGGCACAGTATCGAACACTTAGTTTTAGATGGAACAATTAGTTTAAAATGCAACTATATTTCGCATGTGGAGTTTCCTCTCTCACAAGGTCGACCACTTAGTTTCGTCGAACACATACGGTTTCGAGTAGTATCGCCACAGATTTCGCAGAACGGGAGTTTCTCCTGGCACAGTATCGAACACTTAGTTTCAGATAGAACAATTAGTTTAAAATGGAACTATGTTTCGTATCTGGAGTATGCTCTCTCACAAGTTCAACCACTTAGTTGCGTCGAACAAATACGGTTTCGAGTGGTATCGCCACAGATTCCAGAGAACAGGCGCTTCTCCTGGCACAGTATCGAACACTTAGTTTTAGATGGAACAATTAGTTTAAAATGCAACTATATTTCGCATGTGGAGTTTCCTCTCTCACAAGGTCGACCACTTAGTTTCGTCGAACACATACGGTTTCGAGTAGCATCGCCACAGATTTCAGAGAACAAGCCCTTCTCCTGGCACAGTATCGAACACTTAGTTTCAGAGGGAAAAATTATTTTAAAATGGAAGTAAGTTTCGCATCTGCAATTTCCTCTCTCACAAGGTCGACAACTTAGTTGCGTCGAACAAATACGGTTTCGAGTGGCATCGCCACAGATTTCAGAGAACAGACGCTTCTCCTGGCAGAGTATCGAAAACTTAGTATCAGATAGAACAATTAGTTTAAAATGGAACTAAGTTTCGCATCTGGAGTATCCTCTCTCACAAGGTCGACCACTTAGTTTCGTCGAACACATACGGTTACGAGTAGTATCGCCACAGATTTCGCAGAACGGGAGTTTCTCCTGGCACAGTATCGAACACTTAGTTTCAGATAGAACAATTAGTTTAAAATGGAACTATGTTTCGTATCTGGAGTATGCTCTCTCACAAGTTCAACCACTTAGTTTCGTCGAACACATACGGTTTCGAGTGGCATCGCGACAGATTTCAGAGAACAGGCGCTTCTCCTGGCACAGTATCGAACACTTAGTTTCAGATAGAACAATTAGTTTAAAATGGTACTAAGTTTCGCATTTGGAGTTTCTTCCCGCACAAGGCGACCACTTAGTCTCGTCGAACACATACGGTTTCGAGTGGCATCGCCACACACTTCACAGAACAGCCACTCCTCCTGGCACATTATCGAACACTTAGTTTCAGATAGAACAATTATTTTAAAATGGAAGTAAGTTTCGCATCTGCAGTTTCCTCTCTCACAAGGTCGACCACTTAGTTTCGTCGAACACATACGGTTTCGAGTAGCATCGCCACAGATTTCAGAGAACAAGCGCTTCTCCTGGCACAGTATCGAACACTTAGTTTCAGAGGGAAAAATTATTTTAAAATGGAAGTAAGTTTCGCATCTGCAGTTTCCTCTCTCACAAGGTCGACAAGTTAGTTGCGTCGAACAAATACGGTTTCGAGTGGCATCGCCACAGATTTCAGAGAACAGACGCTTCTCCTAGCACAGTATCGAAAACTTAGTATCAGATAGAACAATTAGTTTAAAATGGACCTAAGTTTCGCATCTGGAGTATCCTCTCTCACAAGGTCGACCACTTAGTTTCGTCGAACACATACGGTTACGAGTAGTATCGCCACAGATTTCGCAGAACGGTAGTTTCTCCTGGCACAGTATCGAATACTTAGTTTCAGATAGAACAATTAGTTTAAAATGCAACTATGTTTCGCATCTGGAGTTTCCTGTCTCACAAGGTCGGCCACTTAGTTTCGTCGAACACATAAGGTTTCGAGTGGTATCGCCACAGATTCCAGAGAACAGGCGCTTCTCCTGGCACAGTATCGAACACTTAGTTTTAGATGGAACAATTAGTTTAAAATGCAACTATATTTCGCATGTGGAGTTTCCTCTCTCACAAGGTCGGCCACTTAGTTTCGTCGAACACATACGGTTTCGAGTGGTATCGCCACAGATTTCAGAAAACAGGCGCTTCTCCTGGCACAGTATCGAACACTTACTTTCAGATGGAACAATTAGTTTTAAATGGAACTAAGTTTTGCATCTGGAGTTTCCTCTTTCACAAGGCGACCACTTAGTTTCGTCGAACACAGACGGTTTCGATTGGCACCGCCACAGATTTCAGAGAACAGGCGCTTCTCCTGGCACAGTATCGAACACTTAGTTTCAGTTAGAATAATTAGTTTAAAATGGAAATATGTTTCGCATTTGGAGTTTCCTCTCTCACAAGTTCGACCACTTAGTTTCGTCGAACACATACGGTTTCGAGTAGTATCGCCACAGATATCCCAGAACGGGAGTTTCTCCTGGCACAGTATCGAACACTTAGTTACAGATAGAACAATTAGTTTAAAATGCAACTATGTTTCGCATCTGGAGTTTCCTCTCTCACAAGGTCGGCCACTTAGTTTCGTCGAACACATACGGTTTCGAGTGGCATCGCCACAGATTTCAGAGAACAGGCGCTTCTCCTGGAACATTATCGAACACTTAGTTTCAGATAGAACAATTAGTTTAAAATGGAACTATGTTGCGCATCTGGAGTATCCTCTCTCACAAGGTCGACCACTTAGTTTCGTCGAACACATACGGTTTCGAGTAGCATCGCCACAGATTTCAGAGAACAGGCGCTTCTCCTGGCACAGTGTCGAACACTTAGTTTCAGAGGGAAAAATTAGTTTAAAATGCAACTATGTTTCGCATCTGGAGTTTCCTCTCTCACAAGTTCGACCACTTAGTTTCGTCGAACACATACGGTTTCGAGTAGCATCGCCACCGATTTCGGAGAACAGACGCTTCTCCTGGCACAGTATCGAACACTTAGTATCAGATAGAACAATTTGTTTAAAATGGTACTAAGTTTCGCATTTGGAGTTTCTTCCCGCACAAGGCGACCACTTAGTCTCGTCGAACAGATACGGTTTCGAGTGGCATCGCCACACACTTCACAGAACAGCCGCTCCTCCTGGCACATTATCGAACACTTAGCTTCAGATAGAACAATTATTTTAAAATGGAAGTAAGTTTCGCATCTGCAGTTTCCTCTCTCACAAGGTCGACCACTTAGTTTCGTCGAACACATACGGTTTCGAGTAGCATCGCCACAGATTTCAGAGAACAAGCCCTTCTCCTGGCACAGTATCGAACACTTAGTTTCAGAGGGAAAAATTATTTTAAAATGGAAGTAAGTTTCGCATCTGCAATTTCCTCTCTCACAAGGTCGACAACTTAGTTGCGTCGAACAAATACGGTTTCGAGTGGCATCGCCACAGATTTCAGAGAACAGACGCTTCTACTGGCACAGTATCGAACACATAGTTTCAGATAGAACAATTCGTTTTAAATGGAACTAAGTTTCGCTTCTGGGGTTTCCTCTCTCATAAGGTCGACCATTTAGTTTCGTCGAACACATACGGTTTCGAGTAGTATCGCCACAGATTTCGCAGAACGGACGTTTCTCCTGGCACAGTATCAAACACTTAGTTTCAGATAGAACAATTAGATTAAAATGCAACTATGTTTTGCATCTGGAGTTACCTCTCTCACAAGGTCGGCCACTTAGTTTCGTCGAACACATACGTTTTCGAGTGGTATCGCCTCAGATTTCAGAGAACAGGCGCTTCTCCTGGCACATTATCGAACACTTAGTTACAGATAGAACAATTAGTTTAAAATGGAACTATGTTTCGCATCTGGAGTATCCTCTCTCACAAGGTCAACCACTTAGTTTCGTCGAACATATACGGTTTCGAGTGGCATCGCCACAGATTTCAGAGAACAGGCACTTCTCCTGGCACAGTATCGAACACTTTGTTTCAGATAGAACAATTAGTTTAAAATGGAACTAAGTTTCGCATTTGGAGTTTCCTCTTTCACAAGGTCGACAACTTAGTTTCGTCGAACAAATACGGTTTCTAGTGGCATCGCCACAGATTTCAGAGAACAGACGCTTCTACTGGCACAGTATCGAACACATAGTTTCAGATAGAACAATTCGTTTTAAATGGAACTAAGTTTCGCTTCTGGGGTTTCCTCTCTCATAAGGTCGACCATTTAGTTTCGTCGAACACATACGGTTTCGAGTAGTATCGCCACAGATTTCGCAGAACGGACGTTTCTCCTGGCACAGTATCAAACACTTAGTTTCAGATAGAACAATTAGATTAAAATGCAACTATGTTTCGCATCTGGAGTTTCCTCTCTCACAAGGTCGGCCACTTAGTTTCGTCGAACACATACGTTTTCGAGTGGTATCGCCACAGATTTCAGAGAACAGGCGCTTCTCCTGGCACATTATCGAACACTTAGTTACAGATAGAACAATTAGTTTAAAATGGAACTATGTTTCGCATCTGGAGTATCCTCTCTCACAAGGTCAACCACTTAGTTTCCTCGAACATATACGGTTTCGAGTGGCATCGCCACAGATTTCAGAGAACAGGCGCTTCTCCTGGCGCATTATCGAACACTTAGTTTCAGAGGGAAAAATTAGTTCAAAATGCAACTATGTTTCGCATCTGGAGTTTCCTCTCTCACAAGTTCGACCACTTAGTTTCGTCGAACACATACGGTTTCGTGTAGCATCGCCACCGATTTCGGAGAACAGACGCTTCTCCTGGCACAGTATCGAACACTTAGTATCAGATAGAACAATTAATTTAAAATGAAACTATGTTTCGTATCTGGAGTATGCTCTTTCACAAGGTCAACCACTTAGTTTCGTCGAACACATACGGTTTCGAGTGGCATCGCGACAGATTTCAGAGAACAGGCGCTTCTCCTGGCACAGTATCGAACACTTAGTTTCAGATAGAACAATTAGTTTAAAATGGTACTAAGTTTCGCATTTGGAGTTTCTTCCCGCACAAGGCGACCACTTAGTGTCGTCGAACACATACGGTTTCGAGTGGCATCGCCACACACTTCGCAGAACAGCCGCTCCTCCTGGCACATTATCGACCACTTAGCTTCAGATAGAACAATTATTTTAAAATGGAAGTAAGTTTCGCATCTGCAGTTTCCTCTCTCACAAGGTCGACCACTTAGTTTCGTCGAACACATACGGTTTCGAGTAGCATCGCCACAGATTTCAGAGAAGAAGCCCTTCTCCTGGCACAGTATCGAACACTTAGTTTCAGAGGGAAAAATTATTTTAAAATGGAAGTAAGTTTCGCATCTGCAGTTTCCTCTCTCACAAGGTCGACAACTTAGTTGCGTCGAACAAATACGGTTTCGAGTGGCATCGCCACAGATTTCAGAGAACAGACGCTTCTCCTAGCAGAGTATCGAAAACTTAGTATCAGATAGAACAATTAGTTTAAAATGGAACTAAGTTTCGCATCTGGAGTATCCTCTCTCACAAGGTCGACCACTTAGTTTCGTCGAACACATACGGTTACGAGTAGTATCGCCACAGATTTCGCAGAACGGGAGTTTCTCCTGGCACAGTATCGAACACTTAGTTTCAGATAGAACAATTAGTTTAAAATGCAACTATGTTTCGCATCTGGAGTTTCCTCTCTCACAAGGTCGACAACTTAGTTTCGATGAACACATACGGTTTGGAGTAGCATCGCCACCGATTTCAGAGAACAGGCGCTTCTCCTGGCACAGTATCGAACACTTAGTTTCAGAAAGAACAATTAGTTTAAAATGGAACTAAGTTTCGCATCTGGAGTTTCCTCTCTCAAAAGGTCGACCACTTAATTTCGTTGAACACATACGGTTTCGATTGGCATCGCCACAGATTTCAGAGAACAGGCGCTTCTCCTGGCACAGTATCGAACACTTAGTATCAGAGAGAACTATTAGTTTAAAATGGAACTAAGTTTCGCATCTGGAGTTTCCTCTCTCACAAGGTCGACCACTTAGTTTCGTCGAACACATACGGTTTCGAGTGGCATCGCCACAGATTTCAGAGAACAGGCGCTTCTCCTGGCACAGTATCGAACACTCAGTTTCAGATAGAACAATTAGTTTAAAATGGAACTAAGTTTCGCATCTGGAGTTTTCTCTCTCACAAGAACGACCACTTAGTTTCGTCGAACACATACGGTTTCGAGGACGCATCGCCACAGATTTCAGAGAACAGGCGCTTCTCCTGGCACAGTATCGAACACTCAGTACCAGATAGAACAATTAGTTTAAAAGGAACAAAGCTTCGCATTTGGAGTTTCCTCTCTCACAAGGTCGACCACTGAGTTTCGTCGAACACATACGGTTTCGAGTGGCATCGCCACAGATTTCAGAGAACAGGCGCTTCTCCTGGCACAGTATCGAAAACTTAGTTTCAGATAGAACAATTAGTTTTAAATGGAACTATGTTACGCTTCTGGAGTTTCCTCTCTCACAAGGTCGACCACTTAGTTTCGTCGAACACATATGGTTTCGAGTGGTCTCGCCATAGATTTCAGAGAACAGGCGCTTCTGCTGGCACAGTATCGAACACTTAGTTTCAGCTAGAATATTTAGTTTTAAATGGAAATATGTTTCGCATCTGGAGTATCCTCTCTCACAAGGTCAACCACTTAGTTTCGTCGAACACATACGGTTTCGAGTGGCATCGCTACACATTTCAGAGAACAGGCGCTTCTCCTGGCACAGTATGAAACCCTTTCATAAAGAACAATTAGTTTAAATTGGAACTAAGTTTCGCATCTGGAGTTTCCTCTCTCACAAGGTCGGCCACTTAGTTTCGTCGAACACATACGGTTTCGAATGGCATCGCCACAGATTTCAGAGAACAGGTGCTTCTCCTGGCACAGTATTGAACACTTAGTTTCAGATGGAACAATTAGTTTTAAATGGCACTAAGTTTCGCATCTGGAGTTTCCCCATTCACAAGGCGACCACTCAGTTTCGTCGAACACATACGGTTTCGAGTGGCATTGCCACAGATTTCAGAGAACAGGCGCTTCTCCTGGCACATTATCGAACACTTAGTTTCGGATAGAACAATTAGTTTAAAATGGAACAAAGTATCGCATCTGAAGTTTTCTCTCACACAAGGTCGACCACTTGGTTTCGTCGAGCACATACGGTTTCGAGCGGCATCGCCACAGATTTCAGAGAAAAGGCGCTTCGCTTGGCACATTATCGAACACATAGTTTCAGATAGAACAATTAGTTTAAAATGGAACTAAGTTTCGCATCTGGAGCTTCCTCTCTCACAAGGTCGACCACTTAGTTTCGTCGAACACATACCGTTTCGAGTGCGCATCGCGACAGATTTCAGAGAACAGGCGCTTCTCCTGGCACAGTATCGAACACTTAGTTTCAGATAGAACAATTAGTATAAAATGGTACCAAGTCTCGCATCTGGAGTTTCCTCTTTCACAAGGCGACCACCTAGTTTCTTCGAACACAGGCGGTTTCGATTGGCATCGCCACAGATTTCAGAGAACAGGCGCTTCCCCTGGCACAGTATCGAAAACTTAGTTTCAGATGAAACAATTAGTTTTAAATGGAACTAAGTTTCGCATCTGGAGTTTCCTCTTTCGCAAGGCGACCACCTAGTTTCGTCGAACACAGACGGTCTCGATTGGCATCGCCACAGATTTCAGAGAAAAGGCGCTTCTCCTGGCACAGTATCGAACACTTACTTTCAGATAGAACAATTAGTTTAAAATGGATCTAAGTTTAGCATCTGGTGTTTCCTCTCTCACGAGGTGGGCCACTTAGTTTCGTCGAGCACATACCGTTTCCAGTGCGCATCGCGACAGATTTCAGAGAACAGGCGCTTCTCCTGGCACAGTATCGAACACTTAGTTTCAGAGAGAACAATTAGTTTAAAATGGAAATAAGTTTCGCATCTGGAGTTTCCTCTCTCACAAGGTCGACCACCTAGTTTCGTCGAACACATACGGTTTCGAGTAGCATCGCCACAGATTTCAGAGAACAGGCGCTTCGCCTGGCACAGTATCGAACACTTAGTTTCAGATAGAACAATTAGTTTAAAATGGAACTATGTTTCGCATCTGGTGTTTCCTCTCTCACAAGGTCAACGACTTAGTTTCGTCGAACACATACGGTTTCGAGGGGCATCGCCACACATTTCAGAGAACAGGCGCTTCTCCTGGCACATTTTCGAACACTTAGATTCAGATAGAGCAATTAGTTTAACATGGAACTATGTGTCGCATCTGGAGTTTCCTCTCTCACAAGGTCGACGACTTAGTTTCGTTGAACGCATTCGGTTTCGAGTGGCATTGCCACAGATTTCAGAGAACAGGCGCTTCCCCTGGCACAGTATCGAACTCTTAGTTTCAGATAGAACGATTAGTTAAAAATGGAACAAAGTTTCTCATCGGGAGTTTCATCTCTCACAAGGTCGACCATTTAGTTTCGAAGAATTCATACGGTTTCGAGTAGCATCGCCACAGATTTCAGAGAACAGGCGCTTCTCCTGGCACAGTAAGAAACCCTTTCATAAAGAACAATTAGTTTAAAATGGAACTAAGTTTCGCATCTGGAGTTTCCTCTCTCACAAGGTCGGCCACTTAGTTTCGTCGAACACATACGGTTTCGAATGGCATCGCCACAGATTTCAGAGAACAGGTGCTTCTCCTGGCACAGTATTGAACACTTAGTTTCAGATGGAACAATTAGTTTTAAATGGCACTAAGTTTCGCATCTGGAGTTTCCCCATTCACAAGGCGACCACTCAGTTTCGTCGAACACATACGGTTTCGAGTGGCATTGCCACAGATTTCAGAGAACAGGCGCTTCTCCTGGCACATTATCGAACACTTAGTTTCGGATAGAACAATTAGTTTAAAATGGAACAAAGTATCGTATCTGAAGTTTTCTCTCACACAAGGTCGACCACTTAGTTTCGTCGAGCACATACGGTTTCGAGCGGCATCGCCACAGATTTCAGAGAAAAGGCGCTTCGCCTGGCACATTATCGAACACATAGTTTCAGATAGAACAATTAGTTTAAAATGGAACTAAGTTTCGCATCTGGAGCTTCCTCTCTCACAAGGTCGACCACTTAGTTTCGTCGAACACATACCGTTTCGAGTGCGCATCGCGACAGATTTCAGAGAACAGGCGCTTCTCCTGGCACAGTATCGAACACTTAGTTTCAGATAGAACAATTAGTATAAAATGGTACCAAGTCTCGCATCTGGAGTTTCCTCTTTCACAAGGCGACCACCTAGTTTCTTCGAACACAGGCGGTTTCGATTGGCATCGCCACAGATTTCAGAGAACAGGCGCTTCCCCTGGCACAGTATCGAACACTTACTTTCAGATAGAACAATTAGTTTAAAATGGATCTAAGTTTAGCATCTGGTGTTTCCTCTCTCACAAGGTGGGCCACTTAGTTTCGTCGAGCACATACCGTTTCCAGTGCGCATCGCGACAGATTTCAGAGCACAGGCGCTTCTCCTGGCACAGTATCGAACACTTAGTTTCAGAGAGAACAATTAGTTTAAAACGGAAATAAGTTTCGCATCTGGAGTTTCCTCTCTCACAAGGTCGACCACCTAGTTTCGTCGAACACATACGGTTTCGAGTAGCATCGCCACAGATTTCAGAGAACAGGCGCTTCGCCTGGCACAGTATCGAACACTTAGTTTCAGATAGAACAATTAGTTTAAAATGGAACTAAATTTTGCATCTGGAGTATCCTCTCTCACAAGGTCGACCACTTAGTTTCGTCGAACACATACGGTTTCGAGTGGCATCGCCATAGATTTCAGAGAACAGGCGCTTCTCCCGGCACAGTATCGAACACTTAGTATCGGATAGAACAATTACTTTAAAATGGAACTATGTTTCGCATCTGGAGTATCCTTTCTCACAAGGTCGACCACTTAGTTTCGTCGAACACATATGATTTCGAGTAGCATAGTCACAGATTTCAGAGAACAGGCACTTCTCCTGGCACAGTATCGAACACTTAGTTTCAGATAGAACAATTAGTTTAAAATGGAACTATGTTTCGCATCTGGAGTTTCCTCTCTCACAAGGTCAACGACTTAGTTTCGTCGAACACATACGGTTTCGAGGGGCATCGCCACACATTTCAGAGAACAGGCGCTTCTCCTGGCACATTTTCGAACACTTAGATTCAGATAGAGCAATTAGTTTAACATGGAACTATGTGTCGCATCTGGAGTTTCCTCTCTCACAAGGTCGACGACTTAGTTTCGTTGAACGCATTCGGTTTCGAGTGGCATTGCCACAGATTTCAGAGAACAGGCGCTTCCCCTGGCACAGTATCGAACTCTTAGTTTCAGATAGAACGATTAGTTAAAAATGGAACAAAGTTTCGCATCTGGAGTTTCATCTATCACAAGGTCGACCATTTAGTTTCGAAGAACTCATACGGTTTCGAGTGGCATCGCCACAGATTTCAGAGAGCAGGCGCTTCTCCTGGCATAGTATCGAACACTTTCAGATAGAACAATCAGTTTAAAATGGAACTAAGTTTTGCATCTGGAGTATCCTCTCTCACAAGGTCGACCACTTAGTTTCGTCGAACACATACGGTTTCGAGTGGCATCGCCACAGATTTCAGAGAACAGGCGCTTCTCCCGGCACAGTATCGAACACTTAGTATCGGATAGAACAATTACTTTAAAATGGAACTATGATTCGCATCTGGAGTATCCTTTCTCACAAGGTCGACCACTTAGTTTCGTCGAACACATATGATTTCGAGTAGCATAGTCACACATTTCAGAGAACAGGCACTTCTCCTGGCACAGTATCGAACACTTAGTTTCAGATAGAACAATTAGTTTAAAATGGAACTATGTTTCGCATCTGGAGTTTCCTCTCTCACAAGGTCAACGACTTAGTTTCGTCGAACACATACGGGTCCGAGGTGCATCGCCACAGATTTCAGTGAACAGACGCTTCTCCTGGCACATTTTCGAACACTTAGTTTCCGATAGAGCAATTAGTTTAACATGGAACTATGTGTCGCATCTGGAGTTTCCTCTCTTACAAGTTCACTCGAAACCATATGTGTTCGACGAAACTAAGTGGCCGACCTTGTGAGAGAGGAAACTTCAGATGCGAAACTTAGTTACATTTTAAACTAATTGTTCCATCTGAAATTAAGTGTTCTCTACTGTGCCAGGGGAAGCGGCTGTTCTCTGAAATCTGTGGCGATGCCACTCGAAACCGTATGTGTTCGACGAAACTAAGTGGCCGACCTTGTGAGAGAGGAAACTACGGATGCGAAACATTGTTTCATTTTAAACTAATCGTTCTATCTGAAACTAAGTGTTCGATACTGCGCCAGGAGAAGGGTCTGTTCTCTGAAATCTGTGGCGATGATGTTCGCAGCCGTATGTGTTCGACGAATCTAAATGGTCGACCTTGTGAGAGAGGAAACTCCAGATGCGAAACTTAGTTCCATTTTAAACCTAATGTTCCATCTGATATTAAGTTTTCGATACTGTGCCTGGAGAAGCGCCTGTTCTCTGAAATCTGTGGCGATGCCACTCGAAACCGTATGTGTTCGACGAAACTGAGTGGTCGACATTGTGAGAGAGGAAACTCCAGACGCGAAACTTAGTGCCATTCTAAACTAATTGTTCTCTATGAAACTAAGTGTTCGATACTGTGCAAGGAGAAGCGCCTGTTCTCTGAAACGTGTGGCGATGCCACTCGAAACCTTATGTGTTCGACGAAACTGAGTGGTCGACATTGTGAGAGAGGAAACTCCAGACGCGAAACTTAGTGGCATTTTAAACTTATTGTTCTATCTGAAAATATGTGTCCGATACTGTGCCAGGAGAAGCTCATGTTCTCTGAAATGTGTGGCGATGCCACTCGAAACCGTATGTGTTCGACGAAACTAAGTTGTCGACCTTGTGAGAGAAGAAACTCCAGATGCGAAACTTAGTTCCATTTTAAACTAATTGTTCTATCTGTAACTGAGTGTCCGATACTGTGCCAGGAGAAGCGCCAGTTCTCTGAAATGTGTGGCGATGCCACTCTAAACCGTATGTGTTCGTCGAAACTAAGTGGTCGACCTTGTGAGAGAGGAAACTCCAGTTGCGAAACTTAGTTCCATTTTACTCTAATTGTTCTATCTGAAACTAAGTGTTCGATAATGTGCCAGGAGAAGCGCCTGTTCTCTGAAATCTGTGGCGATGCCACTCGAAACGGTATGTGTTCGACGAAACTAAGTGGTCGACCTTGTGAGAGAGGATACTCCAGATGCAAAACTTAGTTCCATTTTAAACTGATTGTTCTATCTGAAAGTGTTCGATACTGTGCCAGGAGAAGCGCCTGTTCTCTGAAATCTGTGGCGATGCCACTCGAAACCGTATGAGTTCGAGGAAACTAAGTGGTTGATCTTATGAGAGAGGATACTCCAGATGCGAAACATAGTTCCATTTTAAACTAATGTTTCTGTCTGAAAAAAGTGTTCGATACTAAATGGTCGACCTTGTGAGAGAGGAAACTCCAGATGCGAAACTTTGTTCCATTTTTAACTAATCGTTCTATCTGAAAATAAGTGTTCGATACTGTGCCAGGGGAAGCGCCTGTTCTCTGAAATCTGTGGCAATGCCACTCGAAACCGAATGCGTTCAACGAAACTAAGTCGTCGACCTTGTGAGAGAGGAAACTCCAGATGCGAAACTTATTTCCATTTTATACTAAATGTTCTCTCTGAAACTAAGTGTTCGATACTGTGCCACGAGAAGCGCCTGTTCTCTGAAATGTGTGGCGATGCCACTCGAAACCGTATGTGTTCGACGAAACTAAGTGGTTGATCTTGTGAGAGAGGATACTCCAGATGCGAAACATAGTGCCATTTTAAACTAATTGTTCTGTCTGATACTAAGTGTTCGATACTGTGCCAGGAGAAGCGCCTGTTCTCTGAAATGTGTGGCGATGCCCCTCGAAACCGTATGTGTTCGACGAAACTAAGTCGTTGACCTTGTGAGAGAGGAAACTCCAGATGCGAAACATAGTTCCATTTTAAACTAATTGTTCTATCTGAAACTAAGTGTTCGATACTGTGCCAGGAGAAGTGCCTGTTCTCTGAAATCTGTGACGATGCTACTCGAAACCGTATGTGTTCATCGAAACTAAGTGGTCGACCTTGTGAGAGAGGAAACTCCAGATGCGATGCTTAGTTCCATTTTAAACTAATAGTTCTATCTGATACTAAATGTTCGATACTGTGCCAGGAGAAGCGCCTGTTCTCTGAAATCTGTGGCGATGCTACTCGAAACCGTATGTGTTCGACGAAACTAAGTGGTCGACCTTCTGAGAGAGGATACTCCAAATGCGAAACATATTTCTATTTTAAACTAATTGTTCTATCTGAAACTAAGTGTTCGATACTATGCCAGGAGAAGCGCCAGTTCTCTGAAATGTGTGGCGATGCCACTCGAAACCGTATGTGTTCGACGAAACTAAGTGGTTGATCTTGTGAGAGAGGATACTCCAGATGCGAAACATAATTCCATTTTAAACTAATTGTTCTCTCTGAAACTAAGTGTTCGATACTGTGCCAGGAGAAGCGCCTGTTCTCTGAAATCTGTGGCGATGCTACTCGAAACCGAATGTGTTCCACGACACTAAGTGGCCGCAATGTGAGAGAGGAAACTCCAGATGCGAAATTTAGTACCATTTTAAACTAATTGTTCTATCTGAAACTAAGTGTTCGATACTGTGCCAGGAGAAGCGCCAGTTCTCTGAAATGTGTGGCGATGCCACTCGAAACCGTATGTGTTCAACGAAACTAAGTGGTCGACCTTTTGAGAGAGGATACTCCAGATGCGAAACATATTTCTATTTTAAACTAATTGTTCTATCTGAAACTAAGTGTTCGATACTGTGCCAGGAGAAGCGCCAGTTCTCTGAAATGTGTGGCGATGCCACTCGAAACCGTATGTGTTCGACGAAACTAAGTGGTCGACCTTGTGAGGGAGGAAACTTCAGATGCGAAATATAGTTCCAATTTAAACTAATTGTTCTCTCTGAAACTAAGTGTTCGATACTGTGCCAGGAGAAGCGCCAGTTCTCTGAAATCTGTGGCGATGCCACTCGAAACCGTATGTGTTCGACGAAACTAAGTGGTCGACCTTGTGAGAGAAGAACCTCCAGATGCGAAACATAGTTCCAATTTAAACTAATTGTTCTCTCTGAAACTAAGTGTTCGATACTGTGCCAGGAGAAGCGCCTGTTCTCTAAAATCTGTGGCGATGCTACTCGAAACCGTATGTGTTCGACGAAACTAAGTGATCGACCTTGTGAGAGAGGATACTCCAGATGCGAAACATATTTCTATTTTAAACTAATTGTTCTATCTGAAACTAAGTGTTCGATACTGTGCCAGGAGAAGCGCCAGTTCTCTGAAATGTGTGGCGATGCCACTCGAAACCGTATGTGTTCGACGAAACTAAGTGGTCGACCTTGTGAGGGAGGAAACTTCAGATGCGAAACATAGTTCCAATTTAAACTAATTGTTCTCTCTGAAACTAAGTGTTCGATACTGTGCCAGGAGAAGCGCCAGTTCTCTGAAATGTGTGGCGATGCCACTCGAAACCGTATGTGTTCGACGAAACTAAGTGGTCGACCTTGTGAGAGAAGAACCTCCAGATGCGAAACATAGTTCCAATTTAAACTAATTGTTCTCTCTGAAACTAAGTGTTCGATACTGTGCCAGGAGAAGCGCCTGTTCTCTAAAATCTGTGGCGATGCTACTCGAAACCGTATGTGTTCGACGAAACTAAGTGATCGACCTTGTGAGAGAGGATACTCCAGATGCGAAACATATTTCTATTTTAAACTAATTGTTCTATCTGAAACTAAGTGTTCGATACTGTGCCAGGAGAAGCGCCAGTTCTCTGAAATGTGTGGCGATGCCACTCGAAACAGTATGTGTTCGACGAAACTAAGTGGTCGACCTTGTGAGAGAGGAAACTCCAGATGCGAAACTTAGTTCCATTTTAAACTAATTGTTCTCTCTGAAACTAAGTGTTCGATACTGTGCCAGGAGAAGCGCCTGTTCTCTGAAATCTGTGGCGATGTCACTCGAAACAGTATGTGTTCATCGAAACTAAGTGGTCGACCTTGTGAGAGAGGAAACTCCAGATGCGATGCTTAGTTCCATTTTAAACTAATAGTTCTATCTGATACTAAATGTTCGATACTGTGCCAGGAGAAGCGCCTGTTCTCTGAAATCTGTGGCGATGCTACTCGAAACCGAATGTGTTCCAGGAATCTAAGTGGCCGCCATGTGAGAGAGGAAACTCCAGATGCGAAATTTAGTACCATTTTAAACTAATTGTTTTATCTGAAACTATGTGTCCGATACTGTGCCAGGAGAAGCTCCTGTTCTCTGCAATGTGTGGCGATGCCACTCGAAACCGTATGTGTTCGACGAAACTAAGTGGTCGACCTTGTGAGAGAGGATACTCCAGATGCGAAACATAATTCCATTTTAAACTAATTGTTCTCTCTGAAACTAAGTGTTCGATACTGTGCCAGGAGAAGCGCCTGTTCTCTGAAATCTGTGGCGATGCTACTCGAAACCGAATGTGTTCCACGACACTAAGTGGCCGCCATGTGAGAGAGGAAACTCCAGATGCGAAATTTAGTACCATTTTAAACTAATTGTTCTATCTGAAACTAAGTGTTCGATACTGTGCCAGGAGAAGCGCCAGTTCTCTGAAATGTGTGGCGATGCCACTCGAAACCGTATGTGTTCAACGAAACTAAGTGGTCGACCTTTTGAGAGAGGATACTCCAGATGCGAAACATATTTCTATTTTAAACTAATTGTTCTATCTGAAACTAAGTGTTCGATACTGTGCCAGGAGAAGCGCCAGTTCTCTGAAATGTGTGGCGATGCCACTCGAAACCGTATGTGTTCGACGAAACTAAGTGGTCGACCTTGTGAGGGAGGAAACTCCAGATGCGAAACATAGTTCCAATTTAAACTAATTGTTCTCTCTGAAACTAAGTGTTCGATACTGTGCCAGGAGAAGCGCCAGTTCTCTGAAATGTGTGGCGATGCCACTCGAAACCGTATGTGTTCGACGAAACTAAGTGGTCGACCTTGTGAGAGAAGAACCTCCAGATGCGAAACATAGTTCCAATTTAAACTAATTGTTCTCTCTGAAACTAAGTGTTCGATACTGTGCCAGGAGAAGCGCCTGTTCTCTAAAATCTGTGGCGATGCTACTCGAAACCGTATGTGTTCGACGAAACTAAGTGATCGACCTTGTGAGAGAGGATACTCCAGATGCGAAACATATTTCTATTTTAAACTAATTGTTCTATCTGAAACTAAGTGTTCGATACTGTGCCAGGAGAAGCGCCAGTTCTCTGAAATGTGTGGCGATGCCACTCGAAACAGTATGTGTTCGACGAAACTAAGTGGTCGACCTTGTGAGAGAGGAAACTCCAGATGCGAAACTTAGTTCCATTTTAAACTAATTGTTCTCTCTGAAACTAAGTGTTCGATACTGTGCTAGGAAAAGCGCTTGTTCTCTGAAATCTGTGGCGATGCTACTCGAAACCGTATGTGTTCGATGAAACTAAGTGGTTGATCTTGTGAGAGAGGATACTCCAGATGCGAAACATAATTCCATTTTAAACTAATTGTTCTATCTGAAACTAAGTGTTCGATACTGTGCCATGAGAAGCGCCAGTTCTCTGAAATGTGTGGCGATGCCACTCGAAACAGTATGTGTTCGACGAAACTAAGTGGTCGACCTTGTGAGAGAGGAAACTCCAGATGCGAAACTTAGTTCGATTTTAAACTAATTGTTCTCTCTGAAACTAAGTGTTCGATACTGTGCCAGGAGAAGCCCCTGTTCTCTGAAATCTGTGGCGATGCTACTCGAAACCGAATGTGTTCGACGAAACTAAGTGGTCGACCTTGTGAGAGAAGAAACTCCAGATGCGAAACTTAGTTCCATTTTAAACTAATTGTTCTATCTGTAACTGAGTGTTCGATACTGCGCCAGGAGAAGCGCCTGTTCTCTGAAATCGGTGGCGATGCTACTCGAAACCGTATGTGTTCATCGAAACTAAGTGGTCGACCTTGTGAGAGAGGAAACTCCAGATGCGATGCTTAGTTCCATTTTAAACTAATAGTTCTATCTGATACTAAATGTTCGATACTGTGCCAGGAGAAGCGCCTGTTCTCTGAAATCTGTGGCGATGCTACTCGAAACCGAATGTGTTCCAGGAATCTAAGTGGCCGCCATGTGAGAGAGGAAACTCCAGATGCGAAATTTAGTACCATTTTAAACTAATTGTTTTATCTGAAACTATGTGTCCGATACTGTGCCAGGAGAAGCTCCTGTTCTCTGCAATGTGTGGCGATGCCACTCGAAACCGTATGTGTTCGACGAAACTAAGTGGTCGACCTTGTGAGAGAGGATACTCCAGATGCGAAACATATTTCTATTTTAAACTAATTGTTCTACATGAAACTAAGTGTTCGATACTGTGCCAGGAGAAGCGCCAGTTCTCTGAAATGTGTGGCGATGCCACTCGAAACCGTATGTGTTCGACGAAACTAAGTGGTCGACCTTGTGAGGGAGGAAACTCCAGATGCGAAACATAGTTCCAATTTAAACTAATTGTTCTCTCTGAAACTAAGTGTTCGATACTGTGCCAGGAGAAGCGCCTGTTCTCTGAAATCTGTGGCGATGCTACTCGAAACCGTATGTGTTCGACGAAACTAAGTGGTCGACCTTGTGAGAGAGGAAACTCCAGATGCGAAACTTAGTACCATTTTAAACTAATTGTTCTATCTGAAACTAAGTGTTCGATACTGTGCCAGGAGAAGCGCCAGTTCTCTGAAATGTGTGGCGATGCCACTCGAAACCGTATGTGTTCGACGAAACTAAGTGGTCGACCTTGTGAGAGAAGAACCTCCAGATGCGAAGCATAGTTCCAATTTAAACTAATTGTTCTCTCTGAAACTAAGTGTTCGATACTGTGCCAGGAGAAGCGCCTGTTCTCTAAAATCTGTGACGATGCTACTCGAAACCGTATGTGTTCGACGAAACTAAGTGATCGACCTTGTGAGAGAGGATACTCCAGATGCGAAACATATTTCTATTTTAAACTAATTGTTCTATCTGAAACTAAGTGTTCGATACTGTGCCAGGAGAAGCGCCAGTTCTCTGAAATGTGTGGCGATGCCACTCGAAACAGTATGTGTTCGACGAAACTAAGTGGTCGACCTTGTGAGAGAGGAAACTCCAGATGCGAAACTTAGTTCCATTTTAAACTAATTGTTCTCTCTGAAACTAAGTGTTCGATACTGTGCCAGGAAAAGCGCTTGTTCTCTGAAATCTGTGGCGATGCTACTCGAAACCGTATGTGTTCGATGAAACTAAGTGGTTGATCTTGTGAGAGAGGATACTCCAGATGCGAAACATAATTCCATTTTAAACTAATTGTTCTATCTGAAACTAAGTGTTCGATACTGTGCCATGAGAAGCGCCAGTTCTCTGAAATGTGTGGCGATGCCACTAGAAACAGTATGTGTTCGACGAAACTAAGTGGTCGACCTTGTGAGAGTGGAAACTCCAGATGCGAAACTTAGTTCGATTTTAAACTAATTGTTCTCTCTGAAACTAAGTGTTCGATACTGTGCCAGGAGAAGCGCCAGTTCTCTGAAATGTGTGGCGATGCCACTCGAAACAGTATGTGTTCGACGAAACTAAGTGGTCGACCTTGTGAGAGAGGAAACTCCAGATGCGAAACTTAGTTCCATTTTAAACTAATTGTTCTCTCTGAAACTAAGTGTTCGATACTGTGCCAGGAAAAGCGCTTGTTCTCTGAAATCTGTGGCGATGCTACTCGAAACCGTATGTGTTCGATGAAACTAAGTGGTTGATCTTGTGAGAGAGGATACTCCAGATGCGAAACATAATTCCATTTTAAACTAATTGTTCTATCTGAAACTAAGTGTTCGATACTGTGCCATGAGAAGCGCCAGTTCTCTGAAATGTGTGGCGATGCCACTCGAAACAGTATGTGTTCGACGAAACTAAGTGGTCGACCTTGTGAGAGAGGAAACTCCAGATGCGAAACTTAGTTCGATTTTAAACTAATTGTTCTCTCTGAAACTAAGTGTTCGATACTGTGCCAGGAGAAGCCCCTGTTCTCTGAAATCTGTGGCGATGCTACTCGAAACCGAATGTGTTCGACGAAACTAAGTGGTCGACCTTGTGAGAGAAGAAACTCCAGATGCGAAACTTAGTCCCATTTTAAACTAATTGTTCTATCTGTAACTGAGTGTTCGATACTGCGCCAGGAGAAGCGCCTGTTCTCTGAAATCGGTGGCGGTGCTACTCGAAACCGTATGTGTTCATCGAAACTAAGTGGTCGACCTTGTGAGAGAGGAAACTCCAGATGCGATGCTTAGTTCCATTTTAAACTAATAGTTCTATCTGATACTAAATGTTCGATACTGTGCCAGGAGAAGCGCCTGTTCTCTGAAATCTGTGGCGATGCTACTCGAAACCGAATGTGTTCCAGGAATCTAAGTGGCCGCCATGTGAGAGAGGAAACTCCAGATGCGAAATTTAGTACCATTTTAAACTAATTGTTTTATCTGAAACTATGTGTCCGATACTGTGCCAGGAGAAGCTCCTGTTCTCTGCAATGTGTGGCGATGCCACTCGAAACCGTATGTGTTCGACGAAACTAAGTGGTCGACCTTGTGAGAGAGGATACTCCAGATGCGAAACATATTTCTATTTTAAACTAATTGTTCTACATGAAACTAAGTGTTCGATACTGTGCCAGGAGAAGCGCCAGTTCTCTGAAATGTGTGGCGATGCCACTCGAAACCGTATGTGTTCGACGAAACTAAGTGGTCGACCTTGTGAGGGAGGAAACTCCAGATGCGAAATATAGTTCCAATTTAAACTAATTGTTCTCTCTGAAACTAAGTGTTCGATACTGTGCCAGGAGAAGCGCCTGTTCTCTGAAATCTGTGGCGATGCTACTCGAAACCGTATGTGTTCGACGAAACTAAGTGGTCGACCTTGTGAGAGAGGAAACTCCAGATGCGAAACTTAGTACCATTTTAAACTAATTGTTCTATCTGAAACTAAGTGTTCGATACTGTGCCAGGAGAAGCGCCAGTTCTCTGAAATGTGTGGCGATGCCACTCGAAACCGTATGTGTTCGACGAAACTAAGTGGTCGACCTTGTGAGAGAAGAACCTCCAGATGCGAAGCATAGTTCCAATTTAAACTAATTGTTCTCTCTGAAACTAAGTGTTCGATACTGTGCCAGGAGAAGCGCCTGTTCTCTAAAATCTGTGACGATGCTACTCGAAACCGTATGTGTTCGACGAAACTAAGTGATCGACCTTGTGAGAGAGGATACTCCAGATGCGAAACATATTTCTATTTTAAACTAATTGTTCTATCTGAAACTAAGTGTTCGATACTGTGCCAGGAGAAGCGCCAGTTCTCTGAAATGTGTGGCGATGCCACTCGAAACAGTATGTGTTCGACGAAACTAAGTGGTCAACCTTGTGAGAGAGGAAACTCCAGATGCGAAACTTAGTTCCATTTTAAACTAATTGTTCTCTCTGAAACTAAGTGTTCGATACTGTGCCAGGAAAAGCGCTTGTTCTCTGAAATCTGTGGCGATGCTACTCGAAACCGTATGTGTTCGATGAAACTAAGTGGTTGATCTTGTGAGAGAGGATACTCCAGATGCGAAACATAATTCCATTTTAAACTAATTGTTCTATCTGAAACTAAGTGTTCGATACTGTGCCATGAGAAGCGCCAGTTCTCTGAAATGTGTGGCGATGCCACTAGAAACAGTATGTGTTCGACGAAACTAAGTGGTCGACCTTGTGAGAGAGGAAACTCCAGATGCGAAACTTAGTTCGATTTTAAACTAATTTTTCTCTCTGAAACTAAGTGTTCGATACTGTGCCAGGAGAAGCCCCTGTTCTCTGAAATCTGTGGCGATGCTACTCGAAACCGAATGTGTTCGACGAAACTAAGTGGTCGACCTTGTGAGAGAAGAAACTCCAGATGCGAAACTTAGTTCCATTTTAAACTAATTGTTCTATCTGTAACTGAGTGTTCGATACTGCGCCAGGAGAAGCGCCTGTTCTCTGAAATCGGTGGCGATGCTACTCGAAACCGTATGTGTTCATCGAAACTAAGTGGTCGACCTTGTGAGAGAGGAAACTCCAGATGCGATGCTTAGTTCCATTTTAAACTAATAGTTCTATCTGATACTAAATGTTCGATACTGTGCCAGGAGAAGCGCCTGTTCTCTGAAATCTGTGGCGATGCTACTCGAAACCGAATGTGTTCCAGGAATCTAAGTGGCCGCCATGTGAGAGAGGAAACTCCAGATGCGAAATTTAGTACCATTTTAAACTAATTGTTTTATCTGAAACTATGTGTCCGATACTGTGCCAGGAGAAGCTCCTGTTCTCTGCAATGTGTGGCGATGCCACTCGAAACCGTATGTGTTCGACGAAACTAAGTGGTCGACCTTGAGAGAGAGGATACTCCAGATGCGAAACATATTTCTATTTTAAACTAATTGTTCTATCTGAAACTAAGTGTTCGATACTGTGCCAGGAGAAGCTCCTGTTCTCTGCAATGTGTGGCGATGCCACTCGAAACCGTATGTGTTCGACGAAACTAAGTGGTCGACCTTGTGAGAGAGGATACTCCAGATGCGAAACATATTTCTATTTTAAACTAATTGTTCTATCTGAAACTAAGTGTTCGATACTGTGCCAGGAGAAGCGCCAGTTCTCTGAAATGTGTGGCGATGCCACTCGAAACCGTATGTGTTCGACGAAACTAAGTGGTCGACCTTGTGAGAGAGGAAACTCCAGATGCGAAACATAGTTCCAATTTAAACTAATTGTTCTCTCTCAAACTAAGTGTTCGATACTGTGCCAGGAGAAGCGCCTGTTCTCTAAAATCTGTGGTGATGCTACTCGAAACCGTATGTGTTCGACGAAACTAAGTGATCGACCTTGTGAGAGAGGAAACTCCAGATGCGAAACTTAGTACCATTTTAAACTAATTGTTCTATCTGAAACTAAGTGTTCGACACTGTGCCAGGAGAAGCGCCAGTTCTCTGAAATGTGTGGCGATGCCACTCGAAACCGTATGTGTTCGACGAAACTAAGTGGTTGATCTTGTGAGAGAGGATACTCCAGATGCGAAACATAATTCCATTTTAAACTAATTGTTCTCTCTGAAACTAAGTGTTCGATACTGTGCCAGGAGAAGCGCCTGTTCTCTGAAATCTGTGGCGATGCTACTCGAAACCGAATGTGTTCCACGAAACTTAGTGGCCGCCATGTGAGAGAGGAAACTCCAGATGCGAAATTTAGTACCATTTTAAACTAATTGTTCTATCTGAAACTAAGTGTTCGATACTGTGCCAGGAGAAGGGCCAGTTCTCTGAAATGTGTGGCGATGCCACTCGAAACCGTATGTGTTCGACGAAACTAAGTGGTTGATCTTGTGAGAGAGGATACTCCAGATGCGAAACATAATTCCATTTTAAACTAATTGTTCTCTCTGAAACTAAGTGTTCGATACTGTGCCAGGAGAAGCGCCTGTTCTCTGAAATCTGTGGCGATGCTACTCGAAACCGAATGTGTTCCACGACACTAAGTGATCGACCTTGTGAGAGAGGAAACTCCAGATGCGAAACTTAGTACCATTTTAAACTAATTGTTCTATCTGAAACTAAGTGTTCGACACTGTGCCAGGAGAAGCGCCAGTTCTCTGAAATGTGTGGCGATGCCACTCGAAACCGTATGTGTTCGACGAAACTAAGTGGTTGATCTTGTGAGAGAGGATACTCCGGATGCGAAACATAATTCCATTTTAAACTAATTGTTCTCTCTGAAACTAAGTGTTCGATACTGTGCCAGGAGAAGCGCCTGTTCTCTGAAATCTGTGGCGATGCTAATCGAAACCGAATGTGTTCCACGACACTAAGTGGCCGCCATGTGAGAGAGGAAACTCCAGATGCGAAATTTAGTACCATTTTAAACTAATTGTTCTATCTGAAACTAAGTGTTCGACACTGTGCCAGGAGAAGCGCCAGTTCTCTGAAATGTGTGGCGATGCCACTCGAAACCGTATGTGTTCGACGAAACTAAGTGGTCGACCTTGTGAGGGAGGAAACTCCAGATGCGAAACATAGTTCCAATTTAAACTAATTGTTCTCTCTGAAACTAAGTGTTCGATACTGTGCCAGGAGAAGCGCCTGTTCTCTGAAATCTGTGGCGATGCTACTCGAAACCGTATGTGTTCGACGAAACTAAGTGGTCGACCTTGTGAGAGAGGAAACTCCAGATGCGAAACTTAGTACCATTTTAAACTAATTGTTCTATCTGAAACTAAGTGTTCGATACTGTGCCAGGAGAAGCGCCAGTTCTCTGAAATGTGTGGCGATGCCACTCGAAACCGTATGTGTTCGACGAAACTAAGTGGTCGACCTTGTGAGAGAAGAACCTCCAGATGCGAAGCATAGTTCCAATTTAAACTAATTGTTCTCTCTGAAACTAAGTGTTCGATACTGTGCCAGGAGAAGCGCCTGTTCTCTAAAATCTGTGACGATGCTACTCGAAACCGTATGTGTTCGACGAAACTAAGTGATCGACCTTGTGAGAGAGGATACTCCAGATGCGAAACATATTTCTATTTTAAACTAATTGTTCTATCTGAAACTAAGTGTTCGATACTGTGCCAGGAGAAGCGCCAGTTCTCTGAAATGTGTGGCGATGCCACTCGAAACAGTATGTGTTCGACGAAACTAAGTGGTCGACCTTGTGAGAGAGGAAACTCCAGATGCGAAACTTAGTTCCATTTTAAACTAATTGTTCTCTCTGAAACTAAGTGTTCGATACTGTGCCAGGAAAAGCGCTTGTTCTCTGAAATCTGTGGCGATGCTACTCGAAACCGTATGTGTTCGATGAAACTAAGTGGTTGATCTTGTGAGAGAGGATACTCCAGATGCGAAACATAATTCCATTTTAAACTAATTGTTCTATCTGAAACTAAGTGTTCGATACTGTGCCATGAGAAGCGCCAGTTCTCTGAAATGTGTGGCGATGCCACTCGAAACAGTATGTGTTCGACGAAACTAAGTGGTCGACCTTGTGAGAGAGGAAACTCCAGATGCGAAATTTAGTTCGATTTTAAACTAATTGTTCTCTCTGAAACTAAGTGTTCGATACTGTGCCAGGAGAAGCCCCTGTTCTCTGAAATCTGTGGCGATGCTACTCGAAACCGAATGTGTTCGACGAAACTAAGTGGTCGACCTTGTGAGAGAAGAAACTCCAGATGCGAAACTTAGTTCCATTTTAAACTAATTGTTCTATCTGTAACTGAGTGTTCGATACTGCGCCAGGAGAAGCGCCTGTTCTCTGAAATCGGTGGCGATGCTACTCGAAACCGTATGTGTTCATCGAAACTAAGTGGTCGACCTTGTGAGAGAGGAAACTCCAGATGCGATGCTTAGTTCCATTTTAAACTAATAGTTCTATCTGATACTAAATGTTCGATACTGTGCCAGGAGAAGCGCCTGTTCTCTGAAATCTGTGGCGATGCTACTCGAAACCGAATGTGTTACAGGAATCTAAGTGGCCGCCATGTGAGAGAGGAAACTCCAGATGCGAAATTTAGTACCATTTTAAACTAATTGTTTTATCTGAAACTATGTGTCCGATACTGTGCCAGGAGAAGCTCCTGTTCTCTGCAATGTTTGGCGATGCCACTCGAAACCGTATGTGTTCGACGAAACTAAGTGGTCGACCTTGTGAGAGAGGATACTCCAGATGCGAAACATATTTCTATTTTAAACTAATTGTTCTATCTGAAACTAAGTGTTCGATACTGTGCCAGGAGAAGCGCCAGTTCTCTGAAATGTGTGGCGATGCCACTCGAAACCGTATGTGTTCGACGAAACTAAGTGGTCGACCTTGTGAGAGAGGAAACTCCAGATGCGAAACATAGTTCCAATTTAAACTAATTGTTCTCTCTGAAACTAAGTGTTCGATACTGTGCCAGGAGAAGCGCCTGTTCTCTAAAATCTGTGGTGATGCTACTCGAAACCGTATGTGTTCGACGAAACTAAGTGATCGACTTTGTGAGAGAGGAAACTCCAGATGCGAAACTTAGTACCATTTTAAACTAATTGTTCTATCTGAAACTAAGTGTTCGACACTGTGCCAGGAGAAGCGCCAGTTCTCTGAAATGTGTGGCGATGCCACTCGAAACCGTATGTGTTCGACGAAACTAAGTGGTTGATCTTGTGAGAGAGGATACTCCAGATGCGAAACATAATTCCATTTTAAACTAATTGTTCTCTCTGAAACTAAGTGTTCGATACTGTGCCAGGAGAAGCGCCTGTTCTCTGAAATCTGTGGCGATGCTACTCGAAACCGAATGTGTTCCACGAAACTTAGTGGCCGCCATGTGAGAGAGGAAACTCCAGATGCGAAATTTAGTACCATTTTAAACTAATTGTTCTATCTGAAACTAAGTGTTCGATACTGTGCCAGGAGAAGGGCCAGTTCTCTGAAATGTGTGGCGATGCCACTCGAAACCGTATGTGTTCGACGAAACTAAGTGGTTGATCTTGTGAGAGAGGATACTCCAGATGCGAAACATAATTCCATTTTAAACTAATTGTTCTCTCTGAAACTAAGTGTTCGATACTGTGCCAGGAGAAGCGCCTGTTCTCTGAAATCTGTGGCGATGCTACTCGAAACCGAATGTGTTCCACGACACTAAGTGATCGACCTTGTGAGAGAGGAAACTCCAGATGCGAAACTAAGTACCATTTTAAACTAATTGTTCTATCTGAAACTAAGTGTTCGACACTGTGCCAGGAGAAGCGCCAGTTCTCTGAAATGTGTGGCGATGCCACTCGAAACCGTATGTGTTCGACGAAACTAAGTGGTTGATCTTGTGAGAGAGGATACTCCGGATGCGAAACATAATTCCATTTTAAACTAATTGTTCTCTCTGAAACTAAGTGTTCGATACTGTGCCAGGAGAAGCGCCTGTTCTCTGAAATCTGTGGCGATGCTACTCGAAACCGTATGTGTTCGACGAAACTAAGTGGTCGACCTTGTGAGAGAGGAAACTCCAGATGCGAAACTTAGTACCATTTTAAACTAATTGTTCTATCTGAAACTAAGTGTTCGATACTGTGCCAGGGGAAGCGCTTGTTCTCTGAAATCTGTGGCGATGCCACTCGAAACCGTATGTGTTCGACGAAACTAAGTGGTCGACCTTGTGAGAGAAGAACCTCCAGATGCGAAACATAGTTCCAATTTAAACTAATTGTTCTCTCTGAAACTAAGTGTTCGATACTGTGCCAGGAGGAGCGCCTGTTCTCTAAAATCTGTGGCGATGCTACTCGAAACCGTATGTGTCCGACGAAACTAAGTGATCGACCTTGTGAGAGAGGAAACTCCAGATGCGAAACTTAGTACCATTTTAAACTAATTGTTCTATCTGAAACTAAGTGTTCGACACTGTGCCAGGAGAAGCGCCAGTTCTCTGAAATGTGTGGCGATGCCACTCGAAACCGAATGTGTTCCACGACACTAAGTGGCCGCCATGTGAGAGAGGAAACTCCAAATGCGAAATTTAGTACCATTTTAAACTAATTGTTCTATCTGAAACTAAGTGTTCGATACTGTGCCAGGAGAAGCGCCAGTTCTCTGAAATGTGTGGCGATGCCACTCGAAACAGTATGTGTTCGACGAAACTAAGTGGTCGACCTTGTGAGAGAGGAAACTCCAGATGCGAAACTTAGTTCGATTTCAAACTAATTGTTCTCTCTGAAACTAAGTGTTCGATAGTGTGCCAGGGGAAGCGCCTGTTCTCTGAAATCTGTGGCAATGCCACTCGAAACCGAATGCGTTCAACGAAACTAAGTGGGTGATCTTGTGAGAGAGGATACTCCAAATGCGAAACATAGTTCCATTTTAAACTGATTGTTCTATCTGAAACTAAGTGTTCGATACTGTTCCAGGAGAAGCGTCTCTGCTCTGATATCAGTGGCGATGCTACGCGAAATCGTATGCGTTCGACGAAACTAAGTGGTCGACCTTGTGCGAGAGGATACTCCAGATGCGAAACATAGTTCCATTTCAAATTAATTGTTCTATCTGAGACTAAGTGTTCGATACTGTGCCAGGAGAAGTGCCTGTTCTCTGAAATCTGTGACGATGCTACTCGAAAACGTATGTGTTCAACGAAACTAATTGGTCGACCTTGTGAGAGAGGAAACTCCAGATGCGAAACTTATTTCCATTTTAAACTAATTGTTCTCTCTGAAACTAAGTGTTCGATACTGTGCCAGGAGAAGCGCCTGTTCTCTGAAATCTGTGGCGATGCCACTCGAAACCGTATGTGTTCGACGAATCTAATTGGTCGACCTTGTGAGAGAGGATACTCCAGATGCGAAACATAGTTCCATTTCAAATTAATTGTTCTATCTGAGACTAAGTGTTCGATACTGTGCCAGGAGAAGTGCCTGTTCTCTGAAATCTGTGACGATGCTACTCGAAAACGTATGTGTTCAACGAAACTAAGTGGTTGATCTTGTGAGAGAGGATACTCCAGATGCGAAACATAGTGCCATTTTAAACTAATTGTTCTATCTGAAACTAAGTGTTCGATAATGTGCCAGGAGAAGCGCCTGTTCGCTGAAATGTGTGGCGATGCCACTCGAAACCGTATGTGTTCGAGGAAACTAAGTGGTCGACCTGGTGAGAGAGGAAACTCCAGATGCGAAACTTAGTTCAATTTTAAACTAATTGTTCTCTCTGAAACTAAGTGTTCGATACTGTGCCAGGGGAAGCGCCTGTTCTCTGAAAACTGTGCCGATGCTACTCGAAACCGTGTGTGTTCGACGAAACTAAGCGGTCGACCTTGTGAGAGAGGAAACTCCAAATGCGAAACGTAGGTCCATTTTAAACTAATTTTTCTATCTGATACTAAGTGTTCGATACTGTGCCAGGAGAAGCGCCTGTTCCCTGAAATTTGTCCCGATGCTACTCGAAACCGTATGTGTTCGACGAAAATAAGTGGTCGACCTTGTGAGAGAGGAAACTCCAGATGCGAAACATAGTTCCATTTTAAAATATTTGTTCTATCTGATACTAAGTGTTCGATACTGTGCCAGGAGAAGCGCCTGGTCCTGAAATCTGCGGCGATCCAACTCGAAAGCTTATGTGTTTCACGAAACTAAGTGGCCGACCTTGTGAGAGAGGAAACTCCAGATGCGGAACTTAGTTCCATTTTAAACTAATTGTTCTATCTGAAAGTGTTCGATACTGTGCCAGGAGAAGCGCCTGTTCTCTGAAATCAGTGATGATGCTACTCGAACCCGTATGTGTTCCACGAAACTAAGTGGCCGCCATGTGAGAGAGGAAACTCCAGATGCGAAACTTAGTACCATTTTAAACTAATTGTTCTATCTGAAACTAAGTGTTCGATACTGTCCCAGGAGAAGCGCCAGTTCTCTGAAATGTGTGGCGATGCCACTCGAAACCGTATGTGTTCGACGAAACTAAGTGGTCGACCTTGTGAGAGAAGAACCTCCAGATGCGAAACATAGTTCCAATTTAAACTAATTGTTCTCTCTGAAGCTAAGTGTTCGATACTGTGCCAGGAGAAGCGCCCGTTCTGTGCGACCTGTAGCGATACGACTCGAAACGGTATGTGTTCGACGAAACTGAGTCGTCGACCTTGTGAGAGAGGAAACTCCAGACGCGAAACTTAGTACCATTTTAAACTAATTGTTCTATCTGAATCTATGTGTTCGATACTGTGCCAGCAGAAGCGCCTGTTCTCTGAAATCTGTGGCGATGCCACTCGAAACCGTATGCGTTCGGCGAAACTAAGTGGTCGAACTTGTGAGATAGGAAACTCCAGACGCGAAATTTAGTTCCATTTAATACTAATTATTCTATCTGCAATTGAGTTTTCGATACTGTGCCAGGAGAAGCGCCTGTTCTCTGAAATCTGTGGCGATGCGCACTCGGAACGGTATGTGTTCGACGAAACTAAGTTGTCGACCTTGTGAGAGAGGAAACTCCAGCAGCGAAACTTCGTTCCATTTTAAACTAATTGTTCTATCTGAAACTGTGTTCGATAATGTGCCAGGAGAAACGCCGTGCTGCGAAATCTGTGGCGATACCACTCGAAACCGTATGTGTTCGACGAAACTAAGTGGTCGACCTTGTGAGAGAGGAAACTCCAGAAGTGAAATTTAGTTCCATTTTATACTAAGTTTTCTATCTGTAACTAAGTGTTCGATACTGCGCCAGGAGAAGGGTCTGTTCTCTGAAATCTGTGGCGATGATGTTCGCAGCCGTATGTGTTCGACGAATCTAAATGGTCGACCTTGTGAGAGAGGAAACTCCAGATGCGAAACTTAGTTCCATTTTAAACCTAATGTTCCATCTGAAATTAAGTTTTCGATACTGTGCCAGGAGAAGCGCCTGTTCTCTGAAATCTGTGGCGATGCCACTCGAAACCGTATGTGTTCGACGAAACTAAGTGGTCGACCTTGTGAGAGAGGGGAAACTCCTACTGCGAAGCTTAGTTCCATTTTAAACTAATTGTTCTATCTGATACTAAGTATTCGATGCTGTGCCAGGAGAAACGCCTGTTCTCTGAAATCTGTGGCGATGCCACTCGAAACCGTATGTGTTTGACGAATCTAAGTGGTCGACCTTGTGGTAGAGGAAACTCCAGATGCGAAACATAGTTCCATTTTAAACTAATTGTTCTATCTGAAACTAAGTGTTCGGTACTGTGCCAGGAGAAGCGCTTGTCCTCTGAAATCTGTTGCGATGCCACTCGAAACCGTATGTGTTCGACGAAACTAAGTGGTCGACCTTGTGGTAGAGGAAACTCCAGATGCGAAACATAATTCCATTTTAAACTAATTGTTCTATCTGAAACTAAGTGTTCGGTACTGTGCCAGGAGAAGCGCTTGTTCTCTGAAATCTGTGGCGATGCCACTCGAAACCGTATGTGTTTGACGAATCTAAGTGGTCGACCATGTGGTAGAGGAAACTCCAGATGCGAAACATAGTTCCATTTTAAACTAATTGTTCTATCTGAAACTAAGTGTTCGGTACTGTGCCAGGAGAAGCGCTTGTTCTCTGAAATCTGTGGCGATGCCACTCGAAACCGTATGTGTTCGACGAAACTAAGTGGTCGACCTTGTGGTAGAGGAAACTCCAGATGCCAAACATAGTTCCATTTTAAACTAATTGTTCTATCTGAACCTAAGTGTTCGGTACTGTGCCAGGAGAAGCGCTTGTTCTCTGAAATCTGTGGCGATGCCACTCGAAACCGTATGTGTTCGACGAAACTAAGTGGTCGGCCTTGTGAGAGAGGAAACTCCTATTGCGAAGCTTAGTTCCATTTTAAACTAATTGTTCCATCTGATACTAAGTATTCGATGCTGTGCCAGGAGAAGCGCCTGTTCTCTGAAATCTGTGGCGATGCCACTCGAAACCGTATGTGCTTGACGAAACTAAGTGGCCGACCTTGTGAGAGAGGAAACTCCAGATGCGAAACTTAGTTCCATTTTAAACTAATTGTTCTATCTGAAACTAAGTGTTCGATACTGTGCCAGGAGAAGCACCTGTTCTCTGAAATCTGTGGCGATGCCACTCGAAACCGTATGTGTTCGACGAAACTAAGTGGCCGACCTTGTGAGAGAGGAAACTCCAGATGCGGAACTTAGTTCCATTTTAAACTAATTGTTCTATCTGAAAGTGTTCGATACTGTGCCAGGAGAAGCGCCTGTTCTCTGAAATCAGTGATGATGCTACACGAACCCGTACGTGTTCGACGAAACTAAGTGGCCGACCTTGTGAGAGAGGAAACTCCAGATGCGAAACTTAGTTCCATTTTAAACTAATTGTTCTATCTGAAAGTGTTCGATACTGTGCCAGGAGAAGCACCTGTTCTTTGAAATCTGTGGCGATGCCACTCGAAACCGTATGTGTTCGACGAAACTAAGTGGCCGACTTTGTGAGAGAGGAAACTCCAGATGCGGAACTTAGTTCCATTTTAAACTAATTGTTCTATCTGAAAGTGTTCGATACTGTGCCAGGAGAAGCGCCTGTTCTCTGAAATCAGTGATGATGCTACTCGAACCCGTATGTGTTCCACGAAACTAAGTGGCCGCCATGTGAGAGAGGAAACTCCAGATGCGAAACTTAGTACCATTTTAAACTAATTGTTCTATCTGAAACTAAGTGTTCGATACTGTCCCAGGAGAAGCGCCAGTTCTCTGAAATGTGTGGCGATGCCACTCGAAACCGTATGTGTTCGACGAAACTAAGTGGTCGACCTTGTGAGAGAAGAACCTCCAGATGCGAAACATAGTTCCAATTTAAACTAATTGTTCTCTCTGAAGCTAAGTGTTCGATACTGTGCCAGGAGAAGCGCCCGTTCTGTGCGACCTGTAGCGATACGACTCGAAACGGTATGTGTTCGACGAAACTGAGTCGTCGACCTTGTGAGAGAGGAAACTCCAGACGCGAAACTTAGTACCATTTTAAACTAATTGTTCTATCTGAATCTATGTGTTCGATACTGTGCCAGCAGAAGCGCCTGTTCTCTGAAATCTGTGGCGATGCCACTCGAAACCGTATGCGTTCGGCGAAACTAAGTGGTCGAACTTGTGAGATAGGAAACTCCAGACGCGAAATTTAGTTCCATTTAATACTAATTATTCTATCTGCAATTGAGTTTTCGATACTGTGCCAGGAGAAGCGCCTGTTCTCTGAAATCTGTGGCGATGCGCACTCGGAACGGTATGTGTTCGACGAAACTAAGTTGTCGACCTTGTGAGAGAGGAAACTCCAGCAGCGAAACTTCGTTCCATTTTAAACTAATTGTTCTATCTGAAACTGTGTTCGATAATGTGCCAGGAGAAACGCCGTGCTGCGAAATCTGTGGCGATACCACTCGAAACCGTATGTGTTCGACGAAACTAAGTGGTCGACCTTGTGAGAGAGGAAACTCCAGAAGTGAAATTTAGTTCCATTTTATACTAAGTTTTCTATCTGTAACTAAGTGTTCGATACTGCGCCAGGAGAAGGGTCTGTTCTCTGAAATCTGTGGCGATGATGTTCGCAGCCGTATGTGTTCGACGAATCTAAATGGTCGACCTTGTGAGAGAGGAAACTCCAGATGCGAAACTTAGTTCCATTTTAAACCTAATGTTCCATCTGAAATTAAGTTTTCGATACTGTGCCAGGAGAAGCGCCTGTTCTCTGAAATCTGTGGCGATGCCACTCGAAACCGTATGTGTTCGACGAAACTAAGTGGTCGACCTTGTGAGAGAGGGGAAACTCCTACTGCGAAGCTTAGTTCCATTTTAAACTAATTGTTCTATCTGATACTAAGTATTCGATGCTGTGCCAGGAGAAACGCCTGTTCTCTGAAATCTGTGGCGATGCCACTCGAAACCGTATGTGTTTGACGAATCTAAGTGGTCGACCTTGTGGTAGAGGAAACTCCAGATGCGAAACATAGTTCCATTTTAAACTAATTGTTCTATCTGAAACTAAGTGTTCGGTACTGTGCCAGGAGAAGCGCTTGTCCTCTGAAATCTGTTGCGATGCCACTCGAAACCGTATGTGTTCGACGAAACTAAGTGGTCGACCTTGTGGTAGAGGAAACTCCAGATGCGAAACATAATTCCATTTTAAACTAATTGTTCTATCTGAAACTAAGTGTTCGGTACTGTGCCAGGAGAAGCGCTTGTTCTCTGAAATCTGTGGCGATGCCACTCGAAACCGTATGTGTTTGACGAATCTAAGTGGTCGACCTTGTGGTAGAGGAAACTCCAGATGCGAAACATAGTTCCATTTTAAACTAATTGTTCTATCTGAAACTAAGTGTTCGGTACTGTGCCAGGAGAAGCGCTTGTTCTCTGAAATCTGTGGCGATGCCACTCGAAACCGTATGTGTTCGACGAAACTAAGTGGTCGACCTTGTGGTAGAGGAAACTCCAGATGCCAAACATAGTTCCATTTTAAACTAATTGTTCTATCTGAACCTAAGTGTTCGGTACTGTGCCAGGAGAAGCGCTTGTTCTCTGAAATCTGTGGCGATGCCACTCGAAACCGTATGTGTTCGACGAAACTAAGTGGTCGGCCTTGTGAGAGAGGAAACTCCTATTGCGAAGCTTAGTTCCATTTTAAACTAATTGTTCCATCTGATACTAAGTATTCGATGCTGTGCCAGGAGAAGCGCCTGTTCTCTGAAATCTGTGGCGATGCCACTCGAAACCGTATGTGCTTGACGAAACTAAGTGGCCGACCTTGTGAGAGAGGAAACTCCAGATGCGAAACTTAGTTCCATTTTAAACTAATTGTTCTATCTGAAACTAAGTGTTCGATACTGTGCCAGGAGAAGCACCTGTTCTCTGAAATCTGTGGCGATGCCACTCGAAACCGTATGTGTTCGACGAAACTAAGTGGCCGACCTTGTGAGAGAGGAAACTCCAGATGCGGAACTTAGTTCCATTTTAAACTAATTGTTCTATCTGAAAGTGTTCGATACTGTGCCAGGAGAAGCGCCTGTTCTCTGAAATCAGTGATGATGCTACACGAACCCGTACGTGTTCGACGAAACTAAGTGGCCGACCTTGTGAGAGAGGAAACTCCAGATGCGAAACTTAGTTCCATTTTAAACTAATTGTTCTATCTGAAAGTGTTCGATACTGTGCCAGGAGAAGCACCTGTTCTTTGAAATCTGTGGCGATGCCACTCGAAACCGTATGTGTTCGACGAAACTAAGTGGCCGACTTTGTGAGAGAGGAAACTCCAGATGCGGAACTTAGTTCCATTTTAAACTAATTGTTCTATCTGAAAGTTTTCGATACTGTGCCAGGAGAAGCACCTGTTCTCTGAAATCAGTGATGATGCTACACGAACCCGTATGTGTTCGACGAAACTAAGTGGTCGACCTTGTGAGAGAGGAAACTCCAGATGCGAAACATAGTTCCAATTTAAACTAATTGTTCTCTCTGAAGCTAAGTGTTCGATACTGTGCCAGGAGAAGCGCCTGTTCTCCGAAATCTGTGGCGATGCTACTCGAAACCGTATGTGTTCGACGAAACTAAGTGGTCGACCTTGTGAGAGAGGAAACTCCAGATGCGAGACTTAGTACCATTTTAAACTAATTGTTCTATCTGAAACTAAGTGTTCGACACTGTGCCAGGAGAAGCGCCAGTTCTCTGAAATGTGTGGCGATGCCACTCGAAACCGTATGTGTTCGACGAAACTAAGTGGTTGATCTTGTGAGAGAGGATACTCCAGATGCGAAACATAATTCCATTTTAAACTATTAGGTGGTCCAATAAGTTCGTTCCGTTTTCAGCCGTTACAGTAAAACGCCGTTTTTTTCAAATAGAATTTATTTTATTCACATACATAGTCACCATTCTTTTCAATTACTTCTTGCCACTTCTCAGGTAGTTTCATAATTCCTTTCGCATAAAAGTCTTTCGTTTTTTTATTAAAAAACTCTGCCACGTGCTTTTGGAGGACCTCAAAGTTTTCAAATTTTTTTCCGGTAACCGAATTTTGAATGCACCGAAATAAATAATAATCTGATGGGGCTATGTCAGGAGAGTACGGAGGGTGTGGCAGGACCTCCCAGCCAAAGTCATTCAATTTTTCAATAACATTTCTTGCCACGTGTGGTCGAGCGTTGTCGTGCTGTAATATCACGCCCCTTCTGTTGGCTAATGCTGGCCTTTTTTCTGAATTTCTTCCTTTAATCGGTCCTATTGGTCGTAATATTTGTCGGCATTAATGGTACAGTTGTATGGCAAAAATTTATAATAAACAATTCCTTCCTAATCCCACCAAACCGATAACAATACCTTTTTTGGGTGCAGTCCAGGTTTTGCCGTTGATTCGGGCATTTCGTTGCCTTCACACCAACTACGTTTTCTTCTAGAATTCTCATATTGTATCCACTTTTCATCCCCAGTAACAATTCTTTTTAAAATTGATTCATTTCGATGCCGATTCAACAGAGCCATGCACACTGCCAGGCGGTCTGCGCGGTTACGCTCCGTCAGTTCGTGCGGCACCCACATATTCAACTTTGAAATTAATCCCATCTTCCGTAAACAATTATGCACGGTGGATTTTTCATTTGAAGTTCCGATGCAATTTCACGCACTTGAATCCAACGATTTTGCACCACTAATGCACGTACAGCACTGTTGTCAGCAGTATGTGGTCGTCCAGCCGGATGGTCATCTTCTAATGAAAAATTTCCTCCACGAAAACGATCAAACCATTTTCTGCACGTACGATCTGTTACAGAACCTTCCCCGTAAACAACACAAATATTTCTCGAAGTTTCCGAAGCGTTATACCCTTTACGAAACCCGTATAACATGATGTGTCGAAAATGAATTTTGTTGTCCGTCATGATTTTAGTTTAGATATTACAGAAAAACTTAAAAAAATACGTCTAATTCGCACGAAAGCAAAACTAGAAGTGTACTGGAATATGTACATTTTTTCCTGAGTATGTATTGTGGTTTATTACTCAGGTAAGAAGGTAATAAAGTCACCGCGCCGAAAACGGAACGAACTTATTGGACCACCTAATAATTGTTCTCTCTGAAACTAAGTGTTCGATACTGTGCCAGGAGAAGCGCCTGTTCTCTGAAATCTGTGGCGATGCTACTCGAAACCGAATGTGTTCCACGAAACTAAGTGGCCGCCATGTGAGAGAGGAAACTCCAGATGCGAAATTTAGTACCATTTTAACTAATTGTTTTATCTGAAACTATGTGTCCGATACTGTGCCAGGAGAAGCTCCTGTTCTCTGAAATGTGTGGCGATGCCACTCGAAACCGTATGTGTTCGACGAAACTAAGTGGTCGACCTTGTGAGAGAAGAACCTCCAGATGCGAAATTTAGTACCATTTTAAACTAATTGTTCTATCTGAAACTAAGTGTTCGATACTGTGCCAGGAGAAGCGCCAGTTCTCTGAAATGTGTGGCGATGCCACTCGAAACCGTATGTGTTCGACGAAACTAAGTGGTCGACCTTGTGAGAGAGGATTCTCCAGATGCGAAACATATTTCTATTTTAAAGTAATTGTTCTATCTGAAACTAAGTGTTCGATACTGTGCCAGGAGAAGCGCCAGTTCTCTGAAATGTGTGGCGATGCCACTCGAAACCGTATGTGTTCGACGAAACTAAGTGGTCGACCTTGTGAGAGAGGAAACTCCAGATGCGAAACATAGTTCGAATTTAAACTAATTGTTCTCTCTGAAGCTAAGTGTTCGATACTGTGCCAGGAGAAGCGCCTGTTCTCCGAAATCTGTGGCGATGCTACTCGAAACCGTATGTGTTCGACGAAACTAAGTGGTCGACCTTGTGAGAGAGGAAACTCCAGATGCGAAACTTAGTACCATTTTAAACTAATTGTTCTATCTGAAACTAAGTGTTCGACACTGTGCCAGGAGAAGCGCCAGTTCTCTGAAATGTGTGGCGATGCCACTCGAAACCGTATGTGTTCGACGAAACTAAGTGGTTGATCTTGTGAGAGAGGATACTCCAGATGCGAAATATAATTCCATTTTAAACTAATTGTTCTCTCTGAAACTAAGTGTTCGATACTGTGCCAGGAGAAGCGCCTGTTCTCTGAAATCTGTGGCGATGCTACTCGAAACCGAATGTGTTCCACGAAACTAAGTGGCCGCCATGTGAGAGAGGAAACTCCAGATGCGAAATTTAGTACCATTTTAACTAATTGTTTTATCTGAAACTATGTGTCCGATACTGTGCCAGGAGAAGCTCCTGTTCTCTGAAATGTGTGGCGATGCCACTCGAAACCGTATGTGTTCGACGAAACTAAGTTGTCGACCTTGTGAGAGAGGATACTCCAGATGCGAAACATATTTCTATTTTAAACTAATTGTTCTATCTGAAACTAAGTGTTCGATACTGTGCCAGGAGAAGCGCCAGTTCTCTGAAATCTATGGCGATGCCACTCGAAACCGTATGTGTTCGACGAAACTAAGTGGCCGACCTTGTGAGAGAGGAAACTCCAGATGCGGAACTTAGTTCCATTTTAAACTAATTGTTCTATCTGAAAGTGTTCGATACTGTGCCAGGAGAAGCACCTGTTCTCTGAAATCTGTGGCGATGCCCCTCGAAACCGTATGTGTGCGACGAAACTCAGTGGTCGACCGTGTGAGAGAGGAAACTCCATATGCAAAGCTCTGTTCCTTTTAAACTAATTGTTCTATCTGGTACTGAGTGTTCGATACTGTGCTAGGAGAAGCGCCTGTTCTCTGAAATCTGTGGCGATGCCACTCGAAACCGTATGTGTTCGACGAAACTGAGTGGTCGCCTTGTGAAAGGGGAAACTCCAGATGCGAAACTTAGTTCCATTTAAAACTAATTGTTCCATCTGACACTAAGTGTTCGATACTGTGCCAGGAGAAGCGCCTGTTCTCTGAAATCTGTGGCGATGCCAATCGAAACCGTCTGTGTTCGACGAAACTAAGTGGTCGCCTTGTGGAAGAGGAAAATCCAGATGCAAAACTTAGTACCATTTTAAACTAATTGTTTTATCTGAAACTATGTGTCCGATACTGTGCCAGGAGAAGCTCCTGTTCTCTGAAATGTGTGGCGATGCCACTCGAAACCGTCTGTGTTCGACGAAACTAAGTGGTCGCCTTGTGGAAGAGGAAAATCCAGATGCAAAACTTAGTACCATTTTAAACTAATTGTTTTATCTGAAACTATGTGTCCGATACTGTGCCAGGAGAAGCTCCTGTTCTCTGAAATGTGTGGCGATGCCACTCGAAACCGTATGTGTTCGACGAAACTAAGTGGTCGACCTTGTGAGAGAGGATTCTCCAGATGCGAAACATATTTCTATTTTAAAGTAATTGTTCTATCTGAAACTAAGTGTTCGATACTGTGCCAGGAGAAGCGCCAGTTCTCTGAAATGTGTGGCGATGCCACTCGAAACCGTATGTGTTCGACGAAACTAAGTGGTCGACCTTGTGAGAGAGGAAACTCCAGATGCGAAACATAGTTCCAATTTAAACTAATTGTTCTCTCTGAAGCTAAGTGTTCGATACTGTGCCAGGAGAAGCGCCTGTTCTCCGAAATCTGTGGCGATGCTACTCGAAACCGTATGTGTTTGACGAAACTAAGTGGTCGACCTTGTGAGAGAGGAAACTCCAGATGCGAAACTTAGTACCATTTTAAACTAATTGTTCTATCTGAAACTAAGTGTTCGACACTGTGCCAGGAGAAGCGCCAGTTCTCTGAAATGTGTGGCGATGCCACTCGAAACCGTATGTGTTCGACGAAACTAAGTGGTTGATCTTGTGAGAGAGGATACTCCAGATGCGAAACATAATTCCATTTTAAACTAATTGTTCTCTCTGAAACTAAGTGTTCGATACTGTGCCAGGAGAAGCGCCTGTTCTCTGAAATCTGTGGCGATGCTACTCGAAACCGAATGTGTTAGACGAAAATAAGTGGACGACCTTGTGGAAGAGGTAACTCCAGATGCGAAACTTAGTTCCATTTTAAACTAATTGTTCTATCTGAAACTAAGTGTTCGATACTGTGCCAGGAGAAGCGCCTGTTCTCTGAAATCAGTGGCGATGCTACTCGAAACCGTATGTTTTCGACGAAACTAAGTGGCCGCCATGTGAGAGAAGAATCTCCAGATGCGAAATTTAGTACCATTTTAAACTAATTGTTCTATCTGAAACTAAGTGTTCGACACTGTGCCAGGAGAAGCGCCAGTTCTCTGAAATGTGTGGCGATGCCACTCGAAACCGTATGTGTTGGACGAAACGAAGTGGTTGATCTTGTGAGAGAGGATACTCCAGATGCGAAACATAATTCCATTTTAAACTAATTGTTCTATCTGAAAGTGTTCGATACTGTGCCAGGAGAAGCACCTGTTCTCTGAAATCTGTGGCGATGCCACTCGAAACCGTATGTGTTCGACGAAACTCAGTGGTCGACCGTGTGAGAGAGGAAACTCCAAATGCAAAGCTTTGTTCCTTTTAAACTAATTGTTCGATCTGGTACTGAGTGTTCGATACTGTGCTAGGAGAAGCGCCTGTTCTCTGAAATCTGTGGCGATGCCACTCGAAACCGTATGTGTTCGACGAAACTGAGTGGTCGCCTTGTGAAAGGGGAAACTCCAGATGCGAAACTTAGTTCCATTTAAAACTAATTGTTCCATCTGACACTAAGTGTTCGATACTGTGCCAGGAGAAGCGCCTGTTCTCTGAAATCTGTGGCGATGCCAATCGAAACCGTCTGTGTTCGACGAAACTAAGTGGTCGCCTTGTGGAAGTGGAAAATCCAGATGCAAAACTTAGTACCATTTTAAACTAATTGTTTTATCTGAAACTATGTGTCCGATACTGTGCCAGGAGAAGCTCCTGTTCTCTGAAATGTGTGGCGATGCCACTCGAAACCGTATGTGTTCGACGAAACTAAGTGGTCGACCTTGTGAGAGAGGATTCTCCAGATGCGAAACATATTTCTATTTTAAGGTAATTGTTCTATCTGAAACTAAGTGTTCGATACTGTGCCAGGAGAAGCGCCAGTTCTCTGAAATGTGTGGCGATGCCACTCGAAACCGTATGTGTTCGACGAAACTAAGTGGTCGACCTTGTGAGAGAGGAAACTCCAGATGCGAAACATAGTTCCAATTTAAACTAATTGTTCTCTCTGAAGCTAAGTGTTCGATACTGTGCCAGGAGAAGCGCCTGTTCTCTGAAATCTGTGGCGATGCTACTCGAAACCGTATGTGTTCGACGAAACTAAGTGGTCGACCTTGTGAGAGAGGAAACTCCAGATGCGAAACTTAGTACCATTTTAAACTAATTGTTCTATCTGAAACTAAGTGTTCGACACTGTGCCAGGAGAAGCGCCAGTTCTCTGAAATGTGTGGCGATGCCACTCGAAACCGTATGTGTTCGACGAAACTAAGTGGTTGATCTTGTGAGAGAGGATACTCCAGATGCGAAAAATAATTCCATTTTAAACTAATTGTTCTCTCTGAAACTAAGTGTTCGATACTGTGCCAGGAGAAGCGCCTGTTCTCTGAAATCTGTGGCGATGCTACTCGAAACCGAATGTGTTAGACGAAAATAAGTGGACGACCTTGTGGAAGAGGTAACTCCAGATGCGAAACTTAGTTCCATTTTAAACTAATTGTTCTATCTGAAACTAAGTGTTCGATACTGTGCCAGGAGAAGCGCCTGTTCTCTGAAATCAGTGGCGATGCTACTCGAAACCGTATGTTTTCGACGAAACTAAGTGGCCGCCATGTGAGAGAAGAATCTCCAGATGCGAAATTTAGTACCATTTTAAACTAATTGTTCTATCTGAAACTAAGTGTTCGACACTGTGCCAGGAGAAGCGCCAGTTCTCTGAAATGTGTGGCGATGCCACTCGAAACCGTATGTGTTGGACGAAACTAAGTGGTTGATCTTGTGAGAGAGGATACTCCAGATGCGAAACATAATTCCATTTTAAACTAATTGTTCTATCTGAAAGTGTTCGATACTGTGCCAGGAGAAGCACCTGTTCTCTGAAATCTGTGGCGATGCCACTCGAAACCGTATGTGTTCGACGAAACTCAGTGGTCGACCGTGTGAGAGAGGAAACTCCAAATGCAAAGCTTTGTTCCTTTTAAACTAATTGTTCGATCTGGTACTGAGTGTTCGATACTGTGCCAGGAGAAGCGCCTGTTCTCTGAAATCTGTGGCGATGCCACTCGAAACCGTATGTGTTCGACGAAACTGAGTGGTTGCCTTGTGAAAGGGGAAACTCCAGATGCGAAACTTAGTTCCATTTAAAACTAATTGTTCCATCTGACACTAAGTGTTCGATACTGTGCCAGGAGAAGCGCCTGTTCTCTGAAATCTGTGGCGATGCCAATCGAAACCGTCTGTGTTCGACGAAACTAAGTGGTCGCCTTGTGGAAGAGGAAAATCCAGATGCAAAACTTAGTACCATTTTAAACTAATTGTTTTATCTGAAACTATGTGTCCGATACTGTGCCAGGAGAAGCTCCTGTTCTCTGCAATGTGTGGCGATGCCACTCGAAACCGTCTGTGTTCGACGAAACTATGTGGTCGCCTTGTGGAAGTGGAAAATCCAGATGCAAAACTTAGTACCATTTTAAACTAATTGTTTTATCTGAAACTATGTGTCCGATACTGTGCCAGGAGAAGCTCCTGTTCTCTGAAATGTGTGGCGATGCCACTCGAAACCGTATGTGTTCGACGAAACTAAGTGGTCGACCTTGTGAGAGAGGATTCTCCAGATGCGAAACATATTTCTATTTTAAAGTAATTGTTCTATCTGAAACTAAGTGTTCGATACTGTGCCAGGAGAAGCGCCAGTTCTCTGAAATGTGTGGCGATGCCACTCGAAACCGTATGTGTTCGACGAAACTAAGTGGTCGACCTTGTGAGAGAGGAAACTCCAGATGCGAAACATAGTTCCAATTTAAACTAATTGTTCTCTCTGAAGCTAAGTGTTCGATACTGTGCCAGGAGAAGCGCCTGTTCTCCGAAATCTGTGGCGATGCTACTCGAAACCGTATGTGTTCGACGAAACTAAGTGGTCGACCTTGTGAGAGAGGAAACTCCAGATGCGAAACTTAGTACCATTTTAAACTAATTGTTCTATCTGAAACTAAGTGTTCGACACTGTGCCAGGAGAAGCGCCAGTTCTCTGAAATGTGTGGCGATGCCACTCGAAACCGTATGTGTTCGACGAAACTAAGTGGTTGATCTTGTGAGAGAGGATACTCCAGATGCGAAACATAATTCCATTTTAAACTAATTGTTCTCTCTGAAACTAAGTGTTCGATACTGTGCCAGGAGAAGCGCCTGTTCTCTGAAATCTGTGGCGATGCTACTCGAAACCGAATGTGTTAGACGAAAATAAGTGGACGACCTTGTGGAAGAGGTAACTCCACATGCGAAACATAGTTCAATTTTAAACTAAATGTTCCATCTGAAACTAAGTGTTCGATACTGTGCCAGGAGTAGCGCCCGTTCTGTGAAACCTGTGGCGATACGACTCGAAACGGTATGTGTTCGACGAAACTGAGGGGTCGACCTTGTGAGAGAGGAAACTCCAGACGCGAAACTTAGTGCCATTTTGAACTAATTGTTCTATCTGAAACTATGTGTTCGATACTGTGCCAGCAGAAGCGCCTGTTCTCTGAAATCTGTGGCGATGCCACTCGAAACCGTATGCGTTCGGCGAAACTAAGTGGTCGAACTTGTGAGATAGGAAACTCCAGAAGTGAAATTTAGTTCCATTTTATACTAAGTGTTCTATCTGTAACTAAGTGTTCGATACTGCGCCAGGAGAAGGTTCTGTTCTCTGAAATCTGTGGCGATGCCACTCGAAACCGTATGTGTTCGACGAAACTAAGTGGTCGACCTTGTGAGAGAGGAAACTCCAGGTGCGATAATTAGTTCCATTTTAAACTAATTGTTCTGTCTGAAACTAAGTGTTCGACACTGTGCCAGGAGAAGCCCCTGTTCTCTGAAATCTGTGGCGTTGCCACTCGAAACCGTATGTGTTCGAGGAAACTAATCGGTTGATCTTCTGAGAGAGGATACTCCAGATGCGAAACATAATTCCATTTTACACTAATTGTTCTGTCTGAAATAAGTGTTCGATACTGTGCCAGGCGAAGCGCCTGTTCTCTGAAATCTGTGGCGATGCCACTCGAAACCGTATGTGTTCGACGAAAGTAAGTCGTTGACCGTGTGAGAGAGGAAACTCCAGAGGCGAAACATAGTTCCATTTTAAACTAATTGTTCTATCTGAAACTAAGTGTTCGATACTGTGCCAGGAGTAGCGCCTGTTCTCTGAAATCTGTGGCGATGCAACTCGAAACCGTATGTGTTCGACGAAACTAAGTGGTCGACCTTGTGAGAGAGGAAACTTCAGATGCGAAACTTAGTTTCATTTTAAACTAATTGTTCCATCTGAAATTAAGTGTTCGATACTGTTCCAGGAGAAGCGCCTCTTCTCTGAAATATGTGGCGATGCTACTCGAAACCGTATGTGTTCGAGGAAACTAAGTGGTCGACCTTGTGGGAGAGGAAACTCCATATGCGAAACTTAGTTCCATTTTAAACTAATTGTTCTATCTGAAACTAAGTGTTCGTTACTGTGCCAGGAGAAGCGCCTGTTCTCTAAAATCTGTGGCGATGCCACTCGAAACCGTATGTGTTCGACGAAACTAAGTTGTCGACCTTGTGAGAGAGGAACTCCAGATGCGAAAATTAGTTCCATTTTAAACTAATTGTTCTATCTGAAACTAAGTGTTCGACACTGTGTCAGGAGAAGCGCCTGTTCTCTGAAATCTGTGGCGATGCCACTCGAAACCGTATGTGTTTGACGAAACTAAGTTGTCGACCTTGTGAGAGAGGAACTCCAGATGCGAAAATTAGTTATATTTTAAACCAATTGTTCTATCTGAAACTATGTGTCCGATACTGTGCCAGGAGAAGCTCCTGTTCTCTGCAATGTGTGGCGATGCCACTCGAAACCGTCTGTGTTCGACGAAACTATGTGGTCGCCTTGTGGAAGTGGAAAATCCAGATGCAAAACTTAGTACCATTTTAAACTAATTGTTTTATCTGAAACTATGTGTCCGATACTGTGCCAGGAGAAGCTCCTGTTCTCTGAAATGTGTGGCGATGCCACTCGAAACCGTATGTGTTCGACGAAACTAAGTGGTCGACCTTGTGAGAGAGGATTCTCCAGATGCGAAACATATTTCTATTTTAAAGTAATTGTTCTATCTGAAACTAAGTGTTCGATACTGTGCCAGGAGAAGCGCCAGTTCTCTGAAATGTGTGGCGATGCCACTCGAAACCGTATGTGTTCGACGAAACTAAGTGGTCGACCTTGTGAGAGAGGAAACTCCAGATGCGAAACATAGTTCCAATTTAAACTAATTGTTCTCTCTGAAGCTAAGTGTTCGATACTGTGCCAGGAGAAGCGCCTGTTCTCCGAAATCTGTGGCGATGCTACTCGAAACCGTATGTGTTCGACGAAACTAAGTGGTCGACCTTGTGAGAGAGGAAACTCCAGATGCGAAACTTAGTACCATTTTAAACTAATTGTTCTATCTGAAACTAAGTGTTCGACACTGTGCCAGGAGAAGCGCCAGTTCTCTGAAATGTGTGGCGATGCCACTCGAAACCGTATGTGTTCGACGAAACTAAGTGGTTGATCTTGTGAGAGAGGATACTCCAGATGCGAAACATAATTCCATTTTAAACTAATTGTTCTCTCTGAAACTAAGTGTTCGATACTGTGCCAGGAGAAGCGCCTGTTCTCTGAAATCTGTGGCGATGCTACTCGAAACCGAATGTGTTAGACGAAAATAAGTGGACGACCTTGTGGAAGAGGTAACTCCACATGCGAAACATAGTTCAATTTTAAACTAAATGTTCCATCTGAAACTAAGTGTTCGATACTGTGCCAGGAGTAGCGCCCGTTCTGTGAAACCTGTGGCGATACGACTCGAAACGGTATGTGTTCGACGAAACTGAGGGGTCGACCTTGTGAGAGAGGAAACTCCAGACGCGAAACTTAGTGCCATTTTGAACTAATTGTTCTATCTGAAACTATGTGTTCGATACTGTGCCAGCAGAAGCGCCTGTTCTCTGAAATCTGTGGCGATGCCACTCGAAACCGTATGCGTTCGGCGAAACTAAGTGGTCGAACTTGTGAGATAGGAAACTCCAGAAGTGAAATTTAGTTCCATTTTATACTAAGTGTTCTATCTGTAACTAAGTGTTCGATACTGCGCCAGGAGAAGGTTCTGTTCTCTGAAATCTGTGGCGATGCCACTCGAAACCGTATGTGTTCGACGAAACTAAGTGGTCGACCTTGTGAGAGAGGAAACTCCAGGTGCGATAATTAGTTCCATTTTAAACTAATTGTTCTGTCTGAAACTAAGTGTTCGACACTGTGCCAGGAGAAGCCCCTGTTCTCTGAAATCTGTGGCGTTGCCACTCGAAACCGTATGTGTTCGAGGAAACTAATCGGTTGATCTTCTGAGAGAGGATACTCCAGATGCGAAACATAATTCCATTTTACACTAATTGTTCTGTCTGAAATAAGTGTTCGATACTGTGCCAGGCGAAGCGCCTGTTCTCTGAAATCTGTGGCGATGCCACTCGAAACCGTATGTGTTCGACGAAAGTAAGTCGTTGACCGTGTGAGAGAGGAAACTCCAGAGGCGAAACATAGTTCCATTTTAAACTAATTGTTCTATCTGAAACTAAGTGTTCGATACTGTGCCAGGAGTAGCGCCTGTTCTCTGAAATCTGTGGCGATGCAACTCGAAACCGTATGTGTTCGACGAAACTAAGTGGTCGACCTTGTGAGAGAGGAAACTTCAGATGCGAAACTTAGTTTCATTTTAAACTAATTGTTCCATCTGAAATTAAGTGTTCGATACTGTTCCAGGAGAAGCGCCTCTTCTCTGAAATATGTGGCGATGCTACTCGAAACCGTATGTGTTCGAGGAAACTAAGTGGTCGACCTTGTGGGAGAGGAAACTCCATATGCGAAACTTAGTTCCATTTTAAACTAATTGTTCTATCTGAAACTAAGTGTTCGTTACTGTGCCAGGAGAAGCGCCTGTTCTCTAAAATCTGTGGCGATGCCACTCGAAACCGTATGTGTTCGACGAAACTAAGTTGTCGACCTTGTGAGAGAGGAACTCCAGATGCGAAAATTAGTTCCATTTTAAACTAATTGTTCTATCTGAAACTAAGTGTTCGACACTGTGTCAGGAGAAGCGCCTGTTCTCTGAAATCTGTGGCGATGCCACTCGAAACCGTATGTGTTTGACGAAACTAAGTTGTCGACCTTGTGAGAGAGGAACTCCAGATGCGAAAATTAGTTATATTTTAAACCAATTGTTCTATCTGAAACTAAGTGTTCGATACTGTGCCAGGAGAAACGCCGTTCTGCGAAATCTGTGGCGATGCGCACTCGAAACGGTATGTGTTCGACGAAACTAAGTGGTCGACCTTATGAGAGAGGAAACTCCAGCAGCGAAACTTAGTTCCATTCTAAACTAATTGTTCTATCTGAAACTATGTGTTCGATACTGTGCCAGTAGAAGCACATGTTCTCTGAAATGTGTGGCGATGCCACTCGAAACCGTATGTGTTCGACGAAACTAAGTGGTCGACATTCTGAGAGAGGAAACTCCAGATGCGAAGCTTAGTACCATTTTAAACTAATTGTTCTATCTGAAACAATGTGTTCGACACTGTGCCAGGAGAAGCGCCTGTTCTCCGAAACCTGTGGCGATGCCACTCGAAACCGTATGTGTTCGATGAAACTAAGTGGTCGAACCTGTGAGAGAGGAAACTCCAAATGCGAAATTTAGTTCCATTTTAAACTAATTTTTCTATCTGAAACTAATTGTTCGATACTGTGCCAGGAGAAGCGCCTCTTCTCTGAAATATGTGGCGATGCCACTCGAAACCGTATGTGTTCGAGGAAACTAAGTGGTCGACCTTGTGGGAGAGGAAACTCCATATGCGAAACTTAGTTCCATTTTAAACTAATTGTTCTATCTGAAACTAAGTGTTCGATACTGTGCCAGCAGAAGCGCCTGTTCTCTGAAATCTGTGGCGATGCCACTCGAAACCGTATGCGTTCGGCAAAACTAAGTGGTTGATCTTGTGAGAGAGGATACTCCAGATGCGAAACATAATTCCATTTTAAACTAATTGTTCTATCTGAAACTAAGTGTTCGATACTGTGCCAGGAGAAGCGCCTCTTCTCTGAAATATGTGGCGATGCCACTCGAAACCGTATGTGTTCGAGGAAACTAAGTGGTCGACCTTGTGGGAGAGGAAACTCCATATGCGAAACTTATTTCCATTTTAAACTAATTGTTCTATCTGAAACTAAGTGTTCGATACTGTGCCAGCAGAAGCGCCTGTTCTCTGAAATCTGTGGCGATGCCACTCGAAACCGTATGCGTTCGGCAGAACTAAGTGGTTGATCTTGTGAGAGAGGATACTCCAGATGCGAAACATAATTCCATTTTAAACTAATTGTTCTATCTGAAACTAAGTGTTCGATACTGTGCCAGGAGAAGCGCCTCTTTTCTGAAATCTGTGGCGATGCCACTCGAAACCGTATGTGTTCGACGAAACTAAGTGGCCGACCTTGTGAGAGAGGAAACATCAGATGCGAACCTTAGTTCCATTTTAAATTAATTGTTCTATCTGAAACTAAGTGTTCGCTACTGTGCCAGGCGAAGCGCCCGTTCTGTGAAACCTGTGGCGATGCCACTCGAAACCGTACGTGTTCGGCGAAACTAAGTGGTCGACCTTGTGAGAGAGGAAACTCCAGATGCGAAACATAGTTCAATTTTAAACTAAATGTTCCATCTGAAACTAAGTGTTCGATACTGTGCCAGAAGAAGCGGCTGTTCTCTGAAATCTGTGGCGATGCCACTCAAAACCGTATGTGTTCGACGAATCTAAGTGGCCGACCTTGTGAGAGAGGAAACTCCAGATGCGAAACTTAGTTCCATTTTAAAATAATAGTTCTATCTGAAACTAAGTGTTCGATACTGTGCCAGGAGAAGCGGCTGTTCTCTGAAATCTGTGGCGATGCCACTCAAAACCGTATGTGTTCGACGAATCTAAGTGGCCGACCTTGTGGGAGGGGAAACTCCAGATGCGAAACTTAGTTACATTTTAAACTAATTGTTCTATCTGAAACTATGTTTTCGATACTGTGCCAGGAGAAGCGCCTGTTCTCTGAAATCTGTGGCGATGCCACTCGAAACCGTATGTGTTCGACAAAACTGCGTGGTTGATACTGTGCGAGGAGAAACCCCCGCTCGGCGAAATCTGTGACGATACAACTCGAAAACCTATATGTTCGACGAAACTAAGTGGTCGACCTTGTGAGAGAGGAAACTCCAGATACGAAAATTAGTTCAATTTTAAACTAAATGTTCCATCTGAAACTAAGTGTTCGATACTGTGCCAGGAGAAGCGCCCGTCCTCTGAAATCTCTGGCGATGCTACTCGAAACCGAATGTGTTCCACGAAACTAAGTGGCCGCCTTGTGAGAGAGGAAACTCCAGATGCGAAACATAGTTCCATTTTAAACTAATTGTTCTATCTAAAACTAAGTGTTCGATACTGTGCCAGGAGAAGCGCCTGTTCTCTGAAATCTGTGGCGAAGCTACTCCAAACCGTATGTGTTCGACGAAACTAAGTGGTCGACCTTGTGAGAGAGGAAACTTCAGATGCGAAACTTAGTTCCATTTTAAACTAATTGTTCTATCTGAAACTAAGTGTTCGATACTGTGCCAGGAGAAGCGCTTGTTTTCTGAAATCTGTGGCGATGCTACTCGAAACCGTATCTGTTCGACGGAATTAAGTGGTCGAACTTGTGAGAAAGGAAACCCCAAATGCGAAACATAGGTCCATTTTAAACTAATTGTTCTATCTGAAACTAAGTGTTCGATACTGTGCCAGGAGACGAGCCTGTTCTCTGAAATCTGTGGCGATGCTACTCGAAACCGTATGTGATCGACGAAACTAAGTGGTCCACCTTGTGAGAGAGGAAACTCCAGATGCGAAGCATAGTTTCATTTTAAACTAATTGTTCTCTCTCAAACTAAGTATTCGATACTGTGCCAGGAGAAGCGCCTGTTCTCTGAAATCTGTGGCGATGCTACTCGAAACCGTATGTGTTCGACGAAACTAAGTGGCCGATCTTGTGAGAGAGGAAACTTCAGATGCGAAACTTAGTTCCATTTTAAATTAATTGTTCTATCTGAAACTAAGTGTTCGATAGTGTGCCAGGAGAAGCGCCTGTTCTCTGAAATCTGTGGCGATGCCACTCGAAATTGAGTGGTCGACCTTGTGAGAGAGGAAACTCCAGACGCGAAACTTAGTGCCATTTTAAACTAAATGTTCCATCTGAAACTAAGGGTTTGATACTGTGCCAGGAGAAGCGCCTGTTCCCTGAAATCTGTCGCGATGCTACTCGAAACCGTATGTGTTCGACGAAACTAAGTGGTCGACCTTGTGAGAGAGGAAACTCCAGATGGGAAACATAGTTCAATTTTAAACTAAATGTTCCATCTGAAACTAAGTGTTCGATACTGTGCCAGAAGAAGCGGCTGTTCTCTGAAATCTGTGGCGATGCCACTCAAAACCGTATGTGTTCGACGAATCTAAGTGGCCGACCTTGTCAGAGAGGAAACTCCAGATGCGAAACATAGTTCCATTTTAAACTAATAGTTCTATCTGAAACTAAGTGTTCGATACTGTGCCAGGAGAAGCGCCTGTTCTCTGAAATCTGTGGCGATGCCACTCGAAACCGTATGTGTTCGACAAAACTGCGTGGTTGATACTGTGCCAGGAGAAACCCCCGCTCGGCGAAATCTGTGACGATACAACTCGAAACCCTATATGTTCGACGAAACTAAGTGGTCGACCTTGTGAGAGAGGAAACTCCAGATACGAAAATTAGTTTCATTTTAAACTAATTGTTCTATCTGAAACTAAGTGTTCGACACTGTGCCAGGAGAAGCGCCTGTTCTCTGAAATCTGTGGCGATGCTACTCGAAACCGAATGTGTTCCACGAAACTAAGTGGCCGCCTTGTGAGAGAGGAAAATCCAGATGCGAAACATAGTTCCATTTTAAATTAATTGTTCTATCTGAGACTAAGTGTTCGATACTGTGCCAGGAGAAGCGGCTGTTCTCTGAAATCTGTGGCGATGCCACTCAAAACCGTATGTGTTCGACAAATCTAAGTGGCCGACCTTGTGAGAGAGGAAACATCAGATGCGAACCTTAGTTCCATTTTAAATTAATTGTTCTATCTGAAACTAAGTGTTCGCTACTGTGCCAGGCGAAGCGCCCGTTCTGTGAAACCTGTGGCGATGCCACTCGAAACCGTACGTGTTCGACGAAACTAAGTGGTCGACCTTGTGAGAGAGGAAACTCCAGATGCGAAACATAGTTCAATTTTAAACTAAATGTTCCATCTGAAACTAAGTGTTCGATACTGTGCCAGGAGAAGCGCCCGTTCTCTGAAATCTCTGGCGATGCTACTCGAAACCGAATGTGTTCCACGAAACTAAGTGGCCGCCTTGTGAGAGAGGAAACTCCAGATGCGAAACATAGTTCCATTTTAAACTAATTGTTCTATCTAAAACTAAGCGTTCGATACTGTGCCAGGAGAAGCGCTTGTTCTCTGAAATCTGTGGCGATGCTACTCGAAACCGTATCTGTTCGACGGAATTAAGTGGTCGAACTTGTGAGAAAGGAAACCCCAAATGCGAAACATAGGTCCATTTTAAACTAATTGTTCTATCTGAAACAAAGTGTTCGATACTGTGCCAGGAGACGAGCCTGTTCTCTGAAATCTGTGGCGATGCTACTCGAAACCGTATGTGATCGACGAAACTAAGTGGTCCACCTTGTAAGAGAGGAAACTCCAGATGCGAAGCATAGTTTCATTTTAAACTAATTGTTCTCTCTCAAACTAAGTATTCGTTACTGTGCCAGGAGAAGCGCCTGTTCTCTGAAATCTGTGGCGATGCTACTCGAAACCGTATGTGTTCGACGAAACTAAGTGGCCGATCTTGTGAGAGAGGAAACTTCAGATGCGAAACTTAGTTCCATTTTAAATTAATTGTTCTATCTGAAACTAAGCGTTCGATACTGTGCCAGGAGAAGCGCTTGTTCTCTGAAATCTGTGGCGATGCTATTCGAAACCGTATCTGTTCGACGGAATTAAGTGGTCGAACTTGTGAGAAAGGAAACCCCAAATGCGAAACATAGGTCCATTTTAAACTAATTGTTCTATCTGAAACTAAGTGTTCGATACTGTGCCAGGAGACGAGCCTGTTCTCTGAAATCTGTGGCGATGCTACTCGAAACCGTATGTGATCGACGAAACTAAGTGGTCCACCTTGTGAGAGAGGAAACTCCAGATGCGAAGCATAGTTTCATTTTAAACTAATTGTTCTCTCTCAAACTAAGTATTCGATACTGTGCCAGGAGAAGCGCCCGTTCTCTGAAATCTCTGGCGATGCTACTCGAAACCGAATGTGTTCCACGAAACTAAGTGGCCGCCTTGTGAGAGAGGAAACTCCAGATGCGAAACATAGTTCCATTTTAAACTAATTGTTCTATCTAAAACTAAGCGTTCGATACTGTGCCAGGAGAAGCGCTTGTTCTCTGAAATCTGTGGCGATGCTACTCGAAACCGTATCTGTTCGACGGAATTAAGTGGTCGAACTTGTGAGAAAGGAAACCCCAAATGCGAAACATAGGTCCATTTTAAACTAATTGTTCTATCTGAAACTAAGTGTTCGATACTGTGCCAGGAGACGAGCCTGTTCTCTGAAATCTGTGGCGATGCTACTCGAAACCGTATGTGATCGACGAAACTAAGTGGTCCACCTTGTGAGAGAGGAAACTCCAGATGCGAAGCATAGTTTCATTTTAAACTAATTGTTCTCTCTCAAACTAAGTATTCGTTACTGTGCCAGGAGAAGCGCCTGTTCTCTGAAATCTGTGGCGATGCTACTCGAAACCGTATGTGTTCGACGAAACTAAGTGGCCGATCTTGTGAGAGAGGAAACTTTAGATGCGAAACTTTGTTCCATTTTAAATTAATTGTTCTATCTGAAACTAAGTGTTCGATAGTGTGCCAGGAGAAGCGCCTGTTCTCTGAAATCTGTGGCGATGCCACTCGAAATTGAGTGGTCGACCTTGTGAGAGAGGAAACTCCAGACGCGAAACTTAGTGCCATTTTAAACTAAATGTTCCATCTGAAACTAAGGGTTTGATACTGTGCCAGGAGAAGCGCCTGTTCCCTGAAATCTGTCGCGATGCTACTCGAAACCGTATGTGCTCGACGAAACTAAGAGGTCGACCTTCTGAGAAAGGAAACTCCGGATGCGAAACTTAGTTCCATTTTAAAGTAATTGTTCTATCTGATACTAAGTGTTCCATACTGTGCCAGGAGTAGCGCCTGTTCTCTGAGATCAGTGGCGATGCTACTCGAAACCGTATGTGTTCGACGAAGCTAAGGGGTCCACCTTGTGAGACAGGAAACTACAGATGCGAAGCTTTTTTCCATTTTAAACTAATTGTTCTAACTGATACTAAGTGTTCGATACTGTGCCAGGAGAAGTGGCTGTTCTCTGAAATGTGTGACGATGCCACTCGAATCCGTAGGTGTTCGACGAAACTAAGTGGTCGACCTTGTGAGAGAGGAAACTCCAGATGCGAAACTTAGTTCCATTTTAAACTAATTGTTCTATCTGAAACTAAGTGTTCGATATTGTGCCAGGAGAAGCGCCTGTTCTCTGAAATCTGTCGCGATGCTACTCGAAACCGTATGTGTTCGACGAAACTAAGTGGCCGACCTTGTGGGAGAGGAAACTTCAGATGCGAATCTTAGTTCCATTTTAAACTAATTGTTCTATCTGAAACTAAGTGTTCGATACTGTGCCAGGAGTAGCGCCTGTTCTCTGAGATCAGTGGCGATGCTACTCGAAACCGTATGTGTTCGACGAAGCTAAGTGGTCCACCTTGTGAGACAGGAAACTACAGATGCGAAGCTTTGTTCCATTTTAAACTAATTGTTCTATCTGAAACTAAGTGTTCGATACTGTGCCAGGAGAAGCGCCTGTTCTCTGATATCTGTGGCGATGCCACTCGAAACCGTATGTGTTCGACGAAACCAAGTGGCCGACCTTGTGAGAGAGGAAACTCCAGATGCGAAACTTAGTTCCATTTTAAACGAATTGTTCTATCTGAAAGTGTTCGATACTTTGCCAGAAGAAGCGCCAGTTCTCTGAAATCTGTGGCGATGCCACTCGAAACCGTATGCGTTTGGCGAAACTAAGTGGTCGAACTTGTGAGAGAGGAAAATCCAGACGCGAAACTTAGTGCCATTTTAAACTAATTGTTCTATCTGAAACTAAGTGTTCGATACTGTGCCAGCAGAAGCGCCAGTTCTCTGAAATCTGTGGCGATGCCACTCGAAACCGTATGCGTTCGGCGAAACTAAGTGGTCGACCTTGTGAGAGAGGAAACTCCAGAAGCGAAACATTGTTCAATTTTAAACTAAATGTTCCATCTGAAAATAAGTGTTCGATACTGTGCCAGGAGAAGCGCTTGTTCTCTGAAATCTGTGGCGATGCCACTTGAAACCGTATGTGTTCGACGAAACTGAGTTGTCGATACCGTACCAGGAGGAACCCCCGTTCTGCGAAATCTGTGGGGATACCACTCGAAACAGTATGTGATAGACGAAACTGAGTTGTCGACCTTGTGAGAGAGGAGACTCCAAATGCGAAACATAGTTCCACTTGAAACTAATTGTTCTATCTCAAACGAAGTGTTCGACACTGTGCCAGGAGAAGCGCTTGTTCTGTGAAATCTGTGGCGATGCTACTCGAAATCGTATGTGTTCCACGGAACTAAATGGTCGACCTTGTGGGAGACGAAAATCCAGATGCGAAACTTAGTTCCATTTTAAACAAATTGTTCTATCTGAAAGTGTTCGATACTGTGCCAGGAGAAGTGCCTGTTCTCTGAAATGTGCGACGATGCCACTCGAATCCGTATGTGTTCGACGAAACTAAGTGGTCGACCTTGTGAGAGAGGAAACTCCAGATGCGAAACTTAGTTCCATTTTAAACTAATTGTTCTATCTGAAACTAAGTGTTCGATATTGTGCCAGGAGAAGCTCCTGTTCTCTGAAATCTGTCGCGATGCTACTCGAAACCGTATGTGTTCGACGAAACTAAGTGGCCGACCTTGTGGGAGAGGAAACTTCAGATGCGAAACATAGTTCCATTTTAAAATAATTGTTCTATCTGAAACTAAGCGTTCGATACTGTGCCAGGAGTAGCGCCTGTTCTCTGAGATCAGTGGCGATGCTACTCGAAACCGTATGTGTTCGACGAAGCTAAGTGGTCCACCTTGTGAGACAGGAAACTACAGATGCGAAGCTTTGTTCCATTTTAAACTAATTGTTCTAACTGATACTAAGTGTTCGATACTGTGCCAGGAGAAGCGCCTGTTCTCTGAAATCTGTGGCGATGCCACTTGAAACCGTATGTGTTCGACGAAACTGAGTTGTCGATACCGTACCAGGAGGAACCCCCGTTCTGCGAAATCTGTGGGGATACCACTCGAAACAGTATGTGATCGACGAAACTGAGTTGTCGACCTTGTGAGAGAGGAGACTCCAAATGCGAAACATAGTTCCACTTGAAACTAATTGTTCTATCTCAAACGAAGTGTTCGACACTGTGCCAGGAGAAGCGCTTGTTCTGTGAAATCTGTGGCGATGCTACTCGAAATCGTATGTGTTCCACGAAACTAAATGGTCGACCTTGTGGGAGACGAAAATCCAGATGCGAAACTTAGTTCCATTTTAAACAAATTGTTCTATCTGAAAGTGTTCGATACTGTGCCAGGAGAAGCGCCTGTTCTCTGAAATCTGTGGCGATGATACTCGAAACCGTATGTGTTCGACGAAACTAAGTTGTCGACCTTGTGAGAGAGGATACTCCAGATGCGAAACATATTTCCATATTAAACTAATTGTTCTGTCTGAAATAAGTGTTCGATACTATGCCAGGCGAAGCGCCTGCTCTCTGAAATCTGTGGCGATGCCACTTGAAACCGTATGTGTTCGACGAAACTAAATGGTCGACCTTGTGGGAGACGAAAATCCAGATGCGAAACTTAGTTCCATTTTAAACAAATTGTTCTATCTGAAACTAAGTGTTCGATACTGTGCCAGGAGAAGCGCCTGTTCTCTGATATCTGTGGCGATGCTACTCGAAACCCTATGTGTTCGACGAAACTAAGTGGTCGACCTTGTGAGAGAGGAAACTCCAGAAGCGAAACTTAGTTCCATTTTAAACTATTTGTTCTATCTGAAACTAAGTGTTCGATAATGTGCCGGGAGAAGCGTCTGTTCTCTGAAATGTGTGGCGATTCTACTCGAAACCGTATGTGTTCGAGGAAACTAAGTGGTCCACCTTGTGAGAGAGGAAACTCCAGATGCCACACTTAGTTCCATTTAAAACTAATTGTTCTATCTGAAACTAAGTATTCGAGAGTGTGCCAGGAGAAACGCCTGTTCTCTGAAATCTGTGGCGATGCTACTCGAAACCGTATGTGTTCGACGAAACTATGTGGTCGACCTTGTGAGACAGGAAACTACAGATGCGAAACTTAGTTCCATTTTAAACTAATTGTTCTATCTGAAACTAAGTGTTTGATACTGTGCCAGGAGTACCGCCTGTTCTCTGAGATCAGTGGCGATGCTACTCGAAACCGTATGTGTTCGACGAAGCTAAGTGGTCCACCTTGTGAGACAGGAAACTACAGATGCGAAGCTTTTTTCCATTTTAAACTAATTGTTCTTACTGATACTAAGTGTTCGATACTGTGCCAGGAGAAGCGCCTGTTCTCTGAAATCTGTGGCGATGCCACTCGAAACCGTATGTGTTCGACGAAACTAAGTGGCCGACCTTGTGAGAGAGGAAACTCCAGATGCGAAACTTAGTTCCATTTTAAACGAATTGTTCTATCTGAAAGTGTTCGATACTTTGCCAGGAGAAGCGCCAGTTCTCTGAAATCTGTGGCGACGCTACTCGATACCGTATGTGTTCGACGAAACTAAGTGGTCGACCTTGTGAGAGAGGAAACTCCAGATGCGAAACTTATTTCCATTTTAAACTAATTGTTCTATCTGTAACTAAGTGTTCGATAGTGTACCAGGAGAAACGCCTGTTCTCTGAAATCTGTGGCGATGCCACTCGAAACCGTACGTGTTCGACGAAACTAAGTGGTCGCCTTGTGAGAGTAGAAACTCCAGATGCGAAACGTAGTTCAATTTTAAACTAATTGTTCTATCTGAAACTATGTGTCTGCTACTCTGCCAGGAGAAGCGCCTGTTCTCTGAAATCTGTGGCGATGTCACTCGAAACCGTATGTTTTCGACGAAATTAAGTGGTCGCCTTGTGAGGGAAGAAACTCCAGATGCGAAACTTAGTACCATTCTAAACTAATTGCTCTATCTAAAACTATGTGTCCGATACTGTGCTAGGAGAAGCGCCTGTTCTCTTTAATCTGTGGCGATGCTACTCGAAAGCATATGTGTTCCACGAAACTAAGTGGTCGACATTGTGAGGGAGGAAACTCAAGATGCGAAACATAGTTACATTTTAAACTAATTGTTCTCTCTGAAACTAAGTGTTTGATACTGTGCCAGGAGAAGCGACTGTCCTGTGAAATCTGTGGCGATGCTACTCGAAACCGTATGTGTTCGACGAATCTACATGGTCGACCTTGTGAGAGAGGAAACTCCAGATGCGAAACTTGGTTCCATTTTAAACTCATTGTTCTATTTGAAACTAAGTGTTCGGTACTGTGCCAGGAGAAGCGCCTGTTCTCTGAAATCTGTGGCGATGCTACTCGAAACCGTATGTGTTCGACGAATCTACATGGTCGACATTGTGAGAGAGGAAACTCCAGAGTACAATTTTAAACTAATTGTTCTCTCTGAAACTAAGTGTTCGATACTGTGCCAGGAGAAGCGCCTGCTCTCTGAAATCTGTCGCGATGCTTCTCGAAACCGTATGTGTTCGACGAAACTAAGTGGTCGACATTGTGAGGGAGGAAACTCAAGATGCGAAACATAGTTACATTTTAAACTAATTGTTCTCTCTGAAACTAAGTGTTTGATACTGTGCCAGGAGAAGCGACTGTCCTGTGAAACCTTTGGCGATGCTACTCGAAACCGTATGTGTTCGACGAATCTACATGGTCGATCTTGTGAGAGAGGAAACTCCAGATGCGAAACTTGGTCCCATTTTAAACTGATTGTTCTATTTGAAACTAAGTGTTCGGTACTGTGCCAGGAGAAGCGCCTGTTCTCTGAAATCTGTGGCGATGCTACACGAAACCGTATGTGTTCGAGGAAACTAAGTGTTCGACCTTGTGAGAGAGGAAACTCCAGATGCGAAGCTTATTTCCATTTTAAACTAATTGTTCTATCTGATACTAAGTGTTCGATACTGTGCCAGGGGAAGTGCCCGTTCTCTGAAATCTGTGGCGATGCTACTCGAAACCGTATGTGTTCGACGAAACTAAGTGGTCGACCTTGTGAGAGAGGAAACGCCAGATGCGAAACTTAGTTCCATTTTAAACTTATTGTTCTCTCTGAAACTAAGTATTCGATACTGTGCCAGGAGAAGCGCCAGTTCTCTGAAATCTGTAGCGATGCCACTCGAAACCGTATGTGTTCGACGAAACTAAGTGGTCGACCTTCTGAGAGAGGAAACTCCGGATGCCAAACTTAATTCCATTTTAAACTAATTGTTCTATCTGAAACTAAGTATTCGATACTGTGCCAGGAGAAGCGCCAGTTCTCTGAAATCTGTAGCGATGCCACTCGAAACCGTATGTGTTCGACCACTTTCCACCACAGTATCGAACACTTTCAGATAGAACAATTAGTTTAAAATGGAACTAAGTTCCGCACCTGGAGTTTCCTCTCTCACAAGGTCGGCCACTTAGTTTCGTCGAACACATACGGTTTCGAGTAGCATCGCCACTGATTTCAGAGAACAGGCGCTTCTCCTGGGACAGTATCGAACACTTAGTTTCAGATAGAATAATTAGTTTTAAATGGAATTAAGTCTGACACCTGGAGTTTCCTCTCTCACAAGGTCGGCCACTTAGTTTCGTCGAACACATACGGTTTCGAGAAGCATCGCGACAGATTTCAGAGAACAGGCGCTTCTCCTGGCACAGTATCGAACACTTAGTATCACATAGAACAATTACTTTAAAATGGAACTAAGCTTCGGATCTCGAGATTCCTCTCTCACAAGGTGGACCACTTAGTTTCATCGAACATATACGGTTTCGAGTAGCATCGCCACTGATTTCAGAGATCAGGCGCTTCTCCTGGCACAGTATCGAACACTTAGTTTCAGATAGAACAATTAGTTTAAAATGGACCTAAGTTTCGCATCTGGAGTTTCCTCTCTCACAAGGTCGACAATTTAGATTCGTCGGAAACATACGGTTTCGAGTGGCATCGCCACAAATTTCAGAGAGCAGGCGCTTCTCCTGGCACAGTGTGGAGCACTTAGTTTCAGATAGAATAATTAGTTTAAAATGGAACTAAGTTTCGCATCTGGAGTTTCCTCTCTCACAAGGTCGACCACTTAGTTTCGTCGAACACATACGGTTTCGAGTAGCATCGCCACAGGTTTCAGAGAGCAGGCGCTTCTCCTGGCACAGTATCGAACACTTATGTCAGACAGAATTATTAGTTTAAAATGGAACTATGTTGCGCATCTGGAGTATCCTCTCTCACAAGGTCGGCCACTTGGTTTCGTCGAACACATACGGTTTCGAGTGCCATCGCCACAGGTTACAGAGAGCAGGCGCTTCTCCTGGCACAGTATCGAACACTTAGTTTCGGATAGAAGAATTAATTTACAATGGAACTAAGTTTCGCATCTGGAGTTTCCTCTCTCACAAGTTCGGCCACTTAATTTCGTCGAACACATAGGGTTTCGAGTGGCATCGCCACAGATTTCGGAGAACAGGCGCTTCTCCTGGCACAATATCGAACACTTAGTTTCAGATAGAACATTCAGTTTAAAATGAAACTAAATTTCGCATCTGGGGTGTCCTCTCTCACAAGGTCGGCCACTTGGTTTCGTCGAACACATACGGTTTCGAGTGCCATCGTCACAGGTTACAGAGAGCAGGCGCTTCTCCTGGCACAGTATCGAACACTTAGTTTCGGATAGAACAATTAATTTAAAATGGAACTAAGTTTCGCATCTGGAGTTTCCTCTCTCACAAGGTCGGCCACTTAGTTTCGTCGAACACATACGGTTTCGAGTAGCATCGCCACAGATTTCAGAGAACAGGCGCTTCTCCTGGCACAGTATCGAACACTTAGTTTCAGACAGAACAATAAGATTAAAATGGAACTAAGTTTCGCATCTGGAGTTTCCTCTCTCACAAGGTCGACCACTTAGTTTCGTCGAACACATACGGTTTCGAGCAGCATCGCCACACAGTTCAGAGAACAGGCGCTTCTCCTGACACACTATCGAACACATAGTTTCAGACAGACCAATAAGATTAAAATGGAACTAAGTTCCGCATATGGAGTTTCCTCTCTCACAAGGCGGCCACTCAGTTTCGTGGAACACATTCGGTTTTGAGTAGTATCGCCACAGATTTAAGAGAACAGGCGCTTCTCCTGGCACAGTATCGAACACTAAGTTTCAGAGAGAACAATTAATTTAAAATGGAACTAAGTTTCGCATCTGAAGTTTCCTCTCTCGCAAGGTCGGCCACTTAGTTTTGTCGAACACACACGGTTTCGAGGAGCATCGCCACAGATTTCAGAGAACTAGCGCTTCTCCTGGCACAGTATCGAACACTTAGGTTTAGATAGTACAATTAGTTTAAAATGGAACTATGTTTCGCATCTGGAGTTTCCTCTCTCACAAGGTCGACCACTTAGTTTCGTCAAACACACACGGTTTCGAGTGGTATCGCCACAGATTTCGCAGAACAGGCGCTTCTCCTGGCACAGTATCGAACACTTAGTATCATTTAGAACAATTAGATTAAAATGGAACTAAGTTTCGCATCTGGAGTTTCCTCTCTCACAAGGTGGACCACTTAGTTTCATCGAACATATACGGTTTCGAGTAGCATCGCCACTGATTTCAGAGATCAGGCGCTTCTCCTGGCACAGTCTCGAACACTTAGTTACAGATAGAACACTTAGTTTAAAATGGAACTGTGTTTCGTATTTGGAGTTTCCTCTCCCACAAGGTGGACCACTCAGTTTCGTCAAACACATACGGTTTCGAGTGGCATCGCCACAGATTTCGGAGAACAGGCGCTTCTCCTAGCACAGTATCGAACACTTAGTATCAGATAGAACAATTACTTTAAAGTGGAACTAAGCTTCGCATCTCGAGATTCCTCTCTCACAAGGTGGACCACTTAGTTTCATCGAACATATACGGTTTCGAGTAGCATCGCCACTGATTTCAGAGATCAGGCGCTTCTCCTGGCACAGTATCGAACACCTAGTTTCAGATGGAGCATTTAGTTTAAAATTGAACTGTGTTTCGCATTTGGAGTTTCCTCTCTCACAAGGTGGACCACTCAGTTTCGTCAAACACATACGGTTTCGAGTGGCATCGCCACAGATTTCGGAGAACAGGCGCTTCTCCTAGCACAGTATCGAACACTTAGTATCAGATAGAACAATTAGTTTAAAATGGAACTAAATTTCGCATCTGGAGTTTCCTCTCTCACAAGTTCGACCACTTAGTTTCGTCGAACATATACGGTTTCGAGTAGCATCGCCACTGATTTCAGAGATCAGGCGCTTCTCCTGGCACAGTATCGAACACTTAGTTTCAGATAGAACAATTAGTTTAAAATGGACCTAAGTTTCGCATCTGGAGTTTCCTCTCTCACAAGGTCGACAATTTAGATTCGTCGGAAACATACGGTTTCGAGTGGCATCGCCACAAATTTCAGAGAGCAGGCGCTTCTCCTGGCACAGTGTGGAGCACTTAGTTTCAGATAGAATAATTAGTTTAAAATGGAAATATGTTTCGCATCTGGAGTTTCCTCTCTCACAAGGTCGACCACTTAGTTTCGTCGAACACATACGGTTTCGAGCGGCATCGCCACACAGTTCAGAGAACAGGCGCTTCTCCTGGCACAGTATCGAACACTTAGTTTTAGATAGAACAATTAGTTTAAAATGGAACTAAGTTTCGCATCTGGAGTTTCCTCTCTCACAAGGTCGACCACTTAGTTTCGTCGAACACATACGGTTTCGAGTAGCATCGCCACAGGTTTCAGAGAGCAGGCGCTTCTCCTGGCACAGTATCGAACACTTATGTCAGACAGAATTATTAGTTTAAAATGGAACTATGTTGCGCATCTGGAGTATCCTCTCTCACAAGGTCGGCCACTTGGTTTCGTCGAACACATACGGTTTCGAGTGCCATCGCCACAGGTTACAGAGAGCAGGCGCTTCTCCTGGCACAGTATCGAACACTTAGTTTCGGATAGAAGAATTAATTTACAATGGAACTAAGTTTCGCATCTGGAGTTTCCTCTCTCACAAGTTCGGCCACTTAATTTCGTCGAACACATAGGGTTTCGAGTGGCATCGCCACAGATTTCGGAGAACAGGCGCTTCTCCTGGCACAATATCGAACACTTAGTTTCAGATAGAACATTCAGTTTAAAATGAAACTAAATTTCGCATCTGGGGTGTCCTCTCTCACAAGGTCGGCCACTTGGTTTCGTCGAACACATACGGTTTCGAGTGCCATCGTCACAGGTTACAGAGAGCAGGCGCTTCTCCTGGCACAGTATCGAACACTTAGTTTCGGATAGAACAATTAATTTAAAATGGAACTAAGTTTCGCATCTGGAGTTTCCTCTCTCACAAGGTCGGCCTCTTAGTTTCGTCGAACACATACGGTTTCGAGTAGCATCGCCACAGATTTCAGAGAACAGGCGCTTCTCCTGGCACAGTATCGAACACTTAGTTTCAGACAGAACAATAAGATTAAAATGGAACTAAGTTTCGCATCTGGAGTTTCCTCTCTCACAAGGTCGACCACTTAGTTTCGTCGAACACATACGGTTTCGAGCAGCATCGCCACACAGTTCAGAGAACAGGCGCTTCTCCTGACACACTATCGAACACATAGTTTCAGACAGACCAATAAGATTAAAATGGAACTAAGTTCCGCATATGGAGTTTCCTCTCTCACAAGGCGGCCACTCAGTTTCGTGGAACACATTCGGTTTTGAGTAGTATCGCCACAGATTTAAGAGAACAGGCGCTTCTCCTGGCACAGTATCGAACACTAAGTTTCAGAGAGAACAATTAATTTAAAATGGAACTAAGTTTCGCATCTGAAGTTTCCTCTCTCGCAAGGTCGGCCACTTAGTTTTGTCGAACACACACGGTTTCGAGGAGCATCGCCACAGATTTCAGAGAACTAGCGCTTCTCCTGGCACAGTATCGAACACTTAGGTTTAGATAGTACAATTAGTTTAAAATGGAACTATGTTTCGCATCTGGAGTTTCCTCTCTCACAAGGTCGACCACTTAGTTTCGTCAATCACACACGGTTTCGAGTGGTATCGCCACAGATTTCGCAGAACAGGCGCTTCTCCTGGCACAGTATCGAACACTTAGTATCATTTAGAACAATTAGATTAAAATGGAACTAAGTTTCTCATCTGGTGTTTCCTCTCTCACAAGGTGGACCACTTAGTTTCATCGAACATATACGGTTTCGAGTAGCATCGCCACTGATTTCAGAGATCAGGCGCTTCTCCTGGCACAGTCTCGAACACTTAGTTACAGATAGAACACTTAGTTTAAAATGGAACTGTGTTTCGTATTTGGAGTTTCCTCTCCCACAAGGTGGACCACTCAGTTTCGTCAAACACATACGGTTTCGAGTGGCATCGCCACAGATTTCGGAGAACAGGCGCTTCTCCTAGCACAGTATCGAACACTTAGTATCAGATAGAACAATTACTTTAAAGTGGAACTAAGCTTCGCATCTCGAGATTCCTCTCTCACAAGGTGGACCACTTAGTTTCATCGAACATATACGGTTTCGAGTAGCATCGCCACTGATTTCAGAGATCAGGCGCTTCTCCTGGCACAGTATCGAACACCTAGTTTCAGATGGAGCATTTAGTTTAAAATTGAACTGTGTTTCGCATTTGGAGTTTCCTCTCTCACAAGGTGGACCACTCAGTTTCGTCAAACACATACGGTTTCGAGTGGCATCGCCACAGATTTCGGAGAACAGGCGCTTCTCCTAGCACAGTATCGAACACTTAGTATCAGATAGCACAATTACTTTAAAATGGAACTAAGCTTCGCATCTCGAGATTCCTCTCTCACAAGGTGGACCACTTAGTTTCATCGAACATATACGGTTTCGAGTAGCATCGCCACTGATTTCAGAGATCAGGCGCTTCTCCTGGCACAGTATCGAACACTTAGTTTCAGATAGAACAATTAGTTTAAAATGGACCTAAGTTTCGCATCTGGAGTTTCCTCTCTCACAAGGTCGACCATTTAGATTCGTCGAACACATACGGTTTCGAGTGGCATCGCCACAGATTTCAGAGAACAGGCGCTTCTCCTGGCACAGTATCCAACACTTAGTATCAGATAGAACAATTACTTTAAAATGGAACTAAGCTTCGCATCTCGAGATTCCTCTCTCACAAGGTGGACCACTTAGTTTCATCGGACATATACGGTTTCGAGTAGCATCGCCACAGATTTCAGAGAACAGGCGCTTCTCCTGGCACAGTATCGAACACTTAGTTTCAGATAGAACAATTAGTTTAAAATGGAACTAAATTTCGCATCTGGAGTTTCCTCTCTCACAAGTTCGACCACTTAGTTTCGTCGAACACATACGGTTTCGACTAGCATCACCACAGATTTCACAGAACAGGCGCTTCTCCTAGCACAGTATCGAACACTTAGTTTCAGATAGAACAATTACTTTAAAATCGAACTAAGCTTCGCATCTCGAGATTCCTCTCTCACAAGGTGGACCACTTAGTTTCATCGAACATATACGGTTTCGAGTAGCATCGCCACTGATTTCAGAGATCAGGCGCTTCTCCTGGCACAGTATCGAACACTTAGTTTCAGATGGAGCATTTAGTTTAAAATTGAACTGTGTTTCGCATCTGGAGTTTCCTCTCCCACAAGGTCGACCACTTAGTTTCCTCGAACACATACGGTTTCGAGTAGCATCGCCACAGATTTCAGAGAACAGGCGCTTCTCCTGGCACATTATCGAACACTTAGTTTCAGATAGAACAATTAAATATAAATGGAACTAAGTTTCGCTTCTGGAGTTTCCTCTCTCACAAGGTCGACCATTTAGATTCGTCGAACACATACATTTTCGAGTAGCATCGCCACAGATTTCAGAGAACAGGCGCTTTTCCTGGCACAGTATCGAACATTTAGTTTCAGATAGAACAATTAGTTTAAATTGGAACTAAGTTTCGCATCTGGAGTTTCCTCTCTCACAAAGTCGACCACTTTGTTTCGTCGAACACATACATTTTCGAGTAGCATCGCCACAGATTTCAGAGAACAGGCGCTTTTCCTGGCACAGTATCGAACATTTAGTTTCAGATAGAACAATTAGTTTAAATTGGAACTAAGTTTCGCATCTGGAGTTTACTCTCTCACACGGTCGACCACTTTGTTTCGTCGAACACATACATTTTCGAGTAGCATCGCCACAGATTTCAGAGAACAGGCGCTTTTCCTGGCACAGTATCGAACACTTAGTTTCAGATAGAACAATTAGTTTAAAATGGAACTAAGTTTCGCATCTGGAGTTTCCTCTCCCACAAGGTCGACCACTTAGTTTCCTCGAACACATACGGTTTCGAGTAGCATCGCCACAGATTTCAGAGAACAGGCGCTTCTCCTGGCACATTATCGAACACTTAGTTTCAGATAGAACAATTAGTTTTAAATGGAACTAAGTTTCGGTTCTGGAGTTTCCTCTCTCACAAGGTCGACCATTTAGATTCGTCGAACACATACGGTTTCGAGTAGCATCGCCACGGATTTCAGAGAACAGGCGCTTTTCCTGGCACAGTATCGAACATTTAGTTTCAGATAGAACAATTAGTTTAAATTGGAACTAAGTTTCGCATCTGGAGTTTCCTCTCTCACAAGGTCGACCACTTTGTTTCATCGAACACATACATTTTCGAGTAGCATCGCCACAGATTTCAGAGAACAGGCGCTTTTCCTGGCACAGTATCGAACACTTAGTTTCAGATAGAACAATTAGTTTAAAATGGAACTAAGTTTCGCATCTGGAGTTTCCTCTCCCACAAGAACGACCACTTAGTTTCCTCGAACACATACGGTTTCGAGTAGCATCGCCACAGATTTCAGAGAACAGGCGCTTCTCCTGGCACATTATCGAACACTTAGTTTCAGATAGAACAATTAGTTTTAAATGGAACTAAGTTTCGCTTCTGGAGTTTCCTCTCTCACAAGGTCGACCATTTAGATTCGTCGAACACATACGGTTTCGAGTAGCATCGCCACAGATTTCAGAGAACAGGCGCTTTTCCTGGCACAGTATCGAACATTTAGTTTCAGATAGAACAATTAGTTTAAATTGGAACTAAGTTTCGCATCTGGAGTTTCCTCTCTCACAAGGTCGACCACTTTGTTTCGTCGAACACATACATTTTCGAGTAGCATCGCCACAGATTTCAGAGAACAGGCGCTTTTCCTGGCACAGTATCGAACATTTAGTTTCAGATAGAACAATTAGTTTAAATTGGAACTAAGTTTCGCATCTGGAGTTTCCTCTCTCACAAGGTCGACCACTTTGTTTCGTCGAACACATACATTTTCGAGTAGCATCGCCACAGATTTCAGAGAACAGGCGCTTTTCCTGGCACAGTATCGAACACTTAGTTTCAGATAGAACAATTAGTTTAAAATGGAACTAAGTTTCGCATCTGGAGTTTCCTCTCCCACAAGGTCGACCACTTAGTTTCCTCGAACACATACGGTTTCGAGTAGCATCGCCACAGATTTCAGAGAACAGGCGCTTTTCCTGGCACAGTATCGTACATTTAGTTTCAGATAGAACAATTAGTTTAAATTGGAACTAAGTTTCGCATCTGGAGTTTCCTCTCTCACAAGGTCGACCACTTTGTTTCGTCGAACACATACATTTTCGAGTAGCATCGCCACAGATTTCAGAGAACAGGCGCTTTTCCTGGCACAGTATCGAACATTTAGTTTCAGATAGAACAATTAGTTTAAATTGGAACTAAGTTTCGCATCTGGAGTTTCCTCTCTCACAAGGTCGACCACTTTGTTTCGTCGAACACATACATTTTCGAGTAGCATCGCCACAGATTTCAGAGAACAGGCGCTTCTCCTGGCACATTATCGAACACTTAGTTTCAGATAGAACAATTAGTTTTAAATGGAACTAAGTTTCGCTTCTGGAGTTTCCTCTCTCACAAGGTCGACCATTTAGATTCGTCGAACACATACGGTTTCGAGTAGCATCGCCACAGATTTCAGAGAACAGGCGCTTTTCCTGGCACAGTACCGAACATTTAGTTTCAGATAGAACAATTAGTTTAAATTGGAACTAAGTTTCGCATCTGGAGTTTCCTCTCTCACAAGGTCGACCACTTTGTTTCGTCGAACACATACATTTTCGAGTAGCATCGCCACAGATTTCAGAGAACAGGCGCTTCTCCTGGCACATTATCGAACACTTAGTTTCAGATAGAACAATTAGTTTTAAATGGAACTAAGTTTCGCTTCTGGAGTTTCCTCTCTCACAAGGTCGACCATTTAGATTCGTCGAACACATACGGTTTCGAGTAGCATCGCCACAGATTTCAGAGAACAGGCGCTTTTCCTGGCACAGTATCGAACATTTAGTTTCAGATAGAACAATTAGTTTAAATTGGAACTAAGTTTCGCATTTGGAGTTTCCTCTCTCACAAGGTCGACCATTTAGATTCTTCGAACACATACGGTTTCGAGTAGCATCGCCACAGATTTCAGAGAACAGGCGCTTCTCCTGGCACATTATCGAACACTTAGTTTCAGATAGAACAATTAGTTTTAAATGGAACTAAGTTTCGCATCTGGAGTTTCCTCTCTCACAAGGTCGACCACTTTGTTTCGTCGAACACATACATTTTCGAGTAGCATCGCCACAGATTTCAGAGAAGAGGCGCTTTTCCTGGCACAGTATCGAACACTCAGTTTCAGATAGAACAATTAGTTTAAAATGGAACTAAGTTTCGCATCTGGAGTTTCCTCTCCCACAAGGTCGACCACTTAGTTTCCTCGAACACATACGGTTTCGAGTAGCATCGCCACAGATTTCAGAGAACAGGCGCTTCTCCTGGCACATTATCGAACACTTAGTTTCAGATAGAACAATTAGTTTTAAATGGAACTAAGTTTCGCTTCTGGAGTTTCCTCTATCACAAGGTCGACCATTTAGATTCGTCGAACACATACGGTTTCGAGTAGCATCGCCACAGATTTCAGGGAACAGGCGCTTTTCCTGGCACAGTATCGAACATTTAGTTTCACATAGAACAATTAGTTTAAATTGGAACTAAGTTTCGCATCTGGAGTTTCCTCTCTCACAAGGTCGACCACTTTGTTTCGTCGAACACATACATTTTCGAGTAGCATCGCCACAGATTTCAGAGAACAGGCGCTTTTCCTGGCACAGTATCGAACATTTAGTTTCAGATAGAACAATTAGTTTAAAATGGAACCAAGTTTCGCATCTGGAGTTTCCTCTCCCACAAGGTCGACCACTTAGTTTCCTCGAACACATACGGTTTCGAGTAGCATCGCCACAGATTTCAGAGAACAGGCGCTTCTCCTGGCACATTAGCGAACACTTAGTTTCAGATAGAACAATTAGTTTTAAATGGAACTAAGTTTCGCTTCTGGAGTTTCCTCTCTCACAAGGTCGACCATTTAGATTCGTCGAACACATACGGTTTCGAGTAGCATCGCCACAGATTTCAGAGAACAGGCGCTTTTCCTGGCACAGTATCGAACATTTAGTTTCAGATAGAACAATTAGTTTAAATTGGAACTAAGTTTCGCATCTGGAGTTTCCTCTCTCACACGGTTGACCAATTTGTTTCGTCGAACACATACATTTTCGAGTAGCATCGCCACAGATTTCAGAGAACAGGCGCTTTTCCTGGCACAGTATCGAACATTTAGTTTCAGATAGAACAATTAGTTTAAATTGGAACTAGGTTTCGCATCTGGAGTTTCCTCTCTCACAAGGTCGACCACTTTGTTTCGTCGAACACATACATTTTCGAGTAGCATCGCCACAGATTTCAGAGAACAGGCGCTTTTCCTGGCACAGTATCGAACATTTAGTTTCAGATAGAACAATTAGTTTAAATTGGAACTAAGTTTCGCATCTGGAGATTCCTCTCTCACAAGGTCGACCACTTTGTTTCGTCGAACACATACATTTTCGAGTAGCATCGCCACAGATTTCAGAGAACAGGCGCTTTTCCTGGCACAGTATCGAACATTTAGTTTCAGATAGAACAATTAGTTTAAATTGGAACTATGTTTCGCATATGGAGTTTCCTCTCTCACAAGGTCGACCACTTTGTTTCGTCGAACACATACATTTTCGAGTAGCATCGCCACAGATTTCAGAGAACAGGCGCTTTTCCTGGCACAGTATCGAACATTTAGTTTCAGATAGAACAATTAGTTTAAATTGGAACTAAGTTTCGCATCTGGAGTTTCCTCTCTCACACGGTTGACCAATTTGTTTCGTCGAACACATACATTTTCGAGTAGCATCGCCACAGATTTCAGAGAACAGGCGCTTTTCCTGGCACAGTATCGAACATTTAGTTTCAGATAGAACAATTAGTTTAAATTGGAACTAGGTTTCGCATCTGGAGTTTCCTCTCTCACAAGGTCGACCACTTTGTTTCGTCGAACACATACATTTTCGAGTAGCATCGCCACAGATTTCAGAGAACAGGCGCTTTTCCTGGCACAGTATCGAACATTTAGTTTCAGATAGAACAATTAGTTTAAATTGGAACTAAGTTTCGCATCTGGAGATTCCTCTCTCACAAGGTCGACCACTTTGTTTCGTCGAACACATACATTTTCGAGTAGCATCGCCACAGATTTCAGAGAACAGGCGCTTTTCCTGGCACAGTATCGAACATTTAGTTTCAGATAGAACAATTAGTTTAAATTGGAACTAAGTTTCGCATCTGGAGTTTCCTCTCTCACAAGGTCGACCACTTTGTTTCGTCGAACACATACATTTTCGAGTAGCATCGCCACAGATTTCAGAGAACAGGCGCTTTTCCTGGCACAGTATCGAACACTCAGTTTCAGATAGAACAATTAGTTTAAAATGGAACTAAGTTTCGCATCTGGAGTTTCCTCTCCCACAAGGTCGACCACTTAGTTTCCTCGAACACATACGGTTTCGAGTAGCATCGCCAAAGATTTCAGAGAAGAGGCGCTTCTCCTGGCACATTATCGAACACTTAGTTTCAGATAGAACAATTAGTTTTAAATGGAACTAAGTTTCGCTTCTGGAGTTTCCACTCTCACAAGGTCGACCATTTAGATTCGTCGAACACATACGGTTTCGAGTAGCATCGCCACAGATTTCAGGGAACAGGCGCTTTTCCTGGCACAGTATCGAACATTTAGTTTCAGATAGAACAATTAGTTTAAATTGGAACTAAGTTTCGCATCTGGAGTTTCCTCTCTCACAAGGTCGACCACTTTGTTTCGTCGAACACATACCTTTTCGAGTAGCATCGCCACAGATTTCAGAGAACAGGCGCTTTTCCTGGCACAGTATCGAACATTTAGTTTCAGATAGAACAATTAGTTTAAATTGGAACTAAGTTTCGCATCTGGAGTTTCCTCTCTCACAAGGTCGACCACTTTGTTTCGTCGAACACATACATTTTCGAGTAGCATCGCCACAGATTTCAGAGAACAGGCGCTTTTCCTGGCACAGTATCGAACATTTAGTTTCAGATAGAACAATTAGTTTAAATTGGAACTAAGTTTCGCATCTGGAGATTCCTCTCTCACAAGGTCGACCACTTTGTTTCGTCGAACACATACATTTTCGAGTAGCATCGCCACAGATTTCAGAGAACAGGCGCTTTTCCTGGCACAGTATCGAACATTTAGTTTCAGATAGAACAATTAGTTTAAATTGGAACTATGTTTCGCATATGGAGTTTCCTCTCTCACAAGGTCGACCACTTTGTTTCGTCGAACACATACATTTTCGAGTAGCATCGCCACAGATTTCAGAGAACAGGCGCTTTTCCTGGCACAGTATCGAACATTTAGTTTCAGATAGAACAATTAGTTTAAATTGGAACTAAGTTTCGCATCTGGAGTTTCCTCTCTCACAAGGTCGACCACTTTGTTTCGTCGAACACATACATTTTCGAGTAGCATCGCCACAGATTTCAGAGAACAGGCGCTTTTCCTGGCACAGTATCGAACACTCAGTTTCAGATAGAACAATTAGTTTAAAATGGAACTAAGTTTCGCATCTGGAGTTTCCTCTCCCACAAGGTCGACCACTTAGTTTCCTCGAACACATACGGTTTCGAGTAGCATCGCCACAGATTTCAGAGAAGAGGCGCTTCTCCTGGCACATTATCGAACACTTAGTTTCAGATAGAACAATTAGTTTTAAATGGAACTAAGTTTCGCTTCTGGAGTTTCCACTCTCACAAGGTCGACCATTTAGATTCGTCGAACACATACGGTTTCGAGTAGCATCGCCACAGATTTCAGGGAACAGGCGCTTTTCCTGGCACAGTATCGAACACTTAGTTTCAGATAGAACAATTAGTTTAAATTGGAACTAAGTTTCGCATCTGGAGTTTCCTCTCTCACAAGGTCGACCACTTTGTTTCGTCGAACACATACATTTTCGAGTAGCATCGCCACAGATTTCAGAGAACAGGCGCTTTTCCTGGCACAGTATCGAACATTTAGTTTCAGATAGAACAATTAGTTTAAATTGGAACTAAGTTTCGCATCTGGAGTTTCCTCTCTCACAAGGTCGACCACTTTGTTTCGTCGAACACATACATTTTCGAGTAGCATCGCCACAGATTTCAGAGAACAGGCGCTATTCCTGGCACAGCATCGAACATTTAGTTTCAGATAGAACAATTAGTTTAAATTGGAACTAAGTTTCGCATCTGGAGTTTCCTCTCTCACAAGGTCGACCACTTTGTTTCGTCGAACACATACATTTTCGAGTAGCATCGCCACAGATTTCAGAGAACAGGCGCTTTTCCTGGCACAGTATCGAACACTTAGTTTCAGATAGAACAATTAGTTTAAAATGGAACTAAGTTTCGCATCTGGAGTTTCCTCTCCCACAAGGTCGACCACTTAGTTTCCTCGAACACATACGGTTTCGAGTAGCATCGCCACAGATTTCAGAGAACAGGCGCTTTTCCTGGCACAGTATCGAACACTCAGTTTCAGATAGAACAATTAGTTTAAAATGGAACTAAGTTTCGCATCTGGAGTTTCCTCTCCCACAAGGTCGACCACTTAGTTTCCTCGAACACATACGGTTTCGAGTAGCATCGCCACAGATTTCAGAGAAGAGGCGCTTCTCCTGGCACATTATCGAACACTTAGTTTCAGATAGAACAATTAGTTTTAAATGGAACTAAGTTTCGCTTCTGGAGTTTCCACTCTCACAAGGTCGACCATTTAGATTCGTCGAACACATACGGTTTCGAGTAGCATCGCCACAGATTTCAGGGAACAGGCGCTTTTCCTGGCACAGTATCGAACATTTAGTTTCAGATAGAACAATTAGTTTAAATTGGAACTAAGTTTCGCATCTGGAGTTTCCTCTCTCACAAGGTCGACCACTTTGTTTCGTCGAACACATACATTTTCGAGTAGCATCGCCACAGATTTCAGAGAACCGGCGCTTTTCCTGGCACAGTATCGAACATTTAGTTTCAGATAGAACAATTAGTTTAAATTGGAACTAAGTTTCGCATCTGGAGTTTCCTCTCTCACAAGGTCGACCACTTTGTTTCGTCGAACACATACATTTTCGAGTAGCATCGCCACAGATTTCAGAGAACAGGCGCTATTCCTGGCACAGCATCGAACATTTAGTTTCAGATAGAACAATTAGTTTAAATTGGAACTAAGTTTCGCATCTGGAGTTTCCTCTCTCACAAGGTCGACCACTTTGTTTCGTCGAACACATACATTTTCGAGTAGCATCGCCACAGATTTCAGAGAACAGGCGCTTTTCCTGGCACAGTATCGAACACTTAGTTTCAGATAGAACAATTAGTTTAAAATGGAACTAAGTTTCGCATCTGGAGTTTCCTCTCCCACAAGGTCGACCACTTAGTTTCCTCGAACACATACGGTTTCGAGTAGCATCGCCACAGATTTCAGAGAACAGGCGCTTCTCCTGGCACATTATCGAACACTTAGTTTCAGATAGAACAATTAGATATAAATGGAACTAAGTTTCGCTTCTGGAGTTTCCTCTCTCACAAGGTCGACCATTTAGATTCGTCGAACACATACGGTTTCGAGTAGCATCGCCACGGATTTCAGAGAACAGGCGCTTTTCCTGGCACAGTATCGAACATTTAGTTTCAGATAGAACAATTAGTTTAAATTGGAACTAAGTTTCGCATCTGGAGTTTCCTCTCTCACAAGGTCGACCACTTTGTTTCGTCGAACACATACATTTTCGAGTAGCATCGCCACAGATTTCAGAGAACAGGCGCTTTTCCTGGCACAGTATCGAACACTTAGTTTCAGATAGAACAATTAGTTTAAAATGGAACTAAGTTTCGCATCTGGAGTTTCCTCTCACACAAGGTCGACCACTTAGTTTCCTCGAACACATACGGTTTCGAGTAGCATCGCCACAGATTTCAGAGAACAGGCGCTTCTCCTGGCACATTATCGAACACTTAGTTTCAGATAGAACAATTAGTTTTAAATGGAACTAAGTTTCGCTTCTGGAGTTTCCTCTCTCACAAGGTCGACCATTTAGATTCGTCGAACACATACGGTTTCGAGTAGCATCGCCACAGATTTCAGAGAACAGGCGCTTTTCCTGGCACAGTATCGAACATGTAGTTTCAGATAGAACAATTAGTTTAAATTGGAACTAAGTTTCGCATCTGGAGTTTCCTCTCTCACAAGGTCGACCACTTTGTTTCGTCGAACACATACATTTTCGAGTAGCATCGCCACAGATTTCAGAGAACAGGCGCTTTTCCTGGCACAGTATCGAACACTCAGTTTCAGATAGAACAATTAGTTTAAAATGGAACTAAGTTTCGCATCTGGAGTTTCCTCTCCCACAAGGTCGACCACTTAGTTTCCTCGAACACATACATTTTCGAGTAGCATCGCCACAGATTTCAGAGAACAGGCGCTATTCCTGGCACAGCATCGAACATTTAGTTTCAGATAGAACAATTAGTTTAAATTGGAACTAAGTTTCGCATCTGGAGTTTCCTCTCTCACAAGGTCGACCATTTAGATTCGTCGAACACATACGGTTTCGAGTAGCATCGCCACAGATTTCAGGGAACAGGCGCTTTTCCTGGCACAGTATCGAACATTTAGTTTCAGATAGAACAATTAGTTTAAATTGGAACTAAGTTTCGCATCTGGAGTTTCCTCTCTCACAAGGTCGACCACTTTGTTTCGTCGAACACATACATTTTCGAGTAGCATCGCCACAGATTTCAGAGAACAGGCGCTTTTCCTGGCACAGTATCGAACATTTAGTTTCAGATAGAACAATTAGTTTAAATTGGAACTAAGTTTCGCATCTGGAGTTTCCTCTCTCACAAGGTCGACCACTTTGTTTCGTCGAACACATACATTTTCGAGTAGCATCGCCACAGATTTCAGAGAACAGGCGCTATTCCTGGCACAGCATCGAACATTTAGGTTCAGATAGAACAATTAGTTTAAATTGGAACTAAGTTTCGCATCTGGAGTTTCCTCTCTCACAAGGTCGACCACTTTGTTTCGTCGAACACATACATTTTCGAGTAGCATCGCCACAGATTTCAGAGAACAGGCGCTTTTCCTGGCACAGTATCGAACATTTAGTTTCAGATAGAACAATTAGTTTAAATTGGAACTAAGTTTCGCATCTGGAGATTCCTCTCTCACAAGGTCGACCACTTTGTTTCGTCGAACACATACATTTTCGAGTAGCATCGCCACAGATTTCAGAGAACAGGCGCTTTTCCTGGCACAGTATCGAACATTTAGTTTCAGATAGAACAATTAGTTTAAATTGGAACTATGTTTCGCATATGGAGTTTCCTCTCTCACAAGGTCGACCACTTTGTTTCGTCGAACACATACATTTTCGAGTAGCATCGCCACAGATTTCAGAGAACAGGCGCTTTTCCTGGCACAGTATCGAACATTTAGTTTCAGATAGAACAATTAGTTTAAATTGGAACTAAGTTTCGCATCTGGAGTTTCCTCTCTCACAAGGTCGACCACTTTGTTTCGTCGAACACATACATTTTCGAGTAGCATCGCCACAGATTTCAGAGAACAGGCGCTTTTCCTGGCACAGTATCGAACACTTAGTTTCAGATAGAACAATTAGTTTAAAATGGAACTAAGTTTCGCATCTGGAGTTTCCTCTCACACAAGGTCGACCACTTAGTTTCCTCGAACACATACGGTTTCGAGTAGCATCGCCACAGATTTCAGAGAACAGGCGCTTCTCCTGGCACATTATCGAACACTTAGTTTCAGATAGAACAATTAGTTTTAAATGGAACTAAGTTTCGCTTCTGGAGTTTCCTCTCTCACAAGGTCGACCATTTAGATTCGTCGAACACATACGGTTTCGAGTAGCATCGCCACAGATTTCAGAGAACAGGCGCTTTTCCTGGCACAGTATCGAACATGTAGTTTCAGATAGAACAATTAGTTTAAATTGGAACTAAGTTTCGCATCTGGAGTTTCCTCTCTCACAAGGTCGACCACTTTGTTTCGTCGAACACATACATTTTCGAGTAGCATCGCCACAGATTTCAGAGAACAGGCGCTTTTCCTGGCACAGTATCGAACACTCAGTTTCAGATAGAACAATTAGTTTAAAATGGAACTAAGTTTCGCATCTGGAGTTTCCTCTCCCACAAGGTCGACCACTTAGTTTCCTCGAACACATACATTTTCGAGTAGCATCGCCACAGATTTCAGAGAACAGGCGCTATTCCTGGCACAGCATCGAACATTTAGTTTCAGATAGAACAATTAGTTTAAATTGGAACTAAGTTTCGCATCTGGAGTTTCCTCTCTCACAAGGTCGACCATTTAGTTTCGTCGAACACATACGGTTTCGAGTAGCATCGCCACAGATTTCAGGGAACAGGCGCTTTTCCTGGCACATTGTCGAACATTTAGTTTCAGATAGAACAATTAGTTTAAATTGGAACTAAGTTTCGCATCTGGAGTTTCCTCTCTCACAAGGTCGACCACTTTGTTTCGTCGAACACATACATTTTCGAGTAGCATCGCCACAGATTTCAGAGAACAGGCGCTTTTCCTGGCACAGTATCGAACATTTAGTTTCAGATAGAACAATTAGTTTAAATTGGAACTAAGTTTCGCATCTGGAGTTTCCTCTCTCACAAGGTCGACCACTTTGTTTCGTCGAACACATACATTTTCGAGTAGCATCGCCACAGATTTCAGAGAACAGGCGCTATTCCTGGCACAGCATCGAACATTTAGGTTCAGATAGAACAATTAGTTTAAATTGGAACTAAGTTTCGCATCTGGAGTTTCCTCTCTCACAAGGTCGACCACTTTGTTTCGTCGAACACATACATTTTCGAGTAGCATCGCCACAGATTTCAGAGAACAGGCGCTTTTCCTGGCACAGTATCGAACATTTAGTTTCAGATAGAACAATTAGTTTAAATTGGAACTAAGTTTCGCATCTGGAGATTCCTCTCTCACAAGGTCGACCACTTTGTTTCGTCGAACACATACATTTTCGAGTAGCATCGCCACAGATTTCAGAGAACAGGCGCTTTTCCTGGCACAGTATCGAACATTTAGTTTCAGATAGAACAATTAGTTTAAATTGGAACTATGTTTCGCATATGGAGTTTCCTCTCTCACAAGGTCGACCACTTTGTTTCGTCGAACACATACATTTTCGAGTAGCATCGCCACAGATTTCAGAGAACAGGCGCTTTTCCTGGCACAGTATCGAACATTTAGTTTCAGATAGAACAATTAGTTTAAATTGGAACTAAGTTTCGCATCTGGAGTTTCCTCTCTCACACGGTTGACCAATTTGTTTCGTCGAACACATACATTTTCGAGTAGCATCGCCACAGATTTCAGAGAACAGGCGCTTTTCCTGGCACAGTATCGAACATTTAGTTTCAGATAGAACAATTAGTTTAAATTGGAACTAGGTTTCGCATCTGGAGTTTCCTCTCTCACAAGGTCGACCACTTTGTTTCGTCGAACACATACATTTTCGAGTAGCATCGCCACAGATTTCAGAGAACAGGCGCTTTTCCTGGCACAGTATCGAACATTTAGTTTCAGATAGAACAATTAGTTTAAATTGGAACTAAGTTTCGCATCTGGAGATTCCTCTCTCACAAGGTCGACCACTTTGTTTCGTCGAACACATACATTTTCGAGTAGCATCGCCACAGATTTCAGAGAACAGGCGCTTTTCCTGGCACAGTATCGAACATTTAGTTTCAGATAGAACAATTAGTTTAAATTGGAACTAAGTTTCGCATCTGGAGTTTCCTCTCTCACAAGGTCGACCACTTTGTTTCGTCGAACACATACATTTTCGAGTAGCATCGCCACAGATTTCAGAGAACAGGCGCTTTTCCTGGCACAGTATCGAACACTCAGTTTCAGATAGAACAATTAGTTTAAAATGGAACTAAGTTTCGCATCTGGAGTTTCCTCTCCCACAAGGTCGACCACTTAGTTTCCTCGAACACATACGGTTTCGAGTAGCATCGCCAAAGATTTCAGAGAAGAGGCGCTTCTCCTGGCACATTATCGAACACTTAGTTTCAGATAGAACAATTAGTTTTAAATGGAACTAAGTTTCGCTTCTGGAGTTTCCACTCTCACAAGGTCGACCATTTAGATTCGTCGAACACATACGGTTTCGAGTAGCATCGCCACAGATTTCAGGGAACAGGCGCTTTTCCTGGCACAGTATCGAACATTTAGTTTCAGATAGAACAATTAGTTTAAATTGGAACTAAGTTTCGCATCTGGAGTTTCCTCTCTCACAAGGTCGACCACTTTGTTTCGTCGAACACATACCTTTTCGAGTAGCATCGCCACAGATTTCAGAGAACAGGCGCTTTTCCTGGCACAGTATCGAACATTTAGTTTCAGATAGAACAATTAGTTTAAATTGGAACTAAGTTTCGCATCTGGAGTTTCCTCTCTCACAAGGTCGACCACTTTGTTTCGTCGAACACATACATTTTCGAGTAGCATCGCCACAGATTTCAGAGAACAGGCGCTTTTCCTGGCACAGTATCGAACATTTAGTTTCAGATAGAACAATTAGTTTAAATTGGAACTAAGTTTCGCATCTGGAGATTCCTCTCTCACAAGGTCGACCACTTTGTTTCGTCGAACACATACATTTTCGAGTAGCATCGCCACAGATTTCAGAGAACAGGCGCTTTTCCTGGCACAGTATCGAACATTTAGTTTCAGATAGAACAATTAGTTTAAATTGGAACTATGTTTCGCATATGGAGTTTCCTCTCTCACAAGGTCGACCACTTTGTTTCGTCGAACACATACATTTTCGAGTAGCATCGCCACAGATTTCAGAGAACAGGCGCTTTTCCTGGCACAGTATCGAACATTTAGTTTCAGATAGAACAATTAGTTTAAATTGGAACTAAGTTTCGCATCTGGAGTTTCCTCTCTCACAAGGTCGACCACTTTGTTTCGTCGAACACATACATTTTCGAGTAGCATCGCCACAGATTTCAGAGAACAGGCGCTTTTCCTGGCACAGTATCGAACACTCAGTTTCAGATAGAACAATTAGTTTAAAATGGAACTAAGTTTCGCATCTGGAGTTTCCTCTCCCACAAGGTCGACCACTTAGTTTCCTCGAACACATACGGTTTCGAGTAGCATCGCCACAGATTTCAGAGAAGAGGCGCTTCTCCTGGCACATTATCGAACACTTAGTTTCAGATAGAACAATTAGTTTTAAATGGAACTAAGTTTCGCTTCTGGAGTTTCCACTCTCACAAGGTCGACCATTTAGATTCGTCGAACACATACGGTTTCGAGTAGCATCGCCACAGATTTCAGGGAACAGGCGCTTTTCCTGGCACAGTATCGAACATTTAGTTTCAGATAGAACAATTAGTTTAAATTGGAACTAAGTTTCGCATCTGGAGTTTCCTCTCTCACAAGGTCGACCACTTTGTTTCGTCGAACACATACATTTTCGAGTAGCATCGCCACAGATTTCAGAGAGCAGGCGCTTTTCCTGGCACAGTATCGAACATTTAGTTTCAGATAGAACAATTAGTTTAAATTGGAACTAAGTTTCGCATCTGGAGTTTCCTCTCTCACAAGGTCGACCACTTTGTTTCGTCGAACACATACATTTTCGAGTAGCATCGCCACAGATTTCAGAGAACAGGCGCTTTTCCTGGCACAGTATCGAACATTTAGTTTCAGATAGAACAATTAGTTTAAATTGGAACTAAGTTTCGCATCTGGAGTTTCCTCTCTCACAAGGTCGACCACTTTGTTTCGTCGAACACATACATTTTCGAGTAGCATCGCCACAGATTTCAGAGAACAGGCGCTATTCCTGGCACAGCATCGAACATTTAGTTTCAGATAGAACAATTAGTTTAAATTGGAACTAAGTTTCGCATCTGGAGTTTCCTCTCTCACAAGGTCGACCACTTTGTTTCGTCGAACACATACATTTTCGAGTAGCATCGCCACAGATTTCAGAGAACAGGCGCTTTTCCTGGCACAGTATCGAACACTTAGTTTCAGATAGAACAATTAGTTTAAAATGGAACTAAGTTTCGCATCTGGAGTTTCCTCTCCCACAAGGTCGACCACTTAGTTTCCTCGAACACATACGGTTTCGAGTAGCATCGCCACAGATTTCAGAGAACAGGCGCTTTTCCTGGCACAGTATCGAACACTCAGTTTCAGATAGAACAATTAGTTTAAAATGGAACTAAGTTTCGCATCTGGAGTTTCCTCTCCCACAAGGTCGACCACTTAGTTTCCTCGAACACATACGGTTTCGAGTAGCATCGCCACAGATTTCAGAGAAGAGGCGCTTCTCCTGGCACATTATCGAACACTTAGTTTCAGATAGAACAATTAGTTTTAAATGGAACTAAGTTTCGCTTCTGGAGTTTCCACTCTCACAAGGTCGACCATTTAGATTCGTCGAACACATACGGTTTCGAGTAGCATCGCCACAGATTTCAGGGAACAGGCGCTTTTCCTGGCACAGTATCGAACATTTAGTTTCAGATAGAACAATTAGTTTAAATTGGAACTAAGTTTCGCATCTGGAGTTTCCTCTCTCACAAGGTCGACCACTTTGTTTCGTCGAACAAATACATTTTCGAGTAGCATCGCCACAGATTTCAGAGAACCGGCGCTTTTCCTGGCACAGTATCGAACATTTAGTTTCAGATAGAACAATTAGTTTAAATTGGAACTAAGTTTCGCATCTGGAGTTTCCTCTCTCACAAGGTCGACCACTTTGTTTCGTCGAACACATACATTTTCGAGTAGCATCGCCACAGATTTCAGAGAACAGGCGCTATTCCTGGCACAGCATCGAACATTTAGTTTCAGATAGAACAATTAGTTTAAATTGGAACTAAGTTTCGCATCTGGAGTTTCCTCTCTCACAAGGTCGACCACTTTGTTTCGTCGAACACATACATTTTCGAGTAGCATCGCCACAGATTTCAGAGAACAGGCGCTTTTCCTGGCACAGTATCGAACACTTAGTTTCAGATAGAACAATTAGTTTAAAATGGAACTAAGTTTCGCATCTGGAGTTTCCTCTCCCACAAGGTCGACCACTTAGTTTCCTCGAACACATACGGTTTCGAGTAGCATCGCCACAGATTTCAGAGAACAGGCGCTTCTCCTGGCACATTATCGAACACTTAGTTTCAGATAGAACAATTAGATATAAATGGAACTAAGTTTCGCTTCTGGAGTTTCCTCTCTCACAAGGTCGACCATTTAGATTCGTCGAACACATACGGTTTCGAGTAGCATCGCCACGGATTTCAGAGAACAGGCGCTTTTCCTGGCACAGTATCGAACATTTAGTTTCAGATAGAACAATTAGTTTAAATTGGAACTAAGTTTCGCATCTGGAGTTTCCTCTCTCACAAGGTCGACCACTTTGTTTCGTCGAACACATACATTTTCGAGTAGCATCGCCACAGATTTCAGAGAACAGGCGCTTTTCCTGGCACAGTATCGAACACTTAGTTTCAGATAGAACAATTAGTTTAAAATGGAACTAAGTTTCGCATCTGGAGTTTCCTCTCACACAAGGTCGACCACTTAGTTTCCTCGAACACATACGGTTTCGAGTAGCATCGCCACAGATTTCAGAGAACAGGCGCTTCTCCTGGCACATTATCGAACACTTAGTTTCAGATAGAACAATTAGTTTTAAATGGAACTAAGTTTCGCTTCTGGAGTTTCCTCTCTCACAAGGTCGACCATTTAGATTCGTCGAACACATACGGTTTCGAGTAGCATCGCCACAGATTTCAGAGAACAGGCGCTTTTCCTGGCACAGTATCGAACATGTAGTTTCAGATAGAACAATTAGTTTAAATTGGAACTAAGTTTCGCATCTGGAGTTTCCTCTCTCACAAGGTCGACCACTTTGTTTCGTCGAACACATACATTTTCGAGTAGCATCGCCACAGATTTCAGAGAACAGGCGCTTTTCCTGGCACAGTATCGAACACTCAGTTTCAGATAGAACAATTAGTTTAAAATGGAACTAAGTTTCGCATCTGGAGTTTCCTCTCCCACAAGGTCGACCACTTAGTTTCCTCGAACACATACATTTTCGAGTAGCATCGCCACAGATTTCAGAGAACAGGCGCTATTCCTGGCACAGCATCGAACATTTAGTTTCAGATAGAACAATTAGTTTAAATTGGAACTAAGTTTCGCATCTGGAGTTTCCTCTCTCACAAGGTCGACCATTTAGATTCGTCGAACACATACGGTTTCGAGTAGCATCGCCACAGATTTCAGGGAACAGGCGCTTTTCCTGGCACAGTATCGAACATTTAGTTTCAGATAGAACAATTAGTTTAAATTGGAACTAAGTTTCGCATCTGGAGTTTCCTCTCTCACAAGGTCGACCACTTTGTTTCGTCGAACACATACATTTTCGAGTAGCATCGCCACAGATTTCAGAGAACAGGCGCTTTTCCTGGCACAGTATCGAACATTTAGTTTCAGATAGAACAATTAGTTTAAATTGGAACTAAGTTTCGCATCTGGAGTTTCCTCTCTCACAAGGTCGACCACTTTGTTTCGTCGAACACATACATTTTCGAGTAGCATCGCCACAGATTTCAGAGAACAGGCGCTATTCCTGGCACAGCATCGAACATTTAGGTTCAGATAGAACAATTAGTTTAAATTGGAACTAAGTTTCGCATCTGGAGTTTCCTCTCTCACAAGGTCGACCACTTTGTTTCGTCGAACACATACATTTTCGAATAGCATCGCCACAGATTTCAGAGAACAGGCGCTTTTCCTGGCACAGTATCGAACACTTAGTTTCAGATAGAACAATTAGTTTAAAATGGAACTAGGTTTCGCATCTGGAGTTTCCTCTCCCACAAGGTCGACCACTTAGTTTCCTCGAACACATACGGTTTCGAGTAGCATCGCCACAGATTTCAGAGAACAGGCGCTTTTCCTGGCACAGTATCGAACACTCAGTTTCAGATAGAACAATTAGTTTAAAATGGAACTAAGTTTCGCATCTGGAGTTTCCTCTCCCACAAGGTCGACCACTTAGTTTCCTCGAACACACACGGTTTCGAGTAGCATCGCCACAGATTTCAGAGAAGAGGCGCTTCTCCTGGCACATTATCGAACACTTAGTTTCAGATAGAACAATTAGTTTTAAATGGAACTAAGTTTCGCTTCTGGAGTTTCCACTCTCACAAGGTCGACCATTTAGATTCGTCGAACACATACGGTTTCGAGTAGCATCGCCACAGATTTCAGGGAACAGGCGCTTTTCCTGGCACAGTATCGAACATTTAGTTTCAGATAGAACAATTAGTTTAAATTGGAACTAAGTTTCGCATCTGGAGTTTCCTCTCTCACAAGGTCGACCACTTTGTTTCGTCGAACACATACATTTTCGAGTAGCATCGCCACAGATTTCAGAGAACCGGCGCTTTTCCTGGCACAGTATCGAACATTTAGTTTCAGATAGAACAATTAGTTTAAATTGGAACTAAGTTTCGCATCTGGAGTTTCCTCTCTCACAAGGTCGACCACTTTGTTTCGTCGAACACATACATTTTCGAGTAGCATCGCCACAGATTTCAGAGAACAGGCGCTATTCCTGGCACAGCATCGAACATTTAGTTTCAGATAGAACAATTAGTTTAAATTGGAACTAAGTTTCGCATCTGGAGTTTCCTCTCTCACAAGGTCGACCACTTTGTTTCGTCGAACACATACATTTTCGAGTAGCATCGCCACAGATTTCAGAGAACAGGCGCTTTTCCTGGCACAGTATCGAACACTTAGTTTCAGATAGAACAATTAGTTTAAAATGGAACTAAGTTTCGCATCTGGAGTTTCCTCTCCCACAAGGTCGACCACTTAGTTTCCTCGAACACATACGGTTTCGAGTAGCATCGCCACAGATTTCAGAGAACAGGCGCTTCTCCTGGCACAGTATCGAACACTTAGTTTCAGATAGAACAATTAGATATAAATGGAACTAAGTTTCGCTTCTGGAGTTTCCTCTCTCACAAGGTCGACCATTTAGATTCGTCGAACACATACGGTTTCGAGTAGCATCGCCACGGATTTCAGAGAACAGGCGCTTTTCCTGGCACAGTATCGAACATTTAGTTTCAGATAGAACAATTAGTTTAAATTGGAACTAAGTTTCGCATCTGGAGTTTCCTCTCTCACAAGGTCGACCACTTTGTTTCGTCGAACACATACATTTTCGAGTAGCATCGCCACAGATTTCAGAGAACAGGCGCTTTTCCTGGCACAGTATCGAACACTTAGTTTCAGATAGAACAATTAGTTTAAAATGGAACTAAGTTTCGCATCTGGAGTTTCCTCTCACACAAGGTCGACCACTTAGTTTCCTCGAACACATACGGTTTCGAGTAGCATCGCCACAGATTTCAGAGAACAGGCGCTTCTCCTGGCACATTATCGAACACTTAGTTTCAGATAGAACAATTAGTTTTAAATGGAACTAAGTTTCGCTTCTGGAGTTTCCTCTCTCACAAGGTCGACCATTTAGATTCGTCGAACACATACGGTTTCGAGTAGCATCGCCACAGATTTCAGAGAACAGGCGCTTTTCCTGGCACAGTATCGAACATGTAGTTTCAGATAGAACAATTAGTTTAAATTGGAACTAAGTTTCGCATCTGGAGTTTCCTCTCTCACAAGGTCGACCACTTTGTTTCGTCGAACACATACATTTTCGAGTAGCATCGCCACAGATTTCAGAGAACAGGCGCTTTTCCTGGCACAGTATCGAACACTCAGTTTCAGATAGAACACTTAGTTTAAAATGGAACTGTGTTTCGCATTTGGAGTTTCCTCTCTCACAAGGTGGACCACTTAGTTTCGTCGAACACACACGGTTTCGAGTGGCATCGCCACAGATTTCAGCGAACTGGCGCATCTCCTGGCACATTATCGAAAACTTAGTTTCAGATAGAACAATTGCTTTAAAATGGAGCTAATTTTTGCATCTGGCGTTTCATCTCTCACAAGGTCGACGACTTAATTGCGACGAACACATACGGTTTCGAGTGGCATCGCCACAGATTTCAGAGAACAGGCGCTTCTCCTGGCACAGTATCGATCACTTAGTTTCAGATAGAACAATTCGTTTAAAATGGATATACGTTTCGCATCTGGAGTTTCTTCTCTCACAAGGCGACCACTTAGTTTCGTCGGACACATACGGTTTCGAGTGGCATCGCCACATATTTCAGAGAACAGGCGCATCTCCTGGCACAGTATCGAACTCTTAGTTTCAGATAGAACAATTAGTTTAAAATGGAAATAAGTTTCACATCTGGAGTTTGCTCTCTCACAATGTCGACCATTTAGATTCGTCGAGCACATACGGTTTCGAGTATCATCGCCACAGATTTCAGAGAACAGGAGCTTCTCCTGGCAGAGTATCGAACACCTATTTCAGACAGAACAATTAGTTTAAAATGGAAATAAGTTTCACATCTGGAGTTTGCTCCCTCACAAGGTCGACCATTTAGATTCGTCGAGCACATACGGTTTCGAGTATCATCGCCACAGATTTCAGAGAACAGGCGCATCTCCTGGCACAGTATCGAACACTTAGTTTCAGAGAGAACAATTAGTTTAAAATGGAAATAAGTTTCACATCTGGAGTTTGCTCTCTCACAAGGTCGACCATTTAGATTCGTCGAGCACATACGGTTTCGAGTATCATCGCCACAGATTTCAGAGAACAGGCGCTTCTCCTGGCAAAGTATCCAACACTTAGTTTCAGATGGAACATTTGGTTTAAAATGGAACTAAGTTTCGCATCTGAAGTTTCCTCTCGCACAAGGTCGGCCACTTAGTTTCGTCGAACACACACGGTTACGAGTGGCATCGCCTCAGATTTCAGAGAACAGGCGTTTCTCCTGGCACAGTATCGAACACTTAGTTTCAGATTGAACATTTAGTTTAAAATTGAACTATGTTTCGCATTTGGAGTTTCCTCTCTCACAAGGTCGGCCACTTAGTTTCGTCGAACACATACGGTTTCAAGTGGTATCGCCACAGATTTCAGCGAACTGGCGCATCTCCTGGCACATTATCGAAAACTTAGTTTCAGATAGAACAATCGGTTTAAAATGTAGCTAATTTTTGCATCTGGAGTTTCATCTCTCACATGGTCGACGACTTAATTGCGACGAACACATACGGTTTCGAGTGGCATCGCCACAGATTTCAGAGAACAGGCGCTTCTCCTGGCACAGTATCGAGCACTTAGTTTCAGATAGAACAATTGGTTTAAAATGGAGCTATGTTTTGCATCTGGAGTTTCCTCTCTCACAAGGTCGGCCACTTAGTTTCGTCGAACACACACGGTTTCGAGTGGCATCGCCTCAGATTTCAGAGAACAGGCGTTTCTCCTGGCACAGTATCGAACACTTAGTATCAGATAGGATTATTAGTTTAAAATGAACTAATATTTCGCAATTTGGAGTTTCCTCTCTCACAAGGTCGACCACTTAGATTCGCCAAACACATACGGTTTCGAGTAGCATCGCCACAGATTTCAGAGAACAGGCGCTTCTCCTGGCACATTATCGAACACTTAGTTACAGATAGGACAATTAGTTTAAAATGCAACTATGTTTCGCATCTGGAGTTTCCTCTCTCACAAGGTCGGCCACTTAGTTTCGTCGAACACATACGGTTTCGAGTGGCATCGCCACAGAATTCAGAGAACAGGCGCTTCTCCTGGCATATTATCGAACACTTAGTTACAGATAGGACAATTAGTTTAAAATGCAACTATGTTTCGCATCTGGAGTTTCCTCTCTCACAAGGTCGGCCACTTAGTTTCGTCGAACACATACGGTTTCGAGTGGTATCGCTACAGATTTCAGAGAACAGGCGCTTCTCCTGGCACAGTATCGAACAGTTAGTTTCCGATGGAACAATTAGTTTTAAATGGAACTAAGTTTCGCATCTGGAGTTTCCTCTTTCAGCAGGCGACCACTTAGTTTCGTCGAACACATACGGTTTCGAGTGTGATCGCCACAGATTTCAGAGAAAAGACGCTTCTCCTGGCACAGTATCGAACACTTAGTTTCAGATAAAACAATTAGTTTAAAATGGAACTAAGATTCGCATTTGGAGTTTCCCCTCTCACAAGGTCGACCACTTAATTTCGTCGAACCCATACGGTTTCGAGTGGCATCGCCACAGATTTCAGAGAACAGACGCTTCTTCTGGCACATTATCGAACACTCTCAGATAGAACAATTAGTTTAAAATCGAACTAAGTTTCGCATCTGAAGTTTCCTCTCTCACAAGGTCGGCCACTTATTTTCGTCGAACACATACGGTTTCGAGTGGCATCGCCACAGATTTCAGAGAACAGGCGCTTCTCCTGGCACAGTATCGAAAACTTAGTTTCAGGTAGAACAATAAGATTAAAATGGAACTATGTTTCGCATTTGGGGTTTCCCCTCTCACAAGGTCGACCACTTAGTTTCGTCGAACACATACGGTGTCGAGTGGCATCGCCACAGATTTCAGAGAACAGGCGCTTCTCCTGGCACATTATCGAACACTTAGTTACAGATAGGACAATTAGTTTAAAATGCAACTATGTTTCGCATCTGGAGTTTCCTCTCTCACAAGGTCGGCCACTTAGTTTCGTCGAACACATACGGTTTCGAGTGGCATCGCCACAGATTTCAGAGAACAGGCGCTTCTCCTGGAACAGTATCAAACACTTAGTTTCAGATAGAACAATTAGTTTAAAATGGAACTATGTTCCGCATCTGGTGAATCCTCTCTCACAAGGTCGACCACTCAGTTTCGTCGAACACATACCGGTTCGAGTAGCATCGCGACAGATTTCAGAGAACAGGCGCTTCTCCTGGCACAGTATCGAACACTTAGTTTCTGATAAAACAATTAGTTTAAAATGGAACTAAGATTCGCATCTGGAGTTTCCTCTCTCACAAAGTCGACCATTTAGATTTGTCAAACACATACGGTTTCGAGTAGCATCGCCACAGATTTCAGAGAACAGGCGCTTCTCCTGGCAGAGTATCGAACACTTAGTTTCAGATAGAACAATAAGATTAAAATGGAACTATGTTTCGCATTTGGAGTTTCCCCTCTCACAAGGTCTACCACTTAGTTTCGTCGAACACATATGGTTTCGTGGGGCATCGCCACAGATGTCACAGAACAACCGCTTCTCCTGGCACAGTATCGAACACTTAGTATCGGATAGAACAATTAGTTTAAAATGGAACAAATCTTCGCATCTGGAGTTTCCTCACTCACAAGGTCGACCCCTTAGTTTCGTCGAACACATACCGTGTCGAGTGCGCATCGCGACAGATTTCAGAGAACAGGCGCTTCTCCTGGCACAATATCGAACACTTAGTTTCAGATAGAACAATTAGTTTAAAATGGAAATATGTTTCGCATTTGGAGTTTCCCCTCTCACAAGGTCGACAACTTAATTTCGTCGAACACATACGGTTTCGAGTGGCATCGTCACACATTTCAGAGAACAGGCGCTTCTCCTGGCACAGTATCGAACACTTAGTTTCAGATAGAACCGTTAGTTTTAAATGAAACTAAATTTCACTTCTGGAGTTTCCTCTCTCACAAGGTGGAACACTTAGTTTCGGCAAACACATACGGTTTCGAGTGGAATCGCCACAGGTTTCAGAGAACTGGCGCTTCTCCTGGCACAGTATCGACACTTCGTATCAGATAGAACAATTACTTTAAAATGGAACTAAGCTTCGCATCTGGAGTTTCCTCTCTCACAAGGTGGACCACTTAGTTTCGTCGAACACATACGGTTTCGAGTAGTATCGCCACAGATTTCAGAGAACAGGCGCTTCTCCTGGCACACAATCGAACACTTAGTTACAGATAGAACACTTAGCTTAAAATGGAACTATGTTTCGCATTTGGAGTTTCCTCTCTCACACGGTCTACCACTTACTTTCGTCGAACACATTCGGCTTCGAGTAGCAACGCCACAGGTTTCAGAGAACAGGCGCTTCTACTGGCAGAGTATCGAATACTTAGTTTCAGATAGAACATTTAGTTTAAAATGGAAATATGTTTCGCATTTGGAGTTTCCCCTCTCACAAGGTCGACCACTTAATTTCGTCGAACCCATACGGTTTCGAGTGGCATCGCCACAGATTTCAGAGAACAGGCGCTTCTGCTGGCACAGTATCGAACACTTAGTTTCAGATAGAACAATTAGTTTAAAATGGCACTAAGTTTCGCGTCTGGAGTTTCCTCTCTCACAAGGTCGACCACTCAGTTTCGTCGAACACATACCGGTTCGAGTAGCATCGTGACAGATTTCAGAGAACAGGCGCTTTTCCTGGCACAGTATCGAACACTTAGTTTCAGATAGAACAATTAGTTTAAAATGGAACTATGTTTCGCATCTGGAGTTTCCTCTCCCACAAGGTCGACCACTTAGTTTCCTCGAACACATACGGTTTCGAGTCGCATCGCCACAGATTTCAGAGAACAGGCACTTTTCCTGGCACAGTATCGAACATTTAGTTTCGGTTAGAACAATTAGTTTAAATTGGAACTAAGTTTCGCATCTGGAGTTTCCTCTCTCACAAGGTCGACCACTTTGTTTCGTCGAACACATACATTTTCGAGTAGCATCGCCACAGATTTCAGAGAACAGGCGCTTTTTCTGGCACAGTATCGAACATTTAGTTTCAGATAGAACAATCAGCTTAAATTGGAACTAAGTTTCGCATCTGGAGTTTCCTCTCTCACAAGGTCGACCACTTAGTTTCCTCGAACACATACGGTTTCGAGTAGCATCGCCACCGATTTCAGAGAACAGGCGCTTCTCCTGGCACATTATCGAACACTTAGTTTCAGATAGAACAATTAGTTTTAAATGGAACTAAGTTTCGCTTCTGGAGTTTCCTCTCTCACAAGGTCGACCATTTAGATTCATCGAACACATACGGTTTCGAGTAGCATCGCCACAGATTTCAGGGAACAGGCGCTTTTCCTGGCACAGTATCGAACATTTAGTTTCAGATAGAACAATTAGTTTAAATTGGAACTAAGTTTCGCATCTGGAGTTTCCTCTCTCACAAGGTCGACCACTTTGTTTCGTCGAACACATACATTTTCGAGTAGCATCGCCACAGATTTCAGAGAACAGGCGCTTTTCCTGGCACAGTATCGAACATTTAGTTTCAGATAGAACAATTAGTTTAAATTGGAACTAAGTTTCGCATCTGGAGTTTCCTCTCTCACAAGGTCGACCACTTTGTTTCGTCGAACACATACATTTTCGAGTAGCATCGCCACAGATTTCAGAGAACAGGCGCTTTTCCTGGCACAGTATCGAACATTTAGTTTCAGATAGAACAATTAGTTTAAATTGGAACTAAGTTTCGCATCTGGAGTTTCCTCTCTCACAAGGTCGACCACTTTGTTTCGTCGAACACATACATTTTCGAGTAGCATCGCCACAGATTTCAGAGAACAGGCGCTTTTCCTGGCACAGTATCGAACACTTAGTTTCAGATAGAACAATTAGTTTAAAATGGAACTAAGTTTCGCATCTGGAGTTTCCTCTCCCACAAGGTCGACCACTTAGTTTCCTCGAACACATACGGGTTCGAGTGGCATCGCCACAGATTTCAGAGAACAGGCGCTTTTCCTGGCACAGTATCGAACATTTAGTTTCAGATAGAACAATTAGTTTAAATTGGAACTAAGTTTCGCATCTGGAGTTTCCTCTCTCACAAGGTCGACCACTTTGTTTCGTCGAACACATACATTTTCGAGTAGCATCGCCACAGATTTCAGAGAACAGGCGCTTTTCCTGGCACAGTATCGAACATTTAGTTTCAGATAGAACAATTAGTTTAAAATGGAACTAAGTTTCGCATCTGGAGTTTCCTCTCCCACAAGGTCGACCACTTAGTTTCCTCGAACACATACGGTTTCGAGTAGCATCGCCACAGATTTCAGAGAACAGGCGCTTCTCCTGGCACAGTATCGAACATTTAGTTTCAGATAGAACAATTAGTTTAAATTGGAACTAAGTTTCGCATCTGGAGTTTCCTCTCTCACAACGTCGACCACTTTGTTTCGTCGAACACATGCATTTTCGAGTAGCATCGCCACAGATTTCAGAGAACAGGCGCTTTTCCTGGCACAGTATCGAACATTTATTTTCAGATAGAACAATTAGTTTAAATTGGAACTAATTTTCGCATCTGGAGTTTCCTCTCTCACAACGTCGACCACTTTGTTTCGTCGAACACATACATTTTCGAGTAGCATCGCCACAGATTTCAGAGAACAGGCGCTTTTGCTGGCACAGTGTCGAACATTTAGTGTCAGATAGAACAATTAGTTTAAATTGGAACTAAGTTTCGCATCTGGAGTTTCCTCTCTCACAAGGTCGACAACTTTGTTTCGTCGAACACATACATTTTCGAGTAGCATCGCCACAGATTTCAGAGAACAGGCGCTTTTCCTGGCACAGTATCGAACATTTAGTTTCAGATAGAACAATTAGTTTAAATTGGAACTAAGTTTCGCATCTGGAGTTTCCTCTCTCACAAGGTCGACCACTTTGTTTCGTCGAACACATACATTTTCGAGTAGCATCGCCACAGATTTCAGAGAACAGGCGCTTTTCCTGGCACAGTATCGAACACTTAGTTTCAGATAGAACAATTAGTTTAAAATGGAACTAAGTTTCGCATCTGGAGTTTCCTCTCCCACAAGGTCGACCACTTAGTTTCCTCGAACACATACGGTTTCGAGTAGCATCGCCACAGATTTCAGAGAACAGGCGCTTTTCCTGGCACAGTATCGAACATTTAGTTTCAGATAGAACAATTAGTTTAAATTGGAACTAAGTTTCGCATCTGGAGTTTCCTCTCTCACAAGGTCGACCACTTTGTTTCGTCGAACACATACATTTTCGAGTAGCATCGCCACAGATTTCAGAGAACAGGCGCTTCTCCTGGCACAGTATCGAACACTTAGTTTCAGATAGAACAATTAGTTTAAAATGGAACTAAGTTTCGCATCTGGAGTTTCCTCTCCCACAAGGTCGACCACTCAGTTTCCTCGAACACATGCGGTTTCGAGTAGCATCGCCACAGATTTCTGAGAACAGGCGCTTCTCCTGGCACAGTATCGAACATTTAGTTTCAGATAGAACAATTAGTTTAAATTGGAACTAAGTTTCGCATCTGGAGTTTCCTCTCTCACAACGTCGACCACTTTGTTTCGTCGAACACATGCATTTTCGAGTAGCATCGCCACAGATTTCAGAGAACAGGCGCTTTTCCTGGCACAGTATCGAACATTTAGTTTCAGATAGAACAATTAGTTTAAATTGGAACTAAGTTTCGCATCTGGAGTTTCCTCTCTCACAACGTCGACCACTTTGTTTCGTCGAACACATACATTTTCGAGTAGCATCGCCACAGATTTCAGAGAACAGGCGCTTTTCCTGGCACAGTATCGAACATTTAGTTTCAGATAGAACAATTAGTTTAAATTGGAACTAAGTTTCGCATCTGGAGTTTCCTCTCTCACAAGGTCGACCACTTTGTTTCGTCGAACACATACATTTTCGAGTAGCATCGCCACAGATTTCAGAGAACAGGCGCTTTTCCTGGCACAGTATCGAACACTTAGTTTCAGATAGAACAATTAGTTTAAAATGGAACTAAGTTTCGCATCTGGAGTTTCCTCTCCCACAAGGTCGACCACTTAGTTTCCTCGAACACATACGGGTTCGAGTAGCATCGCCACAGATTTCAGAGAACAGGCGCTTTTCCTGGCACAGTATCGAACATTTAGTTTCAGATAGAACAATTAGTTTAAATTGGAACTAAGTTTCGCATCTGGAGTTTCCTCTCTCACAAGGTCGACCACTTTGTTTCGTCGAACACATACATTTTCGAGTAGCATCGCCACAGATTTCAGAGAACAGGCGCTTTTCCTGGCACAGTATCGAACACTTAGTTTCAGATAGAACAATTAGTTTAAAATGGAACTAAGTTTCGCATCTGGAGTTTCCTCTCCCACAAGGTCGACCACTTAGTTTCCTCGAACACATACGGTTTCGAGTAGCATCGCCACAGATTTCAGAGAACAGGCGCTTCTCCTGGCACAGTATCGAACATTTAGTTTCAGATAGAACAATTAGTTTAAATTGGAACTAAGTTTCGCATCTGGAGTTTCCTCTCTCACAACGTCGACCACTTTGTTTCGTCGAACACATGCATTTTCGAGTAGCATCGCCACAGATTTCAGAGAACAGGCGCTTTTCCTGGCACAGTATCGAACATTTATTTTCAGATAGAACAATTAGTTTAAATTGGAACTAATTTTCGCATCTGGAGTTTCCTCTCTCACAACGTCGACCACTTTGTTTCGTCGAACACATACATTTTCGAGTAGCATCGCCACAGATTTCAGAGAACAGGCGCTTTTCCTGGCACAGTATCGAACATTTAGTTTCAGATAGAACAATTAGTTTAAATTGGAACTAAGTTTCGCATCTGGAGTTTCCTCTCTCACAAGGTCGACAACTTTGTTTCGTCGAACACATACATTTTCGAGTAGCATCGCCACAGATTTCAGAGAACAGGCGCTTTTCCTGGCACAGTATCGAACATTTAGTTTCAGATAGAACAATTAGTTTAAATTGGAACTAAGTTTCGCATCTGGAGTTTCCTCTCTCACAAGGTCGACCACTTTGTTTCGTCGAACACATACATTTTCGAGTAGCATCGCCACAGATTTCAGAGAACAGGCGCTTTTCCTGGCACAGTATCGAACACTTAGTTCCAGATAGAACAATTAGTTTAAAATGGAACTAAGTTTCGCATCTGGAGTTTCCTCTCCCACAAGGTCGACCACTTAGTTTCCTCGAACACATACGGTTTCGAGTAGCATCGCCACAGATTTCAGAGAACAGGCGCTTTTCCTGGCACAGTATCGAACATTTAGTGTCAGATAGAACAATTAGTTTAAATTGGAACTAAGTTTCGCATCTGGAGTTTCCTCTCTCACAAGGTCGACCACTTTGTTTCGTCGAACACATACATTTTCGAGTAGCATCGCCACAGATTTCAGAGAACAGGCGCTTTTCCTGGCACAGTATCGAACACTTAGTTTCAGATAGAACAATTAGTTTAAAATGGAACTAAGTTTCGCATCTGGAGTTTCCTCTCCCACAAGGTCGACCACTCAGTTTCCTCGAACACATGCGGTTTCGAGTAGCATCGCCACAGATTTCTGAGAACAGGCGCTTCTCCTGGCACAGTATCGAACATTTAGTTTCAGATAGAACAATTAGTTTAAATTGGAACTAAGTTTCGCATCTGGAGTTTCCTCTCTCACAACGTCGACCACTTTGTTTCGTCGAACACATGCATTTTCGAGTAGCATCGCCACAGATTTCAGAGAACAGGCGCTTTTCCTGGCACAGTATCGAACATTTAGTTTCAGATAGAACAATTAGTTTAAATTGGAACTAAGTTTCGCATCTGGAGTTTCCTCTCTCACAACGTCGACCACTTTGTTTCGTCGAACACATACATTTTCGAGTAGCATCGCCACAGATTTCAGAGAACAGGCGCTTTTCCTGGCACAGTATCGAACATTTAGTTTCAGATAGAACAATTAGTTTAAATTGGAACTAAGTTTCGCATCTGGAGTTTCCTCTCTCACAAGGTCGACAACTTTGTTTCGTCGAACACATACATTTTCGAGTAGCATCGCCACAGATTTCAGAGAACAGGCGCTTTTCCTGGCACAGTATCGAACATTTAGTTTCAGATAGAACAATTAGTTTAAATTGGAACTAAGTTTCGCATCTGGAGTTTCCTCTCTCACAAGGTCGACCACTTTGTTTCGTCGAACACATACATTTTCGAGTAGCATCGCCACAGATTTCAGAGAACAGGCGCTTTTCCTGGCACAGTATCGAACACTTAGTTTCAGATAGAACAATTAGTTTAAAATGGAACTAAGTTTCGCATCTGGAGTTTCCTCTCCCACAAGGTCGACCAATTAGTTTCCTCGAACACATACGGGTTCGAGTAGCATCGCCACAGATTTCAGAGAACAGGCGCTTTTCCTGGCACAGTATCGAACATTTAGTTTCAGATAGAACAATTAGTTTAAATTGGAACTAAGTTTCGCATCTGGAGTTTCCTCTCTCACAAGGTCGACCACTTTGTTTCGTCGAACACATACATTTTCGAGTAGCATCGCCACAGATTTCAGAGAACAGGCGCTTTTCCTGGCACAGTATCGAACACTTAGTTTCAGATAGAACAATTAGTTTAAAATGGAACTAAGTTTCGCATCTGGAGTTTCCTCTCCCACAAGGTCGACCACTTAGTTTCCTCGAACACATACGGTTTCGAGTAGCATCGCCACAGATTTCAGAGAACAGGCGCTTCTCCTGGCACAGTATCGAACATTTAGTTTCAGATAGAACAATTAGTTTAAATTGGAACTAAGTTTCGCATCTGGAGTTTCCTCTCTCACAACGTCGACCACTTTGTTTCGTCGAAAACATGCATTTTCGAGTAGCATCGCCACAGATTTCAGAGAACAGGCGCTTCTCCTGGCACAGTATCGAACATTTAGTTTCAGATAGAACAATTAGTTTAAATTGGAACTAAGTTTCGCATCTGGAGTTTCCTCTCCCACAAGGTCGACCACTTAGTTTCCTCGAACACATACGGTTTCGAGTAGCATCGCCACAGATTTCAGAGAACAGGCGCTTTTCCTGGCACAGTATCGAACATTTAGTTTCAGATAGAACAATTAGTTTAAATTGGAACTAAGTTTCGCATCTGGAGTTTCCTCTCTCACAAGGTCGACCACTTTGTTTCGTCGAACACATACATTTTCGAGTAGCATCGCCACAGATTTCAGAGAACAGGCGCTTTTCCTGGCACAGTATCGAACACTTAGTTTCAGATAGAACAATTAGTTTAAAATGGAACTAAGTTTCGCATCTGGAGTTTCCTCTCCCACAAGGTCGACCACTCAGTTTCCTCGAACACATGCGGTTTCGAGTAGCATCGCCACAGATTTCTGAGAACAGGCGCTTCTCCTGGCACAGTATCGAACATTTAGTTTCAGATAGAACAATTAGTTTAAATTGGAACTAAGTTTCGCATCTGGAGTTTCCTCTCTCACAACGTCGACCACTTTGTTTCGTCGAACACATGCATTTTCGAGTAGCATCGCCACAGATTTCAGAGAAAAGGCGCTTTTCCTGGCACAGTATCGAACATTTATTTTCAGATAGAACAATTAGTTTAAATTGGAACTAAGTTTCGCATCTGGAGTTTCCTCTCTCACAAGGTCGACCACTTTGTTTCGTCGAACACATACATTTTCGAGTAGCATCGCTACAGATTTCAGAGAACAGGCGCTTTTCCTGGCACAGTATCGAACATTTAGTTTCAGATAGAACAATTAGTTTAAATTGGAACTAAGTTTCGCATCTGGAGTTTCCTCTCTCACAAGGTCGACCACTTTGTTTCGTCGAACACATACGGTTTCGAGTAGCATCGCCACAGATTTCAGAGAACAGTCGCTTCTCCTGGCACATTATCGAACACTTAGTTTCAGATAGAACAATTAGTTTTAAATGGAACTAAGTTTCGCTTCTGGAGTTTCCTCTCTCACAAGGTCGACCATTTAGATTCGTCGAACACATACGGTTTCGAGTAGCATCGCCACAGATTTCAGGGAACAGGCGCTTTTCCTGGCACAGTATCGAACATTTAGTTTCAGATAGAACAATTAGTTTAAATTGGAACTAAGTTTCGCATCTGGAGTTTCCTCTCTCACAAGGTCGACCACTTTGTTTCGTCGAACACATACATTTTCGAGTAGCATCGCCACAGATTTCAGAGAACAGGCGCTTTTCCTGGCACAGTATCGAACATTTAGTTTCAGATAGAACAATTAGTTTAAATTGGAACTAAGTTTCGCATCTGGAGTTTCCTCTCTCACAAGGTCGACCACTTTGTTTCTTCGAACATATACATTTTCGTGTAGCATCGCCACAGATTTCAGAGAACAGGCGCTTTTCCTGGCACAGTATCGAACATTTAGTTTCAGATAGAACAATTAGTTTAAATTGGAACTAAGTTTCGCATCTGGAGTTTCCTCTCTCACAAGGTCGACCACTTTGTTTCGTCGAACACATACATTTTCGAGTAGCATCGCCACAGATTTCAGAGAACAGGCGCTTTTTCTGGCACAGTATCGAACATTTAGTTTCAGATAGAACAATTAGTTTAAATTGGAACTAAGTTTCGCATCTGGAGTTTCCTCTCTCACAAGGTCGACCACTTTGTTTCGTCGAACACATACATTTTCGAGTAGCATCGCCACAGATTTCAGAGAACAGGCGCTTTTCCTGGCACAGTATCGAACACTTAGTTTCAGATAGAACAATTAGTTTAAAATGGAACTAAGTTTCGCATCTGGAGTTTCCTCTCCCACAAGGTCGACCACTCAGTTTCCTCGAACACATGCGGTTTCGAGTAGCATCGCCACAGATTTCTGAGAACAGGCGCTTCTCCTGGCACAGTATCGAACATTTAGTTTCAGATAGAACAATTAGTTTAAATTGGAACTAAGTTTCGCATCTGGAGTTTCCTCTCTCACAACGTCGACCACTTTGTTTCGTCGAACACATGCATTTTCGAGTAGCATCGCCACAGATTTCAGAGAAAAGGCGCTTTTCCTGGCACAGTATCGAACATTTATTTTCAGATAGAACAATTAGTTTAAATTGGAACTAAGTTTCGCATCTGGAGTTTCCTCTCTCACAAGGTCGACCACTTTGTTTCGTCGAACACATACATTTTCGAGTAATATCGCTACAGATTTCAGAGAACAGGCGCTTTTCCTGGCACAGTATCGAACATTTAGTTTCAGATAGAACAATTAGTTTAAATTGGAACTAAGTTTCGCATCTGGAGTTTCCTCTCTCACAAGGTCGACCACTTTGTTTCGTCGAACACATACGGTTTCGAGTAGCATCGCCACAGATTTCAGAGAACAGTCGCTTCTCCTGGCACATTATCGAACACTTAGTTTCAGATAGAACAATTAGTTTTAAATGGAACTAAGTTTCGCTTCTGGAGTTTCCTCTCTCACAAGGTCGACCATTTAGATTCGTCGAACACATACGGTTTCGAGTAGCATCGCCACAGATTTCAGGGAACAGGCGCTTTTCCTGGCACAGTATCGAACATTTAGTTTCAGATAGAACAATTAGTTTAAATTGGAACTAAGTTTCGCATCTGGAGTTTCCTCTCTCACAAGGTCGACCACTTTGTTTCGTCGAACACATACATTTTCGAGTAGCATCGCCACAGATTTCAGAGAACAGGCGCTTTTCCTGGCACAGTATCGAACATTTAGTTTCAGATAGAACAATTAGTTTAAATTGGAACTAAGTTTCGCATCTGGAGTTTCCTCTCTCACAAGGTCGACCACTTTGTTTCTTCGAACATATACATTTTCGTGTAGCATCGCCACAGATTTCAGAGAACAGGCGCTTTTCCTGGCACAGTATCGAACATTTAGTTTCAGATAGAACAATTAGTTTAAATTGGAACTAAGTTTCGCATCTGGAGTTTCCTCTCTCACAAGGTCGACCACTTTGTTTCGTCGAACACATACATTTTCGAGTAGCATCGCCACAGATTTCAGAGAACAGGCGCTTTTTCTGGCACAGTATCGAACATTTAGTTTCAGATAGAACAATTAGTTTAAATTGGAACTAAGTTTCGCATCTGGAGTTTCCTCTCTCACAAGGTCGACCACTTAGTTTCCTCGAACACATACGGTTTCGAGTAGCATCGCCACAGATTTCAGAGAACAGGCGCTTTTCCTGGCACAGTATCGAACATTTAGTTTCAGATAGAACAATTAGTTTAAATTGGAACTAAGTTTCGCATCTGGAGTTTCCTCTCTCACAAGGTCGACCACTTTGTTTCGTCGAACACATACATTTTCGAGTAGCATCGCCACAGATTTCAGAGAACAGGCGCTTCTCCTGGCACATTATCGAACACTTAGTTTCAGATAGAACAATTAGTTTTAAATGGAACTAAGTTTCGCTTCTGGAGTTTCCTCTCTCACATGGTCGACCATTTAGATTCGTCGAACACATACGGTTTCGAGTAGCATCGCCACAGATTTCAGGGAACAGGCGCTTTTCCTGGCACAGTATCGAACATTTAGTTTCAGATAGAACAATTAGTTTATATTGGAACTAAGTTTCGCATCTGGAGTTTCCTCTCTCACAAGGTCGACCACTTTGTTTCGTCGAACACATACATTTTCGAGTAGCATCGCCACAGATTTCAGAGAACAGGCGCTTTTCCTGGCACAGTATCGAACATTTAGTTTCAGATAGAACAATTAGTTTAAATTGGAACTAAGTTTCGCATCTGGAGTTTCCTCTCTCACAAGGTCGACCACTTTGTTTCTTCGAACATATACATTTTCGTGTAGCATCGCTACAGATTTCAGAGAACAGGCCCTTTTCCTGGCACAGTATCGAACATTTAGTTTCAGATAGAACAATTAGTTTAAATTGGAACTAAGTTTCGCATCTGGAGTTTCCTCTCTCACAAGGTCGACCACTTTGTTTCGTCGAACACATACATTTTCGAGTAGCATCGCCACAGATTTCAGAGAACAGGCGCTTTTCCTGGCACAGTATCGAACATTTAGTTTCAGATAGAACAATTAGCTTAAATTGGAACTAAGTTTCGCATCTGGAGTTTCCTCTCTCACAAGGTCGACCACTTTGTTTCGTAGAACACATACATTTTCGAGTAGCATCGCCACAGATTTCAGAGAACAGGCGCTTTTCCTGGCACAGTATCGAACACTTAGTTTCAGATAGAACAGTTAGTTTAAAATCGAACTAAGTTTCGCATGTGGAGTTTCCTCTCCCACAAGGTCGACCACTTAGTTTCGTCGAACACATACATTTTCGAGTAGCATCGCCACAGATTTCAGAGAACAGGCGCTTTTCCTGGCACAGTATCGAACACTTAGTTTCAGATAGAACAATTAGTTTAAAATGGAACTAAGTTTCACATCTGGAGTTTCCTCTCCCACAAGGTCGACCACTTAGTTTCCTCGAACACATACGGTTTCGAGTAGCATCGCCACAGATTTCAGAGAACAGGCGCTTTTCCTGGCACAGTATCGAACATTTAGTTTCAGATAGAACAATTAGTTTAAATTGGAACTAAGTTTCGCATCTGGAGTTTCCTCTCCCACAAGGTCGACCACTTAGTTTCCTCGAACACATACGGTTTCGAGTCGCATCGCCACAGATTTCAGAGAACAGGCGCTTTTCCTGGCACAGTATCGAACATTTAGTTTCAGATAGAACAATTAGTTTAAATTGGAACTAAGTTTCGCATCTGGAGTTTCCTCTCTCACAAGGTCGACCACTTTGTTTCGTCGAACACATACATTTTCGAGTAGCATCGCCACAGATTTCAGAGAACAGGCGCTTTTCCTGGCACAGTATCGAACACTTAGTTTCAGATAGAACAATTAGTTTAAAATGGAACTATGTTTCGCATCTGGAGTTTCCTATCCCACAAGGTCGACCACTTTGTTTCGTCGAACACATACATTTTCGAGTAGCATCGCCACAGATTTCAGAGAACAGGCGCTTTTCCTGGCACAGTATCGAACATTTAGTTTCAGATAGAACAATTAGTTTAAATTGGAACTAAGTTTCGCATCTGGAGTTTCCTCTCTCACAAGGTCGACCATTTAGATTCGTCGAACACATACGGTTTCGAGTAGCATCGCCACAGATTTCAGGGAACAGGCGCTTTTCCTGGCATAGTATCGAACATTTAGTTTCAGATAGAACAATTAGTTTAAATTGGAACTAAGTTTCGCATCTGGAGTTTCCTCTCTCACAAGGTCGACCACTTTGTTTCGTCGAACACATACATTTTCGAGTAGCATCGCCACAGATTTCAGAGAACAGGCGCTTTTCCTGGCACAGTATCGAACACTTAGTTTCAGATAGAACAATTAGTTTAAAATGGAAATATGTTTCGCATCTGGAGTTTCCTCTCCCACAAGGTCGACCACTTAGTTTCCTCGAACACATACGGTTTCGAGTCGCATCGCCACAGATTTCAGAGAACAGGCGCTTTTCCTGGCACAGTATCGAACATTTAGTTTCGGATAGAACAATTAGTTTAAATTGGAACTAAGTTTCGCATCTGGAGTTTCCTCTCTCACAAGGTCGACCACTTTGTTTCGTCGAACACATACATTTTCGAGTAGCATCGCCACAGATTTCAGAGAACAGGCGCTTTTCCTGGCACAGTATCGAACATTTAGTTTCAGATAGAACAATTAGCTTAAATTGGAACTAAGTTTCGCATCTGGAGTTTCCTCTCTCACAAGGTCGACCACTTTGTTTCGTCGAACACATACATTTTCGAGTAGCATCGCCACAGATTTCAGAGAACAGGCGCTTTTCCTGGCACAGTATCGAACACTTAGTTTCAGATAGAACAATTAGTTTAAAATGGAACTAAGTTTCGCATCTGGAGTTTTCTATCCCACAAGGTCGACCACTTTGTTTCGTCGAACACATACATTTTCGAGTAGCATCGCCACAGATTTCAGAGAACAGGCGCTTTTCCTGGCACAGTATCGAACATTTAGTTTCAGATAGAACAATTAGTTTAAATTGGAACTAAGTTTCGCATCTGGAGTTTCCTCTCTCACAAGGTCGACCACTTTGTTTCGTCGAACACATACATTTTCGAGTAGCATCGCCACAGATTTCAGAGAACAGGCGCTTTTCCTGGCACAGTATCGAACATTTAGTTTCAGATAGAACAATTAGTTTAAATTGGAACTAAGTTTCGCATCTGGAGTTTCCTCTCTCACAAGGTCGACCACTTTGTTTCGTCGAACACATACATTTTCGAGTAGCGTCGCCACAGATTTCAGAGAACAGGCGCTTTTCCTGGCACAGTATCGAACACTTAGTTTCAGATAGAACAATTAGTTTAAAATCGAACTAAGTTTCGCATGTGGAGTTTCCTCTCCCACAAGGTCGACCACTTAGTTTCGTCGAACACATACATTTTCGAGTAGCATCGCCACAGATTTCAGAGAACAGGCGCTTTTCCTGGCACAGTATCGAACACTTAGTTTCAGATAGAACAATTAGTTTAAAATGGAACTAAGTTTCGCATCTGGAGTTTCCTCTCCCACAAGGTCGACCACTTAGTTTCCTCGAACACATACGGTTTCGAGTAGCATCGCCACAGATTTCAGAGAACAGGCGCTTTTCCTGGCACAGTATCGAACATTTAGTTTCAGATAGAACAATTAGTTTAAATTGGAACTAAGTTTCGCATCTGGAGTTTCCTCTCCCACAAGGTCGACCACTTAGTTTCCTCGAACACATACGGTTTCGAGTAGCATCGCCACAGATTTCAGAGAACAGGCGCTTCTCCTGGCACATTATCGAACACTTAGTTTCAGATAGAACAATTAGTTTTAAACGGAACTAAGTTTCGCTTCTGGAGTTTCCTCTCCCACAAGGTCGACCACTTAGTTTCCTCGAACACATACGGTTTCGAGTAGCATCGCCACAGATTTCAGAGAACAGGCGCTTCTCCTGGCACATTATCGAACACTTAGTTTCAGATAGAACAATTAGTTTAAAATGGAACTAAGTTTCGCATCTGGAGTTTCCTCTCCCACAAGGTCGACCACTTAGTTTCCTCGAACACATACGGTTTCGAGTCGCATCGCCACAGATTTCAGAGAACAGGCGCTTTTCCTGGCACAGTATCGAACATTTAGTTTCAGATAGAACAATTAGTTTAAATTGGAACTAGGTTTCGCATCTGGAGTTTCCTCTCTCACAAGGTCGACCACTTTGTTTCGTCGAACACATACATTTTCGAGTAGCATCGCCACAGATTTCAGAGAACAGGCGCTTTTCCTGGCACAGTATCGAACATTTAGTTTCAGATAGAACAATTAGTTTAAATTGGAACTAAGTTTCGCATCTGGAGTTTCCTCTCTCACAAGGTCGACCACTTTGTTTCGTCGAACACATACATTTTCGAGTAGCATCGCCACAGATTTCGGAGAACAGGCGCTTTTCCTGGCACAGTATCGAACACTTAGTTTCAGATAGAACAATTAGTTTAAAATGGAACTAAGTTTCGCATCTGGAGTTTCCTATCCCACAAGGTCGACCACTTTGTTTCGTCGAACACATACATTTTCGAGTAGCATCGCCACAGATTTCAGAGAACAGGCGCTTTTCCTGGCACAGTATCGAACATTTAGTTTCAGATAGAACAATTAGTTTAAATTGGAACTAAGTTTCGCATCTGGAGTTTCCTCTCTCACAAGGTCGACCACTTTGTTTCGTCGAACACATACATTTTCGAGTAGCATCGCCACAGATTTCAGAGAACAGGCGCTTTTCCTGGCACAGTATCGAACATTTAGTTTCAGATAGAACAATTAGTTTAAATTGGAACTAAGTTTCGCATCTGGAGTTTCCTCTCTCACAAGGTCGACCACTTTGTTTCGTCGAACACATACATTTTCGAGTAGCATCGCCACAGATTTCAGAGAACAGGCGCTTTTCCTGGCACAGTATCGAACACTTAGTTTCAGATAGAACAATTAGTTTAAAATGGAACTAAGTTTCGCATCTGGAGTTTCCTATCCCACAAGGTCGACCACTTTGTTTCTTCGAACACATACATTTTCGAGTAGCATCGCCACAGATTTCAGAGAACAGGCGCTTTTCCTGGCACAGTATCGAACATTTAGTTTCAGATAGAACAATTAGTTTAAATTGGAACTAAGTTTCGCATCTGGAGTTTCCTCTCTCACAAGGTCGACCACTTTGTTTCGTCGAACACATACATTTTCGAGTAGCATCGCCACAGATTTCAGAGAACAGGCGCTTTTTCTGGCACAGTATCGAACATTTAGTTTCAGATAGAACAATTAGCTTAAATTGGAACTAAGTTTCGCATCTGGAGTTTCCTCTCTCACAAGGTCGACCACTTAGTTTCCTCGAACACATACGGTTTCGAGTAGCATCGCCACCGATTTCAGAGAACAGGCGCTTCTCCTGGCACAGTATCGAACATTTAGTTTCGGATAGAACAATTAGTTTAAATTGGAACTAAGTTTCGCATCTGGAGTTTCCTCTCTCACAAGGTCGACCACTTTGTTTCGTCGAACACATACATTTTCGAGTAGCATCGCCACAGATTTCAGAGAACAGGCGCTTTTCCTGGCACAGTATCGAACATTTAGTTTCAGATAGAACAATTAGTTTAAATTGGAACTAAGTTTCGCATCTGGAGTTTCCTCTCTCACAAGGTCGACCACTCTGTTTCGTCGAACACATACATTTTCGAGTAGCATCGCCACAGATTTCAGAGAACAGGCGCTTTTCCTGGCACAGTATCGAACACTTAGTTTCAGATAGAACAATTAGTTTAAAATGGAACTAAGTTTCGCATCTGGAGTTTCCTCTCCCACAAGGTCGACCACTTAGTCTCCTCGAACACATACGGGTTCGAGTAGCATCGCCACAGATTTCAGAGAACAGGCGCTTTTCCTGGCACAGTATCGAACATTTAGTTTCAGATAGAACAATTAGTTTAAATTGGAACTAAGTTTCGCATCTGGAGTTTCCTCTCTCACAAGGTCGACCACTTTGTTTCGTCGAACACATACATTTTCGAGTAGCATCGCCACAGATTTCAGAGAACAGGCGCTTTTCCTGGCACAGTATCGAACACTTAGTTTCAGATAGAACAATTAGTTTAAAATGGAACTAAGTTTCGCATCTGGAGTTTCCTCTCTCACAAGGTCGACCACTTAGTTTCCTCGAACACATACGGTTTCGAGTAGCATCGCCACAGATTTCAGAGAACAGGCGCTTTTCCTGGCACAGTATCGAACATTTAGTTTCAGATAGAACAATTAGTTTAAATTGGAACTAAGTTTCGCATCTGGAGTTTCCTCTCTCACAAGGTCGACCACTTTGTTTCGTCGAACACATACATTTTCGAGTAGCATCGCCACAGATTTCAGAGAACAGGCGCTTTTCCTGGCACAGTATCGAACACTTAGTTTCAGATAGAACAATTAGTTTAAAATGGAACTAAGTTTCGCATCTGGAGTTTCCTCTCCCACAAGGTCGACCACTTAGTTTCCTCGAACACATACGGTTTCGAGTAGCATCGCCACAGATTTCAGAGAACAGGCGCTTTTCCTGGCACAGTATCGAACATTTAGTGTCAGATAGAACAATTAGTTTAAATTGGAACTAAGTTTCGCATCTGGAGTTTCCTCTCTCACAAGGTCGACCACTTTGTTTCGTCGAACACATACATTTTCGAGTAGCATCGCCACAGATTTCAGAGAACAGGCGCTTTTCCTGGCACAGTATCGAACACTTAGTTTCAGATAGAACAATTAGTTTAAAATGGAACTAAGGTTCGCATCTGGAGTTTCCTCTCCCACAAGGTCGACCACTCAGTTTCCTCGAACACATGCGGTTTCGAGTAGCATCGCCACAGATTTCTGAGAACAGGCGCTTTTCCTGGCACAGTATCGAACATTTAGTTTCAGATAGAACAATTAGTTTAAATTGGAACTAAGTTTCGCATCTGGAGTTTCCTCTCTCACAACGTCGACCACTTTGTTTCGTCGAACACATGCATTTTCGAGTAGCATCGCCACAGATTTCAGAGAACAGGCGCTTTTCCTGGCACAGTATCGAACATTTAGTTTCAGATAGAACAATTAGTTTAAATTGGAACTAAGTTTCGCATCTGGAGTTTCCTCTCTCACAACGTCGACCACTTTGTTTCGTCGAACACATACATTTTCGAGTAGCATCGCCACAGATTTCAGAGAACAGGCGCTTTTCCTGGCACAGTATCGAACATTTAGTTTCAGATAGAACAATTAGTTTAAATTGGAACTAAGTTTCGCATCTGGAGTTTCCTCTCTCACAAGGTCGACAACTTTGTTTCGTCGAACACATACATTTTCGAGTAGCATCGCCACAGATTTCAGAGAACAGGCGCTTTTCCTGGCACAGTATCGAACATTTAGTTTCAGATAGAACAATTAGTTTAAATTGGAACTAAGTTTCGCATCTGGAGTTTCCTCTCTCACAAGGTCGACCACTTTGTTTCGTCGAACACATACATTTTCGAGTAGCATCGCCACAGATTTCAGAGAACAGGCGCTTTTCCTGGCACAGTATCGAACACTTAGTTTCAGATAGAACAATTAGTTTAAAATGGAACTAAGTTTCGCATCTGGAGTTTCCTCTCTCACAACGTCGACCACTTTGTTTCGTCGAACACATGCATTTTCGAGTAGCATCGCCACAGATTTCAGAGAAAAGGCGCTTTTCCTGGCACAGTATCGAACATTTATTTTCAGATAGAACAATTAGTTTAAATTGGAACTAATTTTCGCATCTGGAGTTTCCTCTCTCACAACGTCGACCACTTTGTTTCGTCGAACACATACATTTTCGAGTAGCATCGCCACAGATTTCAGAGAACAGGCGCTTTTCCTGGCACAGTATCGAACATTTAGTTTCAGATAGAACAATTAGTTTAAATTGGAACTAAGTTTCGCATCTGGAGTTTCCTCTCTCACAAGGTCGACCACTTTGTTTCGTCGAACACATACATTTTCGAGTAGCATCGCCACAGATTTCAGAGAACAGGCGCTTTTCCTGGCACAGTATCGAACACTTAGTTTCAGATAGAACAATTAGTTTAAAATGGAACTAAGTTTCGCATCTGGAGTTTCCTCTCCCACAAGGTCGACCACTTAGTTTCCTCGAACACATACGGTTTCGAGTAGCATCGCCACAGATTTCAGAGAACAGGCGCTTCTCCTGGCACAGTATCGAACATTTAGTTTCAGATAGAACAATTAGTTTAAATTGGAACTAAGTTTCGCATCTGGAGTTTCCTCTCTCACAACGTCGACCACTTTGTTTCGTCGAACACATACATTTTCGAGTAGCATCGCCACAGATTTCAGAGAACAGGCGCTTTTCCTGGCACAGTATCGAACATTTAGTTTCAGATAGAACAATTAGTTTAAATTGGAACTAAGTTTCGCATATGGAGTTTCCTCTCTCACAAGGTCGACCACTTTGTTTCGTCGAACACATACATTTTCGAGTAGCATCGCCACAGATTTCAGAGAACAGGCGCTTTTCCTGGCACAGTATCGAACACTTAGTTTCAGATAGAACAATTAGTTTAAAATGGAACTAAGTTTCGCATCTGGAGTTTCCTCTCCCACAAGGTCGACCACTTAGTTTCCTCGAACACATACGGTTTCGAGTAGCATCGCCACAGATTTCAGAGAACAGGCGCTTCTCCTGGCACAGTATCGAACATTTAGTTTCAGATAGAACAATTAGTTTAAATTGGAACTAAGTTTCGCATCTGGAGTTTCCTCTCTCACAACGTCGACCACTTTGTTTCGTCGAACACATGCATTTTCGAGTAGCATCGCCACAGATTTCAGAGAACAGGCGCTTTTCCTGGCACAGTATCGAACATTTATTTTCAGATAGAACAATTAGTTTAAATTGGAACTAATTTTCGCATCTGGAGTTTCCTCTCTCACAACGTCGACCACTTTGTTTCGTCGAACACATACATTTTCGAGTAGCATCGCCACAGATTTCAGAGAACAGGCGCTTTTCCTGGCACAGTATCGAACATTTAGTTTCAGATAGAACAATTAGTTTAAATTGGAACTAAGTTTCGCATCTGGAGTTTCCTCTCTCACAAGGTCGACAACTTTGTTTCGTCGAACACATACATTTTCGAGTAGCATCGCCACAGATTTCAGAGAACAGGCGCTTTTCCTGGCACAGTATCGAACATTTAGTTTCAGATAGAACAATTAGTTTAAATTGGAACTAAGTTTCGCATCTGGAGTTTCCTCTCTCACAAGGTCGACCACTTTGTTTCGTCGAACACATACATTTTCGAGTAGCATCGCCACAGATTTCAGAGAACAGGCGCTTTTCCTGGCACAGTATCGAACACTTAGTTTCAGATAGAACAATTAGTTTAAAATGGAACTAAGTTTCGCATCTGGAGTTTCCTCTCCCACAAGGTCGACCACTTAGTTTCCTCGAACACATACGGTTTCGAGTAGCATCGCCACAGATTTCAGAGAACAGGCGCTTTTCCTGGCACAGTATCGAACATTTAGTGTCAGATAGAACAATTAGTTTAAATTGGAACTAAGTTTCGCATCTGGAGTTTCCTCTCTCACAAGGTCGACCACTTTGTTTCGTCGAACACATACATTTTCGAGTAGCATCGCCACAGATTTCAGAGAACAGGCGCTTTTCCTGGCACAGTATCGAACACTTAGTTTCAGATAGAACAATTAGTTTAAAATGGAACTAAGTTTCGCATCTGGAGTTTCCTCTCCCACAAGGTCGACCACTCAGTTTCCTCGAACACATGCGGTTTCGAGTAGCATCGCCACAGATTTTTGAGAACAGGCGCTTCTCCTGGCACAGTATCGAACATTTAGTTTCAGATAGAACCATTAGTTTAAATTGGAACTAAGTTTCGCATCTGGAGTTTCCTCTCTCACAACGTCGACCACTTTGTTTCGTCGAACACATGCATTTTCGAGTAGCATCGCCACAGATTTCAGAGAACAGGCGCTTTTCCTGGCACAGTATTGAACATTTAGTTTCAGATAGAACAATTAGTTTAAATTGGAACTAAGTTTCGCATCTGGAGTTTCCTCTCTCACAACGTCGACCACTTTGTTTCGTCGAACACACATTTTCGAGTAGCATCGCCACAGATTTCAGAGAACAGGCGCTTTTCCTGGCACAGTATCGAACATTTAGTTTCAGATAGAACAATTAGTTTAAATTGGAACTAAGTTTCGCATCTGGAGTTTCCTCTCTCACAAGGTCGACAACTTTGTTTCGTCGAACACATACATTTTCGAGTAGCATCGCCACAGATTTCAGAGAACAGGCGCTTTTCCTGGCACAGTATCGAACATTTAGTTTCAGATAGAACAATTAGTTTAAATTGGAACTAAGTTTCGCATCTGGAGTTTCCTCTCTCACAAGGTCGACCACTTTGTTTCGTCGAACACATACATTTTCGAGTAGCATCGCCACAGATTTCAGAGAACAGGCGCTTTTCCTGGCACAGTATCGAACACTTAGTTTCAGATAGAACAATTAGTTTAAAATGGAACTAAGTTTCGCATCTGGAGTTTCCTCTCCCACAAGGTCGACCACTTAGTTTCCTCGAACACATACGGGTTCGAGTAGCATCGCCACAGATTTCAGAGAACAGGCGCTTTTCCTGGCACAGTATCGAACATTTAGTTTCAGATAGAACAATTAGTTTAAATTGGAACTAAGTTTCGCATCTGGAGTTTCCTCTCTCACAAGGTCGACCACTTTGTTTCGTCGAACACATACATTTTCGAGTAGCATCGCCACAGATTTCAGAGAACAGGCGCTTTTCCTGGCACAGTATCGAACACTTAGTTTCAGATAGAACAATTAGTTTAAAATGGAACTAAGTTTCGCATCTGGAGTTTCCTCTCCCACAAGGTCGACCACTTAGTTTCCTCGAACACATACGGTTTCGAGTAGCATCGCCACAGATTTCAGAGAACAGGCGCTTCTCCTGGCACAGTATCGAACATTTAGTTTCAGATAGAACAATTAGTTTAAATTGGAACTAAGTTTCGCATCTGGAGTTTCCTCTCTCACAACGTCGACCACTTTGTTTCGTCGAACACATGCATTTTCGAGTAGCATCGCCACAGATTTCAGAGAACAGGCGCTTCTCCTGGCACAGTATCGAACATTTAGTTTCAGATAGAACAATTAGTTTAAATTGGAACTAAGTTTCGCATCTGGAGTTTCCTCTCTCACAAGGTCGACAACTTTGTTTCGTCGAACACATACATTTTCGAGTAGCATCGCCACAGATTTCAGAGAACAGGCGCTTTTCCTGGCACAGTATCGAACATTTAGTTTCAGATAGAACAATTAGTTTAAATTGGAACTAAGTTTCGCATCTGGAGTTTCCTCTCTCACAAGGTCGACCACTTTGTTTCGTCGAACACATACATTTTCGAGTAGCATCGCCACAGATTTCAGAGAACAGGCGCTTTTCCTGGCACAGTATCGAACACTTAGTTTCAGATAGAACAATTAGTTTAAAATGGAACTAAGTTTCGCATCTGGAGTTTCCTCTCCCACAAGGTCGACCACTTAGTTTCCTCGAACACATACGGTTTCGAGTAGCATCGCCACAGATTTCAGAGAACAGGCGCTTTTCCTGGCACAGTATCGAACATTTAGTTTCAGATAGAACAATTAGTTTAAAATGGAACTAAGTTTCGCATCTGGAGTTTCCTCTCTCACAAGGTCGACCACTTTGTTTCGTCGAACACATACATTTTCGAGTAGCATCGCCACAGATTTCAGAGAACAGGCGCTTTTCTTGGCACAGTATCGAACACTTAGTTTCAGATAGAACAATTAGTTTAAAATGGAACTAAGTTTCGCATCTGGAGTTTCCTCTCCCACAAGGTCGACCACTCAGTTTCCTCGAACACATGCGGTTTCGAGTAGCATCGCCACAGATTTCTGAGAACAGGCGCTTCTCCTGGCACAGTATCGAACATTTAGTTTCAGATAGAACAATTAGTTTAAATTGGAACTAAGTTTCGCATCTGGAGTTTCCTCTCTCACAACGTCGACCACTTTGTTTCGTCGAACACATGCATTTTCGAGTAGCATCGCCACAGATTTCAGAGAAAAGGCGCTTTTCCTGGCACAGTATCGAACATTTATTTTCAGATAGAACAATTAGTTTAAATTGGAACTAATTTTCGCATCTGGAGTTTCCTCTCTCACAACGTCGACCACTTTGTTTCGTCGAACACATACATTTTCGAGAAGCATCGCCACAGATTTCAGAGAACAGGCGCTTCTCCTGGCACAGTATCGAACATTTAGTTTCAGATAGAACAATTAGTTTAAATTGGAACTAAGTTTCGCATCTGGAGTTTCCTCTCTCACAACGTCGACCACTTTGTTTCGTCGAACACATGCATTTTCGAGTAGCATCGCCACAGATTTCAGAGAACAGGCGCTTTTCCTGGCACAGTATCGAACATTTATTTTCAGATAGAACAATTAGTTTAAATTGGAACTAATTTTCGCATCTGGAGTTTCCTCTCTCACAACGTCGACCACTTTGTTTCGTCGAACACATACATTTTCGAGTAGCATCGCCACAGATTTCAGAGAACAGGCGCTTTTCCTGGCACAGTATCGAACATTTAGTTTCAGATAGAACAATTAGTTTAAATTGGAACTAAGTTTCGCATCTGGAGTTTCCTCTCTCACAAGGTCGACAACTTTGTTTCGTCGAACACATACATTTTCGAGTAGCATCGCCACAGATTTCAGAGAACAGGCGCTTTTCCTGGCACAGTATCGAACATTTAGTTTCAGATAGAACAATTAGTTTAAATTGGAACTAAGTTTCGCATCTGGAGTTTCCTCTCTCACAAGGTCGACCACTTTGTTTCGTCGAACACATACATTTTCGAGTAGCATCGCCACAGATTTCAGAGAACAGGCGCTTTTCCTGGCACAGTATCGAACACTTAGTTTCAGATAGAACAATTAGTTTAAAATGGAACTAAGTTTCGCATCTGGAGTTTCCTCTCCCACAAGGTCGACCACTTAGTTTCCTCGAACACATACGGTTTCGAGTAGCATCGCCACAGATTTCAGAGAACAGGCGCTTTTCCTGGCACAGTATCGAACATTTAGTGTCAGATAGAACAATTAGTTTAAATTGGAACTAAGTTTCGCATCTGGAGTTTCCTCTCTCACAAGGTCGACAACTTTGTTTCGTCGAACACATACATTTTCGAGTAGCATCGCCACAGATTTCAGAGAACAGGCGCTTTTCCTGGCACAGTATCGAACATTTAGTTTCAGATAGAACAATTAGTTTAAATTGGAACTAAGTTTCGCATCTGGAGTTTCCTCTCTCACAAGGTCGACCACTTTGTTTCGTCGAACACATACATTTTCGAGTAGCATCGCCACAGATTTCAGAGAACAGGCGCTTTTCCTGGCACAGTATCGAACACTTAGTTTCAGATAGAACAATTAGTTTAAAATGGAACTAAGTTTCGCATCTGGAGTTTCCTCTCCCACAAGGTCGACCACTTAGTTTCCTCGAACACATACGGTTTCGAGTAGCATCGCCACAGATTTCAGAGAACAGGCGCTTTTCCTGGCACAGTATCGAACATTTAGTGTCAGATAGAACAATTAGTTTAAATTGGAACTAAGTTTCGCATCTGGAGTTTCCTCTCTCACAAGGTCGACCACTTTGTTTCGTCGAACACATACATTTTCGAGTAGCATCGCCACAGATTTCAGAGAACAGGCGCTTTTCCTGGCACAGTATCGAACACTTAGTTTCAGATAGAACAATTAGTTTAAAATGGAACTAAGTTTCGCATCTGGAGTTTCCTCTCCCACAAGGTCGACCACTCAGTTTCCTCGAACACATGCGGTTTCGAGTAGCATCGCCACAGATTTTTGAGAACAGGCGCTTCTCCTGGCACAGTATCGAACATTTAGTTTCAGATAGAACAATTAGTTTAAATTGGAACTAAGTTTCGCATCTGGAGTTTCCTCTCTCACAACGTCGACCACTTTGTTTCGTCGAACACATGCATTTTCGAGTAGCATCGCCACAGATTTCAGAGAACAGGCGCTTTTCCTGGCACAGTATCGAACATTTAGTTTCAGATAGAACAATTAGTTTAAATTGGAACTAAGTTTCGCATCTGGAGTTTCCTCTCTCACAACGTCGACCACTTTGTTTCGTCGAACACACATTTTCGAGTAGCATCGCCACAGATTTCAGAGAACAGGCGCTTTTCCTGGCACAGTATCGAACATTTAGTTTCAGATAGAACAATTAGTTTAAATTGGAACTAAGTTTCGCATCTGGAGTTTCCTCTCTCACAAGGTCGACAACTTTGTTTCGTCGAACACATACATTTTCGAGTAGCATCGCCACAGATTTCAGAGAACAGGCGCTTTTCCTGGCACAGTATCGAACATTTAGTTTCAGATAGAACAATTAGTTTAAATTGGAACTAAGTTTCGCATCTGGAGTTTCCTCTCTCACAAGGTCGACCACTTTGTTTCGTCGAACACATACATTTTCGAGTAGCATCGCCACAGATTTCAGAGAACAGGCGCTTTTCCTGGCACAGTATCGAACACTTAGTTTCAGATAGAACAATTAGTTTAAAATGGAACTAAGTTTCGCATCTGGAGTTTCCTCTCCCACAAGGTCGACCACTTAGTTTCCTCGAACACATACGGGTTCGAGTAGCATCGCCACAGATTTCAGAGAACAGGCGCTTTTCCTGGCACAGTATCGAACATTTAGTTTCAGATAGAACAATTAGTTTAAATTGGAACTAAGTTTCGCATCTGGAGTTTCCTCTCTCACAAGGTCGACCACTTTGTTTCGTCGAACACATACATTTTCGAGTAGCATCGCCACAGATTTCAGAGAACAGGCGCTTTTCCTGGCACAGTATCGAACACTTAGTTTCAGATAGAACAATTAGTTTAAAATGGAACTAAGTTTCGCATCTGGAGTTTCCTCTCCCACAAGGTCGACCACTTAGTTTCCTCGAACACATACGGTTTCGAGTAGCATCGCCACAGATTTCAGAGAACAGGCGCTTCTCCTGGCACAGTATCGAACATTTAGTTTCAGATAGAACAATTAGTTTAAATTGGAACTAAGTTTCGCATCTGGAGTTTCCTCTCTCACAACGTCGACCACTTTGTTTCGTCGAACACATGCATTTTCGAGTAGCATCGCCACAGATTTCAGAGAACAGGCGCTTCTCCTGGCACAGTATCGAACATTTAGTTTAAGATAGAACAATTAGTTTAAATTGGAACTAAGTTTCGCATCTGGAGTTTCCTCTCTCACAAGGTCGACAACTTTGTTTCGTCGAACACATACATTTACGAGTAGCATCGCCACAGATTTCAGAGAACAGGCGCTTTTCCTGGCACAGTATCGAACATTTAGTTTCAGATAGAACAATTAGTTTAAATTGGAACTAAGTTTCGCATCTGGAGTTTCCTCTCTCACAAGGTCGACCACTTTGTTTCGTCGAACACATACATTTTCGAGTAGCATCGCCACAGATTTCAGAGAACAGGCGCTTTTCCTGGCACAGTATCGAACACTTAGTTTCAGATAGAACAATTAGTTTAAAATGGAACTAAGTTTCGCATCTGGAGTTTCCTCTCCCACAAGGTCGACCACTTAGTTTCCTCGAACACATACGGTTTCGAGTAGCATCGCCACAGATTTCAGAGAACAGGCGCTTTTCCTGGCACAGTATCGAACATTTAGTTTCAGATAGAACAATTAGTTTAAATTGGAACTAAGTTTCGCATCTGGAGTTTCCTCTCTCACAAGGTCGACCACTTTGTTTCGTCGAACACATACATTTTCGAGTAGCATCGCCACAGATTTCAGAGAACAGGCGCTTTTCCTGGCACAGTATCGAACACTTAGTTTCAGATAGAACAATTAGTTTAAAATGGAACTAAGTTTCGCATCTGGAGTTTCCTCTCCCACAAGGTCGACCACTCAGTTTCCTCGAACACATGCGGTTTCGAGTAGCATCGCCACAGATTTCTGAGAACAGGCGCTTCTCCTGGCACAGTATCGAACATTTAGTTTCAGATAGAACAATTAGTTTAAATTGGAACTAAGTTTCGCATCTGGAGTTTCCTCTCTCACAACGTCGACCACTTTGTTTCGTCGAACACATGCATTTTCGAGTAGCATCGCCACAGATTTCAGAGAAAAGGCGCTTTTCCTGGCACAGTATCGAACATTTATTTTCAGATAGAACAATTAGTTTAAATTGGAACTAATTTTCGCATCTGGAGTTTCTTCTCTCACAACGTCGACCACTTTGTTTCGTCGAACACATACATTTTCGAGTAGCATCGCCACAGATTTCAGAGAACAGGCGCTTTTCCTGGCACAGTATCGAACATTTAGTTTCAGATAGAACAATTAGTTTAAATTGGAACTAAGTTTCGCATCTGGAGTTTCCTCTCTCACAAGGTCGACCACTTTGTTTCGTCGAACACATACATTTTCGAGTAGCATCGCTACAGATTTCAGAGAACAGGCGCTTTTCCTGGCACAGTATCGAACATTTAGTTTCAGATAGAACAATTAGTTTAAATTGGAACTAAGTTTCGCATCTGGAGTTTCCTCTCTCACAAGGTCGACCACTTTGTTTCGTCGAACACATACGGTTTCGAGTAGCATCGCCACAGATTTCAGAGAACAGTCGCTTCTCCTGGCACATTATCGAACACTTAGTTTCAGATAGAACAATTAGTTTTAAATGGAACTAAGTTTCGCTTCTGGAGTTTCCTCTCTCACAAGGTCGACCATTTAGATTCGTCGAACACATACGGTTTCGAGTAGCATCGCCACAGATTTCAGGGAACAGGCGCTTTTCCTGGCACAGTATCGAACATTTAGTTTCAGATAGAACAATTAGTTTAAATTGGAACTAAGTTTCGCATCTGGAGTTTCCTCTCTCACAAGGTCGACCACTTTGTTTCGTCGAACACATACATTTTCGAGTAGCATCGCCACAGATTTCAGAGAACAGGCGCTTTTCCTGGCACAGTATCGAACATTTAGTTTCAGATAGAACAATTAGTTTAAATTGGAACTAAGTTTCGCATCTGGAGTTTCCTCTCTCACAAGGTCGACCACTTTGTTTCTTCGAACATATACATTTTCGTGTAGCATCGCCACAGATTTCAGAGAACAGGCGCTTTTCCTGGCACAGTATCGAACATTTAGTTTCAGATAGAACAATTAGTTTAAATTGGAACTAAGTTTCGCATCTGGAGTTTCCTCTCTCACAAGGTCGACCACTTTGTTTCGTCGAACACATACATTTTCGAGTAGCATCGCCACAGATTTCAGAGAACAGGCGCTTTTTCTGGCACAGTATCGAACATTTAGTTTCAGATAGAACAATTAGTTTAAATTGGAACTAAGTTTCGCATCTGGAGTTTCCTCTCTCACAAGGTCGACCACTTAGTTTCCTCGAACACATACGGTTTCGAGTAGCATCGCCACAGATTTCAGAGAACAGGCGCTTTTCCTGGCACAGTATCGAACATTTAGTTTTAGATAGAACAATTAGTTTAAATTGGAACTAAGTTTCGCATCTGGAGTTTCCTCTCTCACAAGGTCGACCACTTTGTTTCGTCGAACACATACATTTTCGAGTAGCATCGCCACAGATTTCAGAGAACAGGCGCTTCTCCTGGCACATTATCGAACACTTAGTTTCAGATAGAACAATTAGTTTTAAATGCAACTAAGTTTCGCTTCTGGAGTTTCCTCTCTCACATGGTCGACCATTTAGATTCGTCGAACACATACGGTTTCGAGTAGCATCGCCACAGATTTCAGGGAACAGGCGCTTTTCCTGGCACAGTATCGAACATTTAGTTTCAGATAGAACAATTAGTTTAAATTGGAACTAAGTTTCGCATCTGGAGTTTCCTCTCTCACAAGGTCGACCACTTTGTTTCGTCGAACACATACATTTTCGAGTAGCATCGCCACAGATTTCAGAGAACAGGCGCTTTTCCTGGCACAGTATCGAACATTTAGTTTCAGATAGAACAATTAGTTTAAATTGGAACTAAGTTTCGCATCTGGAGTTTCCTCTCTCACAAGGTCGACCACTTTGTTTCTTCGAACATATACATTTTCGTGTAGCATCGCCACAGATTTCAGAGAACAGGCGCTTTTCCTGGCACAGTATCGAACATTTAGTTTCAGATAGAACAATTAGTTTAAATTGGAACTAAGTTTCGCATCTGGAGTTTCCTCTCTCACAAGGTCGACCACTTTGTTTCGTCGAACACATACATTTTCGAGTAGCATCGCCACAGATTTCAGAGAACAGGCGCTTTTTCTGGCACAGTATCGAACATTTAGTTTCAGATAGAACAATTAGTTTAAATTGGAACTAAGTTTCGCATCTGGAGTTTCCTCTCTCACAAGGTCGACCACTTAGTTTCGTCGAACACATACGGTTTCGAGTAGCATCGCCACAGATTTCAGAGAACAGGCGCTTTTCCTGGCACAGTATCGAACATTTAGTTTTAGATAGAACAATTAGTTTAAATTGGAACTAGGTTTCGCATCTGGAGTTTCCTCTCTCACAAGGTCGACCACTTTGTTTCGTCGAACACATACATTTTCGAGTAGCATCGCCACAGATTTCAGAGAACAGGCGCTTCTCCTGGCACATTATCGAACACTTAGTTTCAGATAGAAGAGTTAGTTTTAAATGCAACTAAGTTTCGCTTCTGGAGTTTCCTCTCTCACATGGTCGACCATTTAGATTCGTCGAACACATACGGTTTCGAGTAGCATCGCCACAGATTTCAGGGAACAGGCGCTTTTCCTGGCACAGTATCGAACATTTAGTTTCAGATAGAACAATTAGTTTAAATTGGAACTAAGTTTCGCATCTGGAGTTTCCTCTCTCACAAGGTCGACCACTTTGTTTCGTCGAACACATACATTTTCGAGTAGCATCGCCACAGATTTCAGAGAACAGGCGCTTTTCCTGGCACAGTATCGAACATTTAGTTTCAGATAGAACAATTAGTTTAAATTGGAACTAAGTTTCGCATCTGGAGTTTCCTCTCTCACAAGGTCGACCACTTTGTTTCTTCGAACATATACATTTTCGTGTAGCATCGCTACAGATTTCAGAGAACAGGCCCTTTTCCTGGCACAGTATCGAACATTTAGTTTCAGATAGAACAATTAGTTTAAATTGGAAATAAGTTTCGCATCTGGAGTTTCCTCTCTCACAAGGTCGACCACTTTGTTTCGTCGAACACATACATTTTCGAGTAGCATCGCCACAGATTTCAGAGAACAGGCGCTTTTCCTGGCACAGTATCGAACACTTAGCTTCAGGTAGAACAATTTGTTTAAAATGGAACAAAGCTTCGCAGTTGGAGTTTCCTCTCTCACAAGGTCGGACACTTAGTTTCGCCGAACACATACGGTTTCGAGTGGCATCGCCACAGATTTCAGAGAACAGGCGCTTCTCCTGGCACAGGATCGAACACTTAGTTTCAGATAGAACAATTAGTTTAAAATGGAACTAAGTTTCGCATTTGGAGTTTCCTCTCTCACAAGGTCGACCACTTAGTTTCGTCGAACACATACGGTTTCGAGTAGCATCGCGACAGATTTCAGAGAACAGGGGCTTCTCCTGGCACAGTATCGAACACTTAGATTCAGAAGGAACAGTTATTTTAAAATGGAACTAAGTTTCGCATCTGGAGTTTCCTCTCTCAAAAGGTCGACCACTTAGTTTCGTCGAACACATACGGTTTCGAGTAGCATCGCCACTGATTTCAGAGGACAGGCGCTTCTCCTGGCACAGGATCGAACACTTAGTTTCAGATAGAACAATTAGTTTAAAATGGAACTAAGTTTCGCATCTGGAGTTTCCTCTCCCACAAGGTCGACCACTTAGTTCCCTCGAACACATACGGTTTCGAGTCGCATCGCCACAGATTTCAGAGAACAGGCGCTTTTCCTGGCACAGTATTGAACATTTAGTTTCAGATAGAACAATTAGTTTAAAATGGAACTAAGTTTCGCATTTGGAGTTTCCTCTCTCACAAGGTCGACCACTTAGTTTCGTCGAACACATACATTTTCGAGTAGCATCGCCACAGATTTCAGAGAACAGGCGCTTTTTCTGGCACAGTATCGAACATTTAGTTTCAGATAGAACAATTAGTTTAAATTGGAACTAAGTTTCGCATCTGGAGTTTCCTCTCTCACAAGGTCGACCACTTAGTTTCCTCGAACACATACGGTTTCGAGTAGCATCGCCACAGATTTCAGAGAACAGGCGCTTTTCCTGGCACAGTATCGAACATTTAGTTTCAGATAGAACAATTAGTTTAAATTGGAACTAAGTTTCGCATCTGGAGTTTCCTCTCTCACAAGGTCGACCACTTTGTTTCGTCGAACACATACATTTTCGAGTAGCATCGCCACAGATTTCAGAGAACAGGCGCTTCTCCTGGCACATTATCGAACACTTAGTTTCAGATAGAACAATTAGTTTTAAATGGAACTAAGTTTCGCATCTGGAGTTTCCTCTCTCACAAGGTCGACCACTTTGTTTCTTCGAACATATACATTTTCGTGTAGCATCGCCACAGATTTCAGAGAACAGGCGCTTTTCCTGGCACAGTATCGAACATTTAGTTTCAGATAGAACAATTAGTTTAAATTGGAACTAAGTTTCGCATCTGGAGTTTCCTCTCTCACAAGGTCGACCACTTTGTTTCGTCGAACACATACATTTTCGAGTAGCATCGCCACAGATTTCAGAGAACAGGCGCTTTTTCTGGCACAGTATCGAACATTTAGTTTCAGATAGAACAATTAGTTTAAATTGGAACTAAGTTTCGCATCTGGAGTTTCCTCTCTCACAAGGTCGACCACTTAGTTTCCTCGAACACATACGGTTTCGAGTAGCATCGCCACAGATTTCAGAGAACAGGCGCTTTTCCTGGCACAGTATCGAACATTTAGTTTCAGATAGAACAATTAGTTTAAATTGGAACTAAGTTTCGCATCTGGAGTTTCCTCTCTCACAAGGTCGACCACTTTGTTTCGTCGAACACATACATTTTCGAGTAGCATCGCCACAGATTTCAGAGAACAGGCGCTTCTCCTGGCACATTATCGAACACTTAGTTTCAGATAGAACAATTAGTTTTAAATGGAACTAAGTTTCGCTTCTGGAGTTTCCTCTCTCACAAGGTCGACCATTTAGATTCGTCGAACACATATGGTTTCGAGTAGCATCGCCACAGATTTCAGGGAACAGGCGCTTTTCCTGGCACAGTATCGAACATTTAGTTTCAGATAGAACAATTAGTTTAAATTGGAACTAAGTTTCGCATCTGGAGTTTCCTCTCTCACAAGGTCGACCACTTTGTTTCGTCGAACACATACATTTTCGAGTAGCATCGCCACAGATTTCAGAGAACAGGCGCTTTTCCTGGCACAGTATCGAACACTTAGTTTCAGATAGAACAATTAGTTTTAAATGGAACTAAGTTTCGCTTCTGGAGTTTCCTCTCTCACAAGGTCGACCATTTAGATTCGTCGAACACATACGGTTTGGAGTAGCATCGCCACAGATTTCGGAGAACAGGCGCTTTTCCTGGCACAGTATCGAACATTTAGTTTCAGATAGAACAATTAGTTTAAATTGGAACTAAGTTTCGCATCTGGAGTTTCCTCTCTCACAAGGTCGACCACTTTGTTTCTTCGAACATATACATTTTCGTGTAGCATCGCTACAGATTTCAGAGAACAGGCGCTTTTCCTGGCACAGTATCGAACATTTAGTTTCAGATAGAACAATTAGTTTAAATTGGAACTAAGTTTCGCATCTGGAGTTTCCTCTCTCACAAGGTCGACCACTTTGTTTCGTCGAACACATACATTTTCGAGTAGCATCGCCACAGATTTCAGAGAACAGGCGCTTTTCCTGGCACAGTATCGAACATTTAGTTTCAGATAGAACAATTAGTTTAAATTGGAACTAAGTTTCGCATCTGGAGTTTCCTCTCTCACAAGGTCGACCACTTTGTTTCGTCGAACACATACATTTTCGAGTAGCATCGCCACAGATTTCAGAGAACAGGCGCTTTTCCTGGCACAGTATCGAACATTTAGTTTCAGATAGAACAATTTGTTTAAATTGGAACTAAGTTTCGCATCTGGAGTTTCCTCTCTCACAACGTCGACCACTTTGTTTCGTCGAACACATACATTTTCGAGTAGCATCGCCCCAGATTTCAGAGAACAGGCGCTTTTCCTGGCACAGTATCGAACATTTAGTTTCAGATAGAACAATTAGTTTAAATTGGAACTAAGTTTCGCATCTGGAGTTTCCTCTCTCACAAGGTCGACCACTTTGTTTCGTCGAACACATACATTTTCGAGTAGCATCGCCACAGATTTCAGAGAACAGGCGCTTTTCCTGGCACAGTATCGAACATTTAGTTTCAGATAGAACAATTAGTTTAAATTGGAACTAAGTTTCGCATCTGGAGTTTCCTCTCTCACAAGGTCGACCACTTAGTTTCCTCGAACACATACGGTTTCGAGTAGCATCGCCACAGATTTCAGAGAACAGGCGCTTCTCCTGGCACATTATCGAACACTTAGTTTCAGATAGAACAATTAGTTTTAAATGGAACTAAGTTTCGCTTCTGGAGTTTCCTCTCTCACAAGGTCGACCATTTAGATTCGTCGAACACATACTGTTTCGAGTAGCATCGCCTCAGATTTCAGAGAACAGGCGCTTTTCCTGGCACAGTATCGAACACTTATTTCAGATAGAACAATTAGTTTAAAATGGAACTAAGTTTCGCATCTGGAGTTTCCTCTCCCACAAGGTCGACCACTTAGTTTCCTCGAACACATACGGTTTCGAGTAGCATCGCCACAGATTTCAGAGAACAGGCGCTTTTCCTGGCACAGTATCGAACATTTATTTTCAGATAGAACAATTAGTTTAAATTGGAACTAAGTTTCGCATCTGGAGTTTCCTCTCTCACAAGGTCGACCACTTTGTTTCTTCGAACATATACATTTTCGTGTAGCATCGCTACAGATTTCAGAGAACAGGCGCTTTTCCTGGTACAGTATCGAACATTTAGTTTCAGATAGAACAATTAGTTTAAATTGGAACTAAGTTTCGCATCTGGAGTTTCCTCTCTCACAAGGTCGACCACTTTGTTTCGTCGAACACATACATTTTCGAGTAGCATCGCCACAGATTTCAGAGAACAGGCGCTTTTCCTGGCACAGTATCGAACATTTAGTTTCAGATAGAACAATTAGTTTAAATTGGAACTAAGTTTCGCATCTGGAGTTTCCTCTCTCACAAGGTCGACCACTTTGTTTCGTCGAACACATACATTTTCGAGTAGCATCGCCACAGATTTCAGAGAACAGGCTCTTTTCCTGGCACAGTATCGAACACTTAGTTTCAGATAGAACAATTAGTTTAAAATGGAACTAAGTTTCGCATCTGGAGTTTCCTCTCCAACAAAGTCGACCACTTAGTTTCCTCGAACACAAACGGTTTCGAGTAGCATCGCCACAGATTTCAGAGAACAGGCGCTTTTCCTGGCACAGTATCGAACATTTAGTTTCAGATAGAACAATTTGTTTAAATTGGAACTAAGTTTCGCATCTGGAGTTTCCTCTCTCACAACGTCGACCACTTTGTTTCGTCGAACACATACATTTTCGAGTAGCATCGCCCCAGATTTCAGAGAACAGGCGCTTTTCCTGGCACAGTATCGAACATTTAGTTTCAGATAGAACAATTAGTTTAAATTGGAACTAAGTTTCGCATCTGGAGTTTCCTCTCTCACAAGGTCGACCACTTTGTTTCGTCGAACACATACATTTTCAAGTAGCATCGCCACAGATTTCAGAGAACAGGCGCTTTTCCTGGCACAGTATCGAACATTTAGTTTCAGATAGAACAATTAGTTTAAATTGGAACTAAGTTTCGCATCTGGAGTTTCCTCTCTCACAAGGTCGACCACTTAGTTTCCTCGAACACATACGGTTTCGAGTAGCATCGCCACAGATTTCAGAGAACAGGCGCTTCTCCTGGCACATTATCGAACACTTAGTTTCAGATAGAACAATTAGTTTTAAATGGAACTAAGTTTCGCTTCTGGAGTTTCCTCTCTCACAAGGTCGACCATTTAGATTCGTCGAACACATACGGTTTCGAGTAGCATCGCCACAGATTTCAGAGAACAGGCGCTTTTCCTGGCACAGTATCGAACACTTATTTCAGATAGAACAATTAGTTTAAAATGGAACTAAGTTTCGCATCTGGAGTTTCCTCTCCCACAAGGTCGACCACTTAGTTTCCTCGAACACATACGGTTTCGAGTAGCATCGCCACAGATTTCAGAGAACAGGCGCTTTTCCTGGCACAGTATCGAACATTTATTTTCAGATAGAACAATTAGTTTAAATTGGAACTAAGTTTCGCATCTGGAGTTTCCTCTCTCACAAGGTCGACCACTTTGTTTCTTCGAACATATACATTTTCGTGTAGCATCGCTACAGATTTCAGAGAACAGGCGCTTTTCCTGGCACAGTATCGAACATTTAGTTTCAGATAGAACAATTAGTTTAAATTGGAACTAAGTTTCGCATCTGGAGTTTCCTCTCTCACAAGGTCGACCACTTTGTTTCGTCGAACACATACATTTTCGAGTAGCATCGCCACAGATTTCAGAGAACAGGCGCTTTTCCTGGCACAGTATCGAACATTTAGTTTCAGATAGAACAATTAGTTTAAATTGGAACTAAGTTTCGCATCTGGAGTTTCCTCTCTCACAAGGTCGACCACTTTGTTTCGTCGAACACATACATTTTCGAGTAGCATCGCCACAGATTTCAGAGAACAGGCGCTTTTCCTGGCACAGTATCGAACATTTAGTTTCAGATAGAACAATTAGTTTAAATTGGAACTAAGTTTCGCATCTGGAGTTTCCTCTCTCACAAGGTCGACCACTTTGTTTCGTCGAACACATACATTTTCGAGTAGCATCGCCACAGATTTCAGAGAACAGGCTCTTTTCCTGGCACAGTATCGAACACTTAGTTTCAGATAGAACAATTAGTTTAAAATGCAACTAAGTTTCGCATCTGGAGTTTCCTCTCCAACAAGGTCGACCACTTAGTTTCCTCGAACACATACGGTTTCGAGTAGCATCGCCACAGATTTCAGAGAACAGGCGCTTTTCCTGGCACAGTATCGAACATTTAGTTTCAGATAGAACAATTAGTTTAAATTGGAACTAAGTTTCGCATCTGGAGTTTCCTCTCTCACAACGTCGACCACTTTGTTTCGTCGAACACATACATTTTCGAGTAGCATCGCCCCAGATTTCAGAGAACAGGCGCTTTTCCTGGCACAGTATCGAACATTTAGTTTCAGATAGAACAATTAGTTTAAATTGGAACTAAGTTTCGCATCTGGAGTTTCCTCTCTCACAAGGTCGACCACTTTGTTTCGTCGAACACATACATTTTCGAGTAGCATCGCCACAGATTTCAGAGAACAGGCGCTTTTCCTGGCACAGTATCGAACATTTAGTTTCAGATAGAACAATTAGTTTAAATTGGAACTAATTTTCGCATCTGGAGTTTCCTCTCTCACAAGGTCGACCACTTAGTTTCCTCGAACACATACGGTTTCGAGTAGCATCGCCACAGATTTCAGAGAACAGGCGCTTCTCCTGGCACATTATCGAACACTTAGTTTCAGATAGAACAATTAGTTTTAAATGGAACTAAGTTTCGCTTCTGGAGTTTCCTCTCTCACAAGGTCGACCATTTAGATTCGTCGAACACATACGGTTTCGAGTAGCATCGCCACAGATTTCAGAGAACAGGCGCTTTTCCTGGCACAGTATCGAACACTTATTTCAGATAGAACAATTAGTTTAAAATGGAACTAAGTTTCGCATCTGGAGTTTCCTCTCCCACAAGGTCGACCACTTAGTTTCCTCGAACACATACGGTTTCGAGTAGCATCGCCACAGATTTCAGAGAACAGGCGCTTTTCCTGGCACAGTATCGAACATTTAGTTTCAGACAGAACAATTAGTTTAAATTGGAACTAAGTTTCGCATCTGGAGTTTCCTCTCTCACAAGGTCGACCACTTTGTTTCTTCGAACATATACATTTTCGTGTAGCATCGCTACAGATTTCAGAGAACAGGCGCTTTTCCTGGCACAGTATCGAACATTTAGTTTCAGATAGAACAATTAGTTTAAATTGGAACTAAGTTTCGCATCTGGAGTTTCCTCTCTCACAACGTCGACCACTTTGTTTCGTTGAACACATACATTTTCGAGTAGCATCGCCCCAGATTTCAGAGAACAGGCGCTTTTCCTGGCACAGTATCGAACATTTAGTTTCAGATAGAACAATTAGTTTAAATTGGAACTAAGTTTCGCATCTGGAGTTTCCTCTCTCACAAGGTCGACCACTTTGTTTCGTCGAACACATACATTTTCGAGTAGCATCGCCACAGATTTCAGAGAACAGGCGCTTTTCCTGGCACAGTATCGAACATTTAGTTTCAGATAGAACAATTAGTTTAAATTGGAACTAAGTTTCGCATCTGGAGTTTCCTCTCTCACAAGGTCGACCACTTAGTTTCCTCGAACACATACGGTTTCGAGTAGCATCGCCACAGATTTCAGAGAACAGGCGCTTCTCCTGGCACATTATCGAACACTTAGTTTCAGATAGAACAATTAGTTTTAAATGGAACTAAGTTTCGCTTCTGGAGTTTCCTCTCTCACAAGGTCGACCATTTAGATTCGTCGAACACATACGGTTTCGAGTAGCATCGCCACAGATTTCAGAGAACAGGCGCTTCTCCTGGCACATTATCGAACACTTAGTTTCAGATAGAACAATTAGTTTAAAATGGAACTAAGTTTCGCATCTGGAGTTTCCTCTCCCACAAGGTCGACCACTTAGTTTCCTCGAACCCATACGGTTTCGAGTAGCATCGCCACAGATTTCAGAGAACAGGCGCTTTTCCTGGCACAGTATCGAACATTTAGTTTCAGATAGAACAATTAGTTTAAATTGGAACTAACTTTCGCATCTGGAGTTTCCTCTCTCACAAGGTCGACCGCTTAGTTTCCTCGAACACATACGGTTTCGAGTAGCATCGCCACAGATTTCAGAGAACAGGCGCTTCTCCTGGCACATTATCGAACACTTAGTTTCAGATAGAACAATTAGTTTTAAATGGAACTAAGTTTCGCTTCTGGAGTTTCCTGTCTCACAAGGTCGACCACTTAGTTTCCTCGAACACATACGGTTTCGAGTAGCATCGCCACAGATTTCAGAGAACAGGCGCTTTTCCTGGCACAGTATCGAACATTTAGTTTCAGATAGAACAATTAGTTTAAATTGGAACTAAGTTTCGCATCTGGAGTTTCCTCTCTCACAAGGTCGACCACTTTGTTTCGTCGAACACATACATTTTCGAGTACCATCGCCACAGATTTCAGAGAACAGGCGCTTTTCCTGGCACAGTATCGAACATTTAGTTTCAGATAGAACAATTAGTTTAAATTGGAACTAAGTTTCGCATCTTGAGTTTCCTCTCTCACAAGGTCGACCACTTTGTTTCGTCGAACACATACATTTTCGAGTAGCATCGCCACAGATTTCAGAGAACAGGCGCTTTTCCTGGCACAGTATCGAACACTTAGTTTCAGATAGAACAATTAGTTTAAATTGGAACTAAGTTTCGCATCTGGAGTTTCCTCTCTCACAAGGTCGACCACTTAGTTTCCTCGAACACATACGGTTTCGAGTAGCATCGCCACAGATTTCAGAGAACAGGCGCTTTTCCTGGCACAGTATCGAACATTTAGTTTCAGATAGAACAATTAGTTTAAATTGGAACTAAGTTTCGCATCTGGAGTTTCCTCTCTCACAAGGTCGACCACTTTGTTTCGTCGAAAACATACATTTTCGAGTACCATCGCCACAGATTTCAGAGAACAGGCGCTTTTCCTGGCACAGTATCGAACATTTAATTTCAGATAGAACAATTAGTTTAAATTGGAACTAAGTTTCGCATCTGGAGTTTCCTCTCTCACAAGGTCGACCACTTTGTTTCGTCGAACACATACATTTTCGAGTAGCATCGCCACAGATTTCAGAGAACAGGCGCTTTTCCTGGCACAGTATCGAACACTTAGCTTCAAGTAGAACAATTTGTTTAAAATGGAACAAAGTTTCGCATTTGGAGTTTCCTCTCTCACAAGGTCGACCACTTAGTTTCGTCGAACACATACGGTTTCGAGTAGCATCGCGACAGATTTCAGAGAACAGGGGCTTCTCCTGGCACAGTATCGAACATTTAGTTTCAGATAGAACAATTAGTTTAAATTGGAACTAAGTTTCGCATCTGGAGTTTCCTCTCTCACAAGGTCGACCACTTTGTTTCGTCGAACACATACATTTTCGAGTAGCATCGCCACAGATTTCAGAGAACAGGCGCTTTTCCTGGCACAGTATCGAACACTTAGCTTCAGGTAGAACAATTTGTTTAAAATGGAACAAAGCTCCGCAGTTGGAGTTTCCTCTCTCACAAGGTCGGACACTTAGTTTCGCCGAACACATACGGTTTCGAGTGGCATCGCCACAGATTTCAGAGAACAGGCGCTTCTCCTGGCACAGGATCGAACACTTAGTTTCAGATAGAACAATTAGTTTAAAATGGAACTAAGTTTCGCATTTGGAGTTTCCTCTCTCACAAGGTCGACCACTTAGTTTCGTCGAACACATACGGTTTTAGTAGCATCGCGACAGATTTCAGAGAACAGGGGCTTCTCCTGGCACAGTATCGAACACTTAGATTCAGAAGGAACAGTTATTTTAAAATGGAACTAAGTTTCGCATCTGGAGTTTCCTCTCTCAAAAGGTCGACCACTTAGTTTCGTCGAACACATACGGTTTCGAGTAGCATCGCCACTGATTTCAGAGAACAGGCGCTTCTCCTGGCACAGGATCGAACACTTAGTTTCAGATAGAACAATTAGTTTAAAATGGAACTAAGTTTCGCATCTGGAGTTTCCTCTCTCAAAAGGTCGACCACTTAGTTTCGTCGAACACATACGGCTTCGAGTAGCATCGCCACAGTTTTCATAGAACAGGCGCTTTTCCTGGCACAGTATCGAACACTTAGTTTCAGATACAACAATCAGTTTAAAATGGAACGAAGTTCCGCATCTGGAGTTTCCTCTCTCACCATGTCGACAACTTAGTTTCGTCGAACACATACGGTTTCGAGTAGGATCGCCAGAGATTTCAGAGAACAGGCGCTTCTCCTGGCACAGTATCGAACACTTAGTTACAGATAGAACACTTAGTATAAAATGGAACAGTGTTTCGCATTTGGAGTTTCTTCTCTCACAACGTCGAACACTTAGTTTCGTCGAACACATACGGTTTCGAGTAGCATCGCGACAGATTTCAGAGAACAGGCGCTTCTCCTGGCACAGTATCCAACACTTAGTTACAGATAGAACACTTAGTTTAAAATGGAACTAAGTTTCGCATCTGGAGTTTCCTCTCTCAGAAGGTCGAACACTTAGTTTCGTCGAACACATACGGTTTCGAGTAGCATCGCGACAGATTTCAGAGAACAGGCGCTTCTCCTCGCACAGTATCGAACACTTAGTTTCAGATAGAACAATTAGTTTAAAATGGAACTAATTTTCGCATCTGGAGTTTCCTCTCTCAGAAGGTCGACCACTTAGTTTCGTCGAACACATACGGTTTCGAGTAGGATCGCCACAGATTTCAGAGAACAGGCGCTTCTCCTGGCACAGTATCGAACACTTAGTTACAGATAGAACACTTAGTATAAAATGGAACAATGTTTCGCATTTGGAGTTTCCTCTCTCACAAGGTCGACTACTTAGTTTCGTCGAACACATACGGTTTCGAGTAGCATCGCCACACATTTCAGAGAACAGGCGCTTCTCCGGGCACAGTATCGAACACATAGTTTCAGATAGAACAATTAGTTTAAAATGGAACAAGTTTCGCATCTGGATATTCTTCTCTCACAAGGTCGACCACTTAGTTTCGTCGAACACATACGGTTTCGAGTTGCATCGCCACAGATTTCAGAGAACAGGCGCTTCTCCTGGCACAGTATCGAACACTTTCAGATAGAACAATTAGTTTAAAATTGAACTAATTTTCGCAACTGTAGTTTCCTCTCTCACCATGTCGACCACTTAGTTTCGTCGAACACATACGGTTTCGAGTAGCATCGCCACAGATTTCAGAGAACAGGCGCGTCTTCTGGCACAGTATCGAACACTTTCAGATAGAACAATTAGTTTAAAATGGAACTAATTTTCGCAACTGGAGTTTCCTCTCTCACCATGTCGACCACTTAGTTTCGTCGAACACATACGGTTTCGAGTGGCTTCGCCACTGATTTCAGAAAACAGGCGCTTCCCCTGGCACAGTATCGAACACTTTCAGATAGAACAATTAGTTTAAAATGGAACTAAGTTCCGCATCTGGAGTTTCCTCTCTCACAAGGTCGACCACTTAGTTTCGTCGAACACATACGGTTTCGAGCTGCATCGCCACAGATTTCAGAGAACAGGCCCTTCTCCTGGCGCAGTATCGAACACTCAGTATCAAATACAACAATTAGTTTTAAATGGAACTATGTTTCGCATCTGGAGTTTCCTCTCTCACAAGGTCGACCACTTAGTTTCGTCGAACACATAGGGTTTCGTTCGCAGCTCGCGATTATGGTGGATGCATCAGATTTCGCGCTTGGTGCGACGTTGCAACAACGACAGGGAAATTCGTGGCAACCTCTAGGTTTCCACACGAAATCTCTGTCGCCGACGCAACGCAAGTACAGGGCCTACGACAGAGAACTTTTATCGGTTTATTCGGCGGTAAAGCAATTTCGTCATGCGATTGAAGGCCGCGCGTTCACGTCGTATACAGATCACAAACCTCTGATATACGCATTTTAGCAAAAATCCGAGAAATGTACGCCGAGGCAGTTCTGATACCTAGATTTCATCGGACAATTTACGACCGACATTAGGCACGTCAGCGGAAGAGACAACGAAGTAGCAGGCGCATTATCGCGGATAGATTCAGTCAGTTCGTCAGTGGACTTTAGTAAATTAGCTATATCCCAGAACTCGGACGAAGATTTAGAAAAGTTCCGAAAGACGTCTGGTACTTCGCTGCAGCTCGAACGCGTCAGGTTGGCAGACAGTAACACCGAAGTATTCTGCGACGTATCGACAGGTGTTGCCAGACCCTTCGTGACAAGACCTTTCCACAGACAGGTATTTATGTCCGTGCACAGCCTCGCACACCCAGGTGTGAAGGCAACCGTAAAATTAATTAAAGTGCGTTTCGTAGGGCCGTCTGTGGAAAGGGATTGCCGCGAATGGACCCGCGCTTTTCTGGAATGCCAGAAAGCAAAAATTCACAAACACATAACGAGCCCCGTTAAAGATTTCGCTCAAACGTCTGCTAGGTTCGAGCATGTACATATCGACCTAGTGGGTCCGTTACCTGTTTTGCGAAACTGCCGGTATTGCCTGACGTGTGTCGATAGATTTACGCGCTGGCCCGAGGTTTTCCCGTTAGAAAACGTCGAAGCAGAAACGGTCGCGAGAGCTTTTGTCCACGGTTGGATTGCTCGTTTCGGCACACCAGCACGCATTACGACTGATCAAGGGAGACAATTTGAGTCTCACTTGTTTAGACGACTCAATGCGTTGCTGGGTACGATACACCTGCGAATGACGGCATACCATCCGGCCGCAAACGGTTTAGTCGAGCGTTACCACCGCTACCTGAAGGCAGCAATAAAATGCCACAATGACCAAACCTGGGTTGACGCCTTACCCATTGTATTGTTAGGCATGCGTACGGCATATCGCGAAGACCTAAAAGCCTCCGTCGCCGAATTAGTATACGGAGAAACCGGGCGAAACCGCAATAGAACCGGCAGAATTGATATCACAGCTACGCGGACATTTTACCGAACTGCGACCGGTCGCGGCAACTCGGCACGGAACGAAAAATGTTTTCGTGTACAAGGAGCTTGCAACCGCGTCGCACGTCTTTGTCCGCGTTGATCGCGTAAAGGGACCTTTAGACAACCCTTACGAAGGACCATACCCGGTAGTGGAACGACGCGACAAAACCTTCCTGATTACAATGAAAGGCCGAGACACTGTAATCTCAATAGACCGCCTCAAACCTGCGTTCATAATCGCAGATCAGGACTATGATACGCAAACGCCAAATATCACCGCGCAACAAACAATTTCAACGAGTAGACCCCCTCTCATGCAAGAACCGGTACGGACGCGTTCCGGTAGGCGTGTGAGATTTCCAGACGGTCTTCAGGTAGTGTCCTAGCGATTTTAATAAGTACTTAGTATAATAATTTTCTTGTCATTAATGTATAAGTTTAGTCGTAAGTAGATAATAAGTCGTCACTAGTTCGCACATAGATTAGAATAGTAACGTTTGCACTGGCAGGGGGGTGATGTAGCGGCCAGATGCACGTACAAGTGAAAATACTTGGCGTGCAAACGGTCAAAACGATTTAAGACGCCCGCGCCTGCGTAAGCTATTTTTGAGGAACTGTTTTCCATCGTTTTTAAGTGTTCGAAAGGAAGAACTCACTTTCTCCGCGAAGAATAGTCGACAGGCTCAATAGCGTTCGCAAGTGTCATAAACCCGGAATTTCCTAAGGGCCCTCGAGTCCAGACACGCCGGTCGGGGACCTCCGGAGGCGTAAGTTCGGGCCTGCAGGGAAGCCTGCTGCATCTCGTCACATCGGCAAGATATCCTCCCTGACAGGTTGCACCCCCGTTCCAGGAAAAGGCGCGCTTAGGGCGTGAGGAATAGGTGGTGCAACCTTATCGAAAAAACCACCTAATTTGTTAAGCCAGCTTTCGGGCCCAACCAATTAGGCAACGAGTTCGTCCTAGGATAGCTTTCGTAGGATAAGATCTAAATGTAAAATATCATTAAGGATTCGAAACTCGAACGGAAAAGACCAGTATAATAAAAGCAACAGAAACGAACTTGTGATTATTTAAACACAACCACGAATCCTTCAGAGGAAACTGCAGATGCGAAACTTAGTTCCATTTTAAACTAATTGTTCTATCTGAAACTAAATGTTCGATACTGTGCCAGGAAAAGCGCCCGTTCTCTGAAATCTGTGGCGATGCTACTCGAAACCGTATATGTTCGACGAAACTAAGTGGTAGACCGTGTGAGATAGGAATCTCCAAATGCGAAACATAGTTCCATTCTATACTAATTGTTCTATCTGAAACTAAGTGTTCGATTCTGTGCCAGGAGAAGCGCCTGTCCTCTGAAATCTGTGGCGATGCTACTCGAAACCGTATATGCTCGACGAAACTAAGTGGTCGACCTTGTGAGAGAGGAAACTCCAGAAGTGAAACTTAGTTTCATTCAAAACTAACTCTTCTATCTGACACTAAGTGTTCGATACTGTGCCAGGAGAAGCGCCTGTCCTCTTAAATCTGTGGCAATGCCACTGGAAACCGTATGTGTTGGTCGAAACTAAGCGGTCGACCTTATGAGAGAGGAAACTCCAGATGCGAAACTTAGTTCCATTTTAAACTAATTGTTCTATCTGAAACTAAGTGTTCGATACTGTGCCAGGAGAAGCGCGTGTTCTCTGAAATCAGTGGCGATGCTACTCGAAACCGTTTGTGTTCGATGAAACTAAGTGGTCCACCTTGTGAGAGAGGAAACTCCAGATGCGAAGTATAGTTCCATTTTAAACTAATTGTTCTATCTGAAACTAAGTGTTCGATACTGTGCCAGGAGAAGCGCCTGTTCTCTGAAATGTGTGGCGATGCCACTCGAAACCGTATGTGTTCGACGAAACTAAGTGGTTGATCTTGTGAGAGAGGATACTCCAGATGCGAAACAGAGTTCCATTTTAAACTAACTGTTCTGTCTGAAATAAGTGTTCGATACTGTGCCAGGCGAAGCGCCTGTTCTCTGAAATCTGTGGCGATGCCACTCGAAACCGTATGTGTACGACGAAACTAAGTGGCCGACCTTGTGAGAGAGGAAACTACAGATGAGAAACTTAGTTCCATTTTAAATTAATTGTTCTATCTTAAACTAAGTGTTCGATACTGTGCCAGGAGAAGCCCCCGTTCTGTGAAACCTGTGGCGATACCACTCGAAACGGTGTGTGTTCGACGAAACTGAGTGGTCGACCTTGTGAGAAGGAAACTCCAGATGCGAAACATAGTTCAATTATAAACTAAGTGTTCTATCTGAAACTAAGTGTTCGATACAGTGCCAGGCGGAGCGCCTGTTCTCTGAAATCTGTGGCGATGCCACTCGAAACCGTATGTGTTCGGCGAAACTAAGTGGCCGAACTTGTGAGAGATGAAACTCCAGATGCGAAACTTAGTACCATTTAAAACTAATTGTTCTATCTGAAACTGAGTGTTCGATACTGTGCCAGGAGAAGCGCCTGTTCTCTGAAATCTGTGGCGATGCTACTCGAAACCGTATATGTTCGACGAAACTAAGTGGTAGACCTTGTGAGAGCGGAAACTCCAGATGCGAAACATAGTTCAATTATAAACTAAGTGTCCTATCAGAAACTAAGTGTTCGATACAGTGCCAGGCGGAGCGCCTGTTCTCTGAAATCTGTGGCAATGCCACTGGAAACCGTATGTGTTCGTCGAAACTAAGCGGTCGACCTTGTGAGAGAGGAAACTCCAGATGCGAAACTTAGTTCCATTTTAAACTAATTGTTCTATCTGAAACTAAGTGTTCGATACTGTGCCAGGAGAAGCGCCTGTTCTCTGAAATCTGTTGCGATGCTACTCGAAACCGTATGTGTTCGACGAAACTAGGTGGTCGACCTTGTGGGAGAGCAAACTCCAGATGCGAAACTTATTTCCATTTTAAACTAATTGTTCTATCTGAAACTAAGTGTTCGATACTGTGCCAGGAGAAGCGCCTGTTCTCTGAAATCTGTGGCGATGCCACTCGAAACCGTATGTGTTCGACGAAACTAACTGGCCGACCTTGTGAGAGCGGAAACTTCAGATGCGAAACTTAGTTCCATTTTACATTCATTGTTCTAGCTGAAACTATGTGTTCGACACTGTGCCAGGAGAAGCGCCTGTTCTCTGAAATGTGTGGCGATGCCACTCAAAACCGTATGTGTTCGACGAAACTAAGTGGTCGACCTTGTGAGGGAGGATTCACCAGTTGCGGAACATAGTTCCATTTTAAACTAATTGTTCTATCTGAAACTAAGTGTTCGATCCTGTGCCAGGAGAAGCGCCTGTTCTCTGAAATGTGTGGCGATGCCACTCGAAACCGTATGTGTTCGACGAAACTAAGTGGTTGATCTTGTGAGACAGGATACTCCAGATGCGAAACAGAGTTCCATTTTAAACTAACTGTTCTGTCTGAAATAAGTGTTCGATACTGTGCCAGGCGAAGCGCCTGTTCTCTGAAATCTGTGGCGATGCCACTCGAAACCGTATGTGTACGACGAAACTAAGTGGCCGACCTTGTGAGAGAGGAAACTACAGATGAGAAACTTAGTTCCATTTTAAATTAATTGTTCTATCTGAAACTAAGTGGTCGATACTGTGCCAGGAGAAGCCCCCGTTCTGTGAAACCTGTGGCGATACCACTCGAAACGGTGTGTGTTCGACGAAACTGAGTGGTCGACCTTGTGAGAAGGAAACTCCAGACGCGAAACTTAGTGCCATTTTAAACTAATTGTTCTATCTGAAACTAAGTGTTCGATACTGTGCCAGCAGAAGCGCCTGTTCTCTAAAATCTGTCGCGATGCTACTCGAAACCGTATCTGTTCGACGAAACTAAGTGGCCGACCTTGTGAGAGAGGAAACTTCAGATGGGAAACTTTGTTCCATTTTAAATGAATTGTTCTATCTGAAACTAAGTGTTCGATACTGTGCCAGGAGAAGTGCCCGTTTTGTGAAATCTGTGGCGATACCACTCGAAACGGTATGTGTTCGACGAAACTGAGTGGTCCACATTATGAGAGAGGAAACTCCAGACGGGAAACTTAGTGCCATTTTAAACTAATTGTTCTATTCGAAACTGAGTGGTCCACATTATGAGAGAGGAAACTCCAGACGCGAAACTTAGTGCCATTTTAAACTAATTGTTCTATCTGAAACTAAGTGTTCGATACTGTGCAAGCAGAAGCGCCTGTTCTCTAAAATCTGTGGCGATGCCACTCGAAACCGTATGCGTTCGGCGAAACTAAGTGGTCGACCTTTTGAGACAGGAAACTCCAGATGCGAAACAAAGTCCAATTTTAAACTAATTGTTCTATCTGAAACTAAGTGTTCGATACTGTGCCAGCAGAAGCGCCTGTTCTCTGAAATCTGTGGCGGTGACACTCGAAACCGTATGCGTTCGGCGAAACTAACTGGCCGACCTTGTGAGAGCGGAAACTTCAGATGCGAAACTTAGTTCCATTTTAAATTCATTGTTCTAGCTGAAACTATGTGTTCGACACGGTGCCAGGAGAAGCGCCTGTTCTCTGAAATGTGTGGCGATGCCACTCGAAACCGTATGTGTTCGACGAAACTAAGTGGTCGACCTTGTGAGGGAGGATTCACCAGTTGCGGAACATAGTTCCATTTTAAACTAATTGTTCTATCTGAAACTAAGTGTTCGATACTGTGCCAGGAGAAGCGCCTGTTCTCTGAAATCTGTGGTGATTCCACTCGAAACCGTATGTGTTCGACGAAACTAAGTGGCCGCCTTGTGAGAGAGGAAACTCCAGATGCGAAATGTAGTACCATTTTAAACTAAGCGTTCTATCTGTAACTAAGTGTTCGATACTGTGCCAGGAGAAGCGCGTGTTCTCTGAAATCAGTGGCGATGCTACTCGAAACCGTTTGTGTTCGATGAAACTAAGTGGTCCACCTTGTGAGAGAGGAAACTCCAGATGCGAAGTATAGTTCCATTTTAAACTAATTGTTCTATCTGAAACTAAGTGTTCGATACTGTGCCAGGAGAAGCGCCTGTTCTCTGAAATGTGTGGCGATGCCACTCGAAACCGTATGTGTTCGACGAAACTAAGTGGTTGATCTTGTGAGAGAGGATACTCCAGATGCGAAACAGAGTTCCATTTTAAACTAACTGTTCTGTCTGAAATAAGTGTTCGATACTGTGCCAGGCGAAGCGCCTGTTCTCTGAAATCTGTGGCGATGCCACTCGAAACCGTATGTGTACGACGAAACTAAGTGGCCGACCTTGTGAGAGAGGAAACTACAGATGAGAAACTTAGTTCCATTTTAAATTAATTGTTCTATCTTAAACTAAGTGTTCGATACTGTGCCAGGAGAAGCCCCCGTTCTGTGAAACCTGTGGCGATACCACTCGAAACGGTGTGTGTTCGACGAAACTGAGTGGTCGACCTTGTGAGAAGGAAACTCCAGATGCGAAACATAGTTCAATTATAAACTAAGTGTTCTATCTGAAACTAAGTGTTCGATACAGTGCCAGGCGGAGCGCCTGTTCTCTGAAATCTGTGGCGATGCCACTCGAAACCGTATGTGTTCGGCGAAACTAAGTGGCCGAACTTGTGAGAGATGAAACTCCAGATGCGAAACTTAGTACCATTTAAAACTAATTGTTCTATCTGAAACTGAGTGTTCGATACTGTGCCAGGAGAAGCGCCTGTTCTCTGAAATCTGTGGCGATGCTACTCGAAACCGTATATGTTCGACGAAACTAAGTGGTAGACCTTGTGAGAGCGGAAACTCCAGATGCGAAACATAGTTCAATTATAAACTAAGTGTCCTATCAGAAACTAAGTGTTCGATACAGTGCCAGGCGGAGCGCCTGTTCTCTGAAATCTGTGGCAATGCCACTGGAAACCGTATGTGTTCGTCGAAACTAAGCGGTCGACCTTGTGAGAGAGGAAACTCCAGATGCGAAACTTAGTTCCATTTTAAACTAATTGTTCTATCTGAAACTAAGTGTTCGATACTGTGCCAGGAGAAGCGCCTGTTCTCTGAAATCTGTTGCGATGCTACTCGAAACCGTATGTGTTCGACGAAACTAGGTGGTCGACCTTGTGGGAGAGCAAACTCCAGATGCGAAACTTATTTCCGTTTGAAACTAATTGTTCTCTCTGAAACTAAGTGTTCGATACTGTGGCAGGAGAAGCGCCTGTTCCCTGAAATCTGTGGCGATGCCACTCGAAACCGTATGTGTTCGACGAAACTAACTGGCCGACCTTGTGAGAGCGGAAACTTCAGATGCGAAACTTAGTTCCATTTTACATTCATTGTTCTAGCTGAAACTATGTGTTCGACACTGTGCCAGGAGAAGCGCCTGTTCTCTGAAATGTGTGGCGATGCCACTCAAAACCGTATGTGTTCGACGAAACTAAGTGGTCGACCTTGTGAGGGAGGATTCACCAGTTGCGGAACATAGTTCCATTTTAAACTAATTGTTCTATCTGAAACTAAGTGTTCGATCCTGTGCCAGGAGAAGCGCCTGTTCTCTGAAATGTGTGGCGATGCCACTCGAAACCGTATGTGTTCGACGAAACTAAGTGGTTGATCTTATGAGACAGGATACTCCAGATGCGAAACAGAGTTCCATTTTAAACTAACTGTTCTGTCTGAAATAAGTGTTCGATACTGTGCCAGGCGAAGCGCCTGTTCTCTGAAATCTGTGGCGATGCCACTCGAAACCGTATGTGTACGACGAAACTAAGTGGCCGACCTTGTGAGAGAGGAAACTACAGATGAGAAACTTAGTTCCATTTTAAATTAATTGTTCTATCTGAAACTAAGTGGTCGATACTGTGCCAGGAGAAGCCCCCGTTCTGTGAAACCTGTGGCGATACCACTCGAAACGGTGTGTGTTCGACGAAACTGAGTGGTCGACCTTGTGAGAAGGAAACTCCAGACGCGAAACTTAGTGCCATTTTAAACTAATTGTTCTATCTGAAACTAAGTGTTCGATACTGTGCCAGCAGAAGCGCCTGTTCTCTAAAATCTGTCGCGATGCTACTCGAAACCGTATCTGTTCGACGAAACTAAGTGGCCGACCTTGTGAGAGAGGAAACTTCAGATGCGAAACTTTGTTCCATTTTAAATGAATTGTTCTATCTGAAACTAAGTGTTCGATACTGTGCCAGGAGAAGTGCCCGTTTTGTGAAATCTGTGGCGATACCACTCGAAACGGTATGTGTTCGACGAAACTGAGTGGTCCACATTATGAGAGAGGAAACTCCAGACGGGAAACTTAGTGCCATTTTAAACTAATTGTTCTATTCGAAACTGAGTGGTCCACATTATGAGAGAGGAAACTCCAGACGCGAAACTTAGTGCCATTTTAAACTAATTGTTCTATCTGAAACTAAGTGTTCGATACTGTGCAAGCAGAAGCGCCTGTTCTCTAAAATCTGTGGCGATGCCACTCGAAACCGTATGCGTTCGGCGAAACTAAGTGGTCGACCTTTTGAGACAGGAAACTCCAGATGCGAAACAAAGTCCAATTTTAAACTAATTGTTCTATCTGAAACTAAGTGTTCGATACTGTGCCAGCAGAAGCGCCTGTTCTCTGAAATCTGTGGCGGTGACACTCGAAACCGTATGCGTTCGGCGAAACTAACTGGCCGACCTTGTGAGAGCGGAAACTTCAGATGCGAAACTTAGTTCCATTTTAAATTCATTGTTCTAGCTGAAACTATGTGTTCGACACGGTGCCAGGAGAAGCGCCTGTTCTCTGAAATGTGTGGCGATGCCACTCGAAACCGTATGTGTTCGACGAAACTAAGTGGTCGACCTTGTGAGGGAGGATTCACCAGTTGCGGAACATAGTTCCATTTTAAACTAATTGTTCTATCTGAAACTAAGTGTTCGATACTGTGCCAGGAGAAGCGCCTGTTCTCTGAAATCTGTGGTGATTCCACTCGAAACCGTATGTGTTCGACGAAACTAAGTGGCCGCCTTGTGAGAGAGGAAACTCCAGATGCGAAATGTAGTACCATTTTAAACTAAGCGTTCTATCTGTAACTAAGTGTTCGATACTGCGCCAGGAGAAGCGCGTGTTCTCTGAAATCAGTGGCGATGCTACTCGAAACCGTTTGTGTTCGATGAAACTAAGTGGTCCACCTTGTGAGAGAGGAAACTCCAGATGCGAAGTATAGTTCCATTTTAAACTAATTGTTCTATCTGAAACTAAGTGTTCGATCCTGTGCCAGGAGAAGCGCCTGTTCTCTGAAATGTGTGGCGATGCCACTCGAAACCGTATGTGTTCGACGAAACTAAGTGGTTGATCTTGTGAGACAGGATACTCCAGATGCGAAACAGAGTTCCATTTTAAACTAACTGTTCTGTCTGAAATAAGTGTTCGATACTGTGCCAGGCGAAGCGCCTGTTCTCTGAAATCTGTGGCGATGCCACTCGAAACCGTATGTGTACGACGAAACTAAGTGGCCGACCTTGTGAGAGAGGAAACTACAGATGAGAAACTTAGTTCCATTTTAAATTAATTGTTCTATCTGAAACTAAGTGTTCGATACTGTGCCAGGAGAAGCCCCCGTTCTGTGCAACCTGTGGCGATACCACTCGAAACGGTGTGTGTTCGACGAAACTGAGTGGTCGACCTTGTGAGAAGGAAACTCCAGACGCGAAACTTAGTGCCATTTTAAACTAATTGTTCTATCTGAAACTAAGTGTTCGATACTGTGCCAGCAGAAGCGCCTGTTCTCTGAAATCTGTCGCGATGCTACTCGAAACCGTATCTGTTCGACGAAACTAAGTGGCCGACCTTGTGAGAGAGGAAACTTCAGATGCGAAACTTTGTTCCATTTTAAATGAATTGTTCTATCTGAAACTAAGTGTTCGATACTGTGCCAGGAGAAGTGCCCGTTTTGTGAAATCTGTGGCGATACCACTCGAAACGGTATGTGTTCGACGAAACTGAGTGGTCCACATTATGAGAGAGGAAACTCCAGACGGGAAACTTAGTGCCATTTTAAACTAATTGTTCTATTCGAAACTGAGTGGTCCACATTATGAGAGAGGAAACTCCAGACGCGAAACTTAGTGCCATTTTAAACTAATTGTTCTATCTGAAACTAAGTGTTCGATACTGTGCAAGCAGAAGCGCCTGTTCTCTAAAATCTGTGGCGATGCCACTCGAAACCGTATGCGTTCGGCGAAACTAAGTGGTCGACCTTTTGAGACAGGAAACTCCAGATGCGAAACAAAGTCCAATTTTAAACTAATTGTTCTATCTGAAACTAAGTGTTCGATACTGTGCCAGCAGAAGCGCCTGTTCTCTGAAATCTGTGGCGGTGACACTCGAAACCGTATGCGTTCGGCGAAACTAACTGGCCGACCTTGTGAGAGCGGAAACTTCAGATGCGAAACTTAGTTCCATTTTAAATTCATTGTTCTAGCTGAAACTATGTGTTCGACACGGTGCCAGGAGAAGCGCCTGTTCTCTGAAATGTGTGGCGATGCCACTCGAAACCGTATGTGTTCGACGAAACTAAGTGGTCGACCTTGTGAGGGAGGATTCACCAGTTGCGGAACATAGTTCCATTTTAAACTAATTGTTCTATCTGAAACTAAGTGTTCGATACTGTGCCAGGAGAAGCGCCTGTTCTCTGAAATCTGTGGTGATTCCACTCGAAACCGTATGTGTTCGACGAAACTAAGTGGCCGCCTTGTGAGAGAGGAAACTCCAGATGCGAAATGTAGTACCATTTTAAACTAAGCGTTCTATCTGTAACTAAGTGTTCGATACTGCGCCAGGAGAAGCGCGTGTTCTCTGAAATCAGTGGCGATGCTACTCGAAACCGTTTGTGTTCGATGAAACTAAGTGGTCCACCTTGTGAGAGAGGAAACTCCAGATGCGAAGCATAGTTCCATTTTAAACTAATTGTTCTATCTGAAACTAAGTGTTCGATCCTGTGCCAGGAGAAGCGCCTGTTCTCTGAAATGTGTGGCGATGCCACTCGAAACCGTATGTGTTCGACGAAACTAAGTGGTTGATCTTGTGAGACAGGATACTCCAGATGCGAAACAGAGTTCCATTTTAAACTAACTGTTCTGTCTGAAATAAGTGTTCGATACTGTGCCAGGCGAAGCGCCTGTTCTCTGAAATCTGTGGCGATGCCACTCGAAACCGTATGTGTACGACGAAACTAAGTGGCCGACCTTGTGAGAGAGGAAACTACAGATGAGAAACTTAGTTCCATTTTAAATTAATTGTTCTATCTGAAACTAAGTGTTCGATACTGTGCCAGGAGAAGCCCCCGTTCTGTGCAACCTGTGGCGATACCACTCGAAACGGTGTGTGTTCGACGAAACTGAGTGGTCGACCTTGTGAGAAGGAAACTCCAGACGCGAAACTTAGTGCCATTTTAAACTAATTGTTCTATCTGAAACTAAGTGTTCGATACTGTGCCAGCAGAAGCGCCTGTTCTCTGAAATCTGTCGCGATGCTACTCGAAACCGTATCTGTTCGACGAAACTAAGTGGCCGACCTTGTGAGAGAGGAAACTTCAGATGCGAAACTTTGTTCCATTTTAAATGAATTGTTCTATCTGAAACTAAGTGTTCGATACTGTGCCAGGAGAAGTGCCCGTTTTGTGAAATCTGTGGCGATACCACTCGAAACGGTATGTGTTCGACGAAACTGAGTGGTCCACATTATGAGAGAGGAAACTCCAGACGGGAAACTTAGTGCCATTTTAAACTAATTGTTCTATTCGAAACTGAGTGGTCCACATTATGAGAGAGGAAACTCCAGACGCGAAACTTAGTGCCATTTTAAACTAATTGTTCTATCTGAAACTAAGTGTTCGATACTGTGCAAGCAGAAGCGCCTGTTCTCTAAAATCTGTGGCGATGCCACTCGAAACCGTATGCGTTCGGCGAAACTAAGTGGTCGACCTTTTGAGACAGGAAACTCCAGATGCGAAACAAAGTCCAATTTTAAACTAATTGTTCTATCTGAAACTAAGTGTTCGATACTGTGCCAGCAGAAGCGCCTGTTCTCTGAAATCTGTGGCGGTGACACTCGAAACCGTATGCGTTCGGCGAAACTAACTGGCCGACCTTGTGAGAGCGGAAACTTCAGATGCGAAACTTAGTTCCATTTTAAATTCATTGTTCTAGCTGAAACTATGTGTTCGACACGGTGCCAGGAGAAGCGCCTGTTCTCTGAAATGTGTGGCGATGCCACTCGAAACCGTATGTGTTCGACGAAACTAAGTGGTCGACCTTGTGAGGGAGGATTCACCAGTTGCGGAACATAGTTCCATTTTAAACTAATTGTTCTATCTGAAACTAAGTGTTCGATACTGTGCCAGGAGAAGCGCCTGTTCTCTGAAATCTGTGGTGATTCCACTCGAAACCGTATGTGTTCGACGAAACTAAGTGGCCGCCTTGTGAGAGAGGAAACTCCAGATGCGAAATGTAGTACCATTTTAAACTAAGCGTTCTATCTGTAACTAAGTGTTCGATACTGCGCCAGGAGAAGCGCGTGTTCTCTGAAATCAGTGGCGATGCTACTCGAAACCGTTTGTGTTCGATGAAACTAAGTGGTCCACCTTGTGAGAGAGGAAACTCCAGATGCGAAACAAAGTCCAATTTTAAACTAATTGTTCTATCTGAAACTAAGTGTTCGATACTGTGCCAGCAGAAGCGCCTGTTCTCTGAAATCTGTGGCGATGCCACTCGAAACCGTATGCGTTCGGCGAAACTAAGTGGTCGACATTTTGAGACAGGAAACTCCAGATGCGAAACAAAGTCCAATTTTAAACTAATTGTTCTATCTGAAACTAAGTGTTCGATACTGTGCCAGCAGAAGCGCCTGTTCTCTGAAATCTGTGGCGATGCCACTCGAAACCGTATGCGTTCGGCGAAACTAAGTGGTCGACCTTTTGAGACAGGAAACTCCAGATGCGAAACAAAGTCCAATTTTAAACTAATTGTTCTATCTGAAACTAAGTGTTCGATACTGTGCCAGCAGAAGCGCCTGTTCTCTGAAATCTGTGGCGATGCCACTCGAAACCGTATGCGTTCGGCGAAACTAAGTGGTCGACCTTGTGAGAGAGGAAACTCCAGATGCGAAACATAGTTCAATTATAAACTAAGTGTCCTATCTGAAACTAAGTGTTCGATACAGTGCCAGGCGGAGCGCCTGTTCTCTGAAATCTGTGGCGATGTCACTCGAAACCGTATTTGTTCGACGAAACTAAGTGGCCGACCTTGTGAGAGAGGAAACTCCAGATGCGAAACAGAGTTCCATTTTAAACTAACTGTTCTGTCTGAAATAAGTGTTCGATACTGTGCCAGGCGAAGTTCCTGTTCTCTGAAATCTGTGGCGATGCCACTCGAAACCGTATGTGTACGACGAAACTAAGTGGCCGACCTTGTGAGAGAGGAAACTACAGATGAGAAACTTAGTTCCATTCTAAATTAATTGTTCTATCTGAAACTAAGTGTTCGATCCTGTGCCAGGAGAAGCGCCTGTTCTCTGCAATCAGTGGCGATGCTACTCGAACCCGTATGTGTTCGACGAAACTAAGTGGTCGACCTTTTGAGAGAGGAAACTCCAGATGCGAAACTTAGTTCCATTTTAAAATAACTGTTCCTTCTGAATCTAAGTGTTCGATACTGTGCCAGGAGAAGCGCCTGTTCTCTGAAATCTGTGGCGATGCTACTGGAAACCGTATGTTTTCGACGAAACTAAGTGGTCGACCTTGTGAGAGAGGAAACTCAAGATGCGAAACTTAATACCATTTTAAACTAATTGTTCTATCTGAAACTAAGTGTTCGATACTGTGCCAGGAGAAGCGTCTGTTCTCTGAAATCGGTGACGATGCTACTCGAAACCGTATGTGTTCGACGAAACTAAGTGGTCGACCTTGTGAGAGAGGAAACTCCAAATGCGAAACTTAGTTCCATTTTAAACTAATTGTTCTATCCGAAACTAAGTGTTCGATCCTGTGCCAGGAGAAGCGTCTGTTATCTGAAATCGGTGGCGATGCTACTCGAAACCGTATGTGTTCGACGAAACTAAGTGGTCAACCTTGTGAGAGAGGAAACTCCAAATGCGAAACTTAATTCCATTTTAAACTAATTTTTCTATCTGATACTAAGTGTTCGATACTGTGCCAGGAGAAGCGTCTGTTCTCTGAAATCGGTGGCGATTCTACTCGAAACCGTATGTGTTCGACGAAACTAAGTGGTCGACATGGTGAGAGGGGAAACTCCAGACGCGAAACTTAGTGCCATTTTAAACTAATTGTTCTATCTGAAACTAAGTCTTCGATCCTGTGCCAGGAGAAGCGCCTGTTCTCTGAAATCTGTGGCGATACCACTCGAAACCGAATGTGTTCGACGAAACTAAGTGGTCGACCTTGTGAGAGAGGAAACTCCAAATGCGAAACTTAGTTCCATTTTAAACTAACTGTTCCTTCTGAAACTAAGTTTTCGATACTGTGCCATGAGAAGCGCCTGTTCTCTGAAATCTGTGGCGATGCCACTCGAAACCGTATGTGTTCGACGAAACTAAGTGGTCGACCTTGTGAGAGAGGAAACTCCAGATGCGAAACTTAGTTCCATTTTAACCTAATTGTTCTATCTGAAACTAAGTGTTCGATCCTGTGCCAGGAGAAGCGCCTGTTCTCTGAAATCTGTGGCGCTACCACTCGAAACCGAATGTGTTCGACGAAACTAAGTGGTCGACCTTGTGAGAGAGGGAACTCCAAATCCGAAACATAGTTCCATTTTAAACTAACTGTTCCTTCTGAAACTAAGTTTTCGATACTGTGCCATGAGAAGCGCCTGTTCTCTGAAATCTGTGGCGATGCCACTCGAAACCGTATGTGTTCGACGAAACTAAGTGGTCGACCTTGTGAGAGAGGAAACTCCAGATGCGAAACTTAGTTCCATTTTAACCTAATTGTTCTATCTGAAACTAAGTGTTCGATCCTGTGCCAGGAGAAGCGCCTGTTCTCTGAAATCTGTGGCGATACCACTCGAAACCGAATGTGTTCGACGAAACTAAGTGGTCAACCTTGTGAGAGAGGAAACTACAGCAGCGAAACTTAGTTCCATTTAAAACTAAGTGTTCCATCTGTAACTAAGTGTTCGATACAGTGCCAGAAGACGCGCCTGTTCTCTGAAATCTGTGGCGATGCTACTCGAAACCGTATGTGTTCGACGAAACTAAGTGGTCGAAATGGTGAGAGAGGAAACTCCAGATGCGGAACTTAGTTCCATTTTAAACTGATTGTTCTACCTGAAACTAAGTGTTCGATACTGTGCCGGGAGAAGCGCCTGTTCTCTGAAATCTGTGGCGATGCTACTCGAAACCGTATGTGTTCGACAAAACTGAGTGGTCGATACTGTGCCAGGAGAAACTCCCGTTCGGCGAAAACTGTGGCGATACAACTCGAAACCGTATGTGTTCGACGAAACTAAGTGGTCGACCTTGTGAGAGAGGAAACTCCAAATGCGAAACATAGTTCCATTCTAAACTAATTGTTCTCTCTGAAACTAAGTGTTCGATAATGTGCCAGCAGAAGCGCATGTTCTCTGAAATTTCTGGCGATGCTACTCGAAACCCTATGTGTTCGACGAAACTAAGTGGTCGACCTTGTGAGAGAGGAAACTCCAGAAGTGAAATTTAGTTTCATTTAAAACTAAATGTTCTATCTGAAACTAAGTGTTCGATAATGTGCCAGGAGATGCGCCAGTTCTCTGAAATCTGTGGCGATACCACTCGAAACCGTATGTGTTCGACGAAACTAAGTGGATGAAGTTGTGAGAGAGGATACTCCAGATGCGAAACATAGTTCCATTTTAAACTAATTGTTCTGTCTGAAATAAGTGTTCGATACTGCGCCAGGAGAAGCGCCTGTTTTCTGAAATCTGTGGCGATGCTACTCGAAACCCTATGTGTTCGACGAAACTAAGTGGTCGACCTTGTGAGAGAGGAAACTCCAGAAGTGAAATTTAGTTTCATTTAAAACTAACTGTTCTATCTGAAACTAAGTGTTCGATAATGTGCCAGGAGATGCGCCAGTTCTCTGAAATCTGTGGCGATACCACTCGAAACCGTATGTGTTTGACGAAACTAAGTGGTCCACCTTCTGAGAGAGGAAACTCAAAAAGCGAAACACAGTCCAATTTTAAACTAAGTTTTCGATACTGTGCCAGGAGAAGCGCCTTTTCTGCGAAATCTGTGGCGATACATCTCGAAACCGTATGTGTTCGACGAAAGTAAGTGGTAGACCGTGTGAGAGAGGAAACTCCAGATGCGAAAATTAGTTCCATTTTAAACTTATTGTTCTATCTAAAACTAAGTTTTCGATACTGTGCCAGGAGAAGCGCCTGCTCTCTGAAATCTGTGGCGATGCTACTCGAAACCGTATGTGTTCGACGAAACTAAGTGGTCGTTCTTGTGAGAGAGGATACTCCAGATGCGAAACATAGTTCCATTTTAAACTAATTGTTCGGTCTGACATAAGTGTTCGATACTGTGCCTGGAGAAGCGCCTGCTCTCTGAAATCTGTGGCGATGCTACTCGAAACCCTATGTGTTCGACGAAACTAAGTGGTCGACCTTGTGACAGAGGAAACTCCAGAAGTGAAATTTAGTTTCATTTAAAACTAATTGTTCCATCTGATACTAAGTGTTCGATACTGTGCCAGGAGAAGCGCCTGTTCTCTGAAATCTGTGGCGATGCCACTCGAAACCGTATGTGTTCGACGAAACTGAGTGGTCGCCTTGTGAAAGGGGAAACTCTACATGCGAAAATAAGCTCCATTTAGAACTAATTGTTCCATCTGAAACTAAGTGTTCGATACTGTGCGCCAGGAGAAGCGCCTGTTCTCTGAAATCTGTGGCGATACCACTCGAAACCGTATGTGTTCGACGAAACTAAGTGGCCGACATTGTGAGGGAGGATACACCAAATGCGGAACATAGTTGCATTTTAAACTAATTGTTCTATCTGAATCTATGTGTTCGATACTGTGCCAGGAGAAGCGCCTGTTCCCTGAAATCTGTGGCAATGCCACTCGAAACCGTATGTGTTCGACGAAACTAAGTGGTCGAACTTGTGAGAGAGAAACTTCAGATGCGAAACTTAGTTCAATTTTAAACTAATTGTTCCATCTGATACTAAGTGTTCGATACTGTGCCAGGAGAAGCGCCTGTTCTCTGAAATCTGTGGCGATGCCACTCGAAACCGTATGTGTTCGACGAAACTGAGTGGTCGCCTTGTGAAAGGGGAAACTCTACATGCGAAAATAAGCTCCATTTAGAACTAATTGTTCCATCTGAAACTAAGTGTTCGATACTGTGCGCCAGGAGAAGCGCCTGTTCTCTGAAATCTGTGGCGATACCACTCGAAACCGTATGTGTTCGACGAAACTAAGTGGCCGACATTGTGAGGGAGGATACACCAAATGCGGAACATAGTTGCATTTTAAACTAATTGTTCTATCTGAATCTATGTGTTCGATACTGTGCCAGGAGAAGCGCCTGTTCCCTGAAATCTGTGGCAATGCCACTCGAAACCGTATGTGTTCGACGAGACTAAGTGGTCGACCTTGTGAGAGAGGAAACTCCAAATGCGAAACATATTTCCATTTTAAACTAATTGTTCTATCGGAAACTCAGTGTTCGATACTGTGCCAGGAGAAACTCCCGTTCTGCGAAATCTGTGGCGATACTACTCGAAACCGTATGTGTTCGACGAAACTAAGTGGTCGACCTTGTGGGAGAGGAAACTCCAGATGCGAAACATAGTTTCATTTTAAACTGATTGTTCTATCTGAAACTAAGTGTTCGTTACTGTGCCAGGAGAAGCGCCTGTTCTCTGAAATCTGTGGCGATGCCACTCGAAACCGTATGTGTTCGGCGAAACTAAGTGGCCGACCTTGTGAGAGAGGAAACTCCAAATGCGAAGCTTTGTTCCATTTTCAACTAATTTTTCTCCCTGCAACTAAGTGTCCGATACTGTGCCAGGAGAAGCGCCTGTTCTCTGAAATCTGTGGCGATGCTACTCGAAACCGTATGTGTTCGACGAAACTAAGTGGTCGAAATGGTGAGAGAGGAAACTCCAGATGCGGAACTTAGTTCCATTTTAAACTGATTGTTCTACCTGAAACTAAGTGTTCGATACTGTGCCAGGAGAAGCGCCTGTTCTCTGAAATCTGTGGCGATGCTACTCGAAACCGTATGTGTTCGACAAAACTGAGTGGTCGATACTGTGCCAGGAGAAACTCCCGTTCGGCGAAAACTGTGGCGATACAACTCGAAACCGTATGTGTTCGACGAAACTAAGTGGTCGACCTTGTGAGAGAGGAAACTCCAAATGCGAAACATAGTTCCATTCTAAACTAATTGTTCTCTCTGAAACTAAGTGTTCGATAATGTGCCAGCAGAAGCGCATGTTCTCTGAAATCTCTGGCGATGCTACTCGAAACCCTATGTGTTCGACGAAACTAAGTGGTCGACCTTGTGAGAGAGGAAACTCCAGAAGTGAAATTTAGTTTCATTTAAAACTAAATGTTCTATCTGAAACTAAGTGTTCGATAATGTGCCAGGAGATGCGCCAGTTCTCTGAAATCTGTGGCGATACCACTCGAAACCGTATGTGTTCGACGAAACTAAGTGGATGAAGTTGTGAGAGAGGATACTCCAGATGCGAAACATAGTTCCATTTTAAACTAATTGTTCTGTCTGAAATAAGTGTTCGATACTGCGCCAGGAGAAGCGCCTGTTTTCTGAAATCTGTGGCGATGCTACTCGAAACCCTATGTGTTCGACGAAACTAAGTGGTCGACCTTGTGAGAGAGGAAACTCCAGAAGTGAAATTTAGTTTCATTTAAAACTAACTGTTCTATCTGAAACTAAGTGTTCGATAATGTGCCAGGAGATGCGCCAGTTCTCTGAAATCTGTGGCGATACCACTCGAAACCGTATGTGTTTGACGAAACTAAGTGGTCCACCTTCTGAGAGAGGAAACTCAAAATGCGAAACACAGTCCAATTTTAAACTAAGTTTTCGATACTGTGCCAGGAGAAGCGCCTGTTCTGCGAAATCTGTGGCGATACAACTCGAAACCGTATGTGTTCGACGAAAGTAAGTGGTAGACCGTGTGAGAGAGGAAACTCCAGATGCGAAAATTAGTTCCATTTTAAACTTATTGTTCTATCTAAAACTAAGTTTTCGATACTGTGCCAGGAGAAGCGCCTGCTCTCTGAAATCTGTGGCGATGCTACTCGAAACCGTATGTGTTCGACGAAACTAAGTGGTCGTTCTTGTGAGAGAGGATACTCCAGATGCGAAACATAGTTCCATTTTAAACTAATTGTTCGGTCTGACATAAGTGTTCGATACTGTGCCTGGAGAAGCGCCTGCTCTCTGAAATCTGTGGCGATGCTACTCGAAACCCTATGTGTTCGACGAAACTAAGTGGTCGACCTTGTGACAGAGGAAACTCCAGAAGTGAAATTTAGTTTCATTTAAAACTAACTGTTCGATCTGAAACTAAGTGTTCGATACTGTGCCAGGAGAAGCGCATGTACTCTGAAATCTGTGGCGATGCTACTCGAAACCGTATGTGGGCGACGAAACTAAGTGGTCCACCTTGTGAGAGAGGAAACTCCAGATGCGGAGCATAGTTCCATTTTAAACTAAGTGTTCTATCTGATACTAAGTGTTCTGGTGAAACCTGAAATTAATTCAAGCATTCGTAGGTAATACCGTCAGAGGGCACGCTCTCTTCCGGTCTCTCTCTCTCTTGTTCTTGTAAGGAAGTCGCGCGTATGGTGAGTTCACCCAGAAAGATTAAAATAATATAAAATAATATAAAATGATAATAGCTAGCATTAAGATCTTTGTTTATATATTAGTATCCATTAAGTCTGCATAAATATATAATACGTTAATCCTGTAGTTTCATGAATCAGTTAGATTTATTGGCACATGTTCCTTTGTTTTATTTCGTTAGTTATCTATATCTATTAATAAATACCTTGGTCTCTATAAATATTGTTTCTCTGCTAAAACATAAAACCCAACAGGTTATGGGCCCAGAAGCTTAAAGTTCACGCGTAATAAATCGATGCAACAAATCATAAATTCCAACCTATTCTTTTCTGTAACATCGTGCGTGACGAGACTAAGTACCGGTCAAGAGATATTCAAACCTGTTAATACTAAAAGAAGATTGTGTAAAACACAAACTGTTACTTAACAATGGCTAGAAGCATAAATGAAGATTTCTCAAATGTAGAAAAGCTATCGGGAACTGAGGATTTTCAGGTTTGAAAATTTCAAATAACTATATTGTTAAGAGCAAACGATTTGTACGAAGTAGTGAATAATAAAACAGAAGAAGAGAATATGTCTTCGCACTGGAGAAAGAAAGATGCCAGTGCACAGAAGATAATAATAACTACAATTGTTGAAATTTGTTTACGATATCGGCCAACTACAACCGATATTGGAGGAAGTGAAGCTTCCTCCTCCGGTCCGGACGAGGGAGAGTGGGTAAAGGTAACTCCAAAGCAATATGCCTTTGATTCCCTTTGACTGTCCCGAAAAGGACAGTCGTTTATTGCAGACTCTTTTCGCTCTGTATAATACAAAGTTTTTGCCGATCACAAGAATTTGACTTCTCGGTAGCCTGGCTGTCGGCGGGCCTGCTTGTCCTAGGTTATAATCTCTGGAACAACAGAAAAAGAACGAACGGGTGTAATCACCTGAAATACGATAATCGTATTAACGTTCTGTCTCGGGAATGTTTTGACGCGCACACTTAAACAGCAACGGTAACCGTGCTGTGTGTGCTAATGCGTGTACTGGTGCGTGGCTTTTAAATACGGTAAGCCACGCGTCGACTGTTTTGGCCGATCTGTTCCGTCTTTTTCAGGAACACAATCGTGGCGGTCGACTAGATTTACGCAATGAAATCTTTAGTGCAACGACCGCACAGTCGTATTGCCTCGAACGGAAAACCAAGGCGGAGGTTGTAAATCTCCTGTATGGATTCCGTGAGCGGGGAGATCCACGGTTACTAGTAACTAGTCCCGGTGGCTGACAACGGAGGCTGATCTAACCGTTTCTTTCTCAACACGCCTTGACGTGGAGTAAGAGTGGACCAATGCTAATTCTAACCCGTCTTCCTCAACACACCGCGTCGTGAAGGAAGCCTGGACACAGCGGTATCGAAACTCTCCGGTCGCTCTTTGGTTTCTCTAAACGTCACCAAGGCGATTCCCCGTAGAGAACGAGTAGCGGGTCTTAAGTTAGAATAGCGCGCCAACTAACGTAGTGCTCCGCCGACCAGTGGTCATCCAAGGAGTGGACTCCTGACGCTCCCACGTCGAATAACAATGGTTGGCGAAAACCAGGTGAACCCACCGATTTTCGCCCCAGTACTAATTCAGGGTAAAGACCGCTAAATTACTAAAAGGCGCAGCTATTGTGCTGAAGAGTCAACACGAATTGTCGTGTGTTATTCTCGATTCAGTTTCACATTTTGCTGGTGTTAAGCTGAAAGCAGTGTTCGTTATAACGGGAGCACGATCGACAATCGATGCGCTCCGTGCGAACTGTTGCTGAGGACTCTCTAAATTGAACTGACTGTCTGCGACGTTACACCGTCGTCGACAAGCGCGAACGAGTAATTACTCGTTACGCGGCGCTTTCGTCAAACTATTAGTTCTTTCTCACTCTCTCTCATATCCGTTTACTATTCGCGAATTCGAACGTCTTCAAACGGTAATATGTACCGGTCAGACGTGCCGATCTCTGGTTTCCCACGGTCTAGACGAAATCAATCATTGTCATGTTATTGGACCTCTATAGTTTTTGTGTTTCCTTTTCGAATCACGTCGGTCAAATAAACTCGGTAGACTCAAGAAAAAGAAATTAACTATGAGGCTCGTGATCGGGTGAAACAACTACTGGTGACTTATTTAAACAACAATAGACAAAACTCCACTAATGCATGTAATGTGCTGTACCACGGCTTATGAAATGTGGACAAAAATCTGTCGGATATATGAAAGAGACAATGAGCAACAAAAGTGTAACCTACTACAGACATTCTACAGCTATACTTATGATGAGAAGTGTGAATTAGCAACCTATATAGGAAGATTAAGAAGTCTGGCTTGCAAGTTGAAAACCGTTGGTACGGAAATGAATGATGAAATGCTAATTTCTAAAATACTAGCCACACTTCCAGAGAAATATAAACACTTTGCAAGTGCATGGGAATCGACAGAAAAAAAGGAAAGGACACTGGAGAACCTGACTGCAAGGCTCATCGCAGAAGAAATGAGACACAAGTACAACGAGCCTGAAGAGAAGGCAGTGGCATTCAAGGCATCAATGAAGAAATATAACAAACCAAAGGATTGGAAATACAATAGTAAACCAAGGACTCAAGAAAACCTTATACGCTGCTTCAGCTGTAACAAATTGGGGCACACAAGTAAAATGTGTAACGAAAGTAAAAAAAGGACAGAAAAGTTCTGTAGTATCTGCATGAAAAATAATCATGAAGAACAGAACTGTTTCTTCTGAAATAGGAGTAAATTCAAGACAAATGAGACTAGAGAAGTTGCCTTCTTCACTAGTGAGTATAATACTGAAGGTACATGGATCATCGATTCTGGCACAACTTCACACATGACAAACGACAGAAACGATATACAAGACTTCAAAGAAAAGGACTCGACAATTGCAGTAGCCAAATCAAATGAGACAATGACAGCCAAAGGAGTTGGAAATATAAAGTACAAGGAATGCAAGTTAACTGAAGTGTTGTATGTACCCGAGCTAAGTACTAATCTATTGTCGGTTAACGCAATAACAAGAAATGGAAATGAAGTTCAATTTGTGGAAAATGAAGTAATAATAAAACATAAAAATGAAGTCGTTGTGAAAGGCTACAAACATAAAAATGGACTGTTCCGGGTAAAACTAAAAAAGGAAAATAAAACCAAATCTTTCATTGCAGAAGAGCAAATTAACCACATAGCATTATGGCACAGGAAGCTAGGTCATATTGGAAATGAGAATTTCAAAAGGCTGTTAACAATGAGTGAAGGTTTGAACCTAAAATCAATGGATCTGAAAGAAATGAAAACGGTGTGTGAAATCTGTGAAGAAGCAAAACAAACAAGAACGAAATTCAGTGCCTCAAGAACAAGAGCAACACGGCCACTCCAAATAATTCACACGGATCTTTGCGGTTCCATAAGCCCTACCACATGGGATGGAAATAGATACTTTATCACATTCCTAGACGATTATACCCGCTATACAATGGTGTACATGATAAAAAAACAAGCATGAAGTGCCGAGTAAAATAAAAGAATATACAAAAAGGGTCGAAACCAAGTTGAATACAAAAGTGTCTAAAATAAGATGTGATAATGGTAAGGAGTATATGCATAGTGAAGTGAAAAGTTGGTGTAAGGAACAAGGAATAGAAATGGACAATACAATACCGTATACACCACAACTAAATGGAAGAGCAGAAAGGCTGAACAGAACCTTGATGGACAAAACCAGAGCACTGTTATTTGACTCTGGTTTAGGCAAGGAAATGTGGGGAGAGGCTCTCTACACATCAGTTTATCTGTTAAATAGAACACCAACTAATACCTTAGAATCCACTCCATATGAAATGTGGGAAAATAAAAAGCCCAACATAAATAAAATACAATTGTTTGGTGGAGAATCATACGCAAAAATCCTAAAACCACTAAAAAAACTAGACAAAAGGAGCAGGCAACTTATATTCGTAGGGTATGCTCCAACAGGATATAGATTGTGGGATCCAGAAAGAAGAAGAATAGTGATAGAAAGAGACGTCAAATTTACAGATAGAGTTACAAACAAAAATAGAAACAAAGAAAATAAAACCGAGGAAAATGGAAACAGGAAAATAATAATTATAGAAAGGGATGAAGACGCTCAAACAGAAAACCTGCAAGAACAAGATGGAATAGAAAGATGTGATCTACAAGAAGAACAAGAAGAAAGTGACGGAGACAACTATGAAGATGCACAAGATGAAGAGGAACAGCAGAGTCACCCACACCCGCAACTAAGAAGATCAGAAAGGAAAACAAAACCACCAGAAAGGTACGATAATTCTGCGTTTTTAACATATAAAGAAGCAACAGACGGTCCAGAAAAGTATAAGTGGCTGGATGCCATAAATGAAGAAAAGCACTCACTAGAAGAAAACAATGCATGGGAAATAGTTGACATAAAGGGGTTGAACAACCAAAAACCACTCAACAGCAAGTGGGTATTTAAAATCAAACAAGATGGACGCTACAAGGCGAGATTAGTTGTGAAAGGATGTGAACAAAAATACGGGTAAATTATAAAGAAACTTTCAGTCCAGTGATAGGGTTGAGTGCAATAAGAATCTTGTTTGCAATCACAGTAATGAAAAACTACGAGATCAGAACATTTGACATCAAAACGGCTTTTTTGTATGGCAAGTTAACTGAACAAATATATATACATCCTCCTGAAGGCTACAACTGTAAAAACAAAGTTTTCAAGCTAAAGAAAGCAATGTATGGGCTAAAACAAGCTCCGTTGAGCTGGAACAAGAGGTTCACAAATTTTCTATGCAAAGAAGGGTTAAAGCCACTTGAAAGTGAACAGTGTTTGTTAAAAAGCCTACATAATGAACTAATACTCGGAGTCTATGTGGACGATGGCATAACAATTGGGAAGAACACAAAAGAAATAAATGACCTAATACATAAGCTAAACTCGGAATTTAAAACGACTGTTTTTAACAACCCGGAAACTTTCGTGGGCCTTGAAATAAATAAAACACAAAATGGGATAAAACTGAAACAAGAGGATTACATAAAAAGAACGCTAAAACAATACGGAATGGAACAAGCAAAAACGGTGAAAGTTCCAATACAAAAGGGAGATGACAATGAAACTAAAACAGGCAACGAAAACTATCCGTATAGAGAAGCAATCGGAAGTTTATTATATTTAACAACAAGAACAAGACCAGACATAGCCTATGGGGTAAATTTCTGCAGCAGATATGTAGAAGAACCTACAAAAGAAAGAATCACCGATGTGAAACATATTATGAAATACCTAAAAGGAACTGTCGAATATGGAATCGAATATAGGAGATCTAGAGAAACAAATCTTCTGAAAGCATACTGTGACGGAGACTATGCTGGAGATCCTAAGACAAGAAAGAGCACAACAGGGTACATAATATACTACGCAGAAGGAGCAATAAGTTGGCGCTCACGCAAGCAGCCAGTGATAGCTCTATCGAGTACAGGAGCAAAATATATCGCTGCAGCCGAATACTGCAAAGAACTAGTCTATATAAAAACACTTCTGCAAGAACTGCTAAATAATAAGATAAATATAGAACTTACTGTGGACAATCAAAGTGCAATAGCCTTAATTAAAAACGGTGTAGTAAATAAGCGTTCGAAGCACATAGATGTAAAATACAGATTTGTTCATGAATTAGTAAAAACAAATGTAATTGAACTCAAGTATTGTCCGACCAATTATCAGATAGCAGACATATTCACGAAAGCCTTGAGTGCAATTAAATTTGAGAACTGCAAAAGAGAGCTAGTTAAATAAAGGCAATGCTAGAATTAAGGGGGAGTGTTGAAAGCTGAAATTAATTCAAGCATTCGTAGGTAGTACCGTCAGAGGGCACGCTCTCTTCCGGTCTCTCTCTCTTTGTTCTTGTAAGGAAGATGCGCGTATGGTAAGCTCACCCAGAAATATTAAAATAATATAAAATAATATAAAATGAAAATAGCTACCATTAAGATCTTTGTTTATATATTAGTATCCATTAAGTCTGCATAAATATATAATCCATACGTTAATCCTGTAGTTTCATGAATAATTTAGATTTGTTGGCACATGTTCCTTTGTTTTATTTCGTTCGTTATCTATATCTATTAATAAATACATTGTTCTCTATAAATATTGTTCCTCTGCTAAAATATAAAACCCAACATGTTCGATACTGTGCCAGGAGAAGCGTCTGTTCTCTGAAATCTGTGGCGATGCTACTCGGAACCGTATGTGTTCGACGAAATTAAGTGGTCCACCTTGTGAGAGAGGAAACTCCAGATGCGAAGCTTTGTTTCATTTTAAACTAATTGTTCTATCTTATACTAAGTGTTCGATACTGTGCCAGGAGAAACGCCGTTCTACGAAATCTGTGGCGATGCCACTCGAAACCGTATGTGTTCGACGAAAGTAAGTGGCTGACCATCTGAGAGAGGAAACTCCAGATGCGAAACTTAGTTCCATTTCAAATTAATTGTTCTATCTGAAATTAAGTGCTCGATACTGTGCCAGGAGAAGCGCCTGTTCTCCGAAATCTGTGGCGATGCCACCCGAAAACGTATGTGTTCGACAAAACTAAGTGGCCGGCCTTGTGAGAGAGGAAACTTCAGATGCGAAACTTAGTTCTATTTCAAATTAATTGTTCTATCTGAAACTAAGTGTTCGATACTGTGCCAGGAGAATCGCCTCTTCTCTGAAATCTGTGGCGATGCTACTCGAAACCGAATGTGTTCGACGAAACTAAGTGGTCGCCTTGTGAAAGAGGAAACTCCAGATGCGAAACTTAGTACCATTTTAAACTAATTGTTCTATCTGAAACTATGTGTTCGATACTGTGCCACGAGAAGCGTAGAGAATGTAGTGTTAAAATATAGTATAAGAATGACTGAGTCAAACACCCGTTAAGTAGCACTATCGGCTGTCCAACCAAGTACTCTACGCCCTGATGCCTAAAACAATATTTCGGTCGTGGGCGGTGTGAAACTTCATAATTTACGTTCCAACGAAATGCAAAAAACACCAGTGTATTAGGTGGTCCAATGAGTTCGTTCCGGTTTCAGCCGTTACAGTAAAACGCCGTTTTTTTCAAATACAATTTATTTTATTTACATACATAGTCACCATTCTTTTCAATTACTTCTTGCCACTTCTCAGGTAGCTTCATAATTCCTTTCGCATAAAAGTCTTTCCTTTTTTTTATTAAAAAACTCCGCCACGTGCTTTTGGAGGACCTCAAAGTTTTCAAATTGTTTTCCGGTAACCGAATTTTGAATGCACCGAAATAAATAATAATCTGATGGGGCTATGTCAGGAGAGTACGGAGGTACTCAGTACCAGTAACATTCCTTTTAAAATTGATTCATTTCGATGCCGATTCAACAGAGCCATGCACACACAACTTTGATATTAATCCCATCTTCCGTAAACAATCATGCACGGTGGATTTTTTCATTTGAAGTTCCGATGGAATTTCACGCACTTGAATGCAACGATTTTGCTCCACTAATGCACGTACAGCACTGTTGTCAGCAGTATGTGGTCGTCCAGCGCGATGGTCATCTTCTAATGAAAAATTTCCTTAACGAAAATGATCAAACCATTTTCTGCACGTACGATCTGTTACAGCACCTTCCCCATAAACAACACAAATATTTCTCAAAGTTTCTGAACCGTTATACCCTTTACGAAACTCTTATAACATGATGTGTCGAAAATGAATTTTGTTGTCCGTCATGATTTTAGATTAGATATTACAGAAAAACTTAAAAAAATACGTCTAATTCGCACGAAAGCAAAACTAGAAGTGTACTGGAATATGTACCTTTTTACCTGAGTATGTACTGTGGTTTATTACTCAGGTAAGAAGGTAATAAGTCGCCGCGCCGAAAACGGAACGAACTTTTTGGAACACCTAATAGAAGAACCTAGTTGAGCCCCAGAGGACCCGTAGAAGACATGTGACTGTTTTCCAACAGTGGGTGGTGGAATCGTCACATTCCGCACCGTGCATCATGATCCGGTGTATGCAAAATTGAAGCAAACCCTGATTCATAGAATTCCGATTTTCGGGCTGATTTCTTAAAAAGTAGTCAGAGAGTTGTCGCTCATTGGTGAACCTAATCATCCGGAACATGGACCGCAAGATATTTGCCACCTATAAAATACGTGCAGATACGCACACGGGGATCATATGCACACGTGCATCAGTCGTGTTAGCATGGAGTCCTTCAGTTTCTTGCTACATGCAATCGGGACGCCACGCTCGGCAAATGTGGACTTCGTCCATGAGTTACCTCTGGAAATATCGCAGTTGATTCTGCGGCAATTGGATTCTGCATCTTTACTGAGCGCAGCGCTTGTTTCCCGGAAGTGGCTATCGGTTTGCCGTGCCGATGTGAAACTCAGGCAAAGGGTAAGGAGATACCTCAGGAAGAAGGCGGAGCGGATTCGGTCGGACTACATTGGGAGGCCCACAACGGATGTAGTCAGACGTCATGGGTTCAGAATGAATTCACGTGTTAGAAATATGCAAAGATCTGCGCCTCCGACCAGTATTGAGGCATATCGCCTAATGGATATAGAATCGACACGGCACAGTCGTTATCATGGACATCAGCGCGATGACAACAAAAGGCGAATCAAGTCTTACAGAATTTGATGTTGTGAGAAACGGAACAGGCGCTTCTCCTGGCACAGTATCGAACACTTAGTTTCAGATGGAACAATTAGCTTTAAATGAAACTATGTTTCGCATCTGGAGTTTCCCCTTTCACAAGGCGACCACTCAGTTTCGTCGAACACATACGGTTTCGAGTACCATCGCGACAGATTTCAGAGAACAGGCGCGTCTCCTAGCACAGTATCTAACACTTAGTTTCAGATAGAACAATTAGTTTAAAATGGAACTAATTTTCGCATCTGGAGTATCCTCTCTCACAAGGTCGACAACTTAGTTTCGTCGAACACGGTTTCGAGTACTATCGCCACAGATTTCAGAGAACAGGCGCTTCTCCTGCCACAGTATCGAACACTTTCAGATAGAACAACTAGTTTAAAATGGAACTAAGTTTCGCATCTGGAGTTTCCCCTTTCACAAGGCGACCACTCAGTTTCGTCGAACACATACGGTTTCGAGTGGCATCGTCACAGATTTCAGAGAACAGGCGCTTCTCCTGGCACAGTATCGGACACATAGTTTCAGATACAACAATTAGTTTAAAATGGTACTAAGTTTCGCATCTGGAGTTTCCTCTTTCACAAGGCGACCACTTAGTTTCGTCGAACACATACGGTTTCGAGTAGCATCGCCACAGATTTCAGAAAACAGCCGCTTCTCCTGGCACAGTATCGAACACTTAGTTGCAGATAGAACAATTAATTTGAAATGGAACTAAGTTTCGCATCTGAAGTTTCCTCTCTCACAAGGTCGGCCACTTAGTTTCGTCGAACTCATACGGTTTCGAGTGGCAACGCCACAGATTTCAGAGAACAGGCGCTTCTCCTGGCTTAGTATCAGACACATAGTTTCAGATAGAACAATTAGTCTAAAATTGTACTAAATTTCGCATCTGGAGTTTCCTGTCTCAGAAGGTCGACCACTTAGTTTCGCCGAACACCTATGGTTTCGAGTGGCATCGCCACAGATTTCAGAGAACAGACGCTTCTCCTGGCACAGTATCGAACACTTAGTTTCAGAAAGAACAATTAGTTTAAAATGGAACTAAGTTTCGCATCTGGAGTTTCCTCTCTCACAAGGTCGACCACTTAGTTTCCTTGAACACATACGGTTTCGAGTGGCATCGCCACACATTTCAGAGAACAGGCGCCTCTTCTGGCACAGTATCGAACACTTAGTACCAGATAGAAAAATTAGTTTAAAATGGAACTAAGTTTCGCATCTGGAGTTTCCTCTCTAACAAGGTCGACCACTTAGTTTCGTTGAACACATACGGTTTCGAGTGGCAACACCACAGATTTCAGAGAACGGGCGCCTCTCCTGGCACAGTATCGAACACTTAGTTTCAGATAGAATAATTAGTTTAAAATGGAAGTAAGTTTCGCATGTGGAGTTTCCTCTCCCACAAGCTCGACCACTTAGTTTCGTCGAACACATACGGTTTCGAGTAGCATCGCCACAGATTTCAGAGAACAGGCGCCTCTCCTGGCACAGTATCGAACACTTAGTTTCAGGTAGAATAATGAGTTTAAAATGGAAGTAAGTTTCGCATGTGGAGTTACCTGTCCCACAAGGACGACCACTTAGTTTCGACGAACACATACGGTTTCGAGTGGCATCGCCACAGATTTCAGAGAACAGGCGCTTCTCCTGGCACAGTATCGAACACTTAGTATCAGATAGAACAATAAGATTAAAATGGAACTAAGTTTCGCATCTGGAGTTTCCTCTCTCACAAGGTCGACCACTTAGTTTCGTCGAACACATACGGTTTCGAGTGGCATCGCCACAGGTTTCAGAGAGCAGGCGCTTCTCCTGGCACAGTATCGAACACTTATTTCAGACAGAACAATTAGATTAAAATGGAACTATGTTTCGCATCTGGAGTATCCTCTCTCACAAGGTAAACCACTTAGTTTCATCGAACACATACGGTTTGGAGGGGCATCGCCACACAGTTCAGAGAACAGGCGCATCTCATGGCACAGTATCGAACACTTAGTTGAAGATAGAATAATTAGTTTAAAATGGAACTATGTTCCGCATCTGGTGAATCCTCCCTCACAAGGTCAATCACTTAGTTTCGTCGAACACATACGGTTTCGAGTGGCATGGCCACAGATTTCAGAGAACAGGCGCTTCTCCTGGCACAATGTCGAACACGTAGTTTTAGATAGAACAATTAGGTTAAAATTGAACTAAGTTTCGCATCTGGAGTTTCCTCTCTTACAAGGTCGACCACTTAGTTTCGTCGAACAAATACGGTTTCGAGTGGCATCGCCACAGATTTCAGAGAACAGGCGGCTCTGCTGGCACAGTATCGACCACTTAGTATCAGATAGAACAATTAGTTTAAAAGGGAACTATGTTTCGCATCTGGAGTTTCCTCTCTCACAAGGTGGACCACTTAGTTTCGGCGAACACATACGGTTTCGAGTAGCATCGCCACAGATTTCAGAGAGCAGGCGCTTCTCCTTAAACAGTATCGAACACTTAGTTTCGGATAGAACAATAAGATTAAAAGGGAACTAAGTTTCGCATCTGGAGTTTCCTCTCTCACAAGGTCGACCACATAGTTTCGTCGAACACATACGGTTTCGAGTAGCATCGCCACAGGTTTCAGAGAGCAGGCGCTTCTCCTGGCACAGTATCGAACACTTATTTCAGACAGAACAATTAGATTAAAATGGAACTATGTTTCGCATCTGGAGTATCCTCTCTCACAAGGTAAACCACTTAGTTTCATCGAACACATACGGTTTCGAGGGGCATCGCCACACAGTTCAGAGAACAGGCGCATCTTCTGGCACAGTATCGAAAACTTAGTTTCAGATAGAACAATTAGTTTAAAATGGAACTATGTTCCGCATCTGGTGAATCCTCCCTCACAAGGTCAATCACTTAGTTTCGTCGAACACATACGGTTTCGAGTGGCATCGCCACAGATTTCAGAGTACAGGCGCTTCTCCTGGCACAGTATCAGACACATAGTTTCAGATAGAACAATTATTCTAAAATTGTACTAAATTTCGCATCTGGAGTTTCTTCCCTCACAAGGCGACCACTTAATTTCGTCGAACACATACGGTTTCGAGTGGCATCGCCACAGATTTCAGTGAACAGACGCTTCTCCTGGCACAGTATCGAACACTTAGTTTCAGATAGAACAATTAGTTTAAAATTGAAGTAAATTTCGCATCTGGAGTTTCTTCCCTCACAAGGCGACCACTTAATTTCGTCGAACACATACGGTTTCGAGTGGCATCGCCAGAGATTTCAGAGAACAGGCGCTTCTCCTGGCACGTTATCGATCACTTAGTTTCAGATAGAACAATTAGATTAAAATGGAACTATGTTTCGCATCTGGAATTTCCTCTCTCACAAGGTGGACCACTTAGTTTCGTCGAACACATACGGTTTCGAGTAGCATCGCCACAGATTTCAGAGAGCAGGCGCTTCTCCTTAAACAGTATCGAACACTTAGTTTCGGATAGAACAATAAGATTAAAATGGAACTAAGTTTCGCATCTGGAGTTTCCTCTCTAACAAGGTCGACCACTTAGTTTCGTTGAACACATACGGTTTCGAGTGGCAACGCCACTGATTTCAGAGAACAGGCGCTTCTCCTGGCACAGTATCAGACACATAGTTTCAGACGGAACAATTAGTCTAAAATTGTACTAAATTTCGCATCTGGAGTTTCTTCCCTCACAACGCGACGACTTAATTTCGACGAACACCTACGGTTTCGAGTGGCATCGCCACAGATTTCAGAGAACAGGCGCTTCTCCTGGCACAGTATCGAACACTTAATTTCAGGTAGAACAATTAGTTTAAAATGGTACTAAGTTTCGCATCTGGAGTTTCCTCTTTCACAAGGCGACCACTTAGTTTCGTCGAACACATACGGTTTCGAGTAGCATCGCCACAGATTTCAGAGAACAGGCGCCTCTCCTGGCACAGTATCGAACACTTAGTTGAAGATAGAATAATTAGTTTAAAATGGAAGTAAGTTTCGCATGTGGAGTTTCCTCTCCCACAAGGTCGACAACTTAGTTTCGTCGAACACATACGGTTTCGAGTGGCATGGCCACAGATTTCAGAGAACAGGCGCTTCTCCTGGCACAATGTCGAACACGTAGTTTCAGATAGAACAATTAGTTTAAAATGGAACTATGTTCCGCATCTGGTGAATCCTCCCTCACAAGGTCAATCACTTAGTTTCGTCGAACAAATACGGTTTCGAGTGGCATCGCCACAGATTTCAGAGAACAGGCGGCTCTGCTGGCACAGTATCGAACACTCAGTATCAGATAGAACAATTAGTTTAAAAGGGAACTATGTTTCGCATCTGGAGTTTCCTCTCTCACAAGGTGGACCACTTAGTTTCGTCGAACACATACGGTTTCGAGTAGCATCGCCACAGATTTCAGAGAGCAGGCGCTTCTCCTTAAACAGTATCGAACACTTAGTTTCGGATAGAACAATAAGATTAAAATGGAACTAAGTTTCGCATCTGGAGTTTCCTCTCTAACAAGGTCGACCACTTAGTTTCGTCGAACACATACTGTTTCGAGTAGCATCGCCACAGGTTTCAGAGAGCAGGCGCTTCTCCTGGCACAGTATCGAACACTTATTTCAGACAGAACAATTAGATTAAAATGGAACTATGTTTCGCATCTGGAGTATCCTCTCTCACAAGGTAAACCACTTAGTTTCATCGAACACATACGGTTTGGAGGGGCATCGCCACACAGTTCAGAGAACAGGCGCATCTCCTGGCACAGTATCGAACACTTAGTTGAAGATAGAATAATTAGTTTAAAATGGAACTATGTTCCGCATCTGGTGAATCCTCCCTCACAAGGTCAATCACTTAGTTTCGTCGAACACATACGGTTTCGAGTGGCATGGCCACAGATTTCAGAGAACAGGCGCTTCTCCTGGCAAAATGTCGAACACGTAGTTTCAGATAGAACAATTAGGTTAAAATAGAACTAAGTTTCGCATCTGGAGTTTCCTCTCTTACAAGGTCGACCACTTAGTTTCGTGGAACACATACGGTTTCGAGTGTCAACGCCACAGATTTCAGAGAACAGGCGCTTCTCCAGGCACAGTATCGAACACTTAGTATCAGATAGAACAATTAGTTTAAAAGGGAACTATGTTTCGCATCTGGAGTTTCCTCTCTCACAAGGTGGACCACTTAGTTTCGGCGAACACATACGGTTTCGAGTAGCATCGCCACAGATTTCAGAGAGCAGGCGCTTCTCCTTAAACAGTATCGAACACTTAGTTTCGGATAGAACAATAAGATTAAAATGGAACTAAGTTTCGCATCTGGAGTTTCCTCTCTCACAAGGTCGACCACATAGTTTCGTCGAACACATACGGTTTCGAGTAGCATCGCCACAGGTTTCAGAGAGCAGGCGCTTCTCCTGGCACAGTATCGAACACTTATTTCAGACAGAACAATTAGATTAAAATGGAACTATGTTTCGCATCTGGAGTATCCTCTCTCACAAGGTAAACCACTTAGTTTCATCGAACACATACGGTTTCGAGGGGCATCGCCACACAGTTCAGAGAACAGGCGCATCTTCTGGCACAGTATCGAAAACTTAGTTTCAGATAGAACAATTAGTTTAAAATGGAACTATGTTCCGCATCTGGTGAATCCTCCCTCACAAGGTCAATCACTTAGTTTCGTCGAACACATACGGTTTCGAGTGGCATCGCCACAGATTTCAGAGTACAGGCGCTTCTCCTGGCACAGTATCAGACACATAGTTTCAGATAGAACAATTATTCTAAAATTGTACTAAATTTCGCATCTGGAGTTTCTTCCCTCACAAGGCGACCACTTAATTTCGTCGAACACATACGGTTTCGAGTAGCATCGCCACAGATTTCAGAGAACAGGCGCCTCTCTTGGCACAGTATCGAACACTTAGTTTCAGATAGAATAATTAGTTTAAAATGGAAGTAAGTTTCGCATGTGGAGTTTCCTCTCCCACAAGGTCGACCACTTAGTTTCGTCGAACACATACGGTTTCAAGTGGCATGGCCACAGATTTCAGAGAACAGGCGCTTCTCCTGGCACAGTGTCGAACACGTAGTTTCAGATAGAACAATTAGGTTAAAATGGAACTAAGTTTCGCATCTGGAGTTTCCTCTCTTACAAGGTCGACCACTTAGTTTCGTGGAACACATACGGTTTCGAGTGGCATCGCCACAGATTTCAGAGAACAGGCGCTTCTCCTGGCACAGTATCGAACACTTAGTATCAGATAGAACAATAAGATTAAAATGGAACTAAGTTTCGCATCTGGAGTTTCCTCTCTCACAAGGTCGACCACTTAGTTTCGTCGAACACATACGGTTTCGAGTGGCATCGCCACAGGTTTCAGAGAGCAGGCGCTTCTCCTGGCACAGTATCGAACACTTATTTCAGACAGAACAATTAGATTAAAATGGAACTATGTTTCGCATCTGGAGTATCCTCTCTCACAAGGTAAACCACTTAGTTTCATCGAACACATACGGTTTGGAGGGGCATCGCCACACAGTTCAGAGAACAGGCGCATCTCCTGGCACAGTATCGAACACTTAGTTGAAGATAGAATAATTAGTTTAAAATGGAACTATGTTCCGCATCTGGTGAATCCTCCCTCACAAGGTCAATCACTTAGTTTCGTCGAACACATACGGTTTCGAGTGGCATGGCCACAGATTTCAGAGAACAGGCGCTTCTCCTGGCACAATGTCGAACACGTAGTTTCAGATAGAACAATTAGGTTAAAATAGAACTAAGTTTCGCATCTGGAGTTTCCTCTCTTACAAGGTCGACCACTTAGTTTCGTCGAACAAATACGGTTTCGAGTGGCATCGCCACAGATTTCAGAGAACAGGCGGCTCTGCTGGCACAGTATCGAACACTTAGTATCAGATAGAACAATTAGTTTAAAAGGGAACTATGTTTCGCTTCTGGAGTTTCCTCTCTCACAAGGTGGACCACTTAGTTTCGGCGAACACATACGGTTTCGAGTAGCATCGCCACAGATTTCAGAGAGCAGGCGCTTCTCCTTAAACAGTATCGAACACTTAGTTTCGGATAGAACAATAAGATTAAAAGGGAACTAAGTTTCGCATCTGGAGTTTCCTCTCTCACAAGGTCGACCACATAGTTTCGTCGAACACATACGGTTTCGAGTAGCATCGCCACAGGTTTCAGAGAGCAGGCGCTTCTCCTGGCACAGTATCGAACACTTATTTCAGACAGAACAATTAGATTAAAATGGAACTATGTTTCGCATCTGGAGTATCCTCTCTCACAAGGTAAACCACTTAGTTTCATCGAACACATACGGTTTCGAGGGGCATCGCCACACAGTTCAGAGAACAGGCGCATCTTCTGGCACAGTATCGAAAACTTAGTTTCAGATAGAACAATTAGTTTAAAATGGAACTAATTTTCGAATCTGGAGTATCCTCTCTCACAAGGTCGACCACATAGTTTCGTCGAACACATACGGTTTCGAGTAGTATCGCCGCAGATTTCGCAGAACGGGAGTTTCTCCTGGCACAGTATCGAACACTTAGTTTCAGATAGAACAATTAGTTTAAAATGGAACTAATTTTCGAATCTGGAGTATCCTCTCTCACAAGGTCGACCACATAGTTTCGTCGAACACATACGGTTTCGAGTAGTATCGCCGCAGATTTCGCAGAACGGGAGTTTCTCCTGGCACAGTATCGAACACTTAGTTTCAGATAGAACAATTAGTTTAAAATGCAACTATGTTTCGCATCTGGAGTTTCCTCTCCCACAAGGTCGGCCAGTTAGTTTCGTCGAACACATACGGTTTCGAGTAGTATCGCGACAGATTTCAGAGAACAGGCGCGTCTCCTGGCACAGTATCGAACACTTAGTTTCAGATAGAACAATTAGTTTAAAATGGAACTAATTTTCGAATCTGGAGTATCCTCTCTCACAAGGTCGACCACATAGTTTCGTCGAACACATACGGTTTCGAGTAGTATCGCCGCAGATTTCGCAGAACGGGAGTTTCTCCTGGCACAGTATCAAACACTTAGTTTCAGATAGAACAATTAGTTTAAAATGCAACTATGTTTCGCATCTGGAGTTTCCTCTCCCACAAGGTCGACCACTTAGTTTCGTCGAACACATACGGTTTCGAGTGGCATCGCCACAGGTTTCAGAGAGCAGGCGCTTCTCCTGGCACAGTATCGAACACTTATTTCAGACAGAACAATTAGATTAAAATGGAACTATGTTTCGCATCTGGAGTATCCTCTCTCACAAGGTAAACCACTTAGTTTCATCGAACACATACGGTTTCGAGGGGCATCGCCACACAGTTCAGAGAACAGGCGCATCTTCTGGCACAGTATCGAAAACTTAGTTTCAGATAGAACAATAAGATTAAAAGGGAACTAAGTTTCGCATCTGGAGTTTCCTCTCTCACAAGGTCGACCACTTAGTTTCGTCGAACACATACGGTTTCGAGTAGCATCGCCACAGATTTCACAGAACAAGCGCTTCTCCTGGCACAATATCGAACATTTAGTACCAGATGGAACAATTAGTTTTAAATGGAACTAAGTCTCGCATCTGAAGTTTCTTCTCTCACAAGGTCGACCACTTAGTTTCGTCGAACACATACGGTTTCGAGTAGTATCGCCACAGATTTCGCAGAACGGGAGTTTCTCCTGGCACAGTATCTAACACTTAGTTTCAGATAGAACAATTAGTTTAAAATGGAACTAATTTTCGAATCTGGAGTATCCTCTCTCACAAGGTCGACCACATAGTTTCGTCGAACACATACGGTTTCGAGTAGTATCGCCGCAGATTTCGCAGAACGGGAGTTTCTCCTGGCACAGTATCGAACACTTAGTTTCAGATAGAACAATTAGTTTAAAATGCAACTATGTTTCGCATCTGGAGTTTCCTCTCCCACAAGGTCGGCCAGTTAGTTTCGTCGAACACATACGGTTTCGAGTAATATCGCGACAGATTTCAGAGAACAGGCGCGTCTCCGGGCACTGTATCGAACACTTAGTTTTAAATGGAACTAAGTCTCGCATCTGAGGTTTCTTCTCTCACAAGGTAGACAACTTAGTTTCGTCGAACACATACGGTTTCGAGTAGTATCGCCACAAATTTCGCAGAACGGGAGTTTCTCCTGGCACAGTATCTAACACTTAGTTTCAGATAGAACAATTAGTTTAAGATGGAACTATGTTTCGCATTTGGAGTTTTCTCTCTCACAAGTTCGACCACTTAGTTTCGTTGAACACATATGGTTTCGAGTGGCATCGCCACAGATTTCAGAGAGCAGGCGCTTCCCCTGGCACAGTATCGAACACTTAGTTTCAGATAGAACGATTAGTTTAAAATGAAACAAAGTTTCGCATCTGGAGTTTCCTCTCTCACAAGGTCGACCACCTAGTTTCGTCGAACACATACGGTTTCGAGTAGCCTCGCGAGAGATTTCAGAGAACAGGCGCTTCTCCTGGCTCATTATCGATCACTTAGTTTCAGATAGAACAATCAGTTTAAAATGGAACTAAGCTTCACATTTGGTGTTTACTCTCTCACAAGGTCGACCACTTAGATTCGTCGAACACATACGTTTTGGAGTAGCATCGCCACAGATTTCAGAGAACAGGCGCTTCTCCTGGCACAGTATCGAACACTTAGTTTCAGATAGAACAATTAGTTTAAAATGGAACTAAGTTTCGCATCTGGAGTTTCCTCTCTCACAAGGTCGACCACTTAGTTTCGACGAACACGTACGGTTTCGAGTGGCATCGCCACAGATTTCAGTGAACAGACGCTTCTCCTGGCACAGTATCGAACACTTAGTTTCAGATAGAACAATTAGTTTAAAATTGAAGTAAATTTCGCATCTGGAGTTTCTTCCCTCACAAGGCGACCACTTAATTTCGTCGAACACATACGGTTTCGAGTGGCATCGCCAGAGATTTCAGAGAACAGGCGCTTCTCCTGGCACGTTATCGATCACTTAGTTTCAGATAGAACAATTAGATTAAAATGGAACTATGTTTCGCATCTGGAATTTCCTCTCTCACAAGGTCGACCACTTAGTTTCGTCGAACACATACGGTTTCGAGTAGCATCGCCACAGATTTCACAGAACAAGCGCTTCTCCTGGCACAATATCGAACATTTAGTACCAGATGGAACAATTAGTTTTAAATGGAACTAAGTCTCGCATCTGAAGTTTCTTCTCTCACAAGGTCGACCACTTAGTTTCGTCGAACACATACGGTTTCGAGTAGTATCGCCACAGATTTCGCAGAACGGGAGTTTCTCCTGGCACAGTATCTAACACTTAGTTTCAGATAGAACAATTAGTTTAAAATGGAACTAATTTTCGAATCTGGAGTATCCTCTCTCACAAGGTCGACCACATAGTTTCGTCGAACACATACGGTTTCGAGTAGTATCGCCGCAGATTTCGCAGAACGGGAGTTTCTCCTGGCACAGTATCGAACACTTAGTTTCAGATAGAACAATTAGTTTAAAATGCAACTATGTTTCGCATCTGGAGTTTCCTCTCCCACAAGGTCGGCCAGTTAGTTTCGTCGAACACATACGGTTTCGAGTAGTATCGCGACAGATTTCAGAGAACAGGCGCGTCTCCGGGCACTGTATCGAACACTTAGTTTTAAATGGAACTAAGTCTCGCATCTGAGGTTTCTTCTCTCACAAGGTAGACAACTTAGTTTCGTCGAACACATACGGTTTCGAGTAGTATCGCCACAAATTTCGCAGAACGGGAGTTTCTCCTGGCACAGTATCTAACACTTAGTTTCAGATAGAACAATTAGTTTAAAATGGAACTATGTTTCGCATTTGGAGTTTTCTCTCTCACAAGTTCGACCACTTAGTTTCGTTGAACACATATGGTTTCGAGTGGCATCGCCACAGATTTCAGAGAGCAGGCGCTTCCCCTGGCACAGTATCGAACACTTAGTTTCAGATAGAACGATTAGTTTAAAATGAAACAAAGTTTCGCATCTGGAGTTTCCTCTCTCACAAGGTCGACCACCTAGTTTCGTCGAACACATACGGTTTCGAGTAGCCTCGCGAGAGATTTCAGAGAACAGGCGCTTCTCCTGGCTCATTATCGATCACTTAGTTTCAGATAGAACAATCAGTTTAAAATGGAACTAAGCTTCACATTTGGTGTTTACTCTCTCACAAGGTCGACCACTTAGATTCGTCGAACACATACGTTTTCGAGTAGCATCGCCACAGATTTCAGAGAACAGGCGCTTCTCCTGGCACAGTATCGAACACTTAGTTTCAGATAGAACAATTAGTTTAAAATGGAACTAAGTTTCGCATCTGGAGTTTCCTCTCTCACAAGGTCGACCACTTAGTTTCGACGAACACGTACGGTTTCGAGTGGCATCGCCACAGATTTCAGTGAACAGACGCTTCTCCTGGCACAGTATCGAACACTTAGTTTCAGATAGAACAATTAGTTTAAAATTGAAGTAAATTTCGCATCTGGAGTTTCTTCCCTCACAAGGCGACCACTTAATTTCGTCGAACACATACGGTTTCGAGTGGCATCGCCAGAGATTTCAGAGAACAGGCGCTTCTCCTGGCACGTTATCGATCACTTAGTTTCAGATAGAACAATTAGATTAAAATGGAACTATGTTTCGCATCTGGAATTTCCTCTCTCACAAGGTCGACCACTTAGTTTCGTCGAACACATACGGTTTCGAGTAGCATCGCCACAGATTTCACAGAACAAGCGCTTCTCCTGGCACAATATCGAACATTTAGTACCAGATGGAACAATTAGTTTTAAATGGAACTAAGTCTCGCATCTGAAGTTTCTTCTCTCACAAGGTCGACCACTTAGTTTCGTCGAACACATACGGTTTCGAGTAGTATCGCCACAGATTTCGCAGAACGGGAGTTTCTCCTGGCACAGTATCTAACACTTAGTTTCAGATAGAACAATTAGTTTAAAATGGAACTAATTTTCGAATCTGGAGTATCCTCTCTCACAAGGTCGACCACATAGTTTCGTCGAACACATACGGTTTCGAGTAGTATCGCCGCAGATTTCGCAGAACGGGAGTTTCTCCTGGCACAGTATCGAACACTTAGTTTCAGATAGAACAATTAGTTTAAAATGCAACTATGTTTCGCATCTGGAGTTTCCTCTCCCACAAGGTCGGCCAGTTAGTTTCGTCGAACACATACGGTTTCGAGTAGTATCGCGACAGATTTCAGAGAACAGGCGCGTCTCCGGGCACTGTATCGAACACTTAGTTTTAAATGGAACTAAGTCTCGCATCTGAGGTTTCTTCTCTCACAAGGTAGACAACTTAGTTTCGTCGAACACATACGGTTTCGAGTAGTATCGCCACAAATTTCGCAGAACGGGAGTTTCTCCTGGCACAGTATCTAACACTTAGTTTCAGATAGAACAATTAGTTTAAAATGGAACTATGTTTCGCATTTGGAGTTTTCTCTCTCACAAGTTCGACCACTTAGTTTCGTTGAACACATATGGTTTCGAGTGGCATCGCCACAGATTTCAGAGAGCAGGCGCTTCCCCTGGCACAGTATCGAACACTTAGTTTCAGATAGAACGATTAGTTTAAAATGAAACAAAGTTTCGCATCTGGAGTTTCCTCTCTCACAAGGTCGACCACCTAGTTTCGTCGAACACATACGGTTTCGAGTAGCCTCGCGAGAGATTTCAGAGAACAGGCGCTTCTCCTGGCTCATTATCGATCACTTAGTTTCAGATAGAACAATCAGTTTAAAATGGAACTAAGCTTCACATTTGGTGTTTACTCTCTCACAAGGTCGACCACTTAGATTCGTCGAACACATACGTTTTCGAGTAGCATCGCCACACATTTCAGAGAACAGGCGCTTCTCCTGGCACAGTATCGAACACTTAGTTTCAGATAGAACAATTAGTTTAAAATGGAACTAAGTTTCGCATCTGGAGTTTCCTCTCTCACAAGGTCGACCACTTAGTTTCGACGAACACGTACGGTTTCGAGTGGCATCGCCACAGATTTCAGTGAACAGACGCTTCTCCTGGCACAGTATCGAACACTTAGTTTCAGATAGAACAATTAGTTTAAAATTGAAGTAAATTTCGCATCTGGAGTTTCTTCCTTCACAAGGCGACCACTTAATTTCGTCGAACACATACGGTTTCGAGTGGCATCGCCAGAGATTTCAGAGAACAGGCGCTTCTCCTGGCACGTTATCGATCACTTAGTTTCAGATAGAACAATTAGATTAAAATGGAACTATGTTTCGCATCTGGAATTTCCTCTCTCACAAGGTCGACCACTTAGTTTCGTCGAACACATACGGTTTCGAGTAGCATCGCCACAGATTTCACAGAACAGGCGCTTCTCCTGGCACAATATCGAACATTTAGTACCAGATGGAACAATTAGTTTAAAATGAAACTAACTTTCGCATCTGGAGTTTCCTCTCTCACAAGGTCGACCACCTGGTTTCGACGAACACATACGGTTTCGAGTGGCATCGCCACATATTTCAGAGGACAGGCGCTTCTCCTGGCACAGTATCGACCACATCATTTCAGATAGAACAATTAGTTTAAAATGGAACTAAGTTTCGCATCTGGAGTTTCCTCTCTCACAAGGTCGACCACTTAGTTTCGACGAACACGTACGGTTTCGAGTGGCATCGCCACAGATTTCAGTGAACAGACGCTTCTCCTGGCACAGTATCGAACACTTAGTTTCAGATAGAACAATTAGTTTAAAATTGAAGTAAATTTCGCATCTGGAGTTTCTTCCCTCACAAGGCGACCACTTAATTTCGTCGAACACATACGGTTTCGAGTGGCATCGCCAGAGATTTCAGAGAACAGGCGCTTCTCCTGGCACGTTATCGATCACTTAGTTTCAGATAGAACAATTAGATTAAAATGGAACTATGTTTCGCATCTGGAATTTCCTCTCTCACAAGGTCGACCACTTAGTTTCGTCGAACACATACGGTTTCGAGTAGCATCGCCACAGATTTCACAGAACAAGCGCTTCTCCTGGCACAATATCGAACATTTAGTACCAGATGGAACAATTAGTTTTAAATGGAACTAAGTCTCGCATCTGAAGTTTCTTCTCTCACAAGGTCGACCACTTAGTTTCGTCGAACACATACGGTTTCGAGTAGTATCGCCACAGATTTCGCAGAACGGGAGTTTCTCCTGGCACAGTATCTAACACTTAGTTTCAGATAGAACAATTAGTTTAAAATGGAACTAATTTTCGAATCTGGAGTATCCTCTCTCACAAGGTCGACCACATAGTTTCGTCGAACACATACGGTTTCGAGTAGTATCGCCGCAGATTTCGCAGAACGGGAGTTTCTCCTGGCACAGTATCGAACACTTAGTTTCAGATAGAACAATTAGTTTAAAATGCAACTATGTTTCGCATCTGGAGTTTCCTCTCCCACAAGGTCGGCCAGTTAGTTTCGTCGAACACATACGGTTTCGAGTAGTATCGCGACAGATTTCAGAGAACAGGCGCGTCTCCGGGCACTGTATCGAACACTTAGTTTTAAATGGAACTAAGTCTCGCATCTGAGGTTTCTTCTCTCACAAGGTAGACAACTTAGTTTCGTCGAACACATACGGTTTCGAGTAGTATCGCCACAAATTTCGCAGAACGGGAGTTTCTCCTGGCACAGTATCTAACACTTAGTTTCAGATAGAACAATTAGTTTAAAATGGAACTATGTTTCGCATTTGGAGTTTTCTCTCTCACAAGTTCGACCACTTAGTTTCGTTGAACACATATGGTTTCGAGTGGCATCGCCACAGATTTCAGAGAGCAGGCGCTTCCCCTGGCACAGTATCGAACACTTAGTTTCAGATAGAACGATTAGTTTAAAATGAAACAAAGTTTCGCATCTGGAGTTTCCTCTCTCACAAGGTCGACCACCTAGTTTCGTCGAACACATACGGTTTCGAGTAGCCTCGCGAGAGATTTCAGAGAACAGGCGCTTCTCCTGGCTCATTATCGATCACTTAGTTTCAGATAGAACAATCAGTTTAAAATGGAACTAAGCTTCACATTTGGTGTTTACTCTCTCACAAGGTCGACCACTTAGATTCGTCGAACACATACGTTTTCGAGTAGCATCGCCACAGATTTCAGAGAACAGGCGCTTCTCCTGGCACAGTATCGAACACTTAGTTTCAGATAGAACAATTAGTTTAAAATGGAACTAAGTTTCGCATCTGGAGTTTCCTCTCTCACAAGGTCGACCACTTAGTTTCGACGAACACGTACGGTTTCGAGTGGCATCGCCACAGATTTCAGTGAACAGACGCTTCTCCTGGCACAGTATCGAACACTTAGTTTCAGATAGAACAATTAGTTTAAAATTGAAGTAAATTTCGCATCTGGAGTTTCTTCCTTCACAAGGCGACCACTTAATTTCGTCGAACACATACGGTTTCGAGTGGCATCGCCAGAGATTTCAGAGAACAGGCGCTTCTCCTGGCACGTTATCGATCACTTAGTTTCAGATAGAACAATTAGATTAAAATGGAACTATGTTTCGCATCTGGAATTTCCTCTCTCACAAGGTCGACCACTTAGTTTCGTCGAACACATACGGTTTCGAGTAGCATCGCCACAGATTTCACAGAACAGGCGCTTCTCCTGGCACAATATCGAACATTTAGTACCAGATGGAACAATTAGTTTAAAATGAAACTAACTTTCGCATCTGGAGTTTCCTCTCTCACAAGGTCGACCACCTGGTTTCGACGAACACATACGGTTTCGAGTGGCATCGCCACATATTTCAGAGGACAGGCGCTTCTCCTGGCACAGTATCGACCACATCATTTCAGATAGAACAATTAGTTTAAAATGGAACTAAGTTTCGCATCTGGAGTTTCCTCTCTCACAAGGTCGACCACGTAGTTTCGACGAACACATACGGTTTCGAGTGGCATCGCCACAGATTTCAGAGAACAGGCGCTTCTCCTGGCACAGTATCGACCACATCATTTCAGATAGAACAATTAGTTTAAAATGGAACTAAGTTTCGCATCTGGAGTTTCCTCTCTCACAAGGTCGACCACTTGGTTTCCTCGAACACATACGGTTTCGAGTGGCATCGCCACAGATTTCAGAGAACAGGCGCTTCTCCTGGCACAGTATCGAACACTTAGTTTCAGATAGAACAATTAGTTTAAAATGGAAATATATTTCGCATTTGGATTTTCCTCTCTCACAAGGTCGACCACTTAGTTTCGTCAAACACATACGGTTTCGAGTGACATCGCCACAGATATCGGTCCATATAGATTATAATTAAATATAATAATATAATATATTTATAAATATATTATTATTTATATAAATAATATTATATATAAATTATATATATATTTAATATAATTAATATATATATTATCGGTAATAAATTTATACTCTTATATTATTAATAATATATATATTAATAAATATAATTTATATAATATTAATATATATATAAAAATTATTAAATCATAAATATAAACTATACTATATATATAATATAATAATTTATATTAAAATTTTTTTATAATTTAATATAATAACATATATTAATATTATATATTTATAAATTTATTTTAATTATATATAAAAAAAATATTTATATATATATATAAATAATAATTAATTGATTTTTATTACTAGATATTTTTTAATTTATATATATTAGAGCAGCAACACAATCTGAATGTATGTAGTAAACAAATAGTCGACTGGTTTCTGCCGAGTCGTTTTGGTTACCGCGTTTTTGTTTCGTTATTAATAAAAAAAAGGTTTATACTCTGCAATAGGTTATGGGCCCAGCTCCCTTGGAATAGTATATTTTAGGTAGTTAATTAAAGTCAATATATCGCGAGTGAAGGTAATAAGTGTATGTGCGCGAAAATGAGTACCAGCAGTTGTACACGAATAGAAATGTTAGAAAGGGATAATTATGAGACTTGGAAATTACAAGCCGAAGCCCTTTTGGTGAAGAATGATGCATGGGGATATGTGAGTGGTGAGATACCGAAACCGGATTTGGCAGAAGGAGCTATAGTCACAAAGCAGTGGGAAATTGCTGACCAGAAAGCCAGGTCAGATCTAATACTATCTATCCACCCTCATGCATTAAAACAAATCAAGAATTGTACCACATCTCGAGATGTTTGGCTTAAATTACAAAGTATCTATCAATCTAAGGGGCCTGCTCGAAAAGCGAATCTTTTAAAACAACTCACTTTGCATAAAATGCGTGAAGGTGAAGACACACGAGACCACATTTCTAAATTCTTTGATGTGGTTGACAAGCTACAAGAAATGGATGTAGAAATTGTTACGTACTGGATGTTAAATTAAAATTTGCATACCTAAACACGGCACGTGCCGTGGCGTCGAACATCGATCATGCTATGCGAGCCGAAAAAGCAGATCGAAGCAAATTCCTCGACCGCGAATATTCTTCGAACGGTGGTCACGTTTTGCTAATAAGCGAAATTGCAATAGCGGGAGGCTATGGATGGGAAATAGCTGATGAACTGCGGGCGGAATTCTTAGAACAGGAACGGGCGATTTCCTGAGTGGGAGGAACGAGCATAGCTCTTGGAACTTCCCCTTAGCGGTCCCCAAAATCTACAAAAGAGGCAGAGAAACCGCCGCGAGTTGCAATCGTTAGTCAAATCGCGAGGTGCGTGGCGTTTTGCCCTTGTTACTATTTTGAGCCAGAGTTCGTGTTAAACTAGTGAAATTACTTCATAGTTACCGAAGGACTCAGTAAACAAGAAATTATTCAAATTTAAAATCAATCTTGAGATCGAAACAAATCTCCATCCTAATATATTAAATTCTTCTTTATAGTATTTATAGTATTTATCGTATTTATAGTATAGTGAAAATAGAATTGCGTTAACTCACAGAAGTGAAAAGTTCATCAGCCATTCCTTCATCTTTGGGCTCCCTCAGCATCTAGGACAATTCACATCAGAGCTAGCGAAAAACATTGCTTCCAAGATAGTATTCATTGGTGAGTTTTCCATACTTATGTTAGCATTGCGATACGAGGACCCAAACATATGTTTATATGCTTGTGGGAATTTCCCTTGGGCCCATTCGTAAACTTAGCACGTTAGGAATTTACCAATCTAAGACTCCAACTAAAATAGGTATTGTAAAATTGTCATCCATTCTGGACTCCGATATTTCTGAACCATTCCGTGTAATTGTTTTTATATAATGTAAAGAATCAATAGAACAGCCCAATAAGGTATTTATCCTCTATTCTGCGTTAACACCTCTTTCATTCCTGACCTATGCGCGGATTCCGTATGGAATCTTAGATGATACGACCCATCCTAAATTAAATTTATTCAAGCGTTACATGCGGAACGGCTAGCCGCTCGGCCCACGAAATAATTCCTTACGCACGTAACAGCTGAATTGGTGTCAGAAGTGGGATACTGATATTGTCAATTAGCGCATGTGTTAGTGCAGAATAATTAAAGGATCATATAGACTTGAGATTCGCACACAGTTGCATAGATAGTTCAATTCATAATCAATAATCAACATCAATTATAATTACACGATAGCGATTGCTGAATTTTCCTTCACTTAATTTATCAAAATGGCCACAAATTCCTCTCGTAATGCAGCAGCACAAGTTTCGGCAAATGTTACATTGGACGAATTACACGTTACTAATTTGATGATGGCTTCTATGGCTGAATGCTTCACAATTCAACAAAGTACACTAAACATTCCCTTCTTTGACGGGAAAAACATTCCGCTTAAAAATTTCTTAAGTGACATTCAAAACGGTGCAGTCTATGTGCCGCCAGCACTGGAAACTTCATATGTAAAGGCAATATTGGGAAAATTGCAGGGAACAGCGAGAGATAGTATTTGGGGTAAAAATTTCCAAAAACTAGATGATCTCGTAAAACATTTAAAGGAAAGATTTGCGCCGGGTAAAACATATCCATACTACCATCACGAAATAGAAAATATCCGAATGAGACGCGGAGAAGCGGTCAGTGACTTTGCAGATCGATTAAATATCCTAATCAGCGATGCTCGTGTTGCTTTAGAAGATAAATATGGGGAATGCGCTAATCAAATGATGGCTCCCGTAGAAGAATGTGCTTTAGAGGCTTTTATTCGAGGATTACCCGACGAAATTGCTATCGCGGTTGATTCGCGTGAACCAAAGAAAATACAGGACGCTGTAAAAATTGCTGCACGAATAGAAACCCGAATGAAATCAGGAATAATCCCCGGTGGTGAACCTTCGCGATTAATGTTATCACAACATTCAGTTCCGAATCCAGATTCTCGTGACTTACCTACCACCTACACAAACCGCTCCCAAACCTTGCGAGAGCAAGATTCGAGGAGTTCCAGTCCCATGAGAAATCCGAACTATAATCGCGCAAATTCACCGATTACCATTTTAAAATCTGCACGTCCTACATCACCTGTTCCTTACAAGCATCACCATTATCCGTTGCCACCGCATCCTTATCCATACTATCCACCGTATTTTTATCCACCAATGCCATATCCGCCTTACAGTCCAATATACGATCACCCTCAATCTTTCCATATGAATCCAAACTTGACTAATCATACTCTAACCAGAGCAAATTCTCCAACCCCAGTTCCTTCGCGAAGCATTGAACCTTCAAGATCCAACACACCCACTAACCAAAATTCCAGATCTTCTTCCCCTATCCCAACATTTGATCATTTTAACTCGAATTCGTCGAGAAGGAACAGTGAAAATTTAAACTCCCGCACAACTCGTCGTGCCGGCGCGACGGCGAGTTACTCGAATCAGGAGCGTCGAACAGTAAAATTTTTGGAAGCAGAGGAATCGTCTATTCCTATAAACGACAGCAAGAATCACCATTAATTAAAATGTCTGCGAAAGAATTACGCAATAAATCTGGTTTATTTTTGGTTGATACCGGCGCAGATATAAATCTGATAAAATTAAATGCTTTGCACGAAGACGTCGAAGTAGACATTCAGAAATCAGTCTCTATAACTGGAATTACCCCGGAAAAATTGAGAACTTTAGAAACAACTACCGTTACACTTTTGGAACAACCAGTTAAATTTCACGTCGTTAGATCATCGTTTCCCTTGCATAATGATGGAATTTTAGGCAAAGATTACTTACGTCAAGAGCAGGCGGAAATCTCGTTCGCTCATAATACCTTGGTCACAAAAACTGAACCCATCAGACCTTTTAGGTTCATTGGGGAAGAACCAAATCAGAAATCTAAACGTAGTCCTCGTTCGTAAATTCTTACGATTAAAGCTCGCACTCGTCAACCGATAGCTATAGACGTGGTTAATTCAGAAATAAAAGAAGGATACTTGCCAAAGTTAGAATCAGTAGAAGGCTTATACATAGGCGAAGCAGCTGTTAGCGTACGGGATGGTGTCTGTCACGTATTAGCAATTAATACGTTGGAAGAAGACATACAAGTCGAGGTTACTCCACAAGAAGTAATTCCCTTTGAATACTATGATTTTCCAGAAGAAGAATATTTCGATTCAGATTCAGAAGTTCAGGATTTCCCTGTAGTTCAAGATAGGGTTTTTGAAATTCTAAAACGTTTGCGCTTAAATCACCTGAATGACGAGGAACGAGACCATATAATCGAAATTATAGAAGAATACCCAAATCGCTTTTATTTGCCAGGAGACCAATTACCTTTCACCCCGTTAATAAAATATACAATTCCGACATCAGATGATTTACCGATTAATACTAGACAGTATCGCTTTCCACCGGTTCACAAGGAAGGAATACATCGTCAAATTTTGACAAAATTAAACAATAGGATAATTAAACCATCAAATTCGCCTTATAATTCACATCTCTGGATCGTCCCTAAGAAACCTGATTCTCAAGGAAGACCCAGGTGGAGAATGGTAATTGATTTTCGCAAACTTAACGAAAAAACGATAGGAGATGCATATCCGTTACCAAATATAACCGATATTCTGGATCAATTAGGCCAAGCTAGATATGTCTCGATCATCGATCTCGCGAGTGGATTCCAACAAATAGAGATGGATCCGAAGGATAGGGCTAAAACAGCCTTTACAACTCCTAATGGGCACTACGAGTATATCCGTATGCCCGAAGGTTTGAAAAATGCACCTGCCACCTTTCAACGGCTTATGGATCAAACGTTACGTGGTTTGCAGGGAACGGAAGTTTTCGTTTATCTCGATGACATTGTAGTGTACGCAAAAACTCTTGAAGAACACGGAAAGAAAATTCGTAGATTATTTAATCGGTTAGAAAAAGCTAAATTAACATTACAACCCGATAAATGTGAATTTTTGAAAACTGAAGTAGCATACCTAGGACATATAATTAGTCAAAAGGGTGTAAGACCAGATCCAAAAAAGATTATAGCAGTAAAAAACTTTCCTCGACCAAAAACAGCAAAGAATGTCAGACAATTTTTAGGTTTAGCAGGTTATTATCGCAGATTTATTAAAGATTTTGCAGCAAAATCAAAACCATTAACAGAATTGTTAAAAAAGAACGCGACCTTCGTTTGGGGAAAGGAACAAAAACGTAACTTCCAGGAATTACGGAAAGCGCTCTGTAGAGGTCCAATTCTCCAATATCCAAATTTTGATAAGCCTTTCACTTTAACAACAGACGCCTCAGATTTTGCGATAGGAGCAATACTTAGTCAGGAGGTTGATGGAAACGATTTACCAATAGCTTATCTTTCTAGAACTTTAACAAACCCTGAGAAAAATTATTTCACCACCGAAAAAGAATGTTTGGCAGTATTATACGCAATTTTGCATTTTAGGCCGTATCTTTACGGTAGGAAATTCACGTTAGTTAGCGATCACGAACCCCTGAAATGGATAGACTCCATAAAGGATCCAGGGCAACGTTTAATTCGATGGAGATTGAAATTGTGTGACTACGACTATAATTTCGTTCATAAAGCGGGAAAATTAAACACAAGCGCAGACGCGTTATCCAGAAATCCTGTTGTTAAATTTAACCTCTCCGATACCAGCAGTACCGACTCTGACATTGAACTTGAATCATCAAAAATTCTACCGATTCAAGAACAACCAGCAAAATCTAAACTTAGCTCAGCAGCAACCACATCTAGACCAATATCCAAATTAGTTTCGGAAGCACCCAGAAAACCAGGAAGGCCCATTCGATCGAAAAATAAACAAAAAATTTCAAACCCTTTAAATGTCAGTGCAATAGCAACTAGGACCCGAAATCAATTAAACCCCAACGCTTACATTCCACCACGACCTACAGTTCCATCGTCAGCAGATACGCCAGACGTAGATTCCGATAATTCACAGGACGAGTCATCAGAACCACCCATATTACGGAAAAGGAAAAGTGTAATGCCAAGCCTGGATTTACACAAGAAAATTACTTCAAAGCATCCGAAAGGGAAAGTATTGGAACCAATTGCCGAGGACGTTGATACTGAAACCGTAGACGAGATAACAACAGATGCTGACACCATACTACTAGAGTTACAGCCACCCTCAGAGGACAGCGACGATGACGTTTTCCTAGATGACGAACGAAGACTGTCTATAAACAAACAGGAATTACATGACTCTTTCAAACGTTTTGACGAATCTCTTAAAGAACACAGCGAAATTATGGAAGAATCATCAGGTAATACTTCGGACACTGACGAACTAGACGACTTAGAGTTAAATAGTAGAATAGAAAAATTACTTAAACAATATGGAACAGAAGGACATGATAAATCGAAACCTGACTGTACACTAGAAACATCCGAGCAGACCAAAATTCATTGGCAACCCCATAGATCCACATTACCTACTCCTATTCCACATTCTAAACCATTGGCATTGTCAACTCCTTTTCCAGCTTCACCAATCCATACGAGACAGAATGCACTTCTACCAGGACACTTCAGTGAAACTAAATCAAAATCTCTTGGTATACCAAGGCGAATAATTCCAAGGACGGTATCAGGTAACGAGACGTACTGCACTGGCATCCAGCTGACTCAGGGAATTCCCCCGGATATCACACCTAACTCTCCCGTAAATCTTTCTCGGAAACCACCACGCTCTTCAAAGAAATTAATTAATATCAGCCGAGAAAATTTGATCTACTCACATGATAATTATGTTCACTTTATTTCTGCTGATTGCGAATTGAAAACATCCGTAGGAAAATTGCTAACAGATATAGGCGCTATCAGCGTTGAAAATATCAGAGAAATTAAACCAAAGGAAGGTCAAGTACTAATCACTAGACAGGGAAAGTACAAAATATTTAGCATCGTTGGGCAGAAACATCATTTTGACGAGACTTTCGTCGCGAAAATAAAAACCGGGCTTAGGAACTTAAAATTAATTCTTCCAAATTCCGATATTAACTCCTTTCGAATTTCAAAATCCGGTGATTATACCGATTCACTTACTCTCGAATCACTAAAGGAAATCCTAACAGAAATGTTCGAGGAAATCGACATCGAAATTACAATTTGCCTTGGGAAAATTCAAATTCCTCCCGAAGAACTTCGTCATAATATAATTTCAGAATTACATGAAGGCATAGTCGGCGGTCACAAAGGAGTAACTAAAACGTATCGTAGGATTCGCGAAAGATTCTATTGGCCAGGAATGAGGAATGATATTCAAAATTTCATTAGAACTTGCCATAGCTGTCAAGAAAATAAATTAGTCAGAACAAAAACGCGTGAACCAATGATAATCACAGATACCCCTATAGAACCGTTTGCTAAAGTATCATTAGATACTGTGGGACCCCTACCTACAACCCCTGATGGCAATCGGCACATATTGACTATGCAAGATAATTTGACAAAATATTGCATCGCCGTACCCGTACCGGATATAAAAGCTGAAACAATTGCTCACGCGATAGTAACACATTTAATCTTACAATTTGGAGCTCCGCGTATTATATTAACCGACAGAGGAACAAGTTTTATAAACAAGATTCTAAAGGAATTAACAAAAATCTTCAAAATTCATCACGTAACAACGTCTGGTTACAGACCACAGACAAACGGTGCTTTAGAAAGGAGCCATATAGTATTAACGGACTATATAAAACATTATATAAATGATTTCAATGATTGGGATAAGTTAGTTCCGTTTGCCATGTTCTCATACAACACCTCAGTACACGAAGCCACTAACTTCACTCCATATGAATTAGTTTTTGGAAAATTAGCTCGTTACCCTAGTTCATTTCCCGAAGAGGATGATATGCTAACGTATAATTCATATCTTCGTGAATTGATAATTCGACTTTCCGAATCACAAATATTAGCTGGACAAAATTTAATTTCTGCTAAACATAAGTCTAAAGGATATTATGATGAAAAGGCACGACCATTCCCAGGAAAAGTAGGAGATATGGCTCGTGTTCTAGTAGAACCCAGGAAAGGAAAGTTCAGTACTCGATATCATGGTCCCTATAAAATAGTTGGAGTTTTGGAGAAAAATAATATTGTTTTGGAAGATGGAAATGGTAAAAGATTCATCAAACACGCGGATAAAGTAGAATTGGCCGCACAGTAATTTCAAATTTCGTAAAATAATAATCATTGATGCCTGATATTTGATAGGGAATGGCGATGGACTCACTGAATATTTGTATCAACCTGACCTGTCGCTAAACATTTCCGAAATTTCACCAATTTTGCCATATTATAAGAGCCTTAGAACCATAGCAGATGACATAAGCGAACCTGACAATCCTAAAGGAGCATCACTGTTCGAACTAGAAGCAAAACTTGACGAGATAGGAACACACCACAGGGAAAAGCAATATCAGCATACATTACTCTTCGGAGGCCTAATAGTTCAAAAGCCGATGTTTGAGGAGACGACCGAGGAAAACCACAGATTGGAAAACATCACGACAAGGGCACAACCTATACCAGGAACAGCAGAACAAAATACCCCGAGACGTACATTACCTTGTCAGAAAGCATTAATCAATTAAAAAAAAAAAACGAACAAGCCGGAGTATATATATATATATATATATGTGTGTGTGTGTGTATGTATGTACATGCATATGTGTATGTGTGTATATGCGAACATGTATAGATATAAGTATAAATTTATGTTTTTGGTCCTCGTCATCGTGCGCCCTTAGTAATATCCATTGTAAACTGCGTACTAACCATCTCTTACTTATTATTAGCCAGCATTAGTTCCACCACAATGACCACCGAAGGCCGTCGATTGTTGGTCACCCGATTGGCACCACACACCAAAAAGGCGCACCTGCTCCAAATCTTCCGAGATTATGGGATCGAGCACGCGGTGGTACGGAGGAGTTCCGCGGGGAATACTGCGTTCATAAGTTTCGCCAAGGCCGAAGACGCAGCCCATGTCTTGAATCATTCGAAAACGGAACCTTTTATTATAAATAATCGGAAGGTCCGAATTCTTCCCGCTGATCCTTGGCACGAGAGAGAACCAACTTATAAACCTGAACACCCTTCTAACCCTACTCCAAGCATCAATCCTTTCCCTGGATACGTCCCTCCTTCCGCACCTATTCTACCCCCTGAATGTGTTGAGGAAATAGCCAAGTATCTAAATTACAGGGACAGAGCATGCATGGAGCAAGTGTCACGGAGTTGGCGGGAGGGCACGCTGCGTTCGTACCGCGGAATTACCGAGATATCACAATCCGATAAAAATTGGCGACCAACAAGGGTGTCTTTGCGCGCTTTTTACTGGGCGATCCTAAGGTTTGGCAACACTCTGAACCGAGTAATCCTGGACGATGCCGAGTTCTGCGCTGAAGTACAACCCCAGCTGATCACCATCCTCACGAAGCACGCCCCTGACCTGGAAGTGTTGGACACAACGGCCGTAACCATTAGACCATCGGCGCTCCGAGAACTCACAAGGTTGCATAAACTAAAGGAAGTGAGACTTGGACCATGCAAAGGCAGCATAGATTTGGACCATGTAGCGTTATTAATCAAAAATAACCACCTGCACACCTTGAACATTACGAAAAACCACGTAACAGGGAACGTCAGCCAGTCAGGACTCAGTTTGCAGGAATTAAATTTACGGGAAGTGTCAACGAAGGGAGACACGTTGGAACAATTATTTACAAAAATCACGCAACTAAGAAAATTGACTATTGACCAGCCAGAGGGACTCGAGAACGAGCTGCCGCTCATCGCACTTTTGAGAAATACGGAACTCCACGAAACACTAAGATCATTAAATTTAATCTACTGCAATTTCGACAACCCGGCAGAGGCCACCGCGGAAAGCGGGGAAGAAGAAGATGCCGAGGCCCGTTTTTTCGAACTTAGTTTGGGACCAGTCGAAATATCAAAATCAATACCAGCAGCCTTCACAAAGCTGACCGAGCTCTCCATTCCTTTTTGCGGGTGGGTAACAGCAGGTTTTGTCAACGAGATCGGACAACATCTCAGGACACTACATGCACTGGATATTACGGGTTGCACCAACATCCGAGGAGAGGCTTGCTTGGATCCACTCGCTCGAACAGCCCTCAGGACATTAAAGATGAGTTACCTGCATCCCACCGTAGGAGGATACTTCCTGGAGGAATTGAGAAACCTTGAGTTCTTGGAGTGCCGGGAGAACGAAGGTGTAACAGACGAGGACTTCGTGCCGTTGTTGAGCAACTGCGCCAAATTATACCATCTGGACCTGGAAGGTTGCTATGGGATAGGGCGTGCACTCGTCAACGCTGTCCAGAGGATACTACGGGGCGACCCGCACAACCAGAGACTAGCCCTTTACCTGGGAGGAACCGCCGCAACGCCGTGCAGGCGTGATAGGAGAATGCTTCACGTAAGCATTCACTATCACAGGCTCGGACGGCAGGTCTTTGGGTAAAAGTCATATGTGTCATTAACATCACCTTCGATGTTATGGAGCTACTCCTGAATGTGCATATGGCTCTACACAAAGCCCTGATACCCTTGTTGAGTCAAGCCAATTACCCACGTTATATTTTGAATACCAATCACTTTGTACATTACCAGTTCAATAATTGCGAAAATTTTTATATGCGACCATCTCTCTAATTCGACCTACTGTCAAGCCGCAAAGCATCATCGAGGGCGATGATCAGTCTAAGGGGGGAGGGGTGTTACGTACCGGATGTTAAATTAAAATTTGCATACCTAAACACGGCACGTGCCGTGTCGTCGAACATCGATCATGCTATGCGAGCCGAAAAAGCAGATCGAAGCAAATTCCTCGACCGCGAATATTCTTCGAACGGTGGTCACGTTTTGCTAATAAGCGAAATTGCAATATCGGGAGGCTATGGATGGGAAATAGCTGATGAACTGCGGGCGGAATTCTTAGAACAGGAACGGGCGATTTCCTGAGTGGGAGGAACGAGCATAGCTCTTGGAACTTCCCCTTAGCGGTCCCCAAAATCTACAAAAGAGGCAGAGAAACCGCCGCGAGTTGCAATCGTTAGTCAAATCGCGAGGTGCGTGGCGTTTTGCCCTTGTTACTATTTTGAGCCAGAGTTCGTGTTAAACTAGTGAAATTACTTCATAGTTACCGAAGGACTCAGTAAACAAGAAATTATTCAAATTTAAAATCAATCTTGAGATCGAAACAAATCTCCATCCTAATATATTAAATTCTTCTTTATAGTATTTATAGTATTTATCGTATTTATAGTATAGTGAAAATAGAATTGCGATAACTCACAGAAGTGAAAAGTTCATCAGCCATTCCTTCATCTTTGGGCTCCCTCAGCATCTAGGACAATTCACATCAGAGCTAGCGAAAAACATTGCTTCCAAGATAGTATTCATTGGTGAGTTTTCCATACTTATGTTAGCATTGCGATACGAGGACCCAAACATATGTTTATATGCTTGTGGGAATTTCCCTTGGGCCCATTCGTAAACTTAGCACGTTAGGAATTTACCAATCTAAGACTCCAACTAAAATAGGTATTGTAAAATTGTCATCCATTCTGGACTCCGATATTTCTGAACCATTCCGTGTAATTGTTTTTATATAATGTAAAGAATCAATAGAACAGCCCAATAAGGTATTTATCCTCTATTCTGCGTTAACACCTCTTTCATTCCTGACCTATGCGCGGATTCCGTATGGAATCTTAGATGATACGACCCATCCTAAATTAAATTTATTCAAGCGTTACATGCGGAACGGCTAACCGCTCGGCCCACGAAATAATTCCTTACGCACGTAACAAAATCAATACAGATTTGTTAGCCATAATGTTATTGTATAGTCTCCCAGAGAAATTTGAAAATTTCCGATGTGCAATCGAATCCACAGATGAATTACCATCACCGGAAATATTGAAGATAAAGATAGTTGAAGAAAGTGATGCACGCAATCAGAAATTAAAGGAAGAAGTCCCGAATGCAATGATGGTTGGAAGACAAGCATTCAAAAATCATAAATTCCGGAACAATAGGCCCAACGAGCGTAGGGAAGAACATAGAGAAGAATTCAAATTCCGTTGCCATTAATGCAAAAAGGTGGGACACAAAGCTATAGACTGCAGACTAGAAGATGGGAAATACAAACCTTGGAAGTCGGGAAAGCAGAGTCCCAAGGAATCTAGCTTACTAGTCACAGATAGAAAAGACTATGCTTTAAAGACCGGACACGACATAAGTACAAGCGATTGGTGCTTAGATAGTGGTTGTACATCGCATATTACGAAGCAAGAAGAAAGCCTAAGGAATCTGGAGTCATATGAGTTCGAAGACTTGAATTTAGCGACTAACAATACATCAGCTAAAGTATTGGCGAAAGGGACAGCATCTATTATTGCCTCAAACAAAGATGGCAGTCAGAAAATAAATTTATTAAATACCTTATATGTTCCAGGATTACGCACAAATTTAATGTCTGTTTCAAAGATTACAGACAAGGGATATAATGTAACCTTCGGTAGAAACGGTGCTCTAGTCAAGGATAGAGCAGGAACCATTTTAATGCGCGCTGACAGAATCGATGGTTTATATTACATTAGGCAAAGCACACAATATGCAGGAAGAATGTCGAGTGAATCAGAAGAAAATTTAAAAATATGGCATGAGAGATACGGACACTTGAACGGAAGAGATCTGAAGAAAATGGTTGCTAACAAAGAGGTATGTGGCATCAGAATCAGAACACAAAAAGAACTACCTACGTGTGAAGTATGCTTAAAAGGCAAACTTGCGCAGACACCTTACCCAAAAGAGTCCAGTCGTAAATCGGAACTGCTAGAATTAGTACACACAGACTTATGTGGACCGATGAGGACAGAGTCATTGAATGGGTCAAAATATTTCTTAATCTTCATAGAAAACAGAACGAGGTGGTGCGAAGTAAGATTCTTGAAGAGGAAAAGCGAAGCCCTCACTGAATTCAAAAAGTACAAGAGCATGGTTGAAAACATCACTGGTAGGAAAATCAAATACATTCAGTCCGACAACGGAAAATAATATTGCAATAAAGAATTTGACGACTATTTAAAAAAATCTGGAATCCAAAGAAGATTGACAATCCCGCACACACCGCAACAAAATGGCACCGCGGAACGCATGAATTGAACACTTGTGGAAATGGCAAGATGTCTACTAATTCAATCGAAACTATCCCCATCGTTTTGGGCAGAAGCACTGCATACAGCTAATTACATCCGCAATAGATGCCCCGCAAACCACTTAAATGGGCAAACACCTTATAAACTTTGGACCGGTAAAAGGCCAAATGTGAAATATTTCCGAACATTCGGATGTAAAGGATATGCATTGGACCGAGATACAAACAAAGGAAAATTTTCTCCAAGATCCAGAGAGTGTATATTCGTAGGTTATTCTTTGGAATCTAAAGGTTACCGAGTTTGGGTACCTAGTGAAAGGAAAATAATTGTATCCAGAGATATAAAATTCTTCGAAGAAATTGGTGCCGGAACAAAATATGAAGAATTCGTTAATGAAAATAGGATGATTAATGGAAACAAACTAAAGGAAAGAAAATATGCTGAAATAGAGACAAAAACGATCAGAGACCTCGGAGAACAAAACTCATTACAAGAAGAAGAAGAAGATGATGATGAAGAATACGAAGAAGCTATGGAGTGGACTCACGAAGAACCACAAAATAATGAAAACAGTGAAACCTGCGAACAAAGGGAAGAAAATGGGTTAAATAACCAACATCAAGAGCAAGAACAGGTAATACAAAATCCAGAAGTACAGTTGCGAAGAACCGTGGGGAGACCCAAAATAATAAGGACGGGAAATCCAGGAAGACCCAAGAAACAATATCACTATGAGGTAGCACAACAAGTCACTACAAAAGAAGAAGAGACAGAAGAACATGTGGATACAAGTAAAATTTCGGCTAAAAAGGCAATGGCCAGTAAAGATAGGGAAGAGTGGAAAGCAGCCATACGTAGTGAGATAATGTCTATGATCAAAAATAATACGTGGGAAATCGTAGATCGACCAAGGGACCGAAGCATCGTAAGCTGTCGTTTAATATTACGGAATAAATGTAAGGCTGACGGGACGCTGGATAGGAGGAAGGCGAGACTCGTAGCTCGAGGTTTTACACAAGTCCCGGGAATGGACTTTCATGAAACTTTTGCACCAGTAGCAAGATTGAGTTCCATAAGGACATTAATCGCTCTAGCAGTTGAGCGAGACATGCTGGTTGATCATCTTGATGTATCGACCGCTTTTCTGAATGGAGATATAGATGAAGAGATATACATGGAAATACCAGAAATGCTGGAAGAAACATTACAAGACATAAGATCAGCAAAGGACAGTAAAATCAGTAAGGATCAGAAGATCAGAATTAACAAAATGTTGCAAGATATTAAAGGCGAGAATAAAGTCTGTTTACTAAAGAAGGCAATTTATGGTTTGAAACAATCAAGCAGACAATGGAATATTAGACTTGATGAGAAATTGCGTGAATTAGGATTGCAATCGATGAATCCTGACCCCTGTGTTTACTTCAAAATAATGAACGAAAATTTGGTTATCGTGGCGATTTATGTCGATGATATATTAATGATATCAAGAAATAGAGAACACATGGAAGAATTAAAACAAGGACTAATGTCAACGTTTGAAATGAAGGACTTAGGACCCATTCAGCATTGCTTAGGAATTAAGTTCACGCGGAGTAAGGGGAAGATGGCGATGACTCAGAAGACCTATATTGAAGACACATTGAGAAAATTTGGCATGAGTGATGCGAAACCGATTTCTACTCCTTGTGAACTAAATAAACGGGATATAAAGGAAGAAACGAATGAAGATGTATCGGGAGCCGAAATTAAAGGGTTGCCATATAGGGAACTGATAGGATCGTTGATGTACATAGCCATTGCCACGAGACCAGACATAGCTCACGTGGTGAGCTGGCTCAGTCAATTCAGCTCCAATTTTGATCAAAACCATTGAAAAGCTGCGAAAAGAGTTCTGCGATACTTGAGGGGAAGCCTAAATTATGGATTAGTGTTCACCAAAGCCAAACAAGATTTAATGGGATATGTTGACGCGGATTGGGGAGCCTGCCCGGATGATGGAAGGTCATATACTGGTTACATCTTCAAATATGGTAATGCAGCTATAAGCTGGGAATCACGGAAGTAGCGAACAGTAGCCCTGTCTAGTACGGAGGCAGAGTACATGGCTCTGACAGAAGCGACGAAAGAAGCAATCAACCTCCAAACTTTCCTGAAAGAATTAGGCGTTAGAGATGAGACGCCATTGACACTGTGGAACCACAATCAAGGAGCACAAAAATTGGCCAAAAACGCCGTATTTCACAGGAGGACCAAGCATATCGACATAAGGTATCATTTCGTCCGCGATGCATTGAAAGAAAGATCTGTGGTATTAAAATATATGCCCACGCAGGAAATGATGGCCGATGTGCTGACGAAGGGACTACCACGTTCAAAACACGAACACTGTCGCGATTTACTGGGAGTCCAGTCAATCGAAGATTGAAGTTGAAGACTCGGTGGAGAGTAACAACATTTACGATTGAGGGGAAGTATTAGAGCAGCAACACAATCTGAATGTATGTAGTAAACAAATAGTCGACTGGTTTCTGTCCAGTCGTTTTGGTTACCGCGTTGTTGTTTCGTTATTAATAAAAAAAAAGGTTTATACTCTGCAATAATATAGGTATATAATGTGAAATTATTTTTATTACCAGAGATGTTTTATTAAAATAAATTAATTAATAAATTACTTATATTAATTAAATAAATTATAAATTTTATTGGGATAAAAGAATTAGGTCATTGTTGAAATTTGTTTTAAATTATCGGCCAACTATAACCGATATTGGAGGAAGTGAAACTTCCTCCTCCGGTCCGGACGAGGGAGAGTGGGTAAAGGTAACTCCAAACCAATATGCCTTTGTTTCCCTCTGACTGTCCTGAAAAGGACAGTCGTTTATTACAGACCCTTTTTCGCTCTGTATAATACACAGTGTTTTTGCCGATCTCAAGAATTTAACTTCTCGGTAGCCTGGCTGTCGGCGGGCCTGGTTGTCCTAGGTTATGACTCTGGAACAACAGAAAAAAGAACGAACGGGTGTAATCACCTGAAATACGATAATCGTATTAACGTTCTGTCTCGGGAATGTTTTGACGCTCACACTTAAACAGCAACGGTAACCGTGCTGTGTGTGCTAATGCGTGTACTGGTGCGTGGCTTTTAAATACGGTAAGCCACGCGTCGACTGTTTTGGCCGATCTGTTCCGTCTTTTTCAGGAACACAGTCGTGGCGGTCGGCTAGATTTACGCAATGAAATCTTTAGTGCAACGACCGCACAGTCGTATTGCCTCGAACGGAAAACCAAGGCGGAGGTTGTAAATCTCCTGTATGGATTCCGTGAGCGGGGAGATCCACGGTTACTAGTAACTAGTCCCAGTGGCTGACAACGGAGGCTGATCTAACCGTTTCTTTCTCAACACGCTTTGGCGTGGAGTAAGAGTGGACCAACGCTATTTCTAACCCGTCTTCTTCAACACGCCGCGTCGTGAAGGAAGCCTGGACACAGCGGTATCGAAACTCTCCGGTCGCTCTTTGGTTTCTCTAAACGTCACCAAGGCGATTCCCGGTAGAGAACGAGTAGCGGGTCTTAAGTTAGAATAGCGCGCCAACTAACGTAGTGCTCCGCCGACCAGTGGTCATCCAAGGAGTGGACTCCTGACGCTCCCACGTCGAATAACAATGGTTGGCGAAAACCAGGTGAACCCACCGATTTTCGCCCCAGTACTAATTCAGGGTAAAGACCGCTAAATTACTAAAAGGCGCAGCTATTGTGCTGAAGAGTCAACACGAATTGTCGTGTGCTATTCTCGATTCAGTTTCACAATTGCTGGTGTTGAGCTGAAAGCTGTGTTCGTTATAACGGGAGCACGATCGACAATCGATGCGCTCCGTGCGAACTGTTTCTGAGGACTCTCGAAATTGAACTGACTGTCGGCGACGTTACACCGTCGTCGGCAAGCGCGAACGAGTAATTCCTCGTTACGCGGCGCTTTCGTCAAACTATTAGTTCTTTCTCACTCTCTCTCATATCCGTTTACTATTCCCAAATTCGAACGTCTTCAAACGGTAATATGTACCGGTCAGACGTGCCGATCTCTGGTCTCCCACGGTCTAGACGAAAACAATCATTGTCATGTTATTGGACCTCGCTAGTTTTTCTATTTCCTTTTCGAATCACACCGGTCAAATAAACTCGGTAGACTCAAGAAAAAGAAATTAACTATGAGGCTCGTGATCGGGTGAAACAACTGCTGGTCACTTATTTAAACATACCGCCCTCCTTGCACTGTCTGTGCAATTTCTGGAGGGTTTGGTAGTTGTGACATCGAGACTCGAATCGCGGAATTTTACAAATTCAAGTTGAATTGTCGTTTGAGAGAGAGGATAAATGCAAGTTAATTATATTGTATAATTATAACTTACTTTTTGGTTGCGGCGAGGGGGTGACTGTCGTCTCCAGCAGTCTCAACGACGTCTCCAGGGCCATACGAGTGATTTGCTCGTACAACGCCCTGCTGTCCCCGGAGGGCGTGAGGCTGCCTGAGCTTCCGCTCGTCGAGCTGGACGAAGCCCTTCCAGCTCGTCCCCGATGTCGCCTCCGTTTCGGGTCTGTAGAGCTACGCTCCTTTGGACCCGTTGTTGCCCCCTGTGCCGTGGGTGTTGGTGCCGGGATTGCCGGACACGGCGTCCTCTCCGGTGGATTCTCCGGTTTGACCTTGTATAGGAGGGACGTTAAACGTCCCTCGGAGTTCCAGCGGAGGGTGTACTTCCCGCCTTCCACCCGGCAGTTATACCTCCGGGTGGTCCGGGGTATGTGCTGCGGCACCCGCAACACATCGTGCCCCAGGTCGATTATTAGGCCCTCCTTTGGTTTGCCCGGGGTGGGCCTTGCCCCGCTGGGGTCCTCCACCTCCATGCTGGGGCCAGCCTCTTCCTCGTGGGCTGCTCACACTTGCTCGCCGAGCTTGAGACATTTCTCAAAGCTCGCGCTTATCAGTTTGTGGCTCTCTCCGTCCATTCTGCCGGCTATCACAGTTAGAACTATGAGGGCGAACGGATCGGGACCTGTTTTATTTCCTCGGTGGTACCCTTGGGCAACGGGGGTACCTCCCCTACAGGTGCGAAACCAGAAGAAAGACTTTACGCCCTCTTTTCGTCTTATCCTGAGGAGTGGGGGCCAAGAAGGGGGTACCGGATCGAATTTTCGAGCTCAACGGTTTCTCTCCCCTTGTTGCCTCACCTAACCGAAAAACAGTCCTCTGAAGTTTATTCGTCTTCGGGGTCACGATTCGTGCCCGAAGACTCGTTTCCCACGGGTAGCTTACACAGTCTCGTTATCGGACGTGTGTAGGTGGAGGTTTTTGTACGGAGTTTAACCACTCGCACATTACCGTCTCTACCCGGGAAAATCTCCTCAATTCTTCCCATTTCCCATTGATTAGGTGGGAGAAGAGGGTTTTGCACCAGTACCAGATCCCCTGGTTGCAGGTGCATTTCGATGGATCGCCACTTATTGCGATTCTGGAGATGCGTGATATAATCACGTGTCCAATGCTTCCACAGCTGCTCGTGAAATTTCTGGATCGCTCTCCAGCGCGATAGGCGCGAGAGCTGTTCCGTCTCAACAGAGCGCATCGGAAGTGCATTTAAAGGACCTCCACTAAGGAAGTGGCCCGGCGTGAGAGGCGCATAGCTATCGGGTGCATCACTCAACGCTGCGATCGGGCGGGAGTTTAAGCTCGCCTCGATCTTGCAAAGGAGCGTATACATCTCCTCTGCGGTGGGAGTGAATGCACCGAGAATGCGCTTTAAGTGATGTTTCACTGATTTCACGCCGGCTTCCTGCATGCCACCGAAATGTGGTGCAATAGGAGGATTAAATCTCCATTCTATGCCCTGCGTGCCGCAGTTATTTTGCACTTCCTGCGAATTACTCACCTCGCGGAAGTGCGTTCTTAGCTCGCGATCTGCACCGACGAAGTTTGTCCCATTGTCACTGAAAATGCAGGATGGGGTTCCACGTCGGGCGATAAAGCGATCTAAGGCGGCAATAAACGAGCCTGTCGTGTAATCACTGACAAGTTCGAGATGGACAGCTCTTCTAGCGTAACATACGAAAACCGCAAGGTACGCTTTATGAGCTGTCTTCCCTCGGCCAGCGGAGTAGCGAACGCGAAACGGTCCAGCATAATCCACTCCGCAATTCGAGAAAGCTCGAGCCGGTCTGCAACGCTCAGGGATCAAACCAGCCATAATCTGCGTGGAGGTGCGACCCTTCCACCTTATGCATTTCATGCATTGGTTGATCACCGTTCGAGCAAAATTTCGGCAGCCAAGGATCCAGAATTGCTGTCTCACCTTGTACAAGGTCATCTGCAAACCTCCGTGCAACGTATCCACGTGCCCCTGCCTAATTATTAGTGTGCTCACATAATGTTTCGGCAGGATTATCGGATGTTTCGTTTGCCAATCGCGTACTGTATTCTCCAGCCTTCCACCGACCCACAAGACGCCTTTATCGTCGAGAAACGGATGCAGACTTTTTATCGGAGATTTCGCAGGAATTCCGCGGTGATTTTTCAAGCACCGGTACTCCTCCGCGAAATGCGTACTCTGTATGTACTGTGCAATTCTGTGGGTTGCTTGTTGCAACTCCGATGCGTGGAGGATCTCCTTGACAAAGGACCTTGGGTCACCTTGCACTCGTCTCCGAAACCGGAGACAATATGCTGTGACGCGCACTAGTTTTCTCCACGATGGAAATCGGAATAGGAAATCCCATTCCTTTTCGGGAGTAACTAGGCTCGTGATCAGGTGAAACAACTACTGGTCACTTATTTAAACAATATATATATATTTGTTATTTATAAATAAAGTATATTATTTTTATAATGAAAATATAATGTTTTAAAATAAACTATATAAATATATATATATTGTTACGACCACCCCTTACGTTGTAACCCCTTGACGACGAGGGTCGTCAAGGGCGCCTAGCAATTTATAAACAGTCGCAAAAGAATTGAATTGTAATCCGACAGCGAGAGCGACCGGACGCGCGCTCGACGCTCTGATTCATAAAATACCAAAAACGCTCTGTTAATCGTAATTGTCTCTTCCGTGTACAGATATGCCCCGCACGCGCCGCAACAACATATATAGATTAAATAATTTAATCAAAATTTCAATTCGAAGTTAAATGTAATTTTTACTTTATATATATATATTAAATGAAACCAAAAAGAGGTATATTATTGTTAATAATATTATTAGAATATAAATATAATTTATCTTATAACCTCATAGAGAGAACAATAAGATCGTCACGAATTGGTTCCGTAAAAAAACATGGTCTGGGCGTTATATTAACTTCAATTCAGCGCATTCTATTGTACACAAAAGAAGTCTAGTTGTAGGTCTGGTTGACCGTGCGGTTAAATTAGCACACCCGAATTTTAGAAAGGACAATCTTGAACTTATTGTTAACACATTATCTCGTAACGGCTACCCGACGAACTTTGTCAAGAACATCATCAAGAGACGGGTGGATGATATTTATCATCCCTATCGGGTAAACCAGGATAGGATAAACCGCTTGCGGGACCCATCTCCGAGCGGTACGGTGGTACTTCCTTTTGTCTATGATTTGGACTTGATTCCAATCCTAAAAAGTTACAACTTGCGATGTATTTACACTACAAATAGCAATGCTTTTGGCTTCTTCGCCAAAGGAAAGGATAAGCTACACACATGTAAGAAAACGTACATAGTGTATAAAATACCTTGCAGGAATTGTGGAGAGTGCTACGTGGGCCACACTCACAACCAATTAGCAACAAGACTGTACCAACATAGGTACAGCCTCACGCACCTGTCCAGCAGAACGGCTCTCACAGAGCACGTGCTGGATAACGGCCGCGCGTTCGACTTTGATAACGCTAGTATTCTTCACAAGGACAATAATTACTACCGCCGGAGTATCGCCGAATCCCTATATATACAGTTAGAGAATAGTGTTAACAAGAAGTTTGAATCGGTCAATTTAGCAATCCACTACACGGACCTCATCGCCCACCTGCTGACGTAGCCGAATTACTATATATCAGTTAAAAAAGAAAACTGCTTGTACATTGTCAATAATTCTATTAATAGCCAAAGGGATAGATTACGCATCTTACCTACCACTTTCAATTACAGACATGCACCGGATCACAGGGAAAAATTCCGATCTATAATAACGCCTTGCCTCAGCACCCTTGAACGAACTGTGATGGCTGCTGGATAGTAAGCGATACGTAAATCCATTCACTTCCGCCGATCGATTCTATGGATCGATATTACCGACCCTAGGTCGCGCAGAATCCAGGCGGGATTGTGTCCTTACTGTCCAGCAGACCACGTTCAAATAAAGTGCGCAACTGATTTCGTGACGTCAATTAATGTAAATAAATAACCCTTGTCCTTCCTCTCCGCCTCAGTGGTTACAGTTAATTCTAAGTTTAAAATTTGTACTTTAGTCTTCCTTTAACACCGAAGACATAAGCACCTAGGGCAGATAATAAGTAGCCTAGGACTTCTTTTAGTGAGTACAATTTATTCAATTTTCCGTTAACAATTAGTTTTACATAGGAATAATAGGTATTTAAGACACTTGTAAAATATTATTGTAATAGAGAAACTTTTTCTTTTCCTTCCACATAGACTTAATGTTTAGACTGAAGAGGGTGCAAAATTGTACCGAAACGTTTCTACGTTGAAAAATAAAGAAGTTTAAATCGTTACATTGGTCTATTAAAAGCCGAAACCCAAAATCACACATACTAAACAAGATAAGTGTGTATTCCTTGATAAAGTCTTTCTCGGATTACATCTCGTCATCATTGAGATATACATAAAATAATAATTATAAAATTAATAATTAAATTTAAGTAATTATTATTATGTATTCATTGAATTATTCTTGTTAATAAATTGAAAATTGAAAATGATGTTAATAGTGGTCATGGTCTTGCAGTAACTAAATGAAATGGATGATTATGTATTGACATTTAAGAAACTTCATTAGAATATAAAGTTCTAAGAATTGAGTATACATAAGCTTGAATTATAGCTACTGCAATTTCTAGAATTATTAATAAAGTTTGAGTTGAAAACGTTAGAGGAAAAATAAGAATATTAAAATTTGTTGAACCAATTAAATTTAATAATAAATGACCTGCAATTATATTAGCTGACAATCGAATAGCTAATGTTCTTGATCGAATAATATTTCTAATTGATTCAAAAATTACTATAAAAGGTATTAGAATATAAGGAGTTCCTGTAGGAATGAGGTGTATAAATATATTTTTATAATTTATTAATCAACCAAAAATTATAAAAGATAATCATATAGAAAATGAAAAAGATAATGAAAAAGATATTGGTCTTGATGGAGTAAAAATATAAGGGAATAATCCTAAAATATTAATTAATATAATAAAATTAAATATAGAAATAAATATTAATAAATTTTTATTAGAAATTTTATTTAATAGAATTTTACATTCATTAATAAGATATATATATATATATATATATCTTGAAAATGATAAATTTATTTTCAATTTTTGATCCTCACACAAGTATAGAAACAAGATACAATTGATTAAGTTTAACTTGTCCAATATTATTTATATTATTTCCTTACTGAATCATTCCTTCTCAATATTCAATTTTATGAATTAATATATATATATATAATATATAATTAATATATATATATAATATATAATTAATATATATATATATAAAATTATATATATATATAAAAATTGAAAATAAATTTATCATTTTCAAATTCATTTATTTAAAAAATTTATTTTATATTTAAAGTTAAATTGAAAATAATTGAAATAATTAATAGATAAAATTATTATATAAATAATTAAAATAATTATTATTATTATTAATCAATTAAGTGGTCTTATTTGGGGAATTAAGATATATTATAGTTATATAATAATTTTAATTTGACAAATTAATGTTATTTAATTAACTAATTTCTTTCATTAGAAGTATAATAAATATACTATATTTGATTTAAGAGATCAATACTTTTTTTCAGTCATCTAATGATTTAGAAATTAAGTAATTTTATTGATTCAGTCTATGAAGTCTTTAAATGAAACTGATTCTACAACAATGGGTATAAATCTATGGTTTATTCCGCAAATTTCTGAGCATTGCCCAAAAAAGAGTCCTGGTCGATTTATAATTAATAAAGTTTGATTAATTCGTCCTAGTGTAGCATCAATTTTAATTCCTAATGATGGAATTGTTCAAGAATGAATAACATCTGTTGATGAAACAATTAAACGAATATTATAATTATAAGGTAAAATTAAACGTGTATCAACATCTAGTAATCGAAAATCATTTAATAAATATGTTTTTATAAATGAATTAAATTCTAAATTTTTTTTAAAATCTGAAAATTCATATCTTCAATATCATTGATGACCAATAGCTTTAACAGAAAAAATAATATTATATAGATCATCAAGAATATAAAGAATTTTTAATGAGGGGAAAGCTATAAATAAAAGAATAATTATTGGAATAATTGTTCATAATATTTCAATTATATGACCTTGTAATAAGTATCGATTAATATTTTTATTTAAAATAAGTGTTAAAATTAGGTAAATAATTAAAATTGTAATTATCCTTAAAATAATTATACCTGTATCATGAACAAAAATTAAATGTTCTATTATAGGTGAGTTAGCAACTTGGAAAGTCAAATTTATTCAAATATTAATTTTTAACAATAAAGGATATCTTTATATATACGGTGTTTAAAACTGTTGCACTATTCTGCCATGTTAAATATTTATCTGAAATTGCAGGAATTTCTGTGTAAGAATGATTATAAGGTGGAAAATTTTGTATTCATTCTAAAGATGATATATAAAATTTAAATAAAATTTTTCGTTTTCTTATTAAAGTTTCAAAAATAATAAAGATTAGAAAAATTAATCTATTAATTGTGTTTAAATAAGTGGCCAGTAGTTGTTTCACCCGATCACGAGCCTCATAGTTAATTTCTTTTTCTTGAGTCTACCGAGTTTATTTGACCGGCGTGATTCGAAAAAGAAATACAAAAACTATAGAGGTCCAATAACATGACAATGATTGTTTTCGTCTAGACCGTGGGAAACCAGAGATCGGCACGTCTGACCGGTACATAGTACCGTTTGAAGACGTTCGAATCCGCGAATAGTAAACGGATATGAGAGAGAGTGAGAAAGAACTAATAGTTTGACGAAAGCGCCGCGTAACGAGTAATTACTCGTTCGCGCTTGTCGACGACGGTGTAACGTCGCAGACAGTCAGTTCTTCTTAGAGAGTCCTCAGCAACAGTTCGCACGGAGCGCATCGATTGTCGATCGTGCTCCCGTTATAACGAACACTGCTTTCAGCTTAACACCAGCAAATTGTGAAACTGAATCGAGAATAACACACGACAATTCGTGTTGACTCTTCAGCACAATAGCTGCGCCTTTTAGTAATTTAGCGGTCTTTACCCTGAATTAGTACTGGGGCGAAAATCGGTGGGTTCACCTGGTTTTCGCCAACTATTGTTGTTCGACGTGGGAGCGTCAGGAGTCCACTCCTTGGATGACCACTGGTCGGCGGAGCACTACGTTAGTTGGCGCGCTATTCTAAACTTAAGACCCGCTACTCGTTCTCTACCGGGAATCGCCTTGGCGACGTTTAGAGGAACCAAAGAGCGACCGGAGAGTTTCGATATCGCTGTGTCCAGGCTTCCTTCACGACGCGGCGTGTTGAGGAAGACGGGTTAGAATTAGCGTTGGCCCACTCTTACTCCACGTCAAGACGTGTTGAGAAAGAAACGGTTAGTTCAGCCTCCGTTGTCAGCCACCGGGACTAGTTAATAGTAACCGTGGATCTCCCCGCTCACGGAATCCATACAGGAGATTTAGAACCTCCGCCATGGTTTTCCGTTCGAGGCAATACGACTGTGCGGTCGTTGCACTAAAGATTTCATTGCGTAAATCTAGCCGACCGCCACGATTGTGTTCCTGAAAAAGACGGAACAGATCGGCCAAAACAGTCGACGCGTGGCTTACCGTAGTTAAAAGCCACGCACCAGTACACGCATTAGCACACACAGCACGGTTACCGTTGCTGTTTAAGTGTGCGCGTCAAAACATTCCCGAGACAGAACGTTAATACGATTATCGTATTTCAGGTTATTACACCCGTTCGTTCTTTTTCTGTTGTTCCAGAGATTATAATCTAGGACAACCAGGCCCGCCGACAGCCAGGCTACCGAGAAGTTAAATTCTTGCGATCGGCAAAAACACTTTGTATTATACAGAGCGAAAAGGGTCTGCAATAAACGACTGTCCTTTTCAGGACAGTCAAAGGGAATCAAAGGCATATTGGTTTGGAGTTACCTTTACCCACTCTCCCTCGTCCGGACCGGAGGAGGAAGTTTCACTTCCTCCAATATCGGTTGTAGTTGGCCGATATTTGAAACAAATTTCAACACATATATATATTGTTCAGGATTTCTCGAAGTCCGGAACGTTCGACGTAGTCAAACAGTGTTATGCTTACTTTTGACTCTTTTTCTGGCTTCGCTTCGTGCGTCTTAACTATGGTGCAAAAACTTTAAATACGTCGAACGTACTGGAAACAAGGGCTTCTTCGCAGCAGTTGAGAATATTCGAGAAGGAATTGAATTCCCGAATATTCTCGAAGCGTCACGAGCGCGTGAGCTCCCCTCAAGGGGTAGCCCCTCACTCAAATCATAAATACCGGTGCGACGGCACCGGTCGCGCTCTTAGTTCGGGTCTTTTGTTCTGGTAATCTATTCTACTTCGGGTGTATCGACGTTATAGCTTAAACGTGCGATTACAATTACTTATTGGGTTTATTACTTTCGTATAACTTTATACACGTTAATTATTGGTGTGCTTACCTGTAAATCTGCGTACTTTACGTATCTGCTTTGGCTGCTTAGTGCTTATCTTTGTAACTTTATACGGTTAATTTACTGGTGTGCTTACCTGTAAATCTGCGTACTTTACGTATCTGCTTTTGAGCTGCTTTCTCTATCGTGCTTATTGACTTATTGCGTATAACTAATTAACTGAGTGTGTGTGCGTATGACTGACTCCGTGTACTCGTGCCTACGGTTAACTTATTAATAAATAACTATTAAGATACGCGCCTCAGACTTTATTAAAACATACAGTCCACTCAACTTCTCACTTTTCCGTACATTTTTAAAAATAATTATATTATCTTAATATCTTCAATATTAAACTTTAATTTTTAAGCTATTTAAATTAATTAAATATTAAAATTAATAATATTATAATAAAAATTCTTTTTATAAATATTATAATACTTCTTCATCTTATTAAAATATTTTTTTCATAATAATACAAAATATTAAAAGAATCAAATCGACCGATAAATATTTCCAATAAACCTTTCTCAACTTCTAACAATGTAAATCTTCTTATTTTTTAAGGAAAAATAGATAAATAAGATCATAATAAATTTATTATTATCAAATTATAAAAAAATATTTTAACTTTATTTATTATAATACTATTATATATAAAATAACCTAAAATTAAACCAATAATAATAAATCTTAAAATTAATATTTTAAAATAAAAATACTATCGAAATTCAATCAACTAATAGAACATACTCAAATCTACAAATATTTAAATCATATAAATCAAAAATATATAAAAATATTAATTCATAAATTTTAAAATACATAGATAATATAAATATTATAAATCTAAGAAATAAAAGTAAAATTATTACAGATAATATTATAATAAAAATAATTCAAAATATAATTTTATACATCTTTAGTATCACAAACTAAAATTTTTATTAAACTATTTAAATAAAAATTTAAATTTAATAAAAATAAAAAATTTAAAGGAATTAAATGTATAAATAAAACAATATATTCTTTTAATTTTCCAGAATTAAATCCTAAATAAAAAAGTATTTTACCATGAGATCTATAACTCAAAATATATAAAGTAAAAATTGAACTTAAAAAAATAATTAAAATTAATAAACTCAGTAAATATGTATATTTTAATAAAACAATTCTAATTATTAAAATTTCTCTTATTAAGTTTAAAGAAAAAGGAGCTGATATATTAAAAAAAAACTAAAAATCATAATAATATTATTGAAGGCATAACATTTAATAATCCTTTATTAATTATAAATATTCGACTACCTGTAGGAACATAAATAATATTTACAATATAAAATATACTTGATGAACATAAACCATGAGCAATTATTATTATTAAAGAAGCAGTAATTATTAATTCTTCAAATATAAATATTCTAAAAAGTATAAAATTTATATGAACAACCGAAGAATAAGCAACTAATAATTTTATATCAATTTGTCGTAAACAAATTAATCTCAAAATTATTCTTCCAATTAAAGATAAAGATAAAATTAAATAATTTAATAAATTATTAAAAATTATTATTAATATTACTCGGATTAATCCATACCCTCCCAATTTGAATAAAACTGAAGCTAAAATTATTGAACCAAAATAAGGAGCTTCCACATGAGCTTTTAATAGTCAAAAATGTCTTAAAAATATAGGGAATTTAATTAAAAATACTATTAAAATAAAAATTATAAAAAATCTATTAATAGAATACTTAACCATTTCAATAAAAATAAATCTTATCCTAAATTTTATATTAAATCCTATATATATCCTATATATTAAAATTACTAAAATAGGTAAAGAAAAAAATAACATACAATATATTATAAGATATCTTGCCTCAACTCGATTTTTATAAGAACCCCAGTAAAAAATTAATAAAAATGTAGGAATAATTCTTAATTCATAAACTATATAAAATAATAATAAATCTATTCTCAAAAAAATTATTACTAAAATTATTAATAAAATTAAAAAAATATTAATAAAATATAATTGACTAAATTTTAAATTAATTCTTAAAATAATTAGTAATACTACCCAAATAGATAAAATAATTAATATTAAAGACAGTTTTCTTAAACAAAATCTATATCTAATATAAATATTATCTAAAATTTCCAAATTTTGAAAAAAATAAAATATTATATAATACCTTAAAAAAATTAAAATATTTATTTTATTAAAAAAAATAAAATATAAATTTAAAAAAAATTAATACAATTAATAATTCTATCATAAATTAATATTTATAATTTTTCATTTTTCATTTCCATAATAATGAATTATCATAATTATTAATCCCAAGGCTAATACTCTTTCACAAATAGAAAATAAGAAATAAAATAATATAAAAGATTCTAAATATCTTCTAGAACATAAAAAAATGATAAAATAAATTCTTACAACAATAAATTCTAAAGAAATTAAAACTATTAAAATATGATTATAATATTTTATAAATAAAAATATTCTTAAAATAATTTTAAAAAACATAATAAATTATTACTTAATAATATAAAGCTATATAATGTTACGAGCTGGGGCGTGCGAGTTTTAATTATCAAATGGCAGATGACCGAATCGCGTCGCGTACCTCGTTTGACCGTCCTCTCTCGATAAATAAGACCGGGTTCTGACTGGGGATCCTAAGACCGCAGCAGGCATCCGTTAATAACAATACAGGTACTTCCTCGCTTGCGTATTGCTTGCGACAGGTACGAGACAGATCCTAGGAACTGCTGTCACCTGTTATTACCGGAAGGCTGTATTGCACCTTTTGTGGATAGGTCCTAAGAACTACCACCTAGGCTGGGAGAGAGAGTGACGACGAATCGAGATACTACCCGTTAACAATTAATTGATTCACTCCGAGCGGTTGGAGTGAATCTGTGATGGGCTCGTTGCTGTGATTGATTTTAGTAAAGGAAATGCACAAGACGTTGATGTTCCCTTTTTGAACAGTTACAAGTTTATTCTAACAAATCTCTATTAATGACTCTTTTACAAATGTGTTTAGTGTGTGAGTGTAACGCTTACCTAAGTAGCGACGACGTATATTGTTCGTTGACTCGTTGAAAGGTCACTCCGCTTCGATTGCTGTTTTATCGCAAGATCACAATGGTGAACGACACTTTAGTTGAGCTTAGATACTTTCAGTGAATTCGAGCGGCGCACTCCTAAGACGCGTGGACTTAATCGGACAGAGTAACGTTGTGATGTCGTAAGATGGTTTTACACTGGCTTGGATGGAAAATGGGTGCCTTTTTATAGGGCTTGATTTTGGGGAAACAGGAGGAAAAATGGGAGGAAACTATAGGGCGAGTGGGAGGAATAGGCTTCCTTCTTCGCAGGTCTAGGTTGTTTACGGTAGGAGATGCTTTTAGGAGAGGCTACACTGCCTAGGGGATGTTTAGGTAATTGAAGTCAAGTGGGACCGACGTGGACAGTGGGAAACGCATTTTGAATTCACTGAATGTATCCTGGGAAGTTAAATAAAACTCTTCTGAGGCGCCTTTCTGTCGCCGAGCGTTCTTAACTAAATCGTATGAACTTATGCATACGCAACAATAATTTAAATTAAAATATTAATTTTGTAAATTAAAAATAAATAAATATGTTATAGCTTTCAAAAAAATAAAAATTTTATGTCTTTAATCTCCAAAATTAATATTTTAATTAAACTATTTCTTGAAATGTTTAAACTCACTATTTTAATAAAAATAATTATTCCTATATTTAGTATTTTTATATTATTAAGATTAATTTTCTTAATAAAAAATAATCCTATCTTATTTCTAATTTATCAAATAATTTTTACCCTAATAATTGTTATTATTATAAGTTTATACACAACCTCATTTAATATTTTTGCTCTTATTCTTTTTATTTCAATAATTAGAGGAATAATAGTAATATTTCTATTTTTTACAACATCAATTAGAGTATCAAAAATAAAAACAAATAATATATTTATAAAAATTATTATAATTTCACTAATAATAATTTTTATAATATTAATTATTTTAAAAATAAATATAATTGAATTTAAAAAAAAACAAATAATTTAACTTATCAATATTCTAACATAATATATTATTTATTAAGAATTTTTTATTTATTCTATTAGAGATTAGTGGGAAGTTATGATAAGAATAGCAGTTTATGGAACATTAGGTAACGCACGTGTTCACCGTTCGGGAGAGACGCGACTAATAAAGTAAAACAAAAGGTAAATAACAAAACACTGTCGTGATACAGTCGGTAACGCAGCACTTCAGCAATCACCGACGGATCGTATCTTCAACACGCCCCCTCGATCCGTTGGTCCGATCAGTCCAATAGTCCAAGCAATCTCAGATTTGCTCGAATCTTGGGAGCAGCTAAACCTTTTGTTAGTAGGTCTGCCGCCATGTTTTCAGTGGAGACATGCTCGACGATCAATTTTCCTTGATTCAGCACTTCGCGAACGTAATGATGTCGAGTGTCAATATGTTTAGTGCGATTATGATGCACTGGATTCTCGGCAATTTTTCGTGCTCCTTCGTTATCACAAAAAATTATCATTTCGCGATCTCCCATGAATTTCAACTCCGTGAGAAATCTCGCCAAGAACGTTGCTTGTTTAGTGGCCTCCGTGAGTGCCATGTATTCGGCCTCGGTGGACGATAACGCCACGGTCCGCTGTTTCCTCGATTCCCACGACACAGGATTCCCTCCGAGGATGAAAGTATGTCCGGTGTAGGATCTCCTATCGATGGTGCAGCCTGCCCAATCGGCGTCCACGTACCCCTTCAACTGGTCTCCTGTCCTCTTATACCTCAATCCGAGTTCAGGCGTTCCCTTTAGGTAGCGTAACACCCTTTTTGCAGCCGTCCAATGAGTCGAACCATAACATGTTCCGAATTGGCTCAAGTGACTCACCGCAAAGGATATGTCCGGACGAGTACACGTGGCAACATACATCAATGATCCGATTAGCTCACGATAAGGATATCTATCCGGATCCCAATCCTCTTCTCGGCATGGTACCAACTTCTCGCCTTGATTCAATGGTGTTGATATTGGGTTCGCCTCCGACATGTTAAATCTCTCAAGAATATCCTGGATGTACTTTCTCTGGGTCATTGATATCCCCGTTTTGTCTTGACAAAACTCAATTCCCAGACAATAGGAAACAGGTCCAAGACTCTTCACATCGAGCTCTCTCGATAGGAATTTCTTCAGCTTCATGATCTCGGTGTCTCTCGCCGACGCCATTAGAATATCGTCTACGTATGTAGCTATCGCCAGGAAATTTTTCCCATTCCCTTTGACGAATATACAAGGATCCGCGGTTGACTTTCTCGCGCCAAACTTGCTTAAAAGACTGCATAACTTCTCGTTCCAACAACGTCCGGCTTGCTTTAATCCGTACAACGCTTTGTTGAGGATACATACCTTGTCTCCGCTTTGCATATCTGAAAGCATTTGCTTCGCTCCTCGTTTGACCTCGCTATTCCCGGTCTCTCTTTCGGCTAAGGATTCGAGTCCCAATTTAATGTGCCTTGGAACCTCCATGTAGATCCTCTCATTTAGTTCACCGTTTAGATACGCCGTAGTCACATCCAGTTGTTCGACGATCATCCCTTTCTCAGCAGCGATTGCCATCATGGTTCGAATCGACTCCATTCGGGCCACTGGTGCAAACGTGTCCTCAAAGTCAACACCTGTGCGTTGAGCATAACCCCTTGCGACGATGCGCGCTTTCCGGCGCTCAAGAGTTCCGTCCTCTCTTAATTTGTTTCGAAAAACAATGCGGCTTCCTATCACAGGCGCGTCGTCGGGTCGATCTACGAGCTTCCACGTTCCATTCTTGATGATTGATTCCAGCTCGCGTGCTATCGCATCATGCCATTCGTTGGCATTGGGACCTTCAATTGCCTCTTTTACTGGAATTTCGGTCAGACAAGCGATTTCCTCCGGATTGTGAGCTAGGTTGACCTGATGAAACAACTTTCTGGGTCTTCCTCTGAATCCCGTGCGTTGTAAACGTGGTCGTCCTCGACCTCGCCTTTGGATTCTGCTTTCGATTTCGACTTCTTCTTCGTCGTTCGCATTTTCCTCTTCGTCATCGTCTCGTCTGACTTCGTCTGCAGATGATGTGACTGGTTCTTCACTAGAACTCTCCGATGTGGAATTCATGCGATCCTTCGACTGAATCTCAAATACGACACTGTCGTCCTTTGCGTCTTGTAGCTCCAATAGCTCGTCGCACTTCCCGTTCATCGTTGGTTCGAACTTACCATCCGTGAACTTTACGTCGCGTGCCACTTCTACTTTTCTGTCATTCGGCAGCCAAATGCGGTAAGCCTTGGAAGTCTCCGAATAGCCTACAAATATTCCTTTTCTCGATCGCGGTTCAAATTTTTCTTTTCCGGGCTCTCTCCTTAAGGTGATTACCTCACATCCGAACTCCTGGAAATGTCCGACATTCGGAATTTTTCCTTTCCATGCCTCATAAGGCGTTTTACCTTCGAGATGATTCGTAGGGCATCTATTTCGTATGAAATTAGCCGTGTTAATCGCCTCTGCCCAGAGCGATGGTGGTACCGAAGACTGCAGCATCAAACAACGAGCCATGTCGAGAAGTGTTCTATTCTTTCGCTCTGCAACGCCGTTCTGTTGTGGCGTGTGCGACACCGTGAGTCGTCTACCAATTCCGTTCTCCCTTAAGAACGTATCGAATTTTTCATTGCAGTACTCTTTCCCATTGTCGGACTGTAAGAACTTTATTCTTCTCCCCGTTTGGTTTTCCACGAAGGCTTTATAATCTTTAAATGCTTGGAAAACGTCGCTCTTGTTTCGCAGAAAACGTGTTTCACACCACCTCGATGCGTCATCGATAAATATGGCAAAATACTTCGAACCTCCCATTGACGTGGTTCGAAACGGACCACATAAATCGGTGTGTACTATCTCAAGTACAGTCGTTTTTCGTTCGGATGCCTTTGGGAATGCCGACCGAACCATTTTCCCTTTTGCACAGATTTCGCAAAATATGTCGTTTTCATCCGATTCTAAATTTAATCCCGTGACTGTTCCGTCTCGAAAACACCGGGTCAGGTTTCGATAATTCAAATGACCCATCCGCTTATGCCAAACTTCGATCGATTTCGGCTTTCTTCGGGAATTGTCGTCGCGAGCGGCTCTCGCGTCGACTTTTTGTTCCGTGGTCGTCAGGACGTAGAGACCGCCGCGTTCTCGTTCGGCTCTCACGATCGTCCTTTTCTTCGCGTCCATGACCGTCGCGCCATCGCTATCGAAAATCACTGAATATCCCTTATCACAGATTTTTCCGACCGAAAGAAGATTTGTCCGTAGGTCGGGCACGTGAAGAGTCTCGTTTAGTCTCACCATCTTCGTCATACTGTTGACGTTGGCTTCCAGACTAACGACTCCTTTCCCTTTAATTTCCGCACACGCGTTGCTCGCGAGATTCACTCTTCCGATCACGGATTTGCGAATGTTCTCGAATTCATTAGCATCACCACACATGTGCGTCGTGCACCCACTGTCCAAGCACCACACTTTGTTGTCTTTCACGTCTTCGGCCCGAAAAACTTTACCGTCACTCGAATCTTTCGTGACCGCGCACAAACTCACTCCGTTCGCCGTATTCGCGTCGTCCGAATTTCGCACGGTTTCCGTGCAATCGGCGGCTTTATGTCCAATCTTTCGACATCGGAAGCACTTGTATTTAAATTTGTCCTTTTGTCGTTGCACCTTTGGATCTTTCTTCGATTCGTACTCCGTCCTTTTCGTCGCGCCCTTCCCCCTCTCAAACCTCTTTTTCACGAACATCGCACTCGTCGTGCCATCTCGACCTTGATGCTTTCTCGCCTCACTTTCCTCGAGAATTTTAATTCGTAGAGCTTCTGGTGTGGGTAAGGTATCGCGAGATTCTATCGCGCACCGGAAATTATCGAAGGATGCGGGAAGACTGTGCAGCAACATCACCGATAGCAAATCGCTATTAATGTCTACTTCCATTTCTCCGAGCCTATCTACCGTATCGAAAAATCTTACGATGTGCTCGTGCACGTCGTCACCTTCACTCATGTGATAGTATGTCAATTGTTTGATGAGCGTCGCCTTTCTTGCCGGTCCCGACGATTGAAACACTTTTTGCAATTTCGTCCACAACTCATGTGAAGTATTACAATCCTTTACTTGTTTCAGCTCCGATGGTTTAATCGCAAGGATGATGTCCGCGCGCGCTTTTCCATCCTCGATTTCCCATCGTCTTGCCTTTTCCGCTGAATCGGCATCTCCCGGGATTATCATGGGTTTCGTTATCCTTCCGCTTGCGTATTCCCATTCGTCGTTTTTAAACAACAACGCTTGCATTTGGATTCGCCATGTGTCGTAGTTATTCCTGCTTAATAACTCGATTCGCACCGAACTGGACGCCATTGTGACTCGATCAGTCTCTTACGCGTTCACGAATGTTCTTACACCGAACACGCGATTGAATTCACCTATTTATATTCTCCGCTATTTATCCACGCACTTCACGATGACCTGGGCCCATAACCTATTAGAGATTAGTGGGAAGTTATGATAAGAATAGCAGTTTATGGAACATTAGGTAACGCACGTGTTCACCGTTCGGGAGAGACGCGACTAATAAAGTAAAACAAAAGGTAAATAACAAAACACTGTCGTGATACAGTCGGTAACGCAGCACTTCAGCAATCACCGACGGATCGTATCTTCAACATATTCTTTTCAATAATTACTATTATTAAAATCTGTAAACAAAAATATAAATTTATTCGTCGAACACAATAATAATGTTTAAATATTCTAAATCTAATAATGACCCAATAATTAATGTATTTAAAAATACATTTATTGTTTTACCTACTCCTATAAATATTTCTAGATGATGAAATTTTGGTTCAATTCTTGCCTTAATTCTAATTATTCAAATTAGCTCAGGAATCCTTTTATCAATACATTATATCCCTCAAACATCAATAGCATTTGATAGAATCATTCATATTATTCAAAATATTGAAGGATGATATATCCGAACAGCCCATATAAATGGAGCATCTTTATTTTTCATTTGTATATATTTACATATTTGACGAGGATTATATTATCATTCTTATAACTTTAAACATGTTTGATTATTAGGTGTAATAATTTTAATATTATCTATAACAACTGCATTTATAGGATATGTTTTACCCTGAGGACAAATGTCATTGAGGAGCAACAGTTATCACAAATCTATTAACAGCTATCCCATCCTTTGGAAAATTTATAATTCACTGAATTTGAGGAGATTATTCAATTAGAACACAAACCCTTGGACGATTTTTTTGTATACATTATTTATTTCCTATTATTATTACATCTATAGTAATTATTCATTTAACATACCTCCATATATATGGATCTAATAATCCTAACGGAATTTCTAGAAATCCAGGAAAAATTAAATTTCATCCTTACTTCACTTGAATAGATTTAGTAGGATTTAGATGAATTTTAATAATTTTTTTTATTATTGTATTATATAATCCATATATTTTCTGTGACCCTGATAATTTCACCCCAGCTTCCCAAATAAATACCCCTAAACATATTCAACCTAAATGATATTTTCTATTTGCCTATACAATTTTACGTTCAATTCCTAATAAATTAGGGGGAGTAATTGGATTAATATTTTCAATTCTAATTTTAATAATTCTACCTTTTAACGGATTAACAAAATTTAAAACTACTAAATTTTATCCAATTAATCAATTTTATTTTTGAATATTCATATCAACATGTATTATTTTAACATGAACAGGTGCTAAACCAATTGAGTATCCTTACATATTTATTGCTCAAATTAGTGCAATTATTTATTTTTCATTTTTTATTATTTCTCCTATAATTAATAAATTATGAGATAAAATTATTTTTATAAAAAATTAATTCTATAAGTTAATGAACTTGAAACAAGTATATATTTTGAAAATATATGATAGAAATTTAAATTTTCTATTAACTTAATATAAATAATAATTATGTAAAAAAATTACATAATTTAAAAAAAACAAAAAACAAAATATATGGTAAAATAAATTTTCAACATATATATATTAAATCATCATACCGTAAACGAGGTATAATTGCTCGAATAAAAATAATAATAAAAATTATAAATAAATAAAATAATAAAAATTTTAAAGAAAATACTTTAATTCTGTAAATAATACACCTGTTATTATTCTTATAAATATAATTATTATATATTCAGATATAAAAATTAATGCAAACCCTCATCTGTAATATTCTGTATTAAAACCAGAAACTAATTCTGATTCTCCTTCAACTAAATCTATTAGAGCAGCAACACAATCTGAATGTATGTAGTAAACAAATAGTCGACTGGTTTCTGTCCAGTCGTTTTGGTTACCGCGTTGTTGTTTCGTTATTAATAAAAGACAGGTTCATACTCTGCAATAGGTTATGGGCCCAGCTCCCTTGGAATAGTATATTTTAGGTAGTTAATTAAAGTCAATATATCGCGAGTGAAGATAATAAGTGTATGTGCGCGAAAATGAGTACCAGCAGTTATACACGAATAGAAATGTTAGAAAGGGATAATTATGAGACTTGGAAATTACAAGCCGAAGCCCTTTTGGTGAAGAATGATGCATGGGGATATGTGAGTTGTGAGATACCGAAACCGGATTTGGCAGAAGGAGCTATAGTCACAAAGCAGTGGAAAATTGCTGACAAGAAAGCCAGGTCAGATCTAATACTATCTATCCACCCTCATGCATTAAAACAAATCAAGAATTGTACCACATCTCGAGATGTTTGGCTTAAATTAGAAAGTACCTATCAATCTAAGGGACCTGCTCGAAAAGCGAACCTTTTAAAACAACTCACTTTGCAAAAAATGCGTGAAGGTGAAGACACACGAGACCACATTTCTAAATTCTTTGATGTGGTTGACAAGCTACAAGAAATGGATGTAGACATCAATAAGGATTTGTTAGCCATAATATTATTGTATAGTCTCCCAGAGAAATTTGAAAATTTCCGATGTGCAATCGAATCCACAGATGAATTACCATCACCGGAAATATTGAAGATAAAGATAGTTGAAGAAAGTGATGCACGCAATCAGAAATTAAAGGAAGAAGTCCCGAATGCAATGATGGTTGGAAGACAAGCATTCAAAAATCATAAATTCCGGAACAATAGGCCCAACGAGCGTAGGGAAGAACATAGAGAAGAATACAAAATTCCGTTGCCATAAATGCAAAAAGGTGGGACACAAAGCTATAGACTGCAGACTAGAAGATGGGAAATACAAACCTTGGAAGTCGGGAAAGCAGAGTCCCAAGGAATCTAGCTTACTAGTCACAGATAGAAAAGACTATGCTTTAAAGTCCGGACACGACATAAGTACAAGCGATTGGTGCTTAGATAGTGGTTGTACATCGCATATTACGAAGCAAGAAGAAAGCCTAAAGAATCTGGAGTCATATGAGTTCGAAGACTTGAATTTAGCGACTAACAATACATCAGCTAAAGTATTGGCGAAAGGGACAGCATCTATTATTGCCTCAAACAAAGATGGCAGTCAGAAAATAAATTTATTAAATACCTTATATGTTCCAGGATTACGCACAAATTTAATGTCTGTTTCAAAGATTACAGACAAGGGATATAATGTAACCTTCGGTAGAAACGGTGCTCTAGTCAAGGATAGAGCAGGAAGCATTTTAATGCGCGCTGACAGAATCGATGGTTTATATTACATTAGGCAAAGCACACAATATGCAGGAAGAATGTCGAGTGAATCAGAAGAAAATTTAAAAATATGGCTTGAGAGATACGGACACTTGAACGGAAGAGATCTGAAGAAAATGGTTGCTAACAAAGAGGTATGTGGCATCAGAATCAGAACACAAAAAGAACTACATACGTGTGAAGTATGCTTAAAAGGCAAACTTACGCAGACACCTTTCCCAAAAGAGTCCAGTCGTAAATTGGAACTGCTAGAATTAGTACACACAGACTTATGTGGACCGATGAGGACAGAGTCATTGAATGGGTCAAAATATTTCTTAATCTTCATAGAAGACAGAACGAGGTGGTGCGAAGTGAGATTCTTGAAGAGGAAAAGCGAAGCCCTCACTGAATTCAAAAAGTACAAGAGCATGGTTGAAAACTTCACTGGTAGAAAAATCAAATACATTCAGTCCGACAGCGGAAAATAATATTGCAATAAATAATTTGACGACTATTTACAAAAATCTGGAATCCAAAGAAGATTGACAATCCCGCACACACCGCAACAAAATGGCACCGCGGAATGCATGAATAGAACACTTGTGGAAATGGCAAGATGTCTACTAATTCAATCGAAACTATCCCCATCGTTTTGGGCAGAAGCACTGCATACAGCTAATTACATCCGCAATAGATGCCCCGCAAACCACTTAAATGGGCAAACACCTTATAAACTTTGGACCAGTAAAAGGCCAAATGTGAAATATTTCCGAACATTCGGATGTAAAGGATATGCATTGGACCGAGATACAAACAAAGGAAAATTTTCTCCAAGATCCAGAGAGTGTATATTCGTAGGTTATTCTTTGGAATCTAAAGGTTACCGAGTTTGGGTACCTAGTGAAAGGAAAATAATTGTATCCAGAGATATAAAATTCTTCGAAGAAATTGGTGCCGGAACAAAATATGAAGAATTCGTTAATGAAAATAGGATGATTAATGGTAACAAACTAAAGGAAAGAAAATATGCTGAAATAGAGACAAAAACGATCAGAGACCTCGGAGAACAAAACTCATTACAAGAAGAAGAAGAAGATGATGATGAAGAATACGAAGAAGCTATGGAGTGGACTCACGAAGAACCACAAAATAATGAAAACAGTGAAACCTGCGAACAAAGGGAAGAAAATGGGTTAAATAACCAACATCAAGAGCAAGAACAGGTAATACAAAATCCAGAAGTACAGTTGCGAAGAACCGTGGGGAGACCCAAAATAATAAGGACGGGAAATCCAGGAAGACCCAAGAAACAATATCACTATGAAGTAGCACAACAAGTCACTACAAAAGAAGAAGAGACAGAAGAACATGTGGATACAAGTGAAATTTCGGCTAAAAAGGCAATGGCCAGTAAAGATAGGGAAGAGTGGAAAGCAGCCATACGTAGTGAGATAATGTCTATGATCAAAAATAATACGTGGGAAATCGTAGATCGACCAAGGGACCGAAGCATCGTAAGCTGTCGTTTAATATTACGGAATAAATGTAAGGCTGACGGGACGCTGGATAGGAGGAAGGCGAGACTCGTAGCTCGAGGTTTTACACAAGTCCCGGGAATGGACTTTCATGAAACTTTTGCACCAGTAGCAAGATTGAGTTCCATAAGGACATTAATCGCTCTAGCAGTTGAGCGAGACATGCTGGTTGATCATCTTGATGTATCGACCGCTTTTCTGAATGGAAATATAGATGAAGAGATATACATTGAAATACCAGAAATGCTGGAAGAAACATTACAAGACATAAGATCAGCAAAGGACAGTAAAATCAGTAAGGATCAGAAGATCAGAATTAACAAAATGTTGCAAGATATTAAAGGCGAGAATAAAGTCTGTTTACTAAAGAAGGCAATTTATGGTTTGAAACAATCAAGCAGACAATGGAATATTAGACTTGATGAGAAATTGCGTGAATTAGGATTGCAATCGATGAATCCTGACCCCTGTGTTTACTTCAAAATAATGAACGAAAATTTGGTTATCGTGGCGATTTATGTCGATGATATATTAATGATATCAAGAAATAGAGAACACATGGAAGAATTAAAACAAGGACTAATGTCAACGTTTGAAATGAAGGACTTAGGACCCATTCAGCATTGCTTAGGAATTAAGTTCACGCGGAGTAAGGGGAAGATGGCGATGACTCAGAAGACCTATATTGAAGACACATTGAGAAAATTTGGCATGAGTGATGCGAAACCGATTTCTACTCCTTGTGAACTAAATAAACGGGATATAAAGGAAGAAACGAATGAAGATGTATCGGGAGCCGAAATTAAAGGGTTGCCATATAGGGAACTGATAGGATCGTTGATGTACATAGCCATTGCCACGAGACCAGACATAGCTCACGTGGTGAGCTGGCTCAGTCAATTCAGCTCCAATTTTGATCAAAACCATTGAAAAGCTGCGAAAAGAGTTCTGCGATACTTGAGGGGAAGCCTAAATTATGGATTAGTGTTCACCAAAGCCAAACAAGATTTAATGGGATATGTTGACGCGGATTGGGGAGCCTGCCCGGATGATGGAAGGTCATATACTGGTTACATCTGCAAATATGGTAATGCAGCTATAAGCTGGGAATCACGGAAACAGCGAACAGTAGCCCTGTCTAGTACGGAGACAGAGTACATGGCTCTGACAGAAGCGACGAAAGAAGCAATCAACCTCCAAACTTTCCTGAAAGAATTAGGCGTTAGAGATGAGACGCCATTGACACTGTGGAACCACAATCAAGGAGCACAAAAATTGGCCAAAAACGCCGTATATCACAGGAGGACCAAGCATATCGACATAAGGCATCATTTCGTCCGCGATGCATTGAAAGAAAGATCTGTGGTATTAAAATATATGCCCACGCAGGAAATGATGGCCGATGTGCTGACGAAGGGACTACCACGTTCAAAACACGAACACTGTCGCGATTTACTGGGAGTCCAGTCAATCGAAGATTGAAGTTGAAGACTCGGTGGAGAGTAACAACATTTACGATTGAGGGGAAGTATTAGAGCAGCAACACAATCTGAATGTATGTAGTAAACAAATAGTCGACTGGTTTCTGTCCAGTCGTTTTGGTTACCGCGTTGTTGTTTCGTTATTAATAAAAGAAAGGTTCATACTCTGCAATAAAATCAAATGGGGATCGATTTAATTCTGCTAAAAGACAAATTAATCAAATTACTAAAACAGGTAAGTAAATAAAAAAAAATTCAAATTCTTGAAAAAATTGAAAATCAAGAAAAGAAAAACTAAAGGATATAATAAAAAAATTAAACAAAATTAAAAATAAATTAATTTCATAAGAAATTGATTGAACAACAGCTCGTAAAGCCCCAATTATTGAATAATTAGAATTAGATGATCATCCTACAATTATTACAGGATAAACTCTTGCCCCAAAAAAACATATTATTACTAAAGAATTAAATTCTATTCTTCAAATATTATTAGAAAAGGGTATAACAATTCAAATTAATAAAGAAATTATTATTATTATTATAGGTATTAGATGAAAAAATAAAATTCTAGAATTTCTTAAAATAATAATTTCTTTAGAAAATAATTTAATTGCATCACCTAAGGGTTGAAATAATCCTATTACTCCCACTTTATTTGGACCTTTACGGTATTGAATATATCCTAAAATTTTTCGTTCTACAAGTACTAAAAATCCAACTCTTACTAATTGTTGGAAATAGTATATCGACATGCATGTGTTACGAGCCGGGGCGCGGCGTGCGTGGACCGACGTAGAAATTCAGTACCCTGCTTGTGGCGTCTCTCGAATTAATATACCCGGGAGAGGGGTTTCGGCGTTGTGACCCCTCTGCCTTCTCCCGTTAATAACAAATCCGAAGATTCGCGTCAGTAAAGGTGGATCTACTTGGTAACCACCACTGACTGGTAGAGAGAAGTAGCCAGAAGCAGGTGCTCGCGAACTCAGATAATCCTCGCTTACGAATGAATATACCCAGGAGAGGGTTTTCGGCGTTGTGACCCCTCTGCCTTCTCCTGTTAATAACGAATCCTAAGATTCGGGTCAGTAAAGGTGGATCTACTTGGTAACCACCACTGACTTTATCTAAGTGAGTACCGTCTGAGTCGCAGCTCGTTAACTTATTATTTGATTGTACACTCCGAGCGGCTGGAGTGAACTCACGGGATCGTGCTCAAACGATGATTCTAGTATTAGAGGGTAGGTCAGAGTTATTGACTACAAGGGTTATATAAAAATATCTAAATATATTATCACAGTTTCTGAATGTTTAAAGACCTGGCCTTTACAAATGATGTTGAGTGGTACCTTGCGGTTTCGGTGTACGGTTGATACTAGAAACTGACTTTGATGTTATGGGTAACTTGTCCCAGGCTTCAGCAATTCCCCTTAAGCTGTTTGAACTTGACTACCATTGGGCCCTAAAGGGCTGCTCTATTTATACCAAGAAAAACGTGGTTTACCGAAAGGTGGAAAAAAGGTGGAGCTAGCGGCGTCGCTACCGAACCCCGGGCGCGAAACACCTAGGTGCCTCGCCCTGGGCCCGGTAACGACGTATTGTTTTTCGGGGGTATTGTTGGAAGCCCAAGACAGGTTGTCTGCTTTCTATTTGCACTGTCGGCCGACTTTCCGGTGTTACTCCGAGAATTTAAGAAACTCTCATAGAGAAAGACGCGTATGTAACACATGTATGTATATCTGATGACATTCTAGGAGGCCACGGATCTAGATGACTTTCGTTCTTGTATGTTCTTTTGTCTATTGATTTTCGGTGGTTGCGTTTTAGATTTGTTAGCGGTCGGTCGTACTATTTATTCTGTCTCCATTATGTATGTGTTTTAATGTTCCTAAATATAATATTGTTCATCCGTTTAAATCTTATATTATATTTCATTCCTGCGTTTTACCCAAAAACCAAACACTAATATTATAATAATAAGTAAAATAAATGAAACTAAATTTAAAATTATATAATTAATTAAAATTATTGTTTAAATTAATATAAAATTAATTTATTTATAATTTCTAAAATTATTACACTTTTCTGCCAAAACAATATAATTATAATTATTCTTCTTTTAAAAAATATTTTTAATAAATGATCCTTTCGTACAAATTTATTATTTTTAATTATAAATAGATAGAAACCGATCTGGTTCACACCGATCTGAACTCAAATCATGTAAGATTTTAAAAGTCGAACAGACTTAAATATTAAACTTATACTTCTAATTTTTATCTTAATTCAACATCGAGGTCGCAAACATTTTTATCAATAAGATCTATCTAAAAATATTACGCTGTTATCCCTAAAGTATTTTATTCTTTTAAATTTTTCTAAAAATTCATTTAATACAAAAATTATTGTAAGTAACAATTTAAAGTTCATCAAATTTAAAAATCCTCCCAATTAAATATTAAAATTAATTAAAAATTTTTATTTTAAATAAAATAAATAATTTTAAATAAAATACAAATTTTAATATAAAAATCTATAGGGTCTTCTCGTCTTATAATAAAATTTTAGCTTTTTTACTAAAAAATAAAATTCAATATTATTCAATTGAAACAGTTATTATTTCGTCAAATCTTTCATTCAAGCCTTCATTAAAAAGACAATTGATTATGCTACCTTTGTACAGTTAAAATACTGCAGCTATTACAAAATTTTCATTGGGCAGACCCGACCTTAAATTATAAACAAAAAGACATGTTTTTGATAAACAAGCGAATAATAAATTTGCCTAATTAATTCTTTAACTAAATTTTAATATTAAAATTTAATTATATAAATATTTTTACTAATTTTATCCTTAAAATTATTAAAAAATAATTTTTTAATATTTTTCTATAATTAATTAAATTTTTTATAAATCATATTTTAATTTTAATAAATTATTAAATTTATTTTATAAAATTCAAATATTAACCCTTTGCGGTCCTATGTCGAGTGGGGCTCGACATCGCATTTCGTTCTAGCACGTCCTATGTCGAGTGTTGCACGACATCGCTTTTCGTTCTAGCGTGTCCTATGTCGAGTGTGGCACGACATCGCTTTGCGTTCGGGCACGTCCTGAATCAAGTTTCACCCGACAATGTCTCATTCTTAATCTAAATGATATAAGATAAGAACTGCAGTGTAGCATATCCGAAATAGGCTATGCCTCTTGAAATTAAGGGCTTAGTTTTTGTTAAGGATAACCGCGAATATCGGGTGATCCAATAAAAACCATCACCTACCCTGCTTCCAAAAACCGCCCTCGGACCCCTTCAGGAGGCGGACCCTTTCGTCAAGGTACGGCCCAGGAATTTCCTGAACTTTCCTTCTACCCAGGTGACCTCAAGATCGCGCCCGGTCGGGGCCCGGTCAGGGTCCGGCCGGGGGCTCTCAGGAGGTCTGAGAGGGTGGTGTGCAGGCGACACGGTCCGATAGAGTTTATGATACGGCTATTACTATTGAGTCCGGAAGGTCACATCTGGAAGGACAGTCCAAAAAGTTCTCAATCCTGAGTATAAGTCCTTCCAGATGTAAAGCCTTCATAAAATAGCTAATAATGAAGAGCATGCACAAAGAAATGGTTAATCCTCAAAAATAGCGTTCAAGTCACGTCCGTATCATAAACCCTGATTAAAAATACCTTATAATATGTACGGCTTGACCGGACAGTTTTAGTATTTTCAAACCCATCGTGGTATACAGTTCGATTTCGTAGCACAACTAGAAAGCATTTTCAAAGCCTAAATTTCTATAAAATAATTTTTTTTGTAAAGAATATGGCTAGACGACAGAGTCGAGGTACAACAGTGCGTGACAATGAATTTGAAAGTGATGATAGTGATTGTTTGGGCGACGTAGAACAACAATTTCAAAGAATGTGTGCATCAGAAATCGAAAGTAGTGAAGATGCAGAGGACGTGGTTACATTCAGACGAAGCAGACGTATAAATAGAATTGGTGATACATCTGAAAGTAATAATGAAACGGACCAGAACAGCGATTGGCAGAATGTCACTGAAAACGACACATATTCCAATTCCATCGAATTTTCTACGGGAGACAAGATGCAAGGGCCGCAAGTTCCGAGTGATTGCTTTACACCCCTGCAGTTTTTTTCATTATTTTTTACGAATGAGCTTTTTAGTAAAATAGCGGCAGAAACAAATTTATATGCTCAAAAAATAATTGGCGGCTGGTAAGTCTCTGTGCACTCATTATGGCATAATTGGTATGACGTTACAGTTACTGAATTAAGAGCATTTCTTGGTGTAATTATCAATATGGGATTGATGCCTGTGCATGACATCAAAGATTATTGGAGCACAAAATTCCACGCACACATTCCATTTTATAATACAATTTTTAAACGCCAACGATTTCTACAAATATTTTGGGCAATACATTTAGAAACGACGCCGCAAACGGGCAATAAGGAAAGAATTTCTGTGGATAAAGTTGCCTATTTTCTCAACTATTTGGACACAAAATTCAGACGTCATTTTGTACCAGCACAGAATATCTCTGTAGATGAATCCATTGTTGGATTCAAAGGAAGAATTTCATTTAAAACGTACAACCCTAAAAAACCAAACAAATGGGGAATCCGTCTATACGTATTAGCTGACTCATCGTCCGGATATATATACACTTTTTTACCATATTTTGGAAAAAAAACGACAGACCTACTAATTTACCCCGATTTACCAGTCACAAGCCGGATTGTTTTACATCTATATAATAATCTACAACAGTCAATACCCGAAGCTACAGGATACCATATGTTTACCGATAGACTTTATACTAGAATCATACTTGGCCAAAAATTACATAATTTGCAATGTCATTTAACGGGAACAGTAATGACGAATAGAAAGGGAATACCTTTCTCGATGAAATCACCGAAATTAAGGATTGGGGAAACAATTGCTTATCGCAAACATGACATATTGTTGCTTGCATGGCGCGATAAACGTGTCGTGACTATGCTATCAACGTGTGGTACGTCAAGATCCGAAATTGTCAGAGATAGAAGAGTTAGGAATAATAGAACGCAGCCAGTCTTGAAACCAACCACAATAATTCAATATAATAAAAACATGGGCGGCGTCGATTTAGCAGACCAATACACTGCATCATACTGTTTCCTTCGCAAAACCCTAAAATGGTGGAGGAAACTGTTTTTCTGGGGTTTGGAAGCATCAACTATCAATGCTTATATTTTATATAAAGCATCTCCTCCTAATACCAACAAAAACATTTCGCACAAACAGTTCAGAGAAAAACTGTTGCTTGAGCTTGTGGGGGACTTCCGTACAACAGCAAAACGTGGACGACCATCATCCAGCGACAAGGAACAGCGACTAGATGGAACATTGCATATTATTACAATACATCCCCAGCACAAACACAAGGATTGTGCAGTTTGTTCAAACCGAAAAGTTCCAGGTGGTAGAAAAGAGACTTCTTATATATGCGAAACCTGCGAGAGAAAACCGGGATTGCATATCGGAGAATGTTTTAAACGGTACCATACGATGGTCAATTATAAACTGTAAACAATAAAAAATAATGTTTAAAAAAAATCTTACAATTTTACTTTATATACCTACTAATTCATAAGTACGTTACGTTAGTCATAAATGTTTTCGAAAGTAAACGCTACCAAGCGGATAAGCCTGGACGCAATAGTCCTGGAAGCCTGGAAGCGATATCGAAACTCTCCGGTCGCTCTTTGGTTACTCTAAACGTTCCAAGGCGATTCCCGGTAGAGAACGAGTAGCGGGTCTTAAGTTTAGAATAGCGCGCCAACTAACGTAGTGCTCCGCCGACCAGTGGTCATCCAAGGAGTGGACTCCTGACGCTCCCACGTCGAATAACAATGGTTGGCGAAAACCAGGTGAACCCACCGATTTTCGCCCCAGTACTAATTCAGGGTAAAGACCGCTAAATTACTAAAAGGCGCAGCTATTGTGCTGAAGAGTCAACACGAATCGTCGTGTGTTATTCTCGATTCAGTTTCACAATTTGCTGGTGGTAAGCTGAAAGCAGTGTTCGTTATAACGGGAGCACGATCGACAATCGATGCGCTCCGTGCGAACTGTTGCTGAGGACTCTCTAAGAAGAACTGACTGTCTGCGACGTTACACCGTCGTCGACAAGCGCGAACGAGTAATTACTCGTTACGCGGCGCTTTCGTCAAACTATTAGCTCTTTCTCACTCTCTCTCATATCCGTTTACTATTCGCGAATTCGAACGTCTTCAAACGGTAATATGTACCGGTCAGACGTGCCGATCCCTGGTTTCGCACGGTCTAGACGAAAACAATCATTGTCATGTTATCGGACCTCTATAGTTTTTGTATTTCCTTTTCGAATCACGCCGGTCAAATAAACTCGGTACACTCAAGAAAAAGAAATTAACTATGAGGCTCGTGATCGGGTGAAACAACTACTGGTCACTTATTTAAACAAAGTTCCTCTAATTTAAATTAAATACTGCCAAATTTTCTTTATTTAATGATTCAACATTTACTAAATTAATATTATTTTTTATTCTATAATAGGGTATCTAATCCTAGTTTTATAAAAAAAATTTAAAAATAATTTATAATTAAATATTTAAAAATTTTACATTATTTATTTCACCAAAAAAATAAAAATTTTAAAACAATTAAATTTCAACTTATTCTAATTAATCCTAAATTAATTTATTTTATTAGTATAACCGCAGTTGCTGGCACTAAATTAACTAAAATTTTTTAAAATACTAAATCTAACTTTAATTATTTTTTAATATTTTATATTAATTATAATTTAATTATTTAAATAATACTAATTTTTATTTATTACACTATTTATATTATTAATTTTAAAACAAAAATTACATTTTTGTATAAATAGTATAAAATATTAATTTATAATATAAAATTTTTTATAAAACTCTATTTATTGTTAATCCCCACTTTAACGAAAAGTATCTAAATAAAAACATATTCTTTCTTTTAATATTATACCAAAAACAATGACTGTTTAAATAAGTGACCAGTAGTTGTTTCACCCGATCACGAGCCTCATAGTTAATTTCTTTTTCTTGAGTCTACCGAGTTTATTTGACCGGTGTGATTCGAAAAGGAAATAGAAAAACTAGCGAGGTCCAATAACATGACAATGATTGTTTTCGTCTAGACCGTGGGAGACCAGAGATCGGCACGTCTGACCGGTACATATTACCGTTTGAAGACGTTCGAATTTGCGAATAGTAAACGGATATGAGAGAGAGTGAGAAAGAACTAATAGTTTGACGAAAGCGCCGCGTAACGAGGAATTACTCGTTCGCGCTTGCCGACGACGGTGTAACGTCGCCGACAGTCAGTTCAATTTCGAGAGTCCTCAGAAACAGTTCGCACGGAGCGCATCGATTGTCGATCGTGCTCCCGTTATAACGAACACAGCTTTCGGCTCAACACCAGCAATTGTGAAACTGAATCGAGAATAGGACACGACAATTCGTGTTGACTCTTCAGCACAATAGCTGCGCCTTTTAGTAATTTAGCGGTCTTTACCCTGAATTAGTACTGGGGCGAAAATCGGTGGGTTCACCTGGTTTTCGCCAACCATTGTTATTCGACGTGGGAGCGTCAGGAGTCCACTCCTTGGATGACCACTGGTCGGCGGAGCACTACGTTAGTTGGGGCGCTATTCTAACTTAAGACCCGCTACTCGTTCTCTACCGGGAATCGCCTTGGTGACGTTTAGAGAAACCAAAGAGCGACCGGAGAGTTTCGATACCGCTGTGTCCAGGCTTCCTTCACGACGCGGCGTGTTGAAGAAGACGGGTTAGAAATAGCGTTGGTCCACTCTTACTCCACGCCAAAGCGTGTTGAGAAAGAAACGGTTAGATCAGCCTCCGTTGTCAGCCACCGGGACTAGTTACTAGTAACCGTGGATCTCCCCGCTCACGGAATCCATACAGGAGATTTACAACCTCCGCCTTGGTTTTCCGTTCGAGGCAATACGACTGTGCGGTCGTTGCACTAAAGATTTCATTGCGTAAATCTAGCCGACCGCCACGATTGTGTTCCTGAAAAAGACGGAACAGATCGGCCAAAACAGTCGACGCGTGGCTTACCGTATTTAAAAGCCACGCACCAGTACACGCATTAGCACACACAGCACGGTTACCGTTGCTGTTTAAGTGTGAGCGTCAAAACATTCCCGAGACAGAACGTTAATACGATTATCGTATTTCAGGTGATTACACCCGTTCGTTCTTTTTTCTGTTGTTCCAGAGTCATAACCTAGGACAACCAGGCCCGCCGACAGCCAGGCTACCGAGAAGTTAAATTCTTGAGATCGGCAAAAACATTGTGTATTATACAGAGCGAAAAAGGGTCTGTAATAAACGACTGTCCTTTTCAGGACAGTCAAAGGGAAACAAAGGCATATTGGTTTGGAGTTACCTTTACCCACTCTCCCTCGTCCGGACCGGAGGAGGAAGTTTCACTTCCTCCAATATCGGTTATAGTTGGCCGATAATTTAAAACAAATTTCAACAAGGTCCTTCGAGCCGGATATACGGACTAGAGGTCGAGAGTTTGGGAAAGACATCCAACCAAACAAGCTTGAGCGTGTGGAGTAACACACGCAGGTTTGCGAGTCGATTATTTAATCCTCAATAAATCACAATGGCTCAAGTTGAAGAGACCGATCATGACATGGAATTTGATTTCAAGGGGCAGATCGATGATCTCGTATTCGGTCTAGAACGACTTAAGCCCGTGATGACAAATCTGAAAAAAAGAGGACGAGCTAACTTCTCAGAAGCGCTCCTTAAAGAAAAGCTGCGCTACATTACGGGAATTTGGATGGACGCTCTCTCACGCCACTCGGAGTTGATGAGAGCCATTCCTCCCAACAAACGTAAGAGCTACAGCTTCTTTAAGTTGAACCGCATGGTAGAGGCTGAGGAAGAATTCCTTGAGAGTCAGGATTACCTGACCTCGGAATTAGCCAGCCTCGCCGCAGCTGAGAAGGAAAGGGAGAAGGGTGAAGCCTCGCGAACCTCTTTAGAGGGCAAAGCGAGCCGCATCCCCTTCCCATTAGAACTCCCGAAGCAAAGTCTCCCAAGATTCGGAGGAGATCCACGGAACTGGGCTCAGTTTGAGGATCTATTCACCTCCGTTATAATTAACGACGATAGGCTGTCGGATGGACAAAGGTTGCAATACCTTAATGCCTGCGTTGAGGGAGACGCGTCGGCGACGATCGCATCCCTCGAAATTAGGGATACTAATTTCGAGGTGGCGTGGGAAGCCCCGAAGGACAAATTTGGGAAACCACGCGTAGTGATCGCGCAGCTTCTCGAGCCAATCGGGAAGCTAAAACCAATAAGGAAGGGGGATCTAGCGAGTCTGCAGCAAGTTACGGTTGGCATAAAGCGAACGCTTGCCGCCTTGCAAAAGCTGAACCGACCAGTGAAACACTGGAGTGACTTGCTAGTCCTACTGGTAAAAAATAAGTTGGAGCCTGCGCTCGATTGGGATTGGGAAAAGTCGTTGAAAAACGCCAAGGAATACCCCTCGTTTGACGAGATATTGGCGTTCCTGGAGGTGTATGAGTGCGCTATGCTGGTGCCAAACGAGCAGCGCCGGAAAGCCTCGACCGATCCCCAATCGAAGCCAAGACTACGGGCTCATAATACCGTGGTACAGGCGTGCCCTTCCCCGAACGAAACGTGTGCGTTTTGCTGTCAGTCGCACGACGTATCATATTGTGATAGCTTCAAGCGACTGTCGCCCGAGCACCGTTTCCAGTTTATTAGAGGCAGCCAGCATTGTATACTCTGCTTGGCCGCCACTCACACGACGAAGCAATGCCAGAGCCGTGCAGTCTGTGAGAAGTGCAGTGGGAGACATCGTACCCTGCTGCATTTCGAACAACGGACAAGCAAGGCACAGGTAAAACCGTCGCCGATGAGTACGGCTACGCCGAGCAAACGGAGAGCGGGACTGAGCAACGCCCCACCCCGTCGCTCGAGCAGTAAGCCGACTGATATGTCATCCGCCTCAGTGACGTCACACTGTAGCGCGTCGATGGCAGTAAAAACACCGCCGGTGCTACTCGCTACAGCGAATGTGCGCCTGTTGGGAAGGGATGGCACAACGCGCATCGCGCGTGCCCTCCTGGATCAAGGGTCAGAGGCTTCTTTTATCTCCGCGAGTCTAGTCAATGACCTTAGACTCCGGCGGAAAAGATCACCAGCCACGGTAACGGGCTTGGGGGGCGGTCGAACCCAATCCATAACCCACATGGTGCAGATGAGTCTGTCGTCGCTGCATAACGCCTCGGAAGTTTTTGTAACGAGCGCGTATGTGGTCCCGAGGATCACGACGTATGTTCCGCCATCGGTGCAAATACCCGATAGCGATGCCATACGTGACCTCCCACTCGCAGACCCGAATCTAGCGTCGAACCACCGTATTGAGGTGTTGCTCGGCGCTGAGCTGTATGCGCAAATTATTCGACGGGGTTTCCGTCGGATAAGCACCACAGGTCCGATAGCCCAAGAAACCGCGCTCGGTTGGGTGCTATCCGGACCTTTAAGCGCAACAACCTCCTCCACCAAGACGCTGAGGACGTTGCATTGCAACGTCCTTGAATCGCTGGACGAAGCGATACGGCGTTTTTGGGAGATTGAGGAGATCCCTCGCAAATTGGTTTTAACCAAAGACGAGGAGGATTGCGAAGCGCACTTCGCAAAGACCGTTGCACGCGATGCAATGGGCAGGTTTGTCGTCCGCTTGCCCTTCAACCATCCGAGGCCGGAAGAAGTGCTGGGAGATTCCTTCCACATAGCGCTCTCCGTCCTCACAAGGTTAAGGAAGAAGCTGGAAGCAAACCAGACCCTCGAAGAGGAATACGGTGAGTTTCTCACCGAATATGAGTCGATGGGGCATATGACCCGTCTTGAGTCGCTTGACCGAGCACGACTATATATTCCACATCGAGCAGTCATCCGTGAGGATAGCTCGACGACGAAGTTGCGCGTCGTATTTAATGCAACCTCCGGAACCACGAGCGGTCGCTCGTTGAACGACGTCCTTCACGTAGGGCCAAAATTGCAGAATGACATCACGTCGGTTCTGATGAGATGGCGTCTGCATGCCTACGTGCTGGTGGCAGACATTGAGAAAATGTTTAAACAAATTCTCGTCGCCCCGGAGGACCGTCGGTTTCAATGCATCCTATGGCGTGCGCCAAAAACCGAGCGACTTATCGCTTTCGAGTTAAATACCGTGACATACGGTACGGCTTGCGCGCCATATCTATCGATGCGAACCCTTCTCGAGTTGAAAGAGCAGGACGGAGGTGATTTCCCTCTTGCCGCTCCAGTCCTCGAGAAGGACATATACGTTGACGACGTATTTATGGGGGCTCCAGATAAATCGTTGTTAGAGCAAACGCGAAGGCAAATTTGCGAGCTTCTACAAAAAGGTGGATTTCGCCTGCGAAAGTGGGCTGGAAATTCACCAGATTTACTGAGCAATATCCCCCAAAGTGCCCATTCGCACGCGGTCGACCTCGCACTGTTCGAGGATTCCGAACTTAAGGTATTAGGCCTACGATGGGTACCGTCGGGAGATTATTTCTATTTCAACTTGCAACGGTTTCAACCGTCGCTGGTCCCGATAACGAAGCGCACTTTGTTCTCGGAGATCGCGAAATTGTACGATCCACTCGGGTGGTTATCCCCGGTAGTGATTCGCGCAAAGGTCCTCATGCAGGCCCAATGGCTGGAGAAAATCCAGTGGGACGAACAAGTCTCCGCGAATACACTCAAAACGTGGAATGCGTTTTGTGTGGATTGGAGCAAGTTGAATGATTTGAAAATTCCCCGATGGTTAAGATGCGGAGCCGACACACTTTCTGTGGAATTACACGGATTCTGTGACGCATCACTCGCTGCCTATTCCGCCGTTACTTATTTAAGAGTAACGTCGATGAATAATGATGTAAATACTACATTATTAATGGCAAAAACGCGAGTGGCTCCCATCAAAACGCAATCAATCCCGATTCTGGAGTTGAACGGGGTTGTGCTCCTCACCGAACTAATGCTGCATGTGCAAAGCTCGCTCTGTACCAGAGTTGAGCGCGTGGTCTGTTGGACTCCACGATTGCACTCGCATGGTTGAGGAAACATCCTTTGACATGGAAGGTGGTTGTTGCCAACCGAGTGTCGAAGGTACAGACGATGCTTCCGAGTGCACAATGGCGGTATGTTCCGACAAGCTCCAATCCCGCGGATCTTAATTCACGTGGAGTGGAAGCTGCGGAGCTGCTATCCTCGGAGCTGTGGTCGTCAGGACCAGCGTGGCTAAGACAAGTGGAAGTGAGGTGGCCGAAAATACCCGCTTCCATAGAGACCGATGAGGGAAAGCGCGTAGCGCATACTCATCTAGTTACTCCCGAAAAGGAATGGGATTTCCTATTCCGATTTCCATCGTGGAGAAAACTAGTGCGTGTCACAGCATATTGTCTCCGGTTTCGGAGACGAGTGCAAGGTGACCCAAGGTCCTTTGTCAAGGAGATCCTCCACGCATCGGAGTTGCAACAAGCAACCCACAGAATTGCACAGTACGTACAGAGTACGCACTTCGCAGAGGAGTACCGGTGCTTGAAAAAACACCGCGGAATTCCTGCGAAATCTCCGATAAAAAGTCTGCATCCGTTTCTCGACGATAAAGGCGTCTTGTGGGTCGGTGGAAGGCTGGAGAATACAGTACGCGATTGGCAAACGAAACATCCGATAATCCTGCCGAAACATTATGTGGCCACACTAATAATTAGGCAGGGGCACGTGGATACGTTGCACGGAGGTTTGCAGATGACCTTGTACAAGGTGAGACAGCAATTCTGGATCCTTGGCTGCCGAAATGCCGCTCGAACGGTGATCAACCAATGCATGAAATGCATAAGGTGGAAGGGTCGCACCTCCACGCAGATAATGGCTGGTTTGATCCCTGAGCGTTGCAGACCGGCTCGAGCTTTCTCGAATTGCGGAGTGGATTATGCTGGACCGTTTCGCGTTCGCTACTCCGCTGGCCGAGGGAAGACAGCTCATAAAGCGTACCTTGCGGTTTTCGTATGTTACGCTACAAGAGCTGTCCATCTCGAACTTGTCAGTGATTACACGACAGGCTCGTTTATTGCCGCCTTAGATCGCTTTATCGCCCGACGTGGAACCCCATCCTGCATTTTCAGTGACAATGGGACAAACTTCGTCGGTGCAGATCGCGAGCTAAGAACGCACTTCCGCGAGGTGAGTAATTCGCAGGAAGTGCAAAATAACTGCGGCACGCAGGGCATAGAATGGAGATTTAATCCTCCTAGTGCACCACATTTCGGTGGCATGCAGGAAGCCGGCGTGAAATCAGTGAAACATCACTTAAAGCGCATTCTCGGTGCATTCACTCCCACCGCAGAGGAGATGTATACGCTCCTTTGCAAGATCGAGGCGAGCTTAAACTCCCGCCCGATCGCAGCGTTGAGTGATGCACCCGATAGCTATGCGCCTCTCACGCCGGGCCACTTCCTTAGTGGAGGTCCTTTAAATGCACTTCCGATGCGCTCTGTTGAGACGGAACAGCTCTCGCGCCTATCGCGCTGGAGAGCGATCCAGAAATTTCACGAGCAGCTGTGGAAGCATTGGACACGTGATTATATCACGCATCTCCAGAATCGCAATAAGTGGCGATCCATCGAAATGCACCTGCAACCAGGGGATCTGGTACTGGTGCAAAACCCTCTTCTCCCACCTAATCAATGAGAAATGGGAAGAATTGAGGAGATTTTCCCGGGTAGAGACGGTAATGTGCGAGTGGTTAAACTCCGTACAAAAACCTCCACCTACACACGTCCGATAACGAGACTGTGTAAGCTACCCGTGGGAAACGAGTCTTCGGGCACGAATCGTGACCCCGAAGACGAATAAACTTCAGAGGACTGTTTTTCGGTTAGGTGAGGCAACAAGGGGAGAGAAACCGTTGAGCTCGAAAATTCGATCCGGTACCCCCTTCTTGGCCCCCACTCCTCAGGATAAGACGAAAAGAGGGCGTAAAGTCTTTCTTCTGGTTTCGCACCTGTAGGGGAGGTACCCCCGTTGCCCACGGGTACCACCGAGCTTTGATAGCGCGAGCTTTGAGAAATGTCTCAAGCTCGGCGAGCAAGTGTGAGCAGCCCACGAGGAAGAGGCTGGCCCCAGCATGGAGGTGGAGGACCCCAGCGGGGCAAGGCCCACCCCGGGCAAACCAAAGGAGGGCCTAATAATCGACCTGGGGCACGATGTGTTGCGGGTGCCGCAGCACATACCCCGGACCACCCGGAGGTATAACTGCCGGGTGGAAGGCGGGAAGTACACCCTCCGCTGGAACTCCGAGGGACGTTTAACGTCCCTCCTATACAAGGTCAAACCGGAGAATCCACCGGAGAGGACGCCGTGTCCGGCACTCCCGGCACCAACACCCACGGCACAGGGGGCAACAACGGGTCCAAAGGAGCGTAGCTCTACAGACCCGAAACGGAGGCGACATCGGGGACGAGCTGGAAGGGCTTCGTCCAGCTCGACGAGCGGAAGCTCAGGCAGCCTCACGCCCTCCGGGGACAGCAGGGCGTTGTACGAGCAAATCACTCGTATGGCCCTGGAGACGTCGTTGAGACTGCTGGAGACGACAGTCACCCCCTCGCCGCAACCAAAAAGTAAGTTATAATTATACAATATAATTAACTTGCATTTATCCTCTCTCTCAAACGACAATTCAACTTGAATTTGTAAAATTCCGCGATTCGAGTCTCGATGTCACAACTACCAAACCCTCCAGAAATTGCACAGACAGTGCAAGGAGGGCGGTATGTTTAAATAAGTGACCAGCAGTTGTTTCACCCGATCACGAGCCTCATAGTTAATTTCTTTTTCTTGAGTCTACCGAGTTTATTTGACCGGTGTGATTCGAAAAGGAAATAGAAAAACTAGCGAGGTCCAATAACATGACAATGATTGTTTTCGTCTAGACCGTGGGAGACCAGAGATCGGCACGTCTGACCGGTACATATTACCGTTTGAAGACGTTCGAATTTGCGAATAGTAAACGGATATGAGAGAGAGTGAGAAAGAACTAATAGTTTGACGAAAGCGCCGCGTAACGAGGAATTACTCGTTCGCGCTTGCCGACGACGGTGTAACGTCGCCGACAGTCAGTTCAATTTCGAGAGTCCTCAGAAACAGTTCGCACGGAGCGCATCGATTGTCGATCGTGCTCCCGTTATAACGAACACAGCTTTCAGCTCAACACCAGCAATTGTGAAACTGAATCGAGAATAGCACACGACAATTCGTGTTGACTCTTCAGCACAATAGCTGCGCCTTTTAGTAATTTAGCGGTCCTAATTTAACTCCACGCCAAAGCGTGTTGAGAAAGAAACGGTTAGATCAGCCTCCGTTGTCAGCCACTGGGACTAGTTACTAGTAACCGTGGATCTCCCCGCTCACGGAATCCATACAGGAGATTTACAACCTCCGCCTTGGTTTTCCGTTCGAGGCAATACGACTGTGCGGTCGTTGCACTAAAGATTTCATTGCGTAAATCTAGCCGACCGCCACGACTGTGTTCCTGAAAAAGACGGAACAGATCGGCCAAAACAGTCGACGCGTGGCTTACCGTATTTAAAAGCCACGCACCAGTACACGCATTAGCACACACAGCACGGTTACCGTTGCTGTTTAAGTGTGAGCGTCAAAACATTCCCGAGACAGAACGTTAATACGATTATCGTATTTCAGGTGATTACACCCGTTCGTTCTTTTTTCTGTTGTTCCAGAGTCATAACCTAGGACAACCAGGCCCGCCGACAGCCAGGCTACCGAGAAGTTAAATTCTTGAGATCGGCAAAAACACTGTGTATTATACAGAGCGAAAAAGGGTCTGTAATAAACGACTGTCCTTTTCAGGACAGTCAGAGGGAAACAAAGGCATATTGGTTTGGAGTTACCTTTACCCACTCTCCCTCGTCCGGACCGGAGGAGGAAGTTTCACTTCCTCCAATATCGGTTATAGTTGGCCGATAATTTAAAACAAATTTCAACAATGACCTAATTCTTTTATCCCAATAAAATTTATAATTTATTTAATTAATATAAGTAATTTATTAATTAATTTATTTTAATAAAAAATCTCTGGTAATAAAAATAATTTCACATTATATACCTATATTATTGCAGAGTATAAACCTTTTTTTTTATTAATAACGAAACAACAACTCGGTAACCAAAACGACTGGACAGAAACCAGTCGACTATTTGTTTACTACATACATTCAGATTGTGTTGCTGCTCTAATACTTCCCCTCAATCGTAAATGTTGTTACTCTCCACCGAGTCTTCAACTTCAATCTTCGATTGACTGGACTCCCAGTAAATCGCGACAGTGTTCGTGTTTTGAACGTGGTAGTCCCTTCGTCAGCACATCGGCCATCATTTCCTGCGTGGGCATATATTTTAATACCACAGATCTTTCTTTCAATGCATCGCGGACGAAATGATGCCTTATGTCGATATGCTTGGTCCTCCTGTGAAATACGGCGTTTTTGGCCAATTTTTGTGCTCCTTGATTGTGGTTCCACAGTGTCAATGGCGTCTCATCTCTAACGCCTAATTCTTTCAGGAAAGTTTGGAGGTTGATTGCTTCTTTCGTCGCTTCTGTCAGAGCCATGTACTCTGCCTCCGTACTAGACTGGGCTACTGTTCGCTACTTCCGTGATTCCCAGCTTATAGCTGCATTACCATATTTGAAGATGTAACCAGTATATGACCTTCCATCATCCGGGCAGGCTCCCCAATCCGCGTCAACATATCCCATTAAATCTTCTTTGGCTTTGGTGAACACTAATCCATAATTTAGGCTTCCCCTCAAGTATCGCAGAACTCTTTTCGCAGCTTTTCAATGGTTTTGATCAAAATTGGAGCTGAATTGACTGAGCCAGCTCACCACGTGAGCTATGTCTGGTCTCGTGGCAATGGCTATGTACATCAACGATCCTATCAGTTCCCTATATGGCAACCCTTTAATTTCGGCTCCCGATACATCTTCATTCGTTTCTTCCTTTATATCCCGTTTATTTAGTTCACAAGGAGTAGAAATCGGTTTCGCATCACTCATGCCAAATTTTTTCAATGTGTCTTCAATATAGGTCTTCTGAGTCATCGCCATCTTCCCCTTACTCCGCGTGAACTTAATTCCTAAGCAATGCTGAATGGGTCCTAAGTCCTTCATTTCAAACGTTGACATTAGTCCTTGTTTTAATTCTTCCATGTGTTCTCTATTTCTTGATATCATTAATATATCATCGACATAAATCGCCACGATAACCAAATTTTCGTTCATTATTTTGAAGTAAACACAGGGGTCAGGATTCATCGATTGCAATCCTAATTCACGCAATTTCTCATCAAGTCTAATATTCCATTGTCTGCTTGATTGTTTCAAACCATAAATTGCCTTCTTTAGTAAACAGACTTTATTCTCGCCTTTAATATCTTGCAACATTTTGTTAATTCTGATCTTCTGATCCTTACTGATTTTACTGTCCTTTGCTGATCTTATGTCTTGTAATGTTTCTTCCAGCATTTCTGGTATTTCCATGTATATCTCTTCATCTATATCTCCATTCAGAAAAGCGGTCGATACATCAAGATGATCAACCAGCATGTCTCGCTCAACTGCTAGAGCGATTAATGTCCTTATGGAACTCAATCTTGCTACTGGTGCAAAAGTTTCATGAAAGTCCATTCCCGGGACTTGTGTAAAACCTCGAGCTACGAGTCTCGCCTTCCTCCTATCCAGCGTCCCGTCAGCCTTACATTTATTCCGTAATATTAAACGACAGCTTACGATGCTTCGGTCCCTTGGTCGATCTACGATTTCCCACGTATTATTTTTGATCATAGACATTATCTCACTACGTATGGCTGCTTTCCACTCTTCCCTATCTTTACTGGCCATTGCCTTTTTAGCCGAAATTTTACTTGTATCCACATGTTCTTCTGTCTCTTCTTCTTTTGTAGTGACTTGTTGTGCTACCTCATAGTGATATTGTTTCTTGGGTCTTCCTGGATTTCCCGTCCTTATTATTTTGGGTCTCCCCACGGTTCTTCGCAACTGTACTTCTGGATTTTGTATTACCTGTTCCTGCTCTTGATGTTGGTTATTTAACCCATTTTCTTCCCTTTGTTCGCAGGTTTCACTGTTTTCATTATTTTGTGGTTCTTCGTGAGTCCACTCCATAGCTTCTTCGTATTCTTCATCATCATCTTCTTCTTCTTCTTGTAATGAGTTTTGTTCTCCGAGGTCTCTGATCGTTTTTGTCTCTATTTCAGCATATTTTCTTTCCTTTAGTTTGTTTCCATTAATCATCCTATTTTCATTAACGAATTCTTCATATTTTGTTCCGGCACCAATTTCTTCGAAGAATTTTATATCTCTGGATACAATTATTTTCCTTTCACTAGGTACCCAAACTCGGTAACCTTTAGATTCCAAAGAATAACCTACGAATATACACTCTCTGGATCTTGGAGAAAATTTTCCTTTGTTTGTATCTCGGTCCAATGCATATCCTTTACATCCGAATGTTCGGAAATATTTCACATTTGGCCTTTTACCGGTCCAAAGTTTATAAGGTGTTTGCCCATTTAAGTGGTTTGCGGGGCATCTATTGCGGATGTAATTAGCTGTATGAAGTGCTTCTGCCCAAAACGATGGGGATAGTTTCGATTGAATTAGTAGACATCTTGCCATTTCCACAAGTGTTCAATTCATGCGTTCCGCGGTGCCATTTTGTTGCGGTGTGTGCGGGATTGTCAATCTTCTTTGGATTCCAGATTTTTTTAAATAGTCGTCAAATTCTTTATTGCAATATTATTTTCCGTTGTCGGACTGAATGTATTTGATTTTCCTACCAGTGATGTTTTCAACCATGCTCTTGTACTTTTTGAATTCAGTGAGGGCTTCGCTTTTCCTCTTCAAGAATCTTACTTCGCACCACCTCGTTCTGTTTTCTATGAAGATTAAGAAATATTTGGACCCATTCAATGACTCTGTCCTCATCGGTCCACATAAGTCTGTGTGTACTAATTCTAGCAGTTCCGATTTACGACTGGACTCTTTTGGGTAAGGTGTCTGCGTAAGTTTGCCTTTTAAGCATACTTCACACGTAGGTAGTTCTTTTGTGTTCTGATTCTGATGCCACATACCTCTTTGTTAGCAACCATTTTCTTCAGATCTCTTCCGTTCAAGTGTCCGTATCTCTCATGCCATATTTTTAAATTTTCTTCTGATTCACTCGACATTCTTCCTGCATATTGTGTGCTTTGCCTAATGTAATATAAACCATCGATTCTGTCAGCGCGCATTAAAATGGTTCCTGCTCTATCCTTGACTAGAGCACCGTTTCTACCGAAGGTTACATTATATCCCTTGTCTGTAATCTTTGAAACAGACATTAAATTTGTGCGTAATCCTGGAACATATAAGGTATTTAATAAATTTATTTTCTGACTGCCATCTTTGTTTGAGGCAATAATAGATGCTGTCCCTTTCGCCAATACTTTAGCTGATGTATTGTTAGTCGCTAAATTCAAGTCTTCGAACTCATATGACTCCAGATTCTTTAGGCTTTCTTCTTGCTTCGTAATATGCGATGTACAACCACTATCTAAGCACCAATCGCTTGTACTTATGTCGTGTCCGGTCTTTAAAGCATAGTCTTTTCTATCTGTGACTAGTAAGCTAGATTCCTTGGGACTCTGCTTTCCCGACTTCCAAGGTTTGTATTTCCCATCTTCTAGTCTGCAGTCTATAGCTTTGTGTCCCACCTTTTTGCATTTATGGCAACGGAATTTGAATTCTTCTCTATGTTCTTCCCTACGCTCGTTGGGCCTATTGTTCCGGAATTTATGATTTTTGAATGCTTGTCTTCCAACCATCATTGCATTCGGGACTTCTTCCTTTAATTTCTGATTGCGTGCATCACTTTCTTCAACTATCTTTATCTTCAATATTTCCGGTGATGGTAATTCATCTGTGGATTCGATTGCACATCGGAAATTTTCAAATTTCTCTGGGAGACTATACAATAACATTATGGCTAACAAATCTGTATTGATTTTGTTACGTGCGTAAGGAATTATTTCGTGGGCCGAGCGGTTAGCCGTTCCGCATGTAACGCTTGAATAAATTTAATTTAGGATGGGTCGTATCATCTAAGATTCCATACGGAATCCGCGCATAGGTCAGGAATGAAAGAGGTGTTAACGCAGAATAGAGGATAAATACCTTATTGGGCTGTTCTATTGATTCTTTACATTATATAAAAACAATTACACGGAATGGTTCAGAAATATCGGAGTCCAGAATGGATGACAATTTTACAATACCTATTTTAGTTGGAGTCTTAGATTGGTAAATTCCTAACGTGCTAAGTTTACGAATGGGCCCAAGGGAAATTCCCACAAGCATATAAACATATGTTTGGGTCCTCGTATCGCAATGCTAACATAAGTATGGAAAACTCACCAATGAATACTATCTTGGAAGCAATGTTTTTCGCTAGCTCTGATGTGAATTGTCCTAGATGCTGAGGGAGCCCAAAGATGAAGGAATGGCTGATGAACTTTTCACTTCTGTGAGTTAACGCAATTCTATTTTCACTATACTATAAATACGATAAATACTATAAATACTATAAAGAAGAATTTAATATATTAGGATGGAGATTTGTTTCGATCTCAAGATTGATTTTAAATTTGAATAATTTCTTGTTTACTGAGTCCTTCGGTAACTATGAAGTAATTTCACTAGTTTAACACGAACTCTGGCTCAAAATAGTAACAAGGGCAAAACGCCACGCACCTCGCGATTTGACTAACGATTGCAACTCGCGGCGGTTTCTCTGCCTCTTTTGTAGATTTTGGGGACCGCTAAGGGGAAGTTCCAAGAGCTATGCTCGTTCCTCCCACTCAGGAAATCGCCCGTTCCTGTTCTAAGAATTCCGCCCGCAGTTCATCAGCTATTTCCCATCCATAGCCTCCCGATATTGCAATTTCGCTTATTAGCAAAACGTGACCACCGTTCGAAGAATATTCGCGGTCGAGGAATTTGCTTCGATCTGCTTTTTCGGCTCGCATAGCATGATCGATGTTCGACGCCACGGCACGTGCCGTGTTTAGGTATGCAAATTTTAATTTAACATCCGGTACGTAACACCCCTCCCCCCTTAGACTGATCATCGCCCTCGATGATGCTTTGCGGCTTGACAGTAGGTCGAATTAGAGAGATGGTCGCATATAAAAATTTTCGCAATTATTGAACTGGTAATGTACAAAGTGATTGGTATTCAAAATATAACGTGGGTAATTGGCTTGACTCAACAAGGGTATCAGGGCTTTGTGTAGAGCCATATGCACATTCAGGAGTAGCTCCATAACATCGAAGGTGATGTTAATGACACATATGACTTTTACCCAAAGACCTGCCGTCCGAGCCTGTGATAGTGAATGCTTACGTGAAGCATTCTCCTATCACGCCTGCACGGCGTTGCGGCGGTTCCTCCCAGGTAAAGGGCTAGTCTCTGGTTGTGCGGGTCGCCCCGTAGTATCCTCTGGACAGCGTTGACGAGTGCACGCCCTATCCCATAGCAACCTTCCAGGTCCAGATGGTATAATTTGGCGCAGTTGCTCAACAACGGCACGAAGTCCTCGTCTGTTACACCTTCGTTCTCCCGGCACTCCAAGAACTCAAGGTTTCTCAATTCCTCCAGGAAGTATCCTCCTACGGTGGGATGCAGGTAACTCATCTTTAATGTCCTGAGGGCTGTTCGAGCGAGTGGATCCAAGGAAGCCTCTCCTCGGATGTTGGTGCAACCCGTAATATCCAGTGCATGTAGTGTCCTGAGATGTTGTCCGATCTCGTTGACAAAACCTGCTGTTACCCACCCGCAAAAAGGAATGGAGAGCTCGGTCAGCTTTGTGAAGGCTGCTGGTATTGATTTTGATATTTCGACTGGTCCCAAACTAAGTTCGAAAAAACGGGCCTCGGCATCTTCTTCTTCCCCGCTTTCCGCGGTGGCCTCTGCCGGGTTGTCGAAATTGCAGTAGATTAAATTTAATGATCTTAGTGTTTCGTGGAGTTCCGTATTTCTCAAAAGTGCGATGAGCGGCAGCTCGTTCTCGAGTCCCTCTGGCTGGTCAATAGTCAATTTTCTTAGTTGCGTGATTTTTGTAAATAATTGTTCCAACGTGTCTCCCTTCGTTGACACTTCCCGTAAATTTAATTCCTGCAAACTGAGTCCTGACTGGCTGACGTTCCCTGTTACGTGGTTTTTCGTAATGTTCAAGGTGTGCAGGTGGTTATTTTTGATTAATAATGCTACATGGTCAAAATCTATGCTGCCTTTGCATGGTCCAAGTCTCACTTCCTTTAGTTTATGCAACCTTGTGAGTTCTCGGAGCGCCGATGGTCTAATGGTTACGGCCGTTGTGTCCAACACTTCCAGGTCAGGGGCGTGCTTCGTGAGGATGGTGATCAGCTGGGGTTGTACTTCAGCGCAGAACTCGGCATCGTCCAGGATTACTCGGTTCAGAGTGTTGCCAAACCTTAGGATCGCCCAGTAAAAAGCGCGCAAAGACACCCTTGTTGGTCGCCAATTTTTATCGGATTGTGATATCTCGGTAATTCCGCGGTACGAACGCAGCGTGCCCTCCCGCCAACTCCGTGACACTTGCTCCATGCATGCTCTGTCCCTGTAATTTAGATACTTGGCTATTTCCTCAACACATTCAGGGGGTAGAATAGGTGCGGAAGGAGGGACGTATCCAGGGAAAGGATTGATGCTTGGAGTAGGGTTAGAAGGGTGTTCAGGTTTATAAGTTGGTTCTCTCTCGTGCCAAGGATCAGCGGGAAGAATTCGGACCTTCCGATTATTTATAATAAAAGGTTCCGTTTTCGAATGATTCAAGACATGGGCTGCGTCTTCGGCCTTGGCGAAACTTATGAACGCAGTATTCCCCGCGGAACTCCTCCGTACCACCGCGTGCTCGATCCCATAATCTCGGAAGATTTGGAGCAGGTGCGCCTTTTTGGTGTGTGGTGCCAATCGGGTGACCAACAATCGACGGCCTTCGGTGGTCATTGTGGTGGAACTAATGCTGGCTAATAATAAGTAAGAGATGGTTAGTACGCAGTTTACAATGGATATTACTAAGGGCGCACGATGACGAGGACCAAAAACATAAATTTATACTTATATCTATACATGTTCGCATATACACACATACACATATGCATATACATACATACACATATGCATATACATACATACACACACACATATATATATATATATATATACTCCGGCTTGTTCGTTTTTTTTTTTTAATTGATTAATGCTTTCTGACAAGGTAATGTACGTCTCGGGGTATTTTGTTCTGCTGTTCCTGGTATAGGTTGTGCCCTTGTCGTGATGTTTTCCAATCTGTGGTTTTCCTCGGTCGTCTCCTCAAACATCGGCTTTTGAACTATTAGGCCTCCGAAGAGTAATGTATGCTGATATTGCTTTTCCCTGTGGTGTGTTCCTATCTCGTCAAGTTTTGCTTCTAGTTCGAACAGTGATGCTCCTTTAGGATTGTCAGGTTCGCTTATGTCATCTGCTATGGTTCTAAGGCTCTTATAATATGGCAAAATTGGTGAAATTTCGGAAATGTTTAGCGACAGGTCAGGTTGATACAAATATTCAGTGAGTCCATCGCCATTCCCTATCAAATATCAGGCATCAATGATTATTATTTTACGAAATTTGAAATTACTGTGCGGCCAATTCTACTTTATCCGCGTGTTTGATGAATCTTTTACCATTTCCATCTTCCAAAACAATATTATTTTTCTCCAAAACTCCAACTATTTTATAGGGACCATGATATCGAGTACTGAACTTTCCTTTCCTGGGTTCTACTAGAACACGAGCCATATCTCCTACTTTTCCTGGGAATGGTCGTGCCTTTTCATCATAATATCCTTTAGACTTATGTTTAGCAGAAATTAAATTTTGTCCAGCTAATATTTGTGATTCGGAAAGTCGAATTATCAATTCACGAAGATATGAATTATACGTTAGCATATCATCCTCTTCGGGAAATGAACTAGGGTAACGAGCTAATTTTCCAAAAACTAATTCATATGGAGTGAAGTTAGTGGCTTCGTGTACTGAGGTGTTGTATGAGAACATGGCAAACGGAACTAACTTATCCCAATCATTGAAATCATTTATATAATGTTTTATATAGTCCGTTAATACTATATGGCTCCTTTCTAAAGCACCGTTTGTCTGTGGTCTGTAACCAGACGTTGTTACGTGATGAATTTTGAAGATTTTTGTTAATTCCTTTAGAATCTTGTTTATAAAACTTGTTCCTCTGTCGGTTAATATAATACGCGGAGCTCCAAATTGTAAGATTAAATGTGTTACTATCGCGTGAGCAATTGTTTCAGCTTTTATATCCGGTACGGGTACGGCGATGCAATATTTTGTCAAATTATCTTGCATAGTCAATATGTGCCGATTGCCATCAGGGGTTGTAGGTAGGGGTCCCACAGTATCTAATGATACTTTAGCAAACGGTTCTATAGGGGTATCTGTGATTATCATTGGTTCACGCGTTTTTGTTCTGACTAATTTATTTTCTTGACAGCTATGGCAAGTTCTAATGAAATTTTGAATATCATTCCTCATTCCTGGCCAATAGAATCTTTCGCGAATCCTACGATACGTTTTAGTTACTCCTTTGTGACTGCCGACTATGCCTTCATGTAATTCTGAAATTATATTATGACGAAGTTCTTCGGGAGGAATTTGAATTTTCCCAAGGCAAATTGTAATTTCGATGTCGATTTCCTCGAACATTTCTGTTAGGATTTCCTTTAGTGATTCGAGAGTAAGTGAATCGGTATAATCACCGGATTTTGAAATTCGAAAGGAGTTAATATCGGAATTTGGAAGAATTAATTTTAAGTTCCTAAGCCCGGTTTTTATTTTCGCGACGAAAGTCTCGTCAAAATGATGTTTCTGCCCAACGATGCTAAATATTTTGTACTTTCCCTGTCTAGTGATTAGTACTTGACCTTCCTTTGGTTTAATTTCTCTGATATTTTCAACGCTGATAGCGCCTATATCTGTTAGCAATTTTCCTACGGATGTTTTCAATTCGCAATCAGCAGAAATAAAGTGAACATAATTATCATGTGAGTAGATCAAATTTTCTCGGCTGATATTAATTAATTTCTTTGAAGAGCGTGGTGGTTTCCGAGAAAGATTTACGGGAGAGTTAGGTGTGATATCCGGGGGAATTCCCTGATTCAGCTGGATGCCAGTGCAGTACGTCTCGTTACCTGATACCGTCCTTGGAATTATTCGCCTTGGTATACCAAGAGATTTTGATTTAGTTTCACTGAAGTGTCCTGGTAGAAGTGCATTCTGTCTCGTATGGATTGGTGAAGCTGGAAAAGGAGTTGACAATGCCAATGGTTTAGAATGTGGAATAGGAGTAGGTAATGTGGATCTATGGGGTTGCCAATGAATTTTGGTCTGCTCGGATGTTTCTAGTGTACAGTCAGGTTTCGATTTATCATGTCCTTCTGTTCCATATTGTTTAAGTAATTTTTCTATTCTACTATTTAACTCTAAGTCGTCTAGTTCGTCAGTGTCCGAAGTATTACCTGATGATTCTTCCATAATTTCGCTGTGTTCTTTAAGAGATTCGTCAAAACGTTTGAAAGAGTCATGTAATTCCTGTTTGTTTATAGACAGTCTTCGTTCGTCATCTAGGAAAACGTCATCGTCGCTGTCCTCTGAGGGTGGCTGTAACTCTAGTAGTATGGTGTCAGCATCTGTTGTTATCTCGTCTACGGTTTCAGTATCAACGTCCTCGGCAATTGGTTCCAATACTTTCCCTTTCGGATGCTTTGAAGTAATTTTCTTGTGTAAATCCAGGCTTGGCATTACACTTTTCCTTTTCCGTAATATGGGTGGTTCTGATGACTCGTCCTGTGAATTATCGGAATCTACGTCTGGCGTATCTGCTGACGATGGAACTGTAGGTCGTGGTGGAATGTAAGCGTTGGGGTTTAATTGATTTCGGGTCCTAGTTGCTATTGCACTGACATTTAAAGGGTTTGAAATTTTTTGTTTATTTTTCGATCGAATGGGCCTTCCTGGTTTTCTGGGTGCTTCCGAAACTAATTTGGATATTGGTCTAGATGTGGTTGCTGCTGAGCTAAGTTTAGATTTTGCTGGTTGTTCTTGAATCGGTAGAATTTTTGATGATTCAAGTTCAATGTCAGAGTCGGTACTGCTGGTATCGGAGAGGTTAAATTTAACAACAGGATTTCTGGATAACGCGTCTGCGCTTGTGTTTAATTTTCCCGCTTTATGAACGAAATTATAGTCGTAGTCACACAATTTCAATCTCCATCGAATTAAATGTTGCCCTGGATCCTTTATGGAGTCTATCCATTTCAGGGGTTCGTGATCGCTAACTAACGTGAATTTCCTACCGTAAAGATACGGCCTAAAATGCAAAATTGCGTATAATACTGCCAAACATTCTTTTTCGGTGGTGAAATAATTTTTCTCAGGGTTTTTTAAAGTTCTAGAAAGATAAGCTATTGGTAAATCGTTTCCATCAACCTCCTGACTAAGTATTGCTCCTATCGCAAAATCTGAGGCGTCTGTTGTTAAAGTGAAAGGCTTATCAAAATTTGGATATTGGAGAATTGGACCTCTACAGAGCGCTTTTCGTAATTCCTGGAAGCTACGTTTTTGTTCCTTTCCCCAAACGAAGGTCGCGTTCTTTTTTAACAATTCTGTTAATGGTTTTGATTTTGCTGCAAAATCTTTAATAAATCTGCGATAATAACCTGCTAAACCTAAAAATTGTCTGACATTCTTTGCTGTTTTTGGTCGAGGAAAGTTTTTTACTGCTATAATCTTTTTTGGATCTGGTCTTACACCCTTTTGACTAATTATATGTCCTAGGTATGCTACTTCCGTTTTCAAAAATTCACATTTATCGGGTTGTAATGTTAATTTAGCTTTTTCTAACCGATTAAATAATCTACGAATTTTCTTTCCGTGTTCTTCAAGAGTTTTTGCGTACACTACAATGTCATCGAGATAAACGAAAACTTCCGTTCCCTGCAAACCACGTAACGTTTGATCCATAAGCCATTGAAAGGTGGCAGGTGCATTTTTCAAACCTTCGGGCATACGGATATACTCGTAGTGCCCATTAGGAGTTGTAAAGGCTGTTTTAGCCCTATCCTTCGGATCCATCTCTATTTGTTGGAATCCACTCGCGAGATCGATGATCGAGACATATCTAGCTTGGCCTAATTGATCCAGAATATCGGTTATATTTGGTAACGGATATGCATCTCCTATCGTTTTTTCGTTAAGTTTGCGAAAATCAATTACCATTCTCCACCTGGGTCTTCCTTGAGAATCAGGTTTCTTAGGGACGATCCAGAGATGTGAATTATAAGGCGAATTTGATGGTTTAATTATCCTATTGTTTAATTTTGTCAAAATTTGACGATGTATTCCTTCCTTGTGAACCGGTGGAAAGCGATACTGTCTAGTATTAATCGGTAAATCATCTGATGTCGGAATTGTATATTTTATTAACGGGGTGAAAGGTAATTGGTCTCCTGGCAAATAAAAGCGATTTGGGTATTCTTCTATAATTTCGATTATATGGTCTCGTTCCTCGTCATTCAGGTGATTTAAGCGCAAACGTTTTAGAATTTCAAAAACCCTATCTTGAACTACAGGGAAATCCTGAACTTCTGAATCTGAATCGAAATATTCTTCTTCTGGAAAATCATAGTATTCAAAGGGAATTACTTCTTGTGGAGTAACCTCGACTTGTATGTCTTCTTCCAACGTATTAATTGCTAATACGTGACAGACACCATCCCGTACGCTAACAGCTGCTTCGCCTATGTATAAGCCTTCTACTGATTCTAACTTTGGCAAGTATCCTTCTTTTATTTCTGAATTAACCACGTCTATAGCTATCGGTTGACGAGTGCGAGCTTTAATCGTAAGAATTTGCGAACTAGGACTACGTTTAGATTTCTGATTTGGTTCTTCCCCAATGAACCTAAAAGGTCTGATGGGTTCAGTTTTTGTGACCAAGGTATTATGAGCGAACGAGATTTCCGCCTGCTCTTGACGTAAGTAATCTTTGCCTAAAATTCCATCATTATGCAAGGGAAACGATGATCTAACGACGTGAAATTTAACTGGTTGTTCCAAAAGTGTAACGGTAGTTGTTCCTAAAGTTCTCAATTTTTCCGGGGTAATTCCAGTTATAGAGACTGATTTCTGAATGTCTACTTCGACGTCTTCGTGCAAAGCATTTAATTTTATCAGATTTATATCTGCGCCGGTATCAACCAAAAATAAACCAGATTTATTGCGTAATTCTTTCGCAGACATTTTAATTAATGGTGATTCTTGCTGTCGTTTATAGGAATAGACGATTCCTCTGCTTCCAAAAATTTTACTGTTCGACGCTCCTGATTCGAGTAACTCGCCGTCGCGCCGGCACGACGAGTTGTGCGGGAGTTTAAATTTTCACTGTTCCTTCTCGACGAATTCGAGTTAAAATGATCAAATGTTGGGATAGGGGAAGAAGATCTGGAATTTTGGTTAGTGGGTGTGTTGGATCTTGAAGGTTCAATGCTTCGCGAAGGAACTGGGGTTGGAGAATTTGCTCTGGTTAGAGTATGATTAGTCAAGTTTGGATTCATATGGAAAGATTGAGGGTGATCGTATATTGGACTGTAAGGCGGATATGGCATTGGTGGATAAAAATACGGTGGATAGTATGGATAAGGATGCGGTGGCAACGGATAATGGTGATGCTTGTAAGGAACAGGTGATGTAGGACGTGCAGATTTTAAAATGGTAATCGGTGAATTTGCGCGATTATAGTTCGGATTTCTCATGGGACTGGAACTCCTCGAATCTTGCTCTCGCAAGGTTTGGGAGCGGTTTGTGTAGGTGGTAGGTAAGTCACGAGAATCTGGATTCGGAACTGAATGTTGTGATAACATTAATCGCGAAGGTTCACCACCGGGGATTATTCCTGATTTCATTCGGGTTTCTATTCGTGCAGCAATTTTTACAGCGTCCTGTATTTTCTTTGGTTCACGCGAATCAACCGCGATAGCAATTTCGTCGGGTAATCCTCGAATAAAAGCCTCTAAAGCACATTCTTCTACGGGAGCCATCATTTGATTAGCGCATTCCCCATATTTATCTTCTAAAGCAACACGAGCATCGCTGATTAGGATATTTAATCGATCTGCAAAGTCACTGACCGCTTCTCCGCGTCTCATTCGGATATTTTCTATTTCGTGATGGTAGTATGGATATGTTTTACCCGGCGCAAATCTTTCCTTTAAATGTTTTACGAGATCATCTAGTTTTTGGAAATTTTTACCCCAAATACTATCTCTCGCTGTTCCCTGCAATTTTCCCAATATTGCCTTTACATATGAAGTTTCCAGTGCTGGCGGCACATAGACTGCACCGTTTTGAATGTCACTTAAGAAATTTTTAAGCGGAATGTTTTTCCCGTCAAAGAAGGGAATGTTTAGTGTACTTTGTTGAATTGTGAAGCATTCAGCCATAGAAGCCATCATCAAATTAGTAACGTGTAATTCGTCCAATGTAACATTTGCCGAAACTTGTGCTGCTGCATTACGAGAGGAATTTGTGGCCATTTTGATAAATTAAGTGAAGGAAAATTCAGCAATCGCTATCGTGTAATTATAATTGATGTTGATTATTGATTATGAATTGAACTATCTATGCAACTGTGTGCGAATCTCAAGTCTATATGATCCTTTAATTATTCTGCACTAACACATGCGCTAATTGACAATATCAGTATCCCACTTCTGACACCAATTCAGCTGTTACGTGCGTAAGGAATTATTTCGTGGGCCGAGCGGCTAGCCGTTCCGCATGTAACGCTTGAATAAATTTAATTTAGGATGGGTCGTATCATCTAAGATTCCATACGGAATCCGCGCATAGGTCAGGAATGAAAGAGGTGTTAACGCAGAATAGAGGATAAATACCTTATTGGGCTGTTCTATTGATTCTTTACATTATATAAACACAATTACAAGGAATGGTTCAGAAATATCGGAGTCCAGAATGGATGACAATTTTACAATACCTATTTTAGTTGGAGTCTTAGATTGGTAAATTCCTAACGTGCTAAGTTTACGAATGGGCCCAAGGGAAATTCCCACAAGCATATAAACATATGTTTGGGTCCTCGTATCGCAATGCTAACATAAGTATGGAAAACTCACCAATGAATACTATCTTGGAAGCAATGTTTTTCGCTAGCTCTGATGTGAATTGTCCTAGATGCTGAGGGAGCCCAAAGATGAAGGAATGGCTGATGAACTTTTCACTTCTGTGAGTTAACGCAATTCTATTTTCACTATACTATAAATACGATAAATACTATAAATACTATAAAGAAGAATTTAATATATTAGGATGGAGATTTGTTTCGATCTCAAGATTGATTTTAAATTTGAATAATTTCTTGTTTACTGAGTCCTTCGGTAACTATGAAGTAATTTCACTAGTTTAACACGAACTCTGGCTCAAAATAGTAACAAGGGCAAAACGCCACGCACCTCGCGATTTGACTAACGATTGCAACTCGCGGCGGTTTCTCTGCCTCTTTTGTAGATTTTGGGGACCGCTAAGGGGAAGTTCCAAGAGCTATGCTCGTTCCTCCCACTCAGGAAATCGCCCGTTCCTGTTCTAAGAATTCCGCCCGCAGTTCATCAGCCCATCCATAGCCTCCCGCTATTGCAATTTCGCTTATTAGCAAAACGTGACCACCGTTCGAAGAATATTCGCGGTCGAGGAATTTGCTTCGATCTGCTTTTTCGGCTCGCATAGCATGATCGATGTTCGACGACACGGCACGTGCCGTGTTTAGGTATGCAAATTTTAATTTAACATCCAGTACGTAACAATTTCTACATCCATTTCTTGTAGCTTGTCAACCACATCAAAGAATTTAGAAATGTGGTCTCGTGTGTCTTCACCTTCACGCATTTTTTGCAAAGTGAGTTGTTTTAAAAGGTTCGCTTTTCGAGCAGGTCCCTTAGATTGATAGGTGCTTTCTAATTTAAGCCAAACATCTCGAGATGTGGTACAATTCTTGATTTGTTTTAATGCATGAGGGTGGATAGATAGTATTAGATCTGACCTGGCTTTCTTGTCAGCAATTTTCCACTGCTTTGTGACTATAGCTCCTTCTGCCAAATCCGGTTTCGGTATCTCACCACTCACATATCCCCATGCATCATTCTTCACCAAAAGGGCTTCGGCTTGTAATTTCCAAGTCTCATAATTATCCCTTTCTAACATTTCTATTCGTGTACAACTGCTGGTACTCATTTTCGCGCACATACACTTATTACCTTCACTCGCGATATATTGACTTTAATTAACTACCTAAAATATACTATTCCAAGGGAGCTGGGCCCATAACCTATTGCAGAGTATAAACCTTTTTTTTATTAATAACGAAACAAAAACGCGGTAACCAAAACGACTCGACAGAAACCAGTCGACTATTTGTTTTGCTACATACATTCAGATTGTGTTGCTGCTCTAATATATATAAATTAAAAAATCTCTAGTAACAAAAATAATTTTACATTATATACATATATAAATTAAAAAATCTCGAGTAACAAAAATAATTTTACATTATATACCTATATAAATTAAACAATCTCTAGTAACAAAAATAATTTTACATTATATACCTATATAAATTAAAAAATATCTAGTAATAAAAATCAATTAATTATTATTTATATATATATATTAATATTTATATATATAAATATTTTTTTTATATATAATTAAAATAAATTTATAAATATATAATATTAATATATGTTATTATATTAAATTATAAAAAAATTTTAATATAAATTATTATATTATATATATAGTATAGTTTATATTTATGATTTAATAATTTATATATATATATATTAATATTATATAAATTATATTTATTAATATATATATTATTAATAATATAAGAGTATAAATTTATTACCGATAATATATATATTAATTATATTAAATATATATATAATTTATATATAATATTATTTATATAAATAATAATATATTTATAAATATATTATATTATTATATTTAATTATAATCTATATGGACCGATATCTGTGGCGATGTCACTCGAAACCGTATGTGTTTGACGAAACTAAATGGTCGACCTTGTGAGAGAGGAAAATCCAAATGCGAAATATACTTCCATTTTAAACTAATTGTTCTATCTGAAACTAAGTGTTCGATACTGTGCCAGGAGAAGCGCCTGTTCTCTGAAATCTGTGGCGATGCCACTCGAAACCGTATGTGTTCGAGGAAACCAAGTGGTCGACCTTGTGAGAGAGGAAACTCCAGATGCGAAACTTAGTTCCATTTTAAACTAAGTGTTCGATACAGTGCCCGGAGACGCGCCTGTTCTCTGAAATCTGTCGCGATACTACTCGAAACCGTATGTGTTCGACGAAACTAAGTGGTCGAACTTGTGAGAGAGAAAACTCCAAATGCGAAACATAGGTCCATTTTAAACTAATTGTTCTATCTGAAACTAAGTGTTCCATAGTGTGCCAGGAGAAGTGCTTGTTCTCTGAAATCTGTGGCGATGCTACTCGAAACCGTATGTGTCTGACGAAACTATGTGGTCGACCTTGTGAGAGAGGATACTCCAGATTCGAAAATTAGTTCCATTTTAAACTAATTGTTCTATCTGAAACTAAGTGTTCGATACTGTGCCAGGAGAAACTCCCGTTCTGCGAAATCTGTGGCGATACTACTCGAAACCGTATGTGTTCGACGAAACTAAGTGGTCGACCTTGTGAGAGAAGAAACTTCAGATGCGAGACTTAGTTCCATTTAAAACTAATTGTTCCATCTGGTACTAAATGTTCGATATTGTGCCAGGAGAAGCGCTTGTTCTGTGAAATCTGTGGCGATGCTAATCGAAACCGTATGTGTTCGTCGAAACTAAGTGGTCGACCTTGTGAGAGAGGAAATTCCAGATGCGAAACATAGTTCCATTTTAATCTAATTGTTCTATCTGAAACTAAGTGATCGATAACGTGCCAGGAGAAGCGCCTGTTCTCTGAAATCTCTGGCGATGCCACTCGAAACCGTATGTGTTCGACGAAATTAAGTGGTCGCCTTGTGAGGGAAGAAACTCCAGATGCGAAATTTACTTCAATTTTAAACTAATTGTTCTATCTGAAACTAAGTGTTAGATACTGTGCCAGGAAAAGCGTCTGTTCACTGAAATCTGTGGCGATGCCACTCGAAACCGTATGTGTTCGTCGAAACTAAGTGGTCGACCTTGTGAGAGAGGAAACTCCAGATGCGAAACTTAGTTCCATTTTAAACTAATTGTTCTATCTGAAACTAAGTGTTCGATACTGTGCCAGGAGAAGCGCCTGTTCTCTGAAATCTGTGGCGATGCTACTCGAAAACGTATGTGTTCGCCGAATCTAAGTGGTCGACCTTGTGAGAGAGTAAACACCAAATGTGAAGCTTAGTTCCATTTTAAACTGATTGTTCTATCTGAAACTAAGTGATCGATAATGAGCCAGGAGAAGCGCCTGTTCTCTGAAATCTCTCGCGAGGCTACTCGAAACCGTATGTGTTCGACGAAACTAGGTGGTCGACCTTGTGAGAGAGGAAACTCCAGATGCGAAACTTTGTTTCATTTTAAACTAATCGTTCTATCTGAAACTAAGTGTTCGATACTGTGCCAGGAGAGGCGCCTGTTCTCTGAAATCTGTGGCGATGCTACTCGAAACCGTATGTGTTCGACGAAACTAAGTGGTCGCCTTGTGAAAGAGGAAACTCCAGATGCGTAAATTAGTACCATTTTAAACTAATTGTTCTACCTGAAACTAAGTGTTCGATACTGTGCCAGGAGAAGCGCCTGTTCTCTGAAATCTGTGGCGATGCCACTGGAAACCGTATGTGTTCCACGAAACTAAGTGGTCGACCTTGTAAGAGAGGAAACTCCAGATGCGAAACTTAGTTCCATTTTAACCTAATTGTTCTATCTGAAACTATGTGTTCGACACTGTGCCAGGAGAAGCGCCTGTTCTCTGCAATCTGTGGCGATGCCACTCGAAACCGTATGTGTTCGACGAAACTAAGTGGTCGAACTTGTGAGAGAGAAAACTCCAAATGCGAAACATAGGTCCATTTTAAACTAATTGTTCTATCTGAAACTAAGTGTTCCATAGTGTGCCAGGAGAAGTGCTTGTTCTCTGAAATCTGTGGCGATGCTACTCGAAACCGTATGTGTCTGACGAAACTAAGTGGTCGACCTTGTGAGAGAGGAAACTCCAGATGCGAAACTTAGTTCCATTTCAAACTGATTGTTCTATCTGAAACATAGTGTTTGATAATGAGCCAGGAGAAGCGCCTGTTCTCTGAAATCTGTGGCGATGCTACTCGGAACCGTTTGATCGACCGTGTTCGACGAAACTAAGTGGTCCACCTTGTGAGAGAGAAACTCCAGATGCGAAGTTTAGTTCCATTTAAAACTAATTGTTCTATCTGATACTAAGTGTTCGATACTGTGCCAGGAGAAGCGCCTGTTCTCTGAAATGTGTGGCGATGCCACTCGAAACCGTATGTGTTCGAGGAAACTAAGTGGTTGATCTTGTGAGAGAGGAACTCCAGATGCGAAACTTAGTTCCATTTTAAACTAATTGTTCTGTCTGAAACTAAGTGTTCGATACTGTGCCAGGTGAAGCGCCTGTTCTCTGAAATCAGTGGCGATGCTACTCGAAATCGTATGTGTTCGACGAAACTAAGTGGTCGGCCTTGTGAGGGAGGATTCACCAGATGCGGAACATAGTTCCATTTTAAATTAATTGTTCTATCTGAAACTAAGTGTTCGATACTGTGCCAGGAGAATCGCCTGTTCTCTGAAATCTGTGGCGATGCCACTCGAAACCGTATGTGTTCCACGAAACTAAGTGGTCGACCTTGTAATAGAGGAAACTCCAGATGCGAAAATTTGTTCCATTTTAACCTAATTGTTCTATCTGAAACTATGTGTTCGACACTGTGCCAGGAGAAGCGCCTGTTCTCTGAAATCTGTGGCGATGCCACTGGAAACCGTATGTGTTCCACGAAACTAAGTGGTCGACCTTGTAAGAGAGGAAACTCCAGATGCGAAACTTAGTTCCATTTTAACTTAATTGTTCTATCTGAAACTATGTGTTCGACACTGTGCCAGGAGAAGCGCCTGTTCTCTGCAATCTGTGGCGATGCCACCCGAAACCGTATGTGTTCGACGAAACTAAGTGGTCGAACTTGTGGGAGAGGAAACTCCACATGCGAATCTTACTTCCATTTTAAACTAATTCTTCTATCTGAAACTAAGTGTTCGATACTGTGCCAGGAGAGGCGCCTGTTCTCTGAAATCTGTGGCGATGCTACTCGAAACCGTATGTGTTCGACGAAACTAAGTGGTCGCCTTGTGAAAGAGGAAACTCCAGATGCGTAAATTAGTACCATTTTAAACTAATTGTTCTACCTGAAACTAAGTGTTCGATACTGTGCCAGGAGAAGCGCCTGTTCTCTGAAATCTGTGGCGATGCCACTGGAAACCGTATGTGTTCCACGAAACTAAGTGGTCGACCTTGTAAGAGAGGAAACTCCAGATGCGAAACTTAGTTCCATTTTAACCTAATTGTTCTATCTGAAACTATGTGTTCGACACTGTGCCAGGAGAAGCGCCTGTTCTCTGCAATCTGTGGCGATGCCACTCGAAACCGTATGTGTTCGACGAAACTAAGTGGTCGAACTTGTGAGAGAGAAAACTCCAAATGCGAAACATAGGTCCATTTTAAACTAATTGTTCTATCTGAAACTAAGTGTTCCATAGTGTGCCAGGAGAAGTGCTTGTTCTCTGAAATCTGTGGCGATGCTACTCGAAACCGTATGTGTCTGACGAAACTAAGTGGTCGACCTTGTGAGAGAGGAAACTCCAGATGCGAAACTTAGTTCCATTTCAAACTGATTGTTCTATCTGAAACATAGTGTTTGATAATGAGCCAGGAGAAGCGCCTGTTCTCTGAAATCTGTGGCGATGCTACTCGGAACCGTTTGATCGACCGTGTTCGACGAAACTAAGTGGTCCACCTTGTGAGAGAGAAACTCCAGATGCGAAGTTTAGTTCCATTTAAAACTAATTGTTCTATCTGATACTAAGTGTTCGATACTGTGCCAGGAGAAGCGCCTGTTCTCTGAAATGTGTGGCGATGCCACTCGAAACCGTATGTGTTCGAGGAAACTAAGTGGTTGATCTTGTGAGAGAGGAACTCCAGATGCGAAACTTAGTTCCATTTTAAACTAATTGTTCTGTCTGAAACTAAGTGTTCGATACTGTGCCAGGTGAAGCGCCTGTTCTCTGAAATCAGTGGCGATGCTACTCGAAATCGTATGTGTTCGACGAAACTAAGTGGTCGGCCTTGTGAGGGAGGATTCACCAGATGCGGAACATAGTTCCATTTTAAATTAATTGTTCTATCTGAAACTAAGTGTTCGATACTGTGCCAGGAGAATCGCCTGTTCTCTGAAATCTGTGGCGATGCCACTCGAAACCGTATGTGTTCCACGAAACTAAGTGGTCGACCTTGTAAGAGAGGAAACTCCAGATGCGAAAATTTGTTCCATTTTAACCTAATTGTTCTATCTGAAACTATGTGTTCGACACTGTGCCAGGAGAAGCGCCTGTTCTCTGAAATCTGTGGCGATGCCACTGGAAACCGTATGTGTTCCACGAAACTAAGTGGTCGACCTTGTAAGAGAGGAAACTCCAGATGCGAAACTTAGTTCCATTTTAAACTAACTGTTCTATCTGAAACCAAGTGTTCCATACTGTGCCAGGAGAAGCGCCTGTTCTCTGCAATCTGTGGCGATGCCACCCGAAACCGTATGTGTTCGACGAAACTAAGTGGTCGAACTTGTGAGAGAGAAAACTCCAGATGCGAAACTTAGTTCCATTTCAAACTGATTGTTCTATCTGAAACTCAGTGTTTGATAATGAGCCACGAGAAGCGCCTGTTCTCTGAAATCTGTGGCGATGCTACTCGAAACCGTTTGTGTTCGACGAAACTAAGTGGTCCACCTTGTGAGAGAGGATACTCCAGATGCGAAGTTTAGTTCCATTTAAAACTGATTGTTCTATCTGATACTAAGTGTTCGATACTGTGCCAGGAGAAGCGCCTGTTCTCTGAAATCTGTGGCCATGCCACTCGAAACCGTATGTGTTCGACGAAACTAAGTGGTCGACCTTGTAAGAGAGGAAACTCCAGATGCGAAAATTAGTTCCATTTTAACTTAATTGTTCTATCTGAAACTATGTGTTCGACACTGTGCCAGGAGAAGCGCCTGTTCTCTGCAATCTGTGGCGATGCCACCCGAAACCGTATGTGTTCGACGAAACTAAGTGGTCGAACTTGTGAGAGAGAAAACTCCAAATGCGAAACATAGGTCCATTTTAAACTAACTGTTCTATCTGAAACTAAGTGTTCCATACTGTGCCAGGAGAAGTGCTTGTTGTCTGAAATCTGTGGCGATGCTACTCGAAACCGTATGTGTCTGACGAAACTAAGTGGTCGACCTTGTGAGAGAGGAAACTCCAGATGCGAAACTTAGTTCCATTTCAAACTGATTGTTCTATCTGAAACTTAGTGTTTGATAATGAGCCACCAGAAGCGCCTGTTCTCTGAAATCTGTGGCGATGCTACTCGAAACCGTATGTGTTCGACGAAACTAAGTGGTCGCCGTGTGAAAGAGGAAACTCCAGATGCGTAACTTAGTACCATTTTAAACTAATTGTTCTACCTGAAACTAAGTGTTCGATACTGTGCCAGGAGAAGCGCCTGTTCTCTGAAATCTGTGGCGATGCCACTGGAAACCGTATGTGTTCCACGAAACTAAGTGGTCGAACTTGTGAGAGAGAAAACTCCAAATTGCGAAACATAGGTCCATTTTAAACTAATTGTTCTATCTGAAACTAAGTGTTCCATAGTGTGCCAGGAGAAGTGCTTGTTCTCTGAAATCTGAGGCCATGCCACTCGAAACCGTATGTGTTCGACGAAACTAAGTGGTCGACCTTGTGGGAGAGGAAACTCCACATGCGAAACTTCCTTCCATTTTAAACTAATTCTTCTATCTGAAACTAAGTGTTCGATACTGTGCCAGGAGAGGCGCCTGTTCTCTGAAATCTGTGGCGATGCTACTCGAAACCGTATGTGTTCGACGAAACTAAGTGGTCGCCTTGTGAAAGAGGAAACTCCAGATGCGTAAATTAGTACCATTTTAAACTAATTGTTCTACCTGAAACTAAGTGTTCGATACTGTGCCAGGAGAAGCGCCTGTTCTCTGAAATCTGTGGCCATGCCACTCGAAACCGTATGTGTTCGACGAAACTAAGTGGTCGACCTTGTAAGAGAGGAAACTCCAGATGCGAAACTTAGTTCCATTTTAACTTAATTGTTCTATCTGAAACTATGTGTTCGACACTGTGCCAGGAGAAGCGCCTGTTCTCTGCAATCTGTGGCGATGCCACCCGAAACCGTATGTGTTCGACGAAACTAAGTGGTCGAACTTGTGAGAGAGAAAACTCCAAATGCGAAACATAGGTCCATTTTAAACTAACTGTTCTATCTGAAACTAAGTGTTCCATACTGTGCCAGGAGAAGTGCTTGTTGTCTGAAATCTGTGGCGATGCTACTCGAAACCGTATGTGTCTGACGAAACTAAGTGGTCGACCTTGTGAGAGAGGAAACTCCAGATGCGAAACTTAGTTCCATTTTAAACTAATTGTTCTACCTGAAACTAAGTGTTCGATACTGTGCCAGGAGAAGCGCCTGTTCTCTGAAATCTGTGGCGATGCCACTGGAAACCGTATGTGTTCCACGAAACTAAGTGGTCGACCTTGTAAGAGAGGAAACTCCAGATGCGAAACTTAGTTCCATTTTAACCTAATTGTTCTATCTGAAACTATGTGTTCGACACTGTGCCAGGAGAAGCGCCTGTTCTCTGCAATCTGTGGCGATGCCACTCGAAACCGTATGTGTTCGACGAAACTAAGTGGTCGAACTTGTGAGAGAGAAAACTCCAAATGCGAAACATAGGTCCATTTAAAACTAATTGTTCTATCTGATACTAAGTGTTCGATACTGTGCCAGGAGAAGCGCCTGTTCTCTGAAATGTGTGGCGATGCCACTCGAAACCGTATGTGTTCGAGGAAACTAAGTGGTTGATCTTGTGAGAGAGGAACTCCAGATGCGAAACTTAGTTCCATTTTAAACTAATTGTTCTGTCTGAAACTAAGTGTTCGATACTGTGCCAGGTGAAGCGCCTGTTCTCTGAAATCAGTGGCGATGCTACTCGAAACCGTATGTGTTCGACGAAACTAAGTGGTCGGCCTTGTGAGGGAGGATTCACCAGATGCGGAACATAGTTCCATTTTAAATTAATTGTTCTATCTGAAACTAAGTGTTCGATACTGTGCCAGGAGAATCGCCTGTTCTCTGAAATCTGTGGCGATGCCACTCGAAACCGTATGTGTTCCACGAAACTAAGTGGTCGACCTTGTAAGAGAGGAAACTCCAGATGCGAAAATTTGTTCCATTTTAACCTAATTGTTCTATCTGAAACTATGTGTTCGACACTGTGCCAGGAGAAGCGCCTGTTCTCTGAAATCTGTGGCGATGCCACTGGAAACCGTATGTGTTCCACGAAACTAAGTGGTCGACCTTGTAAGAGAGGAAACTCCAGATGCGAAACTTAGTTCCATTTTAACTTAATTGTTCTATCTGAAACTATGTGTTCGACACTGTGCCAGGAGAAGCGCCTGTTCTCTGCAATCTGTGGCGATGCCACCCGAAACCGTATGTGTTCGACGAAACTAAGTGGTCGAACTTGTGAGAGAGAAAACTCCAAATGCGAAACATAGGTCCATTTTAAACTAACTGTTCTATCTGAAACCAAGTGTTCCATACTGTGCCAGGAGAAGTGCTTGTTGTCTGAAATCTGTGGCGATGCTACTCGAAACCGTATGTGTCTGACGAAACTAAGTGGTCGACCTTGTGAGAGAGGAAACTCCAGATGCGAAACTTAGTTCCATTTCAAACTGATTGTTCTATCTGAAACTCAGTGTTTGATAATGAGCCACGAGAAGCGCCTGTTCTCTGAAATCTGTGGCGATGCTACTCGAAACCGTCTGTGTTCGACGAAACTAAGTGGTCCACCTTGTGAGAGAGGAAACTCCAGATGCGAAGTTTAGTTCCATTTAAAACTGATTGTTCTATCTGATACTAAGTGTTCGATACTGTGCCAGGAGAAGCGCCTGTTCTCTGAAATCTGTGGCCATGCCACTCGAAACCGTATGTGTTCGACGAAACTAAGTGGTCGACCTTGTAAGAGAGGAAACTCCAGATGCGAAACTTAGTTCCATTTTAACTTAATTGTTCTATCTGAAACTATGTGTTCGACACTGTGCCAGGAGAAGCGCCTGTTCTCTGCAATCTGTGGCGATGCCACCCGAAACCGTATGTGTTCGACGAAACTAAGTGGTCGAACTTGTGAGAGAGAAAACTCCAAATGCGAAACATAGGTCCATTTTAAACTAACTGTTCTATCTGAAACTAAGTGTTCCATACTGTGCCAGGAGAAGTGCTTGTTGTCTGAAATCTGTGGCGATGCTACTCGAAACCGTATGTGTCTGACGAAACTAAGTGGTCGACCTTGTGAGAGAGGAAACTCCAGATGCGAAACTTAGTTCCATTTCAAACTGATTGTTCTATCTGAAACTTAGTGTTTGATAATGAGCCACCAGAAGCGCCTGTTCTCTGAAATCTGTGGCGATGCTACTCGAAACCGTTTGTGTTCGACGAAACTAAGTGGTCCACCTTTTGAGAGAGGAAACTCCAGATGCGAAGTTTAGTTCCATTTAAAACTAATTGTTCTATCTGATACTAAGTGTTCGATACTGTGCCAGGAGAAGCGCCTGTTCTCTGAAATCTGTGGCCATGCCACTCGAAACCGTATGTGTTCGACGAAACTAAGTGGTCGACCTTGTGGGAGAGGAAACTCCACATGCGAAACTTACTTCCATTTTAAACTAATTGTTCTATCTGAAACTATGTGTTCGACACTGTGCCAGGAGAAGCGGCTGTTTTCTGAAATCTGTGGCGATGCCACTCGAAACCGTATGTGTTCGACGAAACTAAGTGGTCGACCATGTGAGAGAGGAAACGCCAGATGCGAAACATAGTTCCCTTTTAAACTAATTATTCTATCTGAACCTGAGTGTTCGATACTGTGCCAGGAGAAGCGCCTGTTCTCTGAAATCTGTGGCGACGCCACTCGAAACCGTATGTGTTCGACGAAACTAAGTGATTGACCTTGTGAGGGAGGATTCACCAGATGCGGAATATAGTTCCATTTTAAACTAATTGTTCTATCTGAAACTAAGTTTTCGATACTGTGCCAGGAGAAGCGCCTGTTCTCTGAACTGTGTGGCGATACCACTCGAAGCCGTATGAGTTCGACGAAACTAAGTGGCCGACCTTGTGAGAGAGGAAGCTTCAGATGCGAAACTTAGTTCCATTTCAAATTAATTGTTCTATCTGAAACTAAGTGTTCGATAATGTGCCAGGAGAAGCGCCTGTTCTCTGAAATCTGTGGCGATGCCACACGAAACCGTATGTGTTCGACGAAACTAAGTGGTTGACCTTGTGAGAGAGGATACTCCAGATGCGAAACATAGTTCCATTTTAAACTAAATGTTCCATCTGAAACTAAGTGTTCGATACCGTGCCGGGAGAAGTGCCCGTTCTCTGAAATCTGTGGCGATACCACTCGAAACCGTATGAGTTCGACGAAACTAAGTGGCCGACCTTGTGAGAGAGGAAGCTTCAGATGCGAAACTTAGTTCCATTTCAAATTAATTGTTCTATCTGAAACTAAGTGTTCGATACTGTGCCAGGAGAAGCGGCTGTTTTCTGAAATCTGTGGCGATGCCACTCGAAACCGTATGTGTTCGACGAAACTAAGTGGTCGACCATGTGGGAGAGGAAACGCCAGATGCGAAACATAGTTCCCTTTTAAACTAATTATTCTATCTGAACCTGAGTGTTCGATACTGTGCCAGGAGAAGCGCCTGTTCTCTGAAATCTGTGGCGATGCCACTCGAAACCGTATGTGTTCGACGAAACTAAGTGATTGACCTTGTGAGGGAGGATTCACCAGATGCGGAATATAGTTCCATTTTAAACTAATTGTTCTATCTGAAACTAAGTTTTCGATACTGTGCCAGGAGAAGCGCCTGTTCTCTGAACTGTGTGGCGATGCCCCTCGAAACCGTATGTGTTCGATGAAACTAAGTGGTTGACATTGTGAGAGAGGATACTCCAGATGCGAAACATAGTTCCATTTTAATCTAATTGTTCTGTCTGAAATAAGTGTTCGATAGTGTGCCAGGAGAAGCGCCTGCTATCTGAAATCTGTGGCGATGCTACTCGAAACCGTATGTGTTCGACGAAATTAAGTGGTCGCCTTGTGAGGGAAGAAACTCCAGATGCGAAATTTAGTTCCAATTTAAACTAATTGTTCTATCTGAAACTAAGTGGTCGATACTGTGCCAGGAGAACCGCCTGTTCTCTGAAATCTGTGTCGATGCCACTCGAAACCGTAGGTGTTCGACGAAATTAAGTGGTCGCCTTGTGAGGGAAGAAACTCCAGATGCGAAATTTAGTACAATTTTAGACTAATTGTTCTATCTGAAACTATGTGTCTGATACTGTGCCAGGAGAAGCGCCTGTACTCTGAAATCTGTGGCGATGCCCCTCGAAACCGTATGTGTTCGACGAAACTAAGTGATTGACCTTGTGAGGGAGGATTCACCAGATGCGGAACATAGTTCCATTTTAAACTAATTGTTCTATCTGAAACTAAGTTTTCGATACTGTGCCAGAAGATGCGCCTGTTCTCTGAACTGTGTGGCGATGCCCCTCGGAACCGTATGTGTTCGATGAAACTAAGTGGTTTACCTTGTGAGAGAGGATACTCCAGATGCGAAACATAGTTCCATTTTAATCTAATTGTTCTGTCTGAAATAAGTGTTCGATACTGTGCCAGGAGAAGCGCCTGCTCTCTGAAACCTGTGGCGATGCTACTCGAAACCGTATGTGTTCGACGAAACTAAGTGGTCGACCTTGTGAGAGAGGAAACTCCAGATGCGAAACTTAGTTCCATTTTAATCTTATTGTTCTATCCGAAACTAAGTGTTCGATACTGTTTAAGGAGAAGCGCCTGCTCTCTGAAATCTGTGGCGATGCTACTCGAAACCGTATGTGTTCGACGAAACTAAGTGGTCCACCTTGTGAGAGAGGAAACTCCAGATGCGAAACTTAGTTCCATTTCAAATTAATTGTTCTATCTGAAACTAAGTGTTCGATACTGTGCCAGGAGAGGCGCCTGTTCTCTGAAATCTGTGGCGATGCTACTCGAAACCGTATGTGTTCGACGAAACTAAGTGGTCGCCTTGTGAAAGAGGAAACTCCAGATGCGAAACTTAGTTCCAATTTAAACTAATTGTTCTATCTGAAACTAAGTGGTCGATACTGTGCCAGGAGAAGCGCCTGTTCTCTGAAATCTGTGGCGATGCTACTCGAAACCGTATGTGTTCGACGAAACTAAGTGGTCGCCTTGTGAAAGAGGAAACTCCAGATGCGAAACTTAGTTCCAATTTAAACTAATTGTTCTATCTGAAACTAAGTGTTCGATAATGTGCCAGGAGAAGCGCCTGTTCTCTGAAATCTGTGGCGTTGCCACTCGAAACCGTATGTGTTCAACGAAACTAAGTGGTCGACCTTGTTAGAGAGGAAACTCCAGATGCGAAACTTAGTTCCATTTTAAACTAATTGTTCTATCTGATACTAAGTGTTCGATACTGTGCCAGGAGAAGCGCCTGTTCTCTGAAATCTGTGGCGATGCCACTCGAAACCGTATGTGTTCCACGAAACTAAGTGGTCGACCTTGTAAGAGAGGAAACTCCAGATGCGAAACTTAGTTCCATTTTAACCTAATTGTTCTATCTGAAACTACGTGTTCGACACTGTGCCAGGAGAAGCGCCTGTTCTCTGAAATCTGTGGCCATGCCACTTGAAACCGTATGTGTTCGACGAAACTAAGTGGTCGACCTTGTGGGAGAGGAAACTCCACATGCGAAACTTACTTCCATTTTAAACTAATTATTCTATCTGAAACTAAGTGTTCGATACTGTGCCAAGAGAGGCGCCTGTTCTCTGAAATCTGTGGCGATGCTACTCGAAACCGTATGTGTTCGACGAAATTAAGTGGTCGCCTTGTGAGGGAAGAAACTCCAGATGCGAAATTTAGTACAATTTTAGAATAATTGTTCTATCTGAAACTATGTGTCTGATACTGTGCCAGGAGAAGCGCCTGTACTCTGAAATCTGTGGCGATGCCACTCGAAACCGTATGTGTTCGACGAAACTAAGTGATTGCCCTTGTGAGGGAGGATTCACCAGATGCGGAACATAGTTCCATTTTAAACTAATTGTTCTATCTGAAACTAAGTTTTCGATACTGTGCCAGAAGATGCGCCTGTTCTGTGAACTGTGTGGCGATGCCCCTCGAAACCGTATGTGTTCGATGAAACTAAGTGGTTTACCTTGTGAGAGAGGATACTCCAGATGCGAAACATAGTTCCATTTTAATCTAATTGTTCTGTCTGAAATAAGTGTTCGATACTGTGCCAGGAGAAGCGCCTGCTCTCTGAAACCTGTGGCGATGCTACTCGAAACCGTATGTGTTCGACGAAACTAAGTGGTCGACCTTGTAAGAGAGGAAACTCCAGATGCGAAACTTAGTTCCATTTTAACCTAATTGTTCTATCTGAAACTACGTGTTCGACACTGTGCCAGGAGAAGCGCCTGTTCTCTGAAATCTGTGGCCATGCCACTTGAAACCGTATGTGTTCGACGAAACTAAGTGGTCGACCTTGTGGGAGAGGAAACTCCACATGCGAAACTTACTTCCATTTTAAACTAATTATTCTATCTGAAACTAAGTGTTCGATACTGTGCCAAGAGAGGCGCCTGTTCTCTGAAATCTGTGGCGATGCTACTCGAAACCGTATGTGTTCGACGAAATTAAGTGGTCGCCTTGTGAGGGAAGAAACTCCAGATGCGAAATTTAGTACAATTTTAGAATAATTGTTCTATCTGAAACTATGTGTCTGATACTGTGCCAGGAGAAGCGCCTGTACTCTGAAATCTGTGGCGATGCCACTCGAAACCGTATGTGTGCGACGAAACTAAGTGATTGCCCTTGTGAGGGAGGATTCACCAGATGCGGAACATAGTTCCATTTTAAACTAATTGTTCTATCTGAAACTAAGTTTTCGATACTGTGCCAGAAGATGCGCCTCTTCTGTGAACTGTGTGGCGATGCCCCTCGAAACCGTATGTGTTCGATGAAACTAAGTGGTTTACCTTGTGAGAGAGGATACTCCAGATGCGAAACATAGTTCCATTTTAATCTAATTGTTCCGTCTGAAACTATGTGTCTGATACTGTGCCAGGAGAAGCGCCTGTTCTCTGAAATCAGTGGCGTTGCCACTCGAAACCGTATGTGTTCAACGAAACTAAGTGGTCGATTTAGACTAATTGTTCTATCTGAAACTATGTGTCTGATACTCTGCCAGGAGAGGCGCCTGTACTCTGAAATCTGTGGCGATGCCACTCGAAACCGTATGTGTTCGACGAAACTAAGTGATTGACCTTGTGAGGGAGGATTCACAAGATGCGGAACATAGTTCCATTTTAAACTAATTGTTCTATCTGAAACTACGTTTTCGATACTGTGCCAGAAGAAGCGCCTGTTCTCTGAACTGTGTGGCGATGCCCCTCGAAACCGTATGTGTTCGATGAAACTAAGTGGTCGACCTTGTGAGAGAGGAAACTCCAGATGCGAAACTTAGTTCCATTTTAATCTTATTGTTCTATCCGAAACTAAGTGTTCGATACTGTTTAAGGAGAAGCGCCTGTTCTCTGAAATCTGTGGCGATGCCACTCGAAACCGTATGTGTTCGACGAAACTAAGTGATCGACCTTGTGAGAGAGGATACTCGAGATGCGAAACATAGTTACATTTTAAACTAATTGTTCTGTCTGAAATAAGTGCTTGATACTGTGCCAGGAGAAGCGCCTATTCTCTGAAATCTGTGGCGATGCTACTCGAACCCGTATGTTTTCGACGAAACTAAGTGGTCGCCTTTGAAAGACGAAACTCCAGATGCGAAACTTAGTTCCAATTTAAACTAATTGTTCCGTCTGAAACTATGTGTCTGATACTGTGCCAGGAGAAGCGCCTGTTCTCTGAAATCAGTGGCGTTGCCACTCGAAACCGTATGTCTTCAACGAAACTAAGTGGTCGACCTTGTTAGAGAGGAAACTCCAGATGCGAAACTTAGTTCCATTTTAAACTAATTGTTCTATCTGATACTAAGTGTTCGATACTGTGCCAAGAGAGGCGCCTGTTCTCTGAAATCTGTGGCGATGCTACTCGAAACCGTATGTGTTCGACGAAACTAAGTGGTCGCCTTGTGAAAGAGGAAACTCCAGATGCGAAACTTAGTTCCAATTTAAACTAATTGTTCTATCTGAAACTAAGTGTTCGATACTGTGCCAGGAGAAGCGCCTGTTCTCTGAAATCTGTGGCGATGCCACTCGAAACCGTAGGTGTTCGACGAAATTAAGTGGTCGCCTTGTGAGGGAAGAAACTCCAGATGCGAAATTTAGTACAATTTTAGACTAATTGTTCTATCTGAAACTATGTGTCTGATACTGTGCCAGGAGAAGCGCCTGTTCTCTGAAACCTGTGGCGATGCCACTCGAAACCGTATGTGTTCGACGAAACTAAGTGATTGACCTTGTGAGGGAGGATTCACCAGATGCGGAACGTAGTTCTATTTTAAACTAATTGTTCTATCTGAAACTAAGTTTTCGATACTGTGCCAGAAGAAGCGCCTGTTCTCTGGACTGTGTGGCGATGCCCCTCGAAACCGTATGTGTTCGATGAAACTAAGTGGTTTACCTTGTCGGAGAGGATACTCCAGATGCGAAACATAGTTCCATTTTAATCTAATTGTTCTGTCTGAAATAAGTGTTCGATACTGTGCCAGGAGAAGCGCCTGCTCTCTGAAACCTGTGGCGATGCTACTCGAAACCGTATGTGTTCGACGAAACTAAGTGGTCGACCTTGTGAAAGAGGAAACTCCAGATGCGAAACTTAGTTCCAAATTAAACTAATTGTTCTATCTGAAACTAAGTTTTCGATACTGTGCCAGGAGAAGCGCCTGTTCTCTGAAATCTGTGGCGATGCCACTCGAAACCGTAGTTGTTCGACGAAACTAAGTGGTTTACCTTGTGAGAGAGGATACTCCAGATGCGAAACATAGTTCCATTTTAATCTAATTGTTCTGTCTGAAATAAGTGTTCGATACTGTGCCAGGAGAAGCGCCTGCTCTCTGAAACCTGTGGCGATGCTACTCGAAACCGTATGTGTTCGACGAAACTAAGTGGTCGACCTTGTGAGAGAGGAAACTCCAGATGGGAAACCTAGTTCCATTTTAATCTTATTGTTCTATCCGAAACTAAGTGTTCGATACTGTTTAAGGAGAAGCGCCTGTTCTCTGAAATCTGTGGCGATGCCACTCGAAACCGTATGTGTTCGACGAAACTAAGTGATCGACCTTGTGAGAGAGGATACTCCAGATGCGAAACATATTTACATTTTAAACTAATTGTTCTGTCTGAAATAAGTGCTTGATACTGTGCCAGGAGAAGCGCCTGCTCTCTGAAATCTGTGGCGATGCTACTCGAAACCGTATGTGTTCGACGAAACTAAGTGGTCCACCTTGTGAGAGAGGAAACTCCAAATGCGGAACATAGTTCCATTTTAAACTAATTGTTCTATCTGAAACTAGGTGTTCGATACTGTGCCAGGAGAAACGCCTGTTCTCTGAAATCTGTGGCGATGCCACTCGAAACCGTAGGTGTTCGTCGAAATTAAGTGGTCGACCTTGTTAGAGAGGAAACTCCAAATGCGAAACATTGTTCCATTTCAAACTAATTGTTCTATCTGAAACTAAGTGTTCGATACTGTGCCAGGAGAAGCGCCTGTTCTCTGAAATCTGTGGCGATGCCACTCGAAACCGTATGTGTTCGAGGAAACAAAGTGGTCGACCTTGTGGGATAGGAAACTCCATATGCGAAATTTAGTACAATTTTAGACTAATGGTTCTATCTGCAACTATGTGTCTGATACTGTGCCAGGAGAAGCGCCTGTTCTCTGAAATCTGTGGCGTTGCAACTCGAAACCGTATGTGTTCAACGAAACTAAGTGGTCGACCTTGTTAGAGAGGAAACTCCAGATGCGAAACTTAGTTCCATTTTAAACTAATTGTTCTATCTGATACTAAGTGTTCGATACTGTGCCAGGAGAAGCGCCTGTTCTCTGAAATGTGTGGCGATGCCACTCGAAACCGTATGTGTTCGAGGAAACTAAGTGGTTGATCTTGTGGGAGAGGAAACTCCAGCAGCCAAACTTAGTTCCTTTTTAAACTAATTGTTCTATCTGAAACTATGTGTTCGATACTGTGCCAGTAGAAGCGTCTGTTCTCCGAAATCTGTGGCGATGCCATTCGAAACCGCATTTGTTCGACGAAACTAAGTGGTCGACCTTGTGGGAGAGGAAACTCCACATGCGAAACTTACTTCCATTTTAAACTAATTATTCTATCTGAAACTATGTGTTCGATACTGTGCCAGTAGAAGCGTCTGTTCTCCGAAATCTGTGGCGATGCCACTCGAAACCGTATTTGTTCGACGAAACTAAGTTGTCGACCTTGTGAGAGAGGAAACTCCAAATGCGAAACTTAATTCCATTTTAAAATAATTGTTCTATATGATATTAAGTGTTCGATACTGTGCCAGGAGAAGCGCCCGTTCTCTGAAATCAGTGGCGATGCTACTCGAAACCGTATGTGTTCGTCGAAACTAAGTGGTCGACCTTGTGGGACAGGAAACTCCACATGCGAAACTTACTTCCATTTTAAACTAATTATTCTACCTGAATCTAAGTGTTCGATACTGTGCCAGGAGAGGCGCCTGTTCTCTGAAATCTGTGGCGATGCTACTCGAAACCGTATGTGGTCGACGAAATTAAGTGGCCGACCTTGTGAGAGAGGAAACTCCAAATGCGAAACATATTTCCATTTTAAACTAATTGTTCTCTGTGAAACTAAGTGGTCGATACTGTGCCAGGAGAAGCGCCTGTTCTCTGAAATCTGTGGCGATGCGCACTCGAAACCGTATGTGTTCGACGAACCTAAGTGGTCGCCCTTGTGAGAGAGGATACTCCAGATTCGAACCATAGTTCTATTTTAAACTAATTGTTCTATCTGAGACTAAGTGTTCGATGCTGTGCCAGGAGAAGTGCCTGTTCTCTGAAAACTGTGACGATGCTACTCGAAACCGTATGTGGTCGACGAAATTAAGTGGCCGACCTTGTGAGAGAGGAAACTCCAAATGCGAAACATATTTCCATTTTAAACTAATTGTTCTCTGTGAAACTAAGTGTTCGATACTGTGCCAGGAGAAGCGCCTGTTCTCTGAAATCTGTGGCGATGCGCACTCGAAACCGTATGTGTTCGACGAACCTAAGTGGTCGCCCTTGTGAGAGAGGATACTCCAGATTCGAACCATAGTTCTATTTTAAACTAATTGTTCTATCTGAGACTAAGTGTTCGATGCTGTGCCAGGAGAAGTGCCTGTTCTCTGAAAACTGTGACGATGCTACTCCAAACCGTATGCGTTCGACGAAAATAAGTGGTCGACCTTCTGAGTGAGGAAACTCCAGATGCGAAACTTAGTTCCATTTTAAACTAATGGTTCTATCTGGTACTAAGTGTGCGATACTATGCCAGGAGAAGCGCCTGTTCTCTGAAATCTGTGGCGATGCTACTTTAAACCGTATGTGTTCGACGAAACTAAGTGGCCGACCTTGTGAGAGAGGAAACTTCAGATGCGAAACTTTGTTCCATTTTAAACTAATTGTTCCATCTGAAATTAAGTGTTCGATACTGTGCCAGGAGAAGCGGCTGTTCTCTGAAATCTGAGGCGATGCCACTCGAAAACGTATGTGTTCGACGAAACTAAGTGGCCGACCTTGTGAGAGAGGAAACTTCAGATGCGAAACTTTGTTCCATTTTAAACTAATTGTTCCATCTGAAATTAAGTGTTCGATACTGTGCCAGGAGAAGCGGCTGTTCTCTGAAATCTGAGGCGACGCCACTCGAAAACGTATGTGTTCGACGAAACTAAGTGGCCGACGTTGTGAGAGAGGAAACTGAAGATGCGAAACTTAGTTCCATTTTAAACTAATTGTTCTGTCTATAAGTGTTCGATACTGTGCCAGGAGACCCGCCTGTTCTCTGAAATCTGTGGCGATGCTACTCTAAACCGTCTGTGTTCGACGAAACTAAGTGGCCGACCTTGTGAGAGAGGAAACTCCATATGCGAAATTTAGTTGCATCTTAAATTAATTGTTCTATCTGAAACTAAGTGTTCGATACTGTGCCAGGAGAAGCGCCTGTTCTTTGAAATATATGGCGATGCCAGTCGAAACCGTATGTGTTCGACGAAACTAAGTGGTCGAACTTGTGAGAGAGGAAACCCCAGATGCGAAACATAGTTCCATTTTAAACTAATTGTTCTATCTGATACTAAGTGTTCGATACTGTGCCAGGAGAAGCTCCTGTTCTCTGAAATCTGTGGCGATGCTACTCTAAACCGTATGTGTTCGACGAAACTAAGTGGCCGACCTTGTGAGAGAGGAAACTTCAGATGCGAAATTTTGTTCCATTTTAAACTAATTGTTCCATCTGAAATTAAGTGTTCGATACTGTGCCAGGAAAAGCGCCTGTTCTCTGAAATTTGTGGCGATGCTACTCGAAACCGTATGTGGTCGACGAAATTAAGTGGCCGACCTTGTGAGAGAGGAAACTCCAAATGCGAAACATATTTCCATTTTAAACTAATTGTTCTCTGTGAAACTAAGTGTTCGATACTGTGCCAGGAGAAGCGCCTGTTCTCTGAAATCTGTGGCGATGCGCACTCGAAACCGTATGTGTTCGACGAACCTAAGTGGTCGCCCTTGTGAGAGAGGATACTCCAGATTCGAACCATAGTTCTATTTTAAACTAATTGTTCTATCTGAGACTAAGTGTTCGATGCTGTGCCAGGAGAAGTGCCTGTTCTCTGAAATCTGTGGCGATGCTACTTTAAACCGTATGTGTTCGACGAAACTAAGTGGCCGACCTTGTGAGAGAGGAAACTTCAGATGCGAAACTTTGTTCCATTTTAAACTAATTGTTCCATCTGAAATTAAGTGTTCGATACTGTGCCAGGAGAAGCGGCTGTTCTCTGAAATCTGAGGCGATGCCACTCGAAAACGTATGTGTTCGACGTAACTAAGTGGCCGACCTTGTGAGAGAGGAAACTTCAGATGCGAAACTTTGTTCCATTTTAAACTAATTGTTCCATCTGAAATTAAGTGTTCGATACTGTGCCAGGAGAAGCGGCTGTTCTCTGAAATCTGAGGCGATGCCACTCGAAAACGTATGTGTTTGACGAAACTAAGTGGCCGACGTTGTGAGAGAGGAAACTGAAGATGCGAAACTTAGTTCCATTTTAAACTAATTGTTCCATCTGAAATTAAGTGTTCGATACTGTGCCAGGAGAAGCGGCTGTTCTCTGAAATCTGAGGCGATGCCACTCGAAAACGTATGTGTTCGACGAAACTAAGTGGCCGACGTTGTGAGAGAGGAAACTGAAGATGCGAAACTTAGTTCCATTTTAAACTAATTGTTCTGTCTATAAGTGTTCGATACTGTGCCAGGAGACCCGCCTGTTCTCTGAAATCTGTGGCGATGCTACTCTAAACCGTATGTGTTCGACGAAACTAAGTGGCCGACCTTGTGAGAGAGGAAACTCCATATGCGAAATTTAGTTGCATCATAAATTAATTGTTCTATCTGAAACTAAGTGTTCGATACTGTGCCAGGAGAAGCGCCTGTTCTCTGAAATCTGTGGCGATGCTACTCGAAACCGTATGTGTTCGACGAAACTAAATGGTCGACCTTGTGAGAGAGGATACTCCAGATGCCAAACAGAGTTCCATTTTAAACGGATTGTTCTATCCGAAAGTGTTCGATACTGTGCCAAGAGAAGCGCCTGATCTCTGAAATCTGTGGCGATGCTACTCGAAACCGTATGTGTTCGGCGAAACTAAGTGGTCGACCTTGTGAGAGAGGATTCACCAGATGCGAAACATAGTTCAATTTTAAACTAAATGTTCCGTCTGAAACTAAGTGTTCGATACTGTGCCAGGAGAAGCGCCTGTTCTCTGAAATCTGTGGCGATGCCACTCGAAACCGTATGTGTTCGACGAAACTGAGTGGTCGACCTTGTGAGAGAGGAAACACCAAATGCGAAACTTATTTTCATTTTAAACTAAGTGTTCTACCTGTAACTAAGTGTTAGATACTGCGCCAGGAGAAGCGCCTGTTCTCTGAAATCTGTGGCGATGCTACTCGAAACCGTATGTGGTCGACTAAACTAAGTTGTCCACCTTGTGCGAGAGGAAACTCCAGATACGAAGCTTAGTTCCATTTTAAAGTAATTGTTCTATCTGATACTAAGTGTTCGATACTGTGCCAGGAGAAGGGCCTGTTCTCTGAAATCGGTGGCGATGCTACTCGAAACCGTATGTGTTCGACGAAACTAAGTGGTCGACCTTGTGAGACAGGAAATTCCAGATGCGAAGCATAGTTCCATTTTAAAGTAATTGTTCTATCTGATACTAAGTGTTCGATACTGTGCCAGGAAAAGCGCCTGTTCTCTGAAATTTGTGGCGATGCTACTCGAAACCGTATGTGGTCGACGAAATTAAGTGGCCGACCTTGTGAGAGAGGAAACTCCAAATGCGAAACATATTTCCATTTTAAACTAATTGTTCTCTGTGAAACTAAGTGTTCGATACTGTGCCAGGAGAAGCGCCTGTTCTCTGAAATCTGTGGCGATGCTACTCGAAACTGTATGTGTTCGACGAAACTAAGTGGTCGACCTTGTGAGAGAGGAAACACCAAATGCGAAACTTATTTTCATTTTAAACTAAGTGTTCCACCTGTAACTAAGTGTTAGATACTGCGCCAGGAGAAGCGCCTGTTCTCTGAAATCTGTGGCGATGCTACTCGAAACCGTATGTGGTCGACTAAACTAAGTGGTCCACCTTGTGCGAGAGGAAACTCCAGATACGAAGTTTAGTTCCATTTTAAAGTAATTGTTCTATCTGATACTAAGTGTTCGATACTGTGCCAGGAGAAGCGCCTGTTTTCTGTAATCTGTGGCGATGCCACTCGAAACCGTATGTGTTCGACGAAACTAAGTGGTCGACCTTGTGAGAGAGGAAACTCCAGATGCGAAACTTAGTTCCATTTTAAACTAATCGTTCTAGCTGAAACTAAGTGTTCGATACTGTGTCAGGAGAAACGCCTGTTCTCTGTAATCTGTGGCGATGCCACTCGAAACCGTATGTGTTCGACGAAATTAAGTGGTCGACCTTGTGAGAGAGGAAATTCCAGATGCGAAACTTAGCTCCATTTTAAACTAATTGTTCTATCTGAAACTAAGTGTTCGTTACTGTGCCAGGAGAAGCGCCTGTTCTCTGAAATCTGTAGTGATGCTACTCGAAACCGTATGTGTTCGAAGAAACTAAGTGGTCGACCTTGTGGGTGTTGCGTATGCAGCCCTTGGCCGTGGGGGTTATCTAAGTTACGACCAACGGAAATGGGTCCCATGGCCAAGGGTTTTATTTATGGAATAGACGCGGCTGTGATGTTCGGGTGACGGGACCCTCCGGGAAACTTGAGGCCCATACCAGATAAGCGATGCATCTTGGGGTGGATTTATGACCTTCCCCTTTTCCTTTTCATTTTCCAAGAACTCAGCACATTTCACCCACCCTGTTTCCTTCGGCCCTAGCCACAAAGTTTCCATTAAAAGAGCAACTTTCCACCGTGACTGGCAGTCTTGAAACACCCTTTGGTGCAGTGCGGTTTGAAGGTTATTGTCAAGTGTGCCCAAGTTCCTGGACGACCAGCGAACGCAGGACCACACGACATCAAATCACCAAGAACCTATCGAAAATATCCGCCGTGCTCAGATTGCAACTGAAACATTCGCTCGGGATAGGTAAGCACGCTCAGGACTCAACAACACCAAACAGTATTGTAAGGGACATTCTCGCCAACTCATTGTAAAAGTATGAACAAAGAATACAGTATCATAATCCTTAGTTAACGAAATAACGAGAGTACGATATTTCACCTTCCCTGCTCCATCATTCAGTATAGAGTATTACCATCGAACCGTTCACTCCAGCCGCTAGGAGTGACCAAGAAGAAATTACAGCCCAGTCTAACGTAGTAAGACATAACTCGCCCTGGGCTCGTAACAAACTGGTGACAGCGGTGGGATACTGTTTAGTTGAATTCTAATTGCAGGGAAGGCATTTTCTTTTATTCAAAATGTTTGAGAACGGCTCATCTTCTTTTATAATGAATGATTTGTCCGCATCGTTGGCGATGATGACCAGACAAAACTGTATCCAGAATGTAGCATTCAGTATTCCGGTATTTGATGGAGAAAATCCCCCATTATCGGTATTTGCCCAAGCGGTACAGAATGGCTTAGCGCTCATTCCTAAAGATAGTGAAACACAGTATCTAGCCGTGATATTATCCAAACTCACGGGTGCCGCGAGACGTTGCGTTCTGGAGCTTCGCTTTGAAAACGTGGAAGCTTTATTAAATTATTTAAAAAAACGATTCGCGCCGGGTAGGGATCTAGCTTATTTCCAAACCGACATCGCTAGGTTGAAAATTCGCGAAGGTAAAAACCTCTCCCGATATATCGATAGGACTGCTTATTTATGGCACTCTGCACGTACCGCGGCTAAGGATCGTTACCCCACGCATAGCGAGGAAATTGTTAAACAAATAAACGACGACGTGATCGAGAATTTTCTGGATGGACTTCCTAATGAAATCGGTTGGCGAGTGCATTCGACAAATAAGGAATTGCGAAACCTCGAGGATGCTTTTGAGGCAGCTTTAAGAGTTGACCGACGGCTACGAAATAGAGGAGAAACTTGCAGGGAACGAACCCCTGATAGACGTTCGAGATTTGAATACAGAAATCCTAGTAGGTCTAGAAGTAGAGAAAAAGAGAGGTACGTGTCTTACCCCTCTTCGCCAAGCCCCGTAAGTTTTCATCGTTATCGTAGTCGTCAAGAATCGGAGTCTGACGAAGAATCTCCGATTCGAAGACACCGAGCATCGGCAATGACGCTCCTTCGGAGACCGTCCTCGCGGGATGTTTCGCCCGCCCCATTTTCGGATTATAAACATGAAAAGGAACACGTGGGGAAGCCAAAGAATTTTGCGAAACAATTTTGTTGGAAATGCGGAGCTAAGGGTCATGATGGAAGGACCTGTAGGGAAAGATCCAAATCGCCAAGATACGCCGGAAAAACCGGTCATTTAAACTCCAATCGCGCTCATCGAACCAACGAGGCAATGAGCGAGCGAAATCAATCTCGTCAAAAATTTGTAAGATTCGCCCAGAAGAAAAACTAAGGATCCTCATCAAGGAATCCCCTAGCCCAAAAATCAGAGTCAAGGTTCCCGAATTGGAAACGGGGATGGGAGAATTCATCATAGATGGAGGAGCCTCAGTGAATTTAATTTCACGAAATGCGTTGGGAACAAATGCCGATATCACATCGAGGGAGGAAATAGAGATAACCGGTCTGTTATTAATACCTGTCCTCACGCTTGGAACCACCATTCTAAGCCTTAATGGTACATCGGCCATTTTTTACGTTGTGTAGGACCTACCGATACTCGCGGATGGACTTTTGGGTAGCTCGTTCTTACTACAAGAAGAAGCAGAGATATCGTATTTTCATAGCACAATAGTTTTACGGGACACCCCCACCAGGCCATCGAAATTCTGTAACTTCTACGATTACGATAAAAGGCAACCCTCTGCAACGAAGACAAAACACGTTATACCGGGTCGAACCATTCAACAAATTCCAATAAAAATCACAAATACAACAATTAAGGAAGGGTACCTGCCTAGGCTAAGGACGCCCAACAAATTATTCATAGGAGACGCCGCTGTAAAAAATAACAATGGCGAATGTCAAGTTCTTGCCTGCAACACTGACACGCAGGACATCGAATTTGAAATTGAACCGCAAGATATCACTCCGTATAATATTTGTTCATCCTCAGACGAGGAGTACTATTTAACTCAACAGGAGCAAATCAGTGATACGCGTAACCGCACTGATCAAATTAAGCGCAACCTGCATCTGAATCACCTAAATGCCGAGGAAAAGGAACATGTATTGGGATTGGTAGAGGAATTTGCCGACCGATTCTTCCTACCTGGCAATAAATTAGGAAAAGCTAAAAATTTTCAGCACGCACTACACACGACCGACGACATTCCGATTAATACTAGACATTATCGGTATCCACCGGTCCATCGCAAGGGCATCGAACGGCAAGTAAGCGCAATGCTGAAGGAAGGTATTATTACGAAGTCCATATCACCGTATAACTCTCCTCTATGGATAGTACCGAAGAAACCGGACGCAGACGGAAACAGACGTTGGCGAATGGTTATCGATTTTCGGGATTTAAATAAAAAGAAGGTAGGCGATAGGTATCCCTTACCACAAATTACTGAAATATTGGACCGACTGGGCGGCGCGAAATATTGCTCCATTTTTGACCGGGCCAACGGATTTCACCAAATCGAGTTGGATCCAAAAGACAGGAGTAAGACTGCTTTTACAACACCTTTAGGACACTACGAATAATGGATCAGGTATTAACTGGACTCCAGGGTGAGGAATTATTCGTCTATATAGATGACATTGTTGTTTACTCATCATCATTGGAGGAACATAAAATCAAAGTAAAGAAGTTACTCAAGCGTTTGAGAGAGCATGGTCTAACCCTACAGACTAGTAAATGCGAATTCCTGCGGAAAGAAGTGGCTTACTTGGGTCACATAATCTCTTCTGAGGGTGTGAGACCCGACCCTAAGAAAATTCAAGCGGTTAGAAATTTTCCTGTTCCGAAATCTCAGAGGAATATCCAGCAATTTTTGGGACTCGCAGGTTACTACCGCCGTTTCATACAACAGTTCTCATTCAAAACCAAACCTCTAACAAGCTTGTTAGGGAAAGGAAAACGGTTCAAATGGGAAGAGGAACAGCAGCATAGCTTTGAGACGCTACGTAATGAATTGTGTAATCAACCTATTCTGCAATTTCCGGATTTTGGCCAACCTTTCATAGTGACGACAGATGCTTCGGAAACCGCAGTCGGAGCAGTTTTAATGTCAAGGAGACATAGGTCAAGATTTACCCATAGCCTACGCGTCGCGCGTATTGAACCCTGCCGAGAGGAATTATTCAGCCACCGAAAAAGAGTGCCTAGCTATGGTCTATGCAATTAACCATTTCCGACCGTACCTTTATGGCCAAAGGTTTACCCTGGTGACGGACCATAGGCCATTAGTATGGTTGCACTCAGTCAAAGATCCCACTTCAAGACTCGTAAAGTGGAAATTAAAACTCCTAGAGTACGATTATCATGTGGTTCACAAGGCCGGTAAGGTAAACAAAAATGCGGATGCACTCTCCAGGAACCCAGTGATATGTTTGCCGCTCATACCTCGAGAACGGAATAAGGATCCAATTTACAAGGACTGCAATTACAAGCCTACCAATAATACTAGTACAATAGGAAAAAGGGTATGCGCGAGTAAGAGGAAAACGCGGTCCACACCCTTCTATAAAGAAGTTGATTCGAATTCTTCCGATGACCAGATTAGCGCTCCCTCACCAAAGCGATCATTTGTCAACGTAAGAAATTCACAAATCATTACTGGATCAAACCGAAGGGCACTACCGAGCCTGGAAATGGAAAAAACCCTGGAGGACGAAACCTTTCGTGTCATAGATACACCACCCAAGGGATTCTCTACCGAATTGGAAACAACTAATTACCTAGATGCTTCCCGACTTCATGAATCGCCAGCACTAATTAATTTTGATCAGGAAGTAAATAATACTGTGGTCGAACCAAGAAGACTCGATGAACCAAGAGACGGAATTATCGAATTATTCCCGACAAATTTACCCTCCTCTTCGGACGAAGAGGAACCGATGAATGATCAAGGAAATTTATTGTGCTCCCCGATTCCGGAAACCAATGTACCTTGTCTCGAACCAATGCTCACCGTAAATGAAGAATCAAGTATACAACCAGGTAATTTGACACCCTCGAGTCATATTGCTAACATAAATAGTTTGCTCGGGGTATTGACTTCGGATATGTCTGAGTACGAAAATAGCGAAACGTCCAACATAGTGATTCAGAAGAGGAACCAACTGCAGATCCATCAAATTATCATAGCAAGAATGTCGTTCTATCTTCAAATGGACTTATCTCCGAAAAAGGCCACTTGGCTCATTTCCTGTCAGCAGACTGTAGCTTAAAACACCCAATCGGTAAATTGCTATTTGAAACCCAAAAATTAAACGGGGAAAAACTTCTGGAAGGAAAACCCCGGAAAGAAACTATACTGGTATCCGGTAACGACAGATATAAAATATTTAGTATTGTAGCATCGAAACACCATTTTGAAACTCCAACCATATCTGAAATCACGATTGGTTTAAATAACCTTAAGAAGGCTCTAGTACGATACAAGGTACGTTATCTTCGCATGTCCCTCCTAGGCGACGGACATGATAATATTCAACCATCCACCTTCTACAGTCTATTAAAAAATACGTTTAAAAATACCAATATAAGGATAACCCTGTGCGATGCAAAAATCAAAACACCATTAGAGGCAGACCGAGTGGAATTAATAAGGGAAGCACACAGTAGTTTAATCGGTGGACACAAGGGTGTCAATAAAACTCAAAACCGCTTAAGGTCACGATTCAATTGGTCCGGTATGCGTGCAGAAATTCAAAATTTCATTAGAGAATGCGCTAGTTGCCAAGAGCAAAAGTTATTACGAGCAAAAACGCGGCAACCTATGATTATTACAGACACTCCTTCGGAACCGTTTGATAAAATCGCGCTAGATACAGTGGGACCTCTTCCGGAAACTCCTAGTGGAAACAGATACATTCTGACCATGCAGGATAATTTAACCAAATATTGTCTTGGTGTAGCCATCCCTAATATTCGAGCTACTACCATTGCTGACGCGTTTGCCAGGCATTTTATATCCGTGTTCGGCACACCTAAAGCCATTTTAACTGACCGAGGAACAAGTTTTATAGGAAAATTAATGGCCAACTTAGCAGAGATTTTTAAAATAAAGCAGGTAACCACGTCTGGGTACCGTCCACAGACGAATGGATCGCTTGAAAGGAGTCACATAGTCCTAACAGAGTATTTGAAACATTTTATGCACAAATACGAGGACTGGGACCTACTAATCCCATTTGCAATGTTTTCCTATAATACTTCTGTTCATGAGGCTACTAATTTTACTCCTCACGAATTGGTTTTCGGTAAATTAGCCAGGACGCCAAGTTCATTTCCGGATGGTGAAAATCTTAAGACATACGGAAATTATTTGGAAGAGCTAATATTTAAATTAGGAAAGATTAGGAATCTAGCCACCGATAACTTAAACAAAGCTAAAGTCCGTTCAAAGAAATATTATGACGCGAAATCAAACCCTGTGAAATTTAACGTAGGAGATTTCGTATATGTTCAGTTAGAACCTCGCATTAGTAAATTCGATCCCCACTACGTAGGACCATACCGAATACTGGATGTTACGGATTTGCATAATGTGGTGTTGCAAACTCCCAGTCACAAGGCTATAGTAAAGCACCAAGACAAGCTAAAACCCGCTTACCTTCCTGACGAGTGCAAAACAGTTGCAGAGATCTGAACATGGAGAAAAACTCCATTTTAACCATTGGCCTGGTAATCCTCGCCACCATAACTTGGATGACGCACGGGAGAATTAATGACTCACAACCCACCCAGTCAGTCATCAACAAATTCTCAAATAACCCAGGGATTTACTTTGAAAAATTAGCATCACTGCATTTATATCATACACAATGGAAACTCGTAACTGCTTTGGACATCGAAAGTTTTCTGGAAACAGTACCAAACCTAACCCAATACCTCAATCTGACCAAGGAAGTCTGCATTAAACATAAAGTCTCACCCTGCATTAGTGAAGAAACAAGGCCACAACTCCAGGCAGAACTAAAGAACCTTGAACAGTACCGTACTCTCCTTAGCTCACTAGTAAAAGGAGACAGAGTACCTGTAAAACGTTCCGTACCCCTGGGATTTGTTGGAGACATCAGCAGAGCGCTTTTCGGAACACTGACAGAGGAGGACTTGCATCAATATAACCAGGAACTGGATAAGCTCTACGACCGGAATAATCAATTCTCCTCCCTAGTAGCTAACCAGACTCAAATCATGCAGTCGGAATTCAACCGAATCCATCAGCAATTCTTAAACTTTTCAAAAGGAGTAGAACAACTGGCGGTCCAGGTGAGAAAGATATCCGATAGCACCGAAGAAATGGCCGAGGAACTCGACCGGATGGACATAATCAACCAGATGTGGTATTGGTCATCGCAGGTGAAGAGGGAGGTCGACAACTACAAGTCAAATTTAATAATATTACTAGACGCCGTCCTTTTTACCAAGAAAGGAATGCTACACCCAGCTATCTTAGCACCCGCACAGTTACTCCGGGCAGCACAAGAAATAAAGGAGAACACTAAATACAAATTCCCTCTCACCACAAAGGAGCTAGAAACCGAACAAATTGGGGAGGTAGCAAAGATAAGGACTTACTTCGGAAAAAATAGGATAATTCTGGAAATTTCAGTACCACTTCTGGATCAAGATAGCTATACACTCCACAAGGCGTACCCATTGCCTTCCACCCAAATTTATGGAAACCCCAGCGTCGCCGCGTTCATAAAACCGGCCACGACGTACATAGCCGTTTCCACCGACGAGCAAACCTATTTCACCGTCGATGAGGAATATCTGAGTATCTGCTCACAACATAAGGGTCAGTATCTGGGACCAGCAATTCAACCCATTTATAGCTCGCAGGGAAAATTGACCTGTGAGGCGGCATTGTTGCTCAACCAAGCAGCCACGAACTGGGACCAGTGCGACGTAAGGATTTTTAAACCCAAGGACCTTTTAATACAACGGTTGCGGTCACAGCAGACCTGGTTGTACTATGTATCGACGGAGAAAAGAATACAGACCACCTGTAAAGGGTTTGCCACCGGTTCAGCGATCTTAACCGGAGCCGGAACCATACGGATACGGCCACAATGTGCGGCGGTAATGGAGTCAATCAAGTTGACTTCTTTGGAAACCATTAGGGCCACCGAAGAAAGCGAATACTTGGCGGCTGTTTCGCTAAACATCTCCACCATGATACCTACCAACAACGTACATTTACACAAATTACTTAACGCAAGCCCGGACATTATCCTATATCAGGGTAACCAGTGGACGGAAGCTTCTGCAACACAATCTTTGGCCGAAATACAACAACAGGCAAAGGCATTGGAATTGCATCACCGCACATTCCAGCGCATCCGACCAGCGGTCTACACGGGAACGGGGATCGAGGCTATCCTTTTGATATTGTTGCTAATTGGGCTTAATTACTGGACGCACTTGGAAAAGAGTAGCAAGAAACAACCAGCAACTCAACCTCTGGTGATGTTCCGGGCAAAATCCGAGTCATATCCTCCAAAGGATCAATTCACGCCATTCTTGCAACCAATAGGCCTCACCTCATCGGGAATAGAGATCGTATAATTCTATCCTGAAAATGTGTTCTATTCAAAAATTTTAATATAATAGTCAACCAGGACCATCAAATGCCAGGACTCCCACATATATAAATTGTAAATTTTAGTAAAATAAGCACACTGACGCTCACACACTAAAGATAAGGACTCTCATCACACCTCACCTGGGGTTACCTGTTCCGGGCGAATGTGACGGAAAGCATCGCGGTCCAGCGATGTTTCATGTAAAGGGGGAGATGTTGCGTATGCAGCCCTTGGCCGTGGGGGTTATCTAAGTTACGACCAACGGAAATGGGTCCCATGGCCAAGGGTTTTATTTATGGAATAGACGCGGCTGTGATGTTCGGGGGACGGGACCCTCCGGGAAACTTGAGGCCCATACCAGATAAGCGATGCACCTTGGGGTGGATTTATGACCTTCCCCTTTTCTTTTTCATTTTCCAAGAACTCAGCACATTTCACCCACCCTTTTTCCTTCGGCTCTAGCCACAAAGTTTCCTTTAAAAGAGCAATTTTCCACCGTGACTGGCAGTCTTGAAACACCCTTTGGTGCAGTGCGGTTTGAAGGTTATAGTCAAGTGTGCCCAAGTTCCTGGACGATCACCGAACGCAGGACCACACGACATCAAATCACCAAGAACCTACCGAAAATATCCGCCGTGCTCAGATTGCAACCGAAACATTCGCTCGGGATAGGTAAGCACGCTCAGGACTCAACAACACCAAACAGTATTGTAAGGAACATTCTCGCCAACTCATTGTACAAGTATGAACAAAGAATACAGTATCATAATCCTTAGTTAACGAAATAACGAGAGTACGATATTTCACCTTCCCTGCTCCATCATTCAGTATAGAGTATTACCATCGAACCGTTCACTCCAGCCTCTCGGAGTGACCAAGAAGAAATTACAGCCCAGTCTAACGTAGTAAGACATAACTCGCCCTGGGCTCGTAACATGGGTGAGGAAATTCCAGATGCGAAACTCAGTTCCATTTTAAATTGAATGTTCTATCTGAAACTAAGTGTGCGACACTGTGCCAGGAGAAGCGCCTGTTCTCTGAACTCTGTGGCGATGCTACTCGAAAGCGTATATGTTCGACGAAAGTGAGTGGTCGACTTTGTTCCATTTTAAACTAATTGTTCTATCTGAAACTAAGTGTTCGATACTCTGCCAGGAGTAGCGCCTGTTTTCTGAAATCTGTGGCGAAGCCACTCGAAACCGAAAGGTGTTCGACGAAACTAAGTGGTCGACCTTGTGGGAGAGGAAATTCCAGATGGGAAACATAGTTCAATTTTAAACTAAATGTTCCATCTGAAACTAAGTGTTCGATACTGTGCCAGGAGAAGCGGCTGCTCTCTGAAATCTGTGGCGATGCCACTCGAAAACGTATGTGTTCGACGAAACTAAGTGGCCGACCTTGTGAGAGAGGAAACTTCAGATGCGAAACTTAGTTCCATTCCAATTTAATTGTACTATCTGAAACTAAGTGTTCGATACTGTGCCAGGAGAAGCGGCTGCTCTCTGAAATCTGTGGCGATGCCACTGGAAAACGTATGTGTTCGACGAAACTAAGTGGCCGACCTTGTGAGAGAGGAAACTCCAGTTGCGAAATTTAGTTTCATTTTAAACTAATTGTTCTATCTGAAACTACGAGCTCGATACTGTGCCAGGAGAAGGGCCTGTTCCCTGAAATCTGTGGCGATGCCACTCGAATCCTTACATGTTCGACGAAATTAAGTCGTCGACCTTCTGAGAGAGGAAACTCCAGATGCGAAACCTAGTTCCATTTTAAACTAATTGTTCTATCTGAACCTAAGTGTTCGATACTGTGCCAGGAGAAGAGCCTGTTCTCTGAAATCTGTGGCGATGCCACTCGAATCCTTACATGTTCGACGAAATTATGTCGTCGACCTTGTGAGAGAGGAAACTCCAGTTGCGAAATTTAGTTTCATTTTAAACTAATTGTTCTATCTGAAACTAAGTGTTCGATACTGTGCCAGGAGAAGAGCCTGTTCTCTGAAATGTGTGGCGATGCTACTCGAAACCGTATGTGATCCACGAATCTAATTGGTCGACCGTGTGGGAGACAAATCTCCAGATGCGAAACTTAGTTCCATTTTAAACAAATTGTTCTATCTGAAACTACGTGCTCGATACTTTGCCAGGAGAAGGCCTGTTCCCTGAAATCTGTGGCGATGCCACTCGAATCCTTACATGTTCGACGAAATTAAGTCGTCGACCTTCTGAGAGAGGAAACTCCAGATGCGAAACCTAGTCCAATTTTAAACTAAATGTTCCAGCTGAAACTAAGTGTCGATACTGTGCCAGGAGAAGCGTCCGTTTTGTGAAATCTGTGGCGAGTCCACTCGAAACCGTATGTGTTCGACGAAACTAAGTGGTCGAGCTTGTGGGAGAGGAAACTCTAAATGCGAAACATAGTTCAATTTTAAACTAAATGTTCCATCTGAAACTAAGTGTTCGATACTGTGCTAGGAGAAGCGTCCGTTTTGTGAAATCTGTGGCGAGGCCACTCGAAACCGTATGTGTTCGACGAAACTAAGTGGTCGAGCTTGTGAGAGAGGAAACTCTAAATGTGAAACATAGGTCCATTTTAAACCAATTGTTCTATCTGAAACTAAGTGTTCGATAATGTGCCAGGAGAAGCGCCTGTTCTCTGAAATCTGTGGCGATGCTACTCGAAACCGTATGTGTTCGACGAAACTAAGTGGTCGACCTTGTGAGAGAGGAAACTCCAGATGCGAAATTTAATTCCATTTTAAACTAATTGTTCTATCTGAAACTAAGTGTTCGATACTGTGCCAGGAGAAGCGCCTGTACTCTGAACTGTGTGGCGATGCCCCTCGAAACCGTATGTGTTCGACGAAACTAAGTGGTTGAAGTTGTGAGGTAGGATACTCCACATGCGAAACATAGTTCCATTTTAAACTAATTGTTCTGTGTGAAATAAGTGTTCGATACTGTGCCAGGAGAAGCGCCTGCTCCCTGAAATCTGTGGCGTTGCTACTCGAAACCGTATGTGTTCGACGAAACTAAGTGGTAGAGCTTGTGAGAGAGGAAACTCCAAATGCGAAGCTTTGTTCCATTTTAAACTAATTGTTCTATCTGCTACTGAGTATTCGATACTGTGCTAGGAGAAGCGCCTGTTCTCTGAAATCTGTGGCGATGCCGCTGGAAACCGTATGTGTTCGTCGAAACTGAGTGGTCGACCTTGTGGGAGAGGAAACTCCAGATGCGAAACTTAGTTCCATTTTAAACTAATTGTTCTATCTGAAACAAAGTGTTCGATACTGTGCCAGGAGAAGCGCCCGTTCTGTGAAACCTGTGGCGATAACACTCGAAACCGAATGTGTTCAACGAAACTAAGTCGTCGACCTTGTGAGACAGGAGACTCCAGATTCGAAACTTTGTTCCATTTTAAACTAATCGTTCTATCTGAAACTGAGTGTCCGATACTGTGCCAGGAGAAGCGCCTGATCTCTGAAATCTGTGGCGATGCTACTCGAAACCGTATGTGTTCGACGAAACTAAGTGGCCGACCTTGTGAGAAAGGAAACTTCAGATGCGAAACTTAGTTCCATTTCAAATTAATTGTTCTATCTGAACTAAGTGTTCGATGCTGTGGCAGGAGAAGCGCCTGTTCTCTGAAATGTGTAGCGATGCCACTCGAAACCGTATGTGTTCGACGAAACTAAGTGGTCGACCTTGTGGGAGAGGACACTCCAGATGCGAAACTTAGTTCCATTTTAAACTAATTGTTCTATCTGAAACTAAGTGTTCGATATTGTGCCAGGAGAAGCGCCCGTTCTCTGAAATCTGTAGCGATGCCGCTCGAAACCGTATGAGTTCGGCGAAACTAAGTGGTCGACCTTGTGAGCGAGGATACTCTAAATTAAAAAATTTAGTTCCCTTTTAAACTAATAATCCTATCTGAAACTAAGTGTACGATACTGTGCCAGGAGAAGCGCCTGTCCTCTGAAATCTGTGGCGATGCCACTCGAAACCGTATGCGTTCGACGAAACTAGGTGGTCGAGCTTGTGAGAGAGGAAACTCCAAATGCGAAGCTTTGTTCCATTTTAAACTAATTGTTCTATCTGCTACTGAGTGTTCGATACTGTGCTAGGAGAAGCGCCTGTTCCCTGAAATCTGTGGCGATGCCGCTCGAAACCGTATGTGTTCGACGAAACAAAGTGGTCGACCTTTTGAGGGAGGAATATCCAGATGCGAAACTTAGTTCCATTTTAAACTAATTGTTCTCTCTGAAACTATGTGTTCGATACTGTGCCAGGAGAAGCGCCTGTTCTCTGAAATCTGTGGCGATGCCACTCGAAACCGTATGTGTTCGACGAAACTAAGTGGCCGACCTTGTGAGAGAGGAAACTTCAGATGCGAAACTTAGTTCCATTTCAAATTAATTGTTCTATCTGAAGTAAGTGTTCGATACTGTGCCAGGAGAAGCGCCTGTTCTGTGAAACCTGTGGCGATGCCCATCGAAACCGTATGTGTTCGACGAAACTAAGTGGCCGACCTTGTGAGAGAGGAAACTCCAGATGCGAAACTTAGTACCATTTTAAACTAATTGTTCTATCTGAAACTAAGTGTTCGATACTGTGCCAGGAGAAGCGCCCGTTCTCTGAAATCTGTAGCGATGCCGCTCGAAACCGTATAGGTACGTCGAAACTGAGTGGTCGACCTTGTGAGAGAGGAAACTCCAGATGCGAAACTTAGTTCCATTTTAAACTAATTGTTCTCTCTGAAACTATGTGTTCGATACTGTGCCAGGAGAGGCGCCTGTTCTCTGAAATCTGTGACGATGCTACTCGAAACCGTATGTCTTCGACGAAACTAAGTGGTTGACCTTGTGAGAGAGGATACTCCAGATGCGAAACATAGTTCCATTTTAAACTAATTGTTCTATCTGAAACTAAGTGTTCGATACTGTGCCAGGAGAAGCGCCTGTTCTCTGAAATCTGTGGCGATGCTACTCGAAACCGTATGTGTTCGACGAAATTAAGTGGTCGCCTTGTGAGGGAAGAAACTCCAGATGCGAAATTTAGTACAATTTTAAACTAATTGTTCTATCTGAAACTATGTGTCTGATACTCTGCCAGGAGAAGCGCCTGTTTTCTGAAATCTGTGGCGTTGCCACTCGAAACCGTATGTGTTCAACGATACTAAGTGGCCGACCTTGTGAGAGGGGAAACTCCAGATGCGATGCTTAATTCCATTTTAAACTAATTGTTCTATCTGAAATAAGTGTTCGGTACAGTGCCAGGAGAAGCGCCTGTTCTCTGAAATCTGTGGCGATGCTACTCGAAACCGTATGTGTTCGACCAAACTAAGTGGTCGACCTTGTGAGGGAGGAAACTCCAAATGCGAAAGATATTTCCATTTTAAACTAAATGTTCGATCTGAAACTATGAATTCGTTACTGTGCCAGGAGAAGCGCCTGTTCTCTGAAATCTGTGACGATCAAACCGTATGTAATGTGCCAGGAGAAACGCTGTTCTGCGAAACCTTTGGCGGTACCACTCAAAACCGTATGTGTTCGACGAAACTAAGTGGCCGCCTTGTGGGAGAGGAAACTCCAGATGCGAAACTTAGTTCCATTTTAAACTAATTGTTCTATCTGAAACTATGTCTTCGATACTCTGCCAGGAGAAGCGCCTGTTCTCTTAAATCTGTGGCGTTGCTACTCGAAACAGTATGTGTTCGAGGAAACTAAGCGGTTGATCTTGTGAGAGAGGATACTCAAGATGCGAGACATAGTTCCATTTTAAACTAATTGTTCTCTGTGAAATAAGTGTTCGATACTGTGCCAGGCGAAGCGCCTGTTCTCTGAAAACTGTGGCGATGCCACTCGAAACCGGTGATTGAGGAAACTCCAGATGCGAAACTTAGTTCCATTTTAAACTAATTGTTCTATCTGAAACTAAGTGTTCGTTACTGTGCCAGGAGAAGCGCCTGTTCTCTGAAATCTGTGGCGTTGCCACTCGAAACCGTATGTGTTCAACGAAACTAAGTGGCCGACCTTGTGAGAGGGGAAACTCCAGATGCGAAGCTTAATTCCATTTTAAACTAATTGTTCTATCTGAAACTAAGTGTTCGTTACTGTACCAGGAGAAGCGCCTGTTCTCTGAAATCTATGGCGATGCTACTCGAAACCGTATGTGTTCGACGAAATTAAGTCGCCGACCTTGTGAGAGAGGAAACTCCAGATGCGAAACAGAGTTCCATTTTAAACTAATTGTTCTATCTGAAACTGTGTCTTCGATACTGTGCAAGGAGAAGCGCCTTTTCTCTGAAATCTGTGGCGATGCCACTCGAAACCGTATGTGTTCGACGAAACTATGTGGTCGACCTTGTGGGAGAGGAAACTCCAGATGCGAAACTTAGTTCCATTTTAAAATAATTGTTCTATCTGAATCTAGGTGTTCGATACTGTGCCAGGAGAAGCGCCTGTTCTCTGAAATATGTGGCGATGCCACTCGAAACCGTATGTGTTCGACCAAACTAAGTGGTCGACCTTGTGGGAGAGGAAACTCCAGATGCGAAACTTAGTTCCATTTTAAACTAATTGTTCTACCTGAAACTTAGTGTTCGATACTGTGCCAGGAGAAGCGCCTGTTCCCTGAAATCTGTGGCGATGCCACTCGAAACCGCATGTGTTCGGCGAAACTAAGTGGCCGACCTTGTGAGAGAGGAAACTCCAGATGCGAAACTTAGTTCCATTTTAAACCAAATGTTCCATCTGAAACTAAGTGTTCGATAATCTGCCAGCAGAAGCGCCTGTTCTCTGAAATCTGTGGCGTTGCCACTCGATACCGTATGTGTTCAACGAAACTAAGTGGTCGACCTTGTGAGAGAGGAAACACCAGTTGCGAAACTTAGTTCCATTTTAAACTAATTGTTCTATCTGAAACTAAGTGTTCGATACTGTGCCAGGAGAAGCGTCTGTTCTCTGAAATCTGTGGCGATGCTACTCGAAACCGTATGTGTTCGACGATAATAAGTGGTCGACCTTGTGGTAGAGGAAACTCCAGATGCGAAATATATTTCCATTTTAAACTAATTGTTCTATCTGAAACTAAGTGTTCGGTCCTGTGCCAGGAGAAGCGCCTGTTCTCTGAAATCTGTGGCGATGCCACTCGAAACCGTATGTGTTCGACGAAACTAAGTGGTCGGCCTTGGGAGAGTGGAAACTCCAGAAGTGGAACTTAGTTTCATTTAAAACTAACTGTGCTACCTGAAACTAAGTGTTCGATAATGTGCCAGGAGAAGCGCCTGTTCTGCGAAATCTGTGGCGATACCACTCCAAACCGTATGTGTTCGACGAAACTAAGTGGTCGGCCTTGTGAGAGTGGAAACTCCAGAAGTGAAACATAGTTTCATTTAAAAGTAATTGTTCTATCTGAAACTAAGTGTTCGATACTGTACCGGGAGAAGCGCCTGTTCTCTGAAATCTGTGGCAATGCCACTCGAAACCGTATGTGTGCGATGAAACTAAGTGGTCGACCTTGTGAGGGAGGATACTCCAGATGCGAAACATATTTACATTTTAAACAAATTGTTCTGTCTTTAATAAGTGTTCGATACTGTGCCAGGAGAAGCGCTTGCTCTCTGAAATCTGTGGCGATGCTACTCGAAACCGTATGTGTTCGACGAAACTAAGTGGTCGACCTTGTGAGAGAAGAAACTCCAGAAGCGAAACTTAGTTCCATTTTAAACTAATTGCTCTATCTGAAACCATGTGTTCGATGCTGTGCCAGGAGAAGCGCCTGTTCACTGAAATCTGTGGCGATGCCACTCGAAACCGTATGTGTACGACGAAACTAAGTGGTCGACCTTGCGAGGGAGGATACTCCACATGCGAAACATAGTTACATTTTAAACTAATTGTTCTGTCTGAAATAAGTGTTCGATACTGTGCCAGGAGAAGCGCCTGTTCTCGGAAATCTTTCGCGATGCTACTCGAAACCGTATGTGTTCGACGAAACTAAGTGGCCGACCTTGCGAGAGAGGAAACTTCATATGCGAAACTTAGTTCCATTTTAAATTAATTGTTCTATCTGAAATTAAGTGTTCGATAATGTGCCAGGAGAAGCGCTAGTTCTCTGAAATCTGTGGCGATACTACTCGAAACCGTATGTGTTCGACGAAACTAAGTTGTCGACCTTGAGAGAGAGGAAACTCCAGATGCGAAACTTAGTTCCATTTAAAACTAATTGTTCTATCTGGAACTAAGTGTTCGATAGTGTGCCAGGATAAACGCCTGTTCTCTGAAATCTGTGGCGATACCACCCGAAACCGTAGGTGTTCGACGAAACTAAGTGGTTGAACTTGTGAGAGAGGATACTCCAGATGCGAAACATAGTTCAATTTGAAACCAATTGTTCTATCTGATAATAAGTTTTCGATACAGTGCCAGGAGAATAGACTGTTCTCTGAAATCTGTGGCGATGCCACTCGAAACCGTATGTGTTCGACGAAACTAAGTGGTCGAACTTGTGAGAGAGGAAACTCCAGATGCGAAGCTTTGTTCCATTTTAAACTAACTGTTTTATCTGATACTATGTGTTCGATACTGTGCCAGGAGAAGCGGCTGTTCTGTGAAATCTGTGGCGATACCACTCGAAACCGTATGTGTTCGACGAAACTAAGTAGTCGACCTTGTGAGAGAGGATACTCCAGACGCGAAACATAGTTCCGTTTTAAATTAATTGTTCTATCTGAAACCAAGTGTTCGATACTGTGCCAGGAGTAGCGCCTGTCCTCTGAAATCTGTGGCGATGCTACTCGAAACCGTATGTGTTCGACGAAACTAAGTGGTCGACCTTGTGAGAGAGGAAACTCCAGATGCGAAACTTAGGTCCATTTTAAACTGATTGTTCTATCTGAAACTAAGTTTTCGATACTGTGCCAGGAGAAGCGCCTGTTCTCTGAAATCTGTGGCGATGCTACTCGAATCCGCATGCGTTCGACGAAACTAAGTGGTCGACCTTGTGAGAGAGTAAACTCCAAATGCGAAACTTAGTTCCATTTTAAACTGATTGTTCTATCTGAAACTAAGTGTTCGTTACTGTGCCAGGAGAAGCGCCTGTTCTCTGAAATCAGTGGCGATGTTACTCGAAACCGTATGTGTTCGAGGAAACTAAGTGGTCGACCTTGTGGGAGAGGAAACTCCAGATGCGAAACTTAGTTCCATTTTAACTGATTGTTCTATCTGAAACTAAGTGTTCGTTACTGTGCCAGGAGAAGCGCCTGTTCTCTGAAATCTGTGGCGATACTACTCGAAACCGTATATGTTCGACGAAACTAAGTGGTCCACATTGTGAGAGAGGAAGCTCCAGATGCGAAACTTAGTTCCATTTTAAACCAAACGTTCCATCTGAAACTAAGTGTTCGATACTGTGCCAGATGAAGCGCCTGTTCTCAGAAATCTGTGGCGATGCTACTCGAAACCGTATGTGTTCGACGAAACTAAGTGGTCGACCTTCTGAGAGAGGAAACTCCAGATGCGAAAATTAGTTCCATTTTAAACTAATTGTTCTATCTGAAACTAAATGTTCGATACTGTGCCAGGAGAAGCGCCTGTTATCTGAACTGTGTGGCGATGCCGCTCGAAACCGTATGTGTTCGACGAAACTAAGTGGTTGAACTTGTGAGAGAGGATACTCCAGATGCGAAACATAGTTCAATTTGAAACCAATTGTTCTATCTGATAATAAGTTTTCGATACTGTGCCAGGAGAATAGACTGTTCTCTGAAATCTGTGGCGATGCCACTCGAAACCGTATGTGTTCGACGAAACTAAGTGGTCGAACTTGTGAGAGAGGAAACTCCAGATGCGAAGCTTTGTTCCATTTTAAACTAATTGTTTTATCTGATACTATGTGTTCGATACTGTGCCAGGAGAAGCGGCTGTTCTGTGAAATCTGTGGCGATACCACTCGAAACCGTATGTGTTCGACGAAACTAAGTAGTCGACCTTGTGAGAGAGGAAACTCCAGATGCGAAGCTTTGTTCCATTTTAAACTAATTGTTCTATCTGAAAGTGTTCGATACTGTGCCAGGAGAAGCGGCTGTTCTGTGAAGTCTGTGGCGATACCACTCGAAACCGTATGTGCTCGACGAAACTAAGTAGTCGACCTTGTGAGAGAGGATACTCCAGACGCGAAACATAGTTCCGTTTTAATTAATTGTTCTATCTGAAACCAAGTGTTCGATACTGTGCCAGGAGTAGCGCCTGTCCTCTGAAATCTGTGGCGATGCTACTCGAAACCGTATGTGTTCGACGAAACTAAGTGGTCGACCTTGTGAGAGAGGAAACTCCAGATGCGAAACTTAGTTCCATTTTAAACTGATTGTTCTATCTGAAACTAAGTTTTCGATACTGTGCCAGGAGAAGCGCCTGTTCTCTGAAATCTGTGGCGATGCTACTCGAATCCGCATGCGTTCGACGAAACTAAGTGGTCGACCTTGTGAGAGAGTAAACTCCAAATGCGAAACTTAGTTCCATTTTAAACTGATTGTTCTATCTGAAACTAAGTGTTCGTTACTGTGCCAGGAGAAGCGCCTGTTCTCTGAAATCAGTGGCGATGTTACTCGAAACCGTATGTGTTCGAGGAAACTAAGTGGTCGACCTTGTGGGAGAGGAAACTCCAGATGCGAAACTTAGTTCCATTTTAAACTGATTGTTCTATCTGAAACTAAGTGTTCGTTACTGTGCCAGGAGAAGCGCCTGTTCTCTGAAATCTGTGGCGATACTACTCGAAACCGTATATGTTCGACGAAACTAAGTGGTCCACATTGTGAGAGAGGAAGCTCCAGATGCGAAACTTAGTTCCATTTTAAACCAAACGTTCCATCTGAAACTAAGTGTTCGATACTGTGCCAGATGAAGCGCCTGTTCTCTGAAATCTGTGGCGATGCCACTCGAAACCGTATGCGTTCGGCGAAACTAAGTGGTCGACCTTGTGAGATAAGAAACTCCAGATGCGAAACATAGTTCCATTTTAAACTAATTGTTCTATCTGATACTAAGTGTTCGATATTGTGCCAGGAGTAGCGCCTTTTCTCTGAAATCTGTGGCGATGTCACTCGAAACCGTATGTGTTCGACGAAACTAAGTGGTCGACTTTGTGAGAGAGGAAACTCCAAATGCGAAACATATTTCCATTTAAAACTATATATTCTAGCTGAAACTAAGTGTTCGATAATGTGCCAGGAGAAGCGCCTGTTCTCTGAAATCTGTGGCGATGCTACTCGAAACCGTATGTGGTCGACGAACCTAAGTGATCCACCTTGTGAGAGAGGAAACTCCAGATGCGAAACTTAGTTCCATTTTAAACTAATTGTTCTGTCTGACATAAGTGTTCGATACTGTGCCAGGAGAAGCGCCTGCTCTCTGAAATCTGTGGCGATGCTACACGAAACCGTATCTGTTCGACGAAACTAAGTGGTCGACCTTCTGAGAGGGGCAACTCCAGAAGCGAAACACAGTTCCATTTAAAACTAATTGTTCGATCTGAAGCTAAGTGTTCGATAGTGTACCAGGAAAAACGCCTGTTCTCTGAAACGTGTGGCGATACCGCTCGAATCCGTATGTGTTCGACGAAACTAAGTGGTCGACCCTGTGAGAGAGGAAACTCCAGATGCGAAACTTAGTTCCATTTTAAATTAATTGTTCTATCTGAAACTAAGTTTTCGATACTGTGCCAGGAGAAGCGCCTGTTCTCTGAAATCTGTGGCGATGCCAGTCGAAACCGTATGTGTTCGACGAAACTAAGTGGTCGACCTTGTGGGAGAGGAAACTCCAGATGCGAAACATAGTTCCATTTTAAACTAATTGTTCTACCTGAAACTAAGTGTTCGATACTGTGCCAGGAGAAGCGCCTGTTCTCTGAAATCTGTGGCGATGCCACTCGAAACCGTAGGTGTTCGTCGAAATTAAGTGGTCGCGTTGTGAGGGAAGAAACTCCAGATGCGAAATTTAGTACAATTTTAGACTAATTGTTCTATCTGAAACTATGTGTCTGATACTGTGCCAGGAGAAGCGCCTGTTCTCTGAAATCTGTGGCGTTCCCACTCGAAACCGTATGTGTTCAACGAAACTAAGTGGTCGACCTTGTGAGAGAGGAAACTCCAGATGCGAAACTTAGTTCCATTTAAAACTAATTGATCTATCTGATACTAAGTGTTCGATACTGTGCGAGGAGAAGCGCCTGTTCTCTGAAATGTGTGGCGATGCCACTCGAAACCGTATGTGTTCGAGGAAACTAAGTGGTCCACCTTGTGAGAGAGGAAACTCCAGATGCGAAGTTTAGTTCCATTTAAAACTAATTGTTCTATCTGATACTAAGTGTTCGATACTGTGCCAGTAGTAGGGCCTGTTCTCTGAAATCTGTGGCGATACTACTCGAAACCGTATATGTTCGACGAAACTAAGTGGTCCACATTGTGAGAGAGGAAGCTCCAGATGCGAAACTTAGTTCCATTTTAAACCAAACGTTCCATCTGAAACTAAGTGTTCGATACTGTGCCAGATGAAGCGCCTGTTCTCTGAAATCTGTGGCGATGCCACTCGAAACCGTATGCGTTCGGCGAAACTAAGTGGTCGACCTTGTGAGATAAGAAACTCCAGATGCGAAACATAGTTCCATTTTAAACTAATTGTTCTATCTGATACTAAGTGTTCGATATTGTGCCAGGAGTAGCGCCTTTTCTCTGAAATCTGTGGCGATGTCACTCGAAACCGTATGTGTTCGACGAAACTAAGTGGTCGACTTTGTGAGAGAGGAAACTCCAGATGCGAAATATATTTCCATTTAAAACTATATATTCTAGCTGAAACTAAGTGTTCGATAATGTGCCAGGAGAAGCGCCTGTTCTCTGAAATCTGTGGCGATGCTACTCGAAACCGTATGTGGTCGACGAACCTAAGTGATCCACCTTGTGAGAGAGGAAACTCCAGATGCGAAACTTAGTTCCATTTTAAACTAATTGTTCTGTCTGACATAAGTGTTCGATACTGTGCCAGTAGAAGCGCCTGCTCTCTGAAATCTGTGGCGATGCTACACGAAACCGTATCTGTTCGACGAAACTAAGTGGTCGACCTTCTGAGAGGGGCAACTCCAGAAGCGAAACACAGTTCCATTTAAAACTAATTGTTCGATCTGAAGCTAAGTGTTCGATAGTGTACCAGGAAAAACGCCTGTTCTCTGAAACGTGTGGCGATACCGCTCGAATCCGTATATGTTCGACGAAACTAAGTGGTCGACCCTGTGAGAGAGGAAACTCCAGATGCGAAACTTAGTTCCATTTTAAATTAATTGTTCTATCTGAAACTAAGTTTTCGATACTGTGCCAGGAGAAGCGCCTGTTCTCTGAAATCTGTGGCGATGCCAGTCGAAACCGTATGTGTTCGACGAAACTAAGTGGTCGACCTTGTGGGAGAGGAAACTCCAGATGCGAAACTTAGTTCCATTTTAAACTAATTGTTCTACCTGAAACTAAGTGTTCGATACTGTGCCAGGAGAAGCGCCTGTTCTCTGAAATCTGTGGCGATGCCACTCGAAACCGTAGGTGTTCGTCGAAATTAAGTGGTCGCGTTGTGAGGGAAGAAACTCCAGATGCGAAATTTAGTACAATTTTAGACTAATTGTTCTATCTGAAACTATGTGTCTGATACTGTGCCAGGAGAAGCGCCTGTTCTCTGAAATCTGTGGCGTTCCCACTCGAAACCGTATGTGTTCAACGAAACTAAGTGGTCGACCTTGTTAGAGAGGAAACTCCAGATGCGAAACTTAGTTCCATTTAAAACTAATTGATCTATCTGATACTAAGTGTTCGATACTGTGCGAGGAGAAGCGCCTGTTCTCTGAAATGTGTGGCGATGCCACTCGAAACCGTATGTGTTCGAGGAAACTAAGTGGTCCACCTTGTGAGAGAGGAAACTCCAGATGCGAAGATTAGTTCCATTTAAAACTAATTGTTCTATCTGATACTAAGTGTTCGATACTGTGCCAGTAGTAGGGCCTTTTCTCTGAAATGTGTGGCGATGCCACTCGAAACCGTATGTGTTCGACGAAACTAAGTGGTCGACCTTGTTAGAGAGGAAACTCCAGATGCGAAACTTAGTTCCATTTAAAACTAATTGATCTATCTGATACTAAGTGTTCGATACTGTGCGAGGAGAAGCGCCTGTTCTCTGAAATGTGTGGCGATGCCACTCGAAACCGTATGTGTTCGAGGAAACTAAGTGGTCCACCTTGTGAGAGAGGAAACTCCAGATGCGAAGTTTAGTTCCATTTAAAACTAATTGTTCTATCTGATACTAAGTGTTCGATACTGTGCCAGTAGTAGGGCCTGTTCTCTGAAATGTGTGGCGATGCCACTCGAAACCGTATGTGTTCGACGAAACTAAGTGGTCGACTTTGTGAGAGAGAAAACTCCAAATGCGAAACATAGGTCCATTTTAAACTAATTGTTCTATCTGAAACTATGTTTTCGACACTGTGCCAGGAGAAGCGCCTGTTCTCTGAAATCTGTGGCCATGCCACTCGAAACCGTATGTGTTCGACGAAACTAAGTGGGTGACCTTGTGGGAGAGGAAACTCCACATGCGAAACTTACTTCCATTTTAAATTAATTATTCTATCTGAAACTAAGTGTTCGATACTGTGCCAGGAGAGGCGCCTGTTCTCTGAAATCTGTGGCGATGCTACTCGAAACCGTATGTGTTCGACGAAACTAGGTGGTCGCCTTGAGAAAGAGGAAACTCCAGATGCGAAACTTATTACCATTTTAAACTGATTGTTCTATCTGAAACTTAGTGTTCGATACTGTGCCAGGAGAAGCGCCAGTTCTCTGATATCTGTGGCGATGCCACTCGAAACCGTATGTGTTCGACGAAACTAAGTGGTCGACCTTGTGAGAGAGGAACTCCAGATGCGAAAATTAGTTCCATTTTAAACTATTTGTTCTATCTGAAACTAAGTGTTCGACACTGTGCAGGAGAAGCGCCTGTTCTCTGAAATCTGTGGCCATGCCACTCGAAACCGTATGTGTTCGACGAAACTATGTGGTCGAACTTGTGAGAGAGGAACTCCAGATGCGAAAATTAGTTCCATTTTAAACTAATTGTTCTATCTGAAACTAAGTGTTCGACACTGTTCCAGGAGAAGCGCCTGTTCTCTGAAATATATGGCGATGCTACTCGAAACCGTATGTGTTCGACGAAACTAAGTGGTCCACCTTGTGAGAGAGGAAACTCCAGATGCGAAACATAGTTCCATTTTAAACTAATTGATCTATCTGAAACCAAGTGTTCGACACTGTGGCAGGAGAGGCGCCTGTTCTCTGAAATCTGTGGCGATGCTACTCGAAACCGTATGTGTTCGACGAAATTAAGTGGTCGCCTTGTGAGGGAAGAAACTCCAGATGCGAAATTTAGTACAATTTTAGAATAATTGTTCTATCTGAAACTATGTGTCTGATACTGTGCCAGGAGAAGCGCCTGTACTCTGAAATCTGTGGCGATGCCACTCGAAACCGTATGTGTTCGACGAAACTAAGTGATTGACCTTGTGAGGGAGGATTCACCAGATGCGGAACATAGTTCCATTTTAAACTAATTGTTCTATCTGAAACTAAGTTTTCGATACTGTGCCAGAAGATGCGCCTGTTCTCTGAACTGTGTGGCGATGCCAGTCGAAACCGTATGTGTTCGACGAAACTAAGTGGTCGACCTTGTGGGAGAGGAAACTCCAGATGCGAAACTTAGTTCCATTTTAAACTAATTGTTCTACCTGAAACTAAGTGTTCGATACTGTGCCAGGAGAAGCGCCTGTTCTCTGAAATCTGTGGCGATGCCACTCGAAACCGTAGGTGTTCGTCGAAATTAAGTGGTCGCGTTGTGAGGGAAGAAACTCCAGATGCGAAATTTAGTACAATTTTAGACTAATTGTTCTATCTGAAACTATGTGTCTGATACTGTGCCAGGAGAAGCGCCTGTTCTCTGAAATCTGTGGCGTTCCCACTCGAAACCGTATGTGTTCAACGAAACTAAGTGGTCGACCTTGTTAGAGAGGAAACTCCAGATGCGAAACTTAGTTCCATTTAAAACTAATTGATCTATCTGATACTAAGTGTTCGATACTGTGCGAGGAGAAGCGCCTGTTCTCTGAAATGTGTGGCGATGCCACTCGAAACCGTATGTGTTCGAGGAAACTAAGTGGTCCACCTTGTGAGAGAGGAAACTCCAGATGCGAAGTTTAGTTCCATTTAAAACTAATTGTTCTATCTGATACTAAGTGTTCGATACTGTGCCAGTAGTAGGGCCTGTTCTCTGAAATCTGTGGCGATACTACTCGAAACCGTATATGTTCGACGAAACTAAGTGGTCCACATTGTGAGAGAGGAAGCTCCAGATGCGAAACTTAGTTCCATTTTAAACCAAACGTTCCATCTGAAACTAAGTGTTCGATACTGTGCCAGATGAAGCGCCTGTTCTCTGAAATCTGTGGCGATGCCACTCGAAACCGTATGCGTTCGGCGAAACTAAGTGGTCGACCTTGTGAGATAAGAAACTCCAGATGCGAAACATAGTTCCATTTTAAACTAATTGTTCTATCTGATACTAAGTGTTCGATACTGTGCCAGGAGTAGCGCCTTTTCTCTGAAATCTGTGGCGATGTCACTCGAAACCGTATGTGTTCGACGAAACTAAGTGGTCGACTTTGTGAGAGAGGAAACTCCAAATGCGAAATATATTTCCATTTAAAACTATATATTCTAGCTGAAACTAAGTGTTCGATAATGTGCCAGGAGAAGCGCCTGTTCTCTGAAATCTGTGGCGATGCTACTCGAAACCGTATGTGGTCGACGAACCTAAGTGATCCACCTTGTGAGAGAGGAAACTCCAGATGCGAAACTTAGTTCCATTTTAAACTAATTGTTCTGTCTGACATAAGTGTTCGATACTGTGCCAGTAGAAGCGCCTGCTCTCTGAAATCTGTGGCGATGCTACACGAAACCGTATCTGTTCGACGAAACTAAGTCGTCGACCTTCTGAGAGGGGCAACTCCAGAAGCGAAACACAGTTCCATTTAAAACTAATTGTTCGATCTGAAGCTAAGTGTTCGATAGTGTACCAGGAAAAACGCCTGTTCTCTGAAACGTGTGGCGATACCGCTCGAATCCGTATGTGTTCGACGAAACTAAGTGGTCGACCCTGTGAGAGAGGAAACTCCAGATGCGAAACTTAGTTCCATTTTAAATTAATTGTTCTATCTGAAACTAAGTTTTCGATACTGTGCCAGGAGAAGCGCCTGTTCTCTGAAATCTGTGGCGATGCTACTCGAATCCGCATGCGTTCGACGAAACTAAGTGGTCGACCTTGTGAGAGAGTAAACTCCAAATGCGAAACTTAGTTCCATTTTAAACTGATTGTTCTATCTGAAACTAAGTGTTCGTTACTGTGCCAGGAGAAGCGCCTGTTCTCTGAAATCAGTGGCGATGTTACTCGAAACCGTATGTGTTCGAGGAAACTAAGTGGTCGACCTTGTGGGAGAGGAAACTCCAGATGCGAAACTTAGTTCCATTTTAAACTGATTGTTCTATCTGAAACTAAGTGTTCGTTACTGTGCCAGGAGAAGCGCCTGTTCTCTGAAATCTGTGGCGATACTACTCGAAACCGTATATGTTCGACGAAACTAAGTGGTCCACATTGTGAGAGAGGAAGCTCCAGATGCGAAACTTAGTTCCATTTTAAACCAAACGTTCCATCTGAAACTAAGTGTTCGATACTGTGCCAGATGAAGCGCCTGTTCTCTGAAATCTGTGGCGATGCCACTCGAAACCGTATGCGTTCGGCGAAACTAAGTGGTCGACCTTGTGAGATAAGAAACTCCAGATGCGAAACATAGTTCCATTTTAAACTAATTGTTCTATCTGATACTAAGTGTTCGATATTGTGCCAGGAGTAGCGCCTTTTCTCTGAAATCTGTGGCGATGTCACTCGAAACCGTATGTGTACGACGAAACTAAGTGGTCGACTTTGTGAGAGAGGAAACTCCAAATGCGAAACATATTTCCATTTAAAACTATATATTCTAGCTGAAACTAAGTGTTCGATAATGTGCCAGGAGAAGCGCCTGTTCTCTGAAATCTGTGGCGATGCTACTCGAAACCGTATGTGGTCGACGAACCTAAGTGATCCACCTTGTGAGAGAGGAAACTCCAGATGCGAAACTTAGTTCCATTTTAAACTAATTGTTCTGTCTGACATAAGTGTTCGATACTGTGCCAGGAGAAGCGCCTGCTCTCTGAAATCTGTGGCGATGCTACACGAAACCGTATCTGTTCGACGAAACTAAGTGGTCGACCTTCTGAGAGGGGCAACTCCAGAAGCGAAACACAGTTCCATTTAAAACTAATTGTTCTATCTGAAACTATGTGTCTGATACTGTGCCAGGAGAAGCGCCTGTACTCTGAAATCTGTGGCGATGCCACTCGAAACCGTATGTGTTCGACGAAACTAAGTGATTGACCTTGTGAGGGAGGATTCACCAGATGCGGAACATAGTTCCATTTTAAACTAATTGTTCTATCTGAAACTAAGTTTTCGATACTGTGCCAGGAGAAGCGCCTGTTCTCTGAAATCTGTGGCGATGCCAGTCGAAACCGTATGTGTTCGACGAAACTAAGTGGTCGACCTTGTGGGAGAGGAAACTCCAGATGCGAAACATAGTTCCATTTTAAACTAATTGTTCTACCTGAAACTAAGTGTTCGATACTGTGCCAGGAGAAGCGCCTGTTCTCTGAAATCTGTGGCGATGCCACTCGAAACCGTAGGTGTTCGTCGAAATTAAGTGGTCGCGTTGTGAGGGAAGAAACTCCAGATGCGAAATTTAGTACAATTTTAGACTAATTGTTCTATCTGAAACTATGTGTCTGATACTGTGCCAGGAGAAGCGCCTGTTCTCTGAAATCTGTGGCGTTCCCACTCGAAACCGTATGTGTTCAACGAAACTAAGTGGTCGACCTTGTTAGAGAGGAAACTCCAGATGCGAAACTTAGTTCCATTTAAAACTAATTGATCTATCTGATACTAAGTGTTCGATACTGTGCGAGGAGAAGCGCCTGTTCTCTGAAATGTGTGGCGATGCCACTCGAAACCGTATGTGTTCGAGGAAACTAAGTGGTCCACCTTGTGAGAGAGGAAACTCCAGATGCGAAGTTTAGTTCCATTTAAAACTAATTGTTCTATCTGATACTAAGTGTTCGATACTGTGCCAGTAGTAGGGCCTGTTCTCTGAAATCTGTGGCGATACTACTCGAAACCGTATATGTTCGACGAAACTAAGTGGTCCACATTGTGAGAGAGGAAGCTCCAGATGCGAAACTTAGTTCCATTTTAAACCAAACGTTCCATCTGAAACTAAGTGTTCGATACTGTGCCAGATGAAGCGCCTGTTCTCTGAAATCTGTGGCGATGCCACTCGAAACCGTATGCGTTCGGCGAAACTAAGTGGTCGACCTTGTGAGATAAGAAACTCCAGATGCGAAACATAGTTCCATTTTAAACTAATTGTTCTATCTGATACTAAGTGTTCGATATTGTGCCAGGAGTAGCGCCTTTTCTCTGAAATCTGTGGCGATGTCACTCGAAACCGTATGTGTTCGACGAAACTAAGTGGTCGACTTTGTGAGAGAGGAAACTCCAAATGCGAAATATATTTCCATTTAAAACTATATATTCTAGCTGAAACTAAGTGTTCGATAATGTGCCAGGAGAAGCGCCTGTTCTCTGAAATCTGTGGCGATGCTACTCGAAACCGTATGTGGTCGACGAAACTAAGTGATCCACCTTGTGAGAGAGGAAACTCCAGATGCGAAACTTAGTTCCATTTTAAACTAATTGTTCTGTCTGACATAAGTGTTCGATACTGTGCCAGTAGAAGCGCCTGCTCTCTGAAATCTGTGGCGATGCTACACGAAACCGTATCTGTTCGACGAAACTAAGTCGTCGACCTTCTGAGAGGGGCAACTCCAGAAGCGAAACACAGTTCCATTTAAAACTAATTGTTCGATCTGAAGCTAAGTGTTCGATAGTGTACCAGGAAAAACGCCTGTTCTCTGAAACGTGTGGCGATACCGCTCGAAACCGTATGTGTTCGACGAAACTAAGTGGTCGACCCTGTGAGAGAGGAAACTCCAGATGCGAAACTTAGTTCCATTTTAAACTAATTGTTCTATCTGAAACTAAGTTTTCGATACTGTGCCAGGAGAAGCGCCTGTTCTCTGAAATCTGTGGCGATGCTACTCGAATCCGCATGCGTTCGACGAAACTAAGTGGTCGACCTTGTGAGAGAGTAAACTCCAAATGCGAAACTTAGTTCCATTTTAAACTGATTGTTCTATCTGAAACTAAGTGTTCGTTACTGTGCCAGGAGAAGCGCCTGTTCTCTGAAATCAGTGGCGATGTTACTCGAAACCGTATGTGTTCGAGGAAACTAAGTGGTCGACCTTGTGGGAGAGGAAACTCCAGATGCGAAACTTAGTTCCATTTTAAACTGATTGTTCTATCTGAAACTAAGTGTTCGTTACTGTGCCAGGAGAAGCGCCTGTTCTCTGAAATCTGTGGCGATACTACTCGAAACCGTATATGTTCGACGAAACTAAGTGGTCCACATTGTGAGAGAGGAAGCTCCAGATGCGAAACTTAGTTCCATTTTAAACCAAACGTTCCATCTGAAACTAAGTGTTCGATACTGTGCCAGATGAAGCGCCTGTTCTCTGAAATCTGTGGCGATGCCACTCGAAACCGTATGCGTTCGGCGAAACTAAGTGGTCGACCTTGTGAGATAAGAAACTCCAGATGCGAAACATAGTTCCATTTTAAACTAATTGTTCTATCTGATACTAAGTGTTCGATACTGTGCCAGGAGTAGCGCCTTTTCTCTGAAATCTGTGGCGATGTCACTCGAAACCGTATGTGTTCGACGAAACTAAGTGGTCGACTTTGTGAGAGAGGAAACTCCAAATGCGAAACATATTTCCATTTAAAACTATATATTCTAGCTGAAACTAAGTGTTCGATAATGTGCCAGGAGAAGCGCCTGTTCTCTGAAATCTGTGGCGATGCTACTCGAAACCGTATGTGGTCGACGAACCTAAGTGATCCACCTTGTGAGAGAGGAAACTCCCGATGCGAAACTTAGTTCCATTTTAAACTAATTGTTCTGTCTGAGATAAGTGTTCGATACTGTGCCAGGAGAAGCGCCTGCTCTCTGAAATCTGTGGCGATGCTACACGAAACCGTATCTGTTCGACGAAACTAAGTGGTCGACCTTCTGAGAGGGGCAACTCCAGAAGCGAAACACAGTTCCATTTAAAACTAATTGTTCGATCTGAAGCTAAGTGTTCGATAGTGTACCAGGAAAAACGCCTGTTCTCTGAAACGTGTGGCGATACCGCTCGAATCCGTATGTGTTCGACGAAACTAAGTGGTCGACCCTGTGAGAGAGGAAACTCCAGATGCGAAACTTAGTTCCATTTTAAATTAATTGTTCTATCTGAAACTAAGTTTTCGATACTGTGCCAGGAGAAGCGCCTGTTCTCTGAAATCTGTGGCGATGCCAGTCGAAACCGTATGTGTTCGACGAAACTAAGTGGTCGACCTTGTGGGAGAGGAAACTCCAGATGCGAAACATAGTTCCATTTTAAACTAATTGTTCTACCTGAAACTAAGTGTTCGATACTGTGCCAGGAGAAACGCCTGTTCTCTGAAATCTGTGGCGATGCCACTCGAAACCGTAGGTGTTCGTCGAAATTAAGTGGTCGCGTTGTGAGGGAAGAAACTCCAGATGCGAAATTTAGTACAATTTTAGACTAATTGTTCTATCTGAAACTATGTGTCTGATACTGTGCCAGGAGAAGCGCCTGTTCTCTGAAATCTGTGGCGTTCCCACTCGAAACCGTATGTGTTCAACGAAACTAAGTGGTCGACCTTGTTAGAGAGGAAACTCCAGATGCGAAACTTAGTTCCATTTAAAACTAATTGATCTATCTGATACTAAGTGTTCGATACTGTGCGAGGAGAAGCGCCTGTTCTCTGAAATGTGTGGCGATGCCACTCGAAACCGTATGTGTTCGAGGAAACTAAGTGGTCCACCTTGTGAGAGAGGAAACTCCAGATGCGAAGTTTAGTTCCATTTAAAACTAATTGTTCTATCTGATACTAAGTGTTCGATACTGTGCCAGTAGTAGGGCCTGTTCTCTGAAATCTGTGGCGATACTACTCGAAACCGTATATGTTCGACGAAACTAAGTGGTCCACATTGTGAGAGAGGAAGCTCCAGATGCGAAACTTAGTTCCATTTTAAACCAAACGTTCCATCTGAAACTAAGTGTTCGATACTGTGCCAGATGAAGCGCCTGTTCTCTGAAATCTGTGGCGATGCCACTCGAAACCGTATGCGTTCGGCGAAACTAAGTGGTCGACCTTGTGAGATAAGAAACTCCAGATGCGAAACATAGTTCCATTTTAAACTAATTGTTCTATCTGATACTAAGTGTTCGATATTGTGCCAGGAGTAGCGCCTTTTCTCTGAAATCTGTGGCGATGTCACTCGAAACCGTATGTGTTCGACGAAACTAAGTGGTCGACTTTGTGAGAGAGGAAACTCCAAATGCGAAATATATTTCCATTTAAAACTATATATTCTAGCTGAAACTAAGTGTTCGATAATGTGCCAGGAGAAGCGCCTGTTCTCTGAAATCTGTGGCGATGCTACTCGAAACCGTATGTGGTCGACGAACCTAAGTGATCCACCTTGTGAGAGAGGAAACTCCAGATGCGAAACTTAGTTCCATTTTAAACTAATTGTTCTGTCTGACATAAGTGTTCGATACTGTGCCAGTAGAAGCGCCTGCTCTCTGAAATCTGTGGCGATGCTACACGAAACCGTATCTGTTCGACGAAACTAAGTGGTCGACCTTCTGAGAGGGGCAACTCCAGAAGCGAAACACAGTTCCATTTAAAACTAATTGTTCGATCTGAAGCTAAGTGTTCGATAGTGTACCAGGAAAAACGCCTGTTCTCTGAAACGTGTGGCGATACCGCTCGAATCCGTATATGTTCGACGAAACTAAGTGGTCGACCCTGTGAGAGAGGAAACTCCAGATGCGAAACTTAGTTCCATTTTAAATTAATTGTTCTATCTGAAACTAAGTTTTCGATACTGTGCCAGGAGAAGCGCCTGTTCTCTGAAATCTGTGGCGATGCCAGTCGAAACCGTATGTGTTCGACGAAACTAAGTGGTCGACCTTGTGGGAGAGGAAACTCCAGATGCGAAACTTAGTTCCATTTTAAACTAATTGTTCTACCTGAAACTAAGTGTTCGATACTGTGCCAGGAGAAGCGCCTGTTCTCTGAAATCTGTGGCGATGCCACTCGAAACCGTAGGTGTTCGTCGAAATTAAGTGGTCGCGTTGTGAGGGAAGAAACTCCAGATGCGAAATTTAGTACAATTTTAGACTAATTGTTCTATCTGAAACTATGTGTCTGATACTGTGCCAGGAGAAGCGCCTGTTCTCTGAAATCTGTGGCGTTCCCACTCGAAACCGTATGTGTTCAACGAAACTAAGTGGTCGACCTTGTTAGAGAGGAAACTCCAGATGCGAAACTTAGTTCCATTTAAAACTAATTGATCTATCTGATACTAAGTGTTCGATACTGTGCGAGGAGAAGCGCCTGTTCTCTGAAATGTGTGGCGATGCCACTCGAAACCGTATGTGTTCGAGGAAACTAAGTGGTCCACCTTGTGAGAGAGGAAACTCCAGATGCGAAGATTAGTTCCATTTAAAACTAATTGTTCTATCTGATACTAAGTGTTCGATACTGTGCCAGTAGTAGGGCCTTTTCTCTGAAATGTGTGGCGATGCCACTCGAAACCGTATGTGTTCGACGAAACTAAGTGGTCGACCTTGTTAGAGAGGAAACTCCAGATGCGAAACTTAGTTCCATTTAAAACTAATTGATCTATCTGATACTAAGTGTTCGATACTGTGCGAGGAGAAGCGCCTGTTCTCTGAAATGTGTGGCGATGCCACTCGAAACCGTATGTGTTCGAGGAAACTAAGTGGTCCACCTTGTGAGAGAGGAAACTCCAGATGCGAAGTTTAGTTCCATTTAAAACTAATTGTTCTATCTGATACTAAGTGTTCGATACTGTGCCAGTAGTAGGGCCTGTTCTCTGAAATGTGTGGCGATGCCACTCGAAACCGTATGTGTTCGACGAAACTAAGTGGTCGACTTTGTGAGAGAGAAAACTCCAAATGCGAAACATAGGTCCATTTTAAACTAATTGTTCTATCTGAAACTATGTTTTCGACACTGTGCCAGGAGAAGCGCCTGTTCTCTGAAATCTGTGGCCATGCCACTCGAAACCGTATGTGTTCGACGAAACTAAGTGGGTGACCTTGTGGGAGAGGAAACTCCACATGCGAAACTTACTTCCATTTTAAATTAATTATTCTATCTGAAACTAAGTGTTCGATACTGTGCCAGGAGAGGCGCCTGTTCTCTGAAATCTGTGGCGATGCTACTCGAAACCGTATGTGTTCGACGAAACTAGGTGGTCGCCTTGAGAAAGAGGAAACTCCAGATGCGAAACTTATTACCATTTTAAACTGATTGTTCTATCTGAAACTTAGTGTTCGATACTGTGCCAGGAGAAGCGCCAGTTCTCTGATATCTGTGGCGATGCCACTCGAAACCGTATGTGTTCGACGAAACTAAGTGGTCGACCTTGTGAGAGAGGAACTCCAGATGCGAAAATTAGTTCCATTTTAAACTATTTGTTCTATCTGAAACTAAGTGTTCGACACTGTGCAGGAGAAGCGCCTGTTCTCTGAAATCTGTGGCCATGCCACTCGAAACCGTATGTGTTCGACGAAACTATGTGGTCGAACTTGTGAGAGAGGAACTCCAGATGCGAAAATTAGTTCCATTTTAAACTAATTGTTCTATCTGAAACTAAGTGTTCGACACTGTTCCAGGAGAAGCGCCTGTTCTCTGAAATATATGGCGATGCTACTCGAAACCGTATGTGTTCGACGAAACTAAGTGGTCCACCTTGTGAGGGAGGAAACTCCAGATGCGAAACATAGTTCCATTTTAAACTAATTGATCTATCTGAAACCAAGTGTTCGACACTGTGGCAGGAGAGGCGCCTGTTCTCTGAAATCTGTGGCGATGCTACTCGAAACCGTATGTGTTCGACGAAATTAAGTGGTCGCCTTGTGAGGGAAGAAACTCCAGATGCGAAATTTAGTACAATTTTAGAATAATTGTTCTATCTGAAACTATGTGTCTGATACTGTGCCAGGAGAAGCGCCTGTACTCTGAAATCTGTGGCGATGCCACTCGAAACCGTATGTGTTCGACGAAACTAAGTGATTGACCTTGTGAGGGAGGATTCACCAGATGCGGAACATAGTTCCATTTTAAACTAATTGTTCTATCTGAAACTAAGTTTTCGATACTGTGCCAGAAGATGCGCCTGTTCTCTGAACTGTGTGGCGATGCCAGTCGAAACCGTATGTGTTCGACGAAACTAAGTGGTCGACCTTGTGGGAGAGGAAACTCCAGATGCGAAACTTAGTTCCATTTTAAACTAATTGTTCTACCTGAAACTAAGTGTTCGATACTGTGCCAGGAGAAGCGCCTGTTCTCTGAAATCTGTGGCGATGCCACTCGAAACCGTAGGTGTTCGTCGAAATTAAGTGGTCGCGTTGTGAGGGAAGAAACTCCAGATGCGAAATTTAGTACAATTTTAGACTAATTGTTCTATCTGAAACTATGTGTCTGATACTGTGCCAGGAGAAGCGCCTGTTCTCTGAAATCTGTGGCGTTCCCACTCGAAACCGTATGTGTTCAACGAAACTAAGTGGTCGACCTTGTTAGAGAGGAAACTCCAGATGCGAAACTTAGTTCCATTTAAAACTAATTGATCTATCTGATACTAAGTGTTCGATACTGTGCGAGGAGAAGCGCCTGTTCTCTGAAATGTGTGGCGATGCCACTCGAAACCGTATGTGTTCGAGGAAACTAAGTGGTCCACCTTGTGAGAGAGGAAACTCCAGATGCGAAGTTTAGTTCCATTTAAAACTAATTGTTCTATCTGATACTAAGTGTTCGATACTGTGCCAGTAGTAGGGCCTGTTCTCTGAAATCTGTGGCGATACTACTCGAAACCGTATATGTTCGACGAAACTAAGTGGTCCACATTGTGAGAGAGGAAGCTCCAGATGCGAAACTTAGTTCCATTTTAAACCAAACGTTCCATCTGAAACTAAGTGTTCGATACTGTGCCAGATGAAGCGCCTGTTCTCTGAAATCTGTGGCGATGCCACTCGAAACCGTATGCGTTCGGCGAAACTAAGTGGTCGACCTTGTGAGATAAGAAACTCCAGATGCGAAACATAGTTCCATTTTAAACTAATTGTTCTATCTGATACTAAGTGTTCGATATTGTGCCAGGAGTAGCGCCTTTTCTCTGAAATCTGTGGCGATGTCACTCGAAACCGTATGTGTTCGACGAAACTAAGTGGTCGACTTTGTGAGAGAGGAAACTCCAAATGCGAAATATATTTCCATTTAAAACTATATATTCTAGCTGAAACTAAGTGTTCGATAATGTGCCAGGAGAAGCGCCTGTTCTCTGAAATCTGTGGCGATGCTACTCGAAACCGTATGTGGTCGACGAACCTAGGTGATCCACCTTGTGAGAGAGGAAACTCCAGATGCGAAACTTAGTTCCATTTTAAACTAATTGTTCTGTCTGACATAAGTGTTCGATACTGTGCCAGTAGAAGCGCCTGCTCTCTGAAATCTGTGGCGATGCTACACGAAACCGTATCTGTTCGACGAAACTAAGTCGTCGACCTTCTGAGAGGGGCAACTCCAGAAGCGAAACACAGTTCCATTTAAAACTAATTGTTCGATCTGAAGCTAAGTGTTCGATAGTGTACCAGGAAAAACGCCTGTTCTCTGAAACGTGTGGCGATACCGCTCGAATCCGTATGTGTTCGACGAAACTAAGTGGTCGACCCTGTGAGAGAGGAAACTCCAGATGCGAAACTTAGTTCCATTTTAAATTAATTGTTCTATCTGAAACTAAGTTTTCGATACTGTGCCAGGAGAAGCGCCTGTTCTCTGAAATCTGTGGCGATGCCAGTCGAAACCGTATGTGTTCGACGAAACTAAGTGGTCGACCTTGTGGGAGAGGAAACTCCAGATGCGAAACTTAGTTCCATTTTAAACTAATTGTTCTACCTGAAACTAAGTGTTCGATACTGTGCCAGGAGAAGCGCCTGTTCTCTGAAATCTGTGGCGATGCCACTCGAAACCGTAGGTGTTCGTCGAAATTAAGTGGTCGCGTTGTGAGGGAAGAAACTCCAGATGCGAAATTTAGTACAATTTTAGACTAATTGTTCTATCTGAAACTATGTGTCTGATACTGTGCCAGGAGAAGCGCCTGTTCTCTGAAATCTGTGGCGTTCCCACTCGAAACCGTATGTGTTCAACGAAACTAAGTGGTCGACCTTGTTAGAGAGGAAACTCCAGATGCGAAACTTAGTTCCATTTAAAACTAATTGATCTATCTGATACTAAGTGTTCGATACTGTGCGAGGAGAAGCGCCTGTTCTCTGAAATGTGTGGCGATGCCACTCGAAACCGTATGTGTTCGAGGAAACTAAGTGGTCCACCTTGTGAGAGAGGAAACTCCAGATGCGAAGATTAGTTCCATTTAAAACTAATTGTTCTATCTGATACTAAGTGTTCGATACTGTGCCAGTAGTAGGGCCTTTTCTCTGAAATGTGTGGCGATGCCACTCGAAACCGTATGTGTTCGACGAAACTAAGTGGTCGACCTTGTTAGAGAGGAAACTCCAGATGCGAAACTTAGTTCCATTTAAAACTAATTGATCTATCTGATACTAAGTGTTCGATACTGTGCGAGGAGAAGCGCCTGTTCTCTGAAATGTGTGGCGATGCCACTCGAAACCGTATGTGTTCGAGGAAACTAAGTGGTCCACCTTGTGAGAGAGGAAACTCCAGATGCGAAGTTTAGTTCCATTTAAAACTAATTGTTCTATCTGATACTAAGTGTTCGATACTGTGCCAGTAGTAGGGCCTGTTCTCTGAAATGTGTGGCGATGCCACTCGAAACCGTATGTGTTCGACGAAACTAAGTGGTCGACTTTGTGAGAGAGAAAACTCCAAATGCGAAACATAGGTCCATTTTAAACTAATTGTTCTATCTGAAACTATGTGTTCGACACTGTGCCAGGAGAAGGGCCTGTTCTCTGAAACCTGTGGCCATGCCACTCGAAACCGTATGTGTTCGAGGAAACTAAGTGGGTGACCTTGTGGGAGAGGAAACTCCACATGCGAAACTTACTTCCATTTTAAATTAATTATTCTATCTGAAACTAAGTGTTCGATACTGTGCCAGGAGAGGCGCCTGTTCTCTGAAATCTGTGGCGATGCTACTCGAAACCGTATGTGTTCGACGAAACTAGGTGGTCGCCTTGAGAAAGAGGAAACTCCAGATGCGAAACTTATTACCTTTTTAAACTGATTGTTCTATCTGAAACTTAGTGTTCGATACTGTGCCAGGAGAAGCGCCAGTTCTCTGATATCTGTGGCGATGCCACTCGAAACCGTATGTGTTCGACGAAACTAAGTGGTCGACCTTGTGAGAGAGGAACTCCAGATGCGAAAATTAGTTTCATTTTAAACTATTTGTTCTATCTGAAACTAAGTGTTCGACACTGTGCAGGAGAAGCGCCTGTTCTCTGAAATCTGTGGCCATGCCACTCGAAACCGTATGTGTTCGACGAAACTATGTGGTCGAACTTGTGAGAGAGGAACTCCAGATGCGAAAATTAGTTCCATTTTAAACTAATTGTTCTATCTGAAACTAAGTGTTCGACACTGTGCCAGGAGAAGCGCCTGTTCTCTGAAATATATGGCGATGCTACTCGAAACCGTATGTGTTCGACGAAACTAAGTGGTCCACCTTGTGAGAGAGGAAACTCCAGATGCGAAACATAGTTCCATTTTAAACTAATTGATCTATCTGAAACCAAGTGTTCGACACTGTGGCAGGAGAAGCGCCTGTTCTCTGTAATCTGTGGCGATGCCACTCGAAACCGTATGTGTTCAACGAAACTAAGTGGTCGACTTTGTTAGAGAGGAAACTCCAGATGCGAGGTTTAGTTCCATTTAAAACTAATTGTTCTATCTCATACTAAGTGTTCGATACTGTGCCAGGAGTAGGGCCTGTTCTCTGAAATCTGTGGCGATGCCACTCGAAACCGTATGTGTTCGACGAAACTAAGTGGTCGACCTTGTTAGAGAGGAAATTCCAGATGCGAAACTTCGTTCCATTTAAAACTAATTGTTCTATCTGATACTAAGTGTTCGATACTGTGCCAGGAGTAGGGCCTGTTCTCTGAAATGTGTGGTGATGCCACTCGAAACCGTATGTGTTCGACGAAACTAAGTGGTCGACATTGTGAGAGAGGAAACTTCAGATGCGAAACTTAGTTCCATTTTAAACTAATTGTTCTATCTAATACTAAGTGTTCGATACTGTGCCAGGAGAGGCGCCTGTTCTCTGAAATCTGTGGCGATGCTACTCGAAACCGTATATGTTCGACGAAACTAAGTGGTCGCCTTGAGAAAGAGGAAACTCCAGATGCGAAATTTATTACCATTTTAAACTAATTTTTCTACCTGAAACTAAGTGTTAAAGATACTGTGCCAGGAGAAGCGCCTGTTCTCTGAAATCTGTGGCGATGCCACTCGAAACCGTATGTGTTCGTCGAAATTAAGTGGTCGCGTTGTGAGGGAAGAAACTCCAGATGCGAAATTTAGTACAATTTTAGACTAATTGTTCTATCTGAAACTATGTGTCTGATACTGTGCCAGGAGAAGCGCCTGTTCTCTGAAATCTGTGGCGTTGCCACTCGAAACCGCATGTGTTCAACGAAACTAAGTGGTCGACCTTGTTAGAGAGGAAACTCCAGATGCGAAACTTAGTTCCATTTTAAACTAATTGTTCTATCTGAAACTAAGTGTTCGATACTGTGCCAGATGAAGCGCCTGTTCTCTGAAATGTGTGGCGATGCCACTCGAAACCGTATGTGTTCGAGGAAACTAAGTGGGCAACCTTGTGAGAGAGGAATCTCCAGATGCGAAACTTAGTTCCATTTTAAACAAATTGTTCTATCTGAAACTATGTGTTCGATACTGTGCCAGGAGAAGCGCCTGTTCTCTGAAATCTGTGGCGGTGCCACTCGAAACCGTATGTGTTCGAGGAAACTAAGTGGTCCACCTTGTGAGAGAGGAAACTCCAGATGCGAAGTTTAGTTCCATTTAAAACTAATTGTTCTATCTGATACTAAGTGTTCGATACTGTGCCAGGAGTAGGGCCTGTTCTCTGAAATCTGTGGCGATGCCACTCGAAACCGTATGTGTTCGACGAAACTAAGTGGTCCACCTTGTGAGAGAGGAAACTCCAGATGCGAAACATAGTTACATTTTAAACTAATTGATCTATCTGAAACCAAGTGTTCGACACTGTGGCAGGAGAAGCGCCTGTTCTCTGAAATCTGTGGCGATGCCACTCGAAACCGTATATGTTCGACGAAACTAGGTGGTCGCCTTGAGAAAGAGGAAACTCCGGATGCGAAACATATTACCATTTTAAACTAATTGTTCTACCTGAAACTAAGTGTTCGATACTGTGCCAGGAGAAGCGCCAGTTCTCTGAAATGTGTGGCGATGCCACCCGAAACCGTATGTGTTCGAGGAAACTAAGTGGTCCACCTTGTGAGAGAGGAAACTCCAGATGCGAAAATTAGTTCCATTTTAAACTATTTGTTCTATCTGAAACTAAGTGTTCGACACTGTGCCAGGAGAAGCGCCTGTTCTCTGAAATCTGTGGCCATGCCACTCGAAACCGTATGTGTTCGACGAAACTATGTGGTCGACCTTGTGAGAGAGGAACTCCAGATGCGAAACTTAGTTCCATTTTAAACTAATTGTTCTATCTGAAACTAAGTGTTCGACACTGTGCCAGGAGAAGCGCCTGTTCTCTGAAATATATGGCGATGCTACTCGAAACCGTATGTGTTCGACGAAACTAAGTGGTCCACCTTGTGAGAGAGGAAACTCCAGATGCGAAACATAGTTCCATTTAAAACTAATTGTTCTATCTGATACTAAGTGTTCGATACTGTGCCAGGAGTAGGGCCTGTTCTCTGAAATCTGTGGCGATGCCACTCGAAACCGTATGTGTTCGACGAAACTAAGTGGTCCACCTTGTGAGAGAGGAAACTCCAGATGCGAAACATAGTTCCATTTTAAACTAATTGATCTATCTGAAACCAAGTGTTCGATACTGTGCCAGGAGAAGCGCCAGTTCTCTGAAATGTGTGGCGATGCCACTCGAAACCGTATGTGTTCGACGAAAATAAATGGTTGATCTTGTGAGAGAGGATACTCCAGATGCGAAACATTATTCCATTTTAAACTAATTGTTCTCTCTGAAACTAAGTGTTCGATACTGTGCCAGGAGAAGCGCCTATTCTCTGAAATCTGTGGCTTTGCTACTCGAAACCGTATGTTTTCGGCGAAACTAAGTGGTCGACATGGTGAGGGAGGAAACTCCAGAAGCGAAAATTAGTACCATTTAAAACTAAGTGTTCCAGCTGGAACTAAGTGTTCGATACAGTGCCAGGAGACGCGCCTTTTCTCTGAAATCTGTCGCGATGCTACTCGGAACCGTATGTGTTCGACGAAACTAAGTGGTCGAACTTTTGAGAGGGGAAACTCCAGATGCGAAACTTAGTTCCATTTTAAACTAATTGTTCCTTCTGAATCTAAGTGTTCGATACTGTGCCAGGAGAAGCGCCTGTTCTCTGAAATCTGTGGCGATACCACTCGAAACCGTATGTGTTTGACGAAACTAAGTGGTCGCCTTGTGAAAGAGGAAACTCCAGATGCGAAACATAGTACCATTTTATACTAATTGTTCTATCTGAAAGTGTTCGATACTGTGCCACGAGAAACGCCTGTTCTCTGAAATCTGTGGCGATGCTACTCAAACCGCATGTGTTCGACGAAACTAAGTGGTCGACCTTGTGAGGGAGGAAACTCCAAATGCGAAACATATTTCCATTTTAAACTAAATGTTCTGTCTGAAACTAAGTATTCGATAGTCTGCCAGTAGAAGCGCCTGTTCTCTGAACTGTGTGGCGATGCCACTCGAAACCTTATGTGTTCGACGAAACTATGTGGTCGACCTTGTGAGAGAGGATACTCCAAATGCGAAACATAGTTCCATTTTAATCTAATTGTTCTGTCTGAAATAAGTGTTCGATACTGTGCCAGGAGAAGCGCCTGCTCTCTGAAATCTGTGGCGATCCTACTCGAAACCGTATGTGTTCGACGAAACTAAGTGGTCGACCTTGTGAGAGAGGAAACTCCAGATGCGAAATTTAGTTCCATTTTAATCTTGTTGTTCTATCTGAAACTGAGTGTTCGATACTGTGCCAGGAGAAGCGCCTGTTCTCTGAAATATGTGGCGATGCTACTCGAAACCATATGTGTTCGACGTAACTAAGTGGTCGACCTTGTGAGGGATTAAACTCCAAATGCGAAACATATTTCCATTTTAAACTAAATGTTCTATCTGAAACTAAGTGTTCGAAACTGTGCCAGGAGAAGCGCCTGTTCTCTGAAATCTGTGGCGATGCTACTCGAAACCGTATGTGTTCGACGAAACTAAGTGGTCGACCTTGTGAGACAGGAAACTCCAGATGCGAAACTTACTACCATTTTAAACTAATTGTTCTATCTGAAACCAAGTGTTCGATACTGTGCCAGGAGGAGCGCCTGTTCTCTGAAATCTGTGGCGATGCTACTCGAAACCGTATGTGTTCGACGTAACTAAGTGGTCGACCTTGTGAGGGAGGAAACTCCAAATGCGAAACATATTTCCATTTTAAACTAAATGTTCTATCTGAAACTAGGTGTTCGATACTGTGCCAGGAGAAGCGGCAGTTCTCTGAAAGCTGTGGCGATGCTACTCGAAACCGTATGTATTCGACGAAACTAAGTGGTCGACCTTGTGGTAGAGGAAACTCCAGATGCGAAACATAGTTCCATTTTAAACTAATTGGTCTATCTGAAACTAAGTGTTCGGTACTGTGCCAGGAGAAGCACCTGTTCTCTGAAATCTGTGACGATGCTACTCGAAACCGTATGTGTTCGACGATACTAAGTGGCCGACCTTGTGAGAGAGGAAACTCCAGATGCGAAACTTTGTTCCATTTTAAACTAATTGTTCTATCTGAAAGTGTTCGATACTGTGCCAGGAGAAGCGCCTGTTCTCTGAAATCTTTGGCGATGCCACTCGAAACCGTTTGTGTTTGACGAAACTAGGTGGTCCACCTTGTGAGAGGGGAAACTCCAAATGCGAGACACAGTTCCATTTTAAACTATGTGTTCTATCTGTAACTAAGTGTTCGATACAGTGCCAGGAGAAGCGCCTGTTCTCTAAAATCTGTGGCGATGCTACGCGAAAGCGTATGTGTCCGACGAAATTAAGTGGCCGACCTTCTTAGAGAGGAAACTTCAGATGCGAAACTTAGTTCAATTTGAAACTAATTGTTCTATCTGAAACTAAGTTTTCGATAATGTGCCAGGAGAAGCGCCTGCCCTCTGAAATCTGTGGCGATGCCACTCGAAACCGTATGTGTTCGACGAAACTAAGTCGTCGATCTTGTGAGGGAGGAATCTCCAGTTGCGAAACATAGTTCCTTTTTAAACTAATTGTTCTACCTGAAACTAAGTTTTCGGTACTGTGCCAGGAGAAGTGCCTGTTCTCTGAAATATGTGGCGATGCTACGCGAAACCATATGTGTTCGACGTAACTAAGTGGTCGACCTTGCGAGGGATTAAACTCCAAATGCGAAACATATTTCCATTTTAAACTAAATGTTCTATCTGAAACTAAGTGTTCGAAACTGTGCCAGGAGAAGCGCCTGTTCTCTGAAATCTGTGGCGATGCTACTCGAAACCGTATGTGTTCGAAGAAACTAAGTGGTCGACCTTGTGAGACAGGAAACTCCAGATGCGAAACTTACTACCATTTTAAACTAATTGTTCTATCTGAAACCAAGTGTTCGATACTGTGCCAGGAGAAGCGCCTGTTCTCTGAAATCTGTGGCGATGCTACTCGAAACCGTATGTGTTCGACGTAACTAAGTGGTCGACCTTGTGAGGGAGGAAACTCCAAATGCGAAACATATTTCCATTTTAAACTAAACGTTCTATCTGAAACTAGGTGTTCGATACTGTGCCAGGAGAAGCGGCAGTTCTCTGAAAGCTGTGGCGATGCTACTCGAAACCGTATGTATTCGACGAAACTAAGTGGTCGACCTTGTGGTAGAGGAAACTCCAGATGCGAAACATAGTTCCATTTTAAACTAATTGGTCTATCTGAAACTAAGTGTTCGATAGTGTGCAAGGAGAAGCGCCTGTTCTCTGAAATCTGTGGCGATGCTACTCGAAACCGTATGTGTTCGACGAAACTATGTGGCCGACCTTGTGAAAGATTAAACTTCAGAAGCGAAACCTAGTTCCATTTTAAACTAATTGTTCTATCTGAAACTAAGTGTTCGATACTGTGCCAGGAGAAGCGCCTGTTTTCTGAAATCTGTGGCGATGCCACTCGAAACAGTATGAGTTCGACGAAACTAAGTGGTCGACTTTGTGAGAGAGGAAACTGCAGATGCGAAACATACTTCCATTTTAAAGTAATTGTTCTATCTGATACTATGTGTTCGATACTGTGTCAGGAGAAGCGCCTGTCCTCTGAAATCTGTGGCGATGCCCCTCGAAACCGTATGTGTTCGACGAAACTAAGTGGTCCACCTTGTGAGAGAGGAAATTACAGATGCGAAACTTAGTTCCATTTTAAACTGATTGTTCTATCTGAAACTAAGTGTTCGATACTGTGCAGGAGAAACGCCTGTTCTCTGAAATCTGTGGCGATGCGACTTGAAACCGTATGTTTTCGACGAAACTAAGTAGTCGACCTTGTGGGAGAGGAAACTCCAGATGCGAAACTTTGTTCCATTATAAACTAATCGTTCTATCTGAAACCAAGTGTTCGATAGTATGCCAGGAGAAGCGCCTGTTCTCTGAAATCTGTGGCGATGCCACTCGAAACCGTATGTGTTCGACGAAAATAAGTGGTCGACCTTGTGGTAGAGGAAACTCCAGATGCGAAACATAGTTCCATTTTAAACTAATTGTTCTATCTGAAACTAAGTGTTCGGTACTGTGCCAGGAGAAGCGCCTGTTCTATGAAATCTGTGGCGATGCTACTCGAAACCGTATGTGTTCGACGAAACTATGTGGCCGACCTTGTGAAAGATTAAACTTCAGAAGCGAAACCTAGTTCCATTTTAAACTAATTGTTCTATCTGAAACTAAGTGTTCGATACTGTGCCAGGCGAAGCGCCTGTTTTCTGAAATCTGTGGCGATGCCACTCGAAACAGTATGAGTTCGACGAAACTAAGTGGTCGACTTTGTGAGAGAGGAAACTGCAGATGCGAAACATACTTCCATTTTAAAGTAATTGTTCTATCTGATACTATGTGTTCGATACTGTGTCAGGAGAAGCGCCTGTCCTCTGAAATCTGTGGCGATGCCCCTCGAAACCGTATGTGTTCGACGAAACTAAGTGGTCCACCTTGTGAGAGAGGAAATTACAGATGCGAAACTTAGTTCCATTTTAAACTGATTGTTCTATCTGAAACTAAGTGTTCGATACTGTGCAGGAGAAACGCCTGTTCTCTGAAATCTGTGGCGATGCGACTTGAAACCGTATGTGTTCGACGAAACTAAGTAGTCGACCTTGTGGGAGAGGAAACTCCAGATGCGAAACTTTGTTCCATTATAAACTAATCGTTCTATCTGAAACCAAGTGTTCGATAGTATGCCAGGAGAAGCGCCTGTTCTCTGAAATCTGTGGCGATGCCACTCGAAACCGTATGTGTTCGACGAAAATAAGTGGTCGACCTTGTGGTAGAGGAAACTCCAGATGCGAAACATAGTTCCATTTTAAACTAATTGTTCTATCTGAAACTAAGTGTTCGGTACTGTGCCAGGAGAAGCGCCTGTTCTATGAAATCTGTGGCGATGCTACTCGAAGCCGAATGTGTTCGACGAAAGTAAGTGGTAGACCGTGTGTGAGAGGAAACTCCAAATGCGAAACATAGTTCCATTTTAAACTAAGTGTTCCATCTGAAACTAAGTGTTCGATTATCTGCCAGTAGAAGCGCCTGTTCTCTGAAACCTGTGGCGTTGCTACTCGAAACCGTATGTGTTCGACGAAACTAAGTGGTCGACCTTCTGAGAGAGGAAACTCCGGATGCGAAACTTAGTTCCATTTTAAACTAATAGTTCTATCTGAAACTAAGTGTTCGATACTGTGCCAGGAGAAGCGCCTGTTCTCTGAAATCTGTCGCGATGCTACTCGAAACCGTATGTGTTCGACGAAACTAAGTGGTCGACCTTCTGAGAGAGGAAACTCCGGATGCGAAACTTAGTTCCATTTTAAACTAATAGTTCTATCTGAAACTAAGTGTTCGATACTGTGCCATGAGAAGCGCCTGTTCTCTGAAATCTGTCGCGATGCTACTCGAAACCGTATGTGTTCGACGAAACTAAGTGGTCGACCTTCTGAGAGAGGAAACTCCGGATGCGAAACTTAGTTCCATTTTAAACTAATTGTTCTATCTGAAACCAAGTGTTCGATACTGTGCCAGGAGAAGCGACTGTTCTCTGAAATCTGTGTCGATGCCACTCGAAGCCGAATGTGTTCGACGTAAGTAAGTGGTAGACCGTGTGAGAGAGGAAACTCCAAATGCGAAACATAGTTCCATTTTAAACTAAGTGTTCCATCTGAAACTAAGTATTCGATAATCTGCCAGTAGAAGCGCCTGTTCTCTGAAACCTGTGGCGTTGGTACTCGAAACCGTATGTGTTCGACGAAACTAAGCGGTCGACCTTCGGAGAGAGGAAACTCCGGATGCGAAACTTAGTCCCATTTTAAACTAATAGTTCTATCTGAAACTAAGTGTTCGATACTGTGCCAGGAGAAGCGCCTGTTCTCTGAAATCTGTGGCGATGCCACTCGAAACCGTATTTGTTCGACGAAACTAAGTGGCCGACCTCGTGAGAGAGGAAACTCCAGATGCGAAACTTTGTCCCATTTTAAACTAATAGTTCTATCTGAAACTAAGTGTTCGATACTGTGCCAGGAGAAGCGCCTGTTCTCTGAAATCTGTCGCGATGCTACTCGAAACAGTATGTGTTCGACGAAACTAAGTGGTCGACCTTCTGAGAGAGGAAAGTCCGGATGCGAAACATAGTTACATGTAAAACTAATTGTTCTATCTGAAACTAAGTGTTCGATACTGTGCCAGGAGAAGCGCCTGTTCTCTGAAATCCGTGGCGATGCCACTCGAAACCGTATGTGTTCCACGACACTAAGTGGTCGACCTTGTGGTAGAGGAAACTCCAGATGCGAAACATAGTTCCATTTTAAACTAATTGTTCTATCTGAAACTAAGTGTTCGGTACTGTGCCAGGAGAAGCGACTGTTCTCTGAAATATGTGGCGATGCGGCTGGAAACCGCATGTGTTCGACGAAACTAAGTGGTCGACCTTGTGAGAGAGGAAACTCCAAATGCGAAACATAGTTCCATTTTAAACTAAGTGTTCCATCTGAAACTAAGTGTTCGATTATCTGTCAGTAGAAGCGCCTGTTCTCTGAAACCTGTGGCGTTGCTACTCGAAACCGTATGTGTTCGACGAAACTAAGTGGTCGACCTTCTGAGAGAGGTAACTCCGGATGCGAAACTTAGTCCCATTTTAAACTTATAGTTCTATCTGAAACTAAGTGTTCGATACTGTGCCAGGAGAAGCGCCTGTTCTCTGAAATCTGTGGCGATGCCACTCGAAACCGTATTTGTTCGACGAAACTAAGTGGCCGACCTTGTGAGAGAGGAAACTGCAGATGCGAAACTTTTTCCCATTTTAAACTAATAGTTCTATCTGAAACTAAGTGTTCGATACTGTGCCAGGAGAAGCGCTTGTTCTCTGAAATCTGTCGCGATGCTACTCGAAACCGTATGTGTTCGACGAAACTAAGTGGTCGACCTTCTGAGAGAGGAAAGTCCGGATGCGAAACATAATTTCATGTAAAACTAATTGTTCTATCTGAAACTCAGTGTTCGATACTGTGCCAGGAGAAGCGCCTGTTCTCTGAAATCCGTGGCGATGCCACTCGAAACCGTATGTGTTCCACGACACTAAGTGGTCGACCTTGTGGTAGAGGAAACTCCAGATGCGAAACATAGTTCCATTTTAAACTAATTGTTCTATCTGAAACTAAGTGTTCGGTACTGTGCCAGGAGAAGCGCCTGTTCTCTGAAATATGTGGCGATGCGGCTCGAAACCGCATGTGTTCGACGAAACTAAGTGGTCGACCTTGGAGAGAGGAAACTCCAGATGCGAAACTTAGTTCCATTTTAAACTGCTTGTTCTATCTGAAACTAAGTGATCGATAATGAGCCAGGAGAAGCGCCTGTTCTCTGAAATCTGTGGCGATGCTACTCGAAACCGTATGTGTTCGACGAAACTAAGTAGTCGACCTTGTGGGAGAGGAAACTCCAGATGCGAAACCTTGTTCCATTATAAACTAATCGTTCTATCTGAAACCAAGTGTTCGATACTGTGCCAGGAGAAGCGCCTGTTCTCTGAAATCTGTGGCGATGCCACTCGAAACCGTATGTGTTCGATGAAAATAAGTGGTCGACCTTGGAGAGAGGAAACTCCAGATGCGAAACTTAGTTCCTTTTTAAACTGCTTGTTCTATCTGAAACTAAGTGATCGATAATGAGCCAGGAGAAGCGCCTGTTCTCTGAAATCTGTGGCGATGCTACTCGAAACCGTATGTGTTCGACGAAACTAAGTAGTCGACCTTGTGGGAGAGGAAACTCCAGATGCGAAACCTTGTTCCATTATAAACTAATCGTTCTATCTGAAACCAAGTGTTCGATACTGGGCCAGGAGAAGCGCCTGTTCTCTGAAATCTGTGGCGATGCCATTCGAAACCGTATGTGTTCGACGAAACTAAGTGGCCGACCTTGTGAGAGAGGAAACTCCAGATGCGAAACTTAGTTCCAATTTAAACTAATTGTTCTTTATGAAAGTGTTTGATACTGTGCCAGGAGAAGCGCCTGTTCTCTGAAATCTGTGGCGATGCTACTCGAAGCCGAATGTGTTCGACGAAACTAAGTGGTCGACCTTGTGAGAGAGGAAACTCCAAATGCGAAACATAGTTCCATTTTAAACTAAGTGTTCCATCTGAAACTAAGTATTCTATAATCTGCCAGTAGAAGCGCCTGTTCTCTGAAACCTGTGGCGTTGGTACTCGAAACCGTATGTGTTCGACGAAACTAAGCGGTCGACCTTCTGAGAGAGGAAACTCCGGATGCGAAACTTAGTCCCATTTTAAACTAATAGTTCTATCTGAAACTAAGTGTTCGATACTCTGCCAGGAGAAGCGCCTGTTCTCTGAAATCTGTGGCGATGCCACTCGAAACCGTATTTGTTCGACGAAACTAAGTGGCCGACCTCGTGAGAGAGGAAACTCCAGATGCGAAACTTTGTCCCATTTTAAACTAATAGTTCTATCTGAAACTAAGTGTTCGATACTGTGCCAGGAGAAGCGCCTGTTCTCTGAAATCTGTCGCGATGCTACTCGAAACAGTATGTGTTCGACGAAACTAAGTGGTCGACCTTCTGAGAGAGGAAAGTCCGGATGCGAAACATAGTTTCATGTAAAACTAATTGTTCTATCTGAAACTAAGTGTTCGATACTGTGCCAGGAGAAGCGCCTGTTCTCTGAAATCCGTGGCGATGCCACTCGAAACCGTATGTGTTCCACGACACTAAGTGGTCGACCTTGTGGTAGAGGAAACTCCAGATGCGAAACATAGTTCCATTTTAAACTAATTGTTCTATCTGAAACTAAGTGTTCGGTACTGTGCCAGGAGAAGCGACTGTTCTCTGAAATATGTGGCGATGCGGCTGGAAACCGCATGTGTTCGACGAAACTAAGTGGTCGACCTTGTGAGAGAGGAAACTCCAAATGCGAAACATAGTTCCATTTTAAACTAAGTGTTCCATCTGAAACTAAGTGTTCGATTATCTGTCAGTAGAAGCGCCTGTTCTCTGAAACCTGTGGCGTTGCTACTCGAAACCGTATGTGTTCGACGAAACTAAGTGGTCGACCTTCTGAGAGAGGTAACTCCGGATGCGAAACTTAGTCCCATTTTAAACTTATAGTTCTATCTGAAACTAAGTGTTCGATACTGTGCCAGGAGAAGCGCCTGTTCTCTGAAATCTGTGGCGATGCCACTCGAAACCGTATTTGTTCGACGAAACTAAGTGGCCGACCCTGTGAGAGAGGAAACTCCAGATGCGAAACTTTTTCCCATTTTAAACTAATAGTTCTATCTGAAACTAAGTGTTCGATACTGTGCCAGGAGAAGCGCCTGTTCTCTGAAATCTGTCGCGATGCTACTCGAAACCGTATGTGTTCGACGAAACTAAGTGGTCGACCTTCTGAGAGAGGAAAGTCCGGATGCGAAACATAATTTCATGTAAAACTAATTGTTCTATCTGAAACTCAGTGTTCGATACTGTGCCAGGAGAAGCGCCTGTTCTCTGAAATCCGTGGCGATGCCACTCGAAACCGTATGTGTTCCACGACACTAAGTGGTCGACCTTGTGGTAGAGGAAACTCCAGATGCGAAACATAGTTCCATTTTAAACTAATTGTTCTATCTGAAACTAAGTGTTCGGTACTGTGCCAGGAGAAGCGCCTGTTCTCTGAAATATGTGGCGATGCGGCTCGAAACCGCATGTGTTCGACGAAACTAAGTGGTCGACCTTGGAGAGAGGAAACTCCAGATGCGAAACTTAGTTCCATTTTAAACTGCTTGTTCTATCTGAAACTAAGTGATCGATAATGAGCCAGGAGAAGCGCCTGTTCTCTGAAATCTGTGGCGATGCTACTCGAAACCGTATGTGTTCGACGAAACTAAGTAGTCGACCTTGTGGGAGAGGAAAGTCCAGATGCGAAACCTTGTTCCATTATAAACTAATCGTTCTATCTGAAACCAAGTGTTCGATACTGTGCCAGGAGAAGCGCCTGTTCTCTGAAATCTGTGGCGATGCCATTCGAAACCGTATGTGTTCGACGAAACTAAGTGGCCGACCTTGTGAGAGAGGAAACTCCAGATGCGAAACTTAGTTCCAATTTAAACTAATTGTTCTTTATGAAAGTGTTTGATACTGTGCCAGGAGAAGCGCCTGTTCTCTGAAATCTGTGGCGATGCTACTCGAAGCCGAATGTGTTCGACGAAACTAAGTGGTCGACCTTGTGAGAGAGGAAACTCCAAATGCGAAATTTAGTTCCATTTTAAACTAATTGTTCTATCTGAAACTAAGTGTTCGATCCTGTGCCAGGAGAAGCGCCTGTTCTCTGAAATCAGTGGCGATGCTACTCGAAACCGTATGTGTTCGACGAAACTAAGTGGTCGACCTTTTGAGAGAGGAAACTCCAGATGCGAAACTTAGTTCCATTTTAAAATAACTGTTCCTTCTGAATCTAAGTGTTCGATACTGTGCCAGGAGAAGCGCCTGTTCCCTGAAATCTGTCGCGATGCTACTCGAAACCGTATGTGTTCGACGAAACTAAGTGGTCGACCTTGTGAGAAAGGAAACTCCAAATGCGAAACTTAGTTCCATTTTAAACTAATTGTTCTATCTGAAACTAAGTGTTCGATACTGTGCCAGCAGAAGCGCCTGTTCTCTGAAATCTGTGGCGATGCTACTCGAAACCGTATGTGTTCGACAAAACTGAGTGGTCGATACTGTGCCAGGAGAAACTCTCGTTCGGCGAAAACTGTGGCGATACAACTCGAAACCGTATGTGTTCGACGAAACTAAGTGGTCGACCTTGTGAGAGAGGAAACTCCAAATGCGAAACATAGTTCCATTTTAAACTAATTGTTCTCTCTGAAACTAAGTGTTTGATAATGTGCCAGCAGAAGCGCTTGTTCTCTGAAATCTGTGGCGATGCTACTCGAAACCCTATGTGTTCGACGAAACTAAGTTGTCGACCTTGTGAGAGAGGAAACTCCAGATGCGAAACTTAGTTCCATTTTAAACTAATTGTTCTATCTGAAACTGAGTAATCGGTACTGTGCGAGGAGAAGCGCCTGTTCTCTGAAATCTGTGGCGATGTCACTCGAAACCGTATGTGTTCGACGAAACTAAGTGGTCGACCTTGTGAGAGAGGAAACTCCAAATGCGAAACATATTTCCATTTTAAACTAATTGTTCTATCGGAAACTGAGTGTTCGATACTGTGCCAGGAGAAACTCCCGTTCTGCGAAATCTGTGGCAATACTACTCGAAACCGTATGTGTTCGACGAAACTAAGTGGTCGAACTTGTGAGAGAGGAAACTTCAGTTGCGAAACTTAGTTCAATTTTAAACTAATTGTTCCATCTGATACTAAGTGTTCGATACTATGCCAGGAGAAGCGCCTGTTCTCTGAAATCTGTGGCGATGCCACTCGAAACCGTATGTGTTCGACGAAACTGAGTGGTCGCCTTGTGAAAGGGGAAACTCCACATGCGAAACTTAGCTCCATTTAGAACTAATTGTTCCATCTGAAACTAAGTGTTCGATACTGTGCCAGCAGAAGCGTCTGTTCTCTGAAATCTGTGGCGATACCACTCGAAACCGTATGTGTTCGACGAAACTAAGTGGCCGACCTTGTGAGGGAGGATACACCAAATGCGGAACATAGTTGCATTTTAAACTAATTGTTCTATCTGAAACTATGTGTTCGATACTGTGCCAGGAGAAGCGACTGTTCCCTGAAATCTGTGGCAATGCCACTCGAAACCGTATGTGTTCGACGAGACTAAGTGGTCGACCTTGTGAGAGAGGAATCTCCAGATGTGAAACGTAGTTCCACTTTAAACTAATTGTTCTATCTGAAACTAAGTGTTCGGTACTGTGCCAGGCGAAGCGCCTGTTCTCTGAAATCTGTGGCGATGCTACTCGAAACCGTATGTGTTCGACGAAACTAAGTGGCCGACCTTGTGAGAGAGGAAACTCCAGATGCGAAATTTATTTCCATTTTAAAATAATTGTTCAATCTGAAACTAAGTGTTCGATACTGTGCCAGGAGAAGCGCCTGTTCTCTGAAATCTGTGGCGATGCCACTCGAAACCGTATGTGTTCGACGAAACTAAGTAGTCGACCTTGTGAGAGAGGAATCTCCAGGTGCGAAACTTAGTTCCACTTTAAACTAATTGTTCTGTCTGAAACTAAGTGTTCGATACTGGGCCAGGGGAAGCGCCTGTACTCTGAAAACTGTGGCGATGATACTCGAAACCGTATGTGTTCGACGAATCTAAATGGTCGACCTTTTGAGAGAGGAAAGTCCAGATGCGGAACTTAGTTTCATTTTAAACTAATTGTTCTATCTGAAAGTGTTCGATACTGTGCCAGGAGAAGCGCCTGTTCTCTGAAATCTGTGGCGATGCTACTCGAAACCGTATTTGTTCGACGAATCTAAATGGTCGCCTTGTGAGAGAAGAAACTCCAGATGCGAAAAATAGTTCCATTTTAAACTAATTGTTCTATTTGAAAGTGTTCGATACTGGGCCAGGAGAAGCGCCTGTTCTCTGAAATCTGTGGCGATGCTACTCGAAAGGATATGTGTTCGACGAAACTAAGTGGTCGAGCTTTTGAGAGAGGAAACTCCAGATGCGAAACTTAGTTCCATTTTAAAATAACTGTTCCTTCTGAATCTAAGTGTTCGATACTCTGCCAGGAGAAGCGCCTGTTCTCTGAAATATGTGGCGATACCACTCGAAACCGTATGTGTTCGACGAAACTAAGTGGCCGACCTTGTGAGAGAGGAAACTCCAGATGCGACACTTAGTTCCATTTTAAACTAATTGTTCTATCTGAAACTATGTGTTCGATAATGTGCCAGGATAAACGCCGTTCTGCGAAATCTGTAGCGATACCACTCGAAACTGTATGTGTTCGACGAAACTAAGTGGTCGACCTTGTGAGAGAGGAAACTCCAGACGCGAAGCTTAGTGCCATTTTAAACTAATTGTTCTATATGAAACTAAGTGTTCGATACTGTGCCGGCAGAAGCGCCTGTTTTCTGAAATCTGTGGCGATACCACTCGAAACCGTATGTGTTCGACGAAACTAAGTGGCCGACCTTGTGAGAGAGGAAACTCCAGATGCGACACTTAGTTCCATTTTAAACTAATTGTTCTATCTGAAACTATGTGATCGTGTTCGATACTGTGCCAGGAGAAGCGCCTGTCTCCGAAACCTGTGGCGTTGCTACTCGAAACCGTATTTGTTCGGCGAAATTAAGTCGTCGACCTTGTGAGAGAGGAAAGTCCAGACGCGAAACTTAGTGCCATTTTAAACTAATTGTTCTATCTGAAACTAAGTGTTCGATACTGTGCCAGCAGAAGCGCCTGTTCTCTGAAGTCTGTGGCGATGCTACTCGAAACCGTATGTGTTCGACGAATCTAAATGGTCGACATTGTGAGAGAGGAAACTCCAGAAGCGAAACTGAGTTCCATTTAAAACTAAGTGTTCCATCTGAAACTAAGTGTTCGATACAGTGCCAGGAGACGCGCCTGTTCTCTGAAATCTGTCGCGATGGTACTCGAAACCATATGTGTTCGACGAAACTAAGTGGTCGACCTTTTGAGAGAGGAAACTCCAGATGCGAAACTTAGTTCCATTTTAATATAATTGTTCCTTCTGAATCTAAGTGTTCGATACTGTGCCAGGAGAGGCGCCTGTTCTCTGAAATCTGTGGCGATACCACTCGAAACCGAATGTGTTCGACGAAACTAAGTGGTCGACCTTGTGAGTGTGGAAACTCCAAATGCGAAACTTAGTTCCATTTTATACTAATTGTTCTATCTGAAACTAAGTGTTCGATCCTGTGCCAGGAGAAGCGCCTGTTCTCTGGAATCTGTGGCGATGCTACTCGAAACCGTATGTGTTCGACGAAACTAAGTGGTCCACCTTGTGCGAGAGGAAACACCAGATGCGAAACGTAGTTCCATTTTAAACTAATTGTTCTATCTGATACTAAGTGTTCGATGCAGTGCCAGAAGACGCGCCTGTTCTCTGAAATCTGTCGCGATGCTACTCGAAAGGATATGTGTTCGACGAAACTAAGTGGTCGAGCTTTTGAGAGAGGAAACTCCAGATGCGAAACTTAGTTCCATTTTAAAATAACTGTTCCTTCTGAATCTAAGTGTTCGATACTGTGCCAGGAGAAGCGCCTGTTCTCTGAAATCTGTGGCGATACCACTCGAAACCGTATGTGTTCGACGAAACTAAGTGGCCGACCTTGTGAGAGAGGAAACTCCAGATGCGACACTTAGTTCCATTTTAAACTAATTGTTCTATCTGAAACTATGTGTTCGATAATGTGCCAGGATAAACGCCGTTCTGCGAAATCTGTAGCGATACCACTCGAAACTGTATGTGTTCGACGAAACTAAGTGGTCGACCTTGTGAGAGAGGAAACTCCAGACGCGAAGCTTAGTGCCATTTTAAACTAATTGTTCTATATGAAACTAAGTGTTCGATACTGTGCCGGCAGAAGCGCCTGTTCTCTGAAATCTGTGGCGATACCACTCGAAACCGTATGTGTTCGACGAAACTAAGTGGCCGACCTTGTGAGAGAGGAAACTCCAGATGCGACACTTAGTTCCATTTTAAACTAATTGTTCTATCTGAAACTATGTGATCGTGTTCGATACTGTGCCAGGAGAAGCGCCTGTCTCCGAAACCTGTGGCGTTGCTACTCGAAACAGTATGTGTTCGGCGAAATTAAGTCGTCGACCTTGTGAGAGAGGAAACTCAAGACGCGAAACTTAGTGCCATTTTAAACTAATTGTTCTATCTGAAACTAAGTGTTCGATACTGTGCCAGCAGAAGCGCCTGTTCTCTGAAGTCTGTGGCGAAGCTACTCGAAACCGTATGTGTTCGACGAATCTAAATGGTCGACATTGTGAGAGAGGAAACTCCAGAAGCGAAACTTAGTTCCATTTAAAACTAAGTGTTCCATCTGAAACTAAGTGTTCGATACAGTGCCAGGAGACGCGCCTGTTCTCTGAAATCTGTCGCGATGCTACTCGAAACCATATGTGTTCGACGAAACTAAGTGGTCGACCTTTTGAGAGAGGAAACTCCAGATGCGAAACTTAGTTCCATTTTAATATAATTGTTCCTTCTGAATCTAAGTGTTCGATACTGTGCCAGGAGAAGCGCCTGTTCTCTGAAATCTGTGGCGATACCACTCGAAACCGAATGTGTTCGACGAAACTAAGTCGTCGACCTTGTGAGAGTGGAAACTCCAAATGCGAAACTTAGTTCCATTTTAAACTAATTGTTCTATCTGAAACTAAGTGTTCGATCCTGTGCCAGGAGAAGCGCCTGTTCTCTGAAATCTGTGGCGATTCTACTCGGCAACGTATGTGTTCGACGAAACTAAGTGGTCCACCTTGTGCGAGAGGAAACCCCAGATGCGAAACGTAGTTCCATTTTAAACTAATTGTTCTATCTGATACTAAGTGTTCGATGCAGTGCCAGGAGACGCGCCTGTTCTCTGAAATCTGTCGCGATGCTACTCGAAAGGATATGTGTTCGACGAAACTAAGTGGTCGGGCTTTTGAGAGAGGAAACTCCCGATGCGAAACTTAGTTCCATTTTAAAATAACTGTTCCTTCTGAATCTAAGTGTTCGATACTGTGCCAGGAGAAGCGCCTGTTCTCTGAAATCTGTGGCGATCCCACTCGAAACCGTATGTTTTCGACGAAACTAAGTGGCCGACCTTGTGAGAGAGGAAACTCCAGATGCGACACTTAGTTCCATTTTAAACTAATTGTTCTATCTGAAACTATGTGTTCGATAATGTGCCAGGATAAACGCCGTTCTGCGAAATCTGTAGCGATACCACTCGAAACTGTATGTGTTCGACGAAACTAAGTGGTCGACCTTGTGAGAGAGGAAACTCCAGACGCGAAGCTTAGTGCCATTTTAAACTAATTGTTCTATATGAAACTAAGTGTTCGATGCAGTGCCAGGAGACGCGCCTGTTCTCTGAAATCTGTCGCGATGCTACTCGAAAGGATATGTGTTCGACGAAACTAAGTGGTCGAGCTTTTGAGAGCGGAAACTCCAGATGCGAAACTTAGTTCCATTTTAAAATAACTGTTCCTTCTGAATCTAAGTGATCGATACTGTGCCAGGAGAAGCGCCTGTTCTCTGAAATCTGTGGCGATACCACTCGAAACCGTATGTGTTCGACGAAACTAAGTGGCCGACCTTGTGAGAGAGGAAACTCCAATGCGACACTTAGTTCCATTTTAAACTAATTGTTCTATCTGAAACTATGTGTTCGATAATGTGCCAGGATAAACGCCGTTCTGCGAAATCTGTAGCGATACCACTCGAAACTGTATGTGTTCGACGAAACTAAGTGGTCGACCTTGTGAGAGAGGAAACTCCAGACGCGAAGCTTAGTGCCATTTTAAACTAATTGTTCTATATGAAACTAAGTGTTCGATACTGTGCCAGGAGAAGTGCCTGTTCTCTGAAATCTGTGGCGATACCACTCGAAACCGAATGTGTTCGAGGAAACTAAGTGGTCGACCTTTTGAGAGTGGAAACTCCAAATGCGAAACTTAGTTCCATTTTAAACTAATTGTTCTATCTGAAACTAAGTGTTCGATCCTGTGCCAGGAGAAGCGCCTGTTCTCTGAAATCTGTCGCGATGCTACTCGAAAGGATATGTGTTCGACGAAACTAAGTGGTCGAGCTTTTGAGAGAGGAAACTCCAGATGCGTAACTTAGTTCCATTTTAAAATAACTGTTCCTTCTGAATCTAAGTGATCGATACTGTGCCAGGAGAAGCGCCTGTTCTCTGAAATCTGTGGCGATACCACTCGAAACCGTATGTGTTCGACGAAGCTAAGTGGCCGACCTTGTGAGAGAGGAAACTCCAATGCGACACTTAGTTCCATTTTAAACTAATTGTTCTATCTGAAACTATGTGTTCGATAATGTGCCAGGATAAACGCCGTTCTGCGAAATCTGTAGCGATACCACTCGAAACTGTATGTGTTCGACGAAACTAAGTGGTCGACCTTGTGAGAGAGGAAACTCCAGACGCGAAGCTTAGTGCCATTTTAAACTAATTGTTCTATATGAAACTAAGTGTTCGATACTGTGCCGGCAGAAGCGCCTGTTCTCTGAAATCTGTGGCGATACCACTCGAAACCGTATGTGTTCGACGAAACTAAGTGGCCGACCTTGTGAGAGAGGAAACTCCAAATGCGACACTTAGTTCCATTTTAAACTAAGTGTTCCATCTGAAACTGAGTGTTCGATAGAGTGCCAGGAGACGCGCCTGTTCTCTGAAATCTGTCGCGATGCTACTCGAAACCATATGTGTTCGACGAAACTAAGTGGTCGACCTTTCGAGAGAGGAAATTCCAGATGCGAAACTTAGTTCCATTTTAATATAATTGTTCCTTCTGAATCTAAGTGTTCGATACTGTGCCAGGAGAAGCGCCTGTTCTCTGAAATCTGTGGCGATACCACTCGAAACCGTATGTGTTCGACGAAACTAAGTGGCCGACCTTGTGAGAGAGGAAACTCCAGATGCGAAACTTAGTTCCATTTTAAACTAAGTGTTCTATCTGATACTAAGTGTTCGATGCAGTGCCAGGAGACGCGCCTGTTCTCTGAAATCTGTCGCGATGCTACTCGAAAGGATATGTGTTCGACGAAACTAAGTGGTCGAGCTTTTGAGAGAGGAAACTCCAGATGCGAAACTTAGTTCCATTTTAAACTAAGTGTTCTATCTGAAACTAAGTGTTCGATCCTGTGCCAGGAGAAGTGCCTGTTCTCTGAAATCTGTGGCGATACCACTCGAAACCGAATGTGTTCGACGAAACTAAGTGGTCGACCTTTTGAGAGTGGAAACTCCACATGCGAAACTTAGTTCCATTTTAAACTAATTGTTCTATCTGAAACTAAGTGTTCGATCCTGTGCCAGGAGAAGCGCCTGTTCTCTGGAATCTGTGGCGATGCTACTCGAAACCGTATGTGTTCGACGAAACTAAGTGGTCCACCTTGTGCGAGAGGAAACTCCAGATGCGAAACGTAGTTCCATTTTAAACTAATTGTTCTATCTGATACTAAGTGTTCGATGCAGTGCCAGGAGACGCGCCTGTTCTCTGAAATCTGTCGCGATGCTACTCGAAAGGATATGTGTTCGACGAAACTAAGTGGTCGAGCTTTTGAGAGAGGAAACTCCAGATGCGAAACTTAGTTCCATTTTAAAATAACTGTTCCTTCTGAATCTAAGTGATCGATACTGTGCCAGGAGAAGCGCCTGTTCTCTGAAATCTGTGGCGATACCACTCGAAACCGTATGTGTTCGACGAAACTAAGTGGCCGACCTTGTGAGAGAGGAAACTCCAATGCGACACTTAGTTCCATTTTAAACTAATTGTTCTATCTGAAACTATGTGTTCGATAATGTGCCAGGATAAACGCCGTTCTGCGAAATCTGTAGCGATACAACTCGAAACTGTATGTGTTCGACGAAACTAAGTGGTCGACCTTGTGAGAGAGGAAACTCCAGACGCGAAGCTTAGTGCCATTTTAAACTAATTGTTCTATATGAAACTAAGTGTTCGATACTGCGCCGGCAGAAGCGCCTGTTCTCTGAAATCTGTGGCGATACCACTCGAAACCGTATGTGTTCGACGAAACTAAGTGGCCGACCTTGTGAGAGAGGAAACTCCAGATGCGAAACTTAGTTCCATTTTAAACTAAGTGTTCTATCTGAAACTAAGTGTTCGATCCTGTGCCAGGAGAAGTGCCTGTTCTCTGAAATCTGTGGCGATACCACTCGAAACCGAATGTGTTCGAGGAAACTAAGTGGTCGACCTTTTGAGAGTGGAAACTCCAAATGCGAAACTTAGTTCCATTTTAAACTAATTGTTCTATCTGAAACTAAGTATTCGATCCTGTGCCAGGAGAAGCGCCTGTTCTCTGGAATCTGTGGCGATGCTACTCGAAACCGTATGTGTTCGACGAAACTAAGTGGTCCACCTTGTGCGAGAGGAAACTCCAGATGCGAAACGTAGTTCCATTTTAAACTAATTGTTCTATCTGATACTAAGTGTTCGATGCAGTGCCAGGAGACGCGCCTGTTCTCTGAAATCTGTCGCGATGCTACTCGAAAGGATATGTGTTCGACAAAACTAAGTGGTCGAGCTTTTGAGAGAGGAAACTCCAGATGCGAAACTTAGTTCCATTTTAAAATAACTGTTCCTTCTGAATCTAAGTGATCGATACTGTGCCAGGAGAAGCGCCTGTTCTCTGAAATCTGTGGCGATACCACTCGAAACCGTATGTGTTCGACGAAACTAAGTGGCCGACCTTGTGAGAGAGGAAACTCCAATGCGACACTTAGTTCCATTTTAAACTAATTGTTCTATCTGAAACTATGTGTTCGATAATGTGCCAGGATAAACGCGGTTCTGCGAAATCTGTAGCGATACCACTCGAAACTGTATGTGTTCGACGAAACTAAGTGGTCGACCTTGTGAGAGAGGAAACTCCAGACGCGAAGCTTAGTGCCATTTTAAACTAATTGTTCTATAAGAAACTAAGTGTTCGATACTGTGCCGGCAGAAGCGCCTGTTCTCTGAAATCTGTGGCGATACCACTCGAAACCGTATGTGTTCGACGAAACTAAGTGGCCGACCTTGTGAGAGAGGAAACTCCAGATGCGACACTTAGTTCCATTTTAAACTAATTGTTCTATCTGAAACTATGTGATCGTGTTCGATACTGTGCCAGGAGAAGCGCCTGTCTCCGAAACCTGTGGCGTTGCTACTCGAAACCGTATGTGTTCGGCGAAATTAAGTCGTCGAACTTGTGAGAGAGGAAACTCCAGACGCGAAACTTAGTGCCATTTTAAACTAATTGTTCTATCTGAAACTAAGTGTTCGATACTGTGCCAGCAGAAGCGCCTGTTCTCTGAAGTCTGTGGCGATGCTACACGAAACCGTATGTGTTCGACGAATCTAAATGGTCGACATTGTGAGAGAGGAAACTCCAGAAGCGAAACTTAATTCCATTTAAAACTAAGTGTTCCATCTGAAACTAAGTGTTCGATACAGTGCCAGGAGACGCGCCTGTTCTCTGAAATCTGTCGCGATGCTACTCGAAACCATATATGTTCGACGAAACTAAGTTGTCGACCTTTTGAGAGAGGAAACTCCAGATGCGAAACTTAGTTCCATTTTAATATAATTGTTCCTTCTGAATCTAAGTGTTCGATACTGTGCCAGGAGAAGCGCCTGTTCTCTGAAATCTGTGGCGATACCACTCGAAACCGAATGTGTTCGACGAAACTAAGTGGTCGACCTTGTGAGAGTGGAAACTCCAAATGCGAAACTTAGTTCCATTTTAAACTAATTGTTCTATCTGAAACTAAGTGTTCGATCCTGTGCCAGGAGAAGCGCCTGTTCTCTGAAATCTGTGGCGATGCTACTCGGCACCGTATGTGTTCGACGAAACTAAGTGGTCCACCTTGTGCGAGAGGAAACTCCAGATGCGAAACGTAGTTCCATTTTAAACTAATTGTTCTATCTGATACTAAGTGTTCGATACTGTGCCAGGAGAAGCGCCTGTTCTCTGAAATCTGTGGCGATCCCACTCGAAACCGTATGTGTTCGACGAAACTAAGTGGCCGACCTTGTGAGAGAGGAAACTCCAGATGCGACACTTAGTTCCATTTTAAACTAATTGTTCTATCTGAAACTATGTGTTCGATAATGTGCCAGGATAAACGCCGTTCTGCGAAATCTGTAGCGATACCACTCGAATCTGTATGTGTTCGACGAAACTAAGTGGTCGACCTTGTGAGAGAGGAAACTCCAGACGCGAAGCTTAGTGCCATTTTAAACTAATTGTTCTATATGAAACTAAGTGTTCGATACTGTGCCGGCAGAAGCGCCTGTTCTCTGAAATCTGTGGCGATGCTACTCGAAACCGTATGTGTTCGACGAATCTAAATGGTCGACCTTGTGAGAGAGGAAACTCCAGAAGCGAAACTTAGTTCCATTTAAAACTAAGTGTTCCATCTGAAACTAAGTGTTCGATACAGTGCCACGAGACGCGCCTGTTCTCTGAAATCTGTCGCGATGCTACTCGAAACCATATGTGTTCGACGAAACTAAGTGGTCGACCTTTTGAGAGAGGAAACTCCAGATGCGAAATTTAATTCCATTTTAAAATAATTGTTCCTTCTGAATCTAAGTGTTCGATACTGTGCCAGGAGAAGCGCCTGTTCTCTGAAATCTGTCGCGATGCTACTCGAAACCGTATGTGTTCGACGAAACTAAGTGGTCGACCTTGTGAGAGAGGAAACTCCAAATGCGAAACTTAGTTCCATTTTAAACTAATTGTTCTATCCGAAACTAAGTGTTCGATCCTGTGCCAGGAGAAGCGTCTGTTCTCTGAAATCGATGGCGATGCTACTCGAAACCGTATGTGTTCGACGAAACTAAGTGCTCAACCTTGTGAGAGAGGAAACTCCAAATGCGAAACTTAGTTCCATTTTAAACTAATTTTTCTATCTGATACTAAGTGTTCGATACTGTGCCAGGAGAAGCGTCTGTTCTCTGAAATCGGTGGCGATGCTACTCGAAACCGTATGTGTTCGACGAAACTAAGTGGTCGACATGGTGAGAGGGGAAACTCCAGACGCGAAACTTAGTGCCATTTTAAAATAATTGTTCTATCTGAAACTAAGTGTTCGATACTGTGCCAGCAGAAGCGCCTGTTCTCTGAAATCTGTGGCGATGCTACTCGAAACCGTATGTGTTCGACGAAACTAAGTGGTCGACCTTGTGAGAGAGGAAACTCCAAATGCGAAACTTAGTTCCATTTTAAACTAATTGTTCTATCCGAAACTAAGTGTTCGATCCTGTGCCAGGAGAAGCGTCTGTTCTCTGAAATCGATGGCGATGCTACTCGAAACCGTATGTGTTCGACGAAACTAAGTGGTCGACCTTTTGAGAGAGGAAACTCCAGATGCGAAACTTAGTTCCATTTTAAAATAACTTTTCCTTCTGAATCTAAGTGTTCGATACTGTGCCAGGAGAAGCGCCTGTTCTCTGAAATCTGTCGCGATGCTACTCGAAACCGTATGTGTTCGACGAAACTAAGTGGTCGACCTTGTGAGAGAGGAAACTCCAACTGCGAAACTTAGTTCCATTTTAAACTAATTGTTCTATCCGAAACTATGTGTTCGATCCTGTGCCAGGAGAAGCGTCTGTTCTCTGAAATCGGTGGCGATGCTACTCGAAACCGTATGTGTTCGACGAAACTAAGTGGTCGACCTTTTGAGAGAGGAAACTCCAGATGCGAAACTTAGTTCCATTATAAAATAACTGTTCCTTCTGAATCTAAGTGTTCGATACTGTGCCAGGAGAAGCGCCTGTTCTCTGAAATCTGTCGCGATGCTACTCGAAACCGTATGTGTTCGACGAAACTAAGTGGTCGACCTTGTGAGGGAGGAAACTCCAAATGCGAAACTTAGTTCCATTTTAAACCAATTGTTCTATCCGAAACTAAGTGTTCGATCCTGTGCCAGGAAAAGCGTCTGTTCTCTGAAATCGGTGGCGCTGCTACTCGAAACCGTATGTGTTCGACGAAACTAAGTGGTCGACCTTTTGAGAGAGGAAACTCCAGATGCGAAACTTAGTTCCATTTTAAACTAATTGTTCTATCTGAAACTAAGTGTTCGATCCTGTGCCAGGAGAAGCGCCTGTTCTCTGAAATCTGTGGCGATGCTACTCGAAACCGTATGTGTTCGACGAAACTAAGTGGTCCACCTTGTGCGAGAGGAAACTCCAGATGCGAAACTTAGTTCCATTTTAAACTAATTGTTCTATTTGATACTAAGTGTTCGATACAGTACCAGGAGACGCGCCCGTTCTCTGAAATCTGTCGCGATGCTACTCGAAACCATATGTGTTCGACGAAACTAAGTGGTCGATCTTGTGAGAGAGGAAACTCCAGATGCGAAACTTAGTTCCATTTTAAACTAATTGTTTTATCTGAAACTATGTGTTCGATAATGTGCCAGGAGAAACGCCGTTCTGCGAAATCTGTGGCGATACCACTCGAAACTGTATGTGTTCGACGAAATTAAGTGGTCGCCTTGTGAGGGGAGTAACTCCAGATGCGAAATTTAGTACAATTTTAAACTAATTGTTCAATCTGAAACTATGTGTCTGATAGTCTGCCAGGCGAAGCGCCTGTTCTCTGAAATCTGTGGCGATGCCCCTCGAAACCGTATGTGTTCGACGAAACTAAGTGGCCGACCTTGTGAGAGAGGAAAATTCAGATGCGAAACTTAGTTCCATTTTAAACTAATTGTTCTATCTGAGAGTGTTCGATAATGTGCCAGAAGAAGCGTCTGTTCTCTGAAATCTGTCGCGATGCTACTCGAAACCGTATGTGTTCGACGAAACTAAGTGGTCGACTTTCTGAGAGAGGAAACTCCAGATGCGAAACTTAGTTCCATTTTAAACTGATTGTTCTATCTGAAACTAAGTGTTCGCTACCGTGCCAGGAGAAGCGCCTGTTCTCTGAACTCGGTGGCGATGCCACTCGAAACCGTATGTGTTCGACGAAACTAAGAGGCCGACCTTGTGCGAGAGGAATCTCGAGATGCGAAGCTTTGTTCCATTTTAAACTAATTGTTCTATCTGATACTGAGTGTTCGATACTGTGCCAGGAGAAGCGCCTGTTCTCTGAAATCTGTGGCGATGCTAATCGAAACCGTATGTGTTCGACGAAACTAACTGGTCGACCTTGTGATAGAGGAAACTCCAGATGCGAAATTAGTTCCATTTTAAACTAATTGATCTATCTGAAACTAAGTGTTCGATAATGTGCCAGGAGAAGCGCCTGTTCTCTGAAACCTTTGGCGTTGCTACTCGAAACCGTATGTGTTCGACGATACTAAGTGGTCGACCTTGTGAGAGAGGAAACTCCAGATGCGAAACTTAGTACCATTTTAAACTAATTGTTCTATCTGAAACTAAGTGTTCGATACTGTGCCAGGAGAAGCGCCTGTTCTCTGAAATCTGGGGCGATGCTAATCGAAACCGTATGTGTTCGACGAAACTAACTGGTCGACCTTGTGATAGAGGAACCTCCAGATGCGAAATTAGTTCCATTTTAACTAATTGATCTATCTGAAACTAAGTGTTCCATACTGTGCCAGGAGAAGCGCCTGTTCTCTGAAATCTGTCGCGATGCTACTCGAAACCGTATGTGTTCGACGAAAGTAAGTGTTCGACCTCTGAGAGAGGAAACGCCAGAAAGGAAACTTAGTTCCATTTTGAACTAATTGTTCTATCTGAAACTAAGTGTTCGATACTGTGCAGGAGAAGAGCCTGTTCTCTGAAATCTGTGGCGTTGCCACTCGAAACCGTATGTGTTCAAGGAAACTAAGTGGTCGACCTTGTGAGAGAGGAAACTCCAGATGCGAAACATAGTTCCATTTTAAACTAATTGTTCTATCTGAAACTAAGTGTTCGATACTGTGCGCGGAGAAGCGCCTGTTCTGTGAAATCTGTGGTGATGCTAGTCGAAACCGTATGTGTTCGACGAAACTAAGTGGTCGACCTTGTGACAGAGGAAACTCCAGATGCGAAACTTAGTTCCATTTTAAACTAAATGTTCTATCTGAAACTAAGTGTTCGATACTGTGCCAGGAGAAGCGCCTGTTCTCTGAAATCTGTCGCGATGCTACTCGAAACCGTATGTGTTCGACGAAACTAAGTGGTCGACCTTGTGAGAGAGGAAACTCCAAATGCGAAACTTAGTTCCATTTTAAACTAATTGTTCTATCCGAAACTATGTGTTCGATCCTGTGCCAGGAGAAGCGTCTGTTCTCTGAAATCGGTGGCGATGCTACTCGAAACCGTATGTGTTCGACGAAACTAAGTGGTCGACCTTTTGAGAGAGGAAACTCCAGATGCGAAACTTAGTTCCATTATAAAATAACTGTTCCTTCTGAATCTAAGTGTTCGATACTGTGCCAGGAGAAGCGCCTGTTCTCTGAAATCTGTCGCGATGCTACTCGAAACCGTATGTGTTCGACGAAACTAAGTGGTCGACCTTGTGAGGGAGGAAACTCCAAATGCGAAACTTAGTTCCATTTTAAACCAATTGTTCTATCCGAAACTAAGTGTTCGATCCTGTGCCAGGAAAAGCGTCTGTTCTCTGAAATCGGTGGCGCTGCTACTCGAAACCGTATGTGTTCGACGAAACTAAGTGGTCGACCTTTTGAGAGAGGAAACTCCAGATGCGAAACTTAGTTCCATTTTAAACTAATTGTTCTATCTGAAACTAAGTGTTCGATCCTGTGCCAGGAGAAGCGCCTGTTCTCTGAAATCTGTGGCGATGCTACTCGAAACCGTATGTGTTCGACGAAACTAAGTGGTCCACCTTGTGCGAGAGGAAACTCCAGATGCGAAACTTAGTTCCATTTTAAACTAATTGTTCTATTTGATACTAAGTGTTCGATACAGTGCCAGGAGACGCGCCCGTTCTCTGAAATCTGTCGCGATGCTACTCGAAACCATATGTGTTCGACGAAACTAAGTGGTCGATCTTGTGAGAGAGGAAACTCCAGATGCGAAACTTAGTTCCATTTTAAACTAATTGTTTTATCTGAAACTATGTGTTCGATAATGTGCCAGGAGAAACGCCGTTCTGCGAAATCTGTGGCGATACCACTCGAAACTGTATGTGTTCGACGATATTAAGTGGTCGCCTTGTGAGGGGAGTAACTCCAGATGCGAAATTTAGTACAATTTTAAACTAATTGTTCAATCTGAAACTATGTGTCTGATAGTCTGCCAGGCGAAGCGCCTGTTCTCTGAAATCTGTGGCGATGCCCCTCGAAACCGTATGTGTTCGACGAAACTAAGTGGCCGACCTTGTGAGAGAGGAAACTTCAGATGCGAAACTTAGTTCCATTTTAAACTAATTGTTCTATCTGAGAGTGTTCGATAATGTGCCAGAAGAAGCGTCTGTTCTCTGAAATCTGTGGCGATGCTACTCGAAACCGTATGTGTTCGACGAAATTAAGTGGTCGCCTTGTGAGGGGAGTAACTCCAGATGCGAAATTTAGTACAATTTTAAACTAATTGTTCAATCTGAAACTATGTGTCTGATAGTCTGCCAGGCGAAGCGCCTGTTCACTGAAATCTGTGGCGATGCCCCTCGAAACCGTATGTGTTCGACGAAACTAAGTGGCCGACCTTGTGAGAGAGGAAACTTCAGATGCGAAACTTAGTTCCATTTTAAACTAATTGTTCTATCTGAGAGTGTTCGATAATGTGCCAGAAGAAGCGTCTGTTCTCTGAAATCTGTCGCGATGCTACTCGAAACCGTATGTGTTCGACGAAACTAAGTGGTCGACTTTCTGAGAGAGGAAACTCCAGATGCGAAACTTAGTTCCATTTTAAACTGATTGTTCTATCTGAAACTAAGTGTTCGCTACCGTGCCAGGAGAAGCGCCTGTTCTCTGAACTCGGTGGCGATGCCACTCGAAACCGTATGTGTTCGACGAAACTAAGAGGCCGACCTTGTGCGAGAGGAATCTCGAGATGCGAAGCTTTGTTCCATTTTAAACTAATTGTTCTATCTGATACTGAGTGTTCGATACTGTGCCAGGAGAAGCGCCTGTTCTCTGAAATCTGTGGCGATGCTAATCGAAACCGTATGTGTTCGACGAAACTAACTGGTCGACCTTGTGATAGAGGAAACTCCAGATGCGAAATTAGTTCCATTTTAAACTAATTGATCTATCTGAAACTAAGTGTTCGATAATGTGCCATGAGAAGCGCCTGTTCTCTGAAACCTTTGGCGTTGCTACTCGAAACCGTATGTGTTCGACGATACTAAGTGGTCGACCTTGTGAGAGAGGAAACTCCAGATGCGAAACTTAGTACCATTTTAAACTAATTGTTCTATCTGAAACTAAGTGTTCGATACTGTGCCAGGAGAAGCGCCTGTTCTCTGAAATCTGGGGCGATGCTAATCGAAACCGTATGTGTTCGACGAAACTAACTGGTCGACCTTGTGATAGAGGAACCTCCAGATGCGAAATTAGTTACATTTTAAACTAATTGATCTATCTGAAACTAAGTGTTCCATACTGTGCCAGGAGAAGCGCCTGTTCTCTGAAATCTGTCGCGATGCTACTCGAAACCGTATGTGTTCGACGAAAGTAAGTGTTCGACCTCTGAGAGAGGAAACGCCAGAAAGGAAACTTAGTTCCATTTTGAACTAATTGTTCTATCTGAAACTAAGTGTTCGATACTGTGCAGGAGAAGAGCCTGTTCTCTGAAATCTGTGGCGTTGCCACTCGAAACCGTATGTGTTCAAGGAAACTAAGTGGTCGACCTTGTGAGAGAGGAAACTCCAGATGCGAAACATAGTTCCATTTTAAACTAATTGTTCTATCTGAAACTAAGTGTTCGATACTGTGCGCGGAGAAGCGCCTGTTCTGTGAAATCTGTGGTGATGCTAGTCGAAACCGTATGTGTTCGACGAAACTAAGTGGTCGACCTTGTGACAGAGGAAACTCCAGATGCGAAACTTAGTTCCATTTTAAACTAAATGTTCTATCTGAAACTAAGTGTTCGATACTGTGCCAGGAGAAGCGCCTGTTCTCGGAAATGTGTGGCGATGCCACTCGAAACCGTATGTGTTCGAATAAACTAAGTGGTTGATCTTGTGAGAGAGGATACTCCAGGTGCGAAACATAGTTCCATTTTAAACTAATTGTTCTGTCTGAAATAAGTGTTCGATACTGTGCCAGACGAAGCGCCTGTTCTCTGTAATCTGTGGCGATGCCCTCGAAACCGTATGTATTCGACGAAACTAAGTCGTCGACCTTGTGAGAGAGGAAACTCCAGACGCGAGACATAGTTCCATTTTAAACTAATTGTTCTATCTGAAACTATGTGTCTGATAGTCTGCCAGGCGAAGCGCCTGTTCTCTGAAATGTGTGGCGATGCCACTCGAAACCGTATGTGTTCGACGAAACTAAGTGGTTGATCTTGTGAGAGAGGATACTCCAGATGCGAAACATAGTTCCATTTTAAACTAATTGTTCTGTCTGAAATAAGTGTTCGATACTGTGCCAGGCGAAGCGCCTGTTCTCGGAAATGTGTGGCGATGCCACTCGAAACCGTATGTGTTCGAATAAACTAAGTGGTTGATCTTGTGAGAGAGGATACTCCAGGTGCGAAACATAGTTCCATTTTAAACTAATTGTTCTGTCTGAAATAAGTGTTCGATACTGTGCCAGGCGAAACACCTGTCCTCTGAAATCTGTGGCGATGCCCCTCGAAACCGTATGTGTTCGACGAAATTAAGTGGTCGCCTTGTGAGAGAGGATACTCCAGGTGCGAAACATAGTTCCATTTTAAACTAATTGTTCTGTCTGAAATAAGTGTTCGATACTGTGCCAGGCGAAGCGCCTGTTCTCGGAAATGTGTGGCGATGCCACTCGAAACCGTATGTGTTCGAATAAACTAAGTGGTTGATCTTGTGAGAGAGGATACTCCAGGTGCGAAACATAGTTCCATTTTAAACTAATTGTTCTGTCTGAAATAAGTGTTCGATACTGTGCCAGGCGAAGCACCTGTCCTCTGAAATCTGTGGCGATGCCCCTCGAAACCGTATGTGTTCGACGAAACTAAGTGGTTGATCTTGTGAGAGAGGATACTCCAGATGCGAAACATTATTCCATTTTAAACTAATTGTTCTCTCTGAAACTAAGTGTTCGATACTGTGCCAGGAGAAGCGCCTATTCTCTGGAATCTGCGGCTTTGCTACTCGAAACCGTATGTTTTCGACGAAACTAAGTGGTCGACATGGTGAGAGAGGAAACTCCAGATGCGAAACTTTGTTCCATTTTAAACTGATTGTTCTATCCGAAACTAAGTGTTCGTTAATGTGCCAGGAGAAGCGCCTGTTCTCTGAAATCTGTGGCGATGCCACTCGAAACCGTATGTGTTCGACGAAACTAAGTTGCCGTCCTTGTGAGAGAGGAAACTCCAGATGCGAAACATAGTTCCATTTTAAACCAAATGTTCCATCTGAAACTAAGTGTTCGAAAATCTGCCAGTAGAAGCGCCTGTTCTCTGAAATCTGTGGCGTTGCAACTCGATACCGTATGTGTTCAACGAAACTAAGTGGTCGACCTTGTGAGAGAGGAAACTCCAGTTGCGAAACATAGTTCCATTTTAAACTAATTGTTCTATCTGAAACTAAGTGTTCGATAATGTGCCAGGAGAAGCGCCTGTTCTCTGAAATCTGTGGCGATGCCACTCGAAACCGTATGTGTTCGACGAAACTAAGTGGCCGACCTTGTGAGAGAGGAAACTCCAGATGCGAAACTTAGTTCCATTTTAAACCAAATGTTCCATCTGAAACTAAGTGTTCGATAATCTGCCAGTAGAAGCGCCTGTTCTCTGAAATCTGTGGCGTTGCCACTCGGTACCGTATGTGTTCAACGAAACTAAGTGGTCGACCTTGTGAGAGAGGAAACTCCAGAAGCGAAACTTGGTTCCATTTAAAACTAATTTTTCTATCTGAAACTAAGTTTTCGATACTGTGCCAGGAGAAGCGCCTGTTCTCTGAACTGTGTGGCGATGCGCCATCCACACCGCATGTGTTCGACGAAATTAAGTGGTTGACCTTGTGAGAGGGGAAACTCCAAATGCGAAACATAGTTCCATTTTAAACTAATTTTTCTATCTGAAACTAAGTGTCCGATACTGTGCCAGGAGAAGAGCCTGTTCTCTGAAATCTGTGGCGATGCTAGTCGAAACCATATGTGTTCGACGAATCTAAGTGGTCGACCTTGTGAGAGAGGAAACTCCAGTTGCGAAACATAGTTCCATTTTAAACTAATTGTTCTATCTGAAACTAAGTGTTCGATAATGTGCCAGGAGAAGCGCCTGTTCTCTGAAATCTGTGGCGATGCCACTCGAAACCGTATGTGTTCGACGAAACTAAGTGGCCGACCTTGTGAGAGAGGAAACTCCAGATGCGAAACTTAGTTCCATTTTAAACCAAATGTTCCATCTGAAACTAAGTGTTCGATAATCTGCCAGTAGAAGCGCCTGTTCTCTGAAGTCTGTGGCGTTGCCACTCGATACCGTATGTGTTCAACGAAACTAAGTGGTCGACCTTGTGAGAGAGGAAACTCCAGAAGCGAAACTTGGTTCCATTTAAAACTAATTGTTCTATCTGAAACTAAGTTTTCGATACTGTTCCAGGAGAAGCGCCTGTTCTCTGAACTGTGTGGCGATGCGCAATCCACACCGCATGTGTTCAACGAAATTAAGTCGTTGACCTTGTGAGAGGGGAAACTCCAAATGCGAAACATAGTTCCATTTTAAACTAATTTTTCTATCTGAAACTAAGTGTCCGATACTGTGCCAGGAGAAGAGCCTGTTCTCTGAAATCTGTGGCGATGCTATTCGAAACCATATGTGTTCGACGAAGCTAAGTGGTCGACCTTGTTGGAGAGGAAACTCCAGATGCGAGACTTAGTTCCATTTTAAACTGATTGTTCTGTCTGAAACTAAGTGTTCGATACTGTGCCATGAGATGCGCCTGTTCTCTGAAATCTGTGGCGATGCTACTCGAAACCGTATGTGTTCGACGAAACTAAGTGGTCGCCTTCTGAAAGAGGAAACTCCAGATGCGAAACTTAGTTCCATTTAAAACTAATTGTTCCATCGGAAACTAACTGTTCGATACTGTGCCAGGAGAAGCGCCTGTTCTCTGAAATCTGTAGCGATACCACTCGAAACCGTATGTGTTCGACGAAACTAAGTGGCCGACCTTGTGAGAGAGGAAACTCCAGATGCGAAACATAGTTGCATTTTAAACTAATTGTCCTATCTGTAGCTAAGTGTTCGATAATATGCCAGGAGAAGCGCCTGTTCTCTGAAATCTGTGGCGATGCCACTCGAAACCGTATGTGTTCGACGAAACTAAGTGGTCGACTTTGTGAGAGAGGAAACTCCAGATGCGAATCTTAGTTCCATTTTAAACTAATTGTTCTACCTGAAACTAAGTTTTCGATACTGTGCCAGGAGAAGCGCCTGTTCTCTGAAATCTGTGGCGATGCCACTCGAAACCGTACGTGTTCGACGAAAATAAGTGGCCGACCTTGTGAGTGAGGAAACTTCAGATGCGAAACTTACTTCCATTTTAAACTAATTGTTCTATCTGAAACTAAGTGTTCGATACTCTGCCAGGAGAAGCGCCTGTTTTCTGAAATCTGTTGCGATGCTACTCGAAACCGTATGTGTTCGACGAAACTAAGTGGTCGACTTTGTGAGAGAGGAAACTCCAGATGCGAATCTTAGTTCCATTTTAAACTAATTGTTTTATCTGAAACTAAGTGTTCGATACTGTGCCAGGAGAAGCGCCTGTTCTCTGAAATCTGTCGCGATGCTACTCGAACCGGTATGTGTTCGACGAAACTGAGTGGTCGACCTTGTGAGAGAGGAAACTCCAGACGCGAAACTTAGTGCCATTTTAAACTAATTGTTCTATCTGAAACTAAGTGTTCGATACTGTGCCAGCAGAAGCGCCTGTTCTCTGAAATCTGTGGCGATGCCACTCGAAACCGTATGTGTTCGACGAAACTAAGTGGTCGACCTTGTGAGAGAGGAAACTCCAGAAGCGAAACTTGGTTCCATTTAAAACTAATTGTTCTATCTGAAACTAAGTTTTCGATACTGTGCCAGGAGAAGCGCCTGTTCTCTGAACTGTGTGGCGATGCGCAATCCACACCGCATGTGTTCAACGAAATTAAGTCGTTGACCTTGTGAGAGGGGAAACTCCAAATGCGAAACATAGTTCCATTTTAAACTAATTTTTCTATCTGAAACTAAGTGTCCGATACTGTGCCAGGAGAAGAGCCTGTTCTCTGAAATCTGTGGCGATGCTATTCGAAACCATATGTGTTCGACGAATCTAAGTGGTCGACCTTGTTGAAGAGGAAACTCCAGATGCGAGAATTAGATCCATTTTAAACTGATTGTTCTGTCTGAAACTAAGTGTTCGATACTGTGCCATGAGATGCGCCTGTTCTCTGAAATCTGTGGCGATGCTACTCGAAACCGTATGTGTTCGAGGAAACTAAGTGGTCGACCTTGTGGGAGAGGAAACTCCAGATGCGAAACTTAGTTCCATTTTAAACTAATTGTTCTATCTGCAACTAAGTGTTCGTTACTGTGCCAGGAGAAGCGCCTGTTCTCTGAAATCTGTGGCGATGCCACTCGAAACCGTATGTGTTCGACGAAACTAAGTGGTCGACCTTGTGAGCGAGGAAACTCCAAATGCGAAACATATTTCCATTTTAAGCTAAATGTTCTATCTGAAACTAAGTGTTCGATACTGTGCCAGGAGAAGCGCCTGTTCCCTGAAATCTGTGGCGATGCCACTCGAAACCGTATGTGTTCGACGAAACTAAGTGGTCGACCTTGTGAGGGAGGAAACTCCAAATGCGAAACATATTTCCATTTTAAACTAAATGTTCTATCTGAAACTAAGTGTTCGATACTGTGCCAGCAGAAGCGCCTGTTCTCTGAAATCTGTGGCGATGCCACTCGAAACCGTATGTGTTCGACGAAACTAAGTGGTTGATCTTGTGAGAGAGGATACTCCAGATGCGAAACATTATTCCATTTTAAACTAATTGTTCTCTCTGAAACTAAGTGTTCGATACTGTGCCAGGAGAAGCGCCTATTCTCTGGAATCTGCGGCTTTGCTACTCGAAACCGTATGTTTTCGACGAAACTAAGTGGTCGACATGGTGAGAGAGGAAACTCCAGATGCGAAACTTAGTTCCATTTTAAACTGATTGTTCTATCCGAAACTAAGTGTTCGTTACTGTGCCAGGAGAAGCGCCTGTTCTCTGAAATCTGTGGCGATGCCACTCGAAACCGTATGTGTTCGACGAAACTAAGTTGCCGTCCTTGTGAGAGAGGAAACTCCAGATGCGAAACATAGTTCCATTTTAAACCAAATGTTCCATCTGAAACTAAGTGTTCGAAAATCTGCCAGTAGAAGCGCCTGTTCTCTGAAATCTGTGGCGTTGCAACTCGATACCGTATGTGTTCAACGGAACTAAGTGGTCGACCTTGTGAGAGAGGAAACTCCAGTTGCGAAACATAGTTCCATTTTAAACTAATTGTTCTATCTGAAACTAAGTGTTCGATAATGTGCCAGGAGAAGCGCCTGTTCTCTGAAATCTGTGGCGATGCCACTCGAAACCGTATGTGTTCGGCGAAAGTAAGTAGTCGATACTGTGCCGGGAGAAGCTCCCGTTCGGCGAAATTTGCGGCGATACCACTCGATACCGTAGGTGTTCGACGAAACTAAGTGGTCGACATGGTGAGCGTGGAAACTCCAGAGGCGGAACATAGTTCCATTTGAAACTGATTGTTCTATCTGAAACTAAGTGTTCGATACTGTGCTAGGAAAAGCGCCTGCTCTCTGAAATCTGTGACGATGCTACTCCAGACCGTATGTGTTCGAGGAAACTAAGTGGTCGACCTTGTGGGAGAGGAAACTCCAGATGCGAAACTTAATCCCATTTTAAAGTAATTGTTCTATCTGAAACTAAGTGTTTGATACTGTGCCAGGAGAAGCGCCCGATCTGGGAAACCTGTGGCGATACCACTCGAAACGGTATGTGTTCGACGAAACTGAGTGGTCGACCTTGTGAGAGAGGAAACTCCAGATGCGAAACTTAGTTCCACTTTAAACCAAATGTTCCATCCGAAACTAAGTGTTCGATACTGTGCCAGGACAAGCGCCTGTTCTCCGAAATCTGTGGCGATGCCACTCGAAACCGTATGTGTTCGACGAAACTAAGTGGCCGACATTGTGAGAGAGGAAATTTCAGACGCGAAACTTAGTGCCATTTTAAACTAATTGTTCTATCTGAAACTAAGTGTTTGATACTGTGCCAGCAGAAGTGCCTGTTCTCTTACATCTGTGGCGATGCCACTCGAAATCGTATGCGTTCGGCGAAACTAAGTGTTCGATACTGTGCCAGGAGAAGCGCCTGTACTCTGAAATCTGTGGCGATGCTACTCGAAACCGTATGTGTTCGACGAAACTAAGCGGTCGACCTTGTGACGGAGGAAACTACAAATGCGAAACATATATCTATTTTAAGCTAAATGTTCTATCTGAAACTAAGTTTTCGATACTGTGCCAGGAGAAGCGCCTGTTCTCTGAAATCTGTGACGATGCCACTCGAAACCGTATGTGTTCGACGAAAATAAGTTGCCGACCTTGTGAGAGAGGAAACTTCAGATGCGAAACTTAGTTCGATTTTAAACTAATTGTTCTATCTGAGAGTGTTCGATAATGTGCCAGAAGAAGCGTCTGTTCTCTGAAATCTGTGGCGATGCCACTCGAAACCGTATGGGTTCGACGAAATTAAGTGGTCGACCTTGTGAGAGGGGAAACTCCAAATGCGAATCTTAGTTCCATTTTAAACTAATTGTTTTATCTGAAACTAAGTGTTCGATACTGTGCCAGGAGAAGCGTCTGTTCTCTGAAATCTGTGGCGATCACACTCGAAACCGTATGTGTTCGACGAAACTAAGTGGTCGCCTTCTGAAAGAGGAAACTCCAGATGCGAAACTTAGTTCCATTTAAAACTAATTGTTCCATCGGAAACTAACTGTTCGATACTGTGCCAGGAGAAGCGCCTGTTCTCTGAAATCTGTAGCGATACCACTCGAAACCGTATGTGTTCGACGAAACTAAGTGGCCGACCTTGTGAGAGAGGAAACTCCAGATGCGAAACATAGTTGCATTTTAAACTAATTGTCCTATCTGTAACTAAGTGTTCGATAATATGCCAGGAGAAGCGCCTGTTCTCTGAAATCTGTGGCGATGCCACTCGAAACCGTATGTGTTCGACGAAACTAAGTGGCCGACCTTGTGAGAGAGGAAACTCCAGATGCGAAACATAGTTGCATTTTAAACTAATTGTCCTATCTGTAACTCAGTGTTCGATAATGTGCCAGGAGAAGCGCCTGTTCTCTGAAATCAGTGGCGATGCCACTCGAAACCGTATGTTTTCGACGAAACTAAGTGGTCGACCTTGTGAGAGGGGAAACCCCAAATGCGAAACATAGTTCCATTTTAATCTTATTGTTCTACCTGAAACTAAGTTTTCGATACTGTGCCAGGAGAAGCGCCTGTTCTCTGAAATCTGTGGCGATGCCACTCGAAACCGTACGTGTTCGACGAAAATAAGTGGCCGACCTTGTGAGTGAGGAAACTTCAGATGCGAAACTTACTTCCATTTTAAACTAATTGTTCTATCTGAAACTAAGTGTTCGATACTCTGCCAGGAGAAGCGCCTGTTTTCTGAAATCTGTTGCGATGCTACTCGAAACCGTATGTGTTCGACGAAACTAAGTGGTCGACTTTGTGAGAGAGGAAACTCCAGATGCGAATCTTAGTTCCATTTTAAACTAATTGTTTTATCTGAAACTAAGTGTTCGATACTGTGCCAGGAGAAGCGCCTGTTCTCTGAAATCTGTCGCGATGCTACTCGAACCGGTATGTGTTCGACGAAACTGAGTGGTCGACCTTTTGAGAGAGGAAACTCCAGACGCGAAACTTAGTGCCATTTTAAACTAATTGTTTTATCTGAAACTAACTGTTCGATACTGTGCCAGGAGAAGCGCCTGTACTCTGAAACCTGTGGCGTTGCTACACGAAGCCGAATGTGTTCGACGAAAGTAAGTGGTCCACCTTGTGAGAGAGGAAACTCCAGAAGTGAAATTTAGTTTCATTTAAAACTAACTGTTCTATCTGAAACTAAGTGTTCGATAATGTGCCAGGAGTAGCGCCAGTTCTCTGAAATCTGTGGCGATACAACTCGAAACCGTATGTGTTCGAGGAAACTAAGTGGTCGACCTTGTGGGACAGGAAACTCCAGATGCGAAACTTAATTCCATTTTAAACTAATTGTTCTATCTGAAACTAAGTGTTCGATAATGTGCCAGGAGAAGCGCCTGTTCTATGAAATGTGTGGCGATACCACTCGAAACCGTATGTGTTCGACGAAACTAAGTGGTCGACCTTGTGAGAGAGGATTCACCAGATGCGGAACATAGATCCATTTTAAACTAATTGTTCTATCTGAAACTATGTGTTCGACACTGTGCCAGGAGAAGCGCCTGTTCTCTGAAATGTGTAGCGATGCCACTCGAAACCGTATGTGTTCGACGGACCTAAGTGGTTGACCTTGTGAGAGAGGATACTCCAGATGCGAAACATAGTTCCATTTTAAACTAATCGTTCTGTCTGAAAAAAGTATTCGATACTGGGAGAGGAGAAGCGCCTGCTCTCTGAAAACTGTGGCGATGCTAATCGAAACCGTATGTGTTCGACGAAACTAAGTGGTCGACCTTGTGAGAGAGGAAACTCCAGATGCGAAACTTACTTCCATTTTAAACTAATTGTTCTATCTGAAACTAAGTGTTCGATACTGTGTCAGGAGAAGCGCCTGTTCTCTGAAATCTGTGGCGATGCCACTCGAAACCGTATGAGTTCGACGAAACTAAGTGGTCGACCTTGTGAGAGAGGAAATTTCAGACGCGAAACTTAGTGCCATTTTAAACTAATTGTTCTATCTGAAACTAAGTGTTTGATACTGTGCCAGCAGAAGTGCCTGTTCTCTTACATCTGTGGCGATGCCACTCGAAATCGTATGCGTTCGGCGAAACTAAGTGTTCGATACTGTGCCAGGAGAAGCGCCTGTACTCTGAAATCTGTGGCGATGCTACTCGAAACCGTATGTGTTCGACGAAACTAAGCGGTCGACCTTGTGACGGAGGAAACTACAAATGCGAAACATATATCTATTTTAAGCTAAATGTTCTATCTGAAACTAAGTTTTCGATACTGTGCCAGGAGAAGCGCCTGTTCTCTGAAATCTGTGACGATGCCACTCGAAACCGTATGTGTTCGACGAAAATAAGTTGCCGACCTTGTGAGAGAGGAAACTTCAGATGCGAAACTTAGTTCGATTTTAAACTAATTGTTCTATCTGAGAGTGTTCGATAATGTGCCAGAAGAAGCGTCTGTTCTCTGAAATCTGTGGCGATGCCACTCGAAACCGTATGGGTTCGACGAAATTAAGTGGTCGACCTTGTGAGAGGGGAAACTCCAAATGCGAATCTTAGTTCCATTTTAAACTAATTGTTTTATCTGAAACTAAGTGTTCGATACTGTGCCAGGAGAAGCGTCTGTTCTCTGAAATCTGTGGCGATCACACTCGAAACCGTATGTGTTCGACGAAACTAAGTGGTCGCCTTCTGAAAGAGGAAACTCCAGATGCGAAACTTAGTTCCATTTAAAACTAATTGTTCCATCGGAAACTAACTGTTCGATACTGTGCCAGGAGAAGCGCCTGTTCTCTGAAATCTGTAGCGATACCACTCGAAACCGTATGTGTTCGACGAAACTAAGTGGCCGACCTTGTGAGAGAGGAAACTCCAGATGCGAAACATAGTTGCATTTTAAACTAATTGTCCTATCTGTAACTAAGTGTTCGATAATATGCCAGGAGAAGCGCCTGTTCTCTGAAATCTGTGGCGATGCCACTCGAAACCGTATGTGTTCGACGAAACTAAGTGGCCGACCTTGTGAGAGAGGAAACTCCAGATGCGAAACATAGTTGCATTTTAAACTAATTGTCCTATCTGTAACTCAGTGTTCGATAATGTGCCAGGAGAAGCGCCTGTTCTCTGAAATCAGTGGCGATGCCACTCGAAACCGTATGTTTTCGACGAAACTAAGTGGTCGACCTTGTGAGAGGGGAAACCCCAAATGCGAAACATAGTTCCATTTTAATCTTATTGTTCTACCTGAAACTAAGTTTTCGATACTGTGCCAGGAGAAGCGCCTGTTCTCTGAAATCTGTGGCGATGCCACTCGAAACCGTACGTGTTCGACGAAAATAAGTGGCCGACCTTGTGAGTGAGGAAACTTCAGATGCGAAACTTACTTCCATTTTAAACTAATTGTTCTATCTGAAACTAAGTGTTCGATACTCTGCCAGGAGAAGCGCCTGTTTTCTGAAATCTGTTGCGATGCTACTCGAAACCGTATGTGTTCGACGAAACTAAGTGGTCGACTTTGTGAGAGAGGAAACTCCAGATGCGAATCTTAGTTCCATTTTAAACTAATTGTTTTATCTGAAACTAAGTGTTCGATACTGTGCCAGGAGAAGCGCCTGTTCTCTGAAATCTGTCGCGATGCTACTCGAACCGGTATGTGTTCGACGAAACTGAGTGGTCGACCTTTTGAGAGAGGAAACTCCAGACGCGAAACTTAGTGCCATTTTAAACTAATTGTTTTATCTGAAACTAACTGTTCGATACTGTGCCAGGAGAAGCGCCTGTACTCTGAAACCTGTGGCGTTGCTACACGAAGCCGAATGTGTTCGACGAAAGTAAGTGGTCCACCTTGTGAGAGAGGAAACTCCAGAAGTGAAATTTAGTTTCATTTAAAACTAACTGTTCTATCTGAAACTAAGTGTTCGATAATGTGCCAGGAGTAGCGCCAGTTCTCTGAAATCTGTGGCGATACAACTCGAAACCGTATGTGTTCGAGGAAACTAAGTGGTCGACCTTGTGGGACAGGAAACTCCAGATGCGAAACTTAATTCCATTTTAAACTAATTGTTCTATCTGAAACTAAGTGTTCGATAATGTGCCAGGAGAAGCGCCTGTTCTATGAAATGTGTGGCGATACCACTCGAAACCGTATGTGTTCGACGAAACTAAGTGGTCGACCTTGTGAGAGAGGATTCACCAGATGCGGAACATAGATCCATTTTAAACTAATTGTTCTATCTGAAACTATGTGTTCGACACTGTGCCAGGAGAAGCGCCTGTTCTCTGAAATGTGTAGCGATGCCACTCGAAACCGTATGTGTTCGACGGACCTAAGTGGTTGACCTTGTGAGAGAGGATACTCCAGATGCGAAACATAGTTCCATTTTAAACTAATCGTTCTGTCTGAAAAAAGTATTCGATACTGGGAGAGGAGAAGCGCCTGCTCTCTGAAAACTGTGGCGATGCTAATCGAAACCGTATGTGTTCGACGAAACTAAGTGGTCGACCTTGTGAGAGAGGAAACTCCAGATGCGAAACTTACTTCCATTTTAAACTAATTGTTCTATCTGAAACTAAGTGTTCGATACTGTGTCAGGAGAAGCGCCTGTTCTCTGAAATCTGTGGCGATGCCACTCGAAACCGTATGAGTTCGACGAAACTAAGTGGTCGACCTTGTGAGAGAGGAAACTCCAAATTGCGAAATATTAGTTCATTTTAAACTAATAATCCTATCTGACACTAAGTGTTCGATACTGTGCCAGGAGAAACGCCTGTTCTCTGAAATCTGTGGCGATGCTACTCGAAACCGTATGTGTTTGACGAATCTAAATGGTCGACTTTGTGAGAGAGGAAACTCCAGATGCGAATCTTAGTTCCATTTTAAACTAATTGTTTTATCTGAAACTAAGTGTTCGATACTGTGCCAGGAGAAGCGCCTGTTCTCTGAAATCTGTCGCGATGCTACTCGAACCGGTATGTGTTCGACGAAACTGAGTGGTCGACCTTGTGAGAGAGGATTCACCAGATGCGGAACATAGTTCCATTTTAAACTAATTGTTCTATCTGAAACTAAGTGTTCGATACTGTTCCAGGAGAAGCGCCTGTTCTCTGAAATTTGTGGCGATGCCACTCGAAACCGTATGTGTTCGACGAAACTAAGTGGTCGACCTTGTGAGTGAGGAAACTCCAGATGCGAAGATTTGTTCCATTTTAAACTAATTGTTCTATCCGATACTAAGTGTTCGATACTGTTCCAGGAGAAGCGCCTGTTCTCTGAAATCTGTGGCGATGCCACTCGAAACCGTATGTGTTCGACGAAAATAAGTGGCCGACCTTGTGAGAGAGGAAACTTCAGATGCGAAACTTACTTCCATTTTAAACTAATTGTTCTATCTGAAACTAAGTGTTCGATACTCTGCCAGGAGAAGCGCCTGTTCTCTGAAATCTGTGGCGATGCTACTCGAATCCGTATGTGTTTGAGGAATCTAAATGGTCGACTTTGTGAGAGAGGAAACTCCAGATGCGAATCTTAGTTCCATTTTAAACTAATTGTTTTATCTGAAACTAAGTGTTCGATACTGTGCCAGGAGAAGCACCTGTTCTCTGAAATCTGTCGCGATGCTACTCGAACCGGTATGTGTTCGACGAAACTGAGTGGTCGACCTTGTGAGAGAGGAAACTCCAGACGCGAAACTTAGTGCCATTTTAAACTAATTGTTCTATCTGAAACTAAGTGTTCGATACTGTGCCAGCAGAAGCGCGTGTTCTCTGAAATCTGTGGCGATGCCACTCGAAACCGTATGGGTTCGACGAAATTAAGTGGTCGACCTTGTGAGAGGGGAAACTCCAAATGCGAAACATATTTCCATTTTAAACTAAATGTTCTATCTGAAACTAAGTATTCGATACTCTGCCAGTAGAAGCGCCTGTTCTCTGAAACCTGTGGCGTTGCTACTCGAAGCCGAATGTGTTCGACGAAAGTAAGTGGTAGACCGTGTGAGAGAGGAAACTCCAAATGCGAAACATAGTTCCATTTTAAACTAATTGTTTTATCTGAAACTAAGTGTTCGATACTGTGCCAGGAGAAGCGCCTGTACTCTGAAACCTGTGGCGTTGCTACACGAAGCCGAATGTTTTCGACGAAACTAAGTGGTCGACCTTGTGAGAGGGGAAACCCCAAATGCGAAACATAGTTCCATTTTAATCTTATTGTTCTACCTGAAACTAAGTTTTCGATACTGTGCCAGGAGAAGCGCCTCTTCTCTGAAATCTGTGGCGATGCCACTCGAAACCGTACGTGTTCGACGAAAATAAGTGGCCGACCTTGTGAGTGAGGAAACTTCAGATGCGAAACTTACTTCCATTTTAAACTAATTGTTCTATCTGAAACTAAGTGTTCGATACTCTGCCAGGAGAAGCGCCTGTTTTCTGAAATCTGTTGCGATGCTACTCGAAACCGTATGTGTTCGACGAAACTAAGTGGTCGACTTTGTGAGAGAGGAAACTCCAGATGCGAATCTTAGTTCCATTTTAAACTAATTGTTTTATCTGAAACTAAGTGTTCGATACTGTGCCAGGAGAAGCGCCTGTTCTCTGAAATCTGTCGCGATGCTACTCGAACCGGTATGTGTTCGACGAAACTGAGTGGTCGACCTTGTGAGAGAGGAAACTCCAGACGCGAAACTTAGTGCCATTTTAAACTAATTGTTCTATCTGAAACTAAGTGTTCGATACTGTGCCAGCAGAAGCGCCTGTTCTCTGAAATCTGTGGCGATGCCACTCGAAACCGTATGTGTTCGACGAAAATAAGTGGCCGACCTTGTGAGAGAGGAAACTTCAGATGCGAAACTTACTTCCATTTTAAACTAATTGTTCTATCTGAAACTAAGTGTTCGATACTCTGCCAGGAGAAGCGCCTGTTCTCTGAAATCTGTGGCGATGCTACTCGAATCCGTATGTGTTTGAGGAATCTAAATGGTCGACTTTGTGAGAGAGGAAACTCCAGATGCGAATCTTAGTTCCATTTTAAACTAATTGTTTTATCTGAAACTAAGTGTTCGATACTGTGCCAGGCGAAGCACCTGTTCTCTGAAATCTGTCGCGATGCTACTCGAACCGGTATGTGTTCGACGAAACTGAGTGGTCGACCTTGTGAGAGAGGAAACTCCAGACGCGAAACTTAGTGCCATTTTAAACTAATTGTTCTATCTGAAACTAAGTGTTCGATACTGTGCCAGCAGAAGCGCCTGTTCTCTGAAATCTGTGGCGATGCCACTCGAAACCGTATGGGTTCGACGAAATTAAGTGGTCGAACTTGTGAGAGGGGAAACTCCAAATGCGAAACATATTTCCATTTTAAACTAAATGTTCTATCTGAAACTAAGTATTCGATACTCTGCCAGTAGAAGCGCCTGTTCTCTGAAACCTGTGGCGTTGCTACTCGAAGCCGAATGTGTTCGACGAAAGTAAGTGGTAGACCGTGTGAGAGAGGAAACTCCAAATGCGAAACATAGTTCCATTTTAAACTAATTGTTTTATCTGAAACTAAGTGTTCGATACTGTGCCAGGAGAAGCGCCTGTACTCTGAAACCTGTGGCGTTGCTACACGAAGCCGAATGTTTTCGACGAAACTAAGTGGTCGACCTTGTGAGAGGGGAAACCCCAAATGCGAAACATAGTTCCATTTTAATCTTATTGTTCTACCTGAAACTAAGTTTTCGATACTGTGCCAGGAGAAGCGCCTGTTCTCTGAAATCTGTGGCGATGCCACTCGAAACCGTACGTGTTCGACGAAAATAAGTGGCCGACCTTGTGAGTGAGGAAACTTCAGATGCGAAACTTACTTCCATTTTAAACTAATTGTTCTATCTGAAACTAAGTGTTCGATACTCTGCCAGGAGAAGCGCCTGTTTTCTGAAATCTGTTGCGATGCTACTCGAAACCGTATGTGTTCGACGAAACTAAGTGGTCGACTTTGTGAGAGAGGAAACTCCAGATGCGAATCTTAGTTCCATTTTAAACTAATTGTTTTATCTGAAACTAAGTGTTCGATACTCTGCCAGGAGAAGCGCCTGTTTTCTGAAATCTGTTGCGATGCTACTCGAAACCGTATGTGTTCGACGAAACTAAGTGGTCGACTTTGTGAGAGAGGAAACTCCAGATGCGAATCTTAGTTCCATTTTAAACTAATTGTTTTATCTGAAACTAAGTGTTCGATACTGTGCCAGGAGAAGCGCCTGTTCTCTGAAATCTGTCGCGATGCTACTCGAACCGGTATGTGTTCGACGAAACTGAGTGGTCGACCTTGTGAGAGAGGAAACTCCAGACGCGAAACTTAGTGCCATTTTAAACTAATTGTTCTATCTGAAACTAAGTGTTCGATACTGTGCCAGCAGAAGCGCCTGTTCTCTGAAATCTGTGGCGATGCCACTCGAAACCGTATGGGTTCGACGAAATTAAGTGGTCGACCTTGTGAGAGGGGAAACTCCAAATGCGAAACATATTTCCATTTTAAACTAAATGTTCTATCTGAAATTAAGTATTCGATACTCTGCCAGTAGAAGCGCCTGTACTCTGAAACCTGTGGCGTTGCTACACGAAGCCGAATGTGTTCGACGAAAGTAAGTGGTAGACCGTGTGAGAGAGGAAACTCCAAATGCGAAACATAGTTCCATTTTAAGCTAAGTGTTCTATCTGAGACTAAGTGTTCGATACTGTGTCAGGAGAAGCGCCTGTTCTCTGAAATCTGTGGCGATACCACTCGAAACCGTATGAGTTCGACGAAATTAAGTGGTCGACCTTGTGAGAGGGGAAACTCCAAATGCGAAACATATTTCCATTTTAAACTAAATGTTCTATCTGAAACTAAGTATTCGATACTCTGCCAGTAGAAGCGCCTGTTCTCTGAAACCTGTGGCGTTGCTACTCGAAGCCGAATGTGTTCGACGAAAGTAAGTGGTAGACCGTGTGAGAGAGGAAACTCCAAATGCGAAACATAGTTCCATTTTAAGCTAAGTGTTCTATCTGTAACTAAGTGTTCGATTGTGTGCCAGGAGAAGCGCCTGTTCTCTGAAATCTGTGGCGATACTACTCGAAACCGTATGTGTTCGACGAAACTAAGTGGTCCACCTTGTGAGAGAGGAAACTCCAGATGCGAAGCTTAGTTCCATTTTAAAGTAATTGTTCTATCTGATACGAAGTGTCGATACTGTGCCAGGAGAAGCGCCTGTTCTCTGAAATCTGTGGCGATGCCACTCGAAACCGTATGTGTTCGACGAAAATAAGTGGCCGACCTTGTGAGAGAGGAAACTTCAGATGCGAAACTTACTTCCATTTTAAACTAATTGTTCTATCTGAAACTAAGTGTTCGATACTCTGCCAGGAGAAGCGCCTGTTCTCTGAAATCTGTGGCGATGCTACTCGAATCCGTATGTGTTTGAGGAATCTAAATGGTCGACTTTGTGAGAGAGGAAACTCCAGATGCGAATCTTAGTTCCATTTTAAACTAATTGTTTTATCTGAAACTAAGTGTTCGATACTGTGCCAGGAGAAGCACCTGTTCTCTGAAATCTGTCGCGATGCTACTCGAACCGGTATGTGTTCGACGAAACTGAGTGGTCGACCTTGTGAGAGAGGAAACTCCAGACGCGAAACTTAGTGCCATTTTAAACTAATTGTTCTATCTGAAACTAAGTGTTCGATACTGTGCCAGCAGAAGCGCGTGTTCTCTGAAATCTGTGGCGATGCCACTCGAAACCGTATGGGTTCGACGAAATTAAGTGGTCGACCTTGTGAGAGGGGAAACTCCAAATGCGAAACATATTTCCATTTTAAACTAAATGTTCTATCTGAAACTAAGTATTCGATACTCTGCCAGTAGAAGCGCCTGTTCTCTGAAACCTGTGGCGTTGCTACTCGAAGCCGAATGTGTTCGACGAAAGTAAGTGGTAGACCGTGTGAGAGAGGAAACTCCAAATGCGAAACATAGTTCCATTTTAAACTAATTGTTTTATCTGAAACTAAGTGTTCGATACTGTGCCAGGAGAAGCGCCTGTACTCTGAAACCTGTGGCGTTGCTACACGAAGCCGAATGTTTTCGACGAAACTAAGTGGTCGACCTTGTGAGAGGGGAAACCCCAAATGCGAAACATAGTTCCATTTTAATCTTATTGTTCTACCTGAAACTAAGTTTTCGATACTGTGCCAGGAGAAGCGCCTCTTCTCTGAAATCTGTGGCGATGCCACTCGAAACCGTACGTGTTCGACGAAAATAAGTGGCCGACCTTGTGAGTGAGGAAACTTCAGATGCGAAACTTACTTCCATTTTAAACTAATTGTTCTATCTGAAACTAAGTGTTCGATACTCTGCCAGGAGAAGCGCCTGTTCTCTGAAATCTGTTGCGATGCTACTCGAAACCGTATGTGTTCGACGAAACTAAGTGGTCGACTTTGTGAGAGAGGAAACTCCAGATGCGAATCTTAGTTCCATTTTAAACTAATTGTTTTATCTGAAACTAAGTGTTCGATACTGTGCCAGGAGAAGCGCCTGTTCTCTGAAATCTGTCGCGATGCTACTCGAACCGGTATGTGTTCGACGAAACTGAGTGGTCGACCTTGTGAGAGAGGAAACTCCAGACGCGAAACTTAGTGCCATTTTAAACTAATTGTTCTATCTGAAACTAAGTGTTCGATACTGTGCCAGCAGAAGCGCCTGTTCTCTGAAATCTGTGGCGATGCCACTCGAAACCGTATGTGTTCGACGAAAATAAGTGGCCGACCTTGTGAGAGAGGAAACTTCAGATGCGAAACTTACTTCCATTTTAAACTAATTGTTCTATCTGAAACTAAGTGTTCGATACTCTGCCAGGAGAAGCGCCTGTTCTCTGAAATCTGTGGCGATGCTACTCGAATCCGTATGTGTTTGAGGAATCTAAATGGTCGACTTTGTGAGAGAGGAAACTCCAGATGCGAATCTTAGTTCCATTTTAAACTAATTGTTTTATCTGAAACTAAGTGTTCGATACTGTGCCAGGCGAAGCACCTGTTCTCTGAAATCTGTCGCGATGCTACTCGAACCGGTATGTGTTCGACGAAACTGAGTGGTCGACCTTGTGAGAGAGGAAACTCCAGACGCGAAACTTAGTGCCATTTTAAACTAATTGTTCTATCTGAAACTAAGTGTTCGATACTGTGCCAGCAGAAGCGCCTGTTCTCTGAAATCTGTGGCGATGCCACTCGAAACCGTATGGGTTCGACGAAATTAAGTGGTCGAACTTGTGAGAGGGGAAACTCCAAATGCGAAACATATTTCCATTTTAAACTAAATGTTCTATCTGAAACTAAGTATTCGATACTCTGCCAGTAGAAGCGCCTGTTCTCTGAAACCTGTGGCGTTGCTACTCGAAGCCGAATGTGTTCGACGAAAGTAAGTGGTAGACCGTGTGAGAGAGGAAACTCCAAATGCGAAACATAGTTCCATTTTAAACTAATTGTTTTATCTGAAACTAAGTGTTCGATACTGTGCCAGGAGAAGCGCCTGTACTCTGAAACCTGTGGCGTTGCTACACGAAGCCGAATGTTTTCGACGAAACTAAGTGGTCGACCTTGTGAGAGGGGAAACCCCAAATGCGAAACATAGTTCCATTTTAATCTTATTGTTCTACCTGAAACTAAGTTTTCGATACTGTGCCAGGAGAAGCGCCTGTTCTCTGAAATCTGTGGCGATGCCACTCGAAACCGTACGTGTTCGACGAAAATAAGTGGCCGACCTTGTGAGTGAGGAAACTTCAGATGCGAAACTTACTTCCATTTTAAACTAATTGTTCTATCTGAAACTAAGTGTTCGATACTCTGCCAGGAGAAGCGCCTGTTTTCTGAAATCTGTTGCGATGCTACTCGAAACCGTATGTGTTCGACGAAACTAAGTGGTCGACTTTGTGAGAGAGGAAACTCCAGATGCGAATCTTAGTTCCATTTTAAACTAATTGTTTTATCTGAAACTAAGTGTTCGATACTCTGCCAGGAGAAGCGCCTGTTTTCTGAAATCTGTTGCGATGCTACTCGAAACCGTATGTGTTCGACGAAACTAAGTGGTCGACTTTGTGAGAGAGGAAACTCCAGATGCGAATCTTAGTTCCATTTTAAACTAATTGTTTTATCTGAAACTAAGTGTTCGATACTGTGCCAGGAGAAGCGCCTGTTCTCTGAAATCTGTCGCGATGCTACTCGAACCGGTATGTGTTCGACGAAACTGAGTGGTCGACCTTGTGAGAGAGGAAACTCCAGACGCGAAACTTAGTGCCATTTTAAACTAATTGTTCTATCTGAAACTAAGTGTTCGATACTGTGCCAGCAGAAGCGCCTGTTCTCTGAAATCTGTGGCGATGCCACTCGAAACCGTATGGGTTCGACGAAATTAAGTGGTCGACCTTGTGAGAGGGGAAACTCCAAATGCGAAACATATTTCCATTTTAAACTAAATGTTCTATCTGAAATTAAGTATTCGATACTCTGCCAGTAGAAGCGCCTGTACTCTGAAACCTGTGGCGTTGCTACACGAAGCCGAATGTGTTCGACGAAAGTAAGTGGTAGACCGTGTGAGAGAGGAAACTCCAAATGCGAAACATAGTTCCATTTTAAGCTAAGTGTTCTATCTGAGACTAAGTGTTCGATACTGTGTCAGGAGAAGCGCCTGTTCTCTGAAATCTGTGGCGATACCACTCGAAACCGTATGAGTTCGACGAAATTAAGTGGTCGACCTTGTGAGAGGGGAAACTCCAAATGCGAAACATATTTCCATTTTAAACTAAATGTTCTATCTGAAACTAAGTATTCGATACTCTGCCAGTAGAAGCGCCTGTTCTCTGAAACCTGTGGCGTTGCTACTCGAAGCCGAATGTGTTCGACGAAAGTAAGTGGTAGACCGTGTGAGAGAGGAAACTCCAAATGCGAAACATAGTTCCATTTTAAGCTAAGTGTTCTATCTGTAACTAAGTGTTCGATTGTGTGCCAGGAGAAGCGCCTGTTCTCTGAAATCTGTGGCGATACTACTCGAAACCGTATGTGTTCGACGAAACTAAGTGGTCCACCTTGTGAGAGAGGAAACTCCAGATGCGAAGCTTAGTTCCATTTTAAAGTAATTGTTCTATCTGATACGAAGTGTCGATACTGTGCCAGGAGAAGCGCCAGTTCTCTGAAACCTGTGGCGATTCCACTCGAAACCGTATGTGTTTGCCGAAACTAAGTGTTCCACCTTGTGAGAGAGGAAACTCCAGAAGTGAAATTTAGTTTCATTTAAAACTAACGGTTCTATCTGAAACTAAGTGTTCGATACTGTGCCAGGAGAAGCGCCTGTTCTCTGAAATGTGTGACGATGCCACTCGAAACCGTATGTGTTCGACGAAATTAAGTGGTCGACCTTGTGAGAGGGGAAACTCCAAATGCGAAACATATTTCCATTTTAAACTAATTGTTCTATCTGAAACTAAGTGTTCGATATTGTGCCAGGAGAAGCGCCTGTTCTCTGAAATCTGTCGCGATGCGCACTCGACACGGTATGTGTTCGACGAAACTAAGGGGTCGACCTTGTGAGTGAGGAAACTCCAGATGCGAAGATTTGTTCCATTTTAAACTAATTGTTCTATCCGATACTAAGTGTTCGATACTGTGCCAGGAGAAGCGGTTGTTCTGTGACATCTGTGGTGATGCCCCCGAAACCATATGTGTTCGACGAAACTAAGTGGTAGACCTTGTGAGAGGGGAAACTCCAAATGCGAAACATAGTTCCATTTTAATCTTATTGTTCTATCTGAAACTAAGTGTTCGATACTCTGCCAGGAGAAGCGCCTGTTCTCTGAAATCTGTGGCGATGCTACTCGAAACCGTATGTGTTTGACGAATCTAAATGGTCGACTTTGTGAGAGAGGAAACTCCAGATGCGAATCTTAGTTCCATTTTAAACTAATTGTTTTATCAGAAACTAAGTGTTCGATACTGTGCCAGGAGAAGCGCCTGTTCTCTGAAATCTGTCGCGATGCTACTCGAACCGGTATGTGTTCGACGAAACTGAGTGGTCGACCTTGTGAGAGAGGATTCACCAGATGCGGAACATAGTTCCATTTTAAACTAATTGTTCTATCTGAAACTAAGTTTTCGATACTGTGCCAGGAGAAGCGCCTGTTCTCTGAAATCTGTGGCGATGCCACTCGAAACCGTATGTGTTCGACGAAACTAAGTGGCCGACCTTGTGAGAGAGGAAACTCCAGATGCGAAACATAGTTGCATTTTAAACTAATTGTCCTATCTGTAACTAAGTGTTCGATAATGTGCCAGGAGAAGCGCCTGTTCTCTGAAATCTGTGGCGATGCCACTCGAAACCGTATGTGTTCGACGAAACTAAGTGGCCGACCTTGTGAGAGAGGAAACTCCAGATGCGAAACATAGTTGCATTTTAAACTAATTGTCCTATCTGTAACTAAGTGTTCGATAATGTGCCAGGAGAAGCGCCTGTTCTCTGAAATCTGTGGCGATGCTACTCGAAACCGTATGTGTTTGGCGAATCTAAGTGGTCGACCTTGTGAGAGAGGAAACTCCAAATTGCGAAATATTAGTTCATTTTAAACTAATAATCCTATCTGATACTAAGTGTTCGATACTGTGCCAGGAGAAACGCCTGTTCTCTGAAATGTGTGGCGATGCCACTCGAAACCGTATGTGTTCGACGAAACTAAGTGGTCGACCTTGTGAGAGAGGATTCACCAGATGCGGAACATAGTTCCATTTTAAACTAATTGTTCTATCTGAAACTAAGTGTTCGATACTGTTCCAGGAGAAGCGCCTGTTCTCTGAAATCTGTGGCGATGCCACTCGAAACCGTATGTGTTCGACGAAACTAAGTGGTCGACCTTGTGAGTGAGGAAACTCCAGATGCGAAGATTTGTTCCATTTTAAACTAATTGTTCTATCCGATACTAAGTGTTCGATACTGTGCCAGGAGAAGCGCCTGTTCTCTGAAATCTGTGGCGATGCCACTCGAAACCGTATGTGTTCGACGAAAATAAGTGGCCGACCTTGTGAGAGAGGAAACTTCAGATGCGAAACTTACTTCCATTTTAAACTAATTGTTCTATCTGAAACTAAGTGTTCGATACTCTGCCAGGGGAAGCGCCTGTTCTCTGAAATCTGTGGCGATGCTACTCCAAACCGTATGTGTTTGACGAATCTAAATGGTCGACTTTGTGAGAGAGGAAACTCCAGATGCGAATCTTAGTTCCATTTTAAACTAATTGTTTTATCTGAAACTAAGTGTTCGATACTGTGCCAGGAGAAGCACCTGTTCTCTGAAATCTGTCGCGATGCTACTCGAACCGGTATGTGTTCGACGAAACTGAGTGGTCGACCTTGTGAGAGAGGAAACTCCAGACGCGAAACTTAGTGCCATTTTAAACTAATTGTTCTATCTGAAACTAAGTGTTCAATACTGTGCCAGCAGAAGCGCCTGTTCTCTGAAATCTGTGGCGATGCCACTCGAAACCGTATGGGTTCCACGAAATTAAGTGGTCGACCTTGTGAGAGGGGAAACTCCAAATGCGAAACATATTTCCATTTTAAACTAAATGTTCTATCTGAAACTAAGTATTCGATACTCTGCCAGTAGAAGCGCCTGTACTCTGAAACCTGTGGCGTTGCTACTCGAAACCGTATGTGTTTGCCGAAACTAAGTGTTCCACCTTGTGAGAGAGTAAACTCCAGAAGTGAAATTTAGTTTCATTTAAAACTAACGGTTCTATCTGAAACTAAGTGTTCGATACTGTGCCAGGAGAAGCGCCTGTTCTCTGAAATGTTTGACGATGCCTCTCGAAACCGTATGTGTTCGACGAAATTAAGTGGTCGACCTTGTGAGAGGGGAAACTCCAAATGCGAAACATATTTCCATTTTAAACTAATTGTTCTATCTGAAACTAAGTGTTCGATATTGTTCCAGGAGAAGCGCCTGTTCTCTGAAATCTGTCGCGATGCGCACTCGACACGGTATGTGTTCGACGAAACTAAGTGGTCGACCTTGTGAGAGAGGAAACTCCAGCAGCAAAATTTAGTTCCATTTTAAACTAATTGTTCTATCTGAAACTATGTGTTCGATACTGTGCCAGTAGAAGCGTCTGTTCTCTGAAATCTGTGGCGATCACACTCGAAACCGTATGTGTTCGACGAAACTAAGTGGTCGCCTTGTGAAAGAGGAAACTCCAGATGCGAAACTTAGTTCCATTTAAAACTAATTGTTCCATCGGAAACTAACTGTTCGATACTGTGCCAGGAGAAGCGCCTGTTCTCTGAAATCTGTAGCGATACCACTCGAAACCGTATGTGTTCGACGAAACTAAGTGGCCGACCTTGTGAGAGAGGAAACTCCAGATGCGAAACATAGTTGCATTTTAAACTAATTGTCCTATCTGTAACTAAGTGTTCGATAATGTGCCAGGAGAAGCGCCTGTTCTCTGAAATCTGTGGCGATGCCACTCGAAACCGTATGGGTTCGACGAAACTAAGTGGCCGACCTTGTGAGAGAGGAAACTCCAGATGCGAAACATAGTTGCATTTTAAACTAATTGTCCTATCTGTAACTAAGTGTTCGATAATGTGCCAGGAGAAGCGCCTGTTCTCTGAAATCTGTGGCGATGCCACTCGAAACCGTATGTGTTCGACGAAACTAAGTGGTTGACCTTGTGAGAGGGGAAACTCCAAATGCGAAACATTGTTCCATTTTAATCTTATTGTTCTACCTGAAACTAAGTTTTCGATACTGTGCCAGGAGAAGCGCCTGTTCTCTGAAATCTGTGGCGATGCCACTCGAAACCGTGTGTGTTCGACGAAACTAAGTTGCCGACCTTGTGCGAGAGGAAGCTTCAGATGCGAAACTTACTTCCATTTTAAACTAATTGTTCTATCTGAAACTAAGTGTTCGATACTCTGCCAGGAGAAGCGCCTGTTCTCTGAAATCTGTGGCGATGCCACTCGAAACCGTATGTGTTCGACGAAACTAAGTGGCCGACCTTGTGAGAGAAGAAACTCCAGATGCGAAACATAGTTGCATTTTAAACTAATTGTCCTATCTGTAACTAAGTGTTCGATAATGTGCCAGGAGAAGCGCCTGTTCTCTGAAATCTGTGGCGATGCCACTCGAAACCGTATGTGTTCGACGAAACTAAGTGGCCGACCTTGTGAGAGAGGAAACTCCAGATGCGAAACATAGTTGCATTTTAAACTAATTGTCCTATCTGTAACTAAGTGTTCGATAATGTGCCAGGAGAAGCGCCTGTTCTCTGAAATCTGTGGCGATGCCACTCGAAACCGTATGTGTTCGACGAAACTAAGTGGTTGACCTTGTGAGAGGGGAAACTCCAAATGCGAAACATAGTTCCATTTTAATCTTATTGTTCTACCTGAAACTAAGTTTTCGATACTGTGCCAGGAGAAGCGCCTGTTCTCTGAAATCTGTGGCGATGCCACTCGAAACCGTGTGTGTTCGACGAAACTAAGTGGCCGACCTTGTGCGAGAGGAAACTTCAGATGCGAAACTTAGTTCCATTTTAAACCAAATGTTCCATCTGAAACTAAGTGTTGGATACTGTGCCAGGAGAAGCGCCTGTTCTCTGAAATCTGTGGCGATGATACTCGAAACCGTATGTGCTCGACGAATCTAAATGGTCGACCTTGTGAGAGAGCAAACTCCAGATGTGAAACTTATTTCCATTTTAAACTAATTGTTCTATCTGAAACTAAGTGTTCGATACTGTGCCAGGAGATGCGCCTGTTCTCTGAAATATGTGGCGATGCCACTCGAAACCGTATGTGTCCGACGAAACTAAGTAGTCGCCTTGTGAGAGAAAAAACTCCAGATACGAAAAGTATTTCCATTTTAAACGAATTGTTCTATCTGAAACTAAGTGCTCGATACTGTGCCAGGAGAAGCGCCTCTTCTCTGAAATCTGTGGCGATGCCACTCGAAACCGTATGTGTTCGTCGCAATTAAGTCGTCGACCTTGTGAGAGATGAAACTCCAGATGCAAAACATAGCTCCATTTTAAACCAATTGTTCTATCTGAAACTAAGTTTTCGATAATGTGCCAGGAGATGCGCCTGTTCGCTAAAATCTGTGGCGATGCCACTCGAAACCGTATGTGTTCGACGAAACTAAGTGGCCGACCTTGTGAGAGAGGAAACTCCAAATGCGAAACTTAGTTCCATTTTAAACCAAATGTTCCATCTGAAACTAAGTGTTCGATACTGTTCCAGGAGAAGCGCCTGTTCTCTGAAATCTGTGGCGATGCCACTCGAAACCGTAAGTGTTTGACGAAACTGAGTGGTCCACCTTGTGAGAGAGGAAACTCCAAATGCGAAACACAGTTCCATTTTAAACGAAGTGTTCTACCTGTAACTAAGTGTTCGAGACTGTGCCAGGAGAAGCGCCTGTTCTCTGAAATCTGTGGCGATGCTACTCGAAACCGTATGTGTTTGACGAAACTAAGTGGCCGACCTTGTGAGAGAGGAAACTCCAAATGCGAAACATATTTCAATTTTAAACTAAATGTTCAATCTGAAACTAAGTGTTCGATACTGTGCCAGGAGAAACGCCTGTTCTCTGAAATCTGAGGCGATGCCACTCGAAACCGTGTGTGTTCGACGAAACTAAGTGGCCGACCTTGTGCGATAGGAAACTTCAGATGCGAAACTTAGTTCCATTTTAAACCAAATGTTCCATCTGAAACTAAGTGTTGGATACTGTGCCAGGAGAAGCGCCTGTTCTCTGAAATCTGTGGCGATGATACTCGAAACCGTATGTGCTCGACGAATCTAAATGGTCGACCTTGTGAGAGAGCAAACTCCAGATGTGAAACTTATTTCCATTTTAAACTAATTGTTCTATCTGAAACTAAGTGTTCGATACTGTGCCAGGAGATGCGCCTGTTCTCTGAAATATGTGGCGATGCCACTCGAAACCGTATGTGTCCGACGAAACTAAGTAGTCGCCTTGTGAGAGAAAAAACTCCAGATACGAAAAGTATTTCCATTTTAAACGAATTGTTCTATCTGAAACTAAGTGCTCGATACTGTGCCAGGAGAAGCGCCTCTTCTCTGAAATCTGTGGCGATGCCACTCGAAACCGTATGTGTTCGTCGCAATTAAGTCGTCGACCTTGTGAGAGATGAAACTCCAGATGCAAAACATAGCTCCATTTTAAACCAATTGTTCTATCTGAAACTAAGTTTTCGATAATGTGCCAGGAGATGCGCCTGTTCGCTAAAATCTGTGGCGATGCCACTCGAAACCGTATGTGTTCGACGAAACTAAGTGGCCGACCTTGTGAGAGAGGAAACTCCAAATGCGAAACTTAGTTCCATTTTAAACCAAATGTTCCATCTGAAACTAAGTGTTCGATACTGTTCCAGGAGAAGCGCCTGTTCTCTGAAATCTGTGGCGATGCCACTCGAAACCGTAAGTGTTTGACGAAACTGAGTGGTCCACCTTGTGAGAGAGGAAACTCCAAATGCGAAACACAGTTCCATTTTAAACGAAGTGTTCTACCTGTAACTAAGTGTTCGAGACTGTGCCAGGAGAAGCGCCTGTTCTCTGAAATCTGTGGCGATGCTACTCGAAACCGTATGTGTTTGACGAAACTAAGTGGCCGACCTTGTGAGAGAGGAAACTCCAAATGCGAAACATATTTCAATTTTAAACTAAATGTTCAATCTGAAACTAAGTGTTCGATACTGTGCCAGGAGAAACGCCTGTTCTCTGAAATCTGAGGCGATGCCACTCGAAACCGTGTGTGTTCGACGAAACTAAGTGGCCGACCTTGTGCGATAGGAAACTTCAGATGCGAAACTTAGTTCCATTTTAAACCAAATGTTCCATCTGAAACTAAGTGTTGGATACTGTGCCAGGAGAAGCGCCTGTTCTCTGAAATCTGTGGCGATGATACTCGAAACCGTATGTGCTCGACGAATCTAAATGGTCGACCTTGTGAGAGAGGAAACTCCAAATGCGAAACATAGTTCAATTTTAAACTAAATGTTCAATCTGAAACTAAGTGTTCGATACTGTGCCAGGAGAAACGCCTGTTCTCTGAAATCTGAGGCGATGCCAGTCGAAACCGTGTGTGTTCGACGAAACTAAGTGGCCGACCTTGTGAGAGAGGAAACTCAAGATGCAAAACATAGCTCCATTTTAAACCAATTGTTCTATCTGAAACTAAGTGCTCGATACTGTGCCAGGAGAAGCGCCTGTTCTCTGAAATCTGTGGCGATGCCACTCGAAACCGTATGTGTTCGTCGCAATTAAGTCGTCGACCATGTGAGAGATGAAACTCCAGATGCAAAAATTAGCTACATTTTAAACCGATTGTTCTATCTGAAACTAAGTTTTCGATAATGTGCCAGGAGATGCGCCAGTTCGCTGAAATCTGTGGCGATACCACTTGAAACCGTATGTGTTCGACGAAACTAAGTGGCCGACCTTGTGAGAGAGGAAACTCCAAATGCGAAACATAGTTCAATTTTAAACTAAATGTTCAATCAGAAACTAAGTGTTCGATACTGTGCCAGGAGAAGCGCCTGTTCTCTGAAATCTGTGGCGATGATACTCGAAACCGTATGTGCTCGACGAATCTAAATGGTCGACCTTGTGAGAGAGCAAACTCCAGATGTGAAACTTATTTCCATTTTAAACTAATTGTTCTATCTGAAACTAAGTGTTCGATACTGTGCCAGGAGTTGCGCCTGTTCTCTGAAATATGTGGCGATGCCACTCGAAACCGTATGTGTCCGACGAAACTAAGTGGTCGCCGTGTGAGAGAAGAAACTCCAGATGCGAAAAGTATTTCCATTTTAAACGAATTGTTCTATCTGAAACTAAGTGCTCGTTACTGTGCCAGGAGAAGCGCCTGTGCTCTGAAATCTGTGGCGATGCCACTCGAAACCGTATGTGTTCGACGAAACTAAGTGGCCGACCTTGTGAGAGAGGAAACTCCAGATGCGAAACATAGTTGCATTTTAAACTAATTGTCCTATCTGTAACTAAGTGTTCGTTAATATGCCAGGAGAAGCGCCTGTTCTCTGAAATCTGTGGCGATGCCACTCGAAACCGTATGTGTTCGACGAAACTAAGTGGCCGACCTTGTGAGAGAGGAAACTCCAGATGCGAAACATAGTTGCATTTTAAACTAATTGTCCTATCTGTAACTAAGTGTTCGATAATGTGCCAGGAGAAGCGCCTGTTCTCTGAAATCTGTGGCGATGCTACTCGAAACCGTATGTGTTTGACGAATCTAAGTGGTCGACCTTGTGAGAGAGGAAACTCCAAATTGCGAAATATTAGTTCATTTTAAACTAATAATCCTATCTGATACTAAGTGTTCGATACTGTGCCAGGAGAAACGCCTGTTCTCTGAAATGTGTGGCGATGCCACTCGAAACCGTATGTGTTCGACGAAACTAAGTGGTCGACCTTGTGAGAGAGGATTCACCAGATGCGGAACATAGTTCCATTTTAAACTAATTGTTCTATCTGAAACTAAGTGTTCGATACTGTTCCAGGAGATGCGCCTGTTCTCTGAAATCTGTGGCGATGCCACTCGAAACCGTATGTGTTCGACGAAACTAAGTTGTCGACCTTGTGAGTGAGGAAACTCCAGATGTGAAACTTATTTCCATTTTAAACTAATTGTTCTATCTGAAACTAAGTGTTCGATACTGTGCCAGGAGATGCGCCTGTTCTCTGAAATATGTGGCGATGCCACTCGAAACCGTATGTGTCCGACGAAACTAAGTAGTCGCCTTGTGAGAGAAAAAACTCCAGATACGAAAAGTATTTCCATTTTAAACGAATTGTTCTATCTGAAACTAAGTGCTCGATACTGTGCCAGGAGAAGCGCCTGTTCTCTGAAATCTGTGGCGATGCCACTCGAAACCGTATGTGTCCGACGAAACTAAGTAGTCGCCTTGTGAGAGAAAAAACTCCAGATACGAAAAGTATTTCCATTTTAAACGAATTGTTCTATCTGAAACTAAGTGCTCGATACTGTGCCAGGAGAAGCGCCTCTTCTCTGAAATCTGTGGCGATGCCACTCGAAACCGTATGTGTTCGTCGCAATTAAGTCGTCGACCTTGTGAGAGATGAAACTCCAGATGCAAAACATAGCTCCATTTTAAACCAATTGTTCTATCTGAAACTAAGTTTTCGATAATGTGCCAGGAGATGCGCCTGTTCGCTAAAATCTGTGGCGATGCCACTCGAAACCGTATGTGTTCGTCGCAATTAAGTCGTCGACCTTGTGAGAGATGAAACTCCAGATGCAAAACATAGCTCCATTTTAAACCAATTGTTCTATCTGAAACTAAGTTTTCGATAATGTGCCAGGAGATGCGCCTGTTCGCTAAAATCTGTGGCGATGCCACTCGTAACCGTGTGTGTTCGACGAAACTAAGTGGCCGACCTTGTGCGAGAGGAAACTTCAGATGCGGAACATAGTTCCATTTTAAACTAATTGTTCTATCTGAAACTAAGTGATCGATACTGTTCCAGGAGATGCGCCTGTTCTCTGAAATCTGTGGCGATGATACTCGAAACCGTATGTGCTCGACGAATCTAAATGGTCGACCTTGTGAGAGAGCAAACTCCAGATGTGAAACTTATTTCCATTTTAAACTAATTGTTCTATCTGAAACTAAGTGTTCGATACTGTGCCAGGAGTTGCGCCTGTTCTCTGAAATATGTGGCGATGCCACTCGAAACCGTATGTGTCCGACGAAACTAAGTGGTCGCCGTGTGAGAGAAGAAACTCCAGATGCGAAAAGTATTTCCATTTTAAACGAATTGTTCTATCTGAAACTAAGTGCTCGTTACTGTGCCAGGAGAAGCGCCTGTTCTCTGAAATCTGTGGCGATGCCACTCGAAACCGTATGTGTTCGTCGCAATTAAGTCGTCGACCTTGTGAGAGATGAAACTCCAGATGCAAAACATAGCTCCATTTTAAACCAATTGTTCTATCTGAAACTAAGTTTTCGATACTGTGCCAGGAGTTGCGCCTGTTCTCTGAAATATGTGGCGATGCCACTCGAAACCGTATGTGTCCGACGAAACTAAGTGGTCGCCGTGTGAGAGAAGAAACTCCAGATGCGAAAAGTATTTCCATTTTAAACGAATTGTTCTATCTGAAACTAAGTGCTCGTTACTGTGCCAGGAGAAGCGCCTGTTCTCTGAAATCTGTGGCGATGCCACTCGAAACCGTATGTGTTCGTCGCAATTAAGTCGTCGACCTTGTGAGAGATGAAACTCCAGATGCAAAACATAGCTCCATTTTAAACCAAATGTTCCATCTGAAACTAAGTGTTCGATACTGTGCCAGGAGAAGCGCCTGTTCTCTGAAATCTGTGGCGATGCCACTCGAAACCGTAAGTGTTTGACGAAACTGAGTGGTCCACCTTGTGAGAGAGGAAACTCCAAATGCGAAACACAGTTCCATTTTAAACTAAGTGTTCTACCTGTAACTAAGTGTTCGAGACTGTGCCAGGAGAAGCGCCTGTTCTCTGAAATCTGTGGAGATGCCACTCGAAACCGTGTGTGTTCGACGAAACTAAGTGGCCGACCTTGTGCGAGAGGAAACTTCAGATGCGAAACTTAGTTCCATTTTAAACCAAATGTTCCATCTGAAACTAAGGGTTGGATACTGTGCCAGGAGAAGCGCCTGTTCTCTGAAATCAGTGGCGATGCTACTCGAAACCGTATATGTTCGACGAAACTAAGTGGTCCAACTTGTGAGAGAGGAATCTCGAGATGCGAAGCTTAGTTCCATTTTAAAGTAATTGTTCTATCTGATACTAAGTGTTCGATACTGTGCTAGGTGAAGCGCCTGTTCTCCGAAATCTGTGGCGATGCCACTCGAAACCGTATGTGTTTGACGAAACTGAGTGGTCCACCTTGTGAGAGAGGAAATTCCAAATACGAAACACAGTTCCATTTTAAACTAAGTGTTCTGTCTGTAACTAAGTGTTCGAGACTGTGCCGAGAGAAGCGCCTGTTCTCTGAAATCTGTGGCGATGCCACTCGAAACCGTGTGTGTTCGACGAAACTAAGTGGTTGACCTTGTGAGAGAGGATACTCCAGATGCGAAACATAGTTCCATTTTAAACTAATTGTTCTGTCTGAAATAAGTGTTCGATACTGTGCCAGGAGAAGCGCCTGTTCTCTGAAATCTGTGGCGATGATACTCGAAACCGTATGTGCTCGACGAATCTAAATGGTCGACCTTGTGAGGGAGCAAGCTCCAGATGTGAAACTTATTTCCATTTTAAACTAATTGTTCTATCTGAATCTAAGTGTTCGATACTGTGCCAGGAGATGCGCCTGTTCTCTGAAATATGTGGCGATGCCACTCGAAACCGTATGTGTCCGACGAAACTAAGTGGTCGCCTTGTGAGAGAAGTAACTCCAGATGCGAAACGTATTTCCATTTTAAACGAATTGTTCTATCTGAAACTAAGTGCTCGATACTGTGCCAGGAGAAACGCCTGTTCTCTGAAATCTGAGGCGATGCCACTCGAAACCGTAAGTGTTTGACGAAACTGAGTGGTCCACCTTGTGAGAGAGGAAACTCCAAATACGAAACACAGTTCCATTTTAAACTAAGTGTTCTATCTGTAACTAAGTGTTCGAGACTGTGCCAGGAGAAGCGCCTGTTCTCTGAAATCTGTGGCGATGCCACTCGAAACCGTGTGTGTTCGACGAAACTAAGTGGCCGACCTTGTGAGAGAGGAAACTCCAGATGCAAAACATAGCTCCATTTTAAACCAATTGTTCTATCTGAAACTAAGTGCTCGATACTGTGCCAGGAGAAGCGCCTGTTCTCTGAAATCTGTGGCGATGCCACTCGAAACCGTATGTGTTCGTCGCAATTAAGTCGTCGACCTTGTGAGAGATGAAACTCCAGATGCAAAAATTAGCTACATTTTAAACCGATTGTTCTATCTGAAACTAAGTTTTCGATAATGTGCCAGGAGATGCGCCAGTTCGCTGAAATCTGTGGCGATACCACTTGAAACCGTATGTGTTCGACGAAACTAAGTGGCCGACCTTGTGAGAGAGGAAACTCCAAATGCGAAACATAGTTCAATTTTAAACTAAATGTTCAATCTGAAACTAAGTGTTCGATACTGTGCCAGGAGTTGCGCCTGTTCTCTGAAATATGTGGCGATGCCACTCGAAACCGTATGTGTCCGACGAAACTAAGTGGTCGCCTTGTGAGAGAAGAAACTCCAGATGCGAAACATATATCCATTTTAAACGAATTGTTCTATCTGAAACTAAGTGCTCGTTACTGTGCCAGGAGAAGCGCCTGTTCTCTGAAATCTGTGGCGATGCCACTCGAAACCGTATGTGTTCGTCGCAATTAAGTCGTCGACCTTGTGAGAGATGAAACTCCAGATGCAAAAATTAGCTCCATTTTAAAGCAATTGTTCTATCTGAAACTAAGTTTTCGATAATGTGCCAGGAGATGCGCCAGTTCGCTGAAATCTGTGGCGATGCCACTCGAAACCGTGTGTGTTCGACGAAACTAAGTGGTCCACCTTGTGAGAGAGGAAACTCCAAATGCGAAACACAGTTCCATTTTAAACTAAGTGTTCTACCTGTAACTAAGTGTTCGAGACTCTGCCAGGAGAAGCGCCTGTTCGCTGAAATCTGTTTAGATGCCACTCGAAACCGTGTGTGTTCGACGAAACTAAGGGGTTGACCTTGTGAGAGAGGATACTCCAGATGCGAAACATAGTTCCATTTTAAACTAATTGTTCTGTCTGAAATAAGTGTTCGATACTCTGCCAGGAGAAGCTCCTGTTCTCTGAAATCTGTGGCGATGATACCCGAAACCGTATGTGCTCGACGAATCTAAATGGTCGACATTGTGAGAGAGCAAACTCCAGATGTGAAACTTATTTCCATTTTAAACTAATTGTTCTATCTGAAACTAAGTGTTCGATACTGTGCCAGGAGATGCGCCTGTTCTCTGAAATCTGTGGCGATGATACTCGAAACCGTATGTGCTCGAAGAATCTAAATGGTCGACCTTTTGAGGGAGCAAACTCCAGATGTGAAACTTATTTCCATTTTAAACTAATTGTTCTGTCTGAAATAGGTGTTCGATACTCTGCCAGGAGAAGCTCCTGTTCTCTGAAATCTGTGGCGATGATACTCGAAACCGTATGTGCTCGACGAATCTAAATGGTCGACATTGTGAGAGAGCAAACTCCAGATGTGAAACTTATTTCTATTTTAAACTAATTGTTCTATCTGAAACTAAGTGTTCGATACTGTGCCAGGAGATGCGCCTGTTCTCTGAAATATGTGGCGATGCCACTCGAAACCGTATGTGTCCGACGAAACTAAGTGGTCGCCGTGTGAGAGAAGAAACTCCAGATGCGAAAAGTATTTCCATTTTAAACGAATTGTTCTATCTGAAACTAAGTGCTCGTTACTGTGCCAGGAGAAGCGCCTGTTCTCTGAAATCTGTGGCGATGCCACTCGAAACCGTATGTGTTCGTCGCAATTAAGTCGTCGACCTTGTGAGAGATGAAACTCCAGATGCAAAACATAGCTCCATTTTAAACCAATTGTTCTATCTGAAACTAAGTTTTCGATAATGTGCCAGGAGATGCGCCTGTTCGCTAAAATCTGTGGCGATGCCACTCGAAACCGTATGTGTTCGACGAAACTAAGTGGCCGACCTTGTGAGAGAGGAAACTCCAAATGCGAAACTCAGTTCCATTTTAAACCAAATGTTCCATCTGAAACTAAGTGTTCGATACTGTGCCAGGAGAAGCGCCTGTTCTCTGAAATCTGTGGCGATGCCACTCGAAACCGTAAGTGTTTGACGAAACTGAGTGGTCCACCTTGTGAGAGAGGAAACTCCAAATGCGAAACACAGTTCCATTTTAAACAAAGTGTTCTACCTGTAACTAAGTGTTCGAGACTGTGCCAGGAGAAGCGCCTGTTCTCTGAAATCTGTGGAGATGCCACTCGAAACCGTGTGTGTTCGACGAAACTAAGTGGCCGACCTTGTGCGAGAGGAAACTTCAGATGCGAAACTTAGTTCCATTTTAAACCAAATGTTCCATCTGAAACTAAGGGTTGGATACTGTGCCAGGAGAAGCGCCTGTTCTCTGAAATCAGTGGCGATGCTACTCGAAACCGTATATGTTCGATGAAACTAAGTGGTCCAACTTGTGAGAGAGGAATCTCGAGATGCGAAGCTTAGTTCCATTTTAAAGTAATTGTTCTATCTGATACTAAGTGTTCGATACTGTGCTAGGTGAAGCGCCTGTTCTCCGAAATCTGTGGCGATGCCACTCGAAACCGTATGTGTTTGACGAAACTGAGTGGTCCACCTTGTGAGAGAGGAAATTCCAAATACGAAACACAGTTCCATTTTAAACTAAGTGTTCTGTCTGTAACTAAGTGTTCGAGACTGTGCCAAGAGAAGCGCCTGTTCTCTGAAATCTGTGGCGATGCCACTCGAAACCGTGTGTGTTCGACGAAACTAAGTGGTTGACCTTGTGAGAGAGGATACTCCAGATGCGAAACATAGTTCCATTTTAAACTAATTGTTCTGTCTGAAATAAGTGTTCGATACTGTGCCAGGAGAAGCGCCTGTTCTCTGAAATCTGTGGCGATGATACTCGAAACCGTATGTGCTCGACGAATCTAAATGGTCGACCTTGTGAGGGAGCAAGCTCCAGATGTGAAACTTATTTCCATTTTAAACTAATTGTTCTATCTGAAACTAAGTGTTCGATACTGTGCCAGGAGATGCGCCTGTTCTCTGAAATATGTGGCGATGCCACTCGAAACCGTATGTGTCCGACGAAACTAAGTGGTCGCCTTGTGAGAGAAGAAACTCCAGATGCGAAACGTATTTCCATTTTAAACGAATTGTTCTATCTGAAACTAAGTGCTCGATACTGTGCCAGGAGAAACGCCTGTTCTCTGAAATCTGAGGCGATGCCACTCGAAACCGTAAGTGTTTGACGAAACTGAGTGGTCCACCTTGTGAGAGAGGAAACTCCAAATACGAAACACAGTTCCATTTTAAACTAAGTGTTCTATCTGTAACTAAGTGTTCGAGACTGTGCCAGGAGAAGCGCCTGTTCTCTGAAATCTGTGGCGATGCCACTCGAAACCGTGTGTGTTCGACGAAACTAAGTGGTTGACCTTGTGAGAGAGGATACTCCAGATGCGAAACATAGTTCCATTTTAAACTAATTGTTCTGTCTGAAATAAGTGGTCGATACTGTGCCAGGAGAAGCGACTGTTCTCTGAAATCTGTGGCGATGCCACTCGAAACCGTATGTGTTCGTCGCAATTAAGTGGTTGACCTTGTGAGAGAGGATACTCCAGATGCGAAACAGAGTTCCATTTTAAACTAATTGTTCTATCTGTAACTAAGTGTTCGAGACTGTGCCAGGAGAAGCGCCTGTTCTCTGAAATCTGTGGCGATGCCACTCGAAACCGTGTGTGTTCGACGAAACTAAGTGGCCGACCTTGTGAGAGAGGAAACTCCAGATGCAAAACATAGCTCCATTTTAAACCAATTGTTCTATCTGAAACTAAGTTTTCGATAATGTGCCAGGAGATGCGCCAGTTCGCTGAAATCTGTGGCGATACCACTTGAAACCGTATGTGTTCGACGAAACTAAGTGGCCGACCTTGTGAGAGAGGAAACTCCAAATGCGAAACATAGTTCAATTTTAAACTAAATGTTCAATCTGAAACTAAGTGTTCGATACTGTGCCAGGAGTTGCGCCTGTTCTCTGAAATATGTGGCGATGCCACTCGAAACCGTATGTGTCCGACGAAACTAAGTGGTCGCCTTGTGAGAGAAGAAACTCCAGATGCGAAACGTATATCCATTTTAAACGAATTGTTCTATCTGAAACTAAGTGCTCGTTACTGTGCCAGGAGAAGTGCCTGTTCTCTGAAATCTGTGGCGATGCCACTCGAAACCGTATGTGTTCGTCGCAATTAAGTCGTCGACCTTGTGAGAGATGAAACTCCAGATGCAAAAATTAGCTCCATTTTAAAGCAATTGTTCTATCTGAAACTAAGTTTTCGATAATGTGCCAGGAGATGCGCCAGTTCGCTGAAATCTGTGGCGATGCCACTCGAAACCGTGTGTGTTCGACGAAACTAAGTGGTCCACCTTGTGAGAGAGGAAACTCCAAATGCGAAACACAGTTCCATTTTAAACTAAGTGTTCTACCTGTAACTAAGTGTTCGAGACTCTGCCAGGAGAAGCGCCTGTTCGCTGAAATCTGTTTAGATGCCACTCGAAACCGTGTGTGTTCGACGAAACTAAGGGGTTGACCTTGTGAGAGAGGATACTCCAGATGCGAAACATAGTTCCATTTTAAACTAATTGTTCTGTCTGAAATAAGTGTTCGATACTCTGCCAGGAGAAGCTCCTGTTCTCTGAAATCTGTGGCGATGATACTCGAAACCGTATGTGCTCGACGAATCTAAATGGTCGACATTGTGAGAGAGCAAACTCCAGATGTGAAACTTATTTCCATTTTAAACTAATTGTTCTATCTGAAACTAAGTGTTCGATACTGTGCCAGGAGATGCGCCTGTTCTCTGAAATCTGTGGCGATGATACTCGAAACCGTATGTGCTCGAAGAATCTAAATGGTCGACCTTTTGAGGGAGCAAACTCCAGAGGTGAAACTTATTTCCATTTTAAACTAATTGTTCTGTCTGAAATAGGTGTTCGATACTCTGCCAGGAGAAGCTCCTGTTCTCTGAAATCTGTGGCGATGATACTCGAAACCGTATGTGCTCGACGAATCTAAATGGTCGACATTGTGAGAGAGCAAACTCCAGATGTGAAACTTATTTCTATTTTAAACTAATTGTTCTATCTGAAACTAAGTGTTCGATACTGTGCCAGGAGATGCGCCTGTTCTCTGAAATATGTGGCGATGCCACTCGAAACCGTATGTGTCCGACGAAACTAAGTGGTCGCCTTGTGAGAGAAGAAACTCCAGATGCGAAACGTATATCCATTTTAAACGAATTGTTCTATCTGAAACTAAGTGATCGATACTGTGCCAGGAGAAGCGCCTGTTCTCTGAAATCTGTGGCGATGCCACTCGAAAACGTATGTGTTCGTCGCAATTAAGTCGTCGACCTTGTGAGAGATGAAACTCCAGATGCAAAAATTAGCTCCATTTTAAAGCAATTGTTCTATCTGAAACTAAGTTTTCGATAATGTGCCAGGAGATGCGCCAGTTCGCTGAAATCTGTGGCGATGCCACTCGAAACCGTGTGTGTTCGACGAAACTAAGTGGTCCACCTTGTGAGAGAGGAAACTCCAAATGCGAAACACAGTTCCATTTTAAACTAAGTGTTCTCCCTGTAACTAAGTGTTCGAGACTCTGCCAGGAGAAGCGCCTGTTCGCTGAAATCTGTGGAGATGCCACTCGAAACCGTGTGTGTTCGACGAAACTAAGGGGTTGACCTTGTGAGAGAGGATACTCCAGATGCGAAACATAGTTCCATTTTAAACTAATTGTTCTGTCTGAAATAAGTGTTCGATACTCTGCCAGGAGAAGCTCCTGTTCTCTGAAATCTGTGGCGATGATACTCGAAACCGTATGTGCTCGACGAATCTAAATGGTCGACATTGTGAGAGAGCAAACTCCAGATGTGAAACTTATTTCCATTTTAAACTAATTGTTCTATCCGAAACTAAGTGTTCGATACTGTGCCAGGAGATGCGCCTGTTCTCTGAAATCTGTGGCGATGATACTCGAAACCGTATGGGCTCGAAGAATCTAAATGGTCGACCTTTTGAGGGAGCAAACTCCAGATGTGAAACTTATTTTCATTTTAAACTAATTGTTCTGTCTGAAATAGGTGTTCGATACTCTGCCAGGAGAAGCTCCTGTTCTCTGAAATCTGTGGCGATGATACTCGAAACCGTATGTGCTCGACGAATCTAAATGGTCGACATTGTGAGAGAGCAAACTCCAGATGTGAAACTTATTTCCATTTTAAACTAATTGTTCTATCTGAAACTAAGTGTTCGATACTGTGCCAGGAGATGCGCCTGTTCTCTGAAATATGTGGCGATGCCACTCGAAACCGTATGTGTCCGACGAAACTAAGTGGTCGCCTTGTGAGAGAAGAAACTCCAGATGCGAAACGTATTTCCATTTTAAACGAATTGTTCTATCTGATACTAAGTGCTCGATACTGTGCCAGGAGAAGCGCCTGTTCTCTGAAATCTGTGGCGATGCCACTCGAAACCGTATGTGCTCGACGAATCTAAATGGTCGACATTGTGAGAGAGCAAACTCCAGATGTGAAACTTATTTCCATTTTAAACTAATTGTTCTATCTGAAACTAAGTGTTCGATACTGTGCCAGGAGATGCGCCTGTTCTCTGAAATATGTGGCGATGCCACTCGAAACCGTATGTGTCCGACGAAACTAAGTGGTCGCCTTGTGAGAGAAGAAACTCCAGATGCGAAACGTATTTCCATTTTAAACGAATTGTTCTATCTGATACTAAGTGCTCGATACTGTGCCAGGAGAAGCGCCTGTTCTCTGAAATCTGTGGCGATGCCACTCGAAACCGTATGTGTTCGTCGCAATTAAGTCGTCGACCTTGTGAGAGATGAAACTCCAGATGCAAAAATTAGCTCCATTTTAAACCAATTTTTCTATCTGAAACTAAGTTTTCGATAATGTGCCAGGAGATGCGCCAGTTCGCTGAAATCTGTGGCGATACCACTTGAAACCGTATGTGTTCGACGAAACTAAGTGGCCGACCTTGTGAGAGAGGAAACTCCAAATGCGAAACATAGTTCAATTTTAAACTAAATGTTCAATCTGAAACTAAGTGTTCGATACTGTGCCAGGAGAAACGCCTGTTCTCTGAAATCTGTGGCGATGCCACTCGAAACCGTATGTGTTCGTCGCAATTAAGTCGTCGACCTTGTGAGAAATGAAACTCCAGATGCAAAAATTAGCTCCATTTTAAAGCAATTGTTCTATCTGAAACTAAGTTTTCGATAATGTGCCAGGAGATGCGCCAGTTCGCTGAAATCTGTGGCGATGCCACTCGAAACCGTGTGTGTTCGACGAAACTAAGTGGTCCACCTTGTGATAGAGGAAACTCCAAATGCGAAACACAGTTCCATTTTAAACTAAGTGTTCTACCTGTAACTAAGTGTTCGAGACTCTGCCAGGAGAAGCGCCTGTTCGCTGAAATCTGTGGAGATGCCACTCGAAACCGTGTGTGTTCGACGAAACTAAGGGGTTGACCTTGTGAGAGAGGATACTCCAGATGCGAAACATAGTTCCATTTTAAACTAATTGTTCTGTCTGAAATAAGTGTTCGATACTCTGCCAGGAGAAGCTCCTGTTCTCTGAAATCTGTGGCGATGATACTCGAAACCGTATGTGCTCGACGAATCTAAATGGTCGACATTGTGAGAGAGCAAACTCCAGATGTGAAACTTATTTCCATTTTAAACTAATTGTTCTATCTGAAACTAAGTGTTCGATACTGTGCCAGGAGATGCGCCTGTTCTCTGAAATCTGTGGCGATGATACTCGAAACCGTATGTGCTCGACGAATCTAAATGGTCGACCTTGTGAGGGAGCAAACTCCAGATGTGAAACTTATTTCCATTTTAAACTAATTGTTCTGTCTGAAATAGGTGTTCGATACTCTGCCAGGAGAAGCTCCTGTTCTCTGAAATCTGTGGCGATGATACTCGAAACCGTATGTGCTCGACGAATCTAAATGGTCGACATTGTGAGAGAGCAAACTCCAGATGTGAAACTTATTTCCATTTTAAACTAAGTGTTCTATCTGATACTAAGTGCTCGATACTGTGCCAGGAGAAGCGCCTGTTCTCTGAAATCTGTGGCGATGCCACTCGAAACCGTATGTGTTCGTCGCAATTAAGTCGTCGACCTTGTGAGAAATGAAACTCCAGATGCAAAAATTAGCTCCATTTTAAAGCAATTGTTCTATCTGAAACTAAGTTTTCGATAATGTGCCAGGAGATGCGCCAGTTCGCTGAAATCTGTGGCGATGCCACTCGAAACCGTGTGTGTTCGACGAAACTAAGTGGTCCACCTTGTGATAGAGGAAACTCCAAATGCGAAACACAGTTCCATTTTAAACTAAGTGTTCTACCTGTAACTAAGTGTTCGAGACTCTGCCAGGAGAAGCGCCTGTTCGCTGAAATCTGTGGAGATGCCACTCGAAACCGTGTGTGTTCGACGAAACTAAGGGGTTGACCTTGTGAGAGAGGATACTCCAGATGCGAAACATAGTTCCATTTTAAACTAATTGTTCTGTCTGAAATAAGTGTTCGATACTCTGCCAGGAGAAGCTCCTGTTCTCTGAAATCTGTGGCGATGATACTCGAAACCGTATGTGCTCGACGAATCTAAATGGTCGACATTGTGAGAGAGCAAACTCCAGATGTGAAACTTATTTCCATTTTAAACTAATTGTTCTATCTGAAACTAAGTGTTCGATACTGTGCCAGGAGATGCGCCTGTTCTCTGAAATCTGTGGCGATGATACTCGAAACCGTATGTGCTCGACGAATCTAAATGGTCGACCTTGTGAGGGAGCAAACTCCAGATGTGAAACTTATTTCCATTTTAAACTAATTGTTCTGTCTGAAATAGGTGTTCGATACTCTGCCAGGAGAAGCTCCTGTTCTCTGAAATCTGTGGCGATGATACTCGAAACCGTATGTGCTCGACGAATCTAAATGGTCGACATTGTGAGAGAGCAAACTCCAGATGTGAAACTTATTTCCATTTTAAACTAATTGTTCTATCTGAAACTAAGTGTTCGATACTGTGCCAGGAGATGCGCCTGTTCTCTGAAATATGTGGCGATGCCACTCGAAACCGTATGTGTCCGACGAAACTAAGTGGTCGCCTTGTGAGAGAAGAAACTCCAGATGCGAAACGTATTTCCATTTTAAACCAAATGTTCCATCCGAAACTAAGTGTTCGATACTGTGCCACGAGAAGCGCCTGTTTTCTGAAATCTGTGGCGATGCCACTCGAAACCGTATGTGTTTGACGAAACTGAGTGGTCCACCTTGTGAGAGAGGAAACTCCAAATACGAAACACAGTTCCATTTTAAACTAAGTGTTCTATCTGTAACTAAGTGTTCGAGACTGTGCCAGGAGAAGCGCCTGTTCTCTGAAATCTGTGGCGATGCCACTCGAAACCGTGTGTGTTCGACGAAACTAAGTGGTTGACCTTGTGAGAGAGGATACTCCAGATGCGAAACATAGTTCCATTTTAAACTAATTGTTCTGTCTGAAATAAGTGGTCGATACTGTGCCAGGAGAAGCGACTGTTCTCTGAAATCTGTGGCGATGCCACTCGAAACCGTATGTGTTCGTCGCAATTAAGTGGTTGACCTTGTGAGAGAGGATACTCCAGATGCGAAACAGAGTTCCATTTTAAACTAATTGTTCTGTCTGAAATAAGTGTTCGATACTGTGCCAGGAGAAGCGCCTGTTCTCTGAAATATGTGGCGATGCCACTCGAAACCGTATGTGTTCGACGAAACTAAGTGGCCGACCTTTTGAGAGAGGAAACTCCAGATGCGAAACATAGTTCCATTTTAAACTAATTGTTCTATCTGAAACTAAGTGTTCGATACTGTGCCAGGAGAAGCGCCTGTTCTCTGTAATCTGTGGCGATGCCACTCGAAACCGTATGTGTTCGACGAAACTAAGTTGTTGGCCTTGTGGGAGTGGAAACTCCAGAAGTGAAACTTAGTTTCAGTTAAAACTAACTGTTCTATCTGAAACTAAGTGTTCGATAATGTGCCAGGAGAAGCGCCTGTTCTCTGAAATCTGTGGCGATGCCACTCGAAACCGTATGTGTTCGACGAAACTAAGTGGTCGACCTGCTGAGAGAGGAAACTCCAGATGCGAAACATAGTTCCATTTTAAACTAATTGTTCTATCTGAAACTAAGTGTTCGATACTGTGCCAGGAGGAGCGCTTGTTCTCTGAAATCTGTGGCGATGCTACTCGAAAGCGTATGTGTTCGACGAATCTAAATGGTCGACCTTGTGTGGGAGGAAACTCCAGATGCGGAACTTAGTTCCATTTTAAACTGATTGTTCTATCTGAAAATAAGTGTTCGATACTGTGCCAGGAGAAGCACCTGTTCTCTGAAATCTGTCGCGATGCTACTCGAAACCGTATGTGTTCGACGAATCTAAATGGTCGACCTTGTGTGGGAGGAAACTCCAGATGCGGAACTTAGTTCCATTTTAAACTGATTGTTCTATCTGAAACTAAGTGTTTGATATTGTGCCAGGAGAAGCGCCTGTTCTCTGAAATCTGTCGCGCTGCTACTCGAAACCGTATGTGTTCGACGAAACTAAGTGGTCGACCTTGTGAGAGAGGAAACTCCAAATTGCGAAACTTAGTTCATTTTAAATTAATAATCCTATCTGACACTAAGTGTTCGATGCTGTGCCAGGAGAAGCGCCTGTTCTCTGAAATCTGTGGCGATGCCAATCGAAACCGTCTGTGTTCCACGAAACTAAGAGGCCGACCTTTTGAGAGAGGAAACTTCAGATGCGAAACTTAGTTCCATTTTAAACTAATTGTTCCATCTGAAATTAAGTGTTCGATACTCTGCCAGGAGAAGCGGCTGTTCTCTGAAATCTGTGGCGATGGCACTCGAAACCGTATGTGTTCGACGAATCTAAATGGTCACCTTGTGAGAGAGGAATCTCCAGATGCGAATCTTAGTTCCATTTTAAACTAATTGTTCTATCTGAAACTAAAATTTTAAATGTTAGATTGAGTTATAGGAGCGTATTTGAAGCACTTTTGCTTAATAAACCACGGCTCTATCTCTTTCGGTTGATTTTTAAATTAATCAGAAAATCTTCGTCGGTAGCGGTTCTCGGTAGCCTCTCCCTACAGAGACTAAGTCCGAATTGAAAATATTTTCACGGACGACGTATCTTTTAAATGTTATGATCAGTTATGGGAGCGTATTTGACGCACTTTTTCTTAATAAACCACGGCTCTATCTCTTACGGTTGATTTTTAAATAATTTCTAAAGTCGTCTTCGGCGACTCTTCACGGTAGCCACTCGGTAGGAAAAAATCTAAGTCCGAACTGTAATTATTTTCACCGACGAGGTACCTTTTAAATGTTAGATTGAGTTATAGGAGCTTATTTGAAGCACTTTTGCTTAATAAACCACGGCTCTATCTCTTACGGTTGATTTTTAAATTAATCAGAAAGTCTACGTCGGTAGCGGTTCTCGGTAGCCTCTCCGTACAGAGACTAAGTCCGAATTGAAAATATTTTCACCGACGACGTATCTTTTAAATGTTATGATCAGTTATGGGAGCGTATTTGACGCACTTTTTCTTAATAAACCACGGCTCTATCTCTTACGGTTGATTTTTAAATTAATCAGAAATTCTTCGTCGGTAGCGGTTCTCGGTAGCCTCTCCCTACAGAGACTAAGTCCGAATTGAAACTATTTTCACCGACGAGGTACCTTTTAAATGTTAGATTGAGTTATAGGAGCGTATTTGAAGCACTTTTGCTTAATAAACCACGGCTCCTTCTCTTACTGTTGATTTTTAAATAATTTCTAAAGTCGTCGTCGGCGACTCTTCGCGGTAGCCACTCATTAGGAAAAAATCTAAGTCCGAAATGTAATTATTTTCACCGACGAGGTACCTTTTAAATGTTATACTGAGTTATAGGAGCGTATTTGAAGCACTTTTGCTTAATAAACCACGGCTCTATCTCTTTCGGTTGATTTTTAAATTAACCAGAAAGTCTTCGTCGGTAGCGGTTCTCGGTAGCCTCTCCCTACAGAGACCAAGTCCGAATTGAAAATATTTTCACCGACGACGTATCTTTTAAATGTTATGATCAGTTATGGGAGCGTATTTGACGCACTTTTTCTTAATAAACCACGGCTCTATCTCTTACGGTTGATTTTTAAATAATTTCTAAAGTCGTCGTCGGCGACTCTTCGCGGTAGCCACTCGGTAGGAAAAAATCTAAGTCCGAACTGTAATTATTTTCACCGACGAGGTACCTTTTAAATGTTAGATTGAGTTATAGGAGCGTATTTGAAGCACTTTTGCTTAATAAACCACGGCTCTATCTCTTACGGTTGATTTTTAAATTAATCAGAACGTCTTCGTCGGTAGCGGTTCTCGGTAGCCTCTCCGTACAGAGACCAAGTCCGAATTGAAAATATTTTCACCGACGACGTATCTTTTAAATGTTATGATCAGTTATGGGAGCGTATTTGACGCACTTTTTCTTAATAAACCACGGCTCTATGTCTTACGGTTGATTTTTCAATTAATCAGAAAGTCTTCGTCGGTAGCGGTTCTCGGTAGCCTCTCCCTACAGAGACTAAGTCCGAATTGAAAATATTTTCACTGACGACGTATCTTTTAAATGTGATGATCAGTTATGGGAGCGTATTTGACGCACTTTTGCATAATAAACCACGGCTCTATCTCTTACGGTTGATTTTAAAATACTTTCTAAAGTCGTCGTCGGCGACTCTTCACCGTAGCCACTCGGTAGGAAAAAATCTAAGTCCGAACTGTAATTATTTTCACCGACGAGGTACCTTTTAAATGTTAGATTGAGTTATAGGAGCGTATTTGAAGCACTTTTGCTTAATAAACCACGGCTCTATCTCTTTCGGTTGATTTTTAAATTAATCAGAAAGTCTTCGTCGGTAGCGGTTCTCGGTAGCCTCTCCCTACAAAGACTAAGTCCGAATTGAAAATATTTTCACCGACGAGGTATCTTTTAAATGTTAGATTGAGTTATAGGAGCGTATTTGAAGCACTTTTGCTTAATAAACCACGGCTCTATCTCTTTCGGTTGATTTTTAAATTAATCAGAAAGTCTTCGTCGGTAGCGGTTCTCGGTAGCCTCTCCCTACAGAGACCAAGTCCGAATTGAAAATATTTTCACCGACGACGTATCTTTTAAATGTTATGATCAGTTATGGGAGCGTATTTGACGCACTTTTTCTTAATAAACCACGGCTCTATCTCTTACGGTTGATTTTTAAATAATTTCTAAAGTCGTCGTCGGCGACTCTTCGCGGTAGCCACTCGGTAGGAAAAAATCTAAGTCCGAACTGTAATTATTTTCACCGACGAGGTACCTTTTAAATGTTAGATTGAGTTATAGGAGCGTATTTGAAGCACTTTTGCTTAATAAACCACGGCTCTATCTCTTACGGTTGATTTTTAAATTAATCAGAACGTCTTCGTCGGTAGCGGTTCTCGGTAGCCTCTCCGTACAGAGACCAAGTCCGAATTGAAAATATTTTCACCGACGACGTATCTTTTAAATGTTATGATCAGTTATGGGAGCGTATTTGACGCACTTTTTCTTAATAAACCACGGCTCTATCTCTTACGGTTGATTTTTCAATTAATCAGAAAGTCTTCGTCGGTAGCGGTTCTCGGTAGCCTCTCCCTACAGAGACTAAGTCCGAATTGAAAATATTTTCACTGACGACGTATCTTTTAAATGTGATGATCAGTTATGGGAGCGTATTTGACGCACTTTTGCATAATAAACCACGGCTCTATCTCTTACGGTTGATTTTAAAATACTTTCTAAAGTCGTCGTCGGCGACTCTTCACCGTAGCCACTCGGTAGGAAAAAATCTAAGTCCGAACTGTAATTATTTTCACCGACGAGGTACCTTTTAAATGTTAGATTGACTTATAGGAGCGTATTTGAAGCACTTTTGCTTAATAAACCACGGCTCTATCTCTTTCGGTTGATTTTTAAATTAATCAGAAAGTCTTCGTCGGTAGCGGTTCTCGGTAGCCTCTCCCTACAAAGACTAAGTCCGAATTGAAAATATTTTCACCGACGAGGTATCTTTTAAATGTTATGTTCAGTTATGGGAGCGTATTTGACGCACTTTTTCTTAATAAACCACGGCTCTATCTCTTACGGTTGATTTTTCAATTAATCAGAAAGTCTTCGTCGGTAGCGGTTCTCGGTAGCCTCTCCCTACAGAGACTAAGTCCGAATTGAAAATATTTTCACCGACGACGTATCTTTTAAATGTTATGATCAGTTATGGGAGCGTATTTGACGCACTTTTTCTTAATAAACCACGGCTCTATCTCTTACGGTTGATTTTTAAATAATTTCTAAAGTCGTCGTCGGCGACTCTTCACGGTAGCCACTCGGTAGGAAAAAATCTAAGTCCGAACTGAAATTATTTTCACAGACGAGGAACCTTTTAAATGTTAGATTGAGTTATAGGAGCGTATTTGAAGCACTTTTGCTTAATAAACCACGGCTCTATCTCTTACGGTTGATTTTTAAATTAATCAGAAAGTCTTCGTCGGTAGCGGTTCTCGGTAGCCTCTCCCTACAGAGACTAAGTCCGAATTGAAAATATTTTTTTACCGACGACGTATCTTTTAAATGTTATGTTCAGTTATGGGAGCGTATTTGACGCACTTTTGCTTAATAAACCACGGCTCTATCTCTAACGGTTGATTTTGAAATAATTTCTAAAGTCCTCGTCGGCGACTCTTCACGGTAGCCACTCGGTAGGAAAAAATCTAAGTCCGAACTGAAATTATTTTCACCGACGAGGTACCTTTTAAATGTTAGATTGAGTTATAGGAGGGTATTTGAAGCACTTTTGCTTAATAAACCACGGCTCTATCTCTTACGGTTGATTTTTAAATTAATCAGAAAGTCTTCGTCGGTAGCGCTTCTCGGTAGCCTCTCCCTACAGAGACTAAGTCCGAATTGAAAATATTTTCACCGACGACGTATCTTTTAAATGTTATGATCAGTTATGGGAGCGTATTTGACGCACTTTTTCTTAATAAACCACGGCTCTATCTCTTACGGTTGATTTTTAAATAATTTCTAAAGTCGTCGTCGGCGACTCTTCACGGTAGCCACACGGTAGGAAAAAATCTAAGTCCGAACTGAAATTATTTTCACCGACGAGGTACCTTTTAAATGTTAGATTGAGTTATAGGAGCGTATTTTAAGCACTTTTGCTTAATAAACCACGGCTCTATCTCTTACGGTTGATTTTTAAATTAATCAGAAAGTCTTCGTCGGTAGCGGTTCTCGGTAGCCTCTCCCTACAGAGACTAAGTCCGAATTGAAAATATTTTCACCGACGACGTATCTTTTAAATGTTATGATCAGTTATGGGAGCGTATTTGACGCACTTTTTCTTAATAAACCACGGCTCTATCTCTTACGGTTGATTTTTAAATAATTTCTAAAGTCGTAGTCGGCGACTCTTCACGGTAGCCACTCGGTAGGAAAAAATCTAAGTCCGAACTGAAATTATTTTCACCGACGAGGTACCTTTTAAATGTTAGATTGAGTTATAGGAGAGTATTTGAAGCACTTTTGCTTAATAAACCACGGCTCTATCTCTTACGGTTGATTTTTAAATTAATCAGAAAGTCTTCGTCGGTAGCGGTTCTCGGTAGCCTCTCCCTACAGAGACTAAGTCCGAATTGAAAATATTTTCACCGACGACGGATCTTTTAAATGTTATGATCAGTTATGGGAGCGTATTTGACGCACTTTTTCTTAATAAACCACGGCTCTATCTCTTACGGTTGATTTTTAAATAATTTCTAAAGTCGTCGTCGGCGACTCTTCACGGTAGCCACTCGGTAGGAAAAAATCTAAGTCCGAACTGAAATTATTTTCACCGACGAGGTACCTTTTAAATGTTAGATTGAGTTATAGGAGCGTATTTGAAGCACTTTTGCTTAATAAACCACGGCTCTATCTCTTACGGTTGATTTTTAAATTAATGAGAAAGTCTTCGTCGGTAGCGGTTCTCGGTAGCCTCTCCCTACAGAGACTAAGTCCGAATTGAAAATATTTTCACCGACGACGTATCTTTTAAATGTTATGATCAGTTATGGGAGCGTATTTGACGCACTTTTTCTTAATAAACCACGGCTCTATCTCTTACGGTTGATTTTTAAATAATTTCTAAAGTCGTCGTCGGCGACTCTTCACGGTAGGCACTCGGTAGGAAAAAATCTAAGTCCGAACTGAAATTATTTTAACAGACGAGGTACCTTTTAAATGTTAGATTGAGTTATAGGAGCGTATTTGAAGCACTTTTGCTTAATAAACCACGGCTCTATCTCTTACGGTTGATTTTTAAATTAATCAGAAAGTCTTCGTCGGTAGCGGTTCTCGGTAGCCTCTCCCTACAGAGACTAAGTCCGAATTGAAAATATTTTCACCGACGACGGATCTTTTAAATGTTATGATCAGTTATGGGAGCGTATTTGACGCACTTTTTCTTAATAAACCACGGCTCTATCTCTTACGGTTGATTTTTAAATAATTTCTAAAGTCGTCGTCGGCGACTCTTCACGGTAGCCACTCGGTAGGAAAAAATCTAAGTCCGAACTGAAATTATTTTCACCGACGAGGTACCTTTTAAATGTTAGATTGAGTTATAGGAGCGTATTTGAAGCACTTTTGCTTAATAAACCACGGCTCTATCTCTTACGGTTGATTTTTAAATTAATGAGAAAGTCTTCGTCGGTAGCGGTTCTCGGTAGCCTCTCCCTACAGAGACTAAGTCCGAATTGAAAATATTTTCACCGACGACGTATCTTTTAAATGTTATGATCAGTTATGGGAGCGTATTTGACGCACTTTTTCTTAATAAACCACGGCTCTATCTCTTACGGTTGATTTTTAAATAATTTCTAAAGTCGTCGTCGGCGACCCTTCACGGTAGCCACTCGGTAGGAAAAAATCTAAGTCCGAACTGAAATTATTTTCACCGACGAGGTACCTTTTAAATGTTAGATTGAGTTATAGGAGCGTATTTGAAGCACTTTTGCTTAATAAACCACGGCTCTATCCCTTACGGTTGATTTTTAAATTAATCAGAAAGTCTTCGTCGGTAGCGCTTCTCGGTAGCCTCTCCGTACAGAGACTAAGTCCGAATTGAAAATATTTTCACCGACGACGTATCTTTTAAATGTTATGTTCAGTTATGGGAGCGTATTTGACGCACTTTTGCTTAATAAACCACGGCTCTATCTCTTACGGTTGATTTTTAAATAATTTCTAAAGTCGTCGTCGGCGACTCTTCACGGTAGCCACTCGGTAGGAAAAAATCTAAGTCCGAACTGAAATTATTTTCACCGACGAGGTACCTTTTAAATGTTAGATTGAGTTATAGGAGCGTATTTGAAGCACTTTTGCTTAATAAACCACGGCTCTATCTCTTACGGTTGATTTTTAAATTAATCAGAAAGTCTTCGTCGGTAGCGCTTCTCGGTAGCCTCTCCGTACAGAGACTAAGTCCGAATTGAAAATATTTTTTTACCGACGACGTATCTTTTAAATGTTATGTTCAGTTATGGGAGCGTATTTGACGCACTTTTGCTTAATAAACCACGGCTCTATCTCTAACGGTTGATTTTGAAATAATTTCTAAAGTCCTCGTCGGCGACTCTTCACGGTAGCCACTCGGGAGGAAAAAATCTAAGTCCGAACTGAAATTATTTTCACCGACGAGGTACCTTTTAAATGTTAGATTGAGTTATAGGAGGGTATTTGAAGCACTTTTGCTTAATAAACCACGGCTCTATCTCTTACGGTTGATTTTTAAATTAATCAGAAAGTCTTCGTCGGTAGCGCTTCTCGGTAGCCTCTCCCTACAGAGACTAAGTCCGAATTGAAAATATTTTCACCGACGACGTATCTTTTAAATGTTATGATCAGTTATGGGAGCGTATTTGACGCACTTTTTCTTAATAAACCACGGCTCTATCTCTTACGGTTGATTTTTAAATAATTTCTAAAGTCGTCGTCGGCGACTCTTCACGGTAGCCACTCGGTAGGAAAAAATCTAAGTCCGAACTGTAATTATTTTCACCGACGAGGTACCTTTTATATGTTAGATTGAGTTATAGGAGCGTATTTGAAGCACTTTTGCTTAATAAACAACGGCTCTATCTCTTTCGGTTTATTTTTAAATTAATCAGAAAGTCTTCGTCGGTAGCGGTTCTCGGTAGCCTCTCCCTACAGAGACTAAGTCCGAATTGAAAATATTTTCACCGACGACGTATCTTTTAAATGTTATGATCAGTTATGGGATCGTATTTGACGCACATTTTCTTAATAAACCACGGCTCTATCTCTTACGGTTGATTTTTAAATAATTTCTAAAGTCGTCGTCGGCGACTCTTCACGGTAGCCACTCGGTAGGAAAAAATCTAAGTCCGAACTGTAATTATTTTCACCGACGAGGTACCTTTTATATGTTAGATTGAGTTATAGGAGCGTATTTGAAGCACTTTTGCTTAATAAACCACGGCTCTATCTCTTTCGGTTGATTTTTAAATTAATCAGAAAGTCTTCGTCGGTAGCGGTTCTCGGTAGCCTCTCCCTACAGAGACTAAGTCCGAATTGAAAATATTTTCACTGACGACGTATCTTTTAAATGTTATGATCAGTTATGGGAGCGTATTTGACGCACTTTTTCTTAATAAACCACGGCTCTATCTCTTACGGTTGATTTTTAAATAATTTCTAAAGACGTCGTCGGCGACTCTTCACGGTAGCCACTCGGTAGGAAAAAATCTAAGTCCGAACTGTAATTAGTTTCACCGACGAGGTACCTTTTAAATGTTAGATTGAGTTATAGGAGCGTATTTGAAGCACTTTTGCTTAATAAACCACGGCTCTATCTCTTTCGGTTGATTTTTAAATTAATCAGAAAGTCTTCGTCGGTAGCGGTTCTCGGTAGCCTCTCCCTACAGAGACTAAGTCCGAATTGAAAATATTTTCACTGACGACGTATCTTTTAAATGTTATGATCAGTTATGGGAGCGTATTTGACGCACTTTTGCATAATAAACCACGGCTCCATCTCTTACGGTTGATTTTAAAATACTTTCTAAAGTCGTCGTCGGCGACTCTTCACCGTAGCCACTCGGTAGGAAAAAATCTAAGTCCGAACTGTAATTATTTTCACCGACGAGGTACCTTTTAAATGTTCGATTGAGTTATAGGAGCGTATTTAAAGCACTTTTGCTTAATAAACCACGGTTCTATCTCTTTCGGTTGATTTTTAAATTAATCAGAAAGTCTTCGTCGGTAGCGGTTCTCGGTAGCCTCTCCCTACAGAGACTAAGTCCGAATTGAAAATATTTTCACTGACGACGTATCTTTTAAATGTTATGATCAGTTATGGGAGCGTATTTGACGCACTTTTTCTTAATAAACCACGGCTCTATCTCTTACGGTTGATTTTAAAATACTTTCTAAAGTCGTCGTCGGCGACTCTTCACCGTAGCCACTCGTTAGGAAAAAATCTAAGTCCGAACTGTAATTATTTTCACCGACGAGGTACCTTTTAAATGTTCGATTGAGTTATAGGAGCGTATTTAAAGCACTTTTGCTTAATAAACCACGGTTCTATCTCCTTCGGTTGATTTTTAAATTAATCAGAAAGTCTTCGTCGGTAGCGGTACTCGGTAGCCTCTGCCTACAGAGACTAAGTCCGAATTGAAAATATTTTCACTGACGACGTATCTTTTAAATGTTATGATCAGTTATGGGAGCGTATTTGACGCACTTTCGCTTAATAAACCACGGCTCTATCTCTTACGGTTGATTTTTAAATAATTTCTAAAGTCGTCGTCGGCGACTCTTCACGGTAGCCACTGGGTAGGAAAAAATCTAAGTCCAAACTGTAATTATTTTCACCGACGAGGTACCTTTTAAATGTTAGACTGAGTTATAGGAGCGTATTTGAAGCACTTTTGCTTAATAAACCACGGCTCTATCTCTTTCGGTTGATTTTTAAATTAATCAGAAAGTCTTCGTCGGTAGCGGTTCTCGGTAGCCTCTCCCTACAGAGACTAAGTCCGAATTGAAAATATTTTCACTGACGACGTATCTTTTAAATGTTTTGATCAGTTATGGGAGCGTATTTGACGCACTTTTGCATAATAAACCACGGCTCCATCTCTTACGGTTGATTTTAAAATACTTTCTAAAGTCGTCGTCGACGACTCTTCACCGTAGCCACTCGGTAGGAAAAAATCTAAGTCCGAACTGTAATTATTTTCACCGACGAGGTACCTTTTATATGTTAGATTGAGTTATAGGAGCGTATTTGAAGCACTTTTGCTTAATAAACAACGGCTCTATCTCTTTCGGTTGATTTTTAAATTAATCAGAAAGTCTTCGTCGGTAGCGGTTCTCGGTAGCCTCTCCCTACAGAGACTAAGTCCGAATTGAAAATATTTTCACTGACGACGTATCTTTTAAATGTTATGATCAGTTATGGGAGCGTATTTGACGCACTTTTTCTTAATAAACCACGGCTCTATCTCTTACGGTTGATTTTTAAATAATTTCTAAAGACGTCGTCGGCGACTCTTCACGGTAGCCACTCGGTAGGAAAAAATCTAAGTCCGAACTGTAATTAGTTTCACCGACGAGGTACCTTTTAAATGTTAGATTGAGTTATAGGAGCGTATTTGAAGCACTTTTGCTTAATAAACCACGGCTCTATCTCTTTCGGTTGATTTTTAAATTAATCAGAAAGTCTTCGTCGGTAGCGGTTCTCGGTAGCCTCTCCCTACAGAGACTAAGTCCGAATTGAAAATATTTTCACTGACGACGTATCTTTTAAATGTTATGATCAGTTATGGGAGCGTATTTGACGCACTTTTGCATAATAAACCACGGCTCCATCTCTTACGGTTGATTTTAAAATACTTTCTAAAGTCGTCGTCGGCGACTCTTCACCGTAGCCACTCGGTAGGAAAAAATCTAAGTCCGAACTGTAATTATTTTCACCGACGAGGTACCTTTTAAATGTTCGATTGAGTTATAGGAGCGTATTTAAAGCACTTTTGCTTAATAAACCACGGTTCTATCTCTTTCGGTTGATTTTTAAATTAATCAGAAAGTCTTCGTCGGTAGCGGTTCTCGGTAGCCTCTCCCTACAGAGACTAAGTCCGAATTGAAAATATTTTCACTGACGACGTATCTTTTAAATGTTATGATCAGTTATGGGAGCGTATTTGACGCACTTTTTCTTAATAAACCACGGCTCTATCTCTTACGGTTGATTTTAAAATACTTTCTAAAGTCGTCGTCGGCGACTCTTCACCGTAGCCACTCGTTAGGAAAAAATCTAAGTCCGAACTGTAATTATTTTCACCGACGAGGTACCTTTTAAATGTTCGATTGAGTTATAGGAGCGTATTTAAAGCACTTTTGCTTAATAAACCACGGTTCTATCTCCTTCGGTTGATTTTTAAATTAATCAGAAAGTCTTCGTCGGTAGCGGTACTCGGTAGCCTCTGCCTACAGAGACTAAGTCCGAATTGAAAATATTTTCACTGACGACGTATCTTTTAAATGTTATGATCAGTTATGGGAGCGTATTTGACGCACTTTTGCTTAATAAACCACGGCTCTATCTCTTACGGTTGATTTTTAAATAATTTCTAAAGTCGTCGTCGGCGACCCTTCACGGTAGCCACTGGGTAGGAAAAAATCTAAGTCCAAACTGTAATTATTTTCACCGACGAGGTACCTTTTAAATGTTAGACTGAGTTATAGGAGCGTATTTGAAGCACTTTTGCTTAATAAACCACGGCTCTATCTCTTTCGGTTGATTTTTAAATTAATCAGAAAGTCTTCGTCGGTAGCGGTTCTCGGTAGCCTCTCCCTACAGAGACTAAGTCCGAATTGAAAATATTTTCACTGACGACGTATCTTTTAAATGTTTTGATCAGTTATGGGAGCGTATTTGACGCACTTTTGCATAATAAACCACGGCTCCATCTCTTACGGTTGATTTTAAAATACTTTCTAAAGTCGTCGTCGACGACTCTTCACCGTAGCCACTCGGTAGGAAAAAATCTAAGTCCGAACTGTAATTATTTTCACCGACGAGGTACCTTTTATATGTTAGATTGAGTTATAGGAGCGTATTTGAAGCACTTTTGCTTAATAAACAACGGCTCTATCTCTTTCGGTTTATTTTTAAATTAATCAGAAAGTCTTCGTCGGTAGCGGTTCTCGGTAGCCTCTCCCTACAGAGACTAAGTCCGAATTGAAAATATTTTCACCGACGACGTATCTTTTAAATGTTATGATCAGTTATGGGATCGTATTTGACGCACATTTTCTTAATAAACCACGGCTCTATCTCTTACGGTTGATTTTAAAATACTTTCTAAAGTCGTCGTCGGCGACTCTTCACCGTAGCCACTCGTTAGGAAAAAATCTAAGTCCAAACTGTAATTATTTTCACCGACGAGGTACCTTTTAAATGTTAGACTGAGTTATAGGAGCGTATTTGAAGCACTTTTGCTTAATAAACCACGGCTCTATCTCTTTCGGTTGATTTTTAAATTAATCAGAAAGTCTTCGTCGGTAGCGGTTCTCGGTAGCCTCTCCCTACAGAGACTAAGTCCGAATTGAAAATATTTTCACTGACGACGTATCTTTTAAATGTTTTGATCAGTTATGGGAGCGTATTTGACGCACTTTTGCATAATAAACCACGGCTCCATCTCTTACGGTTGATTTTAAAATACTTTCTAAAGTCGTCGTCGACGACTCTTCACCGTAGCCACTCGGTAGGAAAAAATCTAAGTCCGAACTGTAATTATTTTCACCGACGAGGTACCTTTTATATGTTAGATTGAGTTATAGGAGCGTATTTGAAGCACTTTTGCTTAATAAACAACGGCTCTATCTCTTTCGGTTGATTTTTAAATTAATCAGAAAGTCTTCGTCGGTAGCGGTACTCGGTAGCCTCTGCCTACAGAGACTAAGTCCGAATTGAAAATATTTTCACTGACGACGTATCTTTTAAATGTTATGATCAGTTATGGGAGCGTATTTGACGCACTTTTGCTTAATAAACCACGGCTCTATCTCTTACGGTTGATTTTTAAATAATTTCTAAAGTCGTCGTCGGCGACCCTTCACGGTAGCCACTGGGTAGGAAAAAATCTAAGTCCAAACTGTAATTATTTTCACCGACGAGGTACCTTTTATATGTTAGATTGAGTTATAGGAGCGTATTTGAAGCACTTTTGCTTAATAAACAACGGCTCTATCTCTTTCGGTTTATTTTTAAATTAATCAGAAAGTCTTCGTCGGTAGCGGTTCTCGGTAGCCTCTCCCTACAGAGACTAAGTCCGAATTGAAAATATTTTCACCGACGACGTATCTTTTAAATGTTATGATCAGTTATGGGATCGTATTTGACGCACATTTTCTTAATAAACCACGGCTCTATCTCTTACGGTTGATTTTTAAATAATTTCTAAAGTCGTCGTCGGCGACCCTTCACGGTAGCCACTGGGTAGGAAAAAATCTAAGTCCAAACTGTAATTATTTTCACCGACGAGGTACCTTTTAAATGTTAGACTGAGTTATAGGAGCGTATTTGAAGCACTTTTGCTTAATAAACCACGGCTCTATCTCTTTCGGTTGATTTTTAAATTAATCAGAAAGTCTTCGTCGGTAGCGGTTCTCGGTAGCCTCTCCCTACAGAGACTAAGTCCGAATTGAAAATATTTTCACTGACGACGTATCTTTTAAATGTTTTGATCAGTTATGGGAGCGTATTTGACGCACTTTTGCATAATAAACCACGGCTCCATCTCTTACGGTTGATTTTAAAATACTTTCTAAAGTCGTCGTCGACGACTCTTCACCGTAGCCACTCGGTAGGAAAAAATCTAAGTCCGAACTGTAATTATTTTCACCGACGAGGTACCTTTTATATGTTAGATTGAGTTATAGGAGCGTATTTGAAGCACTTTTGCTTAATAAACAACGGCTCTATCTCTTTCGGTTTATTTTTAAATTAATCAGAAAGTCTTCGTCGGTAGCGGTTCTCGGTAGCCTCTCCCTACAGAGACTAAGTCCGAATTGAAAATATTTTCACCGACGACGTATCTTTTAAATGTTATGATCAGTTATGGGATCGTATTTGACGCACATTTTCTTAATAAACCACGGCTCTATCTCTTACGGTTGATTTTAAAATACTTTCTAAAGTCGTCGTCGGCGACTCTTCACCGTAGCCACTCGTTAGGAAAAAATCTAAGTCCAAACTGTAATTATTTTCACCGACGAGGTACCTTTTAAATGTTAGACTGAGTTATAGGAGCGTATTTGAAGCACTTTTGCTTAATAAACCACGGCTCTATCTCTTTCGGTTGATTTTTAAATTAATCAGAAAGTCTTCGTCGGTAGCGGTTCTCGGTAGCCTCTCCCTACAGAGACTAAGTCCGAATTGAAAATATTTTCACTGACGACGTATCTTTTAAATGTTTTGATCAGTTATGGGAGCGTATTTGACGCACTTTTGCATAATAAACCACGGCTCCATCTCTTACGGTTGATTTTAAAATACTTTCTAAAGTCGTCGTCGACGACTCTTCACCGTAGCCACTCGGTAGGAAAAAATCTAAGTCCGAACTGTAATTATTTTCACCGACGAGGTACCTTTTATATGTTAGATTGAGTTATAGGAGCGTATTTGAAGCACTTTTGCTTAATAAACAACGGCTCTATCTCTTTCGGTTGATTTTTAAATTAATCAGAAAGTCTTCGTCGGTAGCGGTTCTCGGTAGCCTCTCCCTACAGAGACTAAGTCCGAATTGAAAATATTTTCACCGACGACGTATCTTTTAAATGTTATGATCAGTTATGGGATCGTATTTGACGCACATTTTCTTAATAAACCACGGCTCTATCTCTTACGGTTGATTTTTAAATAATTTCTAAAGTCGTCGTCGGCGACTCTTCGCGGTAGCCACTCGGTAGGAAAAAATCTAAGTCCGAACTGAAATTATTTTCACCGACGAGGTACCTTTTAAATGTTAGATTGAGTTATAGGAGCGTATTTGAAGCACTTTTGCTTAATAAACCACGGCTCTATCTCTTACGGTTGATTTTTAAATTAATCAGAAAGTCCTCGTCGGTAGCGGTTGTCGGTAGCCTCTCCCTACAGAGACTAAGTCCGAATTGAAAATATTTTCACTGACGACGTTTCTTTTAAATGTTATGATCAGTTATTGGAGCGTATTTGACGCACTTTTGCATAATAAACCACGGCTCTACCTCTTACGGTTGATTTTTAAATAATTTCTAAAGTCGTCGTCGGCGACTCTTCGTGGTAGCCACTCGGTAGGAAAAAATCTAAGTCCGAACTGAAATTAGTTTCACCGATGAGGTACCTTTTAAATGTTAGATTGAGTTATAGGAGCGTATTTGAAGCACTTTTGCTTAATAAACCACGGCTCTATCTCTTACGGTTGATTTTTAAATTAATCAGAAAGTCTTCGTCGGTAGCGCTTCTCGGTAGCCTCTCCGTACAGAGACTAAGTCCGAATTGAAAATATTTTCACCGACGACGTATCTTTTAAATGTTATGTTCAGTTATGGGAGCGTATTTGACGCACTTTTTCTTAATAAACCACGGCTCTATCTCTTACGGTTGATTTTTAAATAATTTCTAAAGTCGTCGTCGGCGACTCTTCACGGTAGCCACTCGGTAGGAAAAAATCTAAGTCCGAACTGTAATTATTTTCACCGACGAGGTACCTTTTATATGTTAGATTGAGTTATAGGAGCGTATTTGAAGCACTTTTGCTTAACAAACAACGGCTCTATCTCTTTCGGTTGATTTTTAAATTAATCAGAAAGTCTTCGTCGGTAGCGGTTCTCGGTAGCCTCTCCCTACAGAGATCAAGTCCGCATTGAAAATATTTTCACCGACGACGTATCTTTTAAACGTTATGTTCAGTTATGGGAGCGTATTTGACGCACTTTTGCTTAATAAACCACGGCTCTATCTCTTACGGTTGATTTTTAAATAATTTCTAAAGTCGTCGTCGGCGACTCTTCACGGTAGCCACTGGGTAGGAAAAAATCTAAGTCCAAACTGTAATTATTTTCACCGACGAGGTACCTTTTAAATGTTAGACTGAGTTATAGGAGCGTATTTGAAGCACTTTTGCTTAATAAACCACGGCTCTATCTCTTTCGGTTGATTTTTAAATTAATCAGAAAGTCTTCGTCGGTAGCGGTTCTCGGTAGCCTCTCCCTACAGAGACTAAGTCCGAATTGAAAATATTTTCACTGACGACGTATCTTTTAAATGTTTTGATCAGTTATGGGAGCGTATTTGACGCACTTTTGCATAATAAACCACGGCTCCATCTCCTACGGTTGATTTTAAAATACTTTCTAAAGTCGTCGTCGGCGACTCTTCACCGTAGCCACTCGGTAGGAAAAAATCTAAGTCCGAACTGTAATTATTTTCACCGACGAGGTACCTTTTATATGTTAGATTGAGTTATAGGAGCGTATTTTCAGCACTTTTGCTTAATAAACAACGGCTCTATCTCTTACGGTTGATTTTTAAATTAATCAGAAAGTCTTCGTCGGTAGCGCTTCTCGGTAGCCTCTCCGTACAGAGACTAAGTCCGAATTGAAAATATTTTCACTGACGACGTATCTTTTAAATGTCATGATCAGTTATTGGAGCGTATTTAACGCACTTTTGCATAATAAACCACGGCTCTATCTCTTACGGTTGATTTTTAAATAATTTCTAAAGTCGTCGTCGGCGACTCTTCGCGGTAGCCACTCGGTAGGAAAAAATCTAAGTCCGAACTGTAATTATTTTCACCGACGATGGACCTTTTATATGTTAGATTGAGTTATAGGAGCGTATTTGAAGCACTTTTGCTTAATAAACAACGGCTCTATCTCTTACGGTTGATTTTTAAATTAATCAGAAAGTCTTCGTCGGTAGCGGTTCTCGGTAGCCTCTCCCTACAGATACTAAGTCCGAATTGAAAATCTTTTCACCGACGACGTATCTTTTAAATGTTATGATCAGTTATGGGAGCGTATTTGACGCACTTTTTCTTAATAAACCACGGCTCTATCTCTTACGGTTGATTTTTAAATAATTTCTAAAGTCGTCGTCGGCGACTCTTCGCGGTAGCCACTCGGTAGGAAAAAATCTAAGTCCGAACTGAAATTATTTTCACCGACGAGGTACCTTTTAAATGTTAGATTGAGTTATAGGAGCGTATTTGAAGCACTTTTGCTTAATAAACCACGGCTCTATCTCTTACGGTTGATTTTTAAATTAATCAGAAAGTCTTCGTCGGTAGCGCTTCTCGGTAGCCTCTCCGTACAGAGACTAAGTCCGAATTGAAAATATTTTCACTGACGACGTATCTTTTAAATGTCATGATCAGTTATTGGAGCGTATTTGAGGCACTTTTGCATAATAAACCACGGCTCTATCTCTTACGGTTGATTTTTAAATAATTTCTAAAGTCATCGTCGGCGACTCTTCGCGGTAGCCACTCGGTAGGAAAAAATCTAAGTCCGAACTGTAATTATTTTCACCGACGAGGTACCTTTTATATGTTAGATTGAGTTATAGGAGCGTATTTGAAGCACTTTTGCTTAATAAACAACGGCTCTATCTCTTACGGTTGATTTTTAAATTAATCAGAAAGTCTTCGTCGGTAGCGCTTCTCGGTAGCCTCTCCGTACAGAGACTAAGTCCGAATTGAAAATATTTTCACTGACGACGTATCTTTTAAATGTCATGATCAGTTATTGGAGCGTATTTGACGCACTTTTGCATAATAAACCACGGCTCTATCTCTTACGGTTGATTTTTAAATAATTTCTAAAGTCGTCGTCGGCGACTCTTCGCGGTAGCCACTCGGTAGGAAAAAATCTAAGTCCGAACTGTAATTATTTTCACCGACGATGGACCTTTTATATGTTAGATTGAGTTATAGGAGCGTATTTGAAGCACTTTTGCTTAATAAACAACGGCTCTATCTCTTACGGTTGATTTTTAAATTAATCAGAAAGTCTTCGTCGGTAGCGGTTCTCGGTAGCCTCTCCCTACAGATACTAAGTCCGAATTGAAAATCTTTTCACCGACGACGTATCTTTTAAATGTTATGATCAGTTATGGGAGCGTATTTGACGCACTTTTTCTTAATAAACCACGGCTCTATCTCTTACGGTTGATTTTTAAATAATTTCTAAAGTCGTCGTCGGCGACTCTTCGCGGTAGCCACTCGGTAGGAAAAAATCTAAGTCCGAACTGAAATTATTTTCACCGACGAGGTACCTTTTAAATGTTAGATTGAGTTATAGGAGCGTATTTGAAGCACTTTTGCTTAATAAACCACGGCTCTATCTCTTACGGTTGATTTTTAAATTAATCAGAAAGTCTTCGTCGGTAGCGGTTGTCGGTAGCCTCTCCCTACAGAGACTAAGTCCGAATTGAAAATATTTTCACTGACGACGTATCTTTTAAATGTTATGATCAGTTATTGGAGCGTATTTGACGCACTTTTGCATAATAAACCACGGCTCTACCTCTTACGGTTGATTTTTAAATAATTTCTAAAGTCGTCGTCGGCGACTCTTCGTGGTAGCCACTCGGTAGGAAAAAATCTAAGTCCGAACTGAAATTAGTTTCACCGATGAGGTACCTTTTAAATGTTAGATTGAGTTATAGGAGCGTATTTGAAGCACTTTTGCTTAATAAACCACGGCTCTATCTCTTACGGTTGATTTTTAAATTAATCAGAAAGTCTTCGTCGGTAGCGCTTCTCGGTAGCCTCTCCGTACAGAGACTAAGTCCGAATTGAAAATATTTTCACCGACGACGTATCTTTTAAATGTTATGTTCAGTTATGGGAGCGTATTTGACGCACTTTTGCTTAATAAACCACGGCTCTATCTCTTACGGTTGATTTTTAAATAATTTCTAAAGTCGTCGTCGGCGACTCTTCACGGTAGCCACTCGGTAGGAAAAAATCTAAGTCCGAACTGAAATTATTTTCACCGACGAGGTACCTTTTAAATGTTAGATTGAGTTATAGGAGCGTATTTGAAGCACTTTTGCTTAATAAACAACGGCTCTATCTCTTTCGGTTGATTTTTAAATTAATCAGAAAGTCTTCGTCGGTAGCGGTTCTCGGTAGCCTCTCCCTACAGAGACTAAGTCCGAATTGAAAATATTTTCACCGACGACGTATCTTTTAAATGTTATGATCAGTTATGGGAGCGTATTTGACGAACATTTTCTTAATAAACCACGGCTCTATCTCTTACGGTTGATTTTTAAATAATTTCTAAAGTCGTCGTCGGCGACTCTTCGCGGTAGCCACTCGGTAGGAAAAAATCTAAGTCCGAACTGTAATTATTTTCACCGACGAGGGACCTTTTATATGTTAGATTGAGTTATAGGAGCGTATTTGAAGCACTTTTGCTTAATAAACAACGGCTCTATCTCTTACGGTTGATTTTTAAATTAATCAGAAAGTCTTCGTCGGTAGCGGTTCTCGGTAGCCTCTCCCTACAAATACTAAGTCCGAATTGAAAATATTTTCACTGACGACGTTTCTTTTAAATGTTATGATCAGTTATTGGAGCGTATTTGACGCACTTTTGCATAATAAACCACGGCTCTACCTCTTACGGTTGATTTTTAAATAATTTCTAAAGTCGTCGTCGGCGACTCTTCGTGGTAGCCACTCGGTAGGAAAAAATCTAAGTCCGAACTGAAATTAGTTTCACCGATGAGGTACCTTTTAAATGTTAGATTGAGTTATAGGAGCGTATTTGAAGCACTTTTGCTTAATAAACCACGGCTCTATCTCTTACGGTTGATTTTTAAATTAATCAGAAAGTCTTCGTCGGTAGCGCTTCTCGGTAGCCTCTCCGTACAGAGACTAAGTCCGAATTGAAAATATTTTCACCGACGACGTATCTTTTAAATGTTATGTTCAGTTATGGGAGCGTATTTGACGCACTTTTTCTTAATAAACCACGGCTCTATCTCTTACGGTTGATTTTTAAATAATTTCTAAAGTCGTCGTCGGCGACTCTTCACGGTAGCCACTCGGTAGGAAAAAATCTAAGTCCGAACTGTAATTAGTTTCACCGACGAGGTACCTTTTAAATGTTAGATTGAGTTATAGGAGCGTATTTGAAGCACTTTTGCTTAATAAACCACGGCTCTATCTCTTACGGTTGATTTTTAAATTAATCAGAAAGTCTTCGTCGGTAGCGCTTCTCGGTAGCCTCTCCGTACAGAGACTAAGTCCGAATTGAAAATATTTTCACCGACGACGTATCTTTTAAATGTTATGTTCAGTTATGGGAGCGTATTTGACGCACTTTTTCTTAATAAACCACGGCTCTATCTCTTACGGTTGATTTTTAAATAATTTCTAAAGTCGTCGTCGGCGACTCTTCACGGTAGCCACTCGGTAGGAAAAAATCTAAGTCCGAACTGTAATTAGTTTCACCGACGAGGTACCTTTTAAATGTTAGATTGAGTTATAGGAGCGTATTTGAAGCACTTTTGCTTAATAAACCACGGCTCTATCTCTTACGGTTGATTTTTAAATTAATCAGAAAGTCTTCGTCGGTAGCGCTTCTCGGTAGCCTCTCCGTACAGAGACTAAGTCCGAATTGAAAATATTTTCACTGACGACGTATCTTTTAAATGTCATGATCAGTTATTGGAGCGTATTTGAGGCACTTTTGCATAATAAACCACGGCTCTATCTCTTACGGTTGATTTTTAAATAATTTCTAAATTCGTCGTCGGCGACTCTTCGCGGTAGCCACTCGGTAGGAAAAAATCTAAGTCCGAACTGTAATTATTTTCACCGACGAGGTACCTTTTATATGTTAGATTGAGTTATAGGAGCGTATTTGAAGCACTTTTGCTTAATAAACAACGGCTCTATCTCTTACGGTTGATTTTTAAATTAATCAGAAAGTCTTCGTCGGTAGCGCTTCTCGGTAGCCTCTCCGTACAGAGACTAAGTCCGAATTGAAAATATTTTCACTGACGACGTATCTTTTAAATGTCATGATCAGTTATTGGAGCGTATTTGACGCACTTTTGCATAATAAACCACGGCTCTATCTCTTACGGTTGATTTTTAAATAATTTCTAAAGTCGTCGTCGGCGACTCTTCGCGGTAGCCACTCGGTAGGAAAAAATCTAAGTCCGAACTGTAATTATTTTCACCGACGATGGACCTTTTATATGTTAGATTGAGTTATAGGAGCGTATTTGAAGCACTTTTGCTTAATAAACAACGGCTCTATCTCTTACGGTTGATTTTTAAATTAATCAGAAAGTCTTCGTCGGTAGCGGTTCTCGGTAGCCTCTCCCTACAGATACTAAGTCCGAATTGAAAATCTTTTCACCGACGACGTATCTTTTAAATGTTATGATCAGTTATGGGAGCGTATTTGACGCACTTTTTCTTAATAAACCACGGCTCTATCTCTTACGGTTGATTTTTAAATAATTTCTAAAGTCGTCGTCGGCGACTCTTCGTGGTAGCCACTCGGTAGGAAAAAATCTAAGTCCGAACTGAATTTATTTTCACCGACGAGGTACCTTTTAAATGTTAGATTGAGTTATAGGAGCGTATTTGAAGCACTTTTGCTTAATAAACCACGGCTCTATCTCTTACGGTTGATTTTTAAATTAATCAGAAAGTCTTCGTCGGTAGCGGTTGTCGGTAGCCTCTCCCTACAGAGACTAAGTCCGAATTGAAAATATTTTCACTGACGACGTATCTTTTAAATGTTATGATCAGTTATTGGAGCGTATTTGACGCACTTTTGCATAATAAACCACGGCTCTACCTCTTACGGTTGATTTTTAAATAATTTCTAAAGTCGTCGTCGGCGACTCTTCGTGGTAGCCACTCGGTAGGAAAAAATCTAAGTCCGAACTGAAATTAGTTTCACCGATGAGGTACCTTTTAAATGTTAGATTGAGTTATAGGAGCGTATTTGAAGCACTTTTGCTTAATAAACCACGGCTCTATCTCTTACGGTTGATTTTTAAATTAATCAGAAAGTCTTCGTCGGTAGCGCTTCTCGGTAGCCTCTCCGTACAGAGACTAAGTCCGAATTGAAAATATTTTCACCGACGACGTATCTTTTAAATGTTATGTTCAGTTATGGGAGCGTATTTGACGCACTTTTGCTTAATAAACCACGGCTCTATCTCTTACGGTTGATTTTTAAATAATTTCTAAAGTCGTCGTCGGCGACTCTTCACGGTAGCCACTCGGTAGGAAAAAATCTAAGTCCGAACTGAAATTATTTTCACCGACGAGGTACCTTTTAAATGTTAGATTGAGTTATAGGAGCGTATTTGAAGCACTTTTGCTTAATAAACAACGGCTCTATCTCTTTCGGTTGATTTTTAAATTAATCAGAAAGTCTTCGTCGGTAGCGGTTCTCGGTAGCCTCTCCCTACAGAGACTAAGTCCGAATTGAAAATATTTTCACCGACGACGTATCTTTTAAATGTTATGATCAGTTATGGGAGCGTATTTGACGAACATTTTCTTAATAAACCACGGCTCTATCTCTTACGGTTGATTTTTAAATAATTTCTAAAGTCGTCGTCGGCGACTCTTCGCGGTAGCCACTCGGTAGGAAAAAATCTAAGTCCGAACTGTAATTATTTTCACCGACGAGGGACCTTTTATATGTTAGATTGAGTTATAGGAGCGTATTTGAAGCACTTTTGCTTAATAAACAACGGCTCTATCTCTTACGGTTGATTTTTAAATTAATCAGAAAGTCTTCGTCGGTAGCGGTTCTCGGTAGCCTCTCCCTACAGATACTAAGTCCGAATTGAAAATATTTTCACTGACGACGTTTCTTTTAAATGTTATGATCAGTTATTGGAGCGTATTTGACGCACTTTTGCATAATAAACCACGGCTCTACCTCTTACGGTTGATTTTTAAATAATTTCTAAAGTCGTCGTCGGCGACTCTTCGTGGTAGCCACTCGGTAGGAAAAAATCTAAGTCCGAACTGAAATTAGTTTCACCGATGAGGTACCTTTTAAATGTTAGATTGAGTTATAGGAGCGTATTTGAAGCACTTTTGCTTAATAAACCACGGCTCTATCTCTTACGGTTGATTTTTAAATTAATCAGAAAGTCTTCGTCGGTAGCGCTTCTCGGTAGCCTCTCCGTACAGAGACTAAGTCCGAATTGAAAATATTTTCACCGACGACGTATCTTTTAAATGTTATGTTCAGTTATGGGAGCGTATTTGACGCACTTTTTCTTAATAAACCACGGCTCTATCTCTTACGGTTGATTTTTAAATAATTTCTAAAGTCGTCGTCGGCGACTCTTCACGGTAGCCACTCGGTAGGAAAAAATCTAAGTCCGAACTGTAATTAGTTTCACCGACGAGGTACCTTTTAAATGTTAGATTGAGTTATAGGAGCGTATTTGAAGCACTTTTGCTTAATAAACCACGGCTCTATCTCTTACGGTTGATTTTTAAATTAATCAGAAAGTCTTCGTCGGTAGCGCTTCTCGGTAGCCTCTCCGTACAGAGACTAAGTCCGAATTGAAAATATTTTCACTGACGACGTATCTTTTAAATGTCATGATCAGTTATTGGAGCGTATTTGAGGCACTTTTGCATAATAAACCACGGCTCTATCTCTTACGGTTGATTTTTAAATAATTTCTAAATTCGTCGTCGGCGACTCTTCGCGGTAGCCACTCGGTAGGAAAAAATCTAAGTCCGAACTGTAATTATTTTCACCGACGAGGTACCTTTTATATGTTAGATTGAGTTATAGGAGCGTATTTGAAGCACTTTTGCTTAATAAACAACGGCTCTATCTCTTACGGTTGATTTTTAAATTAATCAGAAAGTCTTCGTCGGTAGCGCTTCTCGGTAGCCTCTCCGTACAGAGACTAAGTCCGAATTGAAAATATTTTCACTGACGACGTATCTTTTAAATGTCATGATCAGTTATTGGAGCGTATTTGACGCACTTTTGCATAATAAACCACGGCTCTATCTCTTACGGTTGATTTTTAAATAATTTCTAAAGTCGTCGTCGGCGACTCTTCGCGGTAGCCACTCGGTAGGAAAAAATCTAAGTCCGAACTGTAATTATTTTCACCGACGAGGGACCTTTTATATGTTAGATTGAGTTATAGGAGCGTATTTGAAGCACTTTTGCTTAATAAACAACGGCTCTATCTCTTACGGTTGATTTTTAAATTAATCAGAAAGTCTTCGTCGGTAGCGGTTCTCGGTAGCCTCTCCCTACAGATACTAAGTCCGAATTGAAAATATTTTCACTGACGACGTTTCTTTTAAATGTTATGATCAGCTATTGGAGCGTATTTGACGCACTTTTGCATAATAAACCACGGCTCTACCTCTTACGGTTGATTTTTAAATAATTTCTAAAGTCGTCGTCGGCGACTCTTCGTGGTAGCCACTCGGTAGGAAAAAATCTAAGTCCGAACTGAAATTAGTTTCACCGATGAGGTACCTTTTAAATGTTAGATTGAGTTATAGGAGCGTATTTGAAGCACTTTTGCTTAATAAACCACGGCTCTATCTCTTACGGTTGATTTTTAAATTAATCAGAAAGTCTTCGTCGGTAGCGCTTCTCGGTAGCCTCTCCGTCAGAGACTAAGTCCGAATTGAAAATATTTTCACCGACGACGTATCTTTTAAATGTTATGTTCAGTTATGGGAGCGTATTTAACGCACTTTTGCATAATAAACCACGGCTCTATCTCTTACGGTTGATTTTTAAATAATTTCTAAAGTCGTCGTCGGCGACTCTTCGCGGTAGCCACTCGGTAGGAAAAAATCTAAGTCCGAACTGTAATTATTTTCACTGACGAGGGACCTTTTAAATGTTAGATTGAGTTATAGGAGCGTATTTGAAGCACTTTTGCTTAATAAACAACGGCTCTATCTCTTACGGTTGATTTTTAAATTAATCAGAAAGTCTTCGTCGGTAGCGGTTCTCGGTAGCCTCTCCCTACAGATACTAAGTCCGAATTGAAAATCTTTTCACCGACGACGTATCTTTTAAATGTTATGATCAGTTATGGGAGCGTATTTGACGCACATTTTCTTAATAAACCACGGCTCTACCTCTTACGGTTGATTTTTAAATAATTTCTAAAGTCGTCGTCGGCGACTCTTCGTGGTAGCCACTCGGTAGGAAAAAATCTAAGTCCGAACTGAAATTAGTTTCACCGATGAGGTACCTTTTAAATGTTAGATTGAGTTATAGGAGCGTATTTGAAGCACTTTTGCTTAATAAACCACGGCTCTATCTCTTACGGTTGATTTTTAAATTAATCAGAAAGTCTTCGTCGGTAGCGCTTCTCGGTAGCCTCTCCGTCAGAGACTAAGTCCGAATTGAAAATATTTTCACCGACGACGTATCTTTTAAATGTTATGTTCAGTTATGGGAGCGTATTTAACGCACTTTTGCATAATAAACCACGGCTCTATCTCTTACGGTTGATTTTTAAATAATTTCTAAAGTCGTCGTCGGCGACTCTTCGCGGTAGCCACTCGGTAGGAAAAAATCTAAGTCCGAACTGTAATTATTTTCACTGACGAGGGACCTTTTAAATGTTAGATTGAGTTATAGGAGCGTATTTGAAGCACTTTTGCTTAATAAACCACGGCTCTATCTCTTACGGTTGATTTTTAAATTAATCAGAAAGTCTTCGTCGGTAGCGGTTCTCGGTAGCCTCTCCCTACAGATACTAAGTCCGAATTGAAAATCTTTTCACCGACGACGTATCTTTTAAATGTTATGATCAGTTATGGGAGCGTATTTGACGCACATTTTCTTAATAAACCACGGCTCTATCTCTTACGGTTGATTTTTAAATAATTTCTAAAGTCGTCGTCGGCGACTCTTCGCGGTAGCCACTCGGTAGGAAAAAATCTAAGTCCGAACTGAAATTAGTTTCACCGATGAGGTACCTTTTAAATGTTAGATTGAGTTATAGGAGCGTATTTGAAGCACTTTTGCTTAATAAACCACGGCTCTATCTCTTACGGTTGATTTTTAAATTAAACAGAAAGTCTTCGTCGGTAGCGCTTCTCGGTAGCCTCTCCGTACAGAGACTAAGTCCGAATTGAAAATATTTTCACCGACGACGTATCTTTTAAATGTTATGATCAGTTATTGGAGCGTATTTGACGCACTTTTGCATAATAAACCACGGCTCTACCTCTTACGGTTGATTTTTAAATAATTTCTAAAGTCGTCGTCGGCGACTCTTCGCGGTAGCCACTCGGTAGGAAAAAATCTAAGTCCGAACTGAAATTAGTTTCACCGATGAGGTACCTTTTAAATGTTAGATTGAGTTATAGGAGCGTATTTGAAGCACTTTTGCTTAATAAACCACGGCTCTATCTCTTACGGTTGATTTTTAAATTAATCAGAAAGTCTTCGTCGGTAGCGCTTCTCGGTAGCCTCTCCGTACAGAGACTAAGTCCGAATTGAAAATATTTTCACCGACGACGTATCTTTTAAATGTTATGTTCAGTTATGGGAGCGTATTTAACGCACTTTTGCATAATAAACCACGGCTCTATCTCTTACGGTTGATTTTTAAATAATTTCTAAAGTCGTCGTCGGCGACTCTTCGCGGTAGCCACTCGGTAGGAAAAAATCTAAGTCCGAACTGTAATTATTTTCACCGACGAGGGACCTTTTAAATGTTAGATTGAGTTATAGGAGCGTATTTGAAGCACTTTTGCTTAATAAACCACGGCTCTATCTCTTACGGTTGATTTTTAAATTAATCAGAAAGTCTTCGTCGGTAGCGGTTCTCGGTAGCCTCTCCCTACAGATACTAAGTCCGAATTGAAAATCTTTTCACCGACGACGTATCTTTTAAATGTTATGATCAGTTATGGGATCGTATTTGACGCACATTTTCTTAATAAACCACGGCTCTATCTCTTACGGTTGATTTTTAAATAATTTCTAAAGTCGTCGTCGGCGACTCTTCGCGGTAGCCACTCGGTAGGAAAAAATCTAAGTCCGAACTGAAATTAGTTTCACCGATGAGGTACCTTTTAAATGTTAGATTGAGTTATAGGAGCGTATTTGAAGCACTTTTGCTTAATAAACCACGGCTCTATCTCTTACGGTTGATTTTTAAATTAATCAGAAAGTCTTCGTCGGTAGCGCTTCTCGGTAGCCTCTCCGTACAGAGACTAAGTCCGAATTGAAAATATTTTCACCGACGACGTATTTTTAAATGTTATGATCAGTTATTGGAGCGTATTTGACGCACTTTTGCATAATAAACCACGGCTCTACCTCTTACGGTTGATTTTTAAATAATTTCTAAAGTCGTCGTCGGCGACTCTTCGTGGTAGCCACTCGGTAGGAAAAAATCTAAGTCCGAACTGAAATTAGTTTCACCGACGAGGTACCTTTTAAATGTTAGATTGAGTTATAGGAGCGTATTTGAAGCACTTTTGCTTAATAAACCACGGCTCTATCTCTTACGGTTGATTTTTAAATTAATCAGAAAGTCTTCGTCGGTAGCGCTTCTCGGTAGCCTCTCCGTACAGAGACTAAGTCCGAATTGAAAATATTTTCACCGACGACGTATCTTTTAAATGTTATGATCAGTTATTGGAGCGTATTTGACGCACTTTTGCATAATAAACCACGGCTCTACCTCTTACGGTTGATTTTTAAATAATTTCTAAAGTCGTCGTCGGCGACTCTTCGTGGTAGCCACTCGGTAGGAAAAAATCTAAGTCCGAACTGAAATTATTTTCACCGACGAGGTACCTTTTAAATGTTAGATTGAGTTATAGGAGCGTATTTGAAGCACTTTTGCTTAATAAACCACGGCTCTATCTCTTACTGTTGATTTTTAAATTAATCAGAAAGTCTCCGTCGGTAGCGGTTCTCGGTAGCCTCTCCCTACAGAGACTAAGTCCGAATTGAAAATATTTTCACCGACGACGTATCTTTTAAATGTTATGATCAGTTATGGGAGCGTATTTGACGCACTTTTGCATAATAAACCACGGCTCTATCTCTTACGGTTGATTTTTAAATAATTTCTAAAGTCGTCGTCGGCGACTCTTCGTGGTAGCCACTCGGTAGAAAAAAATCTAAGTCCGAACTGAAATTAGTTTCACCGACGAGGTACCTTTTAAATGTTAGATTGAGTTATAGGAGCGTATTTGAAGCACTTTTGCTTAATAAACCACGGCTCTATCTCTTACGGTTGATTTTTAAATTAATCAGAAAGTCTTCGTCGGTAGCGCTTCTCGGTAGCCTCTCCGTACAGAGACTAAGTCCGAATTGAAAATATTTTCACCGACGACGTATTTTTAAATGTTATGATCAGTTATTGGAGCGTATTTGACGCACTTTTGCATAATAAACCACGGCTCTACCTCTTACGGTTGATTTTTAAATAATTTCTAAAGTCGTCGTCGGCGACTCTTCGTGGTAGCCACTCGGTAGGAAAAAATCTAAGTCCGAACTGAAATTAGTTTCACCGACGAGGTACCTTTTAAATGTTAGATTGAGTTATAGGAGCGTATTTGAAGCACTTTTGCTTAATAAACCACGGCTCTATCTCTTACGGTTGATTTTTAAATTAATCAGAAAGTCTTCGTCGGTAGCGCTTCTCGGTAGCCTCTCCGTACAGAGACTAAGTCCGAATTGAAAATATTTTCACCGACGACGTATCTTTTAAATGTTATGATCAGTTATTGGAGCGTATTTGACGCACTTTTGCATAATAAACCACGGCTCTACCTCTTACGGTTGATTTTTAAATAATTTCTAAAGTCGTCGTCGGCGACTCTTCGTGGTAGCCACTCGGTAGGAAAAAATCTAAGTCCGAACTGAAATTATTTTCACCGACGAGGTACCTTTTAAATGTTAGATTGAGTTATAGGAGCGTATTTGAAGCACTTTTGCTTAATAAACCACGGCTCTATCTCTTACTGTTGATTTTTAAATTAATCAGAAAGTCTCCGTCGGTAGCGGTTCTCGGTAGCCTCTCCCTACAGAGACTAAGTCCGAATTGAAAATATTTTCACCGACGACGTATCTTTTAAATGTTATGATCAGTTATGGGAGCGTATTTGACGCACTTTTGCATAATAAACCACGGCTCTATCTCTTACGGTTGATTTTTAAATAATTTCTAAAGTCGTCGTCGGCGACTCTTCGCGGTAGCCACTCGGTAGGAAAAAATCTAAGTCCGAACTGTAATTATTTTCACCGACGAGGGACCTTTTAAATGTTAGATTGAGTTATAGGAGCGTATTTGAAGCACTTTTGCTTAATAAACAACGGCTCTATCTCTTACGGTTGATTTTTAAATTAATCAGAAAGTCTTCGTCGGTAGCGGTTCTCGGTAGCCTCTCCCTACAGATACTAAGTCCGAATTGAAAATCTTTTCACCGACGACGTATCTTTTAAATGTTATGATCAGTTATGGGATCGTATTTGACGCACATTTTCTTAAAAAACCACGGCTCTATCTCTTACGGTTGATTTTTAAATAATTTCTAAAGTCGTCGTCGGCGACTCTTCGCGGTAGCCACTCGGTAGGAAAAAATCTAAGTCCGAACTGAAATTAGTTTCACCGATGAGGTACCTTTTAAATGTTAGATTGAGTTATAGGAGCGTATTTGAAGCACTTTTGCTTAATAAACCACGGCTCTATCTCTTACGGTTGATTTTTAAATTAATCAGAAAGTCTTCGTCGGTAGCGCTTCTCGGTAGCCTCTCCGTACAGAGACTAAGTCCGAATTGAAAATATTTTCACTGACGACGTATCTTTTAAATGTCATGATCAGTTATTGGAGCGTATTTGAGGCACTTTTGCATAATAAACCACGGCTCTATCTCTTACGGTTGATTTTTAAATAATTTCTAAATTCGTCGTCGGCGACTCTTCGCGGTAGCCACTCGGTAGGAAAAAATCTAAGTCCGAACTGTAATTATTTTCACCGACGAGGTACCTTTTATATGTTAGATTGAGTTATAGGAGCGTATTTGAAGCACTTTTGCTTAATAAACAACGGCTCTATCTCTTACGGTTGATTTTTAAATTAATCAGAAAGTCTTCGTCGGTAGCGCTTCTCGGTAGCCTCTCCGTACAGAGACTAAGTCCGAATTGAAAATATTTTCACTGACGACGTATCTTTTAAATGTCATGATCAGTTATTGGAGCGTATTTGACGCACTTTTGCATAATAAACCACGGCTCTATCTCTTACGGTTGATTTTTAAATAATTTCTAAAGTCGTCGTCGGCGACTCTTCGCGGTAGCCACTCGGTAGGAAAAAATCTAAGTCCGAACTGTAATTATTTTCACCGACGAGGGACCTTTTATATGTTAGATTGAGTTATAGGAGCGTATTTGAAGCACTTTTGCTTAATAAACAACGGCTCTATCTCTTACGGTTGATTTTTAAATTAATCAGAAAGTCTTCGTCGGTAGCGGTTCTCGGTAGCCTCTCCCTACAGATACTAAGTCCGAATTGAAAATATTTTCACTGACGACGTTTCTTTTAAATGTTATGATCAGCTATTGGAGCGTATTTGACGCACTTTTGCATAATAAACCACGGCTCTACCTCTTACGGTTGATTTTTAAATAATTTCTAAAGTCGTCGTCGGCGACTCTTCGTGGTAGCCACTCGGTAGGAAAAAATCTAAGTCCGAACTGAAATTAGTTTCACCGATGAGGTACCTTTTAAATGTTAGATTGAGTTATAGGAGCGTATTTGAAGCACTTTTGCTTAATAAACCACGGCTCTATCTCTTACGGTTGATTTTTAAATTAATCAGAAAGTCTTCGTCGGTAGCGCTTCTCGGTAGCCTCTCCGTCAGAGACTAAGTCCGAATTGAAAATATTTTCACCGACGACGTATCTTTTAAATGTTATGTTCAGTTATGGGAGCGTATTTAACGCACTTTTGCATAATAAACCACGGCTCTATCTCTTACGGTTGATTTTTAAATAATTTCTAAAGTCGTCGTCGGCGACTCTTCGCGGTAGCCACTCGGTAGGAAAAAATCTAAGTCCGAACTGTAATTATTTTCACTGACGAGGGACCTTTTAAATGTTAGATTGAGTTATAGGAGCGTATTTGAAGCACTTTTGCTTAATAAACAACGGCTCTATCTCTTACGGTTGATTTTTAAATTAATCAGAAAGTCTTCGTCGGTAGCGGTTCTCGGTAGCCTCTCCCTACAGATACTAAGTCCGAATTGAAAATCTTTTCACCGACGACGTATCTTTTAAATGTTATGATCAGTTATGGGAGCGTATTTGACGCACATTTTCTTAATAAACCACGGCTCTACCTCTTACGGTTGATTTTTAAATAATTTCTAAAGTCGTCGTCGGCGACTCTTCGTGGTAGCCACTCGGTAGGAAAAAATCTAAGTCCGAACTGAAATTAGTTTCACCGATGAGGTACCTTTTAAATGTTAGATTGAGTTATAGGAGCGTATTTGAAGCACTTTTGCTTAATAAACCACGGCTCTATCTCTTACGGTTGATTTTTAAATTAATCAGAAAGTCTTCGTCGGTAGCGCTTCTCGGTAGCCTCTCCGTCAGAGACTAAGTCCGAATTGAAAATATTTTCACCGACGACGTATCTTTTAAATGTTATGTTCAGTTATGGGAGCGTATTTAACGCACTTTTGCATAATAAACCACGGCTCTATCTCTTACGGTTGATTTTTAAATAATTTCTAAAGTCGTCGTCGGCGACTCTTCGCGGTAGCCACTCGGTAGGAAAAAATCTAAGTCCGAACTGTAATTATTTTCACTGACGAGGGACCTTTTAAATGTTAGATTGAGTTATAGGAGCGTATTTGAAGCACTTTTGCTTAATAAACAACGGCTCTATCTCTTACGGTTGATTTTTAAATTAATCAGAAAGTCTTCGTCGGTAGCGGTTCTCGGTAGCCTCTCCCTACAGATACTAAGTCCGAATTGAAAATCTTTTCACCGACGACGTATCTTTTAAATGTTATGATCAGTTATGGGAGCGTATTTGACGCACATTTTCTTAATAAACCACGGCTCTATCTCTTACGGTTGATTTTTAAATAATTTCTAAAGTCGTCGTCGGCGACTCTTCGCGGTAGCCACTCGGTAGGAAAAAATCTAAGTCCGAACTGAAATTAGTTTCACCGATGAGGTACCTTTTAAATGTTAGATTGAGTTATAGGAGCGTATTTGAAGCACTTTTGCTTAATAAACCACGGCTCTATCTCTTACGGTTGATTTTTAAATTAAACAGAAAGTCTTCGTCGGTAGCGCTTCTCGGTAGCCTCTCCGTACAGAGACTAAGTCCGAATTGAAAATATTTTCACCGACGACGTATCTTTTAAATGTTATGATCAGTTATTGGAGCGTATTTGACGCACTTTTGCATAATAAACCACGGCTCTACCTCTTACGGTTGATTTTTAAATAATTTCTAAAGTCGTCGTCGGCGACTCTTCGCGGTAGCCACTCGGTAGGAAAAAATCTAAGTCCGAACTGAAATTAGTTTCACCGATGAGGTACCTTTTAAATGTTAGATTGAGTTATAGGAGCGTATTTGAAGCACTTTTGCTTAATAAACCACGGCTCTATCTCTTACGGTTGATTTTTAAATTAATCAGAAAGTCTTCGTCGGTAGCGCTTCTCGGTAGCCTCTCCGTACAGAGACTAAGTCCGAATTGAAAATATTTTCACCGACGACGTATCTTTTAAATGTTATGTTCAGTTATGGGAGCGTATTTAACGCACTTTTGCATAATAAACCACGGCTCTACCTCTTACGGTTGATTTTTAAATAATTTCTAAAGTCGTCGTCGGCGACTCTTCGCGGTAGCCACTCGGTAGGAAAAAATCTAAGTCCGAACTGTAATTATTTTCACCGACGAGGGACCTTTTAAATGTTAGATTGAGTTATAGGAGCGTATTTGAAGCACTTTTGCTTAATAAACAACGGCTCTATCTCTTACGGTTGATTTTTAAATTAATCAGAAAGTCTTCGTCGGTAGCGGTTCTCGGTAGCCTCTCCCTACAGATACTAAGTCCGAATTGAAAATCTTTTCACCGACGACGTATCTTTTAAATGTTATGATCAGTTATGGGATCGTATTTGACGCACATTTTCTTAAAAAACCACGGCTCTATCTCTTACGGTTGATTTTTAAATAATTTCTAAAGTCGTCGTCGGCGACTCTTCGCGGTAGCCACTCGGTAGGAAAAAATCTAAGTCCGAACTGAAATTAGTTTCACCGATGAGGTACCTTTTAAATGTTAGATTGAGTTATAGGAGCGTATTTGAAGCACTTTTGCTTAATAAACCACGGCTCTATCTCTTACGGTTGATTTTTAAATTAATCAGAAAGTCTTCGTCGGTAGCGCTTCTCGGTAGCCTCTCCGTACAGAGACTAAGTCCGAATTGAAAATATTTTCACCGACGACGTATTTTTAAATGTTATGATCAGTTATTGGAGCGTATTTGACGCACTTTTGCATAATAAACCACGGCTCTACCTCTTACGGTTGATTTTTAAATAATTTCTAAAGTCGTCGTCGGCGACTCTTCGTGGTAGCCACTCGGTAGGAAAAAATCTAAGTCCGAACTGAAATTAGTTTCACCGACGAGGTACCTTTTAAATGTTAGATTGAGTTATAGGAGCGTATTTGAAGCACTTTTGCTTAATAAACCACGGCTCTATCTCTTACGGTTGATTTTTAAATTAATCAGAAAGTCTTCGTCGGTAGCGCTTCTCGGTAGCCTCTCCGTACAGAGACTAAGTCCGAATTGAAAATATTTTCACCGACGACGTATCTTTTAAATGTTATGATCAGTTATTGGAGCGTATTTGACGCACTTTTGCATAATAAACCACGGCTCTACCTCTTACGGTTGATTTTTAAATAATTTCTAAAGTCGTCGTCGGCGACTCTTCGTGGTAGCCACTCGGTAGGAAAAAATCTAAGTCCGAACTGAAATTATTTTCACCGACGAGGTACCTTTTAAATGTTAGATTGAGTTATAGGAGCGTATTTGAAGCACTTTTGCTTAATAAACCACGGCTCTATCTCTTACTGTTGATTTTTAAATTAATCAGAAAGTCTCCGTCGGTAGCGGTTCTCGGTAGCCTCTCCCTACAGAGACTAAGTCCGAATTGAAAATATTTTCACCGACGACGTATCTTTTAAATGTTATGATCAGTTATGGGAGCGTATTTGACGCACTTTTGCATAATAAACCACGGCTCTATCTCTTACGGTTGATTTTTAAATAATTTCTAAAGTCGTCGTCGGCGACTCTTCGTGGTAGCCACTCGGTAGAAAAAAATCTAAGTCCGAACTGAAATTAGTTTCACCGACGAGGTACCTTTTAAATGTTAGATTGAGTTATAGGAGCGTATTTGAAGCACTTTTGCTTAATAAACCACGGCTCTATCTCTTACGGTTGATTTTTAAATTAATCAGAAAGTCTTCGTCGGTAGCGCTTCTCGGTAGCCTCTCCGTACAGAGACTAAGTCCGAATTGAAAATATTTTCACCGACGACGTATTTTTAAATGTTATGATCAGTTATTGGAGCGTATTTGACGCACTTTTGCATAATAAACCACGGCTCTACCTCTTACGGTTGATTTTTAAATAATTTCTAAAGTCGTCGTCGGCGACTCTTCGTGGTAGCCACTCGGTAGGAAAAAATCTAAGTCCGAACTGAAATTAGTTTCACCGACGAGGTACCTTTTAAATGTTAGATTGAGTTATAGGAGCGTATTTGAAGCACTTTTGCTTAATAAACCACGGCTCTATCTCTTACGGTTGATTTTTAAATTAATCAGAAAGTCTTCGTCGGTAGCGCTTCTCGGTAGCCTCTCCGTACAGAGACTAAGTCCGAATTGAAAATATTTTCACCGACGACGTATCTTTTAAATGTTATGATCAGTTATTGGAGCGTATTTGACGCACTTTTGCATAATAAACCACGGCTCTACCTCTTACGGTTGATTTTTAAATAATTTCTAAAGTCGTCGTCGGCGACTCTTCGTGGTAGCCACTCGGTAGGAAAAAATCTAAGTCCGAACTGAAATTATTTTCACCGACGAGGTACCTTTTAAATGTTAGATTGAGTTATAGGAGCGTATTTGAAGCACTTTTGCTTAATAAACCACGGCTCTATCTCTTACTGTTGATTTTTAAATTAATCAGAAAGTCTCCGTCGGTAGCGGTTCTCGGTAGCCTCTCCCTACAGAGACTAAGTCCGAATTGAAAATATTTTCACCGACGACGTATCTTTTAAATGTTATGATCAGTTATGGGAGCGTATTTGACGCACTTTTGCATAATAAACCACGGCTCTATCTCTTACGGTTGATTTTTAAATAATTTCTAAAGTCGTCGTCGGCGACTCTTCGCGGTAGCCACTCGGTAGGAAAAAATCTAAGTCCGAACTGTAATTATTTTCACCGACGAGGGACCTTTTAAATGTTAGATTGAGTTATAGGAGCGTATTTGAAGCACTTTTGCTTAATAAACAACGGCTCTATCTCTTACGGTTGATTTTTAAATTAATCAGAAAGTCTTCGTCGGTAGCGGTTCTCGGTAGCCTCTCCCTACAGATACTAAGTCCGAATTGAAAATCTTTTCACCGACGACGTATCTTTTAAATGTTATGATCAGTTATGGGATCGTATTTGACGCACATTTTCTTAAAAAACCACGGCTCTATCTCTTACGGTTGATTTTTAAATAATTTCTAAAGTCGTCGTCGGCGACTCTTCGCGGTAGCCACTCGGTAGGAAAAAATCTAAGTCCGAACTGAAATTAGTTTCACCGATGAGGTACCTTTTAAATGTTAGATTGAGTTATAGGAGCGTATTTGAAGCACTTTTGCTTAATAAACCACGGCTCTATCTCTTACGGTTGATTTTTAAATTAATCAGAAAGTCTTCGTCGGTAGCGCTTCTCGGTAGCCTCTCCGTACAGAGACTAAGTCCGAATTGAAAATATTTTCACCGACGACGTATTTTTAAATGTTATGATCAGTTATTGGAGCGTATTTGACGCACTTTTGCATAATAAACCACGGCTCTACCTCTTACGGTTGATTTTTAAATAATTTCTAAAGTCGTCGTCGGCGACTCTTCGTGGTAGCCACTCGGTAGGAAAAAATCTAAGTCCGAACTGAAATTAGTTTCACCGACGAGGTACCTTTTAAATGTTAGATTGAGTTATAGGAGCGTATTTGAAGCACTTTTGCTTAATAAACCACGGCTCTATCTCTTACGGTTGATTTTTAAATTAATCAGAAAGTCTTCGTCGGTAGCGCTTCTCGGTAGCCTCTCCGTACAGAGACTAAGTCCGAATTGAAAATATTTTCACCGACGACGTATCTTTTAAATGTTATGATCAGTTATTGGAGCGTATTTGACGCACTTTTGCATAATAAACCACGGCTCTACCTCTTACGGTTGATTTTTAAATAATTTCTAAAGTCGTCGTCGGCGACTCTTCGTGGTAGCCACTCGGTAGGAAAAAATCTAAGTCCGAACTGAAATTATTTTCACCGACGAGGTACCTTTTAAATGTTAGATTGAGTTATAGGAGCGTATTTGAAGCACTTTTGCTTAATAAACCACGGCTCTATCTCTTACTGTTGATTTTTAAATTAATCAGAAAGTCTCCGTCGGTAGCGGTTCTCGGTAGCCTCTCCCTACAGAGACTAAGTCCGAATTGAAAATATTTTCACCGACGACGTATCTTTTAAATGTTATGATCAGTTATGGGAGCGTATTTGACGCACTTTTGCATAATAAACCACGGCTCTATCTCTTACGGTTGATTTTTAAATAATTTCTAAAGTCGTCGTCGGCGACTCTTCGTGGTAGCCACTCGGTAGGAAAAAATCTAAGTCCGAACTGAAATTAGTTTCACCGACGAGGTACCTTTTAAATGTTAGATTGAGTTATAGGAGCGTATTTGAAGCACTTTTGCTTAATAAACCACGGCTCTATCTCTTACGGTTGATTTTTAAATTAATCAGAAAGTCTTCGTCGGTAGCGCTTCTCGGTAGCCTCTCCGTACAGAGACTAAGTCCGAATTGAAAATATTTTCACCGACGACGTATCTTTTAAATGTTATGATCAGTTATTGGAGCGTATTTGACGCACTTTTGCATAATAAACCACGGCTCTACCTCTTACGGTTGATTTTTAAATAATTTCTAAAGTCGTCGTCGGCGACTCTTCGTGGTAGCCACTCGGTAGGAAAAAATCTAAGTCCGAACTGAAATTATTTTCACCGACGAGGTACCTTTTAAATGTTAGATTGAGTTATAGGAGCGTATTTGAAGCACTTTTGCTTAATAAACCACGGCTCTATCTCTTACTGTTGATTTTTAAATTAATCAGAAAGTCTCCGTCGGTAGCGGTTCTCGGTAGCCTCTCCCTACAGAGACTAAGTCCGAATTGAAAATATTTTCACCGACGACGTATCTTTTAAATGTTATGATCAGTTATGGGAGCGTATTTGACGCACTTTTGCATAATAAACCACGGCTCTATCTCTTACGGTTGATTTTAAAATACTTTCTAAAGTCGTCGTCGGCGACTCTTCACGGTAGGCACTCGGTAGGAAAAAATCTAAGTCCGAACTGAAATTATTTTCACCGACGAGGTACCTTTTAAATGTTAGATTGAGTTATAGGAGCGTATTTGAAGCACTTTTGCTTAATAAACCACGGCTCTATCTCTTACGGTTGATTTTTAAATTAAACAGAAAGTCTTCGTCGGTAGCGCTTCTCGGTAGCCTCTCCGTACAGAGACTAAGTCCGAATTGAAAATATTTTCACCGACGACGTATCTTTTAAATGTTATGATCAGTTATTGGAGCGTGTTTGACGCACTTTTGCATAATAAACCACGGCTCTACCTCTTACGGTTGATTTTTAAATAATTTCTAAAGTCGTCGTCGGCGACTCTTCGCGGTAGCCACTCGGTAGGAAAAAATCTAAGTCCGAACTGAAATTATTTTCACCGACGAGGTACCTTTTAAATGTTAGATTGAGTTATAGGAGCGTATTTGAAGCACTTTTGCTTAATAAACCACGGCTCTATCTCTTACTGTTGATTTTTAAATTAATCAGAAAGTCTCCGTCGGTAGCGGTTCTCGGTAGCCTCTCCCTACAGAGACTAAGTCCGAATTGAAAATATTTTCACCGACGACGTATCTTTTAAATGTTATGATCAGTTATGGGAGCGTATTTGACGCACTTTTGCATAATAAACCACGGCTCTATCTCTTACGGTTGATTTTTAAATAATTTCTAAAGTCGTCGTCGGCGACTCTTCGCGGTAGCCACTCGGTAGGAAAAAATCTAAGTCCGAACTGTAATTATTTTCACCGACGAGGGACCTTTTAAATGTTAGATTGAGTTATAGGAGCGTATTTGAAGCACTTTTGCTTAATAAACAACGGCTCTATCTCTTACGGTTGATTTTTAAATTAATCAGAAAGTCTTCGTCGGTAGCGGTTCTCGGTAGCCTCTCCCTACAGATACTAAGTCCGAATTGAAAATCTTTTCACCGACGACGTATCTTTTAAATGTTATGATCAGTTATGGGATCGTATTTGACGCACATTTTCTTAAAAAACCACGGCTCTATCTCTTACGGTTGATTTTTAAATAATTTCTAAAGTCGTCGTCGGCGACTCTTCGCGGTAGCCACTCGGTAGGAAAAAATCTAAGTCCGAACTGAAATTAGTTTCACCGATGAGGTACCTTTTAAATGTTAGATTGAGTTATAGGAGCGTATTTGAAGCACTTTTGCTTAATAAACCACGGCTCTATCTCTTACGGTTGATTTTTAAATTAATCAGAAAGTCTTCGTCGGTAGCGCTTCTCGGTAGCCTCTCCGTACAGAGACTAAGTCCGAATTGAAAATATTTTCACCGACGACGTATTTTTAAATGTTATGATCAGTTATTGGAGCGTATTTGACGCACTTTTGCATAATAAACCACGGCTCTACCTCTTACGGTTGATTTTTAAATAATTTCTAAAGTCGTCGTCGGCGACTCTTCGTGGTAGCCACTCGGTAGGAAAAAATCTAAGTCCGAACTGAAATTAGTTTCACCGACGAGGTACCTTTTAAATGTTAGATTGAGTTATAGGAGCGTATTTGAAGCACTTTTGCTTAATAAACCACGGCTCTATCTCTTACGGTTGATTTTTAAATTAATCAGAAAGTCTTCGTCGGTAGCGCTTCTCGGTAGCCTCTCCGTACAGAGACTAAGTCCGAATTGAAAATATTTTCACTGACGACGTATCTTTTAAATGTTATGATCAGTTATTGGAGCGTATTTGACGCACTTTTGCATAATAAACCACGGCTCTACCTCTTACGGTTGATTTTTAAATAATTTCTAAAGTCGTCGTCGGCGACTCTTCGTGGTAGCCACTCGGTAGGAAAAAATCTAAGTCCGAACTGAAATTATTTTCACCGACGAGGTACCTTTTAAATGTTAGATTGAGTTATAGGAGCGTATTTGAAGCACTTTTGCTTAATAAACCACGGCTCTATCTCTTACTGTTGATTTTTAAATTAATCAGAAAGTCTCCGTCGGTAGCGGTTCTCGGTAGCCTCTCCCTACAGAGACTAAGTCCGAATTGAAAATATTTTCACCGACGACGTATCTTTTAAATGTTATGATCAGTTATGGGAGCGTATTTGACGCACTTTTGCATAATAAACCACGGCTCTATCTCTTACGGTTGATTTTTAAATAATTTCTAAAGTCGTCGTCGGCGACTCTTCGTGGTAGCCACTCGGTAGGAAAAAATCTAAGTCCGAACTGAAATTAGTTTCACCGACGAGGTACCTTTTAAATGTTAGATTGAGTTATAGGAGCGTATTTGAAGCACTTTTGCTTAATAAACCACGGCTCTATCTCTTACGGTTGATTTTTAAATTAATCAGAAAGTCTTCGTCGGTAGCGCTTCTCGGTAGCCTCTCCGTACAGAGACTAAGTCCGAATTGAAAATATTTTCACCGACGACGTATCTTTTAAATGTTATGATCAGTTATTGGGGAGCGTATTTGACGCACTTTTGCATAATAAACCACGGCTCTACCTCTTACGGTTGATTTTTAAATAATTTCTAAAGTCGTCGTCGGCGACTCTTCGTGGTAGCCACTCGGTAGGAAAAAATCTAAGTCCGAACTGAAATTATTTTCACCGACGAGGTACCTTTTAAATGTTAGATTGAGTTATAGGAGCGTATTTGAAGCACTTTTGCTTAATAAACCACGGCTCTATCTCTTACTGTTGATTTTTAAATTAATCAGAAAGTCTCCGTCGGTAGCGGTTCTCGGTAGCCTCTCCCTACAGAGACTAAGTCCGAATTGAAAATATTTTCACCGACGACGTATCTTTTAAATGTTATGATCAGTTATGGGAGCGTATTTGACGCACTTTTGCATAATAAACCACGGCTCTATCTCTTACGGTTGATTTTAAAATACTTTCTAAAGTCGTCGTCGGCGACTCTTCACGGTAGGCACTCGGTAGGAAAAAATCTAAGTCCGAACTGAAATTATTTTCACCGACGAGGTACCTTTTAAATGTTAGATTGAGTTATAGGAGCGTATTTGAAGCACTTTTGCTTAATAAACCACGGCTCTATCTCTTACGGTTGATTTTTAAATTAAACAGAAAGTCTTCGTCGGTAGCGCTTCTCGGTAGCCTCTCCGTACAGAGACTAAGTCCGAATTGAAAATATTTTCACCGACGACGTATCTTTTAAATGTTATGATCAGTTATTGGAGCGTGTTTGACGCACTTTTGCATAATAAACCACGGCTCTACCTCTTACGGTTGATTTTTAAATAATTTCTAAAGTCGTCGTCGGCGACTCTTCGTGGTAGCCACTCGGTAGGAAAAAATCTAAGTCCGAACTGAAATTAGTTTCACCGACGAGGTACCTTTTAAATGTTAGATTGAGTTATAGGAGCGTATTTGAAGCACTTTTGCTTTATAAACCACGGCTCTATCTCTTACGGTTGATTTTTAAATTAATCAGAAAGTCTTCGTCGGTAGCGCTTCTCGGTAGCCTCTCCGTACAGAGACTAAGTCCGAATTGAAAATATTTTCACCGACGACGTATCTTTTAAATGTTATGTTCAGTTATGGGAGCGTATTTGACGCACTTTTGCTTAATAAACCACGGCTCTATCTCTTACGGTTGATTTTTAAATAATTTCTAAAGTCGTCGTCGGCGACTCTTCACGGTAGCCACTCGGTAGGAAAAAATCTAAGTCCGAACTGAAATTATTTTCACCGACGAGGTACCTTTTAAATGTTAGATTGAGTTATAGGAGCGTATTTGAAGCACTTTTGCTTAATAAACCACGGCTCTATCTCTTACGGTTGATTTTTAAATTAATCAGAAAGTCTTCGTCGGTAGCGCTTCTCGGTAGCCTCTCCGTACAGAGACTAAGTCCGAATTGAAAATATTTTCACCGACGACGTATCTTTTAAATGTTATGATCAGTTATTGGAGCGTATTTGACGCACTTTTGCATAATAAACCACGGCTCTACCTCTTACGGTTGATTTTTAAATAATTTCTAAAGTCGTCGTCGGCGACTCTTCGTGGTAGCCACTCGGTGGGAAAAAATCTAAGTCCGAACTGAAATTATTTTCACCGACGAGGTACCTTTTAAATGTTAGATTGAGTTATAGGAGCGTATTTGAAGCACTTTTGCTTAATAAACCACGGCTCTATCTCTTACGGTTGATTTTTAAATTAATCAGAAAGTCTTCGTCGGTAGCGGTTGTCGGTAGCCTCTCCCTACAGAGACTAAGTCCGAATTGAAAATATTTTCACTGACGACGTATCTTTTAAATGTTATGATCAGTTATTGGAGCGTATTTGACGCACTTTTGCATAATAAACCACGGCTCTACCTCTTACGGTTGATTTTTAAATAATTTCTAAAGTCGTCGTCGGCGACTCTTCGTGGTAGCCACTCGGTAGGAAAAAATCTAAGTCCGAACTGAAATTAGTTTCACCGACGAGGTACCTTTTAAATGTTAGATTGAGTTATAGGAGCGTATTTGAAGCACTTTTGCTTAATAAACCACGGCTCTATCTCTTACGGTTGATTTTTAAATTAATCAGAAAGTCTTCGTCGGTAGCGCTTCTCGGTAGCCTCTCCGTACAGAGACTAAGTCCGAATTGAAAATATTTTCACCGACGACGTATCTTTTGAATGTTAGATTGAGTTATAGGAGCGTATTTGAAGCACTTTTGCATAATAAACCACGGCTCTATCTCTTACGGTTGATTTTTAAATTAACCAGAAAGTCTTCGTCGGTAGCGCTTCACGGTAGCCTCTCCGTGCCGAGACTAAGTCCGAATTGAAAATATTTTCACCGACGACGTAACTTTTAAATGTTATGTTCAGTTATAGGAGCGTATTTGAAGCACTTTTGCTTAATAAACCACGGCTCCATCTCTTACGGTTGATTTTTAAATTAACCAGAAAGTCTTCGTCGGTAGCGCTTCACGGTAGCCTCTCCGTGCCGAGACTAAGTCCGAATTGAAAATATTTTCACCGACGACGTATCTTTTGAATGTTAGATTGAGTTATAGGAGCGTATTTGAAGCACTTTTGCATAATAAACCACGGCTCTATCTCTTACGGTTGATTTTTAATTAATCCGAAAGTCTTCGTCGGTAGCGCTTCTCGGTAGCTTCTCCGTACCGAGACTAAGTCCGAATTGAAAATATTTTCACCGACGACGTATATTTTGAATGTTAGATTGAGTTATAGGAGCGTATTTGAAGCACTTTTGCATAATAAACCACTCTCTTATCCCTTTCTAACATTTCTATTCGTGTATAACTGCTGGTACTCATTTTCGCGCACATACACTACACCTATTATCTTCACTCGCGATATTGACTTTAATTAACTACCTAAAATATACTATTCCAAGGGAGCTGGGCCCATAACCTATTGCAGAGCATAAACCTTTTTTTATTAATAACGAAACAACAACGCGGTAACCAAAACGACTGGACAGAAACCAGTCGACTATTTGTTTACTACATACATTCAGATTGTGTTGCTGCTCTAATAAAATTTTTTTATAATTTAATATAATAACATATATTAATATTATATATTTATAAATTTATTTTAATTATATATAAAAAAAAATATATATATATATGTTGACGGGTCTTTGGTGGATTATGTTAGGCAGAGGAATAAATACAAAACACGTATCACAATTACTGTTAATGTGTATATATATATATAACTAGAATGAATAAAATAATTGCACAAGAAGAATTGCATTACCACGAGGCGATGAGAGCCCACGAACAGAACCAGAAAAAAAACAAAAGAAAGGTGATATCTCCCTAGTGTATAAGGAGAGCGATGCTCACGCATTAAAGCGCGCACTTTGAATGTTCTAACACTCCCCCTTTCAAAGTGTACGGTAAACTAATTTCTAACTAAATCATTTAACAATTCTTCAGGCATAACAAATCGCTCCCCCGTGGTGCTCACCTTGTCGTGGTGGGGGAGCTTAGTATCTCGATGATCCATCGGGCTATACCGGTAGCTACTAGCATGCCGGGCAGGCCGATGGGGAGGGATCAACTAAGAGCACCAGTAGGAGGGGGGATTGTCGAGGGATCCGGAAGCCAGGGTGGGGGCCTTTTCAAAGGTCAACACCCGAGGGGGAAGGATGGACTCGCAATCGCCAATCCTCCAGGGAGGGTAGGACCGGGAGGAGGGGGGATTGGCGAGGGATCCGGAAGCCAGGGTGGGGGCCTGTTCAAAGGTCAACACCCTAGGCGGAAGGATGGACTCGCAATCGCCAATCCTCCAGGGTGGGTAGGACCGGGAGGAGGGGGGATTGTCGAGGGATCCGGAAGCCAGGGCTGGGGGCCTTCTCAAGGGTCAACACCCTAGGCGGAAGGATGGACTCGCAATCGCCAATCCTCCAGGGAGGGTAGGTCGCGGGGGAACCTGGAAGCCGGGGCTGGGGGCCTTTCCAAAGGTCAACACCCTAGGTGGAAAGGGGAACTCGTGATCTCCCTCGGGGGGAGGAAAAGCTGGGAGTCTGGCAACTCCTGTAGCCCGGCTACTCGGAAGCTGGCCGTCGGGGCACCTGGAAGCCAGGGTGGGGGCCTTTTCAGAGGTCAACACACTAGGCGGAAAGCAAACCGGCAGCCCCCCCCCCAAGGTTTTCAGGGTCGGGAGTGGGGCGGAAGCCAGGGCTGCTGACTCGGCTAAAACCGGGTCATCACCCTAGGTGGAAGCCTTCGGCTCCTCGACGAATTTTTCGCGAACCATCCGAAGCTAAGGTGTGCAGGCACCGTGCCGATGGCTGAATGGCTGGCCGGATGTAAAACTTAGTCAGTCGCAAACGGTCCCTTCGGGGCACCTGCCGAAACCCCGTCGTATTTTAGGCTTACCCAGGTAAGGCGGCTCTGCCTGGGTGGACCACCCCTTCCGACCTACTCGTGGGAACTATATGGAGAAAACAATTAAAATAAAAACCGGACGGACAAACAAAAACGACAACAAGGCAAGGACCAGGATTATGGAGACCAGCGCGGACAGGAACACGGACAATGAGGGAAGGACGCCAGTGGTGGTCCTGAGGGATGTCCTCTCGGATACCTCAGCAATGCCACCTCCGAGGACACAGCGGGCCAGGCGTGGGGGTAAGTCCTCAACAATTGCTAGGGCTGCGGAGGAGTCGGACGACACGTCGTCCGTCGCCTCCCACATATCGATAAGGAAGCGGAAGTGGGACCCCCCTTCCACTTCCGCGATGGATATGGATCCTTGCGAGGCGTACGGCCGCCAGTCGAGGGGCGAACTCCCTTCCGAGGCTGAGTTGGCCGCGGAGATGGAAGGCGAGGCGATGGGGGCCCTCGCCAGCCAAATCCTGGAGCGGATGAGGGCGGTGGAAAAAGTCGCTGCCATCTCGTCCAACCTCAAGGGGACGAACGTCCGTGTGTTGCGCTGGGCGGCCCGGTACACTAAGAACGCAATCACGGAGCTCATAAAGAGGTCCGAATCCGCAAGGGACGCGGAGTGGTTGCGGCGGGAGACCGGCCGCCTGAGCAATGAGGCGAGGGCCCGTAGCAGGGAGGCAAAGGAGCTGAGGAGGACCGTCTCCCAGCTCGAGGCAACAGTGGAGGCGTTGCGGGGACGGGGAGCCTCACCGCCCCCTCCGGCGGAGCGACATTTGTCGCCGCCGGTATGGGCGAGTGGGGGAAACTCTCCGGGTCGGCTGTCGCGGGCCGACGCCCGGCCGGGCATTGCGGAGAACCGCCTGCTCGAGCGGGTGTCGACGCTGATTGAGGCCAAATTGGCCTCTTTCGAGGAGAGGTTCCTCTGACGGCGACCTGCGGCAGCCAAAAAGGCGCCCAAGCAGGTCGCCTCGGCGGAAGCCCCCCCTCCCCAGAGGCCCACCTTCGCCGAGGTGGTGAGCCAGGACGGGGGGAAGAGGAAGACGGTCGGCCCCTCGGGCCCACCGCCTTCCTCGGGAAATAAAAGGCCGAAGGGCCCCAAGCCAACGGTTAAACCGAAGGCGCCGGGCCCTTCGACCTCCAAGGGCCCCAAGCCCCCCACAACACCTGGGGGGGAAAGGGCCCCGAGTCTTCGGCGTCCCCCCAAAACGGCCGCGGTCACCCTCACCGTGGGGGAGGGCGCCGCAATGACCATCGACGAGGCGATGTCCACCGCCAGACGGAATATCCGCCTGGAAGACGTGGGCCTCGAAGAGGTTCGGCCCAAAAGAGCCATCACCGGGGGCCTCATCTTAGAGGTCTCCGGTGAGGACCGGCAGGAGAAGGCGAAGGCCTTGGCCACGCGGATGGCCGAGGTCTTGGCCGGCACGGGTGTCAAGGTCGCGAGGCCCGTCAAAAAGGCGGAGCTGAGGGTTCGCGACCTCGACGATTCCGTGCGGGTAGCGGACGTGGTGGAGGCGGTTGCCACCACGGGCGCCTGTGACGGGGGCGAGGTGCGCGTCGGAGAGATCCGGCGCGCCCCTTCGCGGCTCGGCACGGCATGGGTTCAATGCCCACTCTCAGCGGCGCGCAAAATTGTCGCAGCTGGCCGTCTGAGGGTGGGCTGGAGCGCTGTGAGGGTGCAGGCTTTGGAAGCCCGTGCCCTCCAGTGCTATCGGTGCCTGGCGCTGGGGCACTCCAGGCACCAATGCAAGCGTAGTACCGACCGTAGCGCTCGGTGCTACAATTGCGGGGATGTGACCCACGCCGCGGCGGTGTGTTCGGCCCCGCCCAAGTGTCCGCTGTGCACGGACCTTGGGCGACGGGCGGCGCACCGTCTCGGTACGAAAGGGTGCGCACCCCCACAAAGGCCCTCCTCCAAGGGCAGAGGGGGAGCGCGGCGGGAGAGGCCTGCCATAGCGGCGCCCTCGACCCCCGCTGCGGCCGCCCTAGCTATAGGGCCACCCGAGTTGGGGAGTGCGGAATCCGCCTCTCCAGCCGGGGAGGCTATGGAGGTGGAGCCCGCCGAGGCGGTAGCGCCTCCTTAGAGGTAAGAGGCGCCGGCTCGCCCGGCAGAGGAGGCCGCATCCATGCCCGCCCCGCGCGAGGACGTCCCCCCCGTCGGGGGAGGGGGGCATGGGCGTGGAGTCATCCCAGGAGGAGGTCCGGGAGGAGGCTGACCCCCAATGACTGGGGATCAACCTCCTCCAGACCAACCTGAACCACAGGCGCGTGGCACAGGACTTAGTGGTCCAGGCCGCGCGCGAGTGGAAAGTCGGGCTGGTCGTTGCGGCCGAGCCCTACAGGGTTCCGGATCACCCTTCGTGGTCCGGAGACGCCTTGGGCTCGGTAGCCATTCTATGGAATGGCGCTCCGGGGATGCCTCCCCCCCGGCTCTCATAGAGCGGGGGGATGGCTACGTAGCCGTCCAGTGGGGCAGCGTGGCGGTGGTGGGGTTTACGTCTCCCCCAATTGCGGCCGGGACGCTTTTGTAGCGTTCCTGGACCGGGTTGGGGGGTGCGTCACCCGCATCCTGCCGCGTCCCTTGCTCGTCCTGGGGGATTTCAACTCTCACGCTACTGCGTGGGGTTCCCCCAGTACGGACATGAGGCGGCGGGAGCTGCTCCATTGGGCGGCCGGTCTGGAGTTAAGGCTCCTCAATGAGGGGTCCACCCCCACCTTCGTGCGGCGGCGGGGGGCGTCCATAGTCGACCTGACATGGGCGTCGCCCTCCGCCGTGCGCAGGGTGTTGGGGGTTGAGACGATGTCAGACCACGCTTACGTGGTCATGAGCGTCTCGACTCCCAAACCTCCCAACCAGTCTGGCTCATCGGCTAGGGAATCGCCCCCCCGATGGGCCCTTAAAAGACTGGACGAGGTGGCCCTGCGCGCGGCAATCCAGGCGGTAGCCTGGGCTGAGCGCAGGGGCGAGAGACCTGAGGAGGAGGAGGCCTGGTTCCGTGCGGCCATGGCGGCTGTCTCTGACACCGCCATGCCCCGGGCCAGGGCCTCCTCGCCCCGCGCCGCGTACTGGTGGTCGTCGGAAATTTCCGACCTGAGGGACACCAGTACGCGTGCGCGGAGGGCGTACCTCAGGGCCCGCAGGCGCGCAAGCTCCACCGCGGAGGAGGAGGAGGCTGTCCTAAGGGCCAAGGCGGAGGCCTGGAGCCAGCTCCTCGCCACCATCGATCGCGATCCGTGGGGTCGCCCATACCGGGTGGTTCTGAATCAGATCCGCCCGTGGGCCCCCCCTGTGACCGAGTCGATGGAACCGGAGCTCCTGGACTCCGTCGTCGATAACCTCTTTCCTCAGGATGAGCAGGAGGCTCGACGGCGGACCCAGGAGCAGGGGGCGCGACATGATCGCGTCCCTGTGCCTGGGATCGGCAGCGAGGAGCTGGACAGGGCGGAGCGCAGCCTTGCAGCCCGAAGCACCGCCCCGGGTCCCGACGGCATCCGCGGCCGCGTGCTCGTGGCTGCCCTCCGGGTCCTGGGGAGTAGGTTTCGACGCCTCATGGAGGACTGCCTCACAGAGGGGGTCTTCCCGGGGGCCTGGAAAAGGGGGCAGCTGGTGCTGCTCCCTAAACCAGGGAGGGCGGCCGACAGCCCTTCCGCCTATCGGCCCATATGCCTGCTCGACGGGGCGGGAAAGATCCTCGAGAGGATCATAGCTTTCCGCCTCGCCGAGCACCTGTCCGGGGTGGGGCCCGATCTGGCCGACAGCCAGTTCGGTTTCCGGGAGGGGCGCTCCACGTTGGACGCGATCCAGCGGGTGCGCTCCCTCGCCGGGACGGCGGTGTCGGCCCCGGGGGGTGGAGTTGTGTTGGCGATATCGCTCGATATCGTCAACGCTTTCAACTCCGTCCCCTGGCAGGCGATTAGGGAGGCGCTGGTGTATCACCGCGTGCCTCCCTACTTGCGCAGGATAGTCGGGTCCTTCCTGCAGGACAGGTCCATTGGCTACCCGACGCGGGACGGGAGGGCTGAACGCCCTAGCTGGCGCGGTGTCCCGCAGGGTTCGGTGCTAGGCCCGACCCTGTGGAACCTTGCGTATGACCGCGTCTTGCGGTGTGCGCTTCCCCCGGGGGTGGTGCTGGTGTGTTACGCAGATGACACACTGGTGGTCACCTCCGGGAGGGATTACGCCCGCACTCTCCGTCTGGCGGAGTGCGGTGCGGAATGCGTGGTGGCCGCCATAAGGCGGCTAGGCCTGGAGGTGTCCCCGTCGAAGAACAAGGCAATGTGGTTCTTCGACGGGGTCAGGAGGGGCCCTCCCCCCGAGACTCCGGTCACGGTGGGAGGCGTGGCTGTCGAGGTGGGCAGCCGGATGAATTATCTGGGTGTCACCCTCGACAGCCACTGGAGCTTTGGGCCCCACCTCGAAGAGGTGGTGCCCCGAGTGGAACGGACAGCGGCGGTCTTGGGCCGCTTGCTGCCCAACGTGGGGGGACCTCAGGCGGGTGTACGCCGCCTGTACGAGGGGGTGGTGCGGAGTGCCGCCCTATATGGTGCACCCGTGTGGGCGGGGTCGCTCGGGAGGAGCAAGCGTAATCGCCAGCTCCTTTCCCGAGCACAAAGGCCCCTAGCCGCGCGGGTCGCCAGGGGGTACCGCACCGTCTCCCTGAGGGCGGCGTCCCTGCTTGGGTGCTCTCCCCCTTGGGAGCTCAAGGCGGAGGAAGCCGCGGAGGTCTACAGGATCTCCGCGGCCCTCAAAGACACGCCGGATGCGGCTGAGTACCGTGCAGCGGAGATGGAGGCCGGCAGGAGCCGGGCGGGGCTGCACACCCTGGAAAGGTGGCGCAGCCAATTGGAGGAGCCCGGCTCCGGGGAAAGGACCGTCAGGGCCATCCTGCCGGTCCTCCAGCGTTGGCTGGAAAGGAGGGGACGGCTCACCTTCCGTCTAACACAGGTACTCACCGGGCATGGGTGCTTCGGTGAGTATCTGCACAAGATCGGAAGGGAGCCGTCCCCGCAGTGTCATCACTGCGGTGAAGAGAAGGACTCGGCGCAGCACACCCTGGAGGAGTGTCCCTCCTGGGCAGGGGAGCGCCGAGTCCTTCGGAACATCATAGGGTGGGACCTCTCGCTGCCCGCCGTCGTAAAAGCGATGGTGGGCGGCGAAGAGGAGTGGGGAGCCGTAGCCTCCTTCTGCGAACAAGTTATGTCGCGGAAGGAGGCCGCGGAAAGGGCCCGCGAGGCAGCGGACCCAGAGGGTAGGGGCCGAAGGCGGAGACGTACACGTCCCGCCTCCGGCACCGGACGCGGCGACCGTCGGAGTCGTCGGGGCCACTAGGCTGTCTGGATTGGGGTCCAGGCAGCCGATAGGGTGGCCCCAGAGGTAGAGGGATGCGGTGTTGTGGTCGCACCGCATCCCAAATGGTGGATTGGCCCCCCTTCAGGGGGCAAGGCGGGGGGGTATCCGGATCAATACGAAGTGTTCCCGGGTACTCCCCCTAACGCCTGAGGATGACCACCGGGGGGTTTTAGTCGGTAGAAATCCGACACTACCCCGGCCTCCCACCAAAGGAGGCCGGGGTGTCTATCGAAGATTTCCCCTCGAGAAAAAAAAAGGCATAACAAATCGATACATTTTTCCAACTTATTTTTAGGTAAAGACTTCGTTAGTACGTCCGCGGTCATTTCATTTGTAGAAATGTACTTTACATCTATTTCGCCGTTCTCCAGCATTTCTCTCGTTTAGTGATACCTAATATCTATGTGCTTACTTTTACGGTGAAACATATTATTTTTACTTAGCTGGATAGCGCTTTGATTGTCACAAAATATACTAATCTTATCGCGAACTAAATTACTAAATCCTAAGTTTAATAACATTCTCTTTAAGTAGAATGCCTCTTTGGCTGCTTCGGATATTGCCATATACTCGGCCTCCATTGTTGATAGGGCCACTGACTTTTGTTTCTTTGATTCCCAACTGGTGGGTCCTCCGGCTAACATGGTAACGTATCCAGAACGTGACCTTCTCCCGTTCTCGTCTCCGGCCCAGTCGGAGTCTACATAAACTTCGACTAGTTTATCTCTTTTGGAGTATGTGATGCTGTAGTTTATGGTTCCTTTAAGGTATCTTAAAACGTGTTTGGCTGCTTTCCATTGGTAATTCTTTGGACACGTGTTAAATTGACTTAGAAAGTTTGCGGCGAATGCTATGTCAGGTCGAGTAGCATTTGATAAATATATTAATGCCCCTATGAGTTCCCTATATGGCACCTTTGTCATATCTTCTGTAGTTTCATCAATGTTGTTAAAGGTTTCATTCGGTACCAAAGGTGTACTCGCGGGTTTGCAGTCTTCCATTCCAAATTTCTTTAGAGTTTCTTCTATATATTTACGTTGATTTAATTTTATTTGCCCAGTGTCTCCTTCTCTTTCTATGGAAATACCCAGAATATTCGTAACTTTACCCAGATCATTTATTTTGAACTTATTCTTTAATCGTTGTTTTATTTTCGTGAGTGCTCGTAGATCTTTCGACGCCAGTAGTATGTCGTCGACATATATGATTACCACTACTTCCATTTCGTTGGTTATGCATGTATAGACACACGGTTTAATTTCAGATCTCTTAAAACTAATACTGATTAGATAATTATTTATGGTGTGATACCAGTCTCTTCCGGCTTGTTTAAGACCGTACAATGGTCTCTTCAGACTACACACTTTATTTTCTTTACCAGTTTCAGTGAACATTTCTGGCTGTTGCATGAATATGGTACCCGTTAATTCCCCTTGTACATAGGCAGTGACGACATCCATGTGATGTACGTGCATCCTGTTTTCCGCTGCTCCGGCTAAGAGAATTCGTACGATTTCTAGTCGAACTACGGGCGCAAAGACTTCATCGTAGTCGATCCCTTTCTTCTGTTCGTTTCCTCTGGCCACTAATCGAGCTTTGTACTTATTTATTGTGCCGTCTTGATTTTTCTTTATCTTAAACACCCATCTATTTGAGAGTATCCTGGCGTTATCTGGTTTATCTGTAAGCTCCCATGTTTTATTTTCTACAAGAGAATTATATTCCTTTTTCATAGTTTTCAGTCAGAATGATCTGTCTCCGCTGTTCATGGCTTCTTTTAGTGTTCTTGGTTCACCGTGTTCTTCTTCACCCACGTTTGCTGTGTAATTAAATAACTTCCTTGGCCTTCCCGGTTTGCCGGTTCGTAGTATTTTTGGGCGGCCTTTCCCTTTCCTTAAAGTTGGTGTGACGTCTTCATCAGCATCTTCGGTGTCGCTGGGGATTACTTCGGAATCTTCATTGTTGATGTCGGGGTGCTCTTGTTCTGAGTTTTGCCGCGGTTCCTCCTCTTTAATATGTTCTTCTCTATACGTTTCTCGAGGATCATTTCTATACAGGAGTATGGAATAGTGGTCATTCGGGTTCTCTACATCGTGTAGTTTTTCGTGGAATCGTACGTCTCTTCTTGTGACGACATGACGAATTCCACGTTCCCATAGTCTGTATGCCTTTGACACGTCGGAGTATCCGACTAAGACATATTCTTTGCCTTTTGGCATAAATTTGTTTGTTTTTGTTCCTTTTTCCAGCGCTACTGCGCTGCTACCGAATATCCTTAAAAATCCTACATAGGGTTTTTCGCCTGTCCATTGTTCATATGGTGTGACTTCGTTCAACTTTTTGGTAGGGCATCTGTTCCTAATGTATACGGCCGCATTTACTGCTTCTGCCCATAGGCTCATTTGTAATTTTGATTGGGTTAACATACTTCTCGCCATTTCCATTATTGTCCTGTTGGCGCGTTCGGCTACTCCGTTCTGCTGCGGTGTATACGGGGTCGACAGTTGCCTTGCTATTCCCTCTTGCTCAAGGTAATTTGAGAATTCCTTTGAAAGATATTCTTTGGCGTTGTCACTCCTGATTTTTTTGATTTCTTTTCCGGTTTGTTTCTCTACTCGGTTTTTATACGCTTTAAATGCAGACAAAATTTCGGATTTTTGTTTTAGTACAGCTATTTCTGTGAATCTAGTTTTGTCGTCGATGAATGTTGCGAAATACTTTGCTCCCCCTAATGATGGTACACTCATAGGACCGCATACGTCCGTGTGGATCAATCCTAGTATTTCTTTCTCTACCCTTTCTGATTCCTTAAAGGGTGTTTGATTTATTTTGCTCAAGTCGCACGTTTTACACTGTGGAGAGTTTATTGCACTTCTTTGATTTATGTTCATACCGATCACCATATTTTTATTGTGCAGTTTATTTACATCGTTAAAGTTTAAATGACCTAGCCTTTGATGCCATCTTATAAGTTTGTCATTTTCTTCTTCTCTTGACTGAAGTGCCTGTTGACGTCCCTTTGTTTCCACAATATACAAACCATTCCGTTTATGAGCTGTTAACGCTATGGAATTATCCTTACGCTTCACAAAGGCTGAGTGTTTTGTAAACGTTACTGTATAACCATTTTCTGTGATGCTTGATACGGACATCAGGTTGTTTCTGAATTCAGGAACCCACATAACATTTGCTAGTTTAATGTCATTCGTACTTTGATTTTTGGAGTGCACATTTATCTTGATATTTCCTCTTCCTAAGGAGTTTGTGCTTTCTTCTGTGGCTGTATACACTTTGTCCCTTTGTTCTTTGTCAAGGTTTATGAATTGAGCTTTATCTTTGCACATGTGCACTGTTGCTCCACTGACCATGTTTTTGTCGGCTTCTGCAGTTTTTGGATATATGGTTGCTCTCCCCGGGTTTCTGCTTCTGGTAATTTTCTCTCTGTATCGCTCTGTCATTTGAGAATTTCTTCCTTGTCAGTAATGCTACTTCCTTATCTGAGTCCTTTACTTCATTAATATCTATTTTTCTAATTTCTTCTTCAATTAATTTTATTGTTAGTTCTTCTAACGTAGGCATTTTATCTCTTGACTCTATTGCTATGCAAAAGGTTTCATATTCACTGGGTAGTGACATTAATAGCATTATTGGCCAAATAGATTCTGGTAATATTATTCCAGACTCTTGTAATTGTTCAGATTTGTGTATGAAGTCGTTGATGTACTGAGCCATACTTTGTTTGGAATCTTTTTTCATTCTATATAGTTGTTTAAATAATACACACTGTCGCATAGGGCCTCTAGATTGTTGAACATTATTTAATGCTTCCCAAGCTTCCTTCGACGTTTCTGCCCGTTTTACGTGTGTATATTGGTTCTTATTAAGACTCCGTATGATTAGATCGAGAGCCTTTTCGTCATGCGTTTTCCATGCGGCTCCATTTTCTTCAGTTCTATTCTTTATACCATTCACGTAGTCCCACAATTCGTTATATCTCAAAATACTTTTCATTTGGATCTTCCATGATTCATAATTCGTATCGTTTAATTTTTCAATGTTCTGAATATTTGTTGAACCCATGGTTGTGGAAACTTTTCTCTGCACTTGGCACGTGTGCGCACTTAACCTCACTTTTCTTTTATTTTATTATTATCTTTTATTTACCTGCCCTGAGCCCATAACCTGTTGACGGGTCTTTGGTGGATTATGTTAGGCAGAGGAATAAATACAAAACACGTATCACAATTACTGTTAATGTATATATATATATAATTAGAATGAATAAAATAATTGTACAAGAAGAATTGCATTACCACGAGGCGATGAGAGCCCACGAACAGAACCAGAAAAAAAAACAAAAGAAAGGTGATATCTCCCTAGTGTATAAGGAGAGCGATGCTCACGCATTAAAGCGCGCACTTTGCATGTTCTAACAATATAAATAATAATTAATTGATTTTTATTACTAGAGATTTTTTAATTTATATAGGTATATAATGTAAAATTATTTTTGTTACTAGAGATTTTTTAATTTATATAGGTATATAATGTAAAATTATTTTTGTTACTAGAGATTTTTTAATTTATATAGGTATATAATGTAAAATTATTTTTGTTACTGGAGATTTTTTAATTTATATAGGTGTATAATGTAAAATGATTTTTGTTACTAGAGATTTTTTAATTTATATAGGTATATAATGTGAAATTATTTTTATTACCAGAGATTTTTTATTAAAATACATTAATTAATAAATTACTTATATTAATTAAATAAATTATAAATTATATTGGGATAAAAGAATTAGGTCATTGTTTTTGGTAAAATATTAAAAGAAAGAATATGTTTTTATTTAGATACTTTTCGTTAGAGTGGGGATTAACGATTTTTATTTTGATAAAAAAAAGCTTTCTGGTTGAATTGATGTTTTTATTTCGATACTTTTCGTTACAGTGGAGATTAACGATTTTTATTTTGATAAAAAAAAGGTTTCTCGTTGAATTGATGTTTTTATTTAGATACTTTTCGCTAAAGTGATAGAGATTTTTTAATTTATATAGGTATATAATGTGAAATTAGTTTTATTACCAGAGATTTTTTATTGAAATAAATTAAATAATAAATTACTTATATTAATTAAATAAATTATAAATTTTATTGGGATAAAAGTATTAGGTCATTGTTTTTGGTATAATATTAAAAGAAAGAATATGTTTTTATTTAGATACTTTTCGTTAAAGTGGGGATTAACGATTTTTATTTTGATAAAAAAAAGCTTTCTCGTTGGATTGATGTTTTTATTTAGATAATTTTCGTTAAAGTGATAGAGATTTTTTAATTTATATAGGTATATAATGTGAAATTATTTTTATTACCAGAGATTTTTTATTGAAATAAATTAATTAATAAATTACTTATATTAATTAAATAAATTATAAATTTTATTGGGATAAAAGAATTAGGTCATTGTTTTTGGTATAATATTAAAAGAAAGAATATGTTTTTATTTAGATACTTTTCGTTAAAGTGGGGATTATCAATAAATAGAGTTTCATAAAAATTTTTATATTATAAATTAATATTTTATACTATTTATACAAAAATGTAATTTTTGTTTTAAAATTAATAATATAAATAGTGTTAAGATATTCGAGGCGCCCGCGTACCAGAGGGGCACGCTTGTCGGCTCTCACAAGATCAACCACTTAGTTTCCTCGAACACATAGGGTTCCGAGTGAAATCGCCACACATTTCAGACAACAGGCGCTTCTCCTGGCACAGTATCGAACACTTAGTATCAGATAGAACAATTAGTTTAAAATGGAACTAAGCTTCGTATCTGGAGTGTCCTCTCTCACAAGGTCGAGGACTTAGTTTCGTCGAACACATACGGTTTCGAGTAGCATCGCCACCGATTTCAGAGAACAGGCGCTTCTCCTGGCACAGTGTCGAACACTTAGTTTCAGATGGAACATTTATTTTAAAATTGCACTATGTTTCGCATCTGGAGTTTCCTCTCTCACAAGGTCGACCACTTAGTTTCGCCGAACGCATACGGTTTCGAGTGGCATCGCCACAGATTTCAGAGAACAGGCGCTTCTGCTGGTACAGTATCGAACACTTAGTTTCAGATAGAACAATTAGTTTAAAATTGAACTATATTTCGCTTCTGGAGTTTCCTCTCCCACAAGGTGGACCACTCAGTTTCGTCGAACACATACGGTTTCGAGTAGCATCGCCACTGATCTCAGAGAACCGGCGCTACTCCTGGCACAGTTTCGCACACTTAGTTTCGGATAGAACGATTAGTTTAAAATGGAACTATGTTTCGCATCTGGAGATTCCTCTCTCACATGGTCGACCACTTAGTTTCGTCGAACACATACGGTTTCATGTGGCATCGCCACAGATTTCAGAGAACAGGCGCGTCTCCTGGCACTGTATCGAACACTTAGTTTCAGATAGAACAATTAGTTTAAAATGGAACTAAGTTTCGCATCTGGATTTTCCTCTCTCACAAGGTCGACCACGTAGTTTCGTCGAACACATACGGTTTCGAGTAGCATCACCACAGATTTCACAGAACGGGCGCTTCTCCTGGCACAGTATCGAGCACTTAGTTTCAGATAGAACAATTTGTTTAAAATGGAACTAAGTTTCGCATCTGGAGAATCCTGTCCCACAACGTCGAACATTTAGATTCGTCGAACACATACGGTTTCGAGTAGCATCGCCACACATTTCAGAGAACAGGCGGTTCTCCTGGCACAGTATCGAACACTTAGTTTCAGATAGAACAATAAGTTTTAAATGGAACTAAGTTTCGCATTTGTAGTTTCCTCTCTCACAAGTTCGACCACTTAGTTTCGTCGAACGCATACCGTTTCGAGTGGTATCGCCACACGTTTCACAGAACGGGCGCTTCTCCTGGCACAGTATCGAGCACTTAGTTTCAGATAGAACAATTTGTTTAAAATGGAACTAAGTTTCGCATCTGGAGATTCCTGTCCCACAACGTCGAACATTTAGATTCGTCGAACACATACGGTTTCGAGTAGCATCGCCACACATTTCAGAGAACAGGCGCTTCTCCTGGCACAGTATCGAACACTTAGTTTCAGATAGAACAATTAGTTTTAAATGGAACTAAGTTTCGCATCTGGAGATTCCTGTCCCACAACGTCGAACATTTAGATTCGTCGAACACATACGGTTTCGAGTAGCATCGCCACACATTTCAGAGAACAGGCGCTTCTCCTGGCACAGTATCGAACACTTAGTATCAGATAGAACAATTAGTTTTAAATGGAACTAAATTTCGCATTTGTAGTTTCCTCTCTCACAAGTTCGACCACTTAGTTTCGTCGAACAGACACAGTTTCGAGTAGCATCGCCACCTATTTCAGAGAACAGGCGTTTCTCCTGGCACAGTATCGAACACTTAGTTATAGATAGAACAATTAGTTTAAAATTGTACTAAATTTCGCATCTGGAGTTTCTTCCCTCACAAGGCGACCACTTAATTTCGTCGAACAGATACGGTTTCGAGTGGCACCGCCGCAGATTTCAGACAACAGGCGCTTCTCCCGGCACAGTATCGAACACTTAGTATCGGATAGAACAATTACTTTAAAATGGAACTAAGCTTCGCATCTGGAGTTTCCTGTCTCACAAGGTGGACCACTTAGTTTCGTCGAACACATACGGTTTGGAGTAGCATCGCCACACATTTCAGAGAACAGGCGCTTCTCCTGGCACAGTATCGAACACTTAGTTTCAGATAGCACAATAAGTTTTAAATGGAACTAAGTTTCGCATTTGTAGTTTCCTCTCTCACAAGTTCGACCACTTAGTTTCGTCGAACGCATACCGTTTCGAGTGTTATCGCCACACGTTTCACAGAACGGGCGCTTCTCCTGGCACAGTATCGAGCACTTAGTTTCAGATAGAACAATTTGTTTAAAATGGAACTAAGTTTCGCATCTGGAGATTCCTGTCCCACAACGTCGAACATTTAGATTCGTCGAACACATACGGTTTCGAGTAGCATCGCCACACATTTCAGAGAACAGGCGCTTCTCCCGGTACAGTATCGAACACTTAGTATCGGACAGTACAATTACTTAAAATGGAACTAAGCTTCGCATCTGGAGTTTCCTGTCTCACAAGGTCGACCACTTAGTTTCGATGAACACATACGGTTTCGAGAAGCATCGCCACTGATCTCAGAGACCCGGCGCTACTCCTAGCACAGTATCGAACACTTAGTTTCAGATAGAACGATTAGTTTAAAATGGAACTAAGTGTCGCATCTGGAGGTTCCTCTCTCACATGGTCGACCACTTAGTTTCGTCGAACACATACGGTTTCATGTGGCATCGCCACAGATTTCAGAGAACAGGCGTTTCTCCTGGCACAGTATCGAACACTTAGTTATAGATAGAACAATTAGTTTAAAATTGTACTAAATTTTGCATCTGGAGTTTCTTCCCTCACAAGGCGACCACTTAATTTCGTCGAACAGAAACGGTTTCGAGTGGCACCGCCGCAGATTTCAGACAACAGGCGCTTCTCCCGGCACAGAATCGAACACTTAGTATCGGATAGAACAATCGCCACCGATTTAAGAGAACAGGCGCTTCTCCTGGCACAGTGTCGAACACTTAGTTACAGATAGAACACTTAGTTTAAAATGGAACTATGTTTCGCATTTGGAGTTTCATCCCTCACAAGGTCAACCACTTAGTTTCGTCAAACACATACGGTTTCGAGTAGCATCGCCACAGATTTCAGAGAACAGGCGTTTCTCCCGGCACAGTATCGAGCACTTAGTTTCAGATAGAACAATTTGTTTAAAATGGAACTAAGTTTCGCATCTGGAGATTCCTGTCCCACAACGTCGAACATTTAGATTCGTCGAACACATACGGTTTCGAGTAGCATCGCCACACATTTCAGAGAACAGGCGCTTCTCCTGGCACAGTATCGAACACTTAGTTTCAGATAGAACAATTAGTTTTAAATGGAACTAAGTTTCGCATTTGTAGTTTCCTCTCTCACAAGTTCGACCACTTAGTTTCGTCGAACAGATACAGTTTCGAGTAGCATCGCCACCTATTTCAGAGAACAGGCGTTTCTTCTGGCACAGTATCGAACACTTAGTTATAGATAGAACAATTAGTTTAAAATTGTACTAAATTTCGCATCTGGAGTTTCTGCCCTCACAAGGCGACCACTTAATTTCGTCGAACAGATACGGTTTCGAGTGACACCGCCGCAGATTTCAGACAACAGGCGCTTCTCCCGGCACAGTATCGAACACTTAGTATCGGATAGAACAATTTCTTTAAAACGGAACTAAGCTTCGCATTTGGAGTTTCCTGTCTCACAAGGTGGACCACTTAGTTTCGTCGAACACATACGGTTTCGAGTAGCATCGCCACCGATTTCAGAGAACAGGCGCTTCTCCTGGCACAGTGTCGAACACTTAGTTACAGATAGAACACTTAGTTTAAAATGGAACTATGTTTCGCATCTGGAGTTTCCTCTCTCACAAGGTCGACCACTTAGTTTCGTCGAACACATTCGGTTTCGAGTAGCATCGCCACAGGTTTCAGATGACAGGCGCTTCTCCTGGCACATTATCGAACACTTAGTTTCAGATAGAACAATTAGTTCAAAATGGAACTAAGTTTCGCATTTGGAGTTTCCTCTCTCACAAGGTCGACCACTTAGTTTCGTCGATCACATACGGTTTCGAGTGGCATCGCCACAGATTTCAGAGATCAGGCGTTTCTCCTGGCACACTGTCGAACACTTAGTTTCAGATAGAACAATTAGTTTTAAATGGAACTAAGTTTCGCATCTGGAGTTTCCTCTCTCACAAGATCGACCACTTAGTTTCGTCGAACACATACGGTTTCGAGTAGCATCGCCACAGATTTCAGAGAACAGGCGCTTCTCCCGGCACAGTATCGAACACTTAGTATCGGACAGTACAATTACTTAAAATGGAACTAAGCTTCGCATCTGGAGTTTCCTGTCTCACAAGGTCGACCACTTAGTTTCGATGAACACATACGGTTTCGAGAAGCATCGCCACTGATCTCAGAGACCCGGCGCTACTCCTAGCACAGTATCGAACACTTAGTTTCAGATAGAACGATTAGTTTAAAATGGAACTAAGTGTCGCATCTGGAGTTTCCTCTCTCACATGGTCGACCACTTAGTTTCGTCGAACACATACGGTTTCATGTGGCATCGCGACAGATTTCAGAGAACAGGCGCTTCTCCTGGCACAGTATCGTACACTTAGTTTCAGATAGTACAATTAGTTTAAAATGAAACTAACTTTCGCATTTGGTGCTTCCTCCCTCACAAGGCGACCACTTAATTTCGTCGAACAGATACGGTTTCGAGTGACACCGCCGCAGATTTCAGACAACAGGCGCTTCTCCCGGCACAGTATCGAACACTTAGTATCGGATAGAACAATTACTTTAAAACGGAACTAAGCTTCGCATTTGGAGTTTCCTGTCTCACAAGGTGGACCACTTAGTTTCGTCGAACACATACGGTTTCGAGTAGCATCGCCACCGATTTCAGAGAACAGGCGCTTCTCCAGGCACAGTGTCGAACACTTAGTTACAGATAGAACACTTAGTTTAAAATGGAACTATGTTTCGCATCTGGAGTTTCCTCTCTCACAAGGTCGACCACTTAGTTTCGTCGAACACATTCGGTTTCGAGTAGCATCGCCACAGGTTTCAGAGGACAGGCGCTTCTCCTGGCACATTATCGAACACTTAGTTTCAGATAGAACAATTAGTTCAAAATGGAACTAAGTTTCGCATTTGGAGTTTCCTCCCTCACAAGGTCGACCACTTAGTTTCGTCGATCACATACGGTTTCGAGTGGCATCGCCACAGATTTCAGAGATCAGGCGTTTCTCCTGGCACACTGTCGAACACTTAGTTTCAGATAGAACAATTAGTTTTAAATGGAACTAAGTTTCGCATCTGGAGTTTCCTCTCTCACAAGATCGACCACTTAGTTTCGTCGAACACATACGGTTTCGAGTAGCATCGCCACAGATTTCAGAGAACAGGCGTTTCTCCTGGCACACTGTCGAACACTTAGTTTCAGATAGAACAATTAGTTTAAAATTGTACTATATTTCGCATCTGGAGTTTCTTCCCTCACAAGGCGACCACTTAATTTCGTCGAATACATACGGTTTCGAGTGGCATCGCCACAGATTTCAGAGAACAGGCGCTTCTCCTGGCACAGTATCGAACACTTAATTTCAGATAGAACAATTAGTTTAAAATGGAACTAAATTTCGCATCTGGAGTTTCCTCTCTCACAAGGTGGACCACTTAGTTTCGACGAACACATACGGTTTCGAGTGGCATCGTCACATATTTCACAGTACAGGCGCTTGTACTGGCACAGTATCGAACACATAGTTACAGGTAGAACAACTAGTTTAAAGAGGAACTAAGTTTCGCATCTGGAGTTTCCTCTCTGACAAGGTCGACCACTTAGTTTCGTCGAACACATACGGTTTCGAGTAGCATCGCCACACATTTCAGAGAACAGGCGCTTCTCCTGGCACAGTATCGAACACTTAGTTTCAGATAGAACAATTAGTTTTAAATGGAACTAAGTTTCGCATCTGGAGATTCCTGTCCCACAACGTCGAACATTTAGATTCGTCGAACACATACGGTTTCGAGTAGCATCGCCACACATTTCAGAGAACAGGCGCTTCTCCTGGCACAGTATCGAACACTTAGTTTCAGATAGAACAATTAGTTTTAAATGGAACTAAATTTCGCATTTGTAGTTTCCTCTCTCACAAGTTCGACCACTTAGTTTCGTCGAACAGATACAGTTTCGAGTAGCATCGCCACCTATTTCAGAGAACAGGCGTTTCTCCTGGCACAGTATCGAACACTTAGTTATAGATAGAACAATTAGTTTAAAATTGTACTAAATTTCGCATCTGGAGTTTCTTCCCTCACAAGGCGACCACTTAATTTCGTCGAACAGATACGGTTTCGAGTGGCACCGCCGCAGATTTCAGACAACAGGCGCTTCTCCCGGCACAGTATCGAACACTTAGTATCGGATAGAACAATCAGTTTAAAATGGAACTAAATTTCGCATCTGGAATTTCCTCTCTCACCATGTCGACCACTTAGTTTCGTCGAACACATACGGTTTCGACTAGCATCGCCACAGATTTCAGTGAACAGGCGCTTCTCCTGGCACAGTATCGGACACTTAGTTTCAGATAGAAAAATAAGTTTAAAATGGAACAAAGCTTCGCATTTGGAGTTTCCTCTTTCACAAAGTCGGCCACTTAGTTTCGTCGAACGCATACCGTTTCGAGTGGTATCGCCACACGTTTCACAGAACGGGCGCTTCTCCTGGCACAGTATCGAGCACTTAGTTTCAGATAGAACAATTTGTTTAAAATGGAACTAAGTTTCGCATCTGGAGATTCCTGTCCCACAACGTCGAACATTTAGATTCGTCGAACACATACGGTTTCGAGTAGCATCGCCACACATTTCAGAGAACAGGCGCTTCTCCCGGTACAGTATCGAACACTTAGTATCGGACAGTACAATTACTTAAAATGGAACTAAGCTTCGCATCTGGAGTTTCCTGTCTCACAAGGTCGACCACTTAGTTTCGATGAACACATACGGTTTCGAGAAGCATCGCCACTGATCTCAGAGACCCGGCGCTACTCCTAGCACAGTATCGAACACTTAGTTTCAGATAGAACGATTAGTTTAAAATGGAACTAAGTGTCGCATCTGGAGGTTCCTCTCTCACATGGTCGACCACTTAGTTTCGTCGAACACATACGGTTTCATGTGGCATCGCCACAGATTTCAGAGAACAGGCGCTTCTCCTGGCGCAGTATCGTACACTTAGTTTCAGATAGTACAATTAGTTTAAAATGAAACTAAGTTTCGCATTTGGTGCTTCCTCTCTCACAAGGTCGACCACTTAGTTTCGTCGAACACATACGGTTTCGAGTGGTATCGCTACAGATTTGGCCGAACGGGAGTTCCTCCTGGCACAGTATTGGCAACTTAGTTTCGACGAACACATACGGTTTCATGTGGCATCGCCACAGATTTCAGAGAACAGGCGTTTCTCCTGGCACAGTATCGAACACTTAGTTATAGATAGAACAATTAGTTTAAAATTGTACTAAATTTCGCATCTGGAGTTTCTTCCCTCACAAGGCGACCACTTAATTTCGTCGAACAGAAACGGTTTCGAGTGGCACCGCCGCAGATTTCAGAAAACAGGCGCTTCTCCCGGCACAGTATCGAACACTTAGTATCGGATAGAACAATCGCCACCGATTTAAGAGAACAGGCGCTTCTCCTGGCACAGTGTCGAACACTTAGTTACAGATAGAACACTTAGTTTAAAATGGAACTATGTTTCGCATTTGGAGTTTCATCCCTCACAAGGTCAACCACTTAGTTTCGTCAAAGACATACGGTTTCGAGTGGCATCGCCACAGATTTCAGAGAACAGGCGTTTCTCCCGGCATAGTATCGAAAACTTAGTTTCTGATAGAACAATTAGTTTTAAATGGAACTAAGTTTCGCATCTGGAGATTCCTGTCCCACAACGTCGAATATTTAGATTCGTCGAACACATACGGTTTCGAGTAGCATCGCCACACATTTCAGAGAACAGGCGGTTCTCCTGGCACAGTATCGAACACTTAGTTTCAGATAGAACAATAAGTTTTAAATGGAACTAAGTTTCGCATTTGTAGTTTCCTCTCTCACAAGTTCGACCACTTAGTTTCGTCGAACGCATACCGTTTCGAGTGGTATCGCCACACGTTTCACAGAACGGGCGCTTCTCCTGGCACAGTATCGAGCACTTAGTTTCAGATAGAACAATTTGTTTAAAATGGAACTAAGTTTCGCATCTGGAGATTCCTGTCCCACAACGTCGAACATTTAGATTCGTCGAACACATACGGTTTCGAGTAGCATCGCCACACATTTCAGAGAACAGGCGCTTCTCCTGGCACAGTATCGAACACTTAGTTTCAGATAGAACAATTAGTTTTAAATGGAACTAAGTTTCGCATTTGTAGTTTCCTCTCTCACAAGTTCGACCACTTAGTTTCGTCGAACAGATACAGTTTCGAGTAGCATCGCCACCTATTTCAGAGAACAGGCGTTTCTTCTGGCACAGTATCGAACACTTAGTTATAGATAGAACAATTAGTTTAAAATTGTACTAAATTTCGCATCTGGAGTTTCTGCCCTCACAAGGCGACCACTTAATTTCGTCGAACAGATACGGTTTCGAGTGACACCGCCGCAGATTTCAGACAACAGGCGCTTCTCCCGGCACAGTATCGAACACTTAGTATCGGATAGAACAATTTCTTTAAAACGGAACTAAGCTTCGCATTTGGAGTTTCCTGTCTCACAAGGTGGACCACTTAGTTTCGTCGAACACATACGGTTTCGAGTAGCATCGCCACCGATTTCAGAGAACAGGCGCTTCTCCTGGCACAGTGTCGAACACTTAGTTACAGATAGAACACTTAGTTTAAAATGGAACTATGTTTCGCATCTGGAGTTTCCTCTCTCACAAGGTCGACCACTTAGTTTCGTCGAACACATTCGGTTTCGAGTAGCATCGCCACAGGTTTCAGATGACAGGCGCTTCTCCTGGCACATTATCGAACACTTAGTTTCAGATAGAACAATTAGTTCAAAATGGAACCAAGTTTCGCATTTGGAGTTTCCTCCCTCACAAGGTCGACCACTTAGTTCCGTCGATCACATACGGTTTCGAGTGGCATCGCCACAGATTTCAGAGATCAGGCGTTTCTCCTGGCACACTGTCGAACACTTAGTTTCAGATAGAACAATTAGTTTTAAATGGAACTAAGTTTCGCATCTGGAGTTTCCTCTCTCACAAGATCGACCACTTAGTTTCGTCGAACACATACGGTTTCGAGTAGCATCGCCACAGATTTCAGAGAACAGGCGCTTCTCCCGGCACAGTATCGAACACTTAGTATCGGACAGTACAATTACTTAAAATGGAACTAAGCTTCGCATCTGGAGTTTCCTGTCTCACAAGGTCGACCACTTAGTTTCGATGAACACATACGGTTTCGAGAAGCATCGCCACTGATCTCAGAGACCCGGCGCTACTCCTAGCACAGTATCGAACACTTAGTTTCAGATAGAACGATTAGTTTAAAATGGAACTAAGTGTCGCATCTGGAGTTTCCTCTCTCACATGGTCGACCACTTAGTTTCGTCGAACACATACGGTTTCATGTGGCATCGCGACAGATTTCAGAGAACAGGCGCTTCTCCTGGCACAGTATCGTACACTTAGTTTCAGATAGTACAATTAGTTTAAAATGAAACTAAGTTTCGCATTTGGTGCTTCCTCCCTCACAAGGCGACCACTTAATTTCGTCGAACAGATACGGTTTCGAGTGACACCGCCGCAGATTTCAGACAACAGGCGCTTCTCCCGGCACAGTATCGAACACTTAGTATCGGATAGAACAATTACTTTAAAACGGAACTAAGCTTCGCATTTGGAGTTTCCTGTCTCACAAGGTGGACCACTTAGTTTCGTCGAACACATACGGTTTCGAGTAGCATCGCCACCGATTTCAGAGAACAGGCGCTTCTCCAGGCACAGTGTCGAACACTTAGTTACAGATAGAACACTTAGTTTAAAATGGAACTATGTTTCGCATCTGGAGTTTCCTCTCTCACAAGGTCGACCACTTAGTTTCGTCGAACACATTCGGTTTCGAGTAGCATCGCCACAGGTTTCAGAGGACAGGCGCTTCTCCTGGCACATTATCGAACACTTAGTTTCAGATAGAACAATTAGTTCAAAATGGAACTAAGTTTCGCATTTGGAGTTTCCTCCCTCACAAGGTCGACCACTTAGTTTCGTCGATCACATACGGTTTCGAGTGGCATCGCCACAGATTTCAGAGATCAGGCGTTTCTCCTGGCACACTGTCGAACACTTAGTTTCAGATAGAACAATTAGTTTTAAATGGAACTAAGTTTCGCATCTGGAGTTTCCTCTCTCACAAGATCGACCACTTAGTTTCGTCGAACACATACGGTTTCGAGTAGCATCGCCACAGATTTCAGAGAACAGGCGTTTCTCCTGGCACACTGTCGAACACTTAGTTTCAGATAGAACAATTAGTTTAAAATTGTACTATATTTCGCATCTGGAGTTTCTTCCCTCACAAGGCGACCACTTAATTTCGTCGAATACATACGGTTTCGAGATCTCAGAGAACAGGCGCTTCCACTGGCACAGTATCGAACACTTAGTTTCAGAGAGAACAATTAGTTTAACATGGAACTAAGCTTCGTATCTGGAGTTCCCTCTCTCACAAGGTGGGCCACTTAGTTTCGTCGAACACATACGGTTTCGAGTGGCATCGCCACAGATTTCAGAGAACAGGCGCTTCTCCTGGCACAGTATCGAACACTTAGTTTCAGATAGAACAATTAATTTAAAATGGAACTAAGTTTCGCATCTGGAGTTTCCTCTCTCACATGGTCGACCACTCAGTTTCGTCGAACACATACGGTTTCGAATGGCATCGCCACAGATTTCACAGAACGGGCGCTTCTCCTGGCACAGTATCGAACACATAGTTTCAGATAGAACAATTAGTTTAAAATGGAACTAAGTTACGCATCTGGAGTTTCCTCCCTCACAAGGTCGACCATTTAGATTCGCCGAACACATACGGTTTCGAGGAGCATCGCCACAGATTTCAGAGAACGGGCGCTTCTCCTGGCACAGTATCGAACACTTAATATCATATAGAACATTTATTTTAAAATGGAATTAAGTTTCGCATTTGGAGTTTCCTCTCTCACAAGGTCGACCATTTAGATTCGTCGAACACGTACGGTTTCGAGTAGCATCGCCACAGATTTCACGGAACTGGCACTTCTCCTGGCACAGTATCGATCACTTTCAGATGGAACAATTAGTTTAAAATGGAACTAAGTTTCGCATCTGAAGTTTCCTCTCTCACAAGTTCGGCCACTTTGTTTCGTCAAACACATACGGTTTCGAGTGGCATATCCACATATCTCAGAGAACAGGCGCTTCCCCTGGCACAGTATCGAACACTTAGTTTCAGAGAGAACAATTAGTTTAACGTGGAACTAAGCTTCGTATCTGGAGTTCCCTCTCTCACAAGGTGGACCACTTAGTTTCGTCGAACACATACGGTTTCGAGTGGCTTCGCCACAGATTTCAGAGAACAGGCACTTTTCCTGGCACAGTATCGAACAATTTCAGATAGAACAATTAGTTTAAAATGGCACTAAGTTTCGCGTCTGGAGTTTCCTCTCTCACAAGGTCGACCACTCAGTTTCGTCGAACACATACCGTTTCGAGTGGCATCGCCACAGATTTCAGAAAACAGGCGCTTCCCCTGGCGCAGTATCGAAAACTTAGATTCAGATAGAAGAATTAGTTTCAAATGGTACTAAGTTTCGCATCAGGAGTTTCCTCTCTCACAAGGTCGACCACTTAGTTTCGTCGAACACATACGGTTTCGAGTAGCATCGCCACAGATTTCAGAGAACAGGCGGTTCTCCTGGCACAGTATCGAACACTTAGTATCAGATAGAACAATTAGTTTAAAATGGAACAAAGCTTCGAATCTGGAGTTTCCTCTCGCACAAGATGGACAACTTAGTTTCGTCGAACACATACGGTTTCGAGTGGCATCGCCACAGATTTCAGAGAACAGTCGTTTCTCCTGGCACAGTATCGAACACTTAGTTTCAGATAGAACAATCAGTTTAAAATGGAACTAAATTTCGCATCTGGAATTTCCTCTCTCACCATGTCGACCACTTAGTTTCGTCGAACACATACGGTTTCGACTAGCATCGCCACAGATTTCAGTGAACAGGCGCTTCTCCTGGCACAGTATCGGACACTTAGTTTCAGATAGAAATATAAGTTTAAAATGGAACAAAACTTCGCATTTGGAGTTTCCTCTCTTACAAGGTCGACCACTTAGTTTCGTCGATCATATACGGTTTCGAGTAGCATTGCCACAGATTTCAGATAACGGGCACTTCTCCTTTTACAGTATTTAACAGTTAGTTTCAAATAGAGCAATTAGTTTAAAATGGAACTAAGCTCCGCATCTGGAGTTTCCTCTCTCACAAGGTGGACCACTTAGTTTCGTCGAACACATACGGTTTCAAGTAGCATCGCCACAGATTTCAGAGAACAGGCGGTTCCCCTGGCACAGTATCGAACACTTAGTATCAGATAGAACAATTAGTTTAAAATGGAACAAAGCTTCGCATCTGGAGTTCCCTCTCGCACAAGATGGACCACTTAGTTTCGTCGAACACATACGGTTTCGAGTGGCATCGCCACAGATTTCAGAGAACAGTCGCTTCTCCTGGCACAGTATCGAACACTTAGTTTCAGATAGAACAATCAGTTTAAAATGGAACTAAATTTCGCATCTGGAATTTCCTCTCTCACCATGTCGACCACTTAGTTTCGTCGAACACATACGGTTTCGACTAGCATCGCCACAGATTTCAGTGAACAGGCGCTTCTCCTGGCACAGTATCGGACACTTAGTTTCAGATAGAAAAATAAGTTTAAAATGGAACAAAGCTTCGCATTTGGAGTTTCCTCTTTCACAAAGTCGGCCACTTAGTTTCGTCGAACACATACGGTATCGAGTAGCATCGCCACAGATTTCAGAGAACAGGCGCTTCTCCTGGCACAGCATCGGACACTTAGTTCCAGACAGAAAAATAAGTTTAAAATGGAACAAAGCTTCGAATTTGGAGTTTCCTCTCTCATATGTTCGGCCACTTAGTTTCGCCGAACACATACGGTTTCGAGTGGCATCGCCACAGATTTCAGAAAACAGGCGCTTCCCCTGGCGCAGTATCGAAAACTTAGATTCAGATAGAAGAATTAGTTTCAAATGGTACTAAGTTTCGCATCAGGAGTTTCCTCTCTCACAAGGTCGACCACTTAGTTTCGTCGAACACATTCGGTTTCGAGTAGCATCGCCACAGATTTCAGTGAACAGGCGCTTCTCCTGGCACAGTATCGGACACTTAGTTTCAGATAGAAATATAAGTTTAAAATGGAACAAAGCTTCGCATTTGGAGTTTCCTCTTTCACAAGGTCGGCCACTTAGTTTCGTCGAACACATACGGTTTCGAGTAGCATCAACACAGATTTCAGAGAACAGGCGCTTCTCCTGGCACAGTATCGGACACTTAGTTTCAGATAGAACAATTAGTTTAAAATGGAACAAAACATCGCATTTGGAGTTTCCTCTCTCACAAGGTCGGCCACTTAGTTTCGCCGAACACATACGGTTTCGAGTGGCATCGCCACAGATTTCATAAAACAGGCGCTTCCCCTGGCGCAGTATCGAAAACTTAGATTCAGATAGAAGAATTAGTTTCAAATGGTACTAAGTTTCGCATCAGGAGTTTCCTCTCTCACAAGGTCGACCACTTAGTTTCGTCGAACACATTCGGTTTCGAGTGGCACGGCCACAGATTTCGCCGAACGGGCGTTCCTCTTGGCACAGTATCGGACACTTAGTTTCAGATAGAACAATCAGTTTAAAATGGAACTAAATTTCGCATCTGGAATTTCCTCTCTCACCATGTCGACCACTTAGTTTCGTCGAACACATACGGTTTCGAGTAGCATCGCCACAGATTTCAGTGAACAGGCGCTTCTCCTGGCACAGTATCGGACACATAGTTTCAGATAGAAATATAAGTTTAAAATGGAACAAAGCTTCGCATTTGGAGTTTCCTCCCTCACAAGGTCGACCACTTAGTTTCGTCGATCACATACGGTTTCGAGTGGCATCGCCACAGATTTCAGAGATCAGGCGTTTCTCCTGGCACACTGTCGAACACTTAGTTTCAGATAGAACAATTAGTTTTAAATGGAACTAAGTTTCGCATCTGGAGTTTCCTCTCTCACAAGATCGACCACTTAGTTTCGTCGAACACATACGGTTTCGAGTAGCATCGCCACAGATTTCAGAGAACAGGCGTTTCTCCTGGCACACTGTCGAACACTTAGTTTCAGATAGAACAATTAGTTTAAAATTGTACTATATTTCGCATCTGGAGTTTCTTCCCTCACAAGGCGACCACTTAATTTCGTCGAATACATACGGTTTCGAGTGGCATCGCCACAGATTTCAGAGAACAGGCGCTTCTCCTGGCACAGTATCGAACACTTAATTTCAGATAGAACAATTAGTTTAAAATGGAACTAAGTTTCGCATCTGGAGTTTCCTCTCTCACAAGGTGGACCACTTAGTTTCGACGAACACATACGGTTTCGAGTGGCATCGTCACATATTTCACAGTACAGGCGCTTGTACTGGCACAGTATCGAACACATAGTTACAGGTAGAACAACTAGTTTAAAGAGGAACTAAGTTTCGCATCTGGAGTTTCCTCTCTCACAAGGTCGACCACTTAGTTTCGTCGAACACATACGGTTTCCAGTAGCATCGCCACAGATTTCAGAGAACAGGCGTTTCTCTTTTCACAGTATCGGACACTTAGTTTCAGATAGAACAATTAGTTTAAAATGGAACTATGTTTCGCATCTGGAGTTTCTTCCCTCACAAGGCGACCACTTAATTTCGTCGAACACTGTGCCAGGAGAAGCGCCTGTTCTCTGAAATCTGTGGCGATGCCACTCGAAACCGTGTGTGTTCGACCAAACTAAGTTGTCGATACTGTGCCAAGAGGAACGCCCGTTCAGCGAAATCTGTGGCCGTGCCACTCGAAACCGAATGTGTTCGACGAAACTAAGTGGTCGACCTTGTGAGAGAGGAAACTCCTGATGCGAAACTTAGTACCATTTGAAACTAATTCTTCTATCTGAATCTAAGTTTTCGATACTGCGCCAGGGGAAGCGCCTGTTTTCTGAAATCTGTGGCGATGCCACTCGAAACCGTATGTGTTCGGCGAAACTAAGTGGCCGACCTTGTGAGAGAGGAAACTCCAAATGCGATGTTTTGTTCCATTTTAAACTTATTTTTCTATCTGAAACTAAGTGTCCGATACTGTGCCAGGAGAAGCGCCTGTTCTCTGAAATCTGTGGCGATGCTACTCGAAACCGTATGTGTTCGACGAAACTAAGTGGCCGACCTTGTGAAAGAGGAAACTCCAAATGCGAAGCTTTGTTCCATTTTAAACTTATATTTCTATCTGAAACTATGTGTCCGATACTGTGCCAGGAGAAGCGCCTGTTCACTGAAATCTGTGGCGATGCTACTCGAAACCGTATGTGTTCGACGAAACTAAGTGGTCGACATGGTGAGAGAGGAAATTCCAGATGCGAAATTTAGTTCCATTTTAAACTGATTGTTCTATCTGAAACTAAGTGTCCGATACTGTGCCAAGAGGAACGCCCGTTCGGCGAAATCTGTGGCCGTGCCACTCGAAACCGAATGTGTTCGACGAAACTAAGTGGTCGACCTTGTGAGAGAGGAAACTCCTGATGCGAAACTTAGTACCATTTGAAACTAATTCTTCTATCTGAATCTAAGTTTTCGATACTGCGCCAGGGGAAGCGCCTGTTTTATGAAATCTGTGGCGATGCCACTCGAAACCGTATGTGTTCGGCGAAACTAAGTGGCCGACCTTGTGAGAGAGGAAACTCCAAATGCGATGTTTTGTTCCATTTTAAACTTATTTTTCTATCTGAAACTAAGTGTCCGATACTGTGCCAGGAGAAGCGCCTGTTCTCTGAAATCTGTGGTGATGCTACTCGAAACCGTATGTGTTCGACGAAACTAAGTGGCCGACCTTGTGAAAGAGGAAACTCCAAATGCGAAGCTTTGTTCCATTTTAAACTTATATTTCTATCTGAAACTAAGTGTCCGATACTGTGCCAGGAGAAGCGCCTGTTCACTGAAATCTGTGGCGATGCTACTCGAAACCGAATGTGTTCGACGAAACTAAGTGGTCGACCTTGTGAGAGAGGAAACTCCTGATGCGAAACTTAGTACCATTTGAAACTAATTCTTCTATCTGAATCTAAGTTTTCGATACTGCGCCAGGGGAAGCGCCTGTTTTCTGAAATCTGTGGCGATGCCACTCGAAACCGTATGTGTTCGGCGAAACTAAGTGGCCGAACATATGAGAGAGGAAACTCCAAATTCGAAGCTTTGTTCCATTTTAAACTTATTTTTCTGTCTGGAACTAAGTGTCCGATGCTGTGCCAGGAGAAGCGCCTGTTCTCTGAAATCTGTGGCGATGCTACTCGATACCGTATGTGTTCGACGAAACTAAGTGGCCGACTTTGTGAAAGAGGAAACTCCAAATGCGAAGCTTTGTTCCATTTTAAACTTATTTTTCTATCTGAAACTAAGTGTCCGATACTGTGCCAGGAGAAGCGCCTGTTCACTGAAATCTGTGGCGATGCTAGTCGAAACCGTATGTGTTCGACGAAACTAAGTGGTCGACATGGTGAGAGAGGAAATTCCAGATGCGAAATTTAGTTCCATTTTAAACTGATTGTTCTATCTGAAACTCAGTGTTCGATACTGTGCCAGGAGAAGCGACTGTTCTCTGAAATCTGTGGCGATGCCACTCGAAACCGTATGTGTTCGACGAAACTAAGTGGTCCATCTTGTGCGAGAGGGAACTCCAGATGCGAAGCTTTGTTCCATTTTAAACTAATTGTTCTATCTGATACTAAGTGTTCGATACTGTGCCAGGGGAACCGCCTGTTCTCTGAAATCTGTGGCGATGCTACTTGAAACCGTATGTGTTCGACGAAACTAAGTGGTCCACCTTGTGAGAGAGGAAACTCCAGATGCGGAGCTTAGTTCCATTTTAAACTAATTGCTCTATTTGAAACTAACTGTTAAATACTGTAAAAGGAGAAGTGCCCGTTATCTGAAATCTGTGGCAATGCTACTCGAAACCGTATATGATCGACGAAACTAAGTGGTCGACCTTGTAAGAGAGGAAACTCCAAATGCGAAGTTTTGTTCCATTTTAAACTTATATTTCTATCTGAAACTAAGTGTCCGATACTGTGCCAGGAGAAGCGCCTGTTCACTGAAATCTGTGGCGATGCTAGTCGAAACCGTATGTGTTCGACGAAACTAAGTGGTCGACATGGTGAGAGAGGAAATTCCAGATGCGAAATTTAGTTCCATTTTAAACTGATTGTTCTATCTGAAACTAAGTGTTCGATACTGTGCCAGGAGAAACGACTGTTCTCTGAAATCTGTGGCGATGCCACTCGAAACCGTATGTGTTCGACGAAACTAAGTTGTCCATCTTGTGCGAGAGGAAACTCCAGATGCGAAGCATTGTTCCATTTTAAACTAATTGTTCTATCTGATACTAAGTGTTCGATACTGTGCCAGGAGAACCGCCTGTTCTCTGAAATCTGTGGCGATGCTACTCGAAACCGTATGTGTTCGACGAAACTAAGTGGTCGACCTTGTGAGAGAGGAAACTCCTGATGCGAAACTTAGTACCATTTGAAACTAATTCTTCTATCTGAATCTAAGTTTTCGATACTGCGCCAGGGGAAGCGCCTGTTTTCTGAAATCTGTGGCGATGCCACTCGAAACGGTATGTGTTCGACGAAACTGAGTGGTCGACCTTGTGAGAGAGGAAACTCCAGACGCGAAACTTAGTGCCATTTTAAACTAATTGTTCTATCTGAAAGTGTTCGATACTGTGCCAGGAAAAGTGCCTGTTCTCTGAAATCTGTGGCGAAGCCACTCGAAACCGTATGTGTTCGACGAAACTAAGTGGTCCACCTTGTGAGAGAGGGAACTCCAGATACGAAGCTTAGTTCCACGTTAAACTAATTGTTCTCTCTGAAACTAAGTGTTCGATACTGTGCCAGGGGAAGCGCCTGTTCTCTGAGATATGTGGATATGCCACTCGAAACCGTATGTGTTTGACGAAACAAAGTGGCCGAACTTGTGAGAGAGGAAACTTCAGATGCGAAACTTATTTCCATTTTAAACTAATTGTTCCATCTGAAAGTGATCGATACTGTGCCAGGAGAAGTGCCAGTTCCGTGAAATCTGTGGCGATGCTACTCGAAACCGTACGTGTTCGACGAATCTAAATGGTCGACCTTGTGAGAGAGGAAACTCCAAATGCGAAACTTAATTCCATTTTAAAATAAATGTTCTATATGATATTAAGTGTTCGATACTGTGCCAGGAGAAGCGCCCGTTCTCTGAAATCTGTGGCGATGCTCCTCGAAACCGTATGTGTTCGGCGAATCTAAATGGTCGACCTTGTGAGGGAGGAAACTCCAGATGCGTAACTTAGTTCCATTTTAAACTAATTGTTCTATCTGAAACTATGTGTTCGATACTGTGCCAGGAGAAGCGCCCGTTCTCTGAAATCTGTGGCGATGCTCCTCGAAACCGTATGTGTTCGACGAAACTAAGTGGCCCACCTTGTGAGAGAGGGAACTCCAGATACGAAGCTTAGTTCCATGTTAAACTAATTGTTCTCTCTGAAACTAAGTGTTCGATACTGTGCCAGTGGAAGCGCCTGTTCTCTGAGATCTGTGGCTATGCCACTCGAAACCGTATGTGTTTGACGAAACTAAGTGGCCGAACTTGTGAGAGAGGTACTCCAGATGCGAAACATAGTTCCCTTTTAAACTAATTGTTCTATCTGCAACTATGTGTTCGATAATGTGCCAGGAGAAGCGCCTGAACTCTGAAATCTGTGGCGATGCCACTCGAAACCGTATGTGTTCGACGAAATTGAGTGGTCGACCTTGTGAGAGAGGAAACTTCAGATGCGAACTTAGTTCCATTTTAAATTAATTGTTCTATCTGAAACTAAGTGTTCGATACTGTGCCAGGAGAAGCGCCCGTTCTGTGAAACCTGTGGCGATAACACTCGAAACGGTATGTGTTCGACGAAACTGAGTGGTCGACCTTGTGAGAGAGGAAACTCCAGACGCGAAACTTAGTGCCATTTTAAACTAATTGTTCTATCTGAAAGTGTTCGATACTGTGCCAGGAAAAGTGCCTGTTCTCTGAAATCTGTGGCGAAGCCACTCGAAACCGTATGTGTTCGACGAAACTAAGTGGTCCACCTTGTGAGAGAGGGAACTCCAGATACGAAGCTTAGTTCCATGTTAAACTAATTGTTCTCTCTGAAACTAAGTGTTCGATACTGTGCCAGGGGAAGCGCCTGTTCTCTGAGATATGTGGATATGCCACTCGAAACCGTATGTGTTTGACGAAACAAAGTGGCCGAACTTGTGAGAGAGGAAACTTCAGATGCGAAACTTAGTTCCATTTTAAACTAATTGTTCCATCTGAAAGTGATCGATACTGTGCCAGGAGAAGTGCCAGTTCCGTGAAATCTGTGGCGATGCTACTCGAAACCGTACGTGTTCGACGAATCTAAATGGTCGACCTTGTGAGAGAGGAAACTCCAAATGCGAAACTTAATTCCATTTTAAAATAAATGTTCTATATGATATTAAGTGTTCGATACTGTGCCAGGAGAAGCGCCCGTTCTCTGAAATCTGTGGCGATGCTCCTCGAAACCGTATGTGTTCGGCGAATCTAAATGGTCGACCTTGTGAGGGAGGAAACTCCAGATGCGAAACTTAGTTCCATTTTAAACTAATTGTTCTATCTGAAACTAAGTGTTCGATACTGTGCCAGGAGAAGCGCCCGTTCTGTGAAATCTGTGGCGATGCCATTCGAAACCGTATGTGTTCGACGAAACTGAGTGGTCGACCATGTGAGAGAGGAAACTCCAGATGCGAAACTTAGTTCCATTTTAAATTAATTGTTCTATCTGAAACTAAGTGTTCGATACTGTGCCAGGAGAAGCGCCTGTTCTCTGAAATCTGTGGCGATGCCACTCGAAACCGTATGTGTTCGACGAAACTAAGTGGTCCACCTTGTGAGAGAGGGAACTCCAGATACGAAGCTTAGTTCCATGTTAAACTAATTGTTCTCTCTGAAACTAAGTGTTCGATACTGTGCCAGGAGAAGCGCCCGTTCTGTGAAACCTGTGGCGATAACACTCGAAACGGTATGTGTTCGACGAAACTGAGTGGTCGACCTTGTGAGAGAGGAAACTCCAGACGCGAAACTTAGTTCCATTTTAAATTAATTGTTCTATCTGAAACTAAGTGTTCGATACTGTGCCAGGAGAAGCGCCCGTTCTGTGAAACCTGTGGCGATAACACTCGAAACGGTATGTGTTCGACGAAACTGAGTGGTCGACCTTGTGAGAGAGGAAACACCAGACGCGAAATTTAGTGCCATTTTAAACTAATTGTTCTATCTGAAAGTGTTCGATACTGTGCCAGGAAAAGTGCCTGTTCTCTGAAATCTGTGGCGATGCCCCTCGGAACCGTATGTGTTCGACGAAACTAAGTGGTCGACCTTGTGAGAGAGGACACTCTAGATGCGAAACTTAGTTCCATTTTAAACTAATTGTTCTATCTGAAACTAAGTGTTCGATACTGTTCCAGGAGAAGCGCCTGCTCTCTGAAATCTGTGGCGAAGCCACTCGAAACCGTATGTGTTCGACGAAACTAAGTGGTCCACCTTGTGAGAGAGGGAACTCCAGATACGAAGCTTAGTTCCATGTTAAACTAATTGTTCTCTCTGAAACTAAGTGTTCGATACTGTGCCAGGGGAAGCGCCTGTTCTCTGAGATATGTGGATATGCCACTCGAAACCGTATGTGTTTGACGAAACAAAGTGGCCGAACTTGTGAGAGAGGAAACTTCAGATGCGAAACTTAGTTCCATTTTAAACTAATTGTTCCATCTGAAAGTGATCGATACTGTGCCAGGAGAAGTGCCAGTTCCGTGAAATCTGTGGCGATGCTACTCGAAACCGTACGTGTTCGACGAATCTAAATGGTCGACCTTGTGAGAGAGGAAACTCCAAATGCGAAACTTAATTCCATTTTAAAATAAATGTTCTATATGATATTAAGTGTTCGATACTGTGCCAGGAGAAGCGCCCGTTCTCTGAAATCTGTGGCGATGCTCCTCGAAACCGTATGTGTTCGGCGAATCTAAATGGTCGACCTTGTGAGGGAGGAAACTCCAGATGCGAAACTTAGTTCCATTTTAAACTAATTGTTCTATCTGAAACTAAGTGTTCGATACTGTGCCAGGAGAAGCGCCCGTTCTGTGAAATCTGTGGCGATGCCATTCGAAACCGTATGTGTTCGACGAAACTGAGTGGTCGACCATGTGAGAGAGGAAACTCCAGATGCGAAACTTAGTTCCATTTTAAATTAATTGTTCTATCTGAAACTAAGTGTTCGATACTGTGCCAGGAGAAGCGCCTGTTCTCTGAAATCTGTGGCGATGCCACTCGAAACCGTATGTGTTCGACGAAACTAAGTGGTCCACCTTGTGAGAGAGGGAACTCCAGATGCGAAACTTAGTTCCATGTTAAACTAATTGTTCTCTCTGAAACTAAGTGTTCGATACTGTGCCAGGAGAAGCGCCCGTTCTGTGAAACCTGTGGCGATAACACTCGAAACGGTATGTGTTCGACGAAACTGAGTGGTCGACCTTGTGAGAGAGGAAACTCCAGACGCGAAACTTAGTTCCATTTTAAATTAATTGTTCTATCTGAAACTAAGTGTTCGATACTGTGCCAGGAGAAGCGCCCGTTCTGTGAAACCTGTGGCGATAACACTCGAAACGGTATGTGTTCGACGAAACTGAGTGGTCGACCTTGTGAGAGAGGAAACACCAGACGCGAAATTTAGTGCCATTTTAAACTAATTGTTCTATCTGAAAGTGTTCGATACTGTGCCAGGAAAAGTGCCTGTTCTCTGAAATCTGTGGCGATGCCCCTCGGAACCGTATGTGTTCGACGAAACTAAGTGGTCGACCTTGTGAGAGAGGACACTCTAGATGCGAAACTTAGTTCCATTTTAAACTAATTGTTCTATCTGAAACTAAGTGTTCGATACTGTTCCAGGAGAAGCGCCTGCTCTCTGAAATCTGTGGCGAAGCGCCTGTTCTCTGAAATCTGTGGCGATGCCACTCGAAACCGTAAGTGTTCGACGAAACTAAGTTGTTGAACTTGTGAGAGAGGAAACTCCAAATGCGAAACATAGGTCCATATTAAACTAATTATTCTATCTGAAACTAAGTGTTCGATACTGTGCCAGGAGAAGCGCCTGTTCTCTGAAATCTGTCGCGATGCCACTCGAATCCGTATGTGTTCGACGAAACTAAGTGGTCGACCTTTTGAGAGAGGATACTCCAGATGCGAAACATAGCTCCATTTTAAACTAATTGTTCTGTGTGAAATAAGTGTTCGATACTGTGCCAGGCGAAGCGCCTGTTCTCTGAAATCTGTGGCGATGCCACTCGAAACCGTATATGTTCGTCGAAACTAAGTGGTCGACCTTGTGAGAGAGGACACTCCAGATGCGAAACATAGATCCATTTTAAACTAATTGTTCTATCTGATACTAAGTGTTCGATACTGTGCTAGGAGAAGCGTCCGTTCTGTGAAACCTGTTGCGATAACACTCGAAACGGTATGTGTTCGACGAAACTGAGTGGTCGACCTTGTGAGAGAGAAAACTCCAGACGCGAAACTTAGTTCCATTTTAAACTAATTGTTCTATCTGAAACTAAGTGTTCGATACTGTGCCAGGAGAAGCGCCCGTTCTGTGAAACCTGTGGCGATAACACTCGAAACGGTATGTGTTCGACGAAACTGAGTGGTCGACCTTGTGAGAGAGGAAACTCCAGACGCGAAACTTAGTGCCATTTTAAACTAATTGTTCTATCTGAAAGTGTTCGATACTGTGCCAGGAAAAGTGCCTGTTCTCTGAAATCTGTGGCGATGCCACTCGAAACCGTATGTGTTCGACGAAACTAAGTGGTCGACCTTGTGAGAGAGGACACTCCAGATGCGAAACCTAGTTCCATTTTAAACTAATTGTTCTATCTGAAACTAAGTGTTCGATACTGTTCGAGGAGAAGCGCCTGCTCTCTGAAATCTGTGGCGAAGCGCCTGTTCTCTGAAATCTGTGGCGATGCCACTCGAAACCGTAAGTGTTCGACGAAACTAAGTTGTTGAACTTGTGAGAGAGGAAACTCCAAATGCGAAACATAGGTCCATATTAAACTAATGGTTCTATCTGAAACTAAGTGTTCGATACTGTGCCAGGAGAAGCGCCTGTTCTCTGAAATCTGTCGCGATGCCACTCGAATCCGTATGTGTTCGACGAAACTAAGTGGTCGACCTTGTGAGAGAGGATACTCCAGATGCGAAACATAGCTCCATTTTAAACTAATTGTTCTGTGTGAAATAAGTGTTCGATACTGTGCCAGGAGAAGCGTCTGTTCTCTGAAATCTGTCGCGATACCACTCGAAACCGAATGTGTTCGACGAAACTAAGTGGTCGACCTTGTGAGAGAGGAAACTCCAAATGCGAAACTTAGTTCCATTTTAAACTAATTGTTCTATCCGAAACTAAGCGTTCGATTCTGTGCCAGGAGAAGCGCCTGTTCTCTGAAATCTCTGGCGATGCCAATCGAAACCGTATGTGTTCGACGAAACTAAGTGGCCGACCTTGTGAGAGAGGAAACTCCAGATGCGAAACTTAGTTCCAATTTAAACTAATTGTTCTTTATGAAAGTGTTTGATACTGTGCCAGGAGAAGCGCCTGTTCTCTGAAATCTGTGGCGTTGCTACTCGAAGCCGAATGTGTTCGACGAAACTAAGTGGTCGACCTTGTGAGAGAGGAAACTCCAAATGCGAAACTTAGTTCCATTTTAAACTAATTGTTCTATCCGAAACTAAGCGTTCGATTCTGTGCCAGGAGAAGCGTCTGTTCTCTGAAATCGGTGGCGATGCTACTCGAAACCGTATGTGTTCGACGAAACTAAGTGGTCAACCTTGTGAGAGAGGAAACTCCAAATGCGAAACTTAGTTCCATTTTAACCTAATTTTTCTATCTGATACTAAGTGTTCGATACTGTGCCAGGAGAAGCGTCTGTTGTATGAAATCGGTGGCGATGCCACTCGAAACCGTATGTGTTCGACGAAACTAAGTGGTCGACCTTTTGAGAGAGGAATCTCCAGATGCGAAACTTATTTCCATTTTAAAATAATTGTTCTATCTGAAACTTAGTGTTCGATACTGTGCCAGGAGAAGCGCCTGTTCTCTGAATTCTGTGGCGATGCCACTCGAAACCGTATGTGTTCGACGAAACTAAGTAGTCGACCTTGTGAGAGAGGAAACTCCAGATGCGAAACTTAGTTCCACTTTAAACTAATTGTTCTGTGTGAAATAAGTGTTCGATACTGTGCCAGGAGAAGCGTCTGTTCTCTGAAATCTGTCGCGATACCACTCGAAACCGAATGTGTTCGACGAAACTAAGTGGTCGACCTTGTGAGAGAGGAAACTCCAAATGCGAAACTTAGTTCCATTTTAAACTAATTGTTCTATCCGAAACTAAGCGTTCGATTCTGTGCCAGGAGAAGCGCCTGTTATCTGAAATCTCTGGCGATGCCAATCGAAACCGTATGTGTTCGACGAAACTAAGTGGCCGACCTTGTGAGAGAGGAAACTCCAGATGCGAAACTTAGTTCCAATTTAAACTAATTGTTCTTTATGAAAGTGTTTGATACTGTGCCAGGAGAAGCGCCTGTTCTCTGAAATCTGTGGCGTTGCTACTCGAAGCCGAATGTGTTCGACGAAACTAAGTGGTCGACCTTGTGAGAGAGGAAACTCCAAATGCGAAACTTAGTTCCATTTTAAATTAATTGTTCTATCCGAAACTAAGCGTTCGATTCTGTGCCAGGAGAAGCGTCTGTTCTCTGAAATCGGTGGCGATGCTACTCGAAACCGTATGTGTTCGACGAAACTAAGTGGTCAACCTTGTGAGAGAGGAAACTCCAAATGCGAAACTTAGTTCCATTTTAACCTAATTTTTCTATCTGATACTAAGTGTTCGATACTGTGCCAGGAGAAGCGTCTGTTGTATGAAATCGGTGGCGATGCTACTCGAAACCGTATGTGTTCGACGAAACAAAGTGGTCGACCTTGTGAGAGAGGAAACTCCAGATGCGAAACTTAGTTCCAATTTAAACTAATTGTTCTATCTGAAACTAAATGTTCGATACTGTGCCAGGGAAAGCGCCTGTTCTCTGAAATCTGTGGCGATGCTACTCGAAAATGTATGTGTTCGACGAAACAAAGTGGTCGACCTTGTGAGAGAGGAAACTCCAGATGCGAAACTTAGTTCCAATTTAAACTAATTGTTCTATCTGAAACTAAGTGTTCGATAATGTGCCAGGAGAAGCGCCTGTTCTCTGAAATCTGTGGCGATGCTACTCGAAACCGTATGTGTTCGAGGAAACTAAGTGGTCGACCTTGTGGGAGAGGAAACTCCAGATGCGAAACTTAGTTCCATTTTAAACTAATTGTTCTATCTGAAACTAAGTGTTCGATACTGTGCCAGGAAAAGCGCCTGTTCTCTGAAATCTGTGGCGATGCTACTCGAAAATGTATGTGTTGGACGAAACAAAGTGGTCGACCTTGTGAGAGAGGAAACTCCAGATGCGAAACTTAGTTCCAATTTAAACTAATTGTTCTATCTGAAACTAAATGTTCGATACTGTGCCAGGAAAAGCGCCTGTTCTCTGAAATCTGTGGCGATGCTACTCGAAAATGTATGTGTTCGACGAAACAAATTGGTCGACCTTGTGAGAGAGGAAACTCCAGATGCGAAACTTAGTTCCAATTTAAACTAATTGTTCTATCTGAAACTAAATGTTCGATACTGCGCCAGGAAAAGCGCCTGTTTTCTGAAATCTGTGGCGATGCTACTCGAAACCGTATGTGTTCGACGAATCTAAATGGTCGACCTTGTGAGAGAGGAAACTCCAGAAGCGAAACTTAGTTCCATTTAAAACTAATTGTTCTATCTGAAACTAAGTGTTCGATAATGTGCCAGGAGAAGCGCCTGTTCTCTGAAATCTGTGGCGATGCTACTCGAAACCGTATGTGTTCGAGGAAACTAAGTGGTCGACCTTGTGGGAGAGGAAACTCCAGATGCGAAACTTAGTTCCATTTTAAACTAATTGTTCTATCTGAAACTAAATGTTCGATACTGTGCCAGGAAAAGCGCCTGTTCTCTGAAATCTGTGGCGATGCTACTCGAAAATGTATGTGTTCGACGAAACAAAGTGGTCGACCTTGTGAGAGAGGAAACTCCAGATGCGAAACTTAGTTCCAATTTAAACTAATTGTTCTATCTGAAACTAAATGTTCGATACTGTGCCAGGGAAAGCGCCTGTTCTCTGAAATCTGTGGCGATGCTACTCGAAAATGTATGTGTTCGACGAAACAAAGTGGTCGACCTTGTGAGAGAGGAAACTCCAGATGCGAAACTTAGTTCCAATTTAAACTAATTGTTCTATCTGAAACTAAATGTTCGATACTGTGCCAGGGAAAGCGCCTGTTCTCTGAAATCTGTGGCGATGCTACTCGAAAATGTATGTGTTCGACGAAACAAAGTGGTCGACCTTGTGAGAGAGGAAACTCCAGATGCGAAACTTAGTTCCAATTTAAACTAATTGTTCTATCTGAAACTAAGTGTTCGATAATGTGCCAGGAGAACCGCCTGTTCTCTGAAATCTGTGGCGATGCTACTCGAAACCGTATGTGTTCGAGGAAACTAAGTGGTCGACCTTGTGAGAGAGGAAACTCCAGATGCGAAACTTAGTTCCAATTTAAACTAATTGTTCTATCTGAAACTAAATGTTCGATACTGTGCCAGGGAAAGCGCCTGTTCTCTGAAATCTGTGGCGATGCTACTCGAAAATGTATGTGTTCGACGAAACAAAGTGGTCGACCTTGTGAGAGAGGAAACTCCAGATGCGAAACTTAGTTCCAATTTAAACTAATTGTTCTATCTGAAACTAAGTGTTCGATAATGTGCCAGGAGAACCGCCTGTTCTCTGAAATCTGTGGCGATGCTACTCGAAACCGTATGTGTTCGAGGAAACTAAGTGGTCGACCTTGTGGGAGAGGAATCTCCAGATGGGAAACTTAGTTCCATTTTAAACTAATTGTTCTATCTGAAACTAAGTGTTCGATACTGTGCCAGAAAAAGCGCCTGTTCTCTGAAATCTGTGGCGATGCTACTCGAAACCGTATGTGTTCGACGAATCTAAATGGTCGACCTTGTGAGAGAGGAAACTCCAGAAGCGAAACTTAGTTCCATTTAAAACTAATTGTTCTATCTGAAACTAAGTGTTCGATAATGTGCCAGGAGAAGCGCCTGTTCTCTGAAATCTGTGGCGATGCTACTCGAAACCGTATGTGTTCGAGGAAACTAAGTGGTCGACCTTGTGAGAGAGGAAACTCCAGATGCGAAACTTAGTTCCATTTTAAACTAATTGTTCTATCTGAAACTAAATGTTCGATACTGTGCCAGGAAAAGCACCTGTTCGCTGAAATCTGTGGCGATGCTACTCGAAAATGTATGTGTTCGACGAAACAAAGTGGTCGACCTTGTGAGAGAGGAAACTCCAGATGCGAAACTTAGTTCCAATTTAAACTAATTGTTCTATCTGAAACTAAATGTTCGATACTGTGCCAGGGAAAGCGCCTGTTCTCTGAAATCTGTGGCGATGCTACTCGAAAATGTATGTGTTCGACGAAACAAAGTGGTCGACCTTGTGAGAGAGGAAACTCCAGATGCGAAACTTAGTTCCAATTTAAACTAATTGTTCTATCTGAAACTAAATGTTCGATACTGCGCCAGGAAAAGCGCCTGTTTTCTGAAATCTGTGGCGATGCTACTCGAAACCGTATGTGTTCGACGAATCTAAATGGTCGACCTTGTGAGAGAGGAAACTCCAGAAGCGAAACTTAGTTCCATTTAAAACTAATTGTTCTATCTGAAACTAAGTGTTCGATAATGTGCCAGGAGAAGCGCCTGTTCTCTGAAATCTGTGGCGATGCTACTCGAAACCGTATGTGTTCGAGGAAACTAAGTGGTCGACCTTGTGGGAGAGGAAACTCCAGATGCGAAACTTAGTTCCATTTTAAACTAATTGTTCTATCTGAAACTAAATGTTCGATACTGTGCCAGGAAAAGCGCCTGTTCTCTGAAATCTGTGGCGATGCTACTCGAAAATGTATGTGTTCGACGAAACAAAGTGGTCGACCTTGTGAGAGAGGAAACTCCAGATGCGAAACTTAGTTCCAATTTAAACTAATTGTTCTATCTGAAACTAAATGTTCGATACTGTGCCAGGGAAAGCGCCTGTTCTCTGAAATCTGTGGCGATGCTACTCGAAAATGTATGTGTTCGACGAAACAAAGTGGTCGACCTTGTGAGAGAGGAAACTCCAGATGCGAAACTTAGTTCCAATTTAAACTAATTGTTCTATCTGAAACTAAATGTTCGATACTGTGCCAGGGAAAGCGCCTGTTCTCTGAAATCTGTGGCGAAGCTACTCGAAAATGTATGTGTTCGACGAAACAAAGTGGTCGACCTTGTGAGAGAGGAAACTCCAGATGCGAAACTTAGTTCCAATTTAAACTAATTGTTCTATCTGAAACTAAGTGTTCGATAATGTGCCAGGAGAACCGCCTGTTCTCTGAAATCTGTGGCGATGCTACTCGAAACCGTATGTGTTCGAGGAAACTAAGTGGTCGACCTTGTGGGAGAGGAATCTCCAGATGCGAAACTTAGTTCCATTTTAAACTAATTGTTCTATCTGAAACTAAGTGTTCGATACTGTGCCAGAAAAAGCGCCTGTTCTCTGAAATCTGTGGCGATGCTACTCGAAAATGTATGTGTTCGACGAAACAAAGTGGTCGACCTTGTGAGAGAGGAAACTCTAGATGCGAATCTTAGTTCCAATTTAAACTAATTGTTCTATCTGAAACTAAATGTTCGATACTGTGCCAGGAAAAGCGCCTGTTCTCTGAAATCTGTGGCGATGCTACTCGAAAATGTATGTGTTCGACGAAACAAAGTGGTCGACCTTGTGAGAGAGGACACTCCAGATGCGAAACTTAGTTCCAATTTAAACTAATTGTTCTATCTGAAACTAAATGTTCGATACTGTGCCAGGAAAAGCGCCTGTTCTCTGAAATCTGTGGCGATGCTACTCGAAACCGTATGTGTTCGACGAATCTAAATGGTCGACCTTGTGAGAGAGGAAACTCCAGAAGCGAAACTTAGTTCCATTTAAAACTAATTGTTCTATCTGAAACTAAGTGTTCGATAATGTGCCAGGAGAAGCGCCTGTTCTCTGAAATCTGTGGCGATGCTACTCGAAACCGTATGTGTTCGACGAATCTAAATGGTCGACCTTGTGAGAGAGGAAACTCCAGAAGCGAAACTTAGTTCCATTTAAAACTAATTGTTCTATCTGAAACTAAGTGTTCGATAATGTGCCAGGAGAAGCGCCTGTTCTCTGAAATCTGTGGCGATGCTACTCGAAACCGTATTTGTTCGAGGAAACTAAGTGGTCGACCTTGTGGGAGAGGAAACTCCTGATGCGAAACTTAGTTCCATTTTAAACTAATTGTTCTATCTGAAACTAAATGTTCGATACTGTGCCAGGAAAAGCGCCTGTTCTCTGAAATCTGTGGCGATGCTACTCGAAAATGTATGTGTTCGACGAAACAAAGTGGTCGACCTTGTGAGAGAGGAAACTCCAGATGCGAAACTTAGTTCCAATTTAAACTAATTGTTCTATCTGAAACTAAATGTTCGATACTGTGCCAGGGAAAGCGCCTGTTCTCTGAAATCTGTGGCGATGCTACTCGAAAATGTATGTGTTCGACGAAACAAAGAGGTCGACCTTGCGAGAGAGGAAACTCCAGATGCGAAACTTAGTTCCAATTTAAACTAATTGTTCTATCTGAAACTAAATGTTCGATACTGTGCCAGGGAAAGCGCCTGTTCTCTGAAATCTGTGGCGATGCTACTCGAAACCGTATGTGTTCGACGAATCTAAATGGTCGACCTTGTGAGAGAGGAAACTCCAGAAGCGAAACTTAGTTCCATTTAAAACTAATTGTTCTATCTGAAACTAAGTGTTCGATAATGTGCCAGCGGAAACGCCTGTTCTCTGAAATCTGTGGCGATGCTACTCGAAACCGTATGTGTTCGACGAATCTAAATGGTCGACCTTGTGAGAGAGGAAACTCCAGAAGCGAAACTTAGTTCCATTTAAAACTAATTGTTCTATCTGAAACTAAGTGTTCGATAATGTGCCAGGAGAAGCGCCTGTTCTCTGAAATCTGTGGCGATGCTACTCGAAACCGTATGTGTTCGAGGAAACTAAGTGGTCGACCTTGTGGGAGAGGAAACTCCAGATGCGAAACTTAGTTCCAATTTAAACTAATTGTTCTATCTGAAACTAAGTGTTCGATACTGTGCCAGGAAAAGCGCCTGTTCTCTGAAATCAGTGGCGATGCTACTCGAAACCGTATGTGTTCGACGAATCTAAATGGTCGACCTTGTGAGAGAGGAAACTCCAGAAGCGAAACTTAGTTCCATTTAAAACTAATTGTTCTATCTGAAACTAAGTGTTCGATAATGTGCCAGGAGAAGCGCCTGTTCTCTGAAATCTGTGGCGATGCTACTCGAAACCGTATGTGTTCGAGGAAACTAAGTGGTCGACCTTGTGGGAGAGGAAACTCCAGATGCGAAACTTAGTTCCATTTTAAACTAATTGTTCTATCTGAAACTAAATGTTCGATACTGTGCCAGGAAAAGCGCCAGTTCTCTGAAATCTGTGGCGATGCTACTCGAAAATGTATGTGTTCGACGAAACAAAGTGGTCGACCTTGTGAGAGAGGAAACTCCAGATGCGAAACTTAGTTCCAATTTAAACTAATTGTTCTATCTGAAACTAAATGTTCGATACTGTGCCAGGGAAAGCGCCTGTTCTCTGAAATCTGTGGCGATGCTACTCGAAAATGTATGTGTTCGACGAAACAAAGAGGTCGACCTTGCGAGAGAGGAAACTCCAGATGCGAAACTTAGTTCCAATTTAAACTAATTGTTCTATCTGAAACTAAATGTTCGATACTGTGCCAGGGAAAGCGCCTGTTCTCTGAAATCTGTGGCGATGCTACTCGAAACCGTATGTGTTCGACGAATCTAAATGGTCGACCTTGTGAGAGAGGAAACTCCAGAAGCGAAACTTAGTTCCATTTAAAACTAATTGTTCTATCTGAAACTTAGTGTTCGATAATGTGCCAGCGGAAACGCCTGTTCTCTGAAATCTGTGGCGATGCTACTCGAAACCGTATGTGTTCGACGAATCTAAATGGTCGACCTTGTGAGAGAGGAAACTCCAGAAGCGAAACTTAGTTCCATTTAAAACTAATTGTTCTATCTGAAACTAAGTGTTCGATAATGTGCCAGGAGAAGCGCCTGTTCTCTGAAATCTGTGGCGATGCTACTCGAAACCGTATGTGTTCGAGGAAACTAAGTGGTCGACCTTGTGGGAGAGGAAACTCCAGATGCGAAACTTAGTTCCAATTTAAACTAATTGTTCTATCTGAAACTAAGTGTTCGATACTGTGCCAGGAAAAGCGCCTGTTCTCTGAAATCAGTGGCGATGCTACTCGAAACCGTATGTGTTCGACGAATCTAAATGGTCGACCTTGTGAGAGAGGAAACTCCAGAAGCGAAACTTAGTTCCATTTAAAACTAATTGTTCTATCTGAAACTAAGTGTTCGATAATGTGCCAGGAGAAGCGCCTGTTCTCTGAAATCTGTGGCGATGCTACTCGAAACCGTATGTGTTCGAGGAAACTAAGTGGTCGACCTTGTGGGAGAGGAAACTCCAGATGCGAAACTTAGTTCCATTTTAAACTAATTGTTCTATCTGAAACTAAGTGTTCGATACTGTGCCAGGAAAAGCGCCAGTTCTCTGAAATCTGTGGCGATGCTACTCGAAAATGTATGTGTTCGACGAAACAAAGTGGTCGACCTTGTGAGAGAGGAAACTCCAGATGCGAAATTTAGTTCCAATTTAAACTAATTGTTCTATCTGAAACTAAATGTTCGATACTGTGCCAGGAAAAGCGCCTGTTCTCTGAAATCTGTGGCGATGCTACTCGAAAATGTATGTGTTCGACGAAACAAAGTGGTCGACCTTGTGAGAGAGGAAACTCCAGATGCGAAACTTAGTTCCAATTTAAACTAATTGTTCTATCTGAAACTAAATGTTCGATACTGTGCCAGGAAAAGCGCCTGTTCCCTGAAATCTGTGGCGATGCTACTCGAAACCGTATGTGTTCGACGAATCTAAATGGTCGACCTTGTGAGAGAGGAAACTCCAGAAGCGAAACTTAGTTCCATTTAAAACTAATTGTTCTATCTGAAACTAAGTGTTCGATAATGTGCCAGGAGAAGCGCCTGTTCTCTGAAATCTGTGGCGATGCTACTCGAAACCGTATGTGTTCGAGGAAACTAAGTGGTCGACCTTGTGGGAGAGGAAACTCCAGATGCGAAACTTAGTTCCATTTTAAACCAAATGTTCCATCTGAAACTAAGTGTTCGATAATCTGCCAGTAGAAGCGCCTGTTCTCTGAAATCTGTGGCGTTGCCACTCGATACCGTATGTGTTCAACGAAACTAAGTGGTCGACCTTGTGTGAGAGGAAACTCCAGAAGCGAAACTTGGTTCCATTTAAAACTAATTGTTCTATCTGAAACTAAGTTTTCGATACTGTGCCAGGAGAAGCGCCTGTTCTCTGAACTGTGTGGCGATGCCACTCGAAACCGTATGTGTTTGACGAAACTAAGTTGTCGATCTTGTGGGAGAGGAAACTTCAGATGCGAAACTTAGTTCCATTTTAAACTAATTGTTCTATCTGAAACTAAGTGTTCGTTACTGTGCCAGGAGAAGCGCCTGTTCTCTGAAATCTGTGGCGATGCCACTCGAAACCGTATGTGTTCGACGAAACTAAGTGGTCGACCTTGTGAGCGAGGAAACTCCAAATGCGAAACATATTTCCATTTTAAGCTAAATGTTCTATCTGAAACTAAGTGTTCGATACTGTGCCAGGAGAAGCGCCTGTTCCCTGAAATCTGTGGCGATGCCACTCGAAACCGTATGTGTTCGACGAAACTAAGTGGTCGACCTTGTGAGGGAGGAAACTCCAAATGCGAAACATATTTCCATTTTAAACTAAATGTTCTATCTGAAACTAAGTGTTCGATACTGTGCCAGAAGAAGCGCCTGTTCTCTGAAATCTGTGGCGATGCCACTCGAAACCGTATGTGTTCGACGAAACTAAGTGGTTGATCTTGTGAGAGAGGATACCCCAGATGCGAAACATTATTCCATTTTAAACTAATTGTTCTCTCTGAAACTAAGTGTTCGATACTGTGCCAGGAGAAGCGCCTATTCTCTGGAATCTGCGGCTTCGCTACTCGAAACCGTATGTTTTCGACGAAACTAAGTGGTCGACATGGTGAGAGAGGAAACTCCAGATGCGAAACTTAGTTCCATTTTAAACTGATTGTTCTATCTGAAACTAAGTGTTCGTTACTGTGCCAGGAGAAGCGCCTGTTCTCTGAAATCTGTGGCGATGCCACTCGAAACCGTATGTGTTCGACGAAACTAAGTTGCCGTCCTTGTGAGAGAGGAAACTCCAGATGCGAAACTTAGTTCCATTTTAAACCAAATGTTCCATCTGAAACTAAGTGTTCGATAATCTGCCAGTAGAAGCGCCTGTTCTCTGAAATCTGTGGCGTTGCAACTCGATACCGTATGTGTTCGACGAAACTAAGTGGTCGACCTTGTGAGCGAGGAAACTCCAAATGCGAAACTTAGTTCCATTTTAAACCAAATGTTCCATCTGAAACTAAGTGTTCGATAATCTGCCAGTAGAAGCGCCTGTTCTCTGAAATCTGTGGCGTTGCCACTCGATACCGTATGTGTTCGGCGAAACTAAGTGGTCGACATGGTGAGCGTGGAAACTCCAGAGGCGGAACATAGTTCCATTTTAAACTGATTGTTCTATCTGAAACTGAGTGTTCGATACTGTGCTAGGAAAAGCGCCTGCTCTCTGAAATCTGTGGCGATGCCACTCGAAACCGTATGTGTTCGACGAAACTAAGTGGTCGACCTTGTGAGCGAGGAATCTCCAAATGCGAAACATATTTCCATTTTAAGCTAAATGTTCTATCTGAAACTAAGTGTTCGATACTGTGCCAGGAGAAGCGCCTGTTCTCTGAAATCTGTGGCGATGCCACTCGAAACCGTATGTGTTTGACGAAACTAAGTTGTCGACCTTGTGAGGGAGGAAACTCCAAATGCGAAACATATTTCCATTTTACACTAAATGTTCTATCTGAAACTAAGTGTTCGATACTGTGCCAGAAGAAGCGCCTGTTCTCTGAAATCTGTGGCGATGCCACTCGAAACCGTATGTGTTCGACGAAACTAAGTGGTCGACCTTGTCAGAGAGGAAACTCCAGATGCGAAATTTAGTTCCATATTAAACTAATTGTTCTATCTGAAACTGAGTGTTCGATACCGTGCCAGGAGAAGCGCCTGTTCTCTGAAATCTGTGGCGATGCCACTCGAAACCGTATGTGATCGGCGAAACTAAGTGGCCGACCTTGTGAGAGAGGAAACTCCAGATGCTAAACTTAGTTCCATTTTAAACTAATTGTTCTATCTGAAACCAAGTGTTCGATACTGTGCCAGGAGAAGCGCCTGTTCTCTGAAATATGTGGCGATGCTACTCGAAACCGTATGTGTTCGACGAAACTAAGTGGTCGACCTTGTGAGAGAGGAAACTCCAGATGCGAAACTTAGTTCCATTTTAAACTGATTGTTCTATCTGAAACTAAGTGTTGGATACTGTGCCAGGAGAAGCGCCTGTTCTCGGAAATCTGTCGCGATGCTACTCGAAAGCGTATGTGTTCGACGAAACTAAGAGGTCGACATGGTGAGAGAGGAAACTCCAGATGCGAAATTTAGTTTCATTTTGAACTAATTGTTCTATCTGAAACTAAGTGTTCGATACCGTGCCAGGAGAAGCGCCTGTTCTCCGAAATCTCTGGCGATGCCACTCGAAACCGTATGTGTTCGACGAATCTAAATGGTCGACCTTGTGAGAGAGGAAACTCCAGATGCGAAACTTAGGTCCATTTTAAAGTAATTGTTCTATCTGAAACTAAGTGTTCGATACTTTGCCCGGAGAAGCGCCTGTTCTGTGAAATCTGTGGTAATGCTAATCGAAACCGTATGTTTTCGACGAAACAAAGTGGTCGACCTTGTGAGAGAGGAAACTGCAGTTGCGAAACTTAGTTCCATTTTAAACTGATTGTTCTATCTGCAAGTGTTCGATACTGTGCCAGGAGTAGCGCCTGTTCTCTGAAATCTGTGGCGATGCCACTCGAAACCGTATGTGTTCGACGAAACTAAGTGGTCCAACTTGTGAGAGAGAGAAACTCCAGATGCGAAGCTCAGTTCCATTTTAAAGTAATTGTTCTATCTGATACTAAGTGTTCGATACTGTGCCAGGAGAAGCGGCTGTTCTCTGAAATCTGTGGCGATGCCACTCGAAAACGTATGTTTTCGACGAAACTAAGTAGTCGACCTTGTGAGAGATGAAACTCCAAATGCGAAACATATTTCCATTTTAAACTAAATATTCTATCTGAAACTAAGTATTCGATAATCTGCCAGGAGAAGCGGCTATTCTCTGAAATCTGTGGCGTTGCTACTCGAAACCGTATGTGTTCGACGAATCTAAGTGGTCGACGTGGTGAGAGAGGAAACTCCAGATGCGAAACATATTTCCATTTTAAACTAATTGTTCTATCTGAAACTAAGTGTTCGATACTGTGCCAGGAGAAGCGCCTGTTCTCTGAAATCTGTGACGATTCTACTCGAAACCGAATGTGTTCGACGAAACTAAGTGGCCGACCTTGTGGTAGAGGAAACTCCAGATGCGAAACACAGTTCCATTTTAAACTAATTGTTCTATCTGAAACTAAGTGTTCGATACTGTGCCAGGAGAAGCGCCTGTTCTCTGAAATCTGTGGCGATGCCACTCGAAAACGTATGTTTTCGACGAAACTAAGTGGTCGACCTTGTGAGAGATGAAACTCCAAATGCGAAACATATTTCCATTTTAAACTAAATATTCTATCTGAAACTAAGTATTCGATAATCTGCCAGGAGAAGCGGCTATTCTCTGAAATCTGTGGCGTTGCTACTCGAAACCGTATGTGTTCGACGAATCTAAGTGGTCGACGTGGTGAGAGAGGAAACTCCAGATGCGAAACATAGTTCCATTTTAAACTAATTGTTCTATCTGAAACTAAGTGTTCGATACTGTGCCAGGAGAAGCGCCTGTTCTCTGAAATCTGTGACGATGCTACTCGAAACCGAATGTGTTCGACGAAACTAAGTGGCCGACCTTGTGGTAGAGGAAACTCCAGATGCGAAACACAGTTCCATTTTAAACTAATTGTTCTATCTGAAACAAAGTGTTCGATACTGTGCCAGGAGAAGCGCCTGTTCTCTGAAATCTGTGGCGATGCTAATCGAAACCGTATGTGTTCCGAAAGTAAGTGCCCGCCTTGTGAGAGAGGAAACTCCAGATGCGAAACTTAGTTCCATTTTAAACTAATTATTCTATCTGAAACTAAGTGTTCGATACTGTGCCAGGCGAAGCGCCTGTTCTCTGAAATCTCTGGCCATACCACTCGAAACCGTATGTGTTCGACGAAACTAAGTGGTCCACCTTGTGAGAGAGGAAACTCCAGATGCGAAGCTTATTTCCATTTTAAAGTAATCGTTCTATCTGATACTATGTGTTCGATACTGTGCCAGGAGAAACGCCAGTTCTCTGAAACCTGTGGCGATGCCACTCGAAACCGTATGTGTTCGACGAAAATAAGTGGTCGACCTTGTGGTAAAAGAAACTCCAGATGCGAAACATAGTTCCATTTTAAACTAATTGTTCTATCTGAAACTAAGTGTTCGGTACTGTGCCAGGAGAAGCGCCTGTTCTCTGAAATCTGTCGCGATGCTAATCGAAACCGTATGTGTTCGACGAAAATAAGTGGTCGACCTTGTGGTAGAGGAAACTCCAGATGCGAAACATAGTTCCATTTTAAACTAACTGTTCTATCTGAAACTAAGTTTTCTGTACTGTGCCAGGAGAAGCGCCTGTTCTCTGAAATCTGTCGTGATGCTAATCGAAACCGTATGTGTTCGACGAAACTAAGTCGCCGACCTTGTGAGAGAGGAAACTCCAGATGAGAAACATAGTTCCATTTTAAACTAATTGTTCTGTCTGAAATAAGTGTTCGATACTGTGCCAGACGAAGCGCCTGTTCTTTGAAATCTCTGGCCATACCACTCGAAACCGTATGTGTTCGACGAAACTAAGTGGTCCACCTTGAGAGAGGAAACTCCAGATGCGAAGCTTATTTCCATTTTAAAGTAATCGTTCTATCTGATACTATGTGTTCGATACTGTGCCAGGAGAAACGCCATTTCTCTGAAACCTGTGGCGATGCCACGCGAAACCGTATGTGTTCGACGAAAATAAGTGGTCGACCTTGTGGTAGAGGAAACTCCAGGTGCGCAACATAGTTCCATTTTAAACTAATTGTTCTATCTGAAATTAAGTGTTCGGTACTGTGCCAGGAGAAGCGCCTGTTCTCTGAAATCTGTGGCGATGCTACTCGAAACCGTATGTGTTCGACGATACTAAGTGGCCGACCTTGTGAGAGAGGAAACTCCAGATGCGAACCTTTGTTCCATTTTAAACTAATTGTTCAATCTGAGAGTGTTCGATACTGTGCCAGGCGAAGCGCCTGTTCTCTGAAATCTTTGGCGATGCCGCTCGAAACCGTATGTGTTCGACGAAACTAAGTCGCCGACCTTGTGAGAGAGGAAACTCCAGATGAGAAACATAGTTCCATTTTAAACTAATTGTTCTGTCTGAAATAAGTGTTCGATACTGTGCCAGGCGAAGCGCCTGTTCTCTGAAATCTCTGGCCATACCACTCGAAACCGTATGTGTTCGACGAAACTAAGTGGTCCACCTTGTGAGAGAGGAAACTCCAGATGCGAAACTTAGTACCATTTTAAACTAATTGTACTATCTGAAACTAAGTGTTCGATACTGTGCCAGGAGAAGCGCCTGTTCTCTGAAATCTGTGGCGATGCTACTCGAAACCGTATGTGTTCGACGAAACTAACTGGTCGACCTTGTGAGAGAGGAAACTCCCGATGCGAAAATAGTTCCATTTAAAACTAATTGTTCTATCTGAAACTAAGTGTTCGATAATGTGCCAGGAGAAGCGCCTGTTCTCTGAAACCTGTGGCGATGCCACTCGAAACCGTATGTGTTCGACGAAACTAAGTGGTTGATCTTGTGAGAGAGGATACTACAGATGCGAAACATAGTTCCATTTTAAATTAATTGTTCTATCTGAGACTAAGTGTTCGATACTGTGCCAGGAGAAGTGCCTGTTCTCTGAAATCTGTGACGATGCTACTCCAAACCGTATGTGTTCGAGGAAACTAAGTGGTCGACCTTGTGGGAGAGGAAACTCCAGTTGCGAAACATAGTTCCATTTTAAACTAATTGTTCTATCTGAAACTAAGTGTTCGATAATGTGCCAGGAGAAGCGCCTGTTCTCTGAAATCTGTGGCGATGCCACTCGAAACCGTATGTGTTCGACGAAACTAAGTGGTCGACCTTGTGGGAGAGGAAACTCCAGATGCGAAACTTAGTTCCATTTTAAACTAATTGTTCTATCTGCAACTAAGTGTTCGTTACTGTGCCAGGGGAAGCGCCTGTTCTCTGAAATCTGTGGCGATGCCACTCGAAACCGTATGTGTTTGACGAAACTAAGTTGTCGACCTTGTGAGAGAGGAACTCCAGATGCGAAAATTAGTTCCATTTTAAACTAATTGTTCTATCTGAAACTACGTGCTCGATACTGTGCCAGGAGAAGCGCCTGTTCTCTGAAATCTGTGGCGATGCTACTCGAAACCGTATGTGTTCGAGGCAACTAAGTGGTCGACCTTGTGGGAGAGGAAACTCCAGATGCGAAACTTATTTCCATTTAAAACTAATTGTTCTATCTGAAACTAAGTGTTCGTTACTGTGCCAGGAGAAGCGCCTGTTCTCTGAAATCTGTGGCAATGCCACTCGAAACCGTATGTGTTTGACGAAACTAAGTTGTCGACCTTGTGGGAGAGGAAACTTCAGATGCGAAACTTAGTTCCATTTTAAACTAATTGTTCTATCTGAAACTAAGTGTTCGTTACTGTGCCAGGAGAAGCGCCTGTTCTCTGAAATCTCTGGCGATGCCACTCGAAACCGTATGTGATCGGCGAAACTAAGTGGCCGACCTTGTGAGAGAGGAAACTCCAGATGCGAAACTTAGTTTCATTTTAAACTGATTGTTCCATCTGAAACTAAGTGTTCGATACTGTGCGAGGAGAAGCGCCTGTTCTCGGAAATCTGTCGCGATGCTACCCGAAAGCGTATGTGTTCGACGAAACTAAGTGGTCGACATGGTGAGCGAGGAAACTCCAGATGCGGAACATAGTTCCATTTTAAACTGATTGTTCTATCTGAAACTAAGTGTTCGATACTGTGCCAGGAGAAGCGCCTGTTCTCTGAAATCTGTGGCGATGCCACTCGAAACCGTATGTGTTCGACGAAACTAAGTGGTCGACCTTGTCAGAGAGGAAACTCCAGATGCGAAATGTAGTTCCATTTTAAACTGATTGCTCTGTCTGAAACTAAGTGTTCGATACTGTGCCATGAGATGCGCCTGTTCTCTGAAATCTGTGGCGATGCTACTCGAAACCGTATGTGTTCGAGGAAACTAAGTGGTCGACCTTGAGGGAGAGGAAACTCCAGATGCGAAACTTAGTTCCATTTTAAACTAATTGTTCTATCTGCAACTAAGTGTTCGTTACTGTGCCAGGAGAAACGCCTGTTCTCTGAAATCTGTGGCGATGCCACCCGAAACCGTATGTGTTTGACGAAACTAAGTTGTCGAACTTGTGAGAGAGGAACTCCAGATGCGAAAATTAGTTGCATTTTAAACTAATTGTTCTATCTGAAACTACGTGCTCGATACTGTGCCAGGAGAAGCGCCAGTTCTCGGAAATCTGTCGCGATGCTACTCGAAAGCGTATGTGTTCGACGAAACTAAGAGGTCGACATGGTGAGAGAGGAAACTCCAGATGCGAAATTTAGTTCCATTTTGAACTAATTGTTCTATCTGAAACGAAGTGTTCGATACCGTACCAGGAGAAGCGCCTGTTCTCTGAAATCTGTGGCGATGCCACTCGAAACCGTATGTGATCGGCGAAACTAAGTGGCCGACCTTGTGAGAGAGGAAACTCCAGATGCTAAACTTAGTTCCATTTTAAACTAATTGTTCTATCTGAAACTAAGTGTTCGATACTGTGCCAGGAGAAGCGCCTGCTCTCTGAAGTATGTGGCGATGCTACTCCAAACCGTATGTGTTCGACGAAACTAATTGGTCGACCTTGTGAAAGAGGAATCTCCAGTTGCGAATCTTAGTTCCATTTTAAACTAATTGTTCTATGTGAAACTCAGTGTTCGATACTGCGCCAGGAGAAGCGCCTGTTTCCTGATATCTGTGGCGATGCCACTCGAAACCGTATGTGTTCGACGAAACTAAGTGGTCGACCTTGTGAGAGAGGAAACTCCAGATGCTAAACTTAGTTCCATTTTAAACTAATTGTTCTATCTGAAACTAAGTGTTCGATACTGTGCCAGGAGAAGCGCCTGCTCTCTGAAGTATGTGGCGATGCTCCTCGAAACCGTATGTGTTCGACGAATCTAAATGGTCGACCTTGTGAGGGAGGAAATTCCGGATGCGAAACTTAGTTCCATTTTAAACTAATTGTTCTATCTGAAACTAAGTGTTCGATATTGTGCCAGCAGAAGCGCCTGTTCTCTGAAATCTGTGGCGATGCCACTCGAAACCGTATGTGTTCGACGAAACTAAGTGGCCGACCTTGTGAGAGAGGAAACTTCAGATGCGAAGCTTAGTTCCATTTTAAACTAATTGTTCCATCTGAAACTAAGTGTTCGATACTGTACCAGGAGAAGCGGCTGTTCTCTGAAATCTGTGGCGATGCCACTTGAAACCGTATGTGTTCGACGAAACTAAGTGGCCGACCGTGTGAGAGAGGAAACTCCAGATGCGAAACTTAGTTCCATTTTAAACAAATTGTTCTATCTGAAACTAAGTTTTCGATACTGTGCCAGGAGAAGCGCCTGTTCTCTGAACTGTGTGGCGATGCGCAATCCACACCGCATGTGTTCGACGAAATTAAGTGGTCGACCTTGTGAGAGGGGAAACTCCAAATGCGAAACATCGTTCCATTTTAAACTAATTTTTCTATCTGAAACTAAGTGTCCGATACTGTGCCAGGAGAAGAGCCTGTTCTCTGAAATCTGTGGCGATGCCACTCGAAACCGTATGTGTTCGACGAAACTAAGTGGCCGACCTTGTGAGAGAGGAAACTCCAGACGCGAAACTTAGTGCCATTTTAAACTGATTGTTCTATCTGAAACTAAGTGTTCGATACTGTGCCAGCAGAAGCGCCTGTTCTCTGAAATCTGTGGCGATGCCACTCGAAACCGTATGTGTTCGACGAAACTAAGTGGCCGACCTTGTGAGAGAGGAAACTTCAGATGCGAAGCTTAGTTCCATTTTAAGCTAAATGTTCTATCTGAAACTAAGTGTTCGATACTGTGCCAGGAGAAGCGCCTGTTCCCTGAAATCTGTGGCGATGCCACTCGAAACCGTATGTGTTTGACGAAACTAAGTGGCCGACCGTGTGAGAGAGGAAACTCCAGATGCGAAACTTAGTTCAATTTTAAACTAATTGTTCTATCTGAAACTAAGTGTTCGTTACTGTGCCAGGAGAAGCGCCTGTTCTCTGAAATCTGTGGCGATGCCACTCGAAACCGTATGTGTTCGACGAAACTAAGTGGTCGACCTTTTGAGAGAGGAAACTCCAGTTGCGAAATTTAGTTCCATTTTAAACTAATTGTTCTATCTGAAACTAAGTGTTCGATAATGTGCCAGGAGAAGCGCCTGTTCTCTGAAATCTCTGGCGATGCCACTCGAAACCGTATGTGTTTGACGAAACTAAGTTGTCGACCTTGTGGGAGAGGAAACTTCAGATGCGAAACTTAGTTCCATTTTAAACTAATTGTTCTATCTGAAACTAAGTGTTCGTTACTGTGCCAGGAGAAGCGCCTGTTCTCTGAAATCTGTGGCGATGCCACTCGAAACCGTATGTGTTCGACGAAACTAAGTGGTCGACCTTGTGAGCGAGGAAACTCCAAATGCGAAACATATTTCCATTTTAAGCTAAATGTTCTATCTGAAACTAAGTGTTCGATACTGTGCCAGGAGAAGCGCCTGTTCCCTGAAATCTGTGGCGATGCCACTCGAAACCGTATGTGTTTGACGAAACTAAGTGGCCGACCGTGTGAGAGAGGAAACTCCAGATGCGAAACTTAGTTCAATTTTAAACTAATTGTTCTATCTGAAACTAAGTGTTCGTTACTGTGCCAGGAGAAGCGCCTGTTCTCTGAAATCTGTGGCGATGCCACTCGAAACCGTATGTGTTCGACGAAACTAAGTGGCCGCCCTTGTGAGAGAGGAAACTCCAGATGCGAAACTTAGTTCCACTTTAAACCAAATGTTCCATCTGAAACTAAGTGTTCGATAATCTGCCAGTAGAAGCGCCTGTTCCCTGAAATCTGTGGCGATGCCACTCGAAACCGTATGTGTTCGACGAAACTAAGTGGTCGACCTTTTGAGAGAGGAAACTCCAGTTGCGAAATTTAGTTCCATTTTAAACTAATTATTCTATCTGAAACTAAGTGTTCGATAATGTGCCAGGAGAAGCGCCTGTTCTCTGAAATCTGTGGCGATGCCACTCGAAACCGTATGTGTTCGACGAAACTAAGTGGTCGACCTTGTGAGGGAGGAAACTCCAGATGCGAAACCTAGTTCCATTTTAAACTAATTGTTCTATCTGAAACTAAGTGTACGATACTGTGCCAGGAGAAGCGACTGTTCTCTGAAATCTGTGGCGATGCCACTCGAAACCGTATGTGTTCGGCGAAAGTAAGTAGTCGATACTGTGCCGGGAGAAGTTCCCGTTCGGCGAAATTTGCGGCGATACCACTCGATACCGTAGGTGTTCGACGAAACTAAGTGGTCGACATGGTGAGCGTGGAAACTCCAGAGGCGGAACATAGTTCCATTTTAAACTGATTGTTCTATCTGAAACTAAGTGTTCGATACTGTGCTAGGAAAAGCGCCTGCTCTCTGAAATCTGTGGCGATGCCACTCGAAACCGTATGTGTTCGACGAAACTAAGTGGTCGACCTTTGGAGCGAGGAAACTCCAAATGCGAAACATATTTCCATTTTAAGCTAAATGTTCTATCTGAAACTAAGTGTTCGATACTGTGCCAGGAGAAGCGCCTGATCTCTGAAATCAGTGGCGATGCTACTCGAAACCGTATGTGTTCGACGAAACTAAGTGGTCGACCTTGTGAGAGAGGAAACTCCAGATGCGAAATTTAGTTCCATTTTACACTAATTGTTCTATCTGAAACTAAGTGTTCGATACTGTGCCAGGAGAAGCGCCTGTTCTCTGAAATCTGTGGCGATGCTACTCGAAACCGTATATGTTCGATGAAACAAAGTGGTCCACCTTGTGAGAGAGGAATCTCGAGATGCGAAGCTTAGTTCCATTTTAAAGTAATTGTTCTATCTGAAATTAAGTGCTCGATACTGTGCCAGGAGAAGCGCCTGTTCTCTGAAATGTGTGGCGATGCCACTCGAAACCGTAATTGTTCGACGAAACTAAGTGGTTGATCTTGTGAGAGAGGATACTCCAGATGCGAAACATAGTTCCAGTTTAAACTAATTGTTCTCTCTGAAATAAGTGTTCGATACTGTGCCAGGCGAAGCGCCTGTTCTCTGAAATCTGTGGC